>JAPDVU010000001.1:186691100-188173600 GCA_026230045.1 Corynorhinus townsendii | reverse complement strand
CAGGGGCTCAGCCTCCCTAATTATCTGAAGTGGACACTCTTGGTGCACCCCTTTGTGAGCTGTGTACACAGTCTTATTGTAGTTAAGCCTTGATTGTTGTTGGTATCACTGGGAGGAATTGACCTCCAGGCCAAATGGCTGTGAGGATCAGTTATGTCCATGATGGGAGAACTTCTGTGCTGGAGACACCCTTATGGGGCAACACTTGCTTCAGTGGGGCTTTGGCGCTCACTGAGTCTGCCCCCTGAGTGTGTCTCTTATGGATCTGAAGAGTGGTAACCTGGATGGTATCACTCTGACCACTGGATACACTGGCTCTTGGTTCTCCAAGTAGGTGCTAATTTAGCCTTTGCCTGAGGGCCACCCAGCAGGAGCTACAGAGAGATCTGCAGATTCCTCTTCTTTGTTTGGGTTTTGGAGGTACCCAGATGAGGCCCAGCTGTGGAGCAATGCAAGCTGCTATGGAGCCTTGGGCCTTCTTTTGGAAGTGCTGGGGCTCTCTGACACAGCTGCAGTTTGTTAGGTAATTTTAGATTGCAAAGGGCCAGGCCATTTATGCAAAGGCCTCTGCACACAGCTTGGGTAGGGTTGTAAATTGGGTGGGGCAAGGTTTCAGGGAATCACCAGTGGGGAGCAAACAGCAATGGCTGGCTGTCAGCCCTGACCCAAAGAGGCCCCTGGGTCTCTGTGTCCCATGGCACTGTGCAGGAACAATGATCGCTGCAAGCACCTCTGAGTGAAAGCCGCCCTCGTGTTATAGCCCAATGCCAGACAGTCCAGTTTCACCCCATATGAGTCTGGGTCCCCAGAATCTGGCCCAGAACTGGAGTTCAGAGCAGTCGGGAGCTTATGTCTCCCTCCTGATTGAAAACGACAACATACTCAGTTGCCAGACCCTTTCTGCATGTGCATGCATGCCTCTGTACCTCTGTACTTCACTTTCACACCTCCTCCAAGTCTCAGTGTGCTTTTCTCTTTCCTTCTAGTCGTAGAATTTCCACTCGACCAGCCTTCCTGTGGTTCTGGATGATATTCGTTTTGTCTTTTAGTTGTAGTTTTGAAGTGATTGTGTGAAGCAGCAAGTTCAGGTGTTTACCTATGCCACCATCTTGGTTTCTCCTGAACCCTTTCTTGCACCTTACACGAAATAGCTGTTGCCCTTAAAACCCCTCCTTAGCCCCCACCTTAGGTTTCTGCCTTTGCAGTTCATCCAGATTAGGTTCTGACTGGTCAGTTTCCATGCCAGTCAGCATCAAAAGCTCTGCCTCCTAGGCAGCCATTGGCTCTTCACAGTTCACCCAGATTTGGTTCTGAATGGTCGGTTTCTATGCCAGTCAGTGTCTCTGGGCCTATCCCTGGGCCTGATCAGAGAGGCAGGGCTGCTAGTGAGACCCGGAGAGAAAGAGAGGCAAGGGCTGATCAACAGCTGCCATGGAGGCTGTGGATTGGACTCTGCTTCTCTCTCTGGACCTCTCTCTGGGCCTGATCTGCAGCCTCCACAGCAGTCAGTGCTGGGTCGCCATGGCTGCAAGACTGATTTACGGTGTTTGGTTGAGCCTTTGGTTGTTTTGGACATTACGGACCTTGGCTCTTTATATATATAGATAACATACAGATACAGAAGAAGAAAAACATCCAAGTTGATATTCTAGTAGCTTCATCTATTTTAAGACAAGAAAAGTTAAAATCCAAAAATTTATTTTAGAAAAGCAAGCTTATTTTTAAATTCTCCATTAAATTCTGGTGTATTGCCATCAAATAAGCCAATTTTAGGAAAGTAGGAGAATATCTGCAGAAAATACTCATATCCTTTGTTAAAAGCAGACAAGTACCAGTTTTTATGCTTTCAGACCACTTCTGTTAAAGGGTTTATTTTTAAAGTTCAAAATATTGTCTTTAAATAAACAAAACTCTTCCTGTTCTCTAATCTGTACACACTGAAGGCTTGTTTCCAAAGAGTTTATAATGATAATCAACAAAAAGATTTTCTCCTTTTTTATTTTTAATCACAACTGCCTTAGAAAATGATTTAGTATTAATTTAAGCACACTAGGTAAGAGCTTTATTTTCATTAGTTTTTATTAAAACTGCTAATGTTACAGGTTTTTAAAATGTGAAATATACGTTTTTTAGACAAATGAGTTGATTCATATCATCATATATATATAAATAAAAATGTAAATGTTCGTTTGTTCAAAATCTTAAATCTCCGTTAAGTTCTTCACCAATTGCTTTGAAATTTTGACACAACGTTGCATTCGAATACGTGCGTGTTTTTATATACCTTATACCTACTATTATATAGATGTCACACCTGTGACAGGTAAAAACATGCTTTTTTGAAAAACAGCACCATCTGTTGGACGTAAAAGCAACACACAGCATACTAAGTATTTTACGATTCCATTTCAATGTTTCCGATTGCATTGTTAAATTGAATTTTCATAGATTTCGATTTATTTTCATTTAGATTTAATTATTTCGTGTGACATTGCGTTGGAATTGAGCTGTGTCATTTACCATAGCGTTCATTTCATGAGTATAGTTTGATCTGCTTAAGTTCATCCAAATAATGCCTCACAGAAGATCAAACCTAGGTGGTCTTACTTGTGGAGCGGAAGCAGTGCGACAAGTAATTGCAAGTCAAACTGAGGAAGAACGGGCATCAGCGAACGAGCAAAACAAACAAAGAATGGCTCAAATACATGCCGAGGAAGCAGCAGAGCAACGTGCAGCCAGACTTGAGGATGCACGGTTGCGAGCACGGTGATCACATTCTGCAGCTTCAGATCTGCTTCGTTCTCAACAGAATGAACGCGACAGGCTGAGAGTGGCTGAAAGACGTCAACGAGAAACAGCAGATCAGCGTCAAACACGACTCCGTGCTCAACAATCACGCGATTACAATCGCCTTGCATTCTGGTACATCCCAGCTGATGATTATAGTTTGAGCCGGCACGTTCTCACCGGCACTATGACTGAAGTGTGTCCTTGTGGCATGGCTCTGAAATTTAATGGAGAACAAAAGGAATGTGTTGTGCCACCGGAAAAATTAAACTGCCTCAACTTGGAGAGCCGCCAGAGCCATTAAAAACTTTGCTTGCCGGATATACTGCTGATGTCTACGAACTTAACAATATTATTCAGTCTAACATTCAAAGCGAGGCAGTCACATACATGTCCGTAGACACTTGTGGAAGCAGATGAAGCGGTTAATTATCCAACAGAATTTTTGAATTCACTCCATCTGCCAGGGATGCCACCACACGTACTGCAATTGAAAATCGGCGTGCCAATTATCGTGCTGCGAAATATCAACCAGCCAAAGCTTTGCAACGGCACGCGGCTTGCAGTAAAAAAATTAATGAGCAACGTCATAGAGGCAACAGTCTTCATAGGACCTTTCAAAGGTGAAGATGTCCTCATTCCTTGCATTCCTATGATTCCAACGGATATGCCATTTCAATTTAAGAGATTGCAATTCCAATTCGATTGGCGTTTGCACTCACCATCAACGAAGCTCAGGGCCAATCTTTAGAATTGTGCGGTTTAGATCTAGACACGGATTGCTTCTCACATGGACAATTATATGTTGCATGTCCTAGAGTCGGCAAACCAGACAATCTCTATATCTGCACAGACAATGGAACAACAAAAAATATTGTATACCTACAAGCATTGTGAAATTAAACATATTAGAACTGTGCGCTTTCTCTTTTCTTTCTTTTCCATTTAACCAGACTGAGCCACAGCAACGTGTGGCAGGGTATAGCTAGTTTCATAATATTTCTTTGTTTGGAGTTCTTTAAGACATTACCCTGCCAGGAAGGAAAAAAATCTACAGAAATTTTGTTTTAATACTCCTTTTATACTTTTGCATTCTCAGAAATTCAGCTATTGTTGATAAGGATCAATTTGACAAGACTATATCAGATGTCAAAAATTATTTGTTCAGTATTTTTAATCAATTAACTCAATTTAATAAGATATCAAATTAAAGTTCCTAATTTTTTTTTATTGAAGTTTTACATATGTCTTTTTTCCAGTTGACACCTTCTGCCACTCCCACCCCGAGAGCAAGACCCTACCACCCCAGTGTCTGTGTCCATTGGTTATGCTAATATGCATGCATACAAGTCCTTTGATTGATCACTAAACCCTCCCCCCACTGCCATTTGTATCTGGCTCTATTTTTGTTTATGTTGATCATTATATCCCACATATGAGTGAGATCATGTGATACTTATCTTTCTCCGACTGGCTTATTTCACTTAGCATAATGTTCTCCAGTTCCATCCATGCTGTTGCAAATGGTAAAAGTTCCTTCTTTTTTATAGCAGCGTCGTATTCCATTGTGTAGATGTACCACTGTTTTTTAAGCCACTCACCTACTGATGGGCACTTAGGCAGCCCATCAAATCTTAACTATTGTAAATTGTGCTGCTATGAACATAGGGGTGCATATATCCTTTCTGATTGGTGTTTATAGTTTCTTGGGATATAGCCCTAGAAGTGGGATTACTGGGTCAAGGGAGTTCCAGAGGAAACTCCATACTGTCTTCCACAGTGGCTGCACCAGTCTGCATTCCCAAGGGTTCCTTTTTCTCCACATCCTCACCAGCATTTGTTGTTTGTTGATGACAGCCATTCTAACAGGTGTGAGATGGTATCTCGTTTTTATTTACATCTCTCAAATTAGTGACTTTCAGCATGTTTTCATGTCTCTCGGTCTTCTGTATGTCTTCGAAAGGTCCTTTGCCCATTTTTTAAAAAAATTATTTTATCTTTCTTTTGTTAAGTTGTAGGAGTTCTCAGTAAATTTTGGAGATGAAATCCTTATCTGAAATAGCATTGGGAAAGATGTTCTCCCATGCAGTAGGCTTTCTTGTTTTGTTGGTTTCTTTTGCTGTGCAGAAGCTTTTTATTTTAATGTAGTCCCATTTGTTTATTTTCTTCTTAGTCTCCATTGCCCTAGGAGCTGTATCAGTAAAAATATTGCTATGATATATGTCTGATATTTCGCTGCCTATGGAGTCATCTAAGATATTTATGGTTTCCCATCTTACATTTAAGTCCTTTAGCCATTTTGAGTTTGTTTTTGTGTATGGTTTAAGTTGGTGATCTAGTTTCACTTTTTTTGCAATTATCTGACCAAATTTCCCAACACCATTTATTGAAGGCTCTTTTTAAAAATATATATATTTTATTGATTTTCTTACAGAGAGGAAGGGAGAGGGAGTTTGAAACATCGATGAGAGTGAAACATCAATCAGCTGCCTCGTGCACACCCCCTTGGGGATGTGCCTGCAATCAAGGTACATACCCTTGACCAGAATCGAACCTGGGACTCTTCAGTTCACAGGCCGACGCTCTATCCACTGAGCCAAACCAGTTAGGGTGAAGAGACTGTCTTGACTCCATTGTATGCTCTTGACTCCTTTGTCAAATATTGAGCATAATGGCTTGGGTCATTTCCTGGGATCTCTGTTCTGTTCCATTGGTCTATTATATGTCTGTTCTTGTGCCCAGTACCAGGCAGTTTTGAGAACCGTGGCTTGGTATTATAGCTGGATATCTGGTATTGTGATCCCTCCAACTTTGTTGTTCTTTCTCATGATTACTGTGGCTATTTTGGGTTTTTTTATTCTAGATGAATTTTTGGAGTTTGTTCTAGGTCTTTGAAATATGCCACTGGTATTTTAATGGGGATTGCACTGAAACTGGAGATTGCTTTGGTTTGGTTAGTATGAACATTTTAATGATGTTGATTCTACCAATCCGTGAACATGGTATGTTCTTCCATTTGTTTATGTCTTCCTCTATCTTTTTTCAATGTCCTATAGTTTCTGAGTACAGGTCTTTTACCTCCTTAATTACATTTATTCCTAGGTATCAATTTTTTTGGTGCAATGGTAAATGGGATTTTTTTTTAGTTTCTCTTTCTTTGAGTTCATTATTGGTGCATAAAAAGGCCATAGATTTCTGGGTATTAATTTTGTATCCTGCTACATTGCTGAATTCATTTATTAAGTCTGGTAGTTTTTTGATGGAGTCTTCGGGGTTTCCTATGTACAATATCATGTCCTCTTCAAGTAAGGGCAGTTTTACTTCTTTTCCAATTTGGATGCCTTCTATTTCTTCTTCTTGTCTGATCACTATGGCTAGCACTTCTAGTACTTCATCAAACAGGAGTAGTGAAAGTGAGCATCCCTGTCTTGTTCCTGTTCTTAGGGAAAATGGATTTAGTTTTTGCCCATTGAGTATGATGTTGGCTGTAGGTTTGTCATATAAGGCTTTTATTATGTTGAGGTATGACCCCTCTAATCCCACTTTGCTGAGAGTTTTTAACAAGAAAGGGTGCTGGATTTTGTCAAATGCTTTTTCTGCAATGATTGATATGATTATGTGATTTTTGTCTCTCAAATTTTTTTATGCAATGTATCCCACTTATTGATTTGTGGGTATTATACCAACCTTGCATCCCCAGAATAAATCCTGCTTGGTCATGGTGTATGATCTTTCTAACGTAATGCTGGATCTGAGCCGTTAGAATTTTAGTATCTATGTTCATCAAGAATATTGGCCTATAGTTCTCTTTTTTTGTGGTGTCTTTACCTGCTTTTGGAATTAGGGTAATGCTGGCTTTATAGAAAGAGCTTGGAAGTGTGTCTTCCTCTTGAATTTTTATGGAATAGTCTGAGGAGGACAGTTATTATTTCTTCTTTGAATGCTTGATAGAACTCCCCTGTAAAGCCGTCCAGATTGGGGCTTTTGTTTGCTGGAAGATTTTTGATTACTGCTTCAATTGCTTCAGTAGTTATTGGCCTGTTCAGGTGTTTTTATTCTTCCTGACTGAGTTTTGGGAGCTTGTATTTTTCTAATATGTCCATTTCGTAGGTTGTCCTGTTTATTGGACTAGAATTCTTCAAAGTATCCTCTCTAATAAAGAGGGGATATGTTAATTGACTCTCACGCTGTCGCAAAATGGCAGCACCCATAGCCAATAAGGAGGGAATATGCTAATTGATTGCCCCGCCCTCAAATGTGGTGGTGCCACAGCCACAAGATGGCCAGCAAGGGAGGGCAGTTGGAGGTGACCGGGCCTGCAGGGGAGGGAAGTTGGGGGGGATTGCGCTGGCAGCTGGGAGCAACTGGGCCAGCAGGGGAGGGCAGTTGGGAGTGATCGGGTTGGCAGGGGAGCAATTAGGCATCGATCAGGCTGGCAGGGGAGTGGTTAGGGGGTGATCAGGCTGGCAGTCAGAAGTGGTTAAGGGCAATCAGGCAGGCAGGCAGGCGAGTGGTTGGGAGCAAGCAGTCCCGGATTGTGAGAGGGATGTCCCACTGCTGGTTTAGGCCCGATCCCTGTGGGCCTAAACCGGCAGTCGGACATCCCCCAAGGAGTGCCAGATTGGAGAGGGTGTAGATTGGGCTGAGGGATACCCCACCAGTGCACGAATTTCGTGCACCAGGCCTCTAGTGTTTTCATAATCCTTTGTATTTCTGTGGGATCAGTTGTTACTTCAGCTCTTTCATTTCTGATTTTGTTTATTTGGATCCTTTCTCTTTGCTTCTTGGTGAGCCTGCCTAGAGGTTCATCAATCTTATTTATCCTTTCAAAGAACCAGCTCTTGGTTTTGTTGATCTTTTGTATTTTTTTTTGGTCTCTATGTTGTTTATTTCCACTCTGATCTTTATTATGTTCTTCCTTCTGCTCACACTGCCGCTCCAGCTCATCCTGGCCCTGCTGTGCCTGCCGTGGGCTTGTGCCCAATCAGTCCTGATTGGGAGAGGCTTGCGCCACTACAGTGGGCCGGTGCTCGCCAGTCATGAGCCCTGCATCTGGAGCCTGTCCCAAGGGGAGTTGTGGCGGCTGGGACACAATCGGCCCTTTAGGCGGGTGGTGGGATGCCCTTGCCGGCCCAGGACCAGGATCTGTCCCACTGACATTTGCGCCGGTTGTCAGGAGCCACATTTATATCATTTCTTCCTTGCACAGCGTCTAGGGTAGAAACCTCAGAAGGGAGTCTGTAAACAAGCAAAGCCAGGGGCCTTTGGTTTTGAAACCTATCAGTTATAATATCAAAGCAAGCCCTCCAGTAGTCCTACTTGGGCCTGCCTGCTGGGGACAGAGACATCCGTTGTGAACCCAACTGAAGCCAACACATCAAGTAAGTAATAAGGCTTTGGGGGTCAAGCAACAAGGAATTCCACCACTACATTTATGAAACTAAAGCTGGGAAGTAGAAGGTGACAGGAGATACCCCTCACTCTCTTCTTTATCCTGTGCCTGTGTCTGCAGTCTCAGATGATGGTCCCTTCCAGGCTGAGAAGGGAGGGATCCCTGTTCAGTTAGGTCAGGCGAATTCCTAGCACCTGTTCCAGTTCCTGCCTTGGCTGCTGCATCTTGACAAAGATACGCCTTCACACTGCTTCCTGGGTCCAGGGCTGGTTGGTAGAAAGCATCTCATCTCTCAGGATTCCCAGTCACATCAGAGATGATCTTGAGGTCTTGGTGCTGTGAACAAAGTCATTCCTGGATGCAATCTGGGGGGTCAGTGCTAAGGCTGAGCATGAAATCCCTCTGGGTCTTCAACTGGTTGATAGACTCAATGGTCTCATGGATTTTGATATCAAGGGAGGCAATCTCCTACTGATTGGTGGTAGAGGCCAGAAAATTGCTCATCTGAGCCTTGAGTGGGTTGTCCACCTCCAATGGCATAAGAAGCTGTCTTCTTCTGGTTAGGGTCCAACCTAAGGATATGGTTGATAACAGTGGGTTCTGGGTGCTGCAGCAACCCAGCCAGCTTCATGGGAATCTCAGAGAAACAGTCGACCACAGCTGAGATCTGGCAGAAGTAATGATAGGAGTTGATGTACCCATGCTCATGCTCATCCTGAAGCTGGTGGTGTTTGATATAAAGCCACAGGGGCTGCATTCTCAGCAGCCTTGCCAGCGGGGGTCCAACTTGTACTGGGGAGGCTGATGATCCACATGAGCAAGAGGGTACAGTTGACAGTGAGATCTCCAGGCCATTTCACCTGGAAGCCGTCCGTCTGCCGGATAGTGGGCATCTGATGCCTCTCCAATAGGTGGTTGTCAGGTCAGTACAGTTCTTATCTAGCTCAATGACGAGGCTCTTAAAGAATGAAGAGAACTTCCTCTTCCGTTTGCTAGGATCATCTAGGAGTTTTCTCTCCGCTCAGAGTTTCCAGGAAGCCACCTTGTCACCTGCTGGGGTTCCCTACAGTTCCTGCTCTGTCACCTTCTGCCTTGCTAGGATTGAACATACTGGAAATACAGATCCGCAGCTTTCGTTTTCATGGTAGAGGCTTTTTGATGGCCTCCTGGATCTCCATCTGCTTACAAGCAATGGTCTGGTCCAGCTTCCACTCAAAAGTCTGAAGATCCATGTATACCTGAGACTCTGGGACAAGCTCCCAAATTTGCTGAGGCCATCCTTATCTGCCATCTTCCTCCTCTTTAACCTGCAGTGCTGGCAGGCATTGGGCTGGGCGCCTGGGGCATAAGCAAGAATTTTCGGAATGGGTCCATCATGGTAAGTGGTATGCCAGATGGAAGTGGAGTAGCTATGCCAAATGGGGAACCTGCAAGGGGTTCCACCTGCAAGCCAGCCATGGACATCCAGCTCCCTGGTGACATGCCAGGCCACTGGTACTGCGCTACAGGGCCTGCAGAGCCCTTGGGGTGGAAAGCAGCAGCCCCAGGTGTCCCTCCTACCTCCAGCTGGTCCTGGCCTCCTGAGCACTGGTCCTGGGTTGGTTTACATAATACTAACTCATATTCTAGAGACAAAGTAACAGATATAAAATCACCCATACTCATTACTTTGGTTTAAAATTAAGCATGATTCAATATTCTGAAAAATGGTAAATAAAAAAGGGTAGTCAGCATTTACCCTCTTTTTTTTTTAATTTCAGAGAGGGAGGGAGAGGGAGAGAGAGATAGAAACATAAATGATGAGAGAGAACCACCGATAGGCTGCCCCCTGCATGCCTGCTACTGGGGACTGAGCCAGCAACGCGGGCATGTGCCCCTAACCGGAATCAAACCCGGGACCCTTCAGTCTGCAGGCCGATGCTATCCATTGAGCAACTGGCTAGGGCTACCCTGCTATTTCTATAAGAACTATACCTCAGGGTAGCCAAATAGATGCAAGAATAAAAGATTCTAAAAACTTGAGAGGTCTTTATTTTTTCCCAGCAAAACAAAATAACATATAAGTTTATTTTTCTTACAAATAAAGTAACACGTTTTTCTTAAAACAAAAAACAAGAACACCATATTTTAACTAGGTAACACCTATTTTGTCAGAATGTAATTTGTTGCTAACCCACCTTACTTAAAAAAAAAAATCTTCATAGTTGCAAGTATTAGATATATTCCTCCTTTCCCCCCATTGACCCATTCTAGCCTGCCCCTACCTCCTAATTTTTTTATATAAGAGGAATATTCATCAATAAGCATTAACTCAACAAGTACAGAGACTTTAAGGAATGGCATCTCAACCGGCCAGCGTGGCTCAGGGGTTGAGCATTGACCTATGAACCAAGAGGTCATGGTTCAATTCCCCAATCAGGGCACATGCCCAGGTTGGGGGCCCAACCCCCACTGTGGGGCACACAGGAGGCAGCCAAACAATGAATGACTCTCTTCCATCATCAATGCTTCCTTCCTTCTATTCCTCTCTCTCTCTCTCCCCTCCTCTCTGAAATCAATAAAAATATATATTTTTAAAAAATGACATCTTTTCCTAATGAGTCAAATCTCAGAAATGCAAAAGACTCTCTAAACAACCATGGTCGTAGGTATGGAAACACAGAGATTGATAGGCTGCCTTCTTTCTCTTTATGTCATCAAGCCTGATAAAGAAAAGACCTGGTCAACAGCATTAAGTAAAAATGATGACTTAATAAGGTAATGATTCATTCATGAGTAAATATTAATAAACACATTCTAATAAACTTGGCTAATTATTATTGAAATATTTTACATTCTTTTTCATTTGTGAGAAAAGCAATTTTATAAATGTTTTTAAGTCCTCTATATACTACATTTGACTAAAAAAAATTCTCAATACTGTATTTTCTAACTTACAAATATTCTAAAACCAGATAGAAAATTTGGGGGAGAGCCAATATACCTAAATCAAAGATAAAAGCAAATATTGCCTCAACTTTTTGACCTCAAATCACCAAATAAGATGGACTCCTCTGAACTGTATGTTCCACTTGGCAAATGGAGTCACTACAGTTAGCTACAAAGCAAAACCAGCAGAGTGGGTATATAGGTGGCTATTAATGGGCCAACATTGGTTTGTCCCACAGTCTCTGAGAAACTGAGAGCCCCTGACAGTTACTAGGCCAGCAGAGTAGTGATTACAGAGGTTGACAGATAAAAAATTCCAACAAGTTATATCTATGATAACTATACTGACAACTTACTGACTACATATATTTTAAATTTAAATGTTTGATTATGGGAAAGTTAAAATATATATAAAAATAGAACACTATAATGAATCCCATGTACCATCATTGAGTTTCAATAATTAGCCAATCATGTTTCACCTATACCTTCTACCCACTTACTAGTGCCCATATTATTCTGAAAAATTCTAGATCATATCATTTCACCTATAAATATCTCAATACTAGTGGCCAGGGTCACGGATTCGTGCACACTTAAAGGAAATTAATTAGAAGAAATGTTTTAATATTGCTATTCACCCTTTCTCTATAATAGAAGTGTCAGAGATGCAAGAAAATTAGTAAAATGTACATGAAAAGCCTATCTAATAAAAGAGCAATATGCAAATTGACCGTACCTCCACTACACCCACAAGCCACGCCCACCAGCCAATATGCAAATAAACCCAACCAAGATGGCTGCAGCCACAGAGAGCAGGAGGGAGGCTTGGGTTTTCCCGGCAATGGAGGAAGCTAAGCTTTCCGCCTGCCCTTGCCAGCCCAGGCCTCCACTCCAGGCTACAAAGTTTCAATTGTAGAAGATAAATAAATCCCAACAGAAATGGCGGCAGCCACAGAGCTGGAGAGAGCAGGAGGCATGAGTTGCCCCTGGCGATGGAGGAAGCCAAGCTTCTGCAGCCCTGGTCTGCTTTGGCCTCCGCTTAAGGCTACAAAATTTCAATTACAGAAGATACATAAATCCCAACAGAAATGGCTGCCAGCCACAGAGCGAGCAGAAGGCTTGGCTCCACTCCAGGTTACAAAGTTTCAATTATAGAACATAAATAAATCCCAGATACCAGGGCCTCCGCTTGGGTTGCTGGGGGGCGTGGCCGGCCTGCAAACCACCACAGGCCCCTTGCCCAGGCCGCCCCACGCCCCAAGGGAACCCTCACCCTGATCCAGGACACCCTTCAGGGCAAAGCAGCTGGCCCCCACCCGTCCACCAGACCTCTATCCTATCTAGTAAAAGAGTAATATGCACATTGACCATCACTCCAACACACAAGATCCTGCCCCCATGTGGACACAAGATGGCCACCACAAGATGGCCAGCAGGGGAGGGCAGTTGGGGGTGATCAAGACTGCAGGGGAGGGTAGTTAGGGGTGACCAGGCCAGCAGAGGAGGGAAGTTGGGGGTGACCGGGCCTGCAGGGGAGAGCAGTTGGGGGGTACCAGGCCTGCAGGGGAGGGCAGTTAGGAGCAAACAGGCTGGCAGGGGAGCAGTTAGGCATCAATCAGGCTGGCAGGGGAGTGGTTAGGGGGTGATCAGGCTGGTAGGCAGAAGCGGTTAGGGGCAATCAGGAAGGCAGGCAGGCGAGCAGTTGGGAGCCAGCAGTCCTGGATTGTGAGAGGGATGTTCCGATTGCCCGTTTAGGCCCGATCCTACCGGCCTGGGTTCGCGCCTAAACGGGCAGTTGGACATCCCTCAAGGGGTCCCAGATTGGAGAGGGTGCAGGCTGAGCTGAGGGACACACATCCCCGTGCACAAATTTCACGCACAAGGCCTCTAGTGAAATATAAATTAAGAAACAATAACAACATGATATAACAACAAAGACATATGAAAACAAGAAAAAGATTATGTAAAAACAAAACATGACATAAAAACAACTGATAAAACCAATGATAAATTGATTAAACTTATTCTAATATCTCCCTGTATACCACAGTAAGAGTAAAAACACTTTCAGAGTGCTTGACTAATGTCCCTTGTGATGAAGAATTTACAACTTTAACGTCCTATGCTCTTCGAACTTGAGAGAAAGCAACATATAACTCCATTTCATCAGAGAAATTTAGGGATAGGCAAAATTGACATGTAACACCACATGTGTTACATTCCACCACAACTGTGTTCGATAATTGCATCCTCATTTACCTCATTTTCGCTATGAAGGCAGTTCCTACCAGTATTGGTAGTACTTGTCAATGACCAGCTTTTTTTGGCTTCAGAGGTATGTTGTGCCAATCGTTCTTCAGACATATTCTGTCGCAGAGGTAAGTTGTGCCAATCGTTGTTCTTCAGACATATTCTGTCGCAGAGGTACGTTGTGCCAATTATTGTTCTTCAGACATACTCTGTAGACGACGTAGCTTTCTTTCGGCTGCAGAGGTACATTGTGCCAATCATTCTTCTTCAGACATGTTCTGTCAACACCACTTTCTTTCTGCATTGTCGTCAGCAATTAGTCTGACAAGAGTCCTCTTTGTACTGTCGCTGTTGTGTGCCCCGCCGTGCTTAACAACAGAAGCATAGAGAGCGATGGGCACTGGAGCTGAGTCTGGCTGCTGGCTCTCAGAAACTGTAGTAGTTTCATCCACTGAATTATAATCTTCAACTTCAGAATCCTCAATGACATCACTGATTTTCTGCCATGGCTCCAGCTCCCCCTCCTCACATTCCATAAACAGGGCCGTGTCGCCATGCTCCCGTGGTCGCCGCCGGTAGTCTGACCCAGAGAAGGAGCCGTCACCTTACAGGGACCTTATGTTTAAATGGTATACACCGCTGAAGTTTTACTCTTCAGCACGGCCCAGTAAGAGCTGCCAAAGAGCAATGAGGTACTATTGACGTGAACCTGATAACAACCAAATAGTCCATTTACTTCCTAAACCTCCACACAACTTTCCGTTACCACTTCCGGTTCTTCCAAAGTATTGGGCTTCTCTGGGCTCCGGATAGTTCGAATCAAATCATAAACCTCTAGCGCTCTCTCTTCCATGATCCGGGGCTGCCAGTCAGCTCCCCGCTCACAAGAGCCACAGGACCCTGCTCAGCCTCGAGAGCAGCCCCAACACCCGCTTGCTTCATCCTCAAGCTCCGCCATCCCTGGCGACTATCCCACCCGAGCTGCTGTCTTTTCGCCTTGCGATTTATCAACTTCCTGGTCTCCAAACGGGCCAAGACCAACCTAAAAGTGTCCAGGGGAGCAGGGAATGGGCCTAAAGTTCTCATTTTAATCTGCTCCTGTTTGACACAATAATTCACACCACATACAGTTCCATTTGTATTGAATAAAAGAGAGAAGTTGGGGTGGAAAGAAAGAAAATATTACTTAGCAAATAATAGAAGTGAACACGAGCCCTTGTGTGAAAATCTTGGTAAGATGCTCATTGCTATTGAAAGCTTCACTTACCTCTAGCTCATTTAACGTGACCTATCAAAAGAGTGGGTTTGTGTCAAATCAAAATTATTCCTTTTGGTATTTCTTTCCCTCTTTTCAAATAGTGACCATTTTATGTTGTTCCATTTGGTTAATATGTGCCTCTTCCAGACGCCCTGTTTTATAACAGAAATGAAGGGAGCTGCTCTGCAAGGGTCTCCCTCTTGGGAGGTAAATGAAATGGCTCACATATGCCTGATTTAGGTCTTCTTTGGGAATAGTGTTCTGTGGCCCAAGATGATCAGAGGGCGCAGTATTACAGATTTGGTATAAACCTGCCCATTCTGGGGAGATAGTAACAAAATTCAATCTTTCCAATATATACTGCCTTTTCTGTACCAGACACTGAGTACTGTGGAAAATACAAAGATCTGACATATGGTTCCTTCAGTCCCCAAAGACATTTTCAAATATCTAACACACACAGTAGGAAATTACAAGTATCCCAAGCACTGAGTTTAGGAGAAGTTACATCCAGCTACAATTGGAGCTGGAAGGCGGGAATGGGGTCAGTTCAGTGACAATGTCATAAAGGGTATGTAAAGATAGGACAGGGCAGGGACTCTTAGAAAGGAAAGGATAGAGAAACTGTACGCCTCAGAGCATGTTTCACTTCTTTAGAGCATAGAGCAGATGGAAAAGAAGTTTTACCATTAGCTAAAGTCAAAATATTTTTACTACAAGCATAGTAATTAATAATCAAATAGGCTACACCTAATACATCAATATTTTACCTCTAAACAAAATCATTCAGTCTAATCACGAGAAATTTATGTACAATGAGAACTTACAAATGGGAGTGGAATTACCAAAATGCCTTGGAAAATAATATATACACATACCCCATACAGAAAAAAGAAATATTTTTGTTTGTTTCCTAATCATAGTGAGGTGTGGGGAAAATGTTCATTTAAACTCCAGCTTCATCAATGTATAGCTATCACAGAATCCTTTCAGGCCATCAGTGTAATCAGAATACAGGATGAATCCCTGGCATTTGTTCTAAAACCCACAAATGAAACGGTAATGTGCCCAGCTGCAGCTCCCTTTCTGAATTTCAGAAGCTCTGGGTGTCGCACACATGCAGCTCTGTATCACTTCACACAAAAGACTGGCAACTGGCCAAGAAGTCTCTGTGTGATATATATTCCCCAAGGTTTAAGAACTGCCATTTAATTACAATTCAGCCATAAAATGACAGGTACTTTTAGGACATTATCCCAATATAAAACAAATTCAATTCAAATTTATTTAATAAAGTTATTCCTCCAAATTGTAATATATAGACAGTAAAACATATAACCTATTATTTTTAAAAAGACCTATGATTAGAATTCCATTCCATTAAGATAATCTATAATAATAAAAGCATAAATCCTAATTAGACTGGACAGCTGAACGACCTTCTGGATGTCATTCCAGACGTCCTTCCGGACGAAGCTGCCACAGCAGGGGCCAAGGCAGAGGCGGTTAGGGGTGATCAGGCAGGCAGGCGAGCAGTTAGGGGTGATCAGGCAGGCAGGCAGAGTGGTTGGGGCGATTAGGCAGGCAGGCGAGCAGTTAGGGGTGATCAGGCAGGCAGGCAGGCAAGCGGTTAGGAGCCAACAGTCCCGGATTGCGAGAGGGTGCAGGCCAAGTTGAGGGACACACCCTTCCCCCCCTCCCTGTGCATAAATTTTATGCACCGGGCCTTTAGTTCTAATTCTTAGAATTTCCTCAGATTACTATTTCCTTATAATCTTACCAACAGCAAGAAAGCCCACCACACACAGAGATTTAACTGTATTTGTAAACTTTTCCATAAGCAGTTCATGCACATTGCTAACTAAAAATCAAGATGAATGAATGTTTTAGCATCTGGTACATGTAGGTTGACATGACCAAGAATAATGAATGTGAGATAGATACCTCAAGAATGATCTTATTTTCTGCTGTCTTACAACCCTACAGAAATGCATAGTTCTATCAATTAGGTAGCTCTACATATTCTAGTATATAAGTTTCCTGAGGGAAAGGGGGGAAAAATAAAGAAAACACCTTCAACAGCTTGGCTAATACTTAACTTTTGTAGAAAGGAGGGTTTTACAAGAGCAAATAACAAACTGAGCACTAGGCTTTGTGTGAAAAGCTTGGGGAGATTTTCATCTTTACTGAAATCTTCATCTACCTCTAGCTTCTCTTTCTCCCATGTCTGGACATCTTCCACACAAAGGATCACTGACATATTAGTGATCTGAATGACTGAACCTTAAGATGTTATATTCAGCGATCACAATTTAATAATGTTAAGCTTGTCAAAATTTAAGACTTAGGAAGCCAAGTGACCTTTTTTTCCTCCTTTTGATGGACACCTCTCTACAACTATCAACTAAAGATGATGTAGAAAGGTTTAGCATACAACTTCAGTAGAAAGTGTAAATTGAACATATTTAGAGTTTAAATTTCCACCCTGCCTACTACCACTTCATATGATAGCCAAGGGCTATACGGGAAAAACAAACACACACAAAAACCTTCCAAAGAAATCCTTTAACTGGCTTTTCCCATTTCAGTGTCAAAAGCCTTTTGAATTGAGTAAACTGATTAAAACAATTGTTCATCATAATTTTCTAGTCAAGAAATTTGCTTCACACCAAAGTTAAAACTGCAAAATACACTGACTTTCTAAGGATATGGATTGTTAAACATCACTGTAATCTAAATAACCTAGATCTAAGTAGTTCTAAAAAGAGATACTTAACTTTATTGTCCTTTATATGAAAATCTCCTCCTAAAGGATTTGATATTTTAAAAAATAGCTACACATGAAATTTCTGACATTCATCTGCAGAGGAGTAGGAGAATGGAGCTATTCTGGGAGAGGGGACATTGTCACAGTAGTTTTTTATACAAAGAAATTAATTTTTAGGGGTTATGTAACAAAATGTTAACTTGCACCATAGAAACATGGTTTTGTATCATAGTCTTCAATTAAAAACAAAACAAGAAAAAAAGGAATTGTAATGAACAACAAAGAAATAGATATTTTTCATTTTCCTAAAGATTATTGGGATAGACAAGGAACATAAGGTGGTTAAGAGGGGGCTAGGAAGTTGAAAGGAACAAGGCAAAGTATAAGCTAAGTGAATAGGATAGGCATTCCTGATGGGTCCAGGCCCATGAATCAATCTTAACAGAACCAAAAGGAGGTGTTAGCAGTAGCAACTGGCTTAAGAGATTGGTGAGGAAGGGGAGCGAGGAAATGAAAAAACACTTGCACACTCATAGAAAGAAATATCATTTCCAGGAAAATATTAATACTTACCAGTATGTACTGTAGCTACTACAATCCATACACACTGTGTGCTGAGCTTTATCTTGTTTTTCTGATTTCTTATGGTTGGTTAAGGGTACTTGTGCATCTTCATAATGCTTCTTTGCATGGCCATTCACATACCTTACAAAAACCAAATGAAAAATTATTTTAAATCTAAATATTGCTTTGGAAGTTAAAGTAGTAGGAGATGATGATAAAATTAGATGGTAAACAAACCAGAATAAGAAAGAATTCCTCCTTATAAGAGCATTCAATCATTTAGTTATTTATTAAGTTGAATACTTAAAATATGCTTTTTCTGCAATCAAATATGACAATCAACTTTTAATTTACAGCATATATAAGGCAATCAAAGGTTGACTATAGTCATAAATATTTTGTAACACTTTCCAACTCAGATTTAGTAAATCACTGTATTATATAAGGCAGAATGAAACATTTTGAAATAAGTGTTCATATGCACCCAAATTCATCTCCACTTTCACCTAGATACTGTACAATGCTGTATCTACCCATGACTGTGAAGACCCTTATAAAACAAAACTTCCCAGTCCTAAAAAAGCAGCCAATTTGTAGAAGGCAAGGCCTAACTGAAAACTCTGAACTGTCAAAACAAATGTTGGTTAAATGGTACCAAAATAAACGTACTCAGAGTTAAGGTGACATTTTTTGTCATGAGGCACCTTAATTGTACCAGGAGCAACACTTACCTTGTGGTAAGTAGGAAAGATCAACTTCAAGCCCAGCCTCTCCAACCCACAAAGCTGGAAGTAACAAAGGCACTACTAATCTCAACTCAAAATTTGATCACGTTGTTTTCCCATTTTTTCATTAAAGTAAACATAACCAATATTTGTATGTAGTACATAAGTCCTCTGTCCGCAAAAGTGGACTAAAATGAATTTTTAAATAAAATGATGGTTAAGAGTATAAACTCAAAAACTAGACTGCCTGAGTTCAAAAGTAGGCTTTGTCCACATGCTGCCCATGTGAGTTTGGGTGAGTCATTTAACCTCTCTGTACTTATGTTTCTCATCTGTAAAATGGAGGTAACAGTGCTCAGGATCTCATACACCAAGCATGTCAAACTCATGGCCCACAATGAATATTTTTGCGGCCCATCCAATATAACGGTATGTAAGAAATGTTTTAATAAAAATTTCATAACTTAATTTTTACAATATCTTGTTATACATAATTATTAATAACGAACTACAATTTTCTCTAATGACTGATTACTATAATAGTGTTGCATTCATTTCCCTTACGCGCCTTACATGCAGGTGCACCATTTCTCTCCACTAATACTAGCAGCAAATATTTTAGCAGCCGATTGGCACATCATTAGTCTTGTCCTGACTTGTTTCGTGTGCGCAACAGGAAATATTTCGCTTTTGGAAAACAAGAAAAATAGGTTAATTTGCGTTACGCTTGTTAATTTGTGCAGTTATTCAGTGTCTGGTTAAGTTAATGTTAAAAAAATTACTTTTTATTAAAATGTTCTATTATTTTATGTTAACAATTACTCGTTTATTTCAGCCCTTTGTATTCAGCATGTCTCTATCAAAATAAACCTGTTCCTATGAAAATTGAAGCTTTTGTTTTTTTCTGGCCCACATAAACTTAAACCTCATTTGGCCCATGTCAGCCTTTGAGTTTGACATGCTTGTCATACACTGTTAAGTGACTGAATAATATATGGCTCACAATGCATGCATGAATAAGTGAGTATTAGTAATTATTTTATTCATGTTTTCCTTTATATGCTTAATTACTATTTATTCAGAATCCAAACAGTGTAATTGCTCAAAAAGTGGTAATATTAAGCACATACTTTGAGATGACATATTGCACAGGTCAAGAAACAGCCAATATTTAATTAAAAAGGTAAACACCAAGGTGTAATATAGGCTTAATAACTAATCAGCTCAATTTCTAATGTTTATAATATATATATTTATTCTGTGCCATGAAAAGAATAGTATTTATGAGTGCCTTTGAAATCAAAGAAAAGGTAATACTGAACAATAATAATAAAGGCATTACTACTTGAAGTCTTTGGAAACTGATTATCTGTATATTGTACAAATGGTTCATTAGCCACCACACTGTGGTCTCCAAATAGACTAGAGGCCCGGTGCACGCATTTGTGCACCAGTGGGGTCCCTCAGCCTGACCTGTGGGATAGAGCTGAAACTGGGTCTCCGACATCCCCTGAGGGGTCCCAGATTGCGAGAGGGCGCAGGCCAGGCCAAGGGACCCCACTGGTGCATGATCGGGGCTGGGGAGGGACTCAGGAGGTTGGCCAGCCAGGGAGGGATCATAGGAGGGCTCCAGGGCATGTCCAGCCTCTTCGCTCAGTCCCGAGTGGCCAGACCCCAGCAGCAAGTTAACCTACTGGTCAGAGCGTCTGCCCCCTGGTGGTCAGTGCATGTCATAGCGAGAGGCTGAGCGGCCTTAGTATATCATTGGCATGTTACGCTTTGATGGGTTGAATGGCTGACTGGTTGACCAGACACTTAGCGTATTAGGCTTTTATTATATAGTATGTTTAAATGATTAGTATAAATGTCAGTGATAAAATAAGAAGTGTATGACTGCCAATATTAAGATTGGCAATGTTTTGGTTAATACTCAAATACAGCAGTCAGATGTTAACAGTTCTGTATTAAAAAATGGCTAATATAAAAATAAGTATTTCCCTCAACTAATTTTAGATTTTAACTAGGCAATTTGGTCTAAAAAGGATAATGTCAATATATATGTCACACATTTCTAACAACAAGCACAAAATTTTTTTAGATAACTTAAATGGGATGGTATTATGAAGACCAATAAATATATAACTCAAATATGCTGATAAACTATGTGTCCTAGTTGAAAAAAATTCAATTTTACACTTCCCTACAGACAAGTGGTCTAAAATTACTAAAATCAGAATCCATGGCAATCAACACATAATAAAAGGAAATTAACCAATCAGCTATGTAAAATGAAAACCCAAATGCAGGCTATTCTCATCTGTTTAATCTACTTAATCATATTTTTCTGAAACTATATAAAATGTTTAAATTTAAGATTGCTTGCAAGTAGAAACAGACTACTTACATAGTCTAACAAATTTTCAATTTATTTTCTCAAAACCTGCTTAAAGAATTATTTATTGCTTGCTATTAAAGAACATTAATATCTCCAATTTTTTAGTTTGTCTGGTCTTTTTGTTGGCATATGACCTTCAAGATTTAAGTTGTAGAGCACTATGAGACAACTGGAGAACAGAACTATATAAATTTTATTGCATTATAATTCTCACCTCTCAAAATCTAGGAGAGGAATCTGTCTCTTCAAGTGCAGAATTTAAGTGCTTGTACATTTCTTCTGTTTTAAAAAAGTGTTATCTGTACAAAGTATTTTCAGGTTCCCCAAATCCTAGAGATTTCAAAACCACAACAGCCAAAATTAAGAAAGATATGCAGTTAACATTTTCCAAAGGTACTGTTAAGTGTACATGGAAAAAAATACTAAATTTCAGGGCTCAAAATGTAAAAAATCAAAAGTTAACTGAACAAAGATGCTCTCTTCATGCAATGAGGGTTTTAAAATAACAATGGGGAAACAATCCTAATAAATATGATCTAGATTTCAGTCTGTGTGAGTTAGTATGATTTCCCATCCCCTGCTGCTTAGCTTTTAACTCTGAAGCAAATTCCAAGTGGATTTTTTTAAGCTACAAGAACAATAGATATAAATGTGCTACTGCCAGGCTAAAAGAACACAAAGGTTGATATTTATTTGAGTTTGTGTCAAAAGAAAAGAGTTACTAAAGTATTTCAGTAACTCATTTTAAAACCAAGAACTGGGAGGAAACTCAGGCTTGAACCGGGATGGGGTGGGGGTGGGGAATTAGGTCCCTGGAAAACAAAAATATCTTAATGTAACAATGAAACATTTGATACATCTTAGAAATTAACTATGAACTCCCACAGTGAGAACATTTTCAAGGGAATTCCTTTAGCTGTAAATATTTTAGTGTTGCTTTTTCTTTCTTTTCTTTTTTCTTCTTCAGAAGAATGTGTAATACCTGGGATTTGAATCAAAAGTCAGTAAATTAGGTGGAGATGGGGCAGGTAATAGGTGAAACAAGCTGGGCCATGTGCTGATGATTGTTGAAGCTGGGTGATGAAAATATGGAGTTCAATTATACTCTCTCTCTCCTTTTGTGTATGTTTAAATTCACCCTAATAAAAGGTTTAAAAAACAACCATGAGGTAAACTTTTATTTAAATACTAGAGGATCGGTGCATGAAATTAGTGCATGGGTAGGGTCCCTAGACCTGGCCAGCGATCAGGGTGGATCGGGGCCTTCGGCTGCCAGCTGGGGCCTCCCTTCCCCAGCTGTTGGCTGCCAACCAGGGCCTCCCTTCCCTGGCTGCCAATTGCTGGCTGGGGCCTTCCTTCCTTGCTTCTGCGCCACCCTCTGGTGGTCAACATATGTCATAGTGAGCAATCAGTCTCCCGGTCAAACTCCCGTGGGGACAATTTGCATATTAGGCTTTTATATATATATATAGATTTCAAAGTTCCCATATATCATTTTTTCAATCAAATATTACTAGGTTTAGGTTATCTTGATCATCAAATGAATTCTGAGTATCAATATAAAGGGTTTCCCCCCTAGATTTTTCTTAGTTGTACCACTGGGGGAAAAAAACCCCAACAGATACTATGGGGACAGATAAACTCTACAGAGAATTACACATTATGATTAAGCAATGGTGATAAATAAATCCAAATCAATAAACCATTAACATGAAGCTTAAAGGCAAACTGAAAAATCCAAGTAGGGAAGCCAAGTAATAAGTATGTCACCTACCTTCCACAGTGGACACTTGAACAAGTCAAACAGACCCAGGGGCTTTTGTTGGATCGGCACACTAATAAAAAGAAAAATACACAATATACCAATTGTACATGTTAATTTTCAATTTCTCCCCTAATCTGTAATGTCATACCCTATGATTCAGTTGTGAATTCCATGGCAGCGTAAGGTGTACTGAGCTCACAGATCCCTGCCCTGTGAGAACACTGACACAAAGAGACAGCCTAATTACTTCTGAGAAGAATGTAAATGCACATACTCAGCAGCTGTTTAATTGTTGACTCAAATAGTTTAATTACTAAATATATATTTACTTTTTTCCTTTATTACTTATTCCACCAGTCTCTGACAAAATTGAGTCTATTTTCTCACAGCATTTTTAAAATTTTAAATTTATCTTTCATTAAAAGCATTTTAAGTCTAATATTTAATCACGTCTTTGCCATGTAGATCACATCCTATATAATAAAGAGGGAATATGCAAATTGACCGTCACTCCGCCACAAAGCTGGCGGCGCCCACAGCGGAGGTGGGGGTTTCCACAACACAAGATGGCTGCGCCCACAGCGGAGGCGGGGTTGCTATAACAAGCCTAATGAGCAATCAGCAGGGACCTGAGGCTGTGCGCTCTCCCCCAGCCCCTGTGGGGCTTGATGGGGGACCTCAGGCCATGACCCTGCCCTGGCACCAGGCCGGGGGACCTCAAGTCATGCCCTCCACCTTGGCACCAGGCCAGGGGACCTGAGGCCGCAGCCCCAGCCCAGCAGGGCTTGACAGGGGACCTCAGGCCATGCCCCCGGCCCCGGCGCCAGGCAGAGTGACCTGAGGCCACGCCCCCCACCCAGCAGGGCTTGATGGGGGACCTCAAGGTGGCCCTGCCTCGGTGCTGGGCCAGGGGACCTCAGGCTGCTCCTCCCACCCCAGCACCAGGCTGGGAGACGTCAGGCCTCGCCCCCCACCTGGCAGGGCTTGACGGGGACCTCAGGCTGCGCCCCCTGCCCCGTGGGGCTTGACAAGGGTGGGACTGGCCAGGTCTGGATCTAGCCCAATGGGGGAGGGGCCAGCCAGGTATGGGTCTTGTGCAATTTTTAGGCGCATGTGGGTGGGCGGGGACTTGACTCTGGGTCCCGTGGTTTGCCCCAGACTCTGACAGAAGGAAGATTTTCATATACATTTTACTAATTTTCTTTCATCTCTGACACTTCTATTATAGAGAAAGGGCAAATAGCAATATTAAAATATTTCCTCTAATTAATCCCCATTTAATGTACACGAATTTCATGCACCAGTCCAACTAGTACTATTATAAATGACAATTTTCAGTTTATTTAGTAAAGGCATAACCTAAGGATACAATTAGGAGCACTAAACCCAATTCTTCCCAAATCAATGTCTCAGTTACATAAAATATAACTCTAAATATGACAACTGCATATAACTCTTGCTGAGAGTACAATCAGAATATTAATTATTTTAGTTTAAGTATTATGGAGTGGGGAAGGCTAACAAGGTTATGAATATTTTTTTAAATAATACAATTTTACTTGCTGTTTATTCAATTTTTTTCCAAAAAGCCCAATAAACATAACAATGATTTTCAAAAGGGAAGGAATATAAAAATCACCTGGGAAGATTTTTCAAAACATATGTTCTACTGAGGCAGAAAGAACATTTATTTTTTGAGAAAAGCAGCTTCCCAGATAACTGCCTAATAATACAACCCCTTGAGAACCTCTAGTTAGCCTCCTAGGAGCATGAGAGGGACAGCACAGCACAGCCACACACGCAGGATTATAGTAAACCCATTGTGTGGCATATAACATGTGTTCAATAAACATTTGTTGATCAACCAAAAGACTTGTTTGCATGCATATAAGCATAACCAATGGACACAGACAATAGGGGGGTCAGGGCCTTTGCTGGGAGGTGGGAGCAGGCTAGGAGAGGTCAATGGAAGAAAAAGGAGACATATGTAATACTTTCAACAATAATGAATTTTAAAAATAGTAATAAACATTTGTTGAAAGTAAGTTTAAATTTCTTAGTTTAAAATACCAAGCTATTCCAAAACCTGGTCCCTACCTTACTGCTCTTGCCTTATCATACATTACAACAGGTCTTGCTCACTGTTAAGAAAAATTAACCAGACCTAGCTGGTTTGGTTCAGTGGATAGAGCATTGGCCAGAGGATGGAAGGGTCCTTGGTTTGATTACGGTCAAGGGCAAGTACCTTGGTTGCGGGCTCAATCCTGCAACCAATCGATGTGTCTCTCTCACATCAATATTTCTGTCTCTCCCCCTCCTTTCCACTCTCTAAAAATTAATGGGAAAAATATCCTTAGGTGAGGATTAACCAAAAAAAGAGAGAGAGAGAGAAGAAAAATTACCCAAAACGGAGAATAAGGTGAATCAAGAACTGTAAACCCCTCAAATGTATAATGAAACATTTTTAATAGATTCTCCTAAAGATATTTTACCATAGTAACACTAGAGACCGAATGCATGAAATTCCTGGCTTCAGCTGGAAAGTCGTCCAGAAGGTCATTCGGCCGTCTGGTCTAATTAGCATATCACACTTTTATTATTATAGATTGTCTGACCTGGTTCTATAGATTAGGAACCAAATTCTATTAAGTTAAGGTAAATTTGTAGATTTTTATTCAATAGAGATAATTTCTGTCCAATGGAATCCAAAGGTTTTACTACCCTGTAGGACATGAACCAATTTTGAACCTATTTGAGCAATTTATTTAAATGTTCTTTCTTTAGTGTCAACATACACTCAATTCCTCAAATACTTTTGGAATCAGCTTTACCATCCTGCTGTTTCCCTAATAGTGAGTTAAATAAATCTATGACATATGATCATTCTATACATGTCTAGGAGGAGTGGAGTGGACAAGGAAGAATAAAAGAGCACAGTGATATTCTGACCAACAGGGCTCTAACTATTTTTTTAATAGTTTTATATTGATATTTAGAGAGAGAGAGGAAAACGAGAGAGAGAAACATCTTTGTGAGAGCACAACATCAATGGCTGTCTCCTGCATGCACCCCAACAGGGATCAAGCCACAACCCTGGCATGTGCTCTTGATTGGGAATCGAACCAGCAACCCTCCTGGTGCACTGGATGATGCTCAACCAACTGAGCCACACATGGGCCAGAGCTCTAACCTATTCTTGAATATGAACACTTTGAATGTAAAATCCCGTTCCAGTTAGCCAAAGGCTCTACCTTTCTTTAAGGTAACTCACATATTTACATTAATTGCCAGCACCATCCTAAAGGTATCTGAGTTTTTTACTCATTTGGGTCCAATTTTGTTATGTTTTTGTAAGCTACATGACAGAAAGGCTAAGAAGGATACCTGCCAAACTGCTAACAATTATTTTAGGCAGGTACATGAGAAAACTGTTTGTGGAGGGAGACTGTTGGCTTTTCATTTGTACACTCCTGTGGTACTGGATTTATATCAACAAGAAGATGATGTATTTATAGTTTGAAAAGAAAGTCCTAAAATGAATATTTTTAAGAAGGAAAATAGCCCTACCTGGTTTGGCTCAGTGATTAGAGCGTCAGCCTGTGGACTGAAGAGTCCCAGGTTTGATTCTGGTTAAGGGCACATGCCTGGGTTGCAGGCTCAATCCCCAGTAGGGGGTGTGCAGGAGGCAGCCAATCAATGATTCTCTCTCATCACTGATGTTTGAATCTCTCCTTCTTCCTTCCTTGCTGAAATCAATAAAAATATATTTTTAAAAATAAAAGAAATTAGAAAATAGCTTACATATTCATTGTTTGAGATATAATTTGCAGAATTGAAAAACTACAAATATTACAGTTTTGTTCCTACAGCAAATCTTTTTTTTTTTTTTCTCTTAGTGAATAGTAAGAAACCCTATAACTCAATTTGGGGAAAAAATAACTGTTGAAGTTTAATATTATCCTCATGTAATTATAATAGTTATAATAGTAACTATGGGCCCAATTTTTTAACTACCTATAGTTCTTTTTAATAATGAAATATTTTTTTATTATTTTAAATGAAGGGAAAGAAATCTACAGCTAAATCACTATTACTTTGATGTGTTTCCTACCAAGTGTTCCTTTCCCCCACTTATAGTTGTAAATATATACACAGTACATAAGATTTTATAATCTAACTAGTGGCCCAGGGCACTGATTCGTGCACATTGGAAGGAAATTAATTAGAAGGTGGCTGGCAGGGCAGAACTGGGCGAGATGAGCCAGACATGCCCTGGAGCCAACCTACAGCAGTCCCTCCCCAGGCAACCACACCTGGGGTGGCACCATGGCTTGAAGGGCTTCTGCGGAGTAAGCAGGGTTCCTCTGGCAGGTGGGATCCCTCAGCCTGGCCCTTGGGATCGGCACTCTGCAAAGTTGCTGTCATACAGGGTGTGGAATGCAAATGCAAGTGTGCAGTAAATCAGAATCAGGGCCAACAGTGCCCCAGCAACAACATAACCCATGGCCAAAGGTGGAATCGTGCAGCCCCGTGAGGAATTGGGCTCCCTCCTCTCTGGTTCTGGGGTGTGTCACCTGAGAACCACTGCCAAGTCACAGCAGCTCAGCAGTAAACCGATTCGGGGCTGACAGTGCCCCAAAACCAACATAACGCACGGTTGAAGGTGGAATCGCCCAGCGAGGAATCAGGCTCCCTCCTCTCTGGTCCCAGGGTGGGTCACCCAAAAATCGCTGCTGCTGCCAAGTCACTGGAGCTCGGCAGCTCCTGCATTGAGCATCTGCCCCCTGGTGGTCAGTACACATCATACCTACCAGCCAGTCAGCTGGTTGCTTAGCCTTTTATATATATACACACACACACACACACATATACATATACATATATACATATACATACATATACATACACATATACATATATATATACACATTTATATATGTAGACTAGTGGCCCGGTGCACAAATTTGTGCACATTAACAGAAAATTCATCAGAAGAAATATTTTAATATCACTATTTGCTCTTTCTCTATAATAGAAGTGTCAACCAAATTCACGATCTATAATGGCAGATTGAAACATGTGTGCAATTGGCGCGAGAGCTTTGTATGTATCGCACCTGTAAGAGTCAACTTAGCCTTTTATAGATATAGAATAAACTTCCTTAATTAGACCCGCTTTCTGATTTGGCTAACCTTTTTCCAGACCAGTGAAGCACCCCAACTTCTCTTTCAGGTGATTGTCAGCAACACAGCAGTAAATATCAACACAAAGCAGATTACTATTGTAGATCACAAAGGAGAACAAAGGGAAAAATATTTAACTGCAGCAGTGTTTGACTATATTCTGCGCAATGAGAAAACCTGAAGTCATTTTCAAGGTCCACCAGTTCTTCTCAGTCGAATCAAGTTTCTAAGCTTTCTAAATCTCCGTTTTCTGGCTAATAAAAAGAAAATAGGATTCCACCAAGTCTCCTATCTACCTACTCCCGGACTTCTGTGAAGATCAAATGAGATGAAGCATGGGAAAACACTTCACAGACATTTGGTTAAAGTGTAAAATGTTTGCACCTGGGTATAAAGCAATTTGTACTCCTGGGCTGAAGAAACTCTAAGGAGGCTAATCGCTAGGGAGAGGAAGCTGGGCATTGCTATGTGATGTCATTACCCAGCGCCCACAGTGACCATTTCTGGGCTGGGCTGGGCAGTGGGCCGCATTTTGTGCCATGGGGTCTCGGCAGCATTGGCTGTGATTTGGTGGGGTGTTGCTCTAGGGTGGTGGTGGGGCTTGTGTCCCACTTGGGGGAAGCCGAGTGTTGCTTTGTGGGCACCAGGCCTACCATGCCATTTATTGTTAAATGGCCTATCACTAGGGAGAGGAAGCCGGGCGTTACTACGTGACATCATTACCCAGTGCCCACTACCACCATTTCTGGGCTGGGCTGTGGGCTGCATTTTGCATCATGGGGTCTCAGCAGAGTCAGTGGCAATTTGGTGGGCTGTCACTCCAGAGTGGTGGCAGTGCCTGTGTCCCACTTGCAGGAAGCCGAGTGTTGCTTGCTGGGCACCAGGTCCGTAGTGCCATTTCTCTGTAAATGGCCAGTGTGTGTCATGGCAGCTCCTGCATTGAGCATCTGTCCCCTGGTGGTCAGTGCACATTATAGCTACCAGTCAGACAGACACTTAGTATATTAGTCTTTTATATATATAGATTGTCCCACTCTCGGTATATTGAATGCATTTCTTCTAAAAAATATATTTTTATTGATTTCAGAAAGGAAGGGTGAGGGAGAGAAAGATAGAAACATCAATGATGAGCATCATTGATTGGCAGCCTCCTGCACACTCCCTACTGGGGAGTGAGCCTGCAATCCCGGCATATGGCCTGACCAGGAATTAAACTGTGACCTCCTGGCTGATAGGTCAACACCCAACCACTGAGCCACACTGGTGGGGCTGAATGCATTTCTTCATGCTTTTGAATTTAGAACAACGTATTCTAAATCTAGTATTGAATTACTAGTCTAGAATAAAGTTTTATTAATATTTCAATTTCTTAATTGCAAGTTTTTTAAAAAGTACACTAAGGCTGAGTGGAGCAAGGAATGAGGAGTAACTGTTTAATAGGTCTGAGGTTTATTTTGGGGTGATGAAAATGTCTTGAAACTAGAAACTAGATAGGTTGTAGATTTACTAAGCGTCACTGAATTGTACACTTTGAAAAGGTTAATGTTATGTTATCTTTATTTTATTGAGGTGCGATTCATATAAGTAGATAAATAAGTAAGTAGGTATTTAAGACAGGAAAGAAGAGCAACAATAAAAGAGAATATTGACTTTCAAAAACATTGGAACAAATGACTATACCTTTTAATAAATCTCAAAAAAGATATTCTGAATCAAGATACCCAATATCTTCTATCGTAAACACTTATAATAAGAGAGGGAAGACTTATTAAGTCTTAATAAGAGAGGAAGGGAGTTGGTCTTGGCTATTTAAAGGATAGTCCTCTGAAGGCTTAATATTTCCACAATGGAAAAAACACTTGAAGGCTAAGAGTTATAGAAAATAGGGTATGATAGGCATTATAAAGCCATATATTGCATTGCTTTGGGGAATATTCACTCTGTCTATACACACCTTATCCAAATTAAGAACCCTTAATGTAATAAAGACAATTATAAAATAGAATGAAAAATACTGGCTTTAAATTAACCAAATTCTCAATAATTATGTATAGAACAGGTCATAGCATGAATAAAAGATACATATAATCTTAAAGTCATTTATTTTAATCACCTTAAGGGAAAATAATATAACAAGGTAGTCTCAATTTATAGACAGATGAGTTCAAAAGTTTATCAGTAGGATGAACCTGTTTCCCAGGGGAACAGTATTAGAGGTACCCAGGCTCTTCTGTAAAACTCTAAATGAACCATAACGTAACTGAATTTTTATAAATATATGATAGAATAAAATCATAATCCCTAAAATATTTTAAGCTCTAAATTTACTATCTATTCATTATGACATAAAAATATTAAACTGAAGGTTTATTTTAAAATTTGTAAGTGCTAGTATTTTAGAGAAAGAGAGTACTATGGATGGAAAGTTGTAAAAGTTCAAAAGATAAGTCTGAGAATTTATGTGCTCTTTTTATTACACCTAATTACATTTCAAAGTCATTTGAATTTGCAGTGTATTTCTCACACTGTTCCACATGGCCACAGCAGGGTCACTGGATCTCATAAACAGAGTCTTGTCTTTCACGGAGATTATAAAATTTCTTTAAAGTTACTCCCTCCTCCAGCAATCTCTCATTGGCTTCAATTCTTCCAACCCCAAGTTCAGTGTCTCTTCTCTCAGTCTCTGGATATCTTAGCCTGAAGGTTGGCACTACCTAAGCTCCCTCCACCATTCTCCTTCAGGTATGGCTGCAGAACCTTCCTCTGGCCCACTTCTCACCCCAGCCACAAGCTCTGCAAGGTGTCAGCAGACCTCTTTGGAGGAAATGGAGAATCTTGATCCTCTCCTAAGGCCATTCTCCAGAAGGCAGAAGCTGTTAACACATGCAGTGTGGGCAGAGGGGTGGAGGAGCACAGGCCTCTAAAACCTGCTCACTCTCAGGTCTTATTCCTAAAGCCCCCCCAAATGTTAATCCTCTTGGGAACTAGGAGGTGAGAACTGATGGGGCACAGAGGCAGAGGGAAGGCATCTAGAAACCAAAGTGGTTTTCTGGCCTACTAGCCCTGGGAAAGGAAATTGTAGTCTGCTCCTTTATCAATCGAGAAGGAAGGGCAGAAAACTAGGGATTTTGGCGCTTCAAGGAGCCTATTTTTACAGGAATATTTTCAGGCTGTGTTCAGGAGACAAACAGTTCATAGGACAAAATGGCATGGACACCAAATATAACATTCTTTCCACATAACCAATAATCTTCAAAATCCTTTGTATTCACTACATAGAACCTAGTAACATAGACTACATTTGATATTCAAGGCCTATCAAGGATTCTCCAGGAATTAAAAAAAAATATTTATAAAATATGATGCACTTAAGGTTTATGATACAGCTTGGTCACTGTCTCTACACAGAAAACAGTTCAAGCACACAGCACTAACAGGCAAGCCATTTATAGTGCATCCATTATTGAACAGTTGCTGCAACTGGGAGAGACGCCCTTTACCTTCTAAGGAATGCAAAAGGTGAGGATCTGATGACCTGGATTTTAGTCCTGGCTCTTCCATTACTAGCTATAGAACTGAGAATATCACTCCTCTCTGGGTCTGTAGTTAGGTGATGAGCATGTCCCTTCTAATCATAAAACTATTCTAAGAACATAAGGCAAAAAATAGATGAAACAATCATGTCATCTTCTCCTATGAATTTTTTTTAATTCTACTTTTCACCTACTTTTCTTTAAAGGCTTAACAAAAAAAATTAATTGCTTATGTAGTATAATTTTCTAAACCAACAGCTTTTTGTTTTTCCAGTTTTTTCCTGCCTCCCATCACCCCCAAGAAGCAAACACATTCCACCACCTTGCCCATCAGTAACAGCAACTCACTGCAAATGCGGGGTGAGAAGTGTGTGAAATCGCTGTTCAAAACCATCATAGGCAAATATGCTGCTACAACAGTAAAGCTCAGAACATCCCCACCAAAACATGCAGAACTGTTAAAGTTCAACACTCTAAAATATCAGCAATCCGTAAGAAAACAACCATAATATATGTTTCTTACTAAGTAAATTCTTTTTTACCTAGGTAATGTTTATTTAGTACATACTATGTGCTAAGTGCAATTGCATCCACTTTATGACTATTACTTCATTTAATCCTTTACAATCCAGTGCGGTGCATATTGTTATTTGGCATGTTTACAAGGCAAAGAGAAGTTATGTAACTTGCTAAGTTAGTGACAGAATTGGAACTCAAACTCAATGTTTGCAATCACTTTAGTTTTAAAAAGATCCCATTCTCTGTGTTTCTGTATATATACTACATACCTTTATATACATTTTTTAAAAATCTGGGAGCTGAATAGTAAAAACTGACTGAATAGTAATTATGAACAATTAAATAAAAGGAATGAGATGGAGGATTACAGGCACACGGACCACCTTTCAACTATACTGTTTGAATTTTTTCAGAAAAAAATACTTCTTTTATAATAAAAATAAATTTTAAATGCCTTAAAGATACTGGTATTCAAGTTGTCCTAATGAAAGAACTTATTCTAAATTAAGCATGAGTGATAAATTAAATTAAAATCCAAGATTACAACTCAGTGGGTTTGTAAAAATTTGATCAATGAAAACACAAAATTTTTGCAGCTGTTATTCAACACACACACACACACACACACACACACACACACACACACACACACACAAAAGTATCAATAGTAAAAGTGTCAGTCTTCTTGAAATTGGATGATAGGGCACATATACCCAGGTTGCAGGTTCAGTCCCCAGTGGGAGCACGTGCGTGAGGCAACCCATCAATTGATGTTTCTGTCTCCCTTCATCTCTCTCTAAAATCGATAAGAAACATATCCTCAAGTGAAGAGACACAAAGAGAGAGAGAGAGAAGGAGAGGGGGAGAGAGGGAGAGGGAGAGGGAGGGGGGAGGGGGAGGGGAGGGGGGAGGAGGAGGGAGGGAGGGAACTGGCCCATAATATAGTCTAGAAAAGAAGAAATCCAGCTATACTAAGTAACTGCCAAAGGTGCCAAAGCTGCCAGAGTGCAGCCAAAATCACTGTCTGTTGCACCCCCCACCCCGCTGCTGGGCATTGGGTTCCCAGGAATTCCCAGGAATAGGGAAACAGGAGATTTCTCTTTAAAAGCAACAGAAGGTACCCAGGGCCAAAAGATGATCCTACAAAGTAGGGCTTAGGAAACTAAGCAGAGGTCTAAATAAGGCAGGAGGAAGAGACCAAGCATGAGCACCAAATTCAAAATGGTTGGAAGTAGAGGTTTGGACTCAAGGCCAAGATCATGGAAGCAAGAATTCACAACCAAGGCAAGGAAGGTAATTATGACGCAAAGTTTATCTTGGTTGTCTTTCTCCTTTGTCCCAATGAGAATATTTTCCACCTTCCTCCTTCTGGCAGCTCCCTCTTGCCTCAGTCCCATTCTTATTCAAGGCTAGCAATCAATTTCTCCTGAATCATTAGATAAGTAAATTGTTTTCTGGTGAAGTCACAGTTCAGTATTTCCCATAACCATTCTCTTTCCATTTAATGGCCCTCTGATTAAAGATAGCGACAAATTCTTTGACATTCTTCTGAACAAGGCAGGTCTTCATCTGCATTCCTTGTATGGGGCAGGCTCTGGAACTGCACTGGCCAACTGAATGGCAGAAGTGACTCTGTGTCTCTTTGCAGGTCCAGGACTTAAGAAACTGACAGCTTCCTCTTCCTATTGCTTGGGAAGCTAGCTCTTAGAGAAGCCAACCACCATATAAGAGGTCTGATCACCTTGAACCAAGATATTATAAGAAGCCCAAACCTCATGGAGAGACCTTGGAAAATATGACATTTGTCAGGGTGGGGGAGACTGGGAAAGGGAGAAAGACAGAGACAGAGACCAGGGAGCACAGAGGCTCCAGATATGCAAATTAAGAAGTCATCTTGGAAGAGGATGTTCCAGCCCCAGGCACTCCAGTCACAGGTACTCCAGCTGATGCAACACCAGCTAATTTCTTTCTGAATTCCTGACCCAGAAAATCATAAGCAAAATCAAATGGTTGTTTTAAAATCACTAAAATGTAGGCAAGCTTGTTATGCAGCAATAGATAAACAAGTATACCAACTGCAGAAAGAGGGATATCAGTGATACAGCATTAACCACTCACCCTCACCAACAACTCACTGGAATGATTGACACTGTTGTTCGGAAGTGAAGATGGGAACCTTCAAGGCTTTCTACCCCATAAGAATCAAAACTCTTTCAAGACTAGACTATCCCCTCTGCAACAGAGGTAGTAAGAGTAAAGACATAGCAGTCTATCATCAACTAAGCTGCTATCATCCTTTGGACTGGCTCTTTTTGTGGCCCATCAATATTTTAATAACTCAAATCCAGATGTGCTGTCATTATCATAAGGCAGAATAATTCTTTCTTGAGCACAAACATCGCTCCAAGTATTGCCCGGTATTGTAAAAAGGACCTTCAAAATCCCAAAACCGTATTCCTATAGTAACCCCAAAGTCTGGGTTAAATCCTTAAGAAAGTCATTGGCACTTGCAGAATTCCTTTTCTCATTAAAAGCTACAAAGCCTTACCCTTCATTCCTTTTGCGTCATCAGATTATGTACTTTAGAAGCATTCTGGGAAACCTCAGATTTTATTGAAGGTTGAATTTGAAAAAATGACTGAATAAAAAGTTGAGAACATCCTACTCCATCTCTGTTTCCAATTCTATTTTTACTCTAAGAGTTCTGACACATTCCTCTGCCAGCCTGACTTGATCCCCATCATACCAAGTGATGTCTCCCCAGGCCTTTGAAGCTGGGATCAAGAGCCCACATACAAACCAGAATCCCAAGATTTCTGCGGAAATACTAACACTTTTCTCTTCGCGCTCTCAGTCTATTGTTGCACAGAGACCCAGAAGGAGGAGGTAGGCAAAGGGCACAGTGACCAGAATTCTGCTCCACCTCATTTTTGACTGAACTGAGCAGAGGCCTTGATCACTTGCCCATGACCTCTAACACTACCAAAAGAACTCCTTCCTTCTTTAATACAAAAATGTACCAAACTGACTGGGTTACTCTCATAGGAATGTAACTGCTACCCTGTAGATTCAAACATGTTACAGTGCTTGCCCGAGCCAGGTGGTTTAGTTGGTTAGAGCATTGTCCTATACATACACCGAAAAGGTTATGAGTTCTATTCCAGGTTAGGGCACATATGTAGGTTGTGGGTTCATCCCTGATTGGAGTGTGTTTGGGAGACAACCAATCAATGTTTCTCTCTCACATTAACGTTTCTCTCTCTCTTCCCCTCTACCCTTCCTCTCTCTCTAAAATCAGTAAAAAAAAACAAAACACATCCTTGGGTGAGATTTTTAAAAAAGCATTGTAGAGAACATGTGATATATAATGAAGCAAGCACAGGCTTCCGAACCAACAACCTTAGTTTACCTTCTAGCTTTACCATTCTTTTAACAACTTGGGGAGTTGTTGCAGATCTACTTCCTCATCTGTAGAATAGAATAAGTACCATCTCTGTTCACATGGCTATGGTAAGGATTTCATGAGATAAACAATATAAAGTGTACAGCAAAGGGCCTAACAAATAGAAAGTACCCCATGATTGTTAGAGCCTTCCCCCCACTAAACATATATTTTTTAAATATATCTTTATTGATTTTAGAGAGGAAGGGAGAAGGGAGAGAGCGATACAAACATCAATGATGAGAGAGAATCATTGATTGGCTGCCTCCTGCATGTCCCCTACTAGGGATCAAGCCCACAACCTGAGCATGTGCCCTTGACCAGAATCGAACCTGGGACCCCTCAGTCCACAGGTTGACACTCTATCCTCTGAGCCAAACCAGCTAGGGCTGAACATATATTTTAAAAAGAGTATTTTAAAACTGATGTAACTACCATAACCACCTTAATATAAGAATCATTAAATTTTATATATGCAATGTAAAATACACACCTTAGTAAGCAAATGCATTTTAGAAATAAATTTTGAGAGATGTGCAAGGAGGTTTAGAAACATTTAAGTAAGTATAGAAGCAACTTAGGTGTCAAACCATACTGAAATATACCGAACTCAGAGGTATTCGGAGATTAAATCATGATTCACTAATCTGATCAACCAGAATACACCTTAGGTATTCCAATATCCAATACAATAAGGTTAGAAGCCCAGTCATTTGAAAATATTTTTAAATTTCTAACTTTTGTTTTAACAAAGAAATAAATAGGAATGGTTTCAAAACATTCTAGATTTAAGATAGGGTGATCAGCTTATTTTTAGGGACAGTAGGTTCAAACTTCTACTCTAAATAATTCACTTCTTTTCCACTTTATTGCCTGCTTCTCTTTAAGGGACAATGTCCTTGGCTCTTAGAGGCTAATTTTGAGACTATGCTCTAGCCTACTTTCTCAACCTTTTCCATGTCAGGACATGCACAGAAAATGATAGCATCTGTATGGCATATGCACACAAACTGAAGAGGCTTCTCAGGGCCAGAAGTGATCTGCTTGGAGGAGGCTCTAACCACCCTTAGGCTGAGATTATTATCTCAACCCACATGTAATCCATTCATGGCTCCCCTAATGGGAAGCCATGCTCACCAATCTTTTACATGGTTATCTAGCAATGTAGGAAGAAGTCCTCCTACTCCAATGCCCACTTGTTTGAACAAAAGACTGGAAGTCATCAACCACCTGAGAGGGCCAACAGAATTATCTGGCAATTTAAGATGCCACTCCTTGGAGAATCTGCAGTTTATAAATACCCCTAATGCTCTGAAACCTATCAGAGAAAACAGATGCCCAAATCTGTATTTCTATCCTATGTAAAACTGTCTGTTTTACTGCCATTCTATAACCCCAGGGAGCAGCCAGTCAACAGTATGACATGAAGGAACCTAAAATGAATTAAATTAAAAGAGAGAAGTGCCAGAAATAGATGAGTCTGAGTGGTGGGCGATAAAACAGCATTGCTGAATATGTATAAGCAATCGTCAACTGCTTAAAATGTACCTGGATCTAGAGCATATGATTAGCTACTACTGACTAAAAATGTTTCCATGGTCGCTTCCAGGTCTCTGATTTCAAGGCTGGCCAGGCAGAAAAATAATTACAATAAAGTATTTCACTTCAGCAGTCTTGAACACATTTTTAAGATCACAGTAAGAGCTCAAAGACAGGAGCAGGCAGACAAGTATCTTGAAGTATTCGTTTTAAAAAATGTATGTTTTTATTGATTTTTAGAGAGAAAAACACTGATGTGAGAGAGAAACATCAATCATTTGGCTCCTACACACACCTCCAGCAGGGATCAAACCCGCAACCTAGGCATGTGCGCTGACCAGCTATTGAATCAGCAACCCTTTGATGCCTGGGATGATGTTCAATCAACTGAATCACACCGGCTAGGACTTGAAGTATTCTTATAAAATCACTTACATATTACTGTTCATACAATTAGAAAGTTAAAACTTTTCATCTTCCTAGAAGACACCCAAAATACAAAAATGTATTTATATAAGGCTATCAGTTGCATCATTACTTGTAGCTATAATATGTTGGAGACAACCTAAATGCCCTAACATAGGAGAGTGGTTGAATTCACTGTGACACATCCACAAATAGGACTACTATGAAACTATTAGTGCTATCCCAAATATACTACTGTTAAATGAAAGAAGCAAAGTCCAAAAGAGTATACTTATGCTTGCGACCTTTTGCGAGAGAAAATAAGAAAAGACTCCTATATTTTCATTAAAAAAAAAAAAAGAAAGAAATGCAGGAAGGATAAATCAGAATAATTGGTTGTCTACAAGGAGTGAGTGGGAATGAGTGGAGGAATTGGGTAGTAACACTTCTAGATACAGTTTTCATTTTTGGAACCATGCTAATGTTTTACATATTCAAAAAGTAAATAAAAATCAGCAAGGATGATGTGCAAAAACATCTAAAATGGAAATTAAACACAAACAAATGAACTTAACTGTATGTCAAACAATATGTGTAGTAACAGGAGGGAGACTAACCCAAATAACTTTTGAACATATACTTTATATATTGTCAGTATCCAGACAAAAAGAACTATAAAGAAATACTGACCTCTAGTTATAAGGGTTTTCTTTGCAGTGGTATGGATTAGCAGTTCTGGAACTACTTCCTCTGATTATGGCACTGAGCAAATGAGTACATATGTTAGAGATAATGGGAACCATATTATCAGTGTTGGAAAAGGGCATTACAAGTAAGGAAAAGGGCAAGACTAGATCTGTAGTGTGAAGTTGGAATTATAGGCATCAATATAAACTATTGGTTTTATACACACACACACACACACGTATAGACATGTATATTTGTATATCTTAGCTCAGTGGTCGGCAAACTGCGGCTCATAAGCCACGCCGCGGTTTGCCACTCTGTTGACTAATGAGTTTGCCAACCACTGCCTTAGGGAAAAACACTTAAAAAACATTTTAATAATGTACGAATATCTTTAACCTGAAGTCAAAACTTCTGGGTAAGGGTAATGACTTACAGCAGTGGTCGGCAAACTCATTAGTCAACAGAGCAGCAAACCACGGCTCATGAACCACATATGGCTCGTGAGCCGCAGTTTGCTGACTACTGTCTTAGCTCTTATCCACTGAGAGATCTTAGTTTATAAACATTTATTTATTCCCAACAAAAAGGAATGAGTGCTACTTGGAGAAATGGCTGATTGTAAGCAAGGCTGGAGCGGGCTAAGTACAAAATGAGCTTGGAGCATCTTGCTGTGCCAGAGTAAGAAAGAGCTCAAAGAGCAATAGGGACATGTCAAAATTACGGCTCTAGGGGTTTCCCACTAGCCAAATCTAAGACATGTTGAGCCTCAAAATAAATAGCAAAATAAAGTAAAAATCTGAGTCTATACTAATAAATAAAACAAACAAGTGGGAGAGAAAGGAAAACTTTCCCTCAGCATATCAACTAACATGTTTAGAAGAAATACAAATTAGAAGATCAACATCTTACAACTGCCCTAATAATAACTGATTCAGTAAAGAATTATCAATGTGTGATAAGTTTAGGTGAAAGTTTGGTAACAAACAGGATATATATATACATACAAGGTGGAGCAAAAGTAGGTTTACAGTTGTATGAGAAACAGTTTATTCTTCTATTATTATTTAATTACTGTATTATTTTTCACAAGAACAACCATAAACCTACTTTTGCCCCATCCTGTGCATATATATATGATCTCAAAGTCTCTCCCACAAATTACTTATTAGTAACAAAGAGAAAAATAATAACTTTACAATGGAAAGTTACTTGCAAATATTACCTTAATAAAGTAACCAACGTTAAAAGGTGAAGGGGTTAAAAAAAAAAAAAAACCCTCACAGACACAGACAACAGTATGGTGATTACCAGAGGGTAAGGGGGAGGTAGAAGATGGCTTAGGAAGGTACATGGTAATTGAAGGAGACTTGACTTGGGGTGGTGAACACACAATACAATATACAATGCAATAGTTGATGCATTATAGAATTGGACACTTGAGACCTATATAATTTTATTAATCAATGTCACCCCAATAAATTATATTAGAAATAAAATTTTAAAAAATAAATTCAATTTTAAAAAACTAAATAAAAAGTAATCAGTTGACATCACCAAAAATAAACTATCATATACCTCTTAATATATGTCCTGAGAACAAAATGTTACTTCTGCAGTATTCCTACCAAAATAATGCATAACCTAAATCTAATCATGAGAAAACATTAGAAAAACTCAAATTGAGAAACATTCTACAAAATCATTTGCCTGTATTCTTAAAAAACATCAAAATGAGAAAGAAAGGCTAAGGAACTTCTCTAAGTTAAAGGAGACTAAAAAGTTATGACAAAATGAAATGCATGGTCCTGGATTAGATCCAGGGAAGGTAGAAGGGGGAACAAAAAAGTGAAATACATAAAACAAAAAACATAATATATAAAAAATATAATTGGGACAACTGGAAAATTTTGAATATGAAATGTGCATTAGTTAGTACTATTGTATCAGTATTAAATGTCCTGATTTTGACCAATATTCTGTGCTAACTGAAAAGAAAGTTCTTGTTCTTGGAGAAACAAAGCAAAGCTGAAGTATAGATAAAGGACCATTTTATCTGCAAATCACTGGGGAGGAGTGATATAAATATGAGGTGCATTCATAAGTGGTCACACACATGGTGCAAAATGTTAACAACTGGTGAATCTAGGCAAAGAGTACATGGGAGTGCTTTGTACTATTCTTAGCAATATTTCTTTGTGAAATGCAAAATAAAAGTTTTTGAGATAAAAATATCTATTCTTTGCTTCCAATTAAGAACATACTATTTTTTTCCCAGAACACAAGGGAAAGGCTTAAAATACCAATGTGCAGAGCCAGAGTCCTATAAACCTGGCATTAACTTCCCTTTACTGACAAATGGTAAACTAACCCAATAAAAATATTACAACACTAGAAGCCTGGTGCACAAATTCGTTCACTGGTGGGGTCCCTCAGCCTGGCCTGCAGGATCGGGCCAAAACTGGATCTCCGACATCCCCTGAGGGGTCCCAAATTGTGAGAGGGTGCAGGTCAGGCTGAGGGACCCACTGGTGCAGGATCAGGGATGGGGAGGGCTCCAGGGCATGTCTGGCCCATCTCGCTCAGTCCTGATCAGCCGGACACCAGCAGCAAGCTAACCTACTGGTTGGAGTGTCTGCCCCCTGGTGGTCAGTGCACATTATAGCAACTGGTTGACCAGTTGACTGTTTGCCCCTCGGTGGTCAGTGCACGTCATAGCAAGCAGTAGAGTGGCCTTAGCATATCATTAGCATATTATGCTTTGATTGGTTGAATGGCTGACCGGATACTTAGCATACTAGGCTTTTATTATATAGGACTAGTGACCCAGTGCACGAAATTCATGCACAGTGGGGGGTTCCCTCAGCCCAGCCTGCCCCCTCTCTCACAGACTGGGAGCCCTCTGTAGGAGGTGACCAAGCTGATCAAGGGAAGGCATCAGCCCCATTACCCCACTGCTGCAGCCACTGCTAGCCACTGCAGCCACTAAGGTGTTCTCATCAACACGGACTCTAGTCCCTTCACTGTGAAAAAATGACAACTTTCTTTAGGCATTTTCAAGATGTGTCTTTCATAGGATATGACATTTCTTTCCTTTTTTTTTTTTTAAATCCTCATCTGAGGATATGTTTCCACTGATTTTTGAGAGTGTGGAAGAGAGAGGGAGAGACAGAGAGAAACAACAATGTGAGAAGGACACTCTGGTTGCCTTCTGCATGAGCCCTGACCTGGGCCCCAGCCAGGGAGAAGCCTGTAACCTAGGTACATGCCCTTGATCAGAATTGAACCCAGACTCTGCAGTCAGCAGGCTGAGGCTCTATCCACTGAGCCAAACCTGTTAAGGCAGGATATGACATTTCTTAGCCCCTCCAGCAGCGGACCTTCGTTTTTTCCTTCAGGAGTTTGGTGGAAAAACCCTAGATCACCTTCCTGGATTCTTATAACCCAAGTTACCAAGAACACTGCAAGTGGTGGCATACAGGAGCTTAGCCAATTAGCCATCAGAAAAGGTGTTTACGCTGGAACTGGTTTGGCTCAGTGGGTAGGCCATGGACCTGCAGACTGAAGGGTCCCAGGTTTGATTCCTGTTAAGGGCATGAACCTTGGTTGGAGGTTCATCCCCAGTGGGGAGTGTGCAGGAGGCAGCTAATTGATATTTCTTTCTCATTGATGTTTCCAACTGTCTATCCCTTTCCCCTCTTCTCTGTGAAAAAAATCAATAAAATATATATATTTTTAAAAATGGTGTTTCCTCTGCAGCTCATGCAGCCCCTGCATTGTATCCACTGGGCTAGGGAAGTGTCCCTGCCACCCAGTGGTGGCCACCGGGGTCTCCGCACACCCAAGACTGGCAGCCAGCCCCCCGTCATGGGTGCTGGGCTGGGGGGCATGCGGGGACCCCCGGGCTGCATGCAGCAGCAGCCGCCGGGGTCTCTGCACGCCCCAGAGGCCAGCAGCCAGCCCCCTCATTGTGGGCGCTGAGCGGAGGCGTGGACCCGAACCGCTACTTGGCGCCTGAGCACATGCAAGCAGCTGGGGGCAGGGTGGGAACATCCCCATCTTTGAATGCCCTGGAGGCCAGCAGCCAGCCCCGTCGTGGGTGCTGGGCTGGGGGTGTGGACCCAAACTGCCACTTGGAGCCAAAGCATGCTCAAGCAGCTGCACCCATAGTCCCAGAGTGGCCAGGGGTGTTTTGGGACCCCTGCAGCTCAGGGCCTACGTGCAGGCCTATAGGCTAAGAGCGGCCTGGATCCCAAGTATGTTCCTGGGACCCAGGCCACTCGGTGCCTGCATATGCAAATTAACTTCCATCTTTGTTGGGTTAATTTGCATAGTCGCTCCTGATTGGCTTGTGGGTGTGGCTTGTTGGCATGGCAGAGGTACGGTCAATTTGCATGTTTCTCTTTTATTAGATAGGATATTCATTGCAGTAATCCAAATGACCTTACAACTATGTTTCTTTTACGTATCCAGTCTGTCTTGTCAAGCAGAGTCAAACTCTCTGGCTTACCTACTCTCTCCGCTGACTCTGATAACAGCAACAATATTTTGCTCATTTTATCAGAGAAGGTAAATCGGAGTTTGAACTTTAACTCAAATAGAGTCACGTAAAATTTCAATCTTAGTGATTTAACTTTCTGAATAACAATATGATCCATTTCTGATAGGGCAACACATTTTGCCCTAAAAACTGGGTTATAATATATTTCACTTAAAAATGAACACCAATTTAAACATGGCAGACCAACTTCTCTCTTATCTCCTTTCCTTCCTAACATCCTACTAAAATGACAATAGAGGAATTAAATGGATGCTAACTCACAAGGATAAAGAGAGAATGGGAGGCATGTTCAAAAGCAGACAAAAGATTTCAACATGTTTTTGGAAATCAAAGAAATTAGAGCAGTAACAATCTTAGTGCAAAAGAAGCTACAATCTAAATGCCAGCCGAGAAGAATGATGACAAGAAGAGGCTCTGGGCTCAGGGACACTGGACACAGGAGACAGCAAGGGTAGGGATGGGGCTGAAACAACTGTCCAACGGCTGTGGAAACTAAATCATGAAACTTCCTGCACCCTAATGTCAGAACGTGAATGCCCAGAGGAAGACCTGGAAAACTAAATGGTACTTTAAAAAAAAAGTCTTCATACAGACATGTTGCTTGCTTTCTCCAATGAAGGTGGCTTGCTACCTCATCTCAAGGTGAAGTCCACTGGAGACAAGCCCCACCCATTTACAGATCTTTTTATTGCCTCACTTTGAATGAAAAGACAAAAATAAGATAGATCTTTGAAGAAAACCTATAGTCTGACAGGATCATTTTAAAAAGAAAAAGAACGCAGAAGAAACAGAAACAATGTAAGGAGGAAGGAAAACTTTAAAACAAACTCAAAAACCCTGGAGTAAAAAGAGAAAATACTGCAAAACAACAGCAAGAGTGTATGAAAAGGCAATGGTCAGAAAAATGAGAAAAAAGCTCTTGAGAATTAAAAATATGATTATCAAAAGTCAACAGATGGGTGGAAGGAAAAAACAAGGAAATATCTCAGAACTAGAACCAAAAGGCAGAATATTACAGGTTCTGCTCAGGATATCCAACATTCAATTAGTAGCAGTTCCAGAAAGAAAAAGTAAAAATTAGGAGATGTAAGTATGGGAGAATGAGTGTGCTATCAAACATATACATTGAAAGATCTCTTGAGTATCCATCACAATGAAGGAAAACTACCCATGCCAAGACAAGACATTTTGAAATTTCAGAAGATAAATACCTATTCTAAAAGCTTCCAGGAAAAAGATTTACAGGAGATATATATACATATGAAGAAATAGTAATCAGAAAGGCATCAGGTTTCTCAACAGCAACACTAGGAAACTAAAAACGAAAGAACAATGATCTCATAATTCTAAGAGAAAAATCTTTTCTAATAGTAGAGTCAGCCAAGCAATCCTATACAATAAAAGCCTAATTATGTTGTGTCCATTTGTTCAACTGTTTGACCAGTTGCTATGACACGCACTGACCACCAAGAGGGCAAATGTTCGGACCAGTGAGTTAGCTTGCTGGTGGGGTCCAGCAGATCGGGACTGGATGAGACGGGCCGGACACACCCTGGGACCCTCCCGTAGCCCCTCCCCAGCCCCAATCATGCACCAGTGGGGTCCCTCGGCCAGGCCTGCATCCTCTCACAATCCGGGACCCCTCGGGGGATGTCCACAGGGCAGGCCAAGGGACCCCACTGTGCACGAATCTGTGTACCAGGCCTCTAGTTAAGTATAAAGGTAGAATAAAAGCATCAGACTTGCATGGGGTCAAAAAGTAACCTCCCATAGGAAGAGAGCTCAATGATGTACCCCAGCAAAACAGTTAATAAACCAAGAAAGAGGAAGACAAGGGATCCAGGAAGTAGATCTAATACAAGAGAATAGCAAGGGAATCACAGGATAAGAACTGTCCAATAGGCCTAAAGAACAATTAGTTCAAATTGGAGCAAGAGGGCTCTGGGAAAGAGGGCTTCGGAAAAAAACAGTGGTAAGAGATTATCTCCCTGTTTAAGTGCTTGGAAAATAATATTCATGGACATTTGGCAGACTTGTAAGTACACTTGGGAGAAAACATGTAGAAGGTGAACTAAGCAATTTTTTAAAAAAGCAATTATTTACTCAAGGAAAAATAAAATGCTGGACAAAAAAAGAAAAAGCAATCACCGTATTAATCAGAATTTGTCATCAAATTGCACTGAGAAATGGAGAGGGGGGCAGAGGGAAGGGTGGTACAACCATGAATGTCCCATTTACCATAGCAAGATGTCGAGAGATAATGCCTAAAATTGATAAATTACGAAATAGGAGTATAATACTTAGTAGTATGCAGGAAAATATGAGAGAAAAAGCTTAGTAGGGTTTAAAGTGGTTGTCTGTGGACAGTAGGACTGAGGGTGAAAGGGTGGGAAGGAGATTACTGTCCTATTTTAAACCTTTTGATACTATGACTTACTGTTTATATGTATTACTTTTTGAAAGCATGAATTAATATTTATAAGGTAAACTGATATATAACAGTTATATCAATTCATGAGACTGCCCAAACCTTATCTTTAAATAAAAAAAAAAAAAGTATGCCTAAAATCCACTATATGGCATAAAAATTACAATAGCAGTTTATCATTTGGAACCAATTCCCTATATGCTGTAAGGCTAATTTGCAGACTTAATATGTGTCCTCTACTAGAGAAAGTGATTTCAAAGCTGGCCAAAACAGATCCAGATACCTACAGAGCCAGAAAAGAGAGGGCATCTGGTCCTGCTGACTTGCCACATAGAGACAAATTTCGATCCATAAGGCTGGTCCCCTCACCGTTTCAAGCACTTAAGTTTTGAAATGGATTTTTGAAATCAGTTTTCAACCTCAAATGAAAACAACATATGGAAACAATATATGTGAAACCACATATTCTCAAAAACTGTAATGCACTAAACAAATTTATTATTCACTCTGTCATAAACTCAGACTTGTTCAGACCTAGTTTGGAGAAAAACACCTAATAAGGCTATTATGCTATATCTACCAGTCTTCAGCTAAACACTGGACCTGTGCCCCTACCTCCAAATGAGGGGAAAGGGTAGTAGGGAGAAGGATTAATACTACTAAAGCCAAAGGAGATTACAAAATCAGAGTCAAAATGGGCCACTTTTGCCTTTGGAAGACCAGACACAAATACAGAAAAATTACCAGTTTACACTGGAAAATAACTTCCCCCATGAAGCTAATTATGTGGAGAATGAACACAAAAGCCATGAATCACTTAAGAAAAATTCTGACATCCAATATTTTCATTTATTTAATATAGCAAGATCTGATGCAACTGCATGCTTTTGCCAACAACCTGAGTAAGCAAAGCCAAGGTTAAACAGCAGTGTGATCTTCAAAAGAAATGAATCAAATTATAAATGTAAATACCACACAACTATTATTTAAAAATAATAGCAAGTGTATGCAATATAAGAAAATATTCCTATGTATATATTTTTATAGGAAGCACTCCCTCCCATAAATAAATTTTAAAAAACTAAGAGCTTTAGGGACCTCTTATGAACAGACTTTACTCAGAGAACAATGTGTTTAATATTTACATTGTACAATTCTCCTATTTTTTGTGATTATATAATAAAGGTTAGTGCTAAAGCATATGGGGAGATTACCACACATGTATTTACTGGTGTGCTGGGAAACTTTATTCTTTTAAAATCAATGGGACTATTTATGAAGAAGTGGGAAATACATATATAACAACTGGGCACAGACTTACACTCTGCTTAAAGGGCTGGATACCCAATATTACCAAAAATCAGCACCTGTAATTATTTAATAAAAACCAAGAGTTGGGATTTTTTATAGCCAATAGACACAATTTTAAAATGACACACATTTCCCCAAGAATCTATATTAATAATTCAAAGGTAAAAAAAAACACACACAAAAGCCTAAAAAAATATTTTTTAAATGTATTTCTATTGATTTCAGAGAGAAAGGGAGAGGGGGAGAGAGATAGAAACATCAATGATGAAAGAGAATCATTGTTTGGCTGCCTCCTATATGTCCCACACTGGGGAATGAGCCCCACAACCTGGGCATGTGCCCTGACCAGGAATCGAACCCTGACCTCCTGGTTCATAGGTTGACACTCAACCACTGAGCCATGCCAGCTGGGCTGAAAAAAATATTTTTTACATGAAGCTCTGAAAATACTACTATATACAAACAAAACACTTGAAAAAATGAAACTAATACAGTCAAACTCTCAGAATTAAATTTTCATGGCACGGCCCTGCAGTTGGCTCAGTTGGTTGCAGCACCTTCTGGTAAGGTACATCAAAAAGGTTGTGGGTTTGATCCCCATTTGGGGCTCATACGGGAGGCAACCGTGTTTCCCCCTCTCTCTTCCTTTCTCTCTCTCTCTCTCTCTCTCTCTAAAATCAATTTAAAAAACATATCCTTGGGTGATTAAAAAAATAATAAATTCTCATAGCATGAACATTGGTAGCTACTTCATACACACAAGGTGAAATTTGAGTTCTTCGTTGTTGCAGAGCAACTGTTAACACATCTATTAACATTGAGAATAATTCAGGTGAAAACTAGAGTTAATCTCAAGTCAAAGGACATTTTGTTGTATGACATTAAAACATACATACATACATAAATATTAATAATAAATACATCAACCACAAAGTTTTAAGTTATATAGTTCTTTTTTAAAAAATATTATATCAAAACATTTCTCTAACATGTTATCTATCAATTATCCCATGGAAACATCCTATCACAAAAATTTGTTTCCTAAAAGTTTCAGGTTGATCTGCACAACTTTGATTAAGATAGTACAATCCCAATATTGTGCAAAAAATGTTCAAAACTAAGAAATTAGCAATAATCTGTTCTTTGAAAAAGAAAACCTGAGCATGGTCAGTAAGGACAAATATTTAAAGAAGCTAAAACAATAAGTGTACTATCTTATAATCAGTTAAATTAAACCTGCAGGAAAAACAGTTAATCACCAGTCAGTTCTTCCCGGTGATGAGATAGTACAAGAAAAGTCCATAAAATTAAGTCTTCTGGTTGGGCCAAAGATAAACAGGGCAAGCAGATTTCTACAAAGCTGTCTTAAACCCAGCTAGAACAAAGAAAAATATCAGGACAGAACATCTACTCAAAATGGAAAACAGCTCACTGGTAGAGCTCTTCAATCATAAAGCAGAATACAAATTCTCCAGATAAAATCCACTTGGTTGTAATATCTTTTCAGAGATACGAGCTAGTTCCTTAAAAATAAACTCTCAATTCCCTCCTCAAAGAGGTCTTATAAAATTTAATTAGCTAACATTTATTTAACTGCAAAGAATTTAGCTAACACAAACTAACAACTAATATAACCACAAACTTCATTTTTAAATGTCCAAATTTAATTTAAATAGTTTTCAAAACCTGAAATATTCTTTCTAACTCATCTGTATTTTATGCATCTGTAAATAACACACATATACCTAACTTTTCAGTGAAGTGTGTTTTAAGCTTTGCAGTCTAAAGACTGTAACTTTTGCAAGAAAGACAATTAGAAAATCTTAGAATACAACTAAGTAGAACCAACAAAGTACACTGCCTAAAAACAAGGATTCCAATAACCTCTGAACTACCAGAGGCAAAAGCTAAATTCAGTATCTTAACAATTTTCTTCCTCTCCCACCCCACAACAAACCACCTCCAAGAATCTCATCTACCAGAAACAAAATGAAAAAATGGGAGGGCAACTTTAAAAACAGAAGCACATTTAAAAAATAACCTAAAGCTAATTGCATTTTATCCACAGCTATGTTAAGATGGCTAGTTTATTATATCTGAAGTAATGTGAATAGCCCACAAAGAAATTAGATCTGAACTGTAAGGAAGTTAAGACATTAAAAACCAGTTTTCTACCAATTGTACTACAATCTTGTCCCAACTTGCCTTCACTTTAATAAACAGGGGGAGAAAGAGCTCATCAAATTCAGAATTTAAATAAATTATTTTTAAAATATGAAATTTAAAATATATTTTTATGTCAAGATTCTTCAAAGGAATTATTTCAAGTATGTTTCCACATACTTTAAATCCTTTAAATTTATCATGCATTAAGTTACTGGATGACAAAATAAAGACCCCAAAAGCATAGTTTGAATGGCATTTGAATTTAAGCTTTAGGCTCTATCTACTACCCTCCCCTCCCCCAAGCATGTTAAGCAATTCTCTTAATCTGTCTCAGTTTCACAATCTATAAAACAGGAAAAACTACAAGGATGGGTAGTTAATTAAATTAGGAATAAATGCTAGCAAGCTGCTTTGAAGTTACTTTATGCTGTTCTCAGTTCTCCTCCTACTCAGTAAAACTAATAAATGAGAAAACATCTGGAATTACTATAGATACTAACATCTGCAGTCTCACAGCAGTTAAAAGATGATCTCTATTTACAAGCTTCTAAACGAAAGTTCATTCAACAACCCAAAAAGATTTCAGGATACAATTGCAAAGAACGTTTTTTAGGTAAATTTCCTTTCAGTCTGAAAGATACCTAATCTTACCTACATTCTCAAAACAGACTATTACAAATTGCAGAACATCTTGAGCAGTCTTGGCACAAAACAATTCTTGGTAAGATGAACAAGCTGTTACTGTTGTTAATGCTATTTTCAGCATTCTAAACTGTCAATCAAGGTAAGCTTCATCACAAATACTCCCTCCAAAAAGTACTAGTCCCTGCTGAGAATCTAAGTACTTCCTTCTAAGCCATCTGTCCTGGAAAGCTCTATTAAAACACCTAGAATGCAGTTGCTCTCAGTCTAAAGGAGCTATGAATAAACATAAAACACTAAAACATTAAACCATTACATTTTCCACTTCTAACACTGATAAACTACCTACCCAAGTCTATTCTGATGCCCATGTTGAACACAAAACCCACAGGCAGGTTGGTCAGAAACTGTAGCTTAATCAAAGGAGGCTAATACGGTATTTTTTTTTTTTTCCTAAGAAGGAAAATATATAAAATAGCTCAAGAAGGGGGTGGGGGGGAGGAGAGCTCAAAAAGAAAAAACAAAGCAGATTAGGAGGAAATGTACATGTAAATTACTCCCTGATGGAAGACTCAATTAAATTTTAAAACAGGAATTTAAATTACTCAGTGAGCTACAACCTCAATTACTCTCTGTTCTGCTTACTCGCTACAAACACTATAAAAAATGTAAGTATCTCTAAATCTAATTTGAAGGATCCAAAATTAATCTATTATATTCTAGTAAAGAAGGAAGTTGCACAAATTTCAACAAGGAAACAGTAGGATGTTCTGAGAGGCTAAGGCTAATGCTGTAAAAGCAAAGAATAATGAGAATCAACTATTTTGAGAATAAAGGATTAATGGGAAAGTGAACCAAAGAGTTTAAATTCTCCCCTCAACCCCATTCTTTCTTCTGCTTAATAGTACACAAAGAATATACTTCCTGGCCTAAGAAGACTGTTTAGAAAATAACTTCTGATCAATGTGTCAAAACTTTTTCACAACAGCAACATACTACCTCATTCCCTAGATGGCAGTTTCCTCAACCAAACAAAATGACACACATTCTAAATTCCAGCTCTTTCACATCTACTACTAATTGAGACTGAAAATATGGTGAGGTTACCTTAAGGTCTGGGGGTGGTAGTGGGGGCAGAATACTACTGCCAGAAAAACTAGAAAGGCAATTATATTTGGCTCAAGCTTACAAATATTACCCTAAAAGGTTAAAATCCTCTAGAAAAGTAAATAAAGTTTAAATATTAATCTTTAAAATTAATGTGAAAAAAGTATCACCTGCCCACGGATTTTTAACTGCCTCATTCACATTTACTACTACAATGTCCACCTGCTCACCTATAAACACAGAATGTCAAAATACAAATTCACTGTGGTAACAACATCGCCACAGATGTCATGTGCTGACAATCCAGTCAAAGTTACAGAATAAAATACTGGTAGTGAGGACAGGTGAAAGCATTCTGGGGGGAAGCTCACTTCCTTTGCATTCATTTTCAAAATAAAGACCATTCCAGTCACAATGTAAATGGAAGAAAATGTCTTAATAAGTATTTCATAAAATATTACTTCAAAAAGTAAGTGCATTTTTCCTAAGGAACTGATCCTATCTAGAAAACAATCAGAATACAAGAATCCTCTTTAGAAGTAGGTTGTAAGAGAAACGTGACAAAAAATAACTGATTTCTTACTTTTGTCACAAATTACACACTTATAACCACTGACAAGGACTCAATAATCAGTACATTATCCTACTAAATGGATCTTCAAAAACAGGGTTTATCTCCAATATTCACCCCAAACCTGCCAAACATTTACTTGATCTATACTTACTTTTCATAAGTAATGCGAGGGGGAGTGTGTACTGGATACCTATAAAGAGGCATACACAACTCTTTGAAGAATTCACCAGGGAAAATTTTTGATGCCTGTAATTATTAAAATATTTCCAATTTAACTGGCTAACCAAAAACCCTAAAGTTCAAATGCCTGGTCTTCAGCCTTCCTTGGTTATTGAAAACAGTTGTGTTTAGGGCTTTTTTTTTTTTTTTTTTAACAAGTTATGTGTTTTTCCCCTGTATTTTGTCATTGGTTCAATGCTTCTATCCACAGAAAAAAATAACTGCTCAAGCCTCCAGCTTCTGAATATAACATCTGGTATGTGCACACACCAAAAAGCTTGAGAGAATGTCCTAGTTTTTATTTAAAATTTTTTCATTTAAAATGAGAATGCCTTTAAGCAAAGATTAGACAAAAATCAGCTTTTACCTTATTAGGAAATTGCTATTTTCAACATTTACCTTAAACCACAACATGGATTTATCTTCTAACCAGTTAGCTTCCTGTCTCTCCCCAACTAGATTAAACTAACATTTTTGAAAGCAAAGGACTATTAGACCTCATGATCTGTTGCCCAGTTAATATATATATAATAAACTTAATATATATGTTTCCACAAAGATATAAGGGTTGCTAGCCTTAAAACTTTAAGGATTTCCCTAATACTTTATAGCTATTCTATTAAGAGCAGGTGTCCTTAGCTGTTACTACAGTTGTATACTAGTGGGTTCTCCAAGTGTGGTCCTGGACTCCTGAGAATTTCCAAGACCCTCTTATGGGGCACATGAGGTCAAATGATTCTCATAAATAATATTAAAGTATTACTTACATTTTTTGTCCTCATTCTCTCATAAGCATGCATTAGAGTTTTCCAGATACTACATGATGTGTAATGTAACCAGAAACTGAATGCAAAAACAGATATGAAAACCCAGCTGTCTCCTATTATACTAGACAACAGAGTTGCAAAAATATAAAATAATGCTGCTTTTTCACTAAATTTTGTTTTGAAAAGATAGTTATTTTATGGAAACTATGGTTTATGTTAACAGGTAATGGGTTATTTTTATTTCTAAGTGATTTAATAAATACACATTAAAATTTTCCTTTTTAATTTCTGGTACAGCAACTATCAATAGACGTGAGCCATACCAACAAAAGCTCTTTGGGTTCTCAATAATTTTTAAGGGTAAAAGGATTCTGAGAACAAAAAGTTTGAGAACAGCTACAATACACAATTACATGACCTATTTATGTATTTAGAGTCCTCTTTATAAAGATGTTCTGACCTATACTACTTCCTATTGTTTGAATAGTTTCTTAACATTTTTCACAAAAATTGCCTTGTTCATCCTAACAGCAACCTGTGAAGTATAACCCTTTTTACAGATGACGTCATGAAACTGATGCTTAAAAGGAAACAGAACTACTTGTCCAAGGATGTACTGCTAGCTAATAGGGCCTAGGATGTTCATCTTTTGCAATTGCTTGGCTGCTTTAAAGCTGTTTTACTGTGGTGTAATTCCAATGAAAACAGGGCAAGGGCATTACTTTTATTGTCCCAGTGCCAAAACAGGGATTTTTTTCGCTCGTTAATAAGAACATAATCAGACACAATACAGGGTCACACCATTACTCAACACACTGGCTACCCTTCTGGCTCCCTACGGGGGGCGCGGGGGGGGGGAGAGAGAGAGAGGGAGAGAGAGGCAGGCAGAGAGATTGATTCAAGAGTGTTGGAGGATAAATACCAGAATACATAATCCTCCAAGATGATGAATTAGTTAAGGACTCACACACAGATAAGGACTCACTGATTACTAATCATTTAATCACTGAAACAACAGGCAGGTAAGAACAAGATCGAGCTCAATACAGTAACATTAAATTATATTAATGAATGGATGGATGCCAATAGGTCCAATTTACAGAATGGAATATGGACAGAAAAAATCCCCACATAAAGTTAAACTTGCTTTATTGGTCTACAAACCCAAGCCAGAGGCAACGGTACCATCCTACCCTTGGACAGAAATTATCCCTCCCTTAGGACTAGACACGTTCTTGTTACCAGCACAAGTCTCTAGTTATGCTCCATTTTAACTTACATTCCTCAAGAAATGCCCACTTTTCTGCATCTCTTTTCCACAGTGAAATGGGCTCCCTGACTGACAAAGGCAAGACTGACTCACAAGAGGAAATCTGCCACCTGCATGTGTCCAGCAAGGCCATTTTAAAATTTGATGTGATTTTACCAGAAAAAAAAACACACACACACACACACACACACACACACACACAAAAACAAAAATAAGTGTGTTAACTATCCTGTAGTTTATTTACAACAGATGAGCAACAGTAATTTCATCATTCCTCATGAGGTATGCTTTTCCTAGTGTTGTTTACTTTGGCCATTTTTTTTTCAAATCTCTTTTGGAAAAAAATTAAAAGTTATAGTATCAAAGCTACAGCTACAATTTTAGCTAATGCACCAACAATTTGTAAAGCAATTTGATGCACCTTATTTGTTGTTCCATACTCAACATTTACTGCAAAAGATGTATTCATATGTAAGAGCTAATTTATACAAGTTTCTGTACCGTCATAAAAGAATTGCAATACCACACTGTAAAACCAATTAACCGGTTGATCTTTCAAGGCTTCTTGCAGAAAAAAATAATCCGACTTTACAAAGGCAAGCAAAGCACCAAACCTCTGAGAGGTCCAGGAAACCGGGGTTGTTTCTATTCCTTATCCTGGAGTGTATTTTTCTTTGTGGCGTTACCTATGTTTTTCTCCAAGGACAGAATTACCATTTAAGAAGAAACCTGTCAAAAGTGTTAAGGCAGTCTCCAAACTACCTTCCCAGCGGCAGCCCACAACGAGAAATGTCACACTGCTAAACCGTACCATTGCTGTTTGCCTATATTTCTTCAAATAAATGTAAGGTTTTTGTAGGGTACCATTCAAATTTTACACTACAATCCAAGCTACCATGGATCATCTCAAATCTAATAAACAAAGACTCTAGCGGCAGCACCGGGGCCCTACCAGGAAGTAATCAAAGCCGTGTGGCCGGTGCGATCCTAAGTCGCTAGAACAGACAATAAGAGGGCACTGGGGTTTCCAACGGGCCGGCAGAAGGAGTTCATTTGCGTAAGCAATACAAAAGCACTGCATAAATCTAATAACTGTTACACAGCACATGAACTGGGAATGCCAACGCAATTTCAGACTACCAAAACATCCCAAAGGCCATCGAGCCGCCCCTCCAAAGCAGCTGCTGTGGATCAGCCTCCCGAGCTTTTCAGCCCACAGCTTGTTTTCAAACTTCACCCTCCCTGGATGATGAAAGACTCCGACCTCGGCCGCCCGAGCGCTGAGCACCGAGCACCGAGCACCTCTTGCGGCTCGGAGCTCCCGCCCGGCATAGATCGGGTTGCCTGCGGGCAAGCAGAGGAAAACGGGGCTGGGGCGAGCGGCGAAAGGCCGGGGCGCCCCGAAGCCCAGACAAAGCTGCGCCCCAAGAGCGGCGTTTTCCCGTCCGGCCGAGGACACGACGCCACTCGGGCACCTCCACACGTGAGACCGCCCTGTGGGGGCCGGACACCCGCCACTACCGCCCCCGACCCGGCGACTCGAGCGAGCACAGCCCCAGGGCGGGGCGGGGGCGCGAGCCTCGGGCCCGGCTCCCGGTGCGGTGCGTCGCTGCCCCCACGCGCTCGCCGCCCCAGCGGGCTCCCGCCCCGCGCGGCCTCCCCTTCGCCGGCTCGACCGTCGGGCCGCGTAAAACAAAGGAGCTGCGGCCGCTCCGCCTGCCGCGCCTGCCGCGCCCGCCCGCTCCCGCCTCACCGCATACCCTCCCCGGCCCCCGCACCGGCTCGCCCTCATCCCTGTCGAGTCCGCGCGCCGGCCGCCCTCGGCCCCTAGACGGCAGGCCCGGCGGAGCCGGGGCCTCGGGTGCGCGGCTGGGCCGCCTGGGGCCGCACTCACCGCTGCAGCACCAAGACGACGGGGAGCCGTTGGGGAACTTGGCTGAGTCCGGAGCGATGCAGACGCTGGAGGTGAGGTGCGGACACTCCATGGCCACGAAGAGAGCGGCGAGGAGGACCGAGGCTCGGGGTCCGGGCGAGGTGGGGGCGGAGGGACTCCGAAGGCTCCGTCTGGGGTCGCTCCTCGCTGGGCGCTCGGCTGACGGCGGCTGCGTCCCGAGCCCTTGCGTCAAAGAAAGCAAAGGCTTCCGGGCGCCGGGTTTTCTCGCCCGCCGTCTCCAGAAGCCCCGCTCCGGAGAACTGGATGCTCCGGGATCCGGGTTCTGTCGCCACCTCTAGGCGGGGGCTTCCGTCTTCCCAGGCCGGCCACGCCCCTCCCCTGGACAGGCCACGCCCCAACGCCCAGCTCCGCCCCCGGCCCCTCCGCGGGGTGGGGTCCTGCAATCCTGGAGCTCCCCCGCGGGTGTCCCGGAGTCAAGCTGCGCTCCTAAATGACTTTCTCAACTCTGCCGCCCGCTCGGGACGGCCGCGGCTTCCCCGAGCCCCTGGGCTCCAGGAGGAGACACGCCGGTCAGGTCCGCTGTGTTAACCGCGGCCAGCGAGCACTCGCACTCGCAAGACGCTGCGTGGTGTGCGGTGGTCTGACTATACCGGGGTAGAAAATCTGGCCATACAAGGAAGTGTGAAAGAGACCAAAAAGAAAGTGTGAAGGAGAAAACAAAAACCACTCGGGCCGACAAACACTATGGCCCCCATTTTACACAAGATGACACAAGCTCAGGTTAAAAGCCTGCCCCCTCCCCCCCGCGGCCCAGCAGGCTGCAGAGCAGTATTGAGTGTTCTCCTGGCCGCAGGTGCGATGCTTGACCAGGTTCTAGGTTCTGAACACGTGGGCTGAGCCAGTCACCTGCTGCGTGACGGGACCCGCTGGGGCGCCCACGAATCTGAGTTCAAACCTTGTCGTTGTGACTCACCTTGTGCATTACCTCAAGCAGGTAGTAGGACTTTCATACCTCACCCTACACTGGGCGTTTGAGAGATGCCTAACCAGGGCTTGCTGAGCGCGAGGTTCGGGTAGTCAGCCAATAAAAAGACAAGGGCTCTAACATTTGTTAAACACCTACTACTGCCTCCCAACCAGGCACTTTACACACAATACCTCATTTAAACCTCGCACCACCCTGCAAGCTGCAGTTGGGGGGGGGGGCGGGGTGGGGGAGAGAGACTGAGTCTACCTGTAATTGGTTAAGGCAGTTTACACCTTACAAGGTGGGGATAGGATCCTCGACTCTGACCTCTTTGTCGAAAGTGGATGGGAAAGCTGCAAGGGGCCTTTTGAGCAGGCGTTACACCCAGGAGAGCCTGCATTCTCTCTGGGACAAGGCCTTGAGGACCTCTGGGGCTATTACAAATACTGACTCGAAGTTGGAGCTCCGTGTAAAGCCCGCCGAAGGAACAGCAAGGCCAGGAAGCGAGCAGGAGGAGGAGGATGTGGCAATCCTGCGGGCAGGACGAGAGGAGGAAGGTCAGGAAATGATTAACCGGGCCAGGCCGGGTAGTGGTTAGAGCAGGGCACTTCCCTGCAGAGCAGGAGCAGCTCAGGGATGCCCTCTGGGTCACTTCTCACACCTCGCCACCCCACCCCCTTCACCCTCTGGTCCCCCAGCACCATTCGATTTGTGCCTAACGGTGTCCACTCAACTGGGGCATCTGTGCTGACCCTGTCTGCCAGTACTATTTCCGATTCCTCAGTCAACTTTCCACGTTTTGATTATTGTTCACCTTATAAGTTTTGATTACTGTTATAGAGCAAGCTTTGGTCTTGGGATTTTATGACAGTAAAGAGTTGGGGAAAGTACAGCTTTAGTCCTCCCAAGCCTTTCTTTTTCTTTTCTTTTTCATCTGTAAAACTGGGACAATAATACTTATTTGGCAAGGAAGACGTGAGAGTTCATGTGAATTGCTACCACGTGGTAAGTAGCAAGTAAATTATAGCTTTTAAAAGTATAGCAGGTGAGGGAACAATTTTAGGAAAGGGGATGATAAATAAATCTGACCTTTGCTCAACTCTCCAGCCTTCTCCTATCAACTGATTTTTTTTCAAGGTCTGGCTGGACCAACTTCTGTCTCCCTCTGGACACCTACCCCCATTTAGTACCCATACCCCCACATTTAGCAAAGGAAGATGCCCTGACCCATGCCGTCTTTCATATTGGCATGCAATGTTTCTTTTTCCACCCTCTCAGAGACTGTTTCCTTGTTCTCTAGACTTCATCTGAAACATCAGGGGGGCCTTCCTGACCCTGCTGCACCCCTAGGTTATCTCCAGGTGTGTAATACCCTTGTCTGCCCCACACTCAGCCTTTTTAAAAAACATTCTTCATGCGTATAATTGTTTAATGTCTGCCTTCCCCCTGGAATTCCATAAGGATAGCAAACAATTCTGTCTGGTTTCCTGTTGTATTCCTAACACAACAGGTCCAATAAATGTGGTCAATAACGAGTGAGTGATCAATTAGCAGTGTCTTCCATGGGCAGGAGTCTAGGAAGTGGCACAATGCACGCCAGGCATTTGCCCCCACCAAGGTGATCTCTAAATTTCCTTTAGCTTTGAATGTGTGATTTTGACATCATCGGGAATGTGAAAGCACCTTGTAAGGTGTAAACTGCTTTAAAAATTTTTTTTTAAATAAAGAAAAGAAAGAAAGTTTTTTTTTTATTAGAATTCTCTCCCCAGCTAGAATAAAAACCTCTGGGGCCCTAATTTAGTCATCTTTGACTGTGGTAGTCCCCAGAGGCAGTCCCGAGAAGCTGGACAAAATCAGAGGCCCTCCTGGGGCTTCAGCTAGGTTTTCCTAAAGCACAGGGAACTTTCCTGTGTCTCCGAAAGTTTTCTTAAGAAAATAAATTTAAAGAAAAACTCGTGGTGAGTAAATGTGTCAAATGGGGGAAGACCACGGGGCACACTGGGAAATAGGCTTTTTTAGTTCCGTGTTTCTTCGGCTACATTTAATACAACGTTTGCTTTTTTGTTCTTGGCCGGAATCACTTTGGCACTGAGGAGCTCTGACATACATACCAGTGAGCCCTGATGGTGATGAGCCAGCTCCAGCTCCGGTGCTCCAATGCTCCAAATGCTTGGCCTGGGGGGTCACCAGGCAGCCCTCAGCAGCCACACACACACACACACACACACACACACCAGCCCTTAGCAGCCACACCCCCCCACACACATCCCCACACACCAGCCCTCAGCAGCCACACACACCCCCACACACCAGCCCTCAGCAGCCACACACCCCCACACACCAGCCCTCAGCAGCCACACACACTCCCACACACCAGCCCTCAGCAGCCACACACACACACACACACACACACACACACACACACACACACCAGCCTTCAGCACACACACACACACTCCATGGAGCAGTTCCTGTCCACAGAGATGAGTGAATTTTAAGTTTATATTTTTCAGAGAAGAACACAATTTCAACCATACTAACAAATGTTTCTCTTCTAAAGGAGATATATGGGGGTGGGGGGTACTGACACGGGAAGAGGGCATACGTTGCCATGGGAACAATGATCAGGAAAGGTCTCAAGGTTGCTGTGACCTTCCTGTATCCTTAGACTTGAGACTTCTGGCAGAATCGGGAGTCCTGTAGCAAGGATTACAAACTGACCAGGCCCTGGGGAAGACTAGCTGTCACTAACCCCATTCAGGCAAGGCTCATTGGAAGAACCCAGAGAGCTAGGTTAATCATTGACCATAGAGCTTTTTCTAGGAGCACCACCTCCTAGGGAAATCAAAGTTAGATCAAGAAGAGGCTTGGAGAGAATTCAGGAGGGCGTGAAGGGGTGGAGGAGGGCCCCCAGGAACTCTTTTATCACCTCATTTAATTTCCCAAGCAGCGTTTATCGGATGGCTCTTTGCTTGTTTACTTGTTTATCTATTGTCAGTCTCCTCCATGAGAACAGAAACCTTGCCAGTCCTGTTCATTGCCTAACTGAAGCTCCTGGAACTCAGCCCGGTCCGTGGCAGGCCCTTAGGAACTATCTGTTGGATGACTAAATGAATGAGGGACTGCGCTAGGCTTCAGCCTGCCAGCCTCACTTCTGCACTCAGGAACACCGGCGTGGCATTCTCCCACTTCTTGCCATTCATCCCTGCCACGTTATTTTCCTGCCCAGAGTTCTTCGGTGGCTCCCGGTCTCTGGCAAGTTAAAATCGGCTAGAACCTCACAGTCACCTGCCCCTATCTTTTGCTAAAGTGTGTTGTTGTTGTTTTAACTCTTCCAGTAGTACCTAAAATAGTTCCCTTGTGATGGAAAATTTGCTTCTTCACACCTCTGTATCCTTCCCTACCCCTCTCCCTTCTACCAGGCCAGCTCCTACTCCTTCTCCATGAAGCACATGGCCTCCTCAGGGAAGCCCTCCATCACTCACCCAAGCAGACGTCTAAGCTCTCCCACTCCCCTCCACCCTCATTCTGTCTCTGCAGCTTGTTACATGGTACTGTTATTTTCTGTCTCCCTTGGAAACAGAAGCTTCTCTTTTTATCTGTGGATCCTAGGCACCTAGTTTAATAATTACAGATATTTTTTAAAAGATTATATGGGGGTGGGTTGGGAAAAGTTTGAAGAGGGCATAAAGGGGATAGATACATGGTGATGGAAAAAATAAAATAATAAAAAGATTATATTTGTAGATTAAATGTTGGGAGTGCCCCTTTGAGCATGGTTATAGCAATTATTACATGTAATGGTCCCCTGGGTATTCACAGAAAGGCCCTCAACTCTATAAGAACAAAACTTACATTTATTGGGTTCCACCTAGGTGCCAGATACTATATCAAGTTGTTTTCATTTCTCCATTAATTCCCACAGCAAACCTGACAGGTAGACGTTATCATCTCCATTTTACTAAGGAAAGAACTAAGGCTCGAAAAAGGTTAAATAATTGCACAGATATACACAATTAATATCGAGTCTTTCATCAAAGGTGGTAGCATCCCACCCCTCAAACACACGGTTAGCTAAATGGTTTTGCAGTATTATATGGGGGTAGCTGAAGTTCCTGATGAGGAGTCTTAGGGACCACAGGACACAAAAGAGCCTTCTGAGTAACTAAAGAATCTTTTAGGTACCATAGTAATCATTATTCATCAACATCTTAATTTGTATTGCTTTTAAGGCTTCTTCTTTATCATTGAAATGTGAACAGCACATTTATGAAGGAGATGAGAAGGTTCTCTTGTTTAAGACCCACTTTGCAGATAAAACACCCACCAATTAAGAAAACAGTGTTGCTCTAGCAATAAACAACTTTGACAGTGAAGAAGTCACTTCTTTCCCTGAGCCCCCTTTTCTCATCTGTAACTCAGGGGGTTGAACTAAATGATTTCCAAGGGCCTTTCCAGAGTGCGCATTCAGTGATCCTATGCTAGCTTATGACCACCTAGTGACACTGGCACAGGCAAGAAGGCTTTTGTACCTTTGTGGCAGAGACTGCTAACTGTTCACCCTAAATCTGCTCTCTTTTCCTCCCAGATGAGAAATTCCTCATCTTCCTTGTAGCTAGGTGTAGCCATTTTTAGTCAATGGAGTCTGAGCAAAAATCGTAAGGATCAGCTTTGGCTGGCACTGTGGGCAGCTGCCCAAGACAAAAATACGTCAGTGTCCAGTTTTGTTTATCAACACGGAAGAAAAGAGGGAAATAGATTAGGACAGGTCCAGGAAGAAATGTGGCTTTCAGTCTGTCTTTTCTGTGTTCTCTCTTCAACCATTTGTTTTTTTATTCAACTAATCTTATCTGTGCTCCTGCCACGTGCCAGGCACTGAAGATACAGGGACTCAACTCTGACCAGTGTGGCTAAATGTTTAGAGCATTAGCCTGCCGTCAAGGGATCTCAGATCTGATTCCTAGTCAAGTACAGGTTCAATCTCTGGCCCCAGTCAGGGCACATGTGGGAGGCAACTAGTTGATGTGTCTCTCTCATTTTGATCTCTCTCTCTCTCTCTCTCTCTCTCTCTCTCTCTCTCTTCCCCTCCCTCCTTCCCTCCCTTCCTTACTTCCACTCTCTAAAAATCAAGGAAAAATATCCTCTGATGAAAATTAACAACAACAAAAAGATACAGGGACTCAGAGCTTAGTGCTACTTGGGCTCCTCTATTGACATCCCATTGCCACTATCAAGATGAAAAACCTTGTGATACCACTCTTTCCCCCTGAACTTGTCTGTGGCCTGATTGGACATCAGAGCCTCTGAGTTTCAAAATGCTGTCTAGACATGGGTCTTTAAGCCTTTTAATTGTAATGCCTTTACATGTAAAGGGTCTGTCTTGGTGCTTGGCATACGTACACCCTCAATAAATGTTCGTTTTCTTGAGACCTTGTCAGATAGGAGGATTGATGAGGGAGAGAAAAGATGATGGCCTGAAATCATTGATTCTAGTATAGCTGGCACAAAAGGTTAAATTGTTGTTCTTTGAAAGGAATATGGACCAAATCACTCATTCAAAAAATTCTCTGCTGCTCAAGGCTCATCTATATGTATAAAAGCCTAAACAACCGTTGCAACCAAAACAACTGAACAGACAACCGAACAGGCTGCATGGGGGGACCAGGCCAGCAGGGGGGGTTAGTGAGGGATGACCAAACGAACGAGCAGCAGGCTGTGTGGGGCGACCAGGCCGGCAGGAGGGGCAGTTAGGGATGACCAGGCTGGCAGGGGGCCAGTAAGGGGTGACCAGGCCAGCGGGGGGGTGGGGAGTTAGGGGGCAGTTGGGGGCAACCAGGCTTGCAGGGGGGCAGTTAGTGGTGATCAGACAGGCAGGCAGGTGAGCAGTTAGGAGCCAGTTATCCCAGATTGTGAGAGGGATGTCCGACTGCCGGTTTAGGCCCGATCCCACAGAGGTCCCAGATTGGAGAGGGTGCAGGCTGGTCTGAGGGGACCACCCCCACCGTGCATGAATTTCATGCACTGGGCCTCTAGTGGGATATAAAAGTGGGCAATACGAAGTCTCATCTTCAAAAGAATGAGGAAGGCGCAAGAGAAACAGATCAGCAAACAAGCAATTACAACACAGTGTGATAAGTGCTAAGAGGGGAAGTACAGGATGTTGCTTAGCCACAAACAAGGGGCAACTAACCCAGGCTGATGGGTGGGGGTGCGGGAAACATGAGATAGGGCTTCCTGGAGGAAATGACATATGACCTGAAACTTGATTGATAACTAAGATTTAGTCAGGTAAAGTGGAATGGGGGGAAGGGACATGGTATCCCAAACAGAGCGAACTGTATCTGCACAGGCTCAGAGGCTCGGAGAGGACCTGATACTGTCAGTCTGGCCGTTGAGTCATGGGCAAGGAGATGTGAAGCTGAGAGGTGAGGTTGGCAAGGCAGGCTGAAGCTGAATCTGGAACAGAGGGCTGCCAACACAGGGAGATCCGGTCCTCAGGACCCTGACATCTTTCAGGGTTGCACTTTGCCAGGTCTGGGAGAAGGGCTAAGGGGGCAAAGATGCAGAAAATTAAGAGATAAGACAGAGTAAAGAAAGAAACTAGCAATTATTAAACATCTGTAAGATGTTCGACAGCAGTAGTCATCTGAGCAATGCAAATTAAAACCACAGTGCACACCTACCTAGAAACAAATAAGCAGGAATTAGAAAGCAGATGTAACTCCCCTCCCCACCCCCCCACCCCCGCCCCACGGTCATGACCACGAAATCCCTGAAACTGTGTGCTTCAGAAGCTTACAACCCACTGGGAGGGAGAGGCTCATACACATCAAGGAGTAGAATTTTGATGGGGTAAAGAATCCTAGGCCTGGAGAACCTCCATCTCTGCCTTCCTCTCTTCTTTGCCAACCTTAATCTGACCTGACAATTCAGCTCTCTGAAATATTCAGCTAACCAGAAAAGGAATTTCTCAAACATCCAGAGCATAGATTCTTATAGCCCCAGACCCTTCTATGAGGTGCCTGATGCATTGGAAAGATTCAGGGTTTTGGGTGCAATCAGGCTGGGCCCTGTCTCTGCCACTAGCCTGCTGCGTGACCTTGAGCCAGCAGCCTGACCTCCTGAGCCTCTGTCTATGCAATGAGATTAATAATAGCTGCTTCTAATGTGGTGACTTGCCTGTTCTATCTCCCTTCCCCAAATACTTACGTTTGGAAAGAGAGAACAGGGATTCATGTGTTATGATCAGAACCATTTCCTGAAGTTGCCAACACCCATAATTTATGCACTTACGTAACCAGGCCAAAGGTTCTAAGCATATTTTATAAGTACATCATCTAGAAAGCACTGCTGCGCCTGACCTGGTTATAAATGGGCAGCAGTAGATGTGGGGGAAGGTATTTAACACTATCACCATCTAAAGAACGATGGTGGGAAAGTAGGCAAAATGCCTTAGAGCCCTTTTGGCCTTTCTGTTACCTGTGGAGCAGATGGGGCTTTCTGACTGCAAATGGAGGCCAGAAGCAGCAAGTCTTCACGGAAGTACCCTTGCTAAGAGCACCTAGGGCAGAATGATTAGACGGCTGGCGTGGTCAGGAGTGTCACAGAGGAGGAAACTGGTCTCAGAGATTCGATGTGTTTGTCCAGCACTCCACAGAGTTCTCTGAGCGGCTCCTGATCCCGTGGTGCTCCTCGCTTGCTGGAGTCCGCATGCAGCCAAATTCGAGAAGTGTTTGCTTAGGCACCTTCTTTGGCCTGTCCTGAGCTTAGGAAGCACAAGCTGTTTCTACGGCAGAAAGAGATGGTACGGAGGGGAAAGCTCTGAGTGCAGCAGTCAGTATAGCAGGTCCCTCCGTAAATAACCTTCAGACTCAAGCCAGGGAGCCCTGTGAAGGCAGCAGTAGTCCCTGCGCAGAGTGCCTGGCGTGCATGAGGCACTCAGGGAATTCCATTAGTGTGGTATAAATAAATGTGCAGCAAGAGAGAAGTTCAGTCTAAAGCTTACTCTGGAAGCTGTTGGCTCTGGAGAGGAAGACTTGGTGGGAGAGGGAGGGAAATTTACTTTTCACTGTACATCCTTTTATTCCTTTTGAATTTGGTACCACTGGTTATGAAAAAGTTATAATTAAAGAAAAAATTTTAAGCCTAACGTGACCCCCCGCCCTACTCAGAAAAATGTGAACTGCCATAGGAGGGAGAGAAGTGGGTCTTTAGAGTTAAACTAAATTAACTTTGACTCCCAGATAATCCTGCTACATCCTAGCTCTGTGTCCTAAAACAAGCTGTCTACCTTCTCTGAGCCTCAGTATCTAACTACAGTGGGGACAATGGTCCTCCATTGGATGGTTGTGAAGGTAAAATGTAGTAACATAGTAACTCCTTGAGAGACTCACCATGTGCCAAGCACTTTTCCGAAGGCTTTCTGTCTGTGTGTTAACTCATTTCCTCCATAAGACAACCCTATTGGAGGGATACTATTAGTTTCCCTCCTCCCTGTTTTACAGATGAGGAAACTGAGGCGCAGAGAGACTAAGGAACTTGCTTAGAGTCTCACAGCCAGGCAGGCCACCTCATGAACCTGTCTCTTCCCACCCTCCATTCTGCTGCCTTGAAATGTTAGCAGCTCCTTTTCAATAGGGAATTCTTTAAAAATATAAACATTTTCAAGATCCCCCAAAATGTCTTTATAATTGTGGGCTGTTGGATATGGTGACAGGCTAGTGAGGGCAATGCTGGTTAAGGAATCAGCAAAGCAAAAGTAGGGAGGGAAGGAGGGAGGGAGAGAGGGGGGGAAGTAGGGAGAGGTGCATCAGTTCTAATGCAATCAGAGAATATAGTTGAATTGTAGCATATGTATAATTTTTCTGTTTTATACTTTATTTCTATTGTTTTTAAAATTTTGAATTATATATTGGAGGAGGGCACCATAAGTCCTTAGGACTTGGGGCCTCTGCAAACATTAATAAGGTGAAGCAAACTTTTAGGCAGGTGCTTCCCCCTGTGGGTCCTAGGCTGAGTCATCTCCTGCTTACATTGCTGATTCTGCCTGTGGTATTGATAGTAGGTGTTTTTATGGTTTACATCTGATATTAACTTATCTGTGATCATTTACCTCTTTTTCTTCTAATTCAATTTTTTAAAATTCCAATGAATTGAACACCCAGGCAATTGGGCTCTCAATTTCATTGACTTTCTATTGCTTTCTATTGCACTTGGAAGAAAAATTAAAAATGGAACTGCCTTGTGACCCAGCAATTCCACTTCTGGGAATATATCTTAAGAAACCCAAAACGCTAATTTGAAAGAATATATTTGCACCCCTATGTTCATTGCAGTGTTATTTACAAAAGCCAAAATTTGGAAGCAGCCTAAGTGTCCATCAGTAGATGAGTGGATAAAAAAGCCATGGCACATTTACAGAATGGAATACTAGTACTACTCAGCCATAAAAAAGAAGGAAATCTTACCTTTTGCAACAGCAAGGGTGGCCCTGGAGAGATTATGCTAAGTGAAATAAGCCAGTCAGAGAAAGACAAGTACAATATGATTTCACTTATATATGGAATCTAATAAAAAAAATAAACGAACAAACAAAATAGAAACAGACTCATAGATAGGGAACAGACTGACAGCTGTCAGAGGAGTGGGTTGTGGGGCTAGGGGGAAAGGTGAAGGGATTAAGCAAAAAAAAATAAAAATAAACAAAAACTCATAGACACAGACAACAGTGTGGTGATTACTGGATAGAAAGGTGGGTAGGGGAAGATAGAAGGGGGAAGAGGGGGGATAAATGGTGACGGAAGGCAACTATACAATATACAGATGATGTATTATAGAATTATACACCTGAAACCTATATAATTTTATTAACCAATGCCACACCAATAAGTTCAATAAAAAAGTGAAAAGAAAAAAAAAAGGAAAAGAAAATCACAATTCCAATGAATTGAACACCCAGGCATTGGGTTCTTAATTTCATTTTTATTGGAAGAAAAAATTCATCTGTGTGTGCTTCCTTAAAAAAACTTACAAAGTCAGAAATGAGTCTGAATTTGTGAGGGGTGAGGGCCTATTTTGCTTTGGCTGAATTGAAAAGCCTTCTTCACCATGCCCCAGGTTGTGTTTCCTTTCCATTTCCCCTGTCCATGCCCCTAGGACCCTCAATGTTTCTTATTACGCTCCCCCTCTGCCCCCAACAATCAGGCCACTCCCTCCTCTGAGCCCCTCCCAAAGGCCTTGAAGGGGCCTGTGCTCAGCCTGTGCTAAGACAGGGAACTCCTACCACTAGAACCAATCCTCCTCTTCATGTGCCTCCCCTCAGTGCTCAGCCTGGCGGTGGGCATTGGCCAAAGAAAGGAGGAACCATAAAAAGGCCCCATCCCCACCTCCCACCGCCCATTCTCACTGCAAACTTGCATCATCTCTTCCTGCCTATGCTCTTATCAGAAGCTTTCAACAACTCCCCGGTTGCTTCTAGAAGCAAGCCTGGACCCTTCCCTGGCATGGCATCAAGGCTCCCCTACATTTGGTCCCGCTCCATCTGCCAGCCTTGCTTCTCTCCACACCCCCACACGGGCCTGACTGCTGAGCAGATCCTGAGTGCTCTGGCCCTAGCCTCTCCCTCAAGCTGCTTCCTCTGCTCCGTTCACTCCAGCGGGTGGAAGTCCTCCCCTTTACTAAGGCGTACCACGAAGCCCATCACCTTGAAAAATTCTTCCCAGCACCCATCTCATTCATATTTTCTCTTTTTCCCTCCCTCCTTCCCTTTCCCCTCCCTTTCTCCCTTCTTTCCTCTCTTCCATGCCTCTTTCTCACACACACAGTGTGACTTGATCTCCTTCCTCCATGCATGTTCCCTTGGGCCTCTGCTTGTACCTTAGAAATAGCACTTATTTCAGTCTGCTTTGGAATAGAATTCATGTTTGCCTCACCTCCCAGTTAAAAACTGCATCCCTAGAATGCAAGAGCTCTCATTCTTCATTCACATCTGCACATTTATCATAGTACTGACCCAGGGTTTTACACATAATAGGTTCTCCATACATGGTTGGCCCTTGAGTACAGTGACTTGATGGACAGAGCCTTGGCTTTGGCAATGGACACTGAATTTGAGTGCCCCGCCACTTTCAATAAGTGTGTGACCTTGGACAAACCACCTACTCTCTCTGAACTTCTTAGGTCCAAAAGCTATAAAATGTGGGTTATAATAGTGCCTACCCATTGGGTGGTGAGGCATGATTGAGATAATGTGTGTAGAACATGTAACTCTTGCTATTCATAAACATGAGTCACCGACTTTTACGAATACTTTTAAAGAGCTGGACCCCGTGCAGTGGATATCTGGGGGAAAGGCTACGAGAACATTTGCATTGGAAGACAAAGATGACCTCCTTTCCACCTGGGCCTGTCTTCAAAAGGGATGGCAAAGACTGCAAGGATTCTTACGGAAGGGGGTGGCACAAAACTGGCAGCCCCAGGCCTTGTAGGATGTGGGCCACACCCTTCCCAACTAAAGAGGTCAGACACTGCCCAGGAAATCAGCTCCTCCAGTATCATGTGTAATATAGCAGCACCTTCTAGAGACTCTCCATACCTTAATATGAGTCTGTGTAATTGGAGACTAGGAAAAGCAGCTTGGAGCATGGAGAAATGGCCTTTTCAAAGGAACTGGCCAGTGTGTCTCTGGCACTTCGAGGGGGAGGGCAGTGAGGGAAACAGAGGCCCAGTAGGATAGGATTCTGGAAGGCCCCTCTATCATGGAGACACTCACACCTGTCAAACACCTTCTGATCTTTCGTTGGTTTCTAGGTGCAGCCATCCTAGAAAGGGGTGATGGGGGACAGGGTAGAGTATGGGGTAGAGAAGGGCAGGTGAGAACAAAGCAATATCCCCTGTTTGGCAGCTCTGGTTCTCAGTGCACATTATGAAATGGTGGTTTTGATACATTTCAGTCTCCTGAGAATTTGGGTAGAAGCAGCTTTCCTCAGGGCTGAGCTCCCTGGAATAAGCTGATCTACTTCTTCCTGTGCAGCATCCCCATCAGTCTGTCCAATACCTAGGTCCCTGTGATGGGGCAGCATTGTGGGGCTGTGGGTGGTGGTGATACTAGTTTGCAGAGTGAGAAGATTTGAATACCGTACAGCAGCCTGTCCCTTGGAGATAGGATCCTGTACCAGGATCTTAACACTTCAATGACTTTTAGAGATCACCTAGTGCAACCCACTCTTTTCTCGATGAGAAAACTGAGACTCAAAGAGATCAAGTCAGTTCACAATGTACACTTTAAATACCTTATATATAAGCTAACAATTAAAATGAAAATTAATTTTAAAAGATTTCAAGCCAGAAGGAGAACCCAGGTCTCCTCATCTTCAGAGTTTTTCTCCTATTTCTGTATGATAGCCCCATAAAGGCACTTTAATGTGGCATGACGCACGTGTTTCCACAGGGTTGAAAATTATATATCTGGATTTGACTCGAAAGGGTGAATCTTACTTGTTCTAATCTCAAATAGGAGCCCAAACTTACTCTTTGCCTGACTTGTAGCTTCTCATTCTTTGGGGGCAGGGGGTGTGGTAAGAGGGGAAGAGTGGGACTTCTGCCAACTGTATCTAGATTCACATTCTGATAAAACCTTGGGGTGGAGTTGGGGAAAGTCCAAGGCATGAGAGTTTTGGCTTAATCAGCCTGTTTTTTCTTTTTTCTTTTTTCAGTGTTGAGTGGACAGACAGGCAGGCATTTTCTCCTTCTTCCCTAAAAGATACCCAGCCTCTTTACGTCCAAAGAAGTAGGTATGCCAGGAGATACCCCAGAAAGGTAGTAGCCAGCACCAGTGGTGAAAAACTGACAGTAACTCATGTTGGCTCAAAAAGAACACAGCCCCAGCAGGTGGCTCAGTTGGTTAGAGCATCGTCCTGAACACCAAAAAGGTTGTGGGTTCAATTCCTGGTCAGGGCACATACCTAGGTTGCAGGTTCGATCCCCCGTCAGGGCGTGTATGGGAGGCAACTGATCGGTGTTTCTCTCACACATTGATGTTTCTCTCCCCCACCCCCCTCCTTTCCTTGCTCTCCAAAAAAAAAAAAAAAAATCAATAAACATATGCTTGGGTGAGGATAAAAAACCACAAGTACATGAAGCTAGGGGATGACGGAAGGGGATATCAAAAGGACTAATGAAACATTCATTCACTCTTTCAGGAGGTCTTTAACTGAACACTTAATCAAATCAGGTACAGTTGTAAGCACTGGGGAAATCAGTCCAAGAAAGGTACAGAGCACCATGCAAGTAATCTAGAAGAGGAAAACTCCAAGTCATGGACAGATGCTCAGTTAAATGGAAAGTGAGGTTAAAGGAGGACAGTGAGAGGAATGGGATCTTAAAACAATTAGTCAGAAATTTCAAGAAGATAACATCTACACAGATAACATTTTTTAAAACATGTAAGAAAGGAGCCAGAGGAAGATCACATTGGCATTCTAGAGTAAACCAAAGTGTTTGCACTGAATGCTGGGATGATTCATTCACTCAGCAACTACTGACTGAACATCTATTTCTCTGGCCCACAGCAGGCTCTTTGCTGTTCCTTGCCTTCACCAGACACACTCCCTACCTTGCCTTTAATCTATCAGCGTCCTCTCTGTTTGAGGCCCCCCGCCCCTGCCCCGCTCCAAAACAATAACACCATTTAGAGAAACATAAACAAGCTGAAAGTGCTGTGACAGGAGAATGAAAAATATCCTAGTGAGGACCCTGTCTAAGTCATCTTCATACACCAGTGCCAGGCACATAGTAGGCATTGAGGAGTTGTTTGGTGAATGAATGAATATAATTGCTAGGCAATGAGAAGGCCACATTTGTATAATAAGAAATGCTACCATGATTACACTTTTGTAAAAGTTCATTTAAAATTGTTTTAAAAATCCATTGGAAAGCACTAACAGGGTTGAAAGATGGAATTATGGGATTTTCTTTCTTTCCCCCATTTTGTGTACTATAGCAACATTTTTTAATAATGAAATTATATTTCAGCCCATCCCTGCCCTGCTTCCTCCCCAAAAGAGAATTGTGAGAATAATTTACTCCCTAACTTTGTGCCATGTGAAGACTGAGAAAACATGACCTGAATTTCATAATGCAACCAGATAAAATTTATCACCACATTATTTTGATGTGTGTGGTGATAGGTATGATCATTGTGTAGCCGGGCATAAATAATAGTCCCCATAAAACACTTTGACTAGTGTTAACCTGAAACAGGCAAACTGGGCCTTTTGTTGGAGTATTGGGGCAGGGGAGGCAGGAACTGGACCAAGGAGGCTATGACTCTGTTGGCTTCACGAGGAACCCCACTTTCCTGGCAGATGATGTCAGGACCTGGGAGCTCTAAGGACCTCGGCTGACAGATGTTCTGGCCCCCCAGTGTAGGCAGCAGAGCAGGGCAGTAACTGGGGCTTTCAGGCTTCACAAGGAGCTTTTCACCCCACCAGAAGTGCCACTACCACCCCAAACTCTCCTTTCCCTCCAGGGTCAGCCTTCCAGATATGAGGACGTCAATGAGGATACTGTCTATAATGTCATCAATAAATACTTATTTGGGCAGTGGAACCATTGTTTTTTAGAGGGCTAGAGGGACATGTTCATTCATTCATACGACAAATACTTACGGAGAACCTGCAGTCCACCAACCAAAAGTAAGGTTCTGCACATACATGATATCATCTCTTGCTTTTATCAACATTGTGTGGATGTTATTGTCCCTATTATATAGGTAATGAAACAGGCTCAGAAAGGTTAAGGAAGTAGACCTAGGCCAGACATTTAAGAAAGTAATGGGAATTGGTTGGAGAGGGATGTAAAGAGGGAAAGAGGAGTGATCCAGGCTGACCTCTGTCAGACTTGGATGACCATTCTCTCCACACTTCCCATTAGGACAAAGCAGAGGTTTCCAGACTTGGTGTTTAAAGGCTATATGATTATCAATGACCACTCTAGGTCTCAGTCTCCTTGTTTATAAAAATTAAGTGCTTGAGAAGGTATATTTTTCAAGTGTCTTTCCAGCGCTGGGTTCTTTTCACAGTGTTTCCACTTCTTGTGTTTGTAAAAGCTCTGCTGAACAACTCTCTCTGGTCACTGGTGCAGAGCAACATTCAGGTCTCTCCTGAGATCGCCCCCTAGAGGATATCGGTGGTGCTGCAGGAGCCTTGGCTTCCTGGGAGAATATACGTAACAGAGAAAACCAACATAATCACTTGGTAGAAGCCAACTTTAATTACCTCTTTGCTTTAAAAAAATATATTTAGAAAACATTCTCACAGCCCTTCCCACGCTCACCACACCAAGGCTGCTGGAACATTTAATGACGGGGAGCATTTGTAGCCTGAACTACTGGTTCTATGAGTCATTTTAAGATTGGATTATATTTTACTTCCTACACCTCAGTTTCATTTAGGCCTTGTGAGGCCTCTTAATGATTCAGTCCTGATTTTGCAGGGCTGCCGAACAGTGATTCTAAAACAATATATTTGTCTCTACTTCTTTATTTTTATTACAATAGTCAATGTTTGGTTAGGTAATATATGCACGTGGTAAACATTCACAAGTCACTACAGAGTTTTCAGTAATTATCATGTGACCCAGCAATTCCACTCCTGGGTATATATCCCCAAAATTGAAAACAGACATTCAAACAAAAAGACATGAATTTTCATAGTGGCACTGTTCATAATAGCCTCCAAGTGGAAACAATAGAAATGTCATCAACTAGCAAGAGATAAAATGTGGTTTATCCAAACAATGGAATATTATTCAGTCATAAAAAAAAGGAATGAAGTCCTGATATATGCCACTACTCGGATGGACCTTGAAAACATTATGCTAACTAAAAGAAGCCAGACACAAAAGGCCACATATTATATTATTCCATGTATATGACATATTCAAAAGAAATAAATCAATAGAGATTTTCTCATCTGTAAATTAGTGGTTCCCAGGGTCTGGGAGACGGAGGGCAATGGGAAGTGACTGCTCGTGAGTATGAAGTCTCCTTCTGCGGTGATGGAAATGTTCTAGAACTAGATAGTGGTAGTGGTGCACAACATTGTGAATGTACTAAATGTTCTGAATTGAGCACTTGAAATTAGTTAAAATGGTAAATGTTATGTTATGTGTACTTTACCACAATACAAATAAAAAAAGGTGATTCACAAAAACGAAGTTCCTCTTTCTCTAGGTCCCCTTCCTAAAGACAAAACCAATACCAGCTCTTTTCTCTATCCTTCCAGATATTATTTTATGTATGTTATGTATGTGCATGTATATAGTGTTCATATATTATATATGTGCTTATGTTATGTATAGTATATATATGCACATATATGAAAAATATGTATGTCCTTTTCTCTCTTTTTTTGAACACAGATGATCACACCATTCTATAACTTGCTTTTTCCACTTAAATGGGTTCATCTTTTTAATGGATTTTGATCTTTCCAAAATGATATGTGAAAAATATCATCTCATTAGAGTTTCTGTCTTTATTTACTTTCTTATGAATGAGATTGAGCATCTTTTTATGTATTTCAGATCCATTTGTATTTTCTTTTCATATACTTTGCCCATTTTTATGTGAGGTCGTTTTTGTGTGTTTGGTTTTATTTTTGGTTTGTAGGTACTCTTTATAAATTAAGATTCTTAGTTCTCTATGATATGAATTCCAAATACCTTACCCAGTTGTCTTTGATCCTCTCCCCCCTGACATCTGTATAACTAGAAGCATTAATTGTCCCTGTTTGAATTACCCAGCATGGTTCCAGTTTTCCTGACTGGACCTTGACTGATACATTTGGGTGTTGTTGTTTTTTTATTATTATTCATTTGTAAGAATTCTTTGAATATTAAAGAAATTGGCCAATTATCTATCATACGTTGCAATTAGTTTTATTAGTTTGTTTTGGCTCTTGTTTATTTTTATTCTTATTCAGACATTTAAAAATTTTAATATATTCAAATTTAGCAATGTTTGCCATTATAGTTTCCATATTTCTTTTTAAAAATGTTTTCTTTATTTTTTTTTACTTTTTTTATCACCATTTATTCCCCCTATACCCTCTTCCAGCCCCATTTCCCCCCAATCACCATACTGTTGCCCATGTCCATGAGTTCTTTCTCTTTATTTTTTTTTCCATTTTGCTCAATCCTTCCACCACCTCCCCAACCAGAGCTGTCTGTCTGCTCTCTCTCTGAGTCTGTCTCTATTTCGTTTATTAGTTCAGTTTGTTCATTAAATTCTCATATGAGTGAAATCATATGGTACTTATCTTTCTCTGACTGGCTGAATTCAATATAGTTTCCATATTTCATGGCCTGCTTAGATAGGCCTTCTTCATTCCAAAATTATAAATACATTCACCTGTATTTTCTTGATATACTTTCATGTTTTACATTGAGTTTTTTATTCTTCTGGAATTTATTTTGGAGTAAGGAGTGAGGTAGCAGTATAATTTAAATGGTTTTCCCAAATGGAAAATGGTGTTTAGTCAATTGTCTCAACAGTGTTTATTGAATAGCTCTTCCTTTCTCCTTTAATTTAAGATGCCAATTTATTAAGTATTACATTCACATGTATAGTGGGCCTGTTTCTGGACTTCTTTTTCTATTGGCCTATCTATTTATAAGTCAGTTATACTTTATTTAACTACAAATCAGCATTTGATTTTAGGGACTCGTTAATTTAAATACCTCTACATTTGAAGTAAGGAACTCTTGGAAGTGAAAACACAAGAAAGGGAGGGTGGATTCCCTGCATGTCTGAGAAGTCAGAGGCCGATTCAAAAGGTTTTATTGAAAAATTAATCTCTTAAACTAAGGTTCCTGAATAATTTTTGGTTGATAAAGCAAATACATCTTAAATATCTGATTTCAACAAAAGGTTATGTTTTTTTGTTTGTTTGTTTGTTTGTTTATGTATTTTCTGGGAGATTTCATAAATTCTATCTTGCAACTCTTTTACTGAGCTGTCCCTTCTGCTATCATTTAAAAAAAAATTCCAAGAGTTCCTTGTTGTTTTCCAAAGCTCCTTTTTTAAAATAGCACCTGTTCTTGTTTCATGGATATCTTACTTTCTCTTCTCTTCTCTGTCTGCTTTTATAGTCTCTGAGTTCATCGTTTTGTTTGTTTTATCTTTTATCTTTTAAATTAGAGATTTTCCTCAGTTATATATATTATTTTGGTTCTTTATCCCTAAGAGTGAAGCATGAAAAAGCTCATTGGAAAGTGGGGGGTGGGGAGAGGGAGAGAGAGAATAGGGTTATTGATTAAAAGGCCTCAGGCAGGATAACTAGGCAGAGACCTCACTGTTTATTTAGGTGACCTTCAACTGTCAATCTCTTAAACCTTTTTTTCTTGGGCAACTTTCTCCTGAAAAGAAACCTCCAGTCTCTTGTCTAGTGGGTACATATCTGGCTGCCTGCTTCTTGGGAGTTAAGTGAGGGAAGAAACTGGGGGGCAGGGAAGTGGTACTGATAACACAGGGACACTACAAAATGGGAAGATTTGGTGGTGGTGGGGAGGGGGAGGAATTTGACATTTGATTTCTCAAAAAAAGCATTAAAGTACTACTATGTGGCAAATCTATGTCCAAGACCAGTGAGTTTGCTGGGCAAGGCCTCTGGATACATGAGGTATCGCTATATTAATAACTATTGACATAAGTGTGTGTTTGAAGCACAGACACAGCTTGTACCCTTCGCAGTTCAACTGTCTCTGGCCACTGCAATGCTACCGCTTGCACCTAAACACTGTACAGAGCCCATGTGTGTGTGTTGGCGGGAAGTGAGGACGTGGTGGAGGCGGAGGCCTCTGGGAAACAATTTCATTCACAGGAATCCTAGTCCACTTCCCTATAACCTTTAGGATTTTGTGCTGATGAGGACCGTTTTGGTGGCCTGTTTGGCCTCTCTGAAAAGCTCTCAATTGTTCCTTCTTCCCTTTTAACTGGGATCAGATGTGTGGGAAGGGTTTGCTTTGAAATGTTTTTGTGCCAGCAAGAAGGCTCAGTTTTAAACACAACGTGTACTTGTTTTAGTGCTCCGCTCTCAAACTTCCAAAGGGAAGATCTTTTATAAATTTGCTAAATCCTCTGTGAGCTTGTGTCTGTCAAGCCCCCACTGTTGGCAAAGTATTTTGCAGGTGACATAGCCATCATTTTAAAACAGGAAGTTAGCTTTTCATCCTTCGTCTGGAATCAAGTGCTTCGGAAAATAAAGTCTTCAGCCTGAGAATTTAACATGACAAAAGTCACCACAGGAAGCTAGGTGACTCTGGCTTTGCCTCTCCATTCACAGCATGTTCATTCATTCGTCCATCTCTTAAATCCCCAATTTGTGCACGGCCTCCTTTAACACTGCAGTCTACACCAACCAAATGAGCTACGCAGTCAAAATGCAAGACTTCCCGTGTGCAAACATGGGGAAAAGAGGCTTTGTTTTCACTGCTGTAAGATACTCTCTGTCGTGTGAATGAACCACAATTCATTTATTCATTCTCCTGCTGATTCATGATGTTGGGTTGGTTCCAGTTTTTCCTATTACTAACAATACTGCAATAAACAATCTAGCACATCCCTCCTGTTGCCTATGTGCAAGTTTCACTAAGACAGCAGTTCTCAAAGTGTGATCTAAGGACTCATGGGGGTCCCTCAGGCTGTTTTAGGCACATGTCCATCTTTAAGTGGTAAATCTCATAACTACTGAGAATTAAATTCAGATTTATTTTTAAATTTTTTTAAAATTTATTTTTATTTTGTTAGAGAGAGTAGAAGGAAGGGACAGGAGGGGTAGAGAGAAAGAAACATCAACGTGAGAGAGACATATGGATTGGTTGCCTCCTGCTCCTACCTGACCGGGACCAGGGTTCTAACCTGCAACCGAGGTACATGCCCTTGGCTGGGAATCGAACCCGTGATTCTCCGGTCCATGGGCCAACACTCTGGGGCCAGATTGATATTATTTATATAGAACTCCACCCAAAAAACAGCATGATTAAAGTATATATAGCTCGGGAATGCATACATATTTACTGACACTGAAAACAAAAAACAGAAGGCAATGTTAAGCTGAAATACAGGATAGTGGCTACCTTTTATGAGGAGGCAGGGCATCGATGGGAGGAAGCAGATTGGATTAGTTCTTGGTCTGTGTTTTGTAAGGAAGGAAGAACCTTTTCTCTAGTCTTTAATGTTCTCTCAGCAGGTCTCAATTAAATTGACACGAGACAGCCCTAGCCAGCTTGGCTCAGTGGATGGAGTGTCAGGGGCACATGCCTGGGTTGTGGGCTGGATCCCCAGTAGGGGGCGTGTAGGAGGCAGCCGATTGATGATTCTCTCTCATCATTGATGTTTCTATCTCTCTTTCCCTCCCCCTTCTTCTATGAAATCAATAAAAATGTATTTTTAAAAATTGACATGAGACAGATACACAAAAGAAAAAATAACCAAATTTAATTACAAAGGTATGTATGGGGGATTTCACATACATGAGAGAGTCAAAGAGCCTACATACATGAGAGGTTCAGAGACAGAAATGGAAAATGAGGCGTATGACATGCTGATCTGGATGAGGTCAAGTGCCTTGGGCTTTAGAAGGCCATTGCAGAAAGATAAGAGCAGATGTTCAGTAATTAATCGTTTGCTCTGCCACACAGATAGGTCAAAAAGTTACTTCTGATGGTAACGCTTATGATGGGCAAGGTCCCTAATTTAAATTCTTTAAGGACAGGTAAAAGTTTCTGATGAGCTCTCAGGGTCTTGTCTGCCTTTAGCTCACAATAATCCACATACTCAGAGCACATCTTGGGGTGACTCACTCTGAATCCCTATAGTTCATTATTGTGCTTTATAATATACAGCTAGGCTGCAGTTTTCGTTTACATATATTAAATGCTGTGTAAATATTTTATTTACTAGATATAAGGAAGACACAGTTTCAGGGGCACCCAGTCTGCTGCTGAGGTCTGAGTGGAAATCACACTCCTTTTGCCTCTGTGTTTCAATCAACTGAGAAAGAGACCCAGGGCGAAAAGTCTCGGCTTTGTTGCTGACAAACCTGGATTTGAGAAAGTGGAGGCCAGATGGTTTTCTTCTCCTTTCTCACTGGACCCAGGAGGTCAGGTACAAACTAGAGGGCCCCTGCTGACCTCTCCCCAGGTGGCAGGGCTGACTTGGTGGAGGAGGAGGCAGGAGAGAAGCCACTGAAGGGACAAGGAGGGAGGGGCTTTCCTTCCTGAGGAGTGGAGGGCAGTGCAGTCCCTGGATGAGACACACAAACTCCTTCCCAGGATGAGGTCCAAGAGCAAGTGAGCTGTGCCAGGCCGAGTTGTTTGCAGGTAACAGTGGGATAGAAGGCTTCTCAGAGGAGGCCACAAATATTTTGCCTCCGAGTTTTGAAAGATGTTTGGGATCCAGGCCAGTAAGGGGAAATGATACCAACCCAGTGGCTGAAGCAGTGAGATTGGGCAAGGGGCTGAGGCCTCAGCTGGGATTTCTGTGAGCCCCATAGGACAGAACTGGCCCTTTTGTGGACACTAAGGGTGTGTCACCTGAAAGCATTGCAGCAGGGGGGTCACCAGGCAGGGCGAATGAGGCAGGGTCAGGGGAGGGGCTGGCTAGGAGTAGGGAGAACCTCCTTTCTGTCTCCTCCCACCTGTGAGAGAATCCTTACAGCTGCTAATTCCTGGGCAGGCACAGGGAGACAGTAGGAAGCATGGGGTCCTGCCCGAAAGAGAAGTCCCTACCTCACCCTCCAGGGAGACAGGTGAGCTGGGTTTGTGACCTGGTGGCCTGCCAGCGGCTTGATTTTGAGCAAGGAGCCAGATGAGTCACATTCAGTGAAAACCTACTTCCTATGTGTCAGAGTCTTATTTTCTGTGCATCATTTTCTTTGATGGTACCTAATCCTGACAATCACTCCGTGAGGTGGGCAGTCACATCTCCCATTCACAGATGAAGACTTTGAGGGTCAGGGGAGGTAAGTAATTATCCAAAGTAATGCAGGTGGTACGGGATGCCACCTGTGAGGTTAGAACCCCGTTCTGTCTGCCACTAAAGGTGATGCCCTTTCCATTATACTGCTTACCCTTCCTGGGCCTCAGTTTCCCCTCATGTAAAATGGGAATAACATCTACATCTCAGATCTGTCATGAAAACTAATTGCCCAGCCTAGCACATGGTTGACTTCCCTTCAAGTCCCAGCTGCAGGCTCAGGCTGACTCAGAGGTCGGCTGTACCTCTCTGGTTCTGGTTGTTTGTGCCTCTTTTGGGCCAGGGACCTAACCACAGAGGGCAGGATGGTGAGTTACACGGCTCATTTCACATCATTCATTCTCTCACGTTTCTAACAGTTACATTTCCCCCCTCCCTGACTCTAGGGGGAGGCCCCCTCCCTCGGTCATGCTCATTCACACCTAGGCTGAGCTCATACCCAGGCTCTCTCATGAGTTAGAGACTCACACTCGCGACATGAAAGACAGCCATTTCCCACAGGCAGGGACTAAGAAACCAGAGTGGACCCACAGAGCAGTGAGCTAAGAAGAGGAACCCCTCAAAACTGTCAGAATGGGCCCCATGCTGTGCCCGCCTCCTCTTAGACGCTGTGGCTTCAGCGAGGCTGCATTTAAGGGGCCAGCGGACCTTATGTTCAAGGCTTGTTTACAGTTCAATTTGTCTGATTCTATTTAATTAGATTTAGTTCCTTTCAACAGTAAAGTGGCAGGTGTTGGGCAAGGTTAGTGTGTTTAGGTTGCTGAAGCTCAGCTCCCCAGAAAACAACTTGGTTAGGGATGTAATTCCAGAAATGGAGCCTAATTTGCAGATATTTTAACTAGAACAGGGATGGAATGGGAGGGACTTGAAGCCTTCTGTGAGTTTTATTATTATTGAGGAGTCTAGTTCTCTGCCTGTTGTGCTTTGCCAGGGAGAGGGAGGATTAATCCACGCCTCACCCCAAACAGGCCATGCCACAGAGAGCTGCTCCTCCACTGTAGTTTATAAATGTGTGTGTTTATGTCTCGAAGGAGCTGGACAAGGGGGAAAAACAAACACAGTTAAAGCTGTCCCCCTAGCATTCTCTCAATTGGAAATTTCTGATTCTGACATCCTGGTTAGTTTTTAACACACTGAATATATATCTTCATCTATTTTGAGTGGGCCATACTGACCACAAAACAGTAAGGGGGCAGTGATAGGTATCAAGGTTAGCTAGCAAAAATAAAATGAGTTAAACTAGTCAATTGCCGGAGAAACTGTACACGTCAGCGGGACCTTACAAAGAGAGACAAAACAAGATGAAGAAAAAAGCCCAGCAGAACTGAACACTGTTGACATTCTTGCAACCACAAATGTGAAGTGAGCTCAGAGCCCAGTGGGAGGGTAACAAAATAGAGGTAAGGTGGAGGTGGAGGCTGCTCTGTGCCTTAGTCCCATCCAGGTTGCCTGGGCAGTGAGCTGTCTGCCTTGCAGAAACTGAAATCAGATTGAGGAGAAAGTCACAAGCACAAGAGACTTGGTGAGTCTACAGACTTGGGTTTCTCCCTTGATCTTGGCCTAGTGAATGTAGAAAACCGATAAGGTGGTCCTGTATGCCTGTGGCTGCCCCTTTGGCCCACTGGCACCACTGCCTGGCAGGAAACTTCAGGAGCCCAGGACTGGGAAGCGTCAGGAGCTTAAACTCCTGGAGCCCGCCTGAGATCAGAGACTTAACACCAGCCCTATCCCTCAGGAGGGGTGAGAGAGAGGAGAGCCTCAGTCCTCTCATTAGCCAGCTAATTAATTCTGGAGCATGTCGTAGAGATGTCATGGGGAGGACAAAATGAATGAGATGAGGCCCAGGCCCCCAAGGGGAGGGGAAGGAAGATGCATATTCAGACTAGCGACATAAGCCACATGAAGGTGGGCAAACAAAGCACTACAGGAACTCTTTTCCTCTTTAGTAGTCTTTTTCTTATAGAGGCCACGGTGGGATTTTTTCTGTTGTTGTTTTTATTGATTTTTAGAGCGCGTAAAGGAGAGGAAGAGGGAGAGAGAAACATCCGTGTGAAAGTGAAACATTGATTGGCTGCCTTCTGCCCACCCCCTACCAGGGATCGAGCCTGAAAACCGGAAACTGGGCATGTGCCCTGAGCAGGAATAGTCCCGGCAACCTTTTGGTGCATGGGACCATGCCCAACCAACTGAGCCACATCAGCTAGGGTTAGACCATGTTTTTATAGGAGAAAAAAAAAACTTAGCAAAAGGAAAAAAATGAAAATCACATTATATTATCGCACCCAGAGAAGCATCATTAACATTTTGGAGTACATCCTATTCAGACTTTGACCTTATGCAAATATATGCATGAGTTCAAGACAAATATGTGCTCTCTCGCTCTATTTTTCTGAAACAGAATTATATTATGTATAGGATTTTGCCTTTTGGAATCTCACAACACACCATGAACATCTCTTCAGCTAACACATATATAGATTCGTATTAGCATCGACGTATTTAATAACTGCATTGCATTCGTCATTTGACTTTGAAATAACTTAGTTGACCGAGGTTGGGGAGATGGGGGGTTGGGGGCTCCAATGACAACCCTCAGTGAACTTGATATGTGTTTCTTACAATTCTGAGAGGCAGCATTGGTATCAGATCCTGCCTAAGAACGCTAAAGGGCAAATGCAGGCAGGCTGGCAACTGATGGACAAGATAAAGGCGAGGGGTTGAGCAGGGATCAGCCTCCGGTCCCATGGGCTGAGGGTGTGAGCATTTCTGAGAAATGCCGTGGCTCGGTGATTGCATCAGCATAAAGGTTACGTGGGGTAAAAGAGCTCAGACTTTATTTCCATGCTAATGAGGACCCTCTGGGAGGCTGAGGAGGGGGATGAGGCTGTCAGAGCCCTGCTGTGGGAGATGGATCTGCTAATTGTATATAAGACAACTGGAGGGAGGGCAGGCAAGAGGAGAGGAAGCCCGTTCAGCTGCTTACCAAAGTCTGAAGACAAAGGTTCCCTGCTTCCAGGGGAGTTAAAGGTTCTGGGTTCAAGTGTGGCCTCTACCATCAATGCACTGGAATCAGCCAGTCAGTCACTTTCCTGAGCCTTACAGTTTCATCTGTAACAAGGGCATAAAAGCAGCCCCCAGGGGCGATGCCAGTGCTCTGGCACTTGCTAAAGGCGGTGGTTGTACGACTTCGTGAACAGCACTAAAGGCGCTGAATTGTACACTCTGTAGCAATGAATCCTACGTTATGTGAATTTCACCTCAATTAAAAAACAAAAACAAAATAACCCCCAAGGTTGTTGTGAGGATTAAGTGAGTCCAGTGGGTTTGTTTTTGTCGTATGTGGGCAAATGGGAAACTAGCTTTATTCCCATAACTGCATTAACCCTTCTGTGCCTGGATCCCTCCACAGGCATCGGGCAACAACTTACTGGAATCCCTTTAAGGTTTCCAGGCTTTTAGTTCAACTTGGTTACTAAAATCTCACGGTGCAGTTTATAATTTCAATACAAGCGTAGCTCAGAAATACTGCGGGTTCCGTTCCAGACCCCTGTAATACAGCGAGTATCGAGTCGTAATCTTTTTTTTCTGGTGGAGGATCTTGCCTTCAGTTTGTAAAAGACACATCATCTGTAAAGCACAATAACACTAGAGGTGCGTGTATCCTTGTTCTTCCTGGTCCTGCTGCTTCTGCACCAAGGGGGCTGTGCCTGGCTGCAGGGAGCACAGGTGAGGAGTGGAGAGGGCTGAGAGAAGGCACGTGGTGGCAGGTTGCTGAATGTGGGAGGTGGCAAAACTGGCTCAGAGTCCCTTTCCTGGGGCTTCCCTTGCCTGAGTCATCACCACGTGGCTCCTGGCCACAAAGCCTCCTCTGGGTGCTGCGGGGATGGGCGGTTCTCTCCCTCTCCAGCAGGGCGGTCTCTGTGTGGGTGCTGGACAAGCTTCCTGGGGCAGCATTCAGCCAGGACCCACTGGGGACCCCAGGGGGCAGCTATGTCCCCCCATTCCAGAGCTCTCCTGGTGCTAGCTTGGCTGTGACTGACCACTCAGGCAACCCAAAGGTTCTCAACTGCCCCTCCCCCCTTGCCCCCTACGAATGCCTAGTTTCCTTCTGAGAGTCCCTTCCTGTGTCCTCCCAGCTTCTGGCCCCCAGCTGCTTAGAGTGAAGCCTTCTGCTGAGTTCCAGCCCACGGCCTGCTGTATCATTGGCCACCTGCTACAAGAAGCATTTACTTCTCCGCCTCCTCTGGCTTTATGCTCAGTTTTCCATTGATACCAGGCTAACGTTTTCTTTCAGCCACTCAACAAGGACAGATGCCGCATGCGCTTTATGGCTCTTCCCTCGTTGGTCCCTGGCCTGTCGCAGTCATTACGTGATGGACTCTAGGAAACTAGTCGTTGAGGAAAAGGGAATGGCAGAGAGAGAGAGAGAGAGAGAGAGAGAAGAAGCAGATGTTCTTAGCTATTGTCCCCACGCCAGCCCGTGGCTGAAAGCACACTCACCACCCCGAGACGCTTGCTTGCCAGCACTTCAGACATTCTGGCTCCTCTGGAAGGTGCTGTCACCGAAGACATGTCAAAATGGTAGGGCTTTTCAGACTGAAATGGAGGAGGCCGAGGCCCGTCTCAAGCCTCCCTCGCCCCAGGTAAAGCTGAAAGTGCTTACGGATACCACCATCAAAGTATGTATAAACAATGGCAGTGTTTCCTCTCCCTGCAGTAACCTCCTCTTTCTCTTTTCTGGGTGAAGGACTCCTACCGATCCTCCCAAGCCCAGCTCCAGGGCTATACTTCTGGGAAGCCAAACTCACCCCCCAGGGAGCAGTGAGGGCCCCATCCTCTGTGTGCCCCAGGGGGTGGGCCCGGGGTCCACGAAACGTCAGGTTGGAAGGACAGGATGCTTGGCACAGCGTCTTTCCTCTCTCCCTGGCAGGAGTGTCCTGTGAGGGCCACTGGACATCATGTGTGTATGTTAACTGGTGCCGGAAGCTACGAAGCACCATATTAAAAATAATATCTGGCTGGGTTTAGTTAGTTGCTTGTACCTGTTCCTGAATTATGAGCTCTTTAATGACAAGGATGCTTTATTTATACTTTTAAAATATGTTTTTATTGATTTTTTTTTTTTAGAGAGAAGGGAAGGGAGGGAGAGATAGAGATAGCTGGGGTAAAAGAAAGAGAGAGAAAGAGAGAGAGAGAGAGACAGAGAAGCATTGATGTGAGAGAAACATTGATCGGTTGCCTCCTGCATGTGCCCTGATAGGGAATCAAACTAGCAACCTTTCAGTGCATGGGACTGAGCCACATCGTGTAAAATGTAGCCTCAACATTTTACACAATGTTTAGTGCAAAAGTAGGCACTTGACAGACATGCCAGGCAGGGCAGCTGCTTTACCCAGGCCGACAGCCAGGCAGGAAGGCTGGCACCTGGCGCCTTAGAGCGGCACAGCTGCTGGCTTTGCCTGTGGCGAGGCCCTGGCTGGTCTTCCTTTGGGACTCCTGTGATCTGGTTTGCCTTCGCTGCTCCCAGGAGCTCTTGCTACCAACTCCTCCAGACTCCTGGCGCCCTCCACTTGCTCCCCCAGCCATCCAGCACTTGACCATGGTCTCTGTCTTCAGCTTCCCCCTGGCAGGTTCTCAAACTGGACCTGCCATAACCTCCCCAGCATTGACCCCTCCTTGACGGACGCAGGTTTTGTCTCCTTATGCCAGGCTTCAGGCCTCATGTGTGATCCCAAGCTCAGTGCATTTATATCAGAGTTAGAGAGAACATCAGTGCTGTGAACTGATGGGCTGCAGTCAAGCATGAGCAGACCTGGGGTCAGGTCCTGGCTCAGCTCCTTACTAGCTGTATGACCAGGACCAGCCGCTGAACTTCTTAGAAGCTCAGTTTTCTCATCTGTACATGAGAAACACACACACACACACACACCCCTGATGCAGAGGGTCACTGTGAAAAGTAAATACTAGGACACCTAGTAAGCCCCTGGCCCTGTGCTTCACACATAGCAGATTCTTAGTGTCGGTTTCCGTCCTTTCCTGTCTTCAGGGAAGCCTCGTCCGAGTCTAAAAGTCCATGAGCCTTGGAAACACAGGTGCCCATGTTAAACTACAACCTGGGAAGGTCGCCACACTGCTGGGAAGTTTATCTTCCCAGAGGAACAAGGACCACAGGCGACCTCTGTGTCCCACAGAACAGCCTCGCCCCAGTGAAAAGCCGGGCAGGTCCAGAGCGGGTGTGGAAGGTGTTCAGAGCTCACAAAGCACACGGACAGGGCAGTGCAAGCAGGACCAGTCTTCCGAGAAGCAATGAGTGAGGAGAGCTCTGGGAGGCCTGGGCATGACCCCGGGGAGGGCAATGACCTGACAGCAGGTGACTCTGTACACAGCTGGGAGCACAGGGCTCACCCAGGAACCTCTGCCCTCAGCCGGGTGGAACGTGCGGTCTCTGACACAGACTTCCAGGAAAACAGGAGAACCGAGGCAGCACATGCCCTCTTGGGCAGACTGGTGAAATGGGTACATTTGGGACATGCCAAGCTAAACAGAAAGGTGGTGGCAGCAGAGGGGAGGGCAGCCAGTGGAGTCAACTTGCTGCTGTCCCTTGGAGCAGTGGTTCTGAGAGGGGTCCCAAGACCTGCTGTGTCAGTGTCACCAGGGTTTGTTAGAGATGCAGATCAGCAGGTCCCCGCCCAGCCCCCTACCAACCTACTGAATCAGAAACTCGGGGGGTGCGACCAGCTGTCTGGATTCTAATAAGCCCTCTGGGTGATGTGGATGCTGGCTGAAGTTTGCGAACACAGACTTGGCGGGTGCTTTTGCTCACTAACCTGAAATTTCCTTCCCATTTTGAAGTGATGGGAGATGGCATGACACTGGAATGGTTATAACTTTCAGAGATGATATCTGAGTTCAGAGCCTGGCTCTGCCCCCAAGTGGCAGTGTGGGCTTGGGCAAATCCATTTATCTCTCTGAGTCCTGATTTCTTCAAGTGTAGCACCTCTACTATGCAGGATTAGATTGTTAGGTTTACTAGTAGAGAGCATGTATGGAAAGTATTTAGCAGAGTGCCTGACACATAGTAGGTGCTTACCACCACTACCATCATCACCACCATGACCAGGAAGAGGCCCCTGCGGAGTAACAGCCATAGATGCATATACGGAAAGTCATCAGGCCACACAGGGCGCATCTTGACCCACGAGTGTTTAATAAGCTGCTCAGGATGTTACTGTATGCCACCTGTCACCTGGCTACATCCTCATTAAGCAAGGAACGACTTAAAGATAATAATCACTTTCAAATTTGAAGAGAAACTAACTTCCCTTTCTAATTTGGATATACCCAGTAAAGACCCAAGGAGAGAAATAATTCTCATTATAATATAACCATACATTTCCCCACCCTACCACTTTCCCTTTCCCCTTTAGATAAGCTCTTAAGCACACAGAAGCCCTGGGTAAATATTTGTTGAATGTTGAATGAATGGATTGACTCAATCTGATTTGAAAATGCCCAGCTGTTGAGAGAAACCAAGATGGCAGCATAGGTAAACACCTAAACTGCTGCCTCGCACAACATCAAAACTACAACTAAAAGACAAAACGGACACCATCCAGAACCACAGGAAGGCTGGCTGAGTGGAAATTCTACAACTAGAAGAAAAGAGGAAAGCACATTGAGACTCAGAGGAGCTACAAAAGGCTGAGGTACAGAGACTTGCACACAGAGAGGGCGGGTGGCTGTGTGCACGGGCAGCTGAGTGCGTGGCTGGCTTTCTAAAGTGGGAGGGAGAAGGAAACTCCTGACTGCGTTGAACTCCAGTCCCTGGTGAGACACTGGGAAACCAGACTCATTCGGGGGGAATCTGGATTGTCAGGAAAAAGAAAGCACACTGAGACTCGGGAGCTGCAGAAGGCAGAGGTCTGGAGGTACGTGCGTGTGCAGAGAGGACTGACTGCTGAACGCACGGGAGGCTGAGTACGCGGCTGGCTTTCTAAAGTGGGAGGGAGACAGAAGCTCCCGACTGCATTGAACTCCAATTCTGGGCAAGTTTCTGGGAACCCCGACTCATTCAGGGAGAAACTGGACTGTCTGGCAGCAGGCGAAACTCGAGGGCAGCTTTCTCTCAGAGGTGCTTGCAGCAATTACCAAGGGACACTGAGACCCAGGGGCCTCATAGGGCAGCGCTGATGGGAAACCAGGGCTGTCTGCTCCGCCCTGAAATTCCGCCCCATCCAAGCTCATTACAGAGGCTTTTGCAATTTTGCAAGTCTTGTCTCTTAAGAGTGTCTCCAGCACAGAAGTTCTCCCAGCGTAGACACAGCTGATACTCACAGCCAATTGGCCGGGCGGTCAATTCCTTCCAGTGATAATAACAACAATCAAGACTTAACTACAACAAGGCTGTACACACAGTCCACAAAGGGGTGCACCAAGAGTGTCCACCTCAGGTAACTGGGGAGGCTGAGCCATCGGGCCATATAGGACACCTACCACACAAAATTACTCTACCAACTCAGGGAAGCAGCCAAAATGCAGAGACAAAGAAACAGATCACAAATGAATGGAATGGAAGAAAACAAATGACTGGATATAGAGTTCAAAACCACGGTTATAACGTTTTTCAAGAATTTCCTAGAAAAGGCCAATAAATTTAGTGAGACCCTTGAAGATATGAAAAAGGACCAACTAGAAATTAAACATACACTGACTGAAATAAAAAATATTATACAGAGACCTAAAAGCAGACTAGAGGACCGCAAGAATCAAGTCAAGGAGTTGAAATACAAAGAAGCAAAAAACACTCAGCCGGAAAAGAATAAAGAATCCAAAAATTTGAAGATAGTGTAAGGAGCCTCTGGGACAACCTCAAGCATACCAACATCTGAATTATGGGGGTGCCAGAAGAAGAGAGAGAGCAAGATACTAAAAACCTATTTGACGAAATAATGACTGAAAACTTCCCCCACCTGGTGAAAGAAATAGACTTACAAGTCCAGAAAGTGCACAGAACCCCAAACAAAAGGAATCCAAAGAGGACCACACCAAGACACATCATAATTAAAATGCCAAGAGCAAAAGACAAAGAGAATATTAAAAGCAGCAAGAGAAAAACAGTTAGTTACCTACAAGGGAGCACCCATACAATTGTCAGCTGATTTCTCAACAGAAACTATGCAGGCCAGACGGGAGTGGCAAGAAATATTTAAAGTGATGAATAGCAAGAACCTACAACCAAGATTACTATACCCAGCAAAGCTATCATTCAGAATTGAAGAGCAGATAAAGAACTTCACAGATAAGAAAAAGCTAAAGGAGTTCATCATCGCCAAACCAGTATTATATGAAATGCTGAAAGGTATTCTTTAAGAAGAGGAAGAAGAAGAAAAAGGTAAAGATAAAAATTATGAACAACAAATACATGTCTATCAACAAGTGAATCTAAAAATCAAGTGAATAAAAAATCTGACGAACAGACTAAACTGGTGAATATAATAGAACCAGGGGCATAGAAAGGGAGTGGACTGACAATTCTCGGGGGGAAAGGGGTGTGGGAGGTGCGGGAAGAGACTGGAGGACAGTGTGGAGGAGGTAAGGGCAGAGGATGGGGTGGGAACCGGGTGGAGGGGAGCTATGGGGGGAAAAAAGAGGAACAATTGTAATAATCTGAACAATAAAGATTTATTAAATTTTTTTTAAAAAAAGCCCAGCTGTTGTGCAATATAAGGAAACCAATTTGTGACCAGACCTTTAGCCTCTTGTGTAAGAAGCATGGCAGCCATATTACCTACAGGGTGGTAATAAGTCAATCCATTCATTCAACATTCAACAATTTGCATATTACCTACAGGGTAATACATTGACATCTGGAGAAATGAGGCACTGGGGGGACTAGAAGGGACCAAGTCACTGGGACAGGGGATGGAGGTGGTTTTCTGAATTTAGTGAAGGCCTTTTATGATGAGACGGCCAGTGGCTCTCACCCCTGGCTGTGACATGCATCTTCTTTCATGCCCAGTGCTGCTGTAGTCACCGTGTGGGCTTCCCAGCTTGACTTTCCCCATTGTCTTCAGCACATGGCTTATCATTCACTCCCACTCCCTGCTCGCAGGATGAAGTCCCCATGCCTTGGCAGGGCAGTCAGGGTCCTTGGCAATTTGGTCTCAACTTACATGTCCAGCTTTATTACACACAGTCAGTGCCTCGGCCACACCTAAGTCCCGCCTGCGAGAGTCCTGCTCTGTCACACCCCCAGCCCCTGACTGACAGGCCTGGGCCCCTCTTGCCACCTGGAGGACCTGGACACCTCTTCCCAGCCCCTGCTCCAAGGCAGTTTTCTGTGAAGTGGGCCCACCAACGTCCAGTGGTTTCTTGAATGCTTTCCAAAGTCTTTACTGTACCTGAAATTCCCTTTACCTCCTTTTCCAACCCACAGGTTCCTAGTCTTCAGGACATGGCTCTCATATTGCTTCATAATTTTTAAAGAATGATTTCTTGACATAATTCCAGACTTAAAGGGAAGTTGCAAGGATAGTACAAAGGATCCTTGTACACCTTCCACCCAGATTTCCTAATATTAAGGTTTTGCTACATCTGCCTTAATCTTATCGATCTAGGTGTATCATTGTATTTTTTCTAAACTGATCTGTAGACATTATACTTCTCTATTCCTTCAATGTGCATGTTTCCCAAAACCATGGACATTCTCTGACATAATTACAAAACAGTTATCAAAATTAAGAAGTTAACTTTGATGCCAACTATTACCTAATATGCAGATGTTATAGCAAAGGAAAACCCTGGATCATGCACTACATTTAATTGTCATGTCTCTTCCATATCTCTCTTAAGTGTCCCTTAAACTAGAGCAGTTCCTTGGTCCTTTGTTTGTTTGTTTTGTGTTGTTTTGGTCTTTCATGACAATTGACATTTTTAAAGTGTCTGGGCAGTTATTTTATAGAAAGTACCTCATTTTGGGTTTGTTTGATGTCTCCTCATGAGGGGTTCGTGGTGTATAGATTCGGTCAGCGCATTGCAGAGGTGATGCTGTGTTCGTCTTTGTGTCACAGCAGAAGGCACATAACGTGGCTTTGTCCCATTCTGGTGATGTTAACATTGATCAGGTGGTTGATTTGTTGATACATATGACTCCTCCCCTGGCCCATGAGGCCCTTCTCAAGGTCAAGGAGAGGTTCCATCTGATGTCCAGTACTTGAAGATGTGGAGATACAGTTAGGTGATACTCAAACACTGACTCAGCCGGGCTCTGTGGCTGCTTCTCAGCTAAGCCTCCCAGCAGCCCTATACTAGTAATTTAGTGGTGGTTGTGCTCAGTTTACAGGTGTGTTCAAGGAAGAGGAGTAAGTTGCCTAAGGGCACTTGACTGGTAAATAGCAGATCCAGATTCAAATCCAGCTCTGTTTGCCACCTCCCATAACACTAATGCCCCGGAGACAATAGACAGTCAATAACATCCATTGTTTTAAAAAAATGTTTTAAATGGAAAAATCTAACACCAAAACCATCAAACAAACAAACAACACCATTCTACATCAGTGAGGATGGTTTTTACTCATGTATCCCATCAACAAATATTTATGGTGGGTCTACTATGTACCAGGCAGTGTTATAGATAACTAGAGGCCCGGTGCATGAAATTCATGCATGGGGGGTGTGTGTCCCTCAACCCAGCCTGCACCCTCTCCAATCTGATACCCCTTGAGGGACATCCCTCTCACAATCCTGGACTGCTGGCTCCCAACTGCTCGCCTGCCTGCCTTCCTGATTGCCCCTAACCACTTCTGCCTGCCAGCCTGTTTGCCCCTAACTGCCCTCCCCTGCAGGCCTGGTCACCCTAACTGCCCTTCCCTGCAGGCCCAGTCGCCCCCAGCTTCCCTCCTCTGCTGGCCTGATCACCCCTAACTGCCATCCCCTGCAGGCTTGATTGCTCCCAATTGCCTTCCCCTGCTGGCCATCTTGTGGCAGCCATCTTGTGTCCACATGGGGGCAGGATCTTTGACCACATGGGGGCAGCCATCTTGTGTGTTGGAGTGATGGTCAATTTGCATATTATTCTTTTATTAGATAGGATTAGATTGGATAGAGGCCTGGTGCATGGGTGGGGGCCGGCTGGTTTGCCCTGAAGAGTGTCACGGATCAGGGTGGGGGTTCCCTTGGGGTGTGGGCGGCCTGGGTGAGAGGCCTGTGGTGATTTGCAGGCCAGCCGCGACCAAGGCCCTGGTATATGGGATTTATTGATCTTCTATAATTGAAACTTTGTAGCCTTGAGCGGAGGCCTCTGCCAGCTAGGGCAAGCAGAAAGCTTGGCTTCCTCCATTGCCTGGAAAACCCAAGCCTCCTGCTCTCTCCGTGGCTGCAGCCATCTTGGTTGGGTTAATTTGCATACTTGCTCCTGATTGGCTGGTGGGTGTGGCTTGTGGGTGTAGCAGAGGCATGGTAATTTGCATATTACTCTTTTATTAGATAGGATAGGGGTGTAGTTTGCATTAGAATAGCTTGCATTAGAATGTGTGGGACTCTGCAAATACCAGCAAATCCAACTAAAGTGGCTTGAACTATAACAAGAAGGCTAACTGTAGAGCAGCTCCAGGGTTGACTGAGCAGATCAAAGATGTCAGGGATAAGGTTTATATTCTCTGGAATTCTCTTAGCTTTCCCCTTGGGAAACAAGATGTTTGCCTCAGTTTTAAGCAAGGCATCCTCAAAGGGAACAAAGGGGACATTCCTGTCATGTTCTCTATATATTGGGAAAGAAAGTCTCACTAGAATCCTCCCAATAGACTTCCCTTCCACATCATTGGCCAGAACCACATCACCAGCCCATGCCTACACCCACCACTAGGCAAGAGGCGTGAGGCACCATGCCTGCCACCACCCAGACCACCTCCTGGCTCAACTGTCCCCAAAGCACTGGGTTGTCAGAAGAGTAGGAGGAGAGTAAAAAAAATCGCAATTTTCTTTTAAGAAGAAAAGAGGGGGAAAGGTTATTGAGAGGGCAACTGACAGCATTTGTTAGCTCTCCCATTTACTAACTTACCAAATATTTACAGACTCTGGCTTCTTAGAAACTCTTGTTTATACAAATATAAAGTCGCCTCATTGCTATTCCTCATATTCATTGTATCAAGTTCTACTTTTTACTTACTAAGTTACATAATGTCTCTACATCTATCCCTCTGTCTCTTGTCTCATTCCAAAATAAGGTCTCCAATTTCTGAGTGCACAGAATCTTAGCCAGGGAAGATTTTAAAAAGATTCAATAACTGCTTCCAGGATGTTCATGGACCACTGCACAGGGCAGGGCCTGGAGGGTTCGTCTGCGCCAGCATTCACCATTTAGTTGCTGTATGGGGAGACCCAGAGGAAGGGCCAGGAAGGCTGGGAAGACACTCAGGTCCACTTTCTCAACTGGTATGGAAGTATTTATTTCAATAGTTTAACAACCAGAATGACGGTACCCATGAGACAAGCTGGACATTGGCTCCAATTCTCACAAGACCATTTGCAGTGTCAGTATCCTGTCTATGGCACAATCTTCTTGGCTTCTGCCTCAGGGTCAGGCATTTGGGCTGCCTCCATTTAAAAAAAAGTTATATATATTGATTGCAGAGAGGAAAGGAGAGGGAAAGAAAGACAGAAACATCAATGATGAGTGAGAGTCTTTGGCTGGCTGCCTCTGGCATGCTCTCTACTGGGGACTGAGCCTGCAACCCAGGCATGTGCCCTGACTGGGAATCGAACCAGTGACCTCTTGGTTCATAGGTTGATGCTCTGAGCCACACAGGCTGGGCTGCCTCCAGTTTTAACTGCAGTAGTCAGCTCAGTTCTAAGCATCCCTGTATACACCTTTGTTATAATTGACAATATATTTATATGATATATGTGTATTTATAAACACATCCTTCATATTTTTTATTTATTTGTTTCCTTGGAACACATTTCTCAAAGTGGTGCTCCAAGATCAAAGGGTATGACCAATTTTATAATTTGCTGCAGTGATTTGAAAGCATGAACCAATGGTTTAGAAACATCCTTACCTACTTTTTCATAGACTACTGCTGCTGGAGTGTGGGGAGGCACATGGTGCAGTGGGAAGAGTGTGGGCATTGGGATGAGGAGAGCTGGGCTCAGTTCTGGGCCATGTTACTTTTTGGTAGGGCTGGGGACCTGACAGTCTCTCAACCTTTCTGAAGCTTGGTTTCCTCGACTGTAAAACAGGGGAGATGCCATCTCTCTCGGCACCAGGCAAAGTAGCATCCATTGCCTCTGTTCCTGATGTTGGCCTGAGGTCCTCGCCCCCCTTGCCATGCCCTTACCAGGGCTCACCTTTGAGAGATTAACTAATCTGGAAGGGGCTGGGTTTGTACCCTAAGGCAGTGTGTAGACTGCCACCTTCTGGTGTAAAGAGTCAGTGTTCAGATGATGAAGGGCACCAAGCTGCTCCCCTTGTGTCCCATGAGGATCTGCCCCAACAGCGAAGCTGCAGAAGGAAAGGGAGGTCCTCTCCACCTAGGCTTGCCCTGGTGTTGGTGGTGCTTTAAGGTGATGTCCTCCTTCTGCCAGTGAAACCTGTGGAGGGAGAGGCTGGGTTTTGAAAAAGCTGCTTGTAAATGATGGTGTTTTGGGTTTTGAAGACGGTGAAGGTGCTGGCAAAGGCACCTTTGCAAAAGCAGGAGGTCTGTCAGTGATCTATTAAACCCTGTTTAGAGAGGCTGACGGCTGTGGTCAGTCAGTCCACACATATTTACAGAACACCTACCATGTACCAGACAAGTGCTTTGGCAAACAATGTTGAATAAGACAGTCAGGGCCCCTACTGTTCTTGTCTAGTGGGTAAGTTAGGGGATAAGGTTACTTATTTTAAAATAAGTATAATTTTTGCCCTGGCTGGTGTGGCTCTGCTGATTGGAGCATCATCCTAAACACTGAAAGGTTGTGGGTTCAGTTTCGCTCAGGGCACATAACCAGGTTGCGGGTGATCCCCCATCAGCAACCTGAATCAATGTTTCTCTCTCACGTCACTGTTTCTCCATCTCTTCCTTTCCTCCCTCTCTAAAATCAATAAACATATCCTCATGTGAGGCTTAAATTTTTTTAAAATTAATATAGTTTGAAAAAAATGAAACGTGAACTTGCAGGGGCCATGCTAATCTTCTTTGTATAGTTCCAAATTTAGTATACATGCTGCTGAGGTGAGAACTATACACTTTTATTTATGTAATTGAAGACAAAATAGCATCTATAACCGAAGAATTTTCAACACACGATTTCACTTCCTGAACACTATAGCTACTTTTATTTTACTATCTTCCAGTCCCTGTATGGTTATAAGCCCATTTTTAGAGCTATACTCACAATACTCATTATCCTGAAGTTTGATATATTTTACCCATAATAAATGCTTCTCTGTATTGCTACTTAATCTTCATAATTATCACTATGGCTCTGTAAGAGGCAAAGTGTGACTGTATCAAAATCTATGTAGCAATTCCTGTTTATTTTTCTCCATTTGCTGTAATAGATATTGCTGATGTTAACTTCTTCGTGCTGATTTTTATTGCATTACCTTTCAGTAATCATGAATATGTTTCATCCCCTTTGCTGCCATATTGTTCTCAAAAGAACTATTACTAATCTACAGTGCCACCAATATGATACCAGTGAGTCAATTTTACTACAGCAGGTGCTTTAAATATTGTTGCTTTCATACATTTTAAAGAATTAATATTTTAAAGTTGGGTCCCAAATTTGCTTTCATCTGCATTTTTTGGATGCCAGTAGGCAGGTTCTTTTTTTGCACGTGTACCGTTTATAATTGCTCTTGTGTGAAATGTCTGTTCATATTGTGGTTAAATTTTGAATGAGTTTCTTGTTTGATGTCTTTCCTTAGAAGAGAGAAAAGCAATAGGAGAGAGAGTGCAGTATTGCAGCCCAGGGACCAGAGTGGTACTTACTACATTATTCATTGGGTTAATAACTCCTCCTGGAATCTTCCTAAGAAAGCCTAGATGTTCCAGAATCTAAAGTGCTAGTCTCTTCTGCTTCCCTGAACTACGAAGTGAGAAAAGTGATTGTCTAATTCCCTTGGTTGTGCTTGATTCAATGGTGGAAATGACATAATTTCTTACTGTTTATGAAAAAGAGTTGGACACCAGCCCAGGTTACAATAATGCAAATGAAAATTATGTGATTGGAGAGTTAATTTGTTTCCTAATGACTCTGAAGTATACAGAGTGTCCCTGAGTGTCTCCATTGGAGGAGTCCCTCTGATATGACCCAAACCCTTGGCCTGGAGAAGTGAAGTAACTTGCCCAAGCTCACACAGCAAGCTGAAAGCTCAGCTCCCGATTCCCACTGCATCTTTCCTGTGTCCTGAACGTGAATGTAAATGAACCTGTGATTCTCTCCTTCCAGGGGTTGTCTGCCTCCCAGTCTGCTTCCAGCGCTGGGATTGTCTGCCTTTCAGTCTGGACGATTTCCAGAACACAGCTCTGGGAGTGCTTTCTGTGTTGGGAGTTGGCTTCCTTTTCCTGCAAGCCTCTAATGAGATCCCTGGGCCTTTTCTTTCTGGGAACTCAAAGTATTGTACCATGTAGGGTCTGAACAGTAGCTGAAAGACCAGTCTATCAGAGCACAAATCCTCCTGGAAGAACCTGCGAATGTTAGAAACTGGGTTTGTATGAAGGTGAGCCTTTTGACTCAGTCAGTAAGGCTTTCTGGTTTAATGCCTCATTTCTGTTTTCTCGGTGATTGGATGAAGAAGGGAACTAACATTTGATTAACACATACTATGTAGTAGGTACTATCTCTTTTAATTTCATAAAACCACACCTGCCTTCACACCAGTCACAGATTTGGAAATGGAGGCTCAGAGAGGGTGTGTAACAGCTAAGATATCATTATCTCATTGATCCTCAACTGGGGTGGGGGACCTAGAATGGCCAGTCAGAATACCCTAGGAGCTTTTTCAAACTATGCGTGCATGTTTCCATGCATCTTTCCTATTGAGAACAAGTGCATCCTACAGTGCCACCTGTGGGATTTGTGTGCCCAGGTGCTACCCCACAGATATTTATTTTGGACAAGTGCCAACAAACTGGTGCTGTCTAGTGGGAAGTAGAAATCCATGTAGAGGGGCCGCAACAAAGACAAGGAAAATAGGCACCTGGGAAAATTCCATATAGAAGAAGAGGTAGAAGAATTCCAAGGATTGTGACACAGGGGAACATAACTCCAGACCAGAGAAGAGAGGTAGTCTTGGTGGGTGGGAGCGTACCAGGGGCAGGCCCAGAGGAGGCTGACCAGTTCCCAGGAAGAGTGTGGTCAGGGTAGGGGGGCCTGGTGCAGGATTTGGGGGGCACTTGTGGCAGAATCTCGGCCTACCACATCAGTATAGAGAGACAGCAGCTCTGGTAGAAGGAGCACTTGACCGGGAGTTCTAAGACCTAATCCTGGCTGTGTGACTTCAGGCAAGTCACATCACCTCTCTGTGACTTGGTTTCATTGATTGATTGATTGATTGATTAGGTTAATTCTACCTGAGGCTATTTTTTCCACTGATTTCTAGAGAGAGTAGAAGGGTTGGAGGGAGGGAGGGAAGGGTGGGGGAGAGAGAGAGAGAGATATGAGAGAGACACATTGATTGATTGCCTCCCCTATGTGGCCCAACTGGGACCAGGGATTGAACCTTTAGCCCAGGTATGTGCTCTTGACTGGGAATTGAACCTGAAGCCCTTCGCTGTGTGGGCTGACACTCCAACCACTGAACAACATTGGCCAGGGTGTCTTTCTCTTTGAAATAGACATAAAAATAACCTTCTCTGGCTACCTCTGAGAAAGATTATGGGAAATGATTGAGTTAACTCACATGACGGTTTTTAATAAATTATGAAACACTATGCAAATGTCACAGAAGGACTACTAGGTGCAGCTATAAGCTCTAATTCATTATCATTCTGAATTTCAGTGTTTTCAGCTGTGTTTTATCAATGAGGTGAATTTGACGCCTGTTGAGAATCTGTGCACCAAAGCTTGGCTCAGGGCAAGCCCCCATGTTAGTATCCTTACCCCACCCTGATGCTGTACCACTGGCCCGATTAGTATGGATTTCAGCTACACAGAAAATACCGTCTGACAGTGATCCGACTGCCCTTAAAAAACAAACCCAGCTCTTGTTCTTTAAACAGAGTGTTTGATGAAAAGTTAATTCATTAAGCGTGTGTGTGTGTGTGTGTGTGTGTGTATATATATGTGTGTGTGTGTATATATATATATATATATATATATATATATATATATATATAGCATAGAAGTACAACTTAAAGAATGATAAAACAAAACACACAATGAGCTGAGGAAAAAAATATCACCAGTATCTGCAGAGCACCTACTTGTCCATCCCTGATGCATTCCCTTCACTCTTCTGTTCTCATAGTGTGTCCGTCTTTCTCTTGCATTTTTAAAAGAGCTTTACCACATATATTATCCCTAAGCAATGTATTCTTTAGTTTCCCTATCTCTGAACGTCTATAAAGGGGGTCATAGTATGAGTATTCTTCTGTAACTTGCTTTTTGCTTCTGTGACCTCCTTGTGTTGAGAGATGCAGCTGCAGCTCATTCACTTTTACTGCTGTATAGTACTCTCCTGTGGGAATGTATTATAATTTATTTATCCTCCAACAACAAATGGATATTGGGTGGTTTCCAGTTTGGGAATATTATCAACAACACTTGTCTATGTCTCCTGTGCATGCTTTTGTGTGATTGATTTGTAGTTGCTCTTTATAGATTCTGCACATGACTCTGTCGCCAGTTGTGTGTATTATCTTCTCCTGGTCTCTGGCTGGTCTTCTCACTCTTTGTGTGATTTTTTTTTTCTTAAATGAATAGACGTTTTTAATTGTAGTGCAGTTAACCTCAATCTTTTCTTTCATCATTTCCTTTCACTTTTGGCATCTTGTTCAATAAATTACTTTTTTAAAATCTGAGGTCAGAAATATAATCTCCTGTAAAACTTAAAGATGCCAAACGTCTTTCTTAGGACTGTTCTGTCTCCTGAGCTTCCGAATCTTTCCATAAAATGCTCCTGGAAGCCTGAGGCTATTTCTATTCCCGTGGGTCTTCTCTCAGCACCGAAGGCTTAGAGTTCTGACAAATACCTAGAGAAAGACTCCATTCCTGGAGTGGGTGCTGCAGGCCTAGCTCTCAAAGGCTGCGTGTGTCCTGCGCTCTCTAACGGCCTCAGGCCTCTAGGGGGCGCACCCACACCAGATACCGAGCTCCCTGCAGCCTGCCGGGCTCGGAGATGGAGCCATCCAGAGGCTCCTCATGCTCAGCACCTGCCAGGGTGCCCTTACCACCCTCCAGGCCGCAGGGGCAGCACTCTACCTCAGCCGATGCCCTCCTGCTCTCACCCAGCTTCACCCTGGGCCTAAACCGCTGGTCCCAGGCCTCTCTCTCTTCTTGCTTTTGAAGGAACTACACCAAAGCTTCCCAGCGGGTCTTGCTTTCAAATCCACCTCTTGCTCTGTTCTTGGAAACTTCCTGATCCCTAATGCCTTTGGGGGGACAATTCAGTAAAGATTTTTTATTGGGTCAGAGGCTACTGTGGTTTCAAGCCTGAGCTGCTGTGGCTCCTGCTGCAGAGGGCTGGATGGAAATGTGCTACACTGTGACCCTGGCCCTGGTAGGCGGGGGGGTGGTGTTTGCGGGGCTGAGGCAACCAGTGGCACTAGGAGAGGGAGGCGGGGTGGTGGCTGCTAGGGCTTATGAGCTCAGGAACAGGGTGAGCTACTGCCAGGACCACTCTAGCCAAGAAGCAGGACGAGGGGCTGAGGCCTGGGACAGAGAAGGCTGGTGCACCCGATACTAATTTGAATCCCAGCTCCTCCACTGACGAGATGCCAGACCTTCATCAGGTTACTCACCCTTTATCAAACTAAGTTTCTTCATCTGTACAATGGGATAACGAAGTCTGCCTTGCAGGTAATTGCATGTACAGAGCGTGCAGTCCATTTAGTTGCCTCTGGTTCCCCTTTCTCATCTCATCTCTAATCTCAGGAGTCACGGATGCAATATTGGGGGTGTTTGTACCCCCTAAAAGGTGCAAGAAGACCTCTTGATTTCTGGGTCCGAAAGCTTTTCTAAGTGAGTGCTTCTCAAGCTGTAACATCCACAGGAGTCATTTTTTCGCCATAGCTTTTCTCAAACTCTGTAGGTTAGTGACTAGGACAAGGCATCTCACACTTAATACTCGATGTAATATGTACATCAAATCACTTGGAGATCTTGTTAAAATGAGATTCAGAGTCTCTGAATCAGCCTGGGATTCTGCATGTCCCAAAATCTCCCAGGTCGTGCTGTTGTCTGGTCCTTGGGAACACCTATATAGTGTGATGCTATGTCACTGGAATCGTTAAGCCAGAATGATTTATAGAACCTTCCTCAAGTAGCAAACTTCGAGTAACTATTTAAGGTAGATCGAGATAAAATAAATTAATATGGGTTTCACAACTAAATGCTTACAAAGACAGAGTCTGACTTACTAGAAAATATTTTTAAAGTCCTTTCAGGTGTTCATAGAAATATTTTTAGACTTCCATGAGGGTCCAGAGTTGACATATAAAATTCTAATTTGAACCATAAAAATTAATGGTTGCACGGAGTGTCAACATTTTCCAAGCACAGCTTATAGCTAGTACCTTTTTTTAACCCTCCTTAAACCAATGATTTTCAACTTTTTTCATATCATGGCACATATAAACTAACTACTAAAATTCTGTGGCACACCAAAAATAAATTTTCCTCAATCTGACAAAAAAAAAGTATAATTTTTATTCATTCACACCAGATGGCTGTTGATGTGTTAGTTGTTGTCATTTTTTAAAATTTGACAATCTAAGGGAAAAGAGGTTAATGTCCCTGACTAAATGATCAGGTATTGCATATTTTAAAAATTCTTGTGGCACACCAGTGTGCTGTGGCACACCTGTTGAAAATCGCTGGCTTAGACCAAGTCTAGGCAGAGCAGAATAATTGTTCCCATTTGTAGATGACAAAATTGAGGCTCAGCCAGATTCAGCAACCTGTTAAATCACTTGGATTGTTCCTGGCTCCTCCCTGCACCTGGGTCCTGTGCCCCTCCCTCCCTCCTATGATGATGTGACACAGGATTCTATGCACCTTCAGATCCTGTGTGTACAAGCAAGGCAGCTTTGGGGATAAGGAGACTAGAGAACCCTTAGCGCAGGTCAGGGTTGCAAAATAATAGAGCTAGCGCATTGTTACCCTTCTCCCTGACCCCACTCCATACTTGCAGATTTTAAAATGTCCCAGTCTTGGCTATACTAAAACAAGCATGTTTGCGATGCAAACACCCATCCTCTTATCTTCTTGCACTTGTTGTTTATAGGACAGCAGGAAAGTAAAAGTAGCCAGTGTCAGCACCTAGCCTGACTCCCTTTCACACAGCACGCCGGGGCCTATCTGATTGGCCCCTGAAAACTCTTAGACTTTTGTGAGGAAGAGGAGTAGGGGAGCAGCAACCATCTCGCTTCAGAGTTGGAACTGATATGTGTTAATCAGTTAGGCATTCATGAGTCTAAGGTTGTGTATATGATTTTTCAACCTGGACAGTTTCAAATTATGGATGCTGGGGCCCCACCCCCAGATCTGTGGTGGGGCCGAGGTTTTCTTTTTTTTTTAAATTTAATAAATCTTTATTGTTCAGATTATTACAATTGTTCCTCTTTTTTCCTCCCATAGTTCCCCTCCACCAGGTTCCTACCCCATCCTCTGCCCTTACCTCCCCCGCACTGTCCTCATCCATAGGTGTATGCTTTTTGTCCAGTCTCTTCCTGCACCCCCCACTCCCCTTTCCCCCCAAGAATTGTCAGTCCACTCCCTTTCTATGACCCTGATTCTATTATATTCACCATTTAATACTGTTCATCAAATTTTTTATTCAAAAATTTTTTTGGTTTTTAGATTCACTTGTTGATAGACATGTATTTGTTGTTCATAATTTTTTTTCTTATAAATCTTTATTGTTCAGATTATTACAGGTGTTCCACTTTTTTTCCCCCCCATAGCTCCCCTCCACCTGATTCCGCACCCCACCCCATGCCCTTACCCCCCGCCACTGTCTTCATCCATAGGAGTAAGATTTTTGTCCAATCTCTTCCCGCACCCCTCACACTTGCTTCCCCTGAGAATCGTCAGTCCACTCCCTTTCTATGTCCCTGATTCTATTATATTCACCAGTCTATTCTGTTCTTCAGATTTTTTATTCACTTGTTGGTAGGTATGTATTTGATGTCATTTTGTTGTTTATAATTTTTATCTTTACTTTTTTCTTCTTCTTCCTCTTCTTAAAGAATACCCTTCAGCATTTCATGTAATCCTGGTTTGGTGGCGATGAACTCCTTTAGCTTTTTCTTGTCTGTGAAGCTCTTTATCTGACCTTCAACTCTGAATGATAGCTTTGCTGGGTAGAGTAATCTTGGTTGTAGGTTCTTGCTGTTCATCACTTTGAATATTTCTTGCCACTCCCTTCTGGCCTGCATAGTTTCTGTTGAGAAATCAGCTGACAGTCGTATGGGTACTCCCTTGTAGGTAATTAACTGTTTTTGTCTTGCTGCTTTTAATATTCTCTCTTTGTCTTTTGCCCTTGGCATTTTAATTATGATGTGTCTTGGTGTGGTCCTCTTTGGGTTCCTCTTCTATGGGGTTCTGTGTGCTTCCTGAACTTGTAAGTCTATTTCTTTCACCAGGTAGGGAAAGTTTTCTGTCATTATTTCTTCTAATAGGTTTTCAATATTTTGCTCTCTCCCTTCTTCTGGCACCCCAAAAATTCGGATGTTGGTTCGCTTGAAGTTGTCCCAGAGGCTCCTTACACTATCTTCATATTTTTGGATTCTTTTTTCTTTTTGTTTTTCTGGTTGGATGTTTTTTGTTTCCACATATTTCAGATCTTTGGTTTGATTCTTGGGGTACGTTGATCTACAGTTGAGTTTCTGTATATTTTTTATTTCAGACAATGTATGCTTCATTTCTGACTGATCCTTTTCCATTTTTTTGGCATTCTCATTAAGGTCCTTGAAGGTCTCACTAAGCTCCTCAGAAGTGTCATCAAGTTTCTCAGTGGTTTTTAGAAGATTCTTGAGTAACCTTATACATGTGGTTCTGAACTCTATGTCATCCAGTAGTTTGCTTTCCTCCGTTTCTTTCATTCGTGACATGTTTCTTTATTTCTGCATTTTGGCTGCTTCCCTGTGTTGATGGAGTGGCTTTGTGTGGTAGGTGACCTATAGGGGGCAGTAGCTCAGCCTCCCCAATCACCTGATGTAGATGCTCTTGGTACACCCCTTTGTGGGCTGAGTGCAAAGTCTTGGTGTAGTTAAGCCTGAATTGCTGTTGGTACGCTGGGAGGAATTGACCTCCAGGCCAGTTAACTGTGAGCACTCCCTGTGTCTATAATGGAAGAACTGCTGTGCTGAAGACACGCAGGACTTGTTTCAGTGGGGCTTTGGTGCTCACTGAGTTTGCCTCTTGAATGTGTCACTTATGGATGTGAGGAGTTGAAATCTGGTGTCTCACACTGACCACTAGGTACACTGGCTTCTGGATCTCCAATGGGGTGCAGGACAGCTACTGTCTGAGGGCACTTAGCAGGAGCTACAGTGAGAGCTGCAGTTTTCTCCTCTTTGCTTGGGGTTTGGAGGTTTTGGAACTGTCTGACCTGGGCTGCAAGTTTGCTAGGTTAAGCTGCAATAGGGCAGGCTTTTCTTATGCTAACTTGGTTGCTTGGAGCTTGGGTGGGTTTGTAGGTTGTGCAGGGCGGGGCCTCAGGGTGTCACTAGGTTAGGGCGTGGCAAACAGCAATGGCTGCTAGTTAGCCGGCTGTGTGTCCCCAAAGGCATCCGCGAGTCCCGTGCCCCAGTGCAGTAAACAATTATTCCTGCGCGCAGCTCTGCAAGCAAGCCACCCTCGCTGGCAGACAGTCCAGCTTCTCCCCGTAGGAGTTTGGGTCCCCCGCGTCTCCCCAGAGACTGGATTTCAGAGTAATTGGGGGCTTGTCTCCGTTCGGGTTGAAAAAAGCAACGCACCCAGTCGCCCGCAGCCAGCCTGGATCACGCGCCTCCGTACCTCAGCTTTTCAGCGCTCGTGCACGTCTCAAAGCTCTTTTCTCTTTCCTTCTAGTTGTAGAACTTCCACTCAGCCAGCTTTCCCGTGGTTCTGGGTGATAGACGTTTTGTATTTTAGTTGCAGGTTAAATTGTTGTGGGAGGCAGCAGTTTAGGTGTTTACCTATGCCGCCATCTTGGATTCTCTCTGTTGTTCATAATTTTTATCTTTATCTTTTTCTTCTTCTTCCTCTTCTTAAAGAATACCCTTCAGCATTTCATGTAATCCTGGTTTGGTGGCGATGAACTCCTTTAGCTTTTTCTTGTCTGTGAAGCTCTTTATCTGACCTTCAACTCTGAATGATAGCTTTGCTGGGTAGAGTAATCTTGGTTGTAGGTTCTTGCTGTTCATCACTTTGAATATTTCTTGCCACTCCCTTCTGGCCTGCATAGTTTCTGTTGAGAAATCAGCTGACAGTCGTATGGGTACTCCCTTGTAGGTAATTAACTGATTTTGTCTTGCTGCTTTTAATATTCTCTCTTTGTCTTTTGCCCTTGGCATTTTAATTATGATGTGTCTTGGTGTGGTCCTCTTTGGGTTCCTCTTCTATGGGGTTCTGTGTGCTTCCTGAACTTGTAAGTCTATTTCTTTCACCAGGTAGGGAAAGTTTTCTGTCATTATTTCTTCTAATAGGTTTTCAATATTTTGCTCTCTCCCTTCTTCTGGCACCCCAAAAATTCGGATGTTGGTTCGCTTGAAGTTGTCCCAGAGGCTCCTTACACTATCTTCATATTTTTGGATTCTTTTTTCTTTTTGTTTTTCTGGTTGGATGTTTTTTGTTTCCACATATTTCAGATCTTTGGTTTGATTCTTGGGGTACGTTGATCTACAGTTGAGTTTCTGTATATTTTTTATTTCAGACAATGTATGCTTCATTTCTGACTGATCCTTTTCCATTTTTTTGGCATTCTCATTAAGGTCCTTGAAGGTCTCACTAAGCTCCTCAGAAGTGTCATCAAGTTTCTCAGTGGTTTTTAGAAGATTCTTGAGTAACCTTATACATGTGGTTCTGAACTCTATGTCATCCAGTAGTTTGCTTTCCTCCGTTTCTTTCATTCGTGACATGTTTCTTTATTTCTGCATTTTGGCTGCTTCCCTGTGTTGATGGAGTGGCTTTGTGTGGTAGGTGACCTATAGGGGGCAGTAGCTCAGCCTCCCCAATCACCTGATGTAGATGCTCTTGGTACACCCCTTTGTGGGCTGAGTGCAAAGTCTTGGTGTAGTTAAGCCTGAATTGCTGTTGGTACGCTGGGAGGAATTGACCTCCAGGCCAGTTAACTGTGAGCACTCCCTGTGTCTATAATGGAAGAACTGCTGTGCTGAAGACACGCAGGACTTGTTTCAGTGGGGCTTTGGTGCTCACTGAGTTTGCCTCTTGAATGTGTCACTTATGGATGTGAGGAGTTGAAATCTGGTGTCTCACACTGACCACTAGGTACACTGGCTTCTGGATCTCCAATGGGGTGCAGGACAGCTACTGTCTGAGGGCACTTAGCAGGAGCTACAGTGAGAGCTGCAGTTTTCTCCTCTTTGCTTGGGGTTTGGAGGTTTTGGAACTGTCTGACCTGGGCTGCAAGTTTGCTAGGTTAAGCTGCAATAGGGCAGGCTTTTCTTATGCTAACTTGGTTGCTTGGAGCTTGGGTGGGTTTGTAGGTTGTGCAGGGCGGGGCCTCAGGGTGTCACTAGGTTAGGGCGTGGCAAACAGCAATGGCTGCTAGTTAGCCGGCTGTGTGTCCCCAAAGGCATCCGCGAGTCCCGTGCCCCAGTGCAGTAAACAATTATTCCTGCGCGCAGCTCTGCAAGCAAGCCACCCTCGCTGGCAGACAGTCCAGCTTCTCCCCGTAGGAGTTTGGGTCCCCCGCGTCTCCCCAGAGACTGGATTTCAGAGTAATTGGGGGCTTGTCTCCGTTCGGGTTGAAAAAAGCAACGCACCCAGTCGCCCGCAGCCAGCCTGGATCACGCGCCTCCGTACCTCAGCTTTTCAGCGCTCGTGCACGTCTCAAAGCTCTTTTCTCTTTCCTTCTAGTTGTAGAACTTCCACTCAGCCAGCTTTCCCGTGGTTCTGGGTGATAGACGTTTTGTATTTTAGTTGCAGGTTAAATTGTTGTGGGAGGCAGCAGTTTAGGTGTTTACCTATGCCGCCATCTTGGATTCTCTCTGTTGTTCATAATTTTTATCTTTATCTTTTTCTTCTTCTTCCTCTTCTTAAAGAATACCCTTCAACATTTCATATAATTCTGGTTTGGTGGTGATGAACTCCTTTACCTTTTTCTTATCTGTGAAGCTCTTTATTTGCCCTTCAATTCTGAATGATAGCTTTGCTGGGTAGAGTAATCTTGGTTGTAGGTTCTTGCTATTCATCACTTTGAATATTTCTTGCCATTCCCGTCTGGCCTGCATAGTTTCTGTTGAGAAATCAGCTGACAATTGTATGGGTGCTCCCTTGTAGGTAACTAACTGTTTTTCTCTTGCTGCTTTTAATATTCTCTCTTTGTCTTTTGCTCTTGGCATTTTAATTATGATGTGTCTTGGTGTGGTCCTCTTTGGATTCCTTTTGTTTGGGGTTCTGTGCACTTTCTGGACTTGTAAGTCTATTTCTTTCACCAGGTGGGGGAAGTTTTCAGTCACTATTTCTTCAAATAGGTTTTCAGTATCTTGCTCTCTCTTCTTCTGGGACCCCCATAATTCTGATGTTGGTACGCTTGAAGTTGTTCCAGACACTTCTTACACTATCTTCAAATTTTTGGATTCTTTTTTTTTTTTTTTTTGCTTTTCTGGTTGGGTGTTTTTTGCTTCTTTGTATTCCAAATCTTTGACTTGGTTCTTGCGGTCCTCTAGTCTGCTTTTAGGTCTCTGTATAATATTTTTTATTTCAGTCAGTGTATGTTTAATTTCTAGTTGATTCTTTTTCATATCCTCGAGGGTCTCGTTAAATTTACTGGCCTTTTCTAGGAAGTTCTTGAAAAACCTTATAACTGTGGTTTTGAACTCTATATCCAGTCGTTTACTTTCCTCCATTTCCTTCATTTGTGACCTGCCTCCTTGTCTCCGCATTTTGGCTGCTTCCCTGAGTGGATAGAGTGGCTTTGTGTGCTAGGTGTCCTAGCAGGGCCCAGTGGCTCAGCCTCCCCAGTTACCTGAGGTGGACACTCTTGGTGTGCCCCTTTGTGAGCTGTGTGTGCATTCTTGTTGTAGTTAAGCCTAGATTGTTGTTAGTATCACTGGGGGCAGTTGACCTCCAGGCCAATTGGCTGTGAGGATCAGCTGTGTCTCTGCTGGGAGAGCTTCTGTGCTCAGCTCGGATGGGGCGGAGTCTCAGGGTGGAGCAGACAGCCTTGGTTTCCCGTCAGCCCCACCCTACGAGGCCCCTGTGTCTCAGTGTCCCGAGGCAATGGCTGCACGCACCTCTGAGAGAAAGCTGCCCTCGAGTTTTGCCTGCTGCCAGACAGTCCAGTTTCTCCCCGAATGAGTATGGGTACCCAAAGTCTCACCCAGAACTGGATTTCAGTGCAGTCGGGAGGTTTTTTTTCCCTCCTGAATGAGACAGCTAGACGCGAGCTTGCTGCCCACCCTCTCCGCACGCCACGAGTAAGCCAGCTGCGTATTCAGCCACCTGCCCTTTGTGCACGTGCAGGTCTCCGCACCTCTGTCCTCCACAGCTCCTCTGGGTCTGTGTCCTTTTATCTTTCCTTCTAGTTGTAGAATTTCCACTCAGCCAGGTTTCTGGTGGTTCTGGACGATGGCCGCCCTGTCTTCCAGTTGCAGTTTTGAAATTGTTGTGCGAGGCAGCAGTATAGGTGTTTACCTATGCCGCCATCTTGGTTTCTCTGGGGCCGAGGTTTTTAGTTTCCCAGACATTCTGATAGATAGCCAGGGTTGCAAATTGTCAGACTAAGGTCAAGGATTTGACTAGATCCTCTAGGCAGGTTACTTTTCTCTACTCTGTCCTATGTTTGGAGGCCTTGCTCACCTTGAAATAAAAATGTCATGTGAACTCCATTCCACACAAATCAAGTTGTAGATATGGAATGCAGGCTGGAAAGGCAGCTGGCTCATTTCTTGGCTTAACCACTTGCTATCAGAAAGGCAACACCTGGACGGGGCCACGGGCATAGACCTTCTGGGCTTGCATCCTGGTTCCAGTGCTAACTAATATAGTGACTCTGGACACACTGCTCAGTTTCCTTATCTGAGAAATGGGCCTATCGGTTGTTGAGGGGATGCATAGCTGGGGAGAGGAGAAGAGGACACACTTACATGACCCTGAGCACAAGTGTCTCCTTGAGTTTTGTATCCTAGGCACCTCACTGGCCTCACCTTAGTCCTTGTTAAGAGGGGGTGAGAGGAGATAATGCATGGCCAGTTCTTGGAGCAGCACCTGCTGTGTGTCAGATGCTCAATAAATGTTGATTAGGAGCAGGGTTGGGTCTACAACCCATCTCTTAAGTTGGTCAACTCCACTGGCTACAACCCATTCTCCAGAATCATGTCCCTCCCTGTCCCAGGCACCACAAGGCTGGCCAGGCGGGCACTCCCGTCTCTGTCCTGAACAGGTCCCTCCAGCTCCGGTCAGGCCAGCAAGCTCTGCAGCTCTATAAAAGGTTCTTGCAGTCATTATCTTGAAGGCTGTAAGGAGTGTGACCCATCAGGTGGCACCCCGTCAATGGGAGGAGATGGCAAAGAACCATCTCACTTTACATAAACTGCACTGCCCCCCAAAGATAATCATCAACCCACCCCAATGCATCTCACAGAGACTGGAGGTGGGGTGATAGCGTTCAGGAGGAAGAAATGGGGTGCTAGTTCTGCAGAAATGATGATTGGCCTGTCAGAAAGTTTTTACAGGGCTGGCCACACGGGTAAAGTTACTTTAAAACTATTAAATGTTTCCAGTTATGCACTCTGGTGGGCAATTCTGGAAAAGAGGAAAGATCCGACTATCATGATATGTTGTTAAAATACAGCCAGGCAGTGTTACACAGGGACGTTTACAGCAGGAAGGGGGGCTACCTCTTCTTGGGAGGGGTGGGGCTGAGGCCCGGTGGGGACTTGAAGAAGGAAGGCACCTACTGGAGAGAGATGTTTGCAGGAAAAGACAGAGCCTGTTCAGGGAAGAGCCAGGAGACCCCGCCTGGCTGGCCTGTGGGGTGTCTGGGGCAGGGAGGGAGATGATTCTGGAATATGGGTTGCAGCCACTTGTGAGGACTATGAGTATCCAGGTAAGGACTATGGGCTTCTGTTGGCTTAATGGGACACTCTGAGAGACGTTAAGTAGGAGAGTAACATCACAGGATGTTTTAACTTTTTTCTATGTTGTCTCATCATGAAAACTATTACAATGAACTATATATTTTAAAAATTCCTATTTCTAATGCGTTTTAAAGTCATAGAGTGTACATCTACATCAACATCCCCGAACAAAAATTCTCATGGGATTTTATTTATATAACCAACTAGAGGCCCAGTGCACGAAATTCGTGTACTGGGGGGGGGGTGGTCCCTCAGCCCAGCCTGCACCCTCTCCAATCTGGGACCCCTCAGGGGATGTCCAACTGCCAGTTTTAAACCGGCAGTCAGACATCTCTCTCACAATCTGGGACTGCTGGCTCCCAACCACTTGCCTGCCTGCCTGCCTGCCTGATCACCCCCTAACCACTCCCCTGCCAGCCTGATCGACACCTAACTGCTTCCCTGCCAGCCCGATTGCCCCCAACTGTCCTCCCCTGCTGGCCTGAATGCCCCTAACTGCTCTTCCCCTACAGGCCTGGTCCCCCACAACTGCCCTCCCCTGCAGGCCTGGTTGCCACCAACTGCCGGACCCTGTAGGCCTGATTGCCACCAACTGCCTGACCCTGCTGGCCCGGTCACCCCTAAACTGCCCTCCCCTGCTGGCCATCTTATAGCGGCCATCTTTGACCACATGGGGGTGGCCATCTTGTGCGGGGGTGTGAGGGTCAATTTGCATATTACCTCTTTATTATATAGGATAATTAAAGACAGGTACATTATGTCTGTAGCTATTTGAACACAATACCATAGTATATATTTTCATTTCTATTGAATTATAAATCCTGATAAGTAATTGTGAAGTCTGAGCAACTCTGCCAAGTCTATAGAAAAATATGACTTACTATTTTTATTTGCATTTTCAATTAAAAATAACTTTGCTTTGAAGAGCGTCCCCCAGTAACTATCAACATTAGGTGAATAATACAATAACTTCTGTGCTTTTAGAAACAGTAGCCAAGTTTCATAATAACACTGTTTTCCCTGGTTTTTCACAACTCACCTTGACCATTTCTAAAACTACTTGTACCTCCTCCCTTTTCTTCTTTTTATTTTTATTTAAAAAATTCAAGCCCTGGCCAGTGTTGCTCAGTGGTTGGAGCTCGGCTCGTGCACCAAAGGGTTGAGGGTTTGATTCCAGGTCAAGGGCGAGTACCTGGGTTGCAGGTTTGATCCTGGCTGTGGTCAGAATCAGGTGCAGGAGGCAACTAATAGATCTCCCTCTCTCTCTCTCTCTCTCTGCCCTCTCTTTCACTCTCTCTAAAAATCATGGGGAAAAAGGTATCCTTGGAGGAGGAGTAACAACAAAAAGAATTCAAATACACAGAAATGTATTTGTTGCAAACACAATACAACAAACACTTGTATATCCTTCAATGAGATTTACTAACAACATTTTGACTCATTCTATCTCTCTCCATCTATGTACATACACATATACATAAATATAAAACACATGTAATTTTTCTTCTGAACCATTTGAGAGTAGGTAGCAGATATCATAACTCTTTATTCCTGAATATTTCAGCATGTGACTTGTAAGAACAAGGATACTCTTTTATATAATTACAACACAATGACCAAATTCAGGAAGTTTAACATTAATATAATACAATAATGCACATTCTTTAATCAAACTTTATCCATTAGTCCAAGAATGTCCTTTAAAGCAAGTTTTTCTCCCCCAATCCAGTTTCCAGTTCAAGAACACGTATATCTTATTTACTTTTTACTTTGAGTTCTCTTTTATCTGGAAGTATTCCTTAGTCTTTCTTTGTCTTTCAAAATATTGACCCTTTTAAAGTTTATGAGCCAGTTTTTTCATAGCATGTCCCTCAATTTGGATTTGTGTGACTGTTCTCTCATGATCAGATCTGATTTATGAGTTTTTGGCAGAAATACTGCAGGAATAGCGTGTCCTTCTCCATGCATCAGGCCAGGAGGCACACGGTGTCTGTTGTGTCATTACTGCTGATGGTAACGCTGATCATTTGGTTAAGGTGTTTCCAGATCCCTCAGCTGTAAAGGGCCCCTTCACCCTTTGTAATGAATAAATAATTTGTGGGAGAAGAGTTGCAACTATGTAAATATTCTGCTTCCCAGCACATTTTGACTTGATGCTTTTATCATCCTTTAAAGATTTTTTGCCTGTATCATTTGTTAGTATAATAGTTACAAAATAGTAATTCTCTTACCTATTATTTCTTCCACATTTGTTATTGGACATGAAGAAGAGCTTTCCTTTCCCTTACTAGTTCTTATTCTTTACTTACTTACTTATTCGCATGTATACATGTTTGTAAGCATCAGTACAAGCTAATAGATTCTTTTGATAGATATGTTATAATCTTTTACTGTTACTTACTTTGGTGCCAAAGTTGTTCCTGATTTGTCTAAGCGTAAACTCTTCACAGTGGCCCCTGTTTTTATTTTATTTATTTTTAATGTCCCTGCCAGTTCTTTTTAAATTAATTAAGAAATTTTTCATAAATGTCTTAGCACCCTCTCATTTTCTGGGTCCCACATGGTGTTCCAGGCTCACCCTGTATTTCCCTGCTCTAGTCCTGGACTCAACCATTTCTCCCAGGAGCCCTCCATCCTGTTAGTGGAGAACGGTCTTTAGAAAACAAGATTTGGGTGCTGGGTGTGGTAGAATATGCATTTTAGAAAGATAAAATAAAGCTCATCAGGTCATGTTGGGGAAGCTGCGCTGGGAGCCAGACAGCAGGCTTCTCCCCCACTTGCTGTCTTTCCTGCGCATGGCACTCGCCTCAGCGCCCTTCACTCAGCCACACGTGCTTCCCCGTGCTGGGCTGGCAAAGGAGGCCCAGCTGCAGAAATGGTGGAGCCTTTTTTTTTTTTTTTTTGGAGGCCTCCTGCCCTCTTTTGCTGCCTCCTGGGCATTAAAGGCGAGCCTGAGATCTTGTCCTGCTCTGAAACGATTTAACCTCCTACATTCAAAGAATTTGCTGCTTTGGCTGGGACACTCAGTTGGTTGGAACATAGTCCTATACACCAAAAGGTTGTGGGTCAGGGCATGTACAGGAGGCAACTGATCCATGTTTCTCTCTCTCTCTCTCAATATATCCTCAGGTGAGGACTTTTTAAAAAAACTACCTCCCCGTATTTTTCAATGGCTCCATTCTTTGGAAATATAAGATTTTGACTCAAACTCTGGTTCCTCTACCTGTGTAACGATGAGCAACTTAATATTTCTGGGCCTCAGTTTACTAGTACTCTGCTCTAAAATGGAGGAATAACCTTTAATATAAAAAAATAAATTCATATGAAAGTGCTTTGTGAACCACAACACCTCTATTAAAAGGTAAAGGGCCATTATTCCTATAAACTAAATCTTTTGATGTATTAATAGCTTAATGAGCTAACCCTCTCAAGTCACCAAAGCAGTTTGAAGAAATGGGAATCACTTTGAAGCCAGAGAGATCCAGTTTGCTATAGCTACCTTGGGCAAAGTCACTTAGCCTCTCTGGGTCTCAGTGTCTTCATCTGTAAAATGGGATCACAATGCCTACTTGTAATTTGTTACTGGGTGTCTGCTGACTGACAGGGCTGGAGTGGGAGGAGGGAAAGAGGTGAGTGTTGAGTGTCAGGGTGAGAGGGCACAGGGCAGGGATTCTAAATCTTGGCTGAACCTTAGAATCACTTGGGGAACTTTTAAAAAATCTCAATGCCCAAACTGTACCCCAGGCCAATTATATTAAATTAATATAGTACAACTAGTAGCCCTGCGCACGAATCTGTGCTCCAGTAGCTCTCTGCCTGCTGCCCCACCCTCCTGTAGCTCCCTCCCCCCTCCCCCCTCCCCCTCCCCCCCTCATAGCTTGCTGCCCTGCCCCCTTCTGTAGCTCTCCTCCGCCCACTTGTAGTTCACTGCCCCACCCTCCCACAGACCCATGATCCGGTCGTTATGTGGATAATGAGAACAGGCATCAGTAATTCTCAAAGCTCCCCAGGTGATACCAATGTTAAGTGAACTAAAACATTGAAATCTAACTCCTGCTGTTTCTTCTCTGGTCTTTTGTGGGATCATAACCCAAAATGGTAGCTAATAGTGGCCCTCTAGGCCTGGGGGCAAGGTGGCAAGGCAGCCACTTCAGGATGGGTGAGCCTTTCAGATTCCCTCACACATGAGCAACTGTTGCGTCGGGGCTGCCTGTTTCCTAAGGAGAGTTAGGTCGAACTGGTTAAGTGATGTCATTTGAAGGCTAAACAGGTCAGATTGCAGCACACGCCGATGCCTCCCCACCCCACACCCTCCCCAAGGACATAGGATCTTATTTTTAAAAACCCTCCTTAATGATAGTGATATAGTGAAACGTTGTTGAAGCTGCCTGTTCAAAACATCAACAATATACTTAAATGTATAATAAGCACATTATGCATTTAACCTGGGGTTAGATGGAGAACTGTCATCTTGACCACAGGTCGGGCTGGGGAGAGGCTTCCAGGAGACCACGTGGGCGCCCTTGGCTGGGCCCTCGCAGGCGGGGCTGGTCCCTGGCCCACGCTGGAGTAATTTGGGCTTGGGAATTGTAACGAGGCTTTGTGTCTACATTAGTTCTTGCCAGCACGTTTTTGGAGTGCCTCTAATTTAATGCCTGAACCCCCGAAGATGGAGGGCTGTATCCCTGAAGATGGAGGGCTGTATCCCCGAAGATGGAGGGCTGAACCCCCAAAGATGGAGGGCTGTATCCCTGAAGATGAAGGGCTGTACCCCCGAAGATGGAGGGCTGTATCCCTGAAGATGGAGGGCTGTATCCCCGAAGATGGAGGGCTGAACCCCCGAAGATGGAGGGCTGTATCCCCGAAGATGAAGGGCTGTATCCCCGAAGATGGAGGGCTGTACCCCCGAAGATGGAGGGCTGTACCCCTGAAGATGGAGGGCTGTACCCCTGAAGATGGAGGGCTGTACCCCCGAAGATGGAGGGCTGTACCCCCGAAGATGGAGGGCTGTATCCCCGAAGATGGAGGGCTATACCCCCGAAGATGGAGGCTGTATCCCTTTGCTTTGTCAAAGGGCTGGCAAGAAGAGCCAGCGCAAGACCCAGGAGTCTTAGCTCCTAGGACCCCCCTCTCTGCCTGGAGCAGATGTCTTTGCTTCCTAGAGATCTTTCCCTTTCCCAGGTAAATGCCTGATTCCATCTGCAGGGAGGCTGCTGCCTAGATCACGCAATAAATTGTCCAGGTGGCGGAACACCTGGAGGGTGTGGCACTCTTCCAGCTTCCGTGTGTTGATCACCTCCTAGTAGGTGCCAGGTGCCTTATGTGCATTGCTGTGTCTACTTGGCCCCACACCCTGCAGGATGGATAATTTCCCCTTATCCCCACTTATTTTCCAGTGGTGACACCAAGGCTCGGAGCGCTGAAATAAGTTGCCGAAAGTTACACAGCTAATAAATGGCAAGACCAAGGTTGGAACCCAGGGCTGAATGACTGACTCCACTCTCAACACTAAGCTACACTAGTCCATGTGGCCCAAGTTACCAGCAGCAACACGCCTCCTCTGACTTACAGACATAGGAGGATTCATGAGCAAATCTTGCCCCTCCACAAAACCACCAGATCCAGAGGAAGCACTTGCAGAAGTCCCACTGTCCTTCCAGAGTGATTCCCTCTGACCTCTGCGCCCACCACCACACAAATGTGACCAACAAGCAGCAAGGAAAAGCAGTTCTTTCACTCTGGCTGTTCCCAGGGCCCGGTTCCCAGCCTTCCCTGGAGAGCTCACGGGGTGGCCACATCTACGGCCTCCAAGATGTGTTTCTGGTTTTCACACTGATTGTGGCCTCTCTGTGTTTGTGCCCATCCAATGCTGGTTCCCCGCGCCCCCCCCCCCCCCCCCCACACACACACACCAGGGCAGCAGAGGCTAGAGTTTTAATTAATTTATCTTAACATTTAGTCTTGAGTTTTGGGTGGAAGGTGGTGCTTAAACAACAAGCGTTTATTTCTCACAGTTCTGGAGACGGGAAGGTCCAAGGTCAAGGTGTGGGCAGTTTCAGTGTCTGGTGAGGGCCTCTCCCTGGAGCATAAACAGCCGTCTTCTGGCTGTGTCCTTATGTGGAGGAAGGGATCTGTTTTACAAAGGCATTAATCCCATTCATGAGGGCCCCACCTTCATGACCTAATCACCTCCCACCTTCTAAACCGTCTCACTGGGGATTAGGTTTCAACAGATGGATTCTTTGGGAGGGGAAGAGACTTGCCGTGTACAGCAGTGGGAATCCCTTGAGGGCAGGGATGTAGCTGTCTTTGCCTTTGTGTCTTCCATTCCTAGTTTGGAAACTCACTCCAAAGTCACTGAAGCAAAACACAGTAAACAGATGGGGATTTACCCGGATGCGGGGTGAAAACTGACCACCAGTGAGCAAGACTGGGACCAGAAACCCAAGCACTTAAGCATCTTTAACCTTCTCTCCTCCTCCCCCCCACCCTGTCCTCCCTCCCTCCCTCTCAGACTCTCTCCCTCCCTGCCTCCCCCTCTCTCTGCCTTCCTCAGATTCACCAGATCTCCTGTCGCCTCTCTAGACATTCATTTCCTCTTTTCCTCTCCGCCATCCAGCTCTGATTTTTAAAATTCATGTCCACAGAATTACACTCACAGCATTAAAGCTGGAAAGGATCTTAAAAGTTACCCATTTAAATTTCCATTGTTTACAGTTGGGGAAGGTGAGGTCTAGAGTTGTTTAGACACCCACTAAGGTAACACCATGGATTAGTGGTCAGACCACAGCATTAACTATGAAAGGCTGTATAGTCAATATAGTCACGGGCTCCCCTTCCCCTTGCTGGTCTGTCCCAGGTTTTCTTCCTCTCTGACACTTTGATTCCTTTCCTAGAACCTACCACTGGAAACGCTCCACTCCATCAAGAGATGAGCCAAGGTGGGCAGGACCTGTGGCGTCTGTGGGTGGGCACGGATGAAACACTGGCCCAGCGCCTGCCTGTGGGAAAGGCCCTCACTGAATAGCAGCTAATGCTTGCCTTCACTGATTCGCCAGGCCCAGAGTTTAATTTTAAAGAGGATACTCTAGCAGTCAGTTCCATGTGAATGTGCATAGGAAAGGTGAAGAATTTCCATTCTTCCCTCTTTAACTGCTCGGATGTGGATACGGAGTTCAGTTCAAAGTGAGCCACTTACAATGATCGTTAGATGGAGGGCCAAAGGGTATCGACCCATCATTACCCTTCCAGGGGTGGCCACACTTCAGTGCCGCAAAGGAAAGCAGAATGTGTGAAAGTCCTTTAAGACAATACCTTTCACGATGGAAAGAAACAACTCCCATCTCGCACATACTTTCCGATGCTGACTGCTGTAGGTCAGGCACCAGAGAGCAGAGGGGAAGAGATCCCCAGCAGCAACAGTCATACTTCCTTATGTTTATAAGACGCTTCCAGTTTTCAAAGCATTGCCCATAATCACTGCAGTAATGTTGGGAGAAAGGCAGGGGAACCTTCTACCCGGTTTACAGATAAGGAAACTGTGGACAAGTTGTGCAACAGAACTGGGGCTGAATGTCTGCCATTTCCAAGAAAGCACACTGATTCCCGTAGCCACCGAGCAGAGGTTGGGTCCACTCAGGAACTGTTCACCACTTACTCCCTGAGCCCGGCACACCTTGCCTGTCAGGAAGGACAGTGCAGGGGACAGTCGTGGTGCTGCCTGCCTTCACAGAGCCCCCAGTGTAATGGAGTCTGACCAGGAGAGTCACTCTCCATCTCCAATTTGTTCCTCTGCTCAGGGTGCTTGCTCTTTCCAGCAGGACCTTAGTGTGAGTCTCTGCTATAATTCTTCACCAGCATGCGCTCCAGAAAAGCCGCTCCTTTTGCTCATCAGCCAGACACAGGCCTCCTCCACGCCCGCAGATGCTGGCACTTCCCTCAGTGTGGTCGGCGGTGCCCACATACGGGCGGGCGATCAGAGCCCCACACGTGTCCTCTCTCACGTCTCAGACACTCGGGGTCTGCGGGCCAGCGGTCAGAGGCCCGTCCTCACTCGTTGACCCAAAGCTGACAGAGGAGCCTTCTTGGTGCATATGCCCTTGGCCACATTATGGTTACGGATCCCTGGCCACGGGCCCAGCGACTTCTGTGTCAGAAGTTGGAGGTAGAACAGCATGGGACTGGGAGGCTGGAAGCTATTTTCATCCTGTCCGAATGGCTTAAAACACCGGCTTCTGGCGTGCCTTATTTAGATGAATGGTCTTGCCCTAAAAAAAGGCAAGGCTGTGGCTCAATTGAGCTCCCAAGTTGCTCAAAATGCTCCGGGTCCTGTCTGGGGCTATTCTGAACGTCGTTCGATGGTGTGAGGTGGACAAGATGATTAGGCAACTGAAAGAGCTTTTGGGAATCTTCCCCCTGGACATTGGGGCCAGGATGAAAAGCACTGGTGTCTGGGAGCCCAGCCGGCCCTTTCTGCCCACTGTTATTTTTAAATAGCGTGGCTGGGAGGTCGACTCACCCATTCAAAGAAAATGTGTTTCTAGCCTCCCAAAGCAGAGGGGCTGGGACTTGCAGACACACCAAGGGGAGCCCGGAGACCAGCTCCCACCTGGGCACCACACATGCCACTGCACCAGGGACACGCTCTCTTGCGGTGAGGAGCCACGTGGCGGGGCCCTGGTGGGTAAACACATTCATTTCAAACCTCTTCTCAGCACCAGGCTGGCCAGAGGGAAGGCTGTGGAATAGGGTGAGTTTGCCTCTGGTGTCCTGTGCTGCCTCCTGATCACTCACACCCCCTTTCCTGCCCCACTGCTGAGTCCTGTCCACACCCTCCTTTCCCAGACAGCATCCTGTGCTCCAAAATGATCTCTTTGTCTTGCCACACCCATCTCATTAAACTATTGCTTTTTTCCCCATGTAGAACCCTCAGTGGCAGGAGAAAAATGTCCCCCACTTTGTCCCAGTGTCCAGCATGCCTGGTCTCAGGATCTCAGCAGGATGCACGGATGAGAACAGGTGTGAGGACAGATGTGTGGGTTCTGGAAGCTTGGTTCAATTCCTGCCCCTGCTGCTTCCTGGCCCAGTGACCGAGGTGGAAGACTCTTCTCCTATTTGAGCTTCTGTTTACTTTTCTGTGATGACCTCATGGGCCACCAGCCTATCACTGGCTTCAGACAAATATAAGCAATATGGTGGGCCCTGTATGAGTTTTGAAATCAGCCTTCTGTCACAATGTCAATGCCGATATCCATTCACTTCGACGGACAGGCTTGACTACGTTCTAGTTGGATGGTGATGGAGGCAGCGATGCTCAGAGTATGCAGCTAGCAGTGCAGGCTCTGCAACCAGACCAAGGCACTCCCTAAGTATCACTGTCACCAGCAGTTTACGTTTGTAGAGAGGGCTCAGATGCAACATCCAATTTGCATGGAGTCCTACAGCATCATCCTGGGAAAGGCAGAGAATCATACCCATTTTACAGATTAGGAAATTCAGACTCAAGTGGACGAATTGTCTCGTCTGAGCACGGAGCTCAGGTTTTCTGACTCTAAGACCAGGGCTCTTCCTAGCATTCTTTGCCACCTGGAAAAAGTTACTCTTTAAAGCCAAACAACAAAAGCTCCTTACAGGTCAATATTTTTGTAACTCTTTGTCCAAGGCTACATAAAATCAAGCAAAGGCTTAGATGTGGCTTTTGAATGGTGAGTTCCCCACCCCAATGCTTGCAGCTTTGCAAAGCTGCAGAGTCAGGTAGGACCTGCCAGGTGACAAAGGCTCTGTAAGGATGACCTCAGAGGAATGATCTAGTCTCCCTCAAGATGACTGGGGAACAGCTGGACTCTTTCTGGGCTGCTGGTGCGTGGGAGGGCGAGGAGGGAGGACATGAGACGTCAGATGACTGCTTCCAACTAGCTGTATGGAGGGAGTTCCTTCACTAGAGTCCAACTGCTCTCCTTAAATTCCCACTTCAATTTGAGAATGAAAATATTTGGTTGAAGGCAGAATCCAATATTCCACCCTGAAGAATAGTTCCAGAAATAAGGAGGAACAAATGCAACCAGAACCCTCTGCTGTGGAAACAATGGTGGCAAAGCAGCTATTCTTTCATTCTGTTCCTCCCACCCGTCCACCAGTCCATCTCCACAGGCACTCTTTCATCCAACACACAGTTATTCAGCGTTGACTCTTTTTTTACCCCGGTCCTCACTCGAGGATAGATATCTCTATCTCTATCTCTATCTCTATCTCTATCTCTATCTCTATCTCTATCTCTATCTCTATCTCTGTCTCTGTCTCTGTCTCTATATCCTATTCTATATAATAAAGAGCTAATATGCTAATTAGACAGGATGGCAGATTGACCTTTTGGAACGAACCACGGGGGGGAGGGGGGGGCGGGGTTGCAGGGCCGAGAAGCAGCCAGGGCTGCGAAGGCCTACCCTTGCACGAATTTTGTGCATCGGGCCCCTAGTATGTATATATATTTGCTTTTATAAGGAGATGAAGGGGGTGGGGAGAGAGAGAAACATCAATGCGAGATCAGTTGTCTCCCTTGGGATCGAACCTGCAACCTAGGTATGTGCCCTAACAAGGAATTGAACCCGCAGTCTTGGTTACATGATGACACTCCAACCAACCGAGCCACCCAGCCGGGGCATCCACTTTGACTCTTAAGGTGCCTATTCCGAGTGGCTGTGGCTCACCCAGCAGTCACAGTGAACCACAGCCAAGAACAGCAGCCCGGCGCCTCCTCCCAGGGGCAAACCTGGCCCCAGGCAGCAGCGTGGTCTCCTCAGTGTGCCCCTTCCCTCCCTCCTCCCTTTTCATCTGGGCTGTGTCCTCAGATGTGGTGAGGATGGTGATGTCCCAAAGCACGGCTGTTATTTTGTTTCCATATTCAGCCCACCTGGGTGCCATGTGTTTAATTTCAAGGCACCCTTGGACCCTTTTTCCCCTCCGCTTCTTAGAAACAGGTCCTCCCAGACAGACTCTTGGCTCCTCCCCCCTCCATACAACTGGTTACACCCACACCCCCTCATCAGAAGAGCCCAGAATGATGACTTCCTGTTGTCATTGTCAGGAATCTGCCCCCGAGTGGGGAGTCACATGGCTGTCATGAGCATGAGGCCCTGAGCTCTCTCCTCCACTGTCAACATGTGGAGGAAGGTGGGGCAGGGAAGGAGTCAGTGCGGCAAAAGTGGATAGCACGCAGCCCCAGGGGCCAGGAGACCCGGTGCTGCCTGGTTCTTGTCCTGGCTCTGCCAGTAATAACGTGCTCTATCTGTATTTCAAGGATGGGCACTTGCTTTGACTACAGGGCTACAGGCAGGACCATTAGCCACAATGAGATGTCACACGTTAAAAGATTCCAGTCCTATAAAATATTATTCTGAGTGACAGATTGCTGCAGGGACAAAAGAGAGTCCTGCAGATTCCCCTCCCACGTGGGTCTGCTTTTCTGTGGCCACGAAGTAAGAGGAATCACCTCTCCGATCTGGGGCTGCAGGGTCAAGTCCAGACAGTTCTAGAAAGGGTTGAGAAACCAGAAGTCTGTCACACAACTTCACAGGGCAGGTCTTTAGAGATCCTATCGCTGTGCTATCTGTGGCTAGAAAAAAATGCAACATGTTTCAAAATCTTCAGCAAGAGTTTGAGAATATTCACCTGTGTAGGTAGGTCTTTTATAGTTCTGTTTCTCATCATCTGTGCATACATCTCTGTTTCTCCCTATATTTATCCCATTTCATTTATTTTTTGAAATTACTTTGCCTTTTCATTCCCATTTCTTTTGGTATTTCCCCCTTAAAGTGGTCATAATTCAAAAACAAGTTAAAAACAATAATTATTCAAGGTTCATTGTTCTTACCTGTGTTTATTGAGTGTGTGGGTTTTTTCTTGTTGTTCTTTTGTTTTGTTAATCCTCACCCAAGGATATTTTTTCCATTACTTTTTAGAGAGAGTGGGAGGGAGGAAGGGGGTGTGGGGGTGGGGGAGAGAGAGAAAGAAGAGAGAGGAACATGGACATGGATGTGAGAGAGACACATGGATTAGTTGCCACCTGCATGTACCCTTGGGGCCAGGGATCAAAACTACAACCCAGGTACATGCCCTTGACGAGGAATCGAACCTGTGACCCTTTGGTGTTCTAACCACTGAGTGCACTGGCCAGGACATCGTTGAGTTTTAAATACCCTATTCTGGTTTTTAAATAGGGTGGATACAATATTTTATGAATGGTGAAATCATTAAGCAAGAAAGCTTATTTTTCACCAACATACCAGAATGTGTTTTACAGCAGAGTGTTTGAAACTACAGAGGGTTCTTTTCAGATCCTTAATGAGCATTAAGGATCATTTTAGAAACAGCCAAAAATGAGTTGGATTTCCTCTGAACCTTAAACAGCGCTGTCATTAGCACCATCTAAACAGACCCTTCTTCCCTCTTCCCTGCCACGGGCAAGCTCTCCAGGCCCCTCTCCCCTGTACCCTCCCATGACTGCTCAGTTATGGGTCTGGGAGGCACTGCCTTTAGACCTGAGTGAGACGGGCACTTGTCCTGGGCCTTACACTTTGCAAGGCCTGCTCTGGTCCCCTCCTGCCCTCCTGCCCTTCCCTGGAGTGAGGAGTTCATGGAGCCAAGTGGCTGTGTACGGGAGCCCACACTAGACCACACACTAGACCAGTGGTCGGCAAACTCATTAGTCAACAGAGCCAAATATCAACAGCACAACGATTGAAATCTCTTTGGAGAGCCAAATTTTTTAAAGTTAAACTTCTTCTAATGCCACTTCTTCAAAATAGACTCGCCCAGTCCGTGGTATTTTGTGGAAGAGCCACACTCAAGGGGCCCAAGGGCCGCATGTGGCTCGCGAGCTGCAGTTTGCTGACCACGGCACTAGAGCATCACACACACACACACACACTAGACGATCCCTAAGGCACCAGGAACTCCCAAACTCCCTGCCCAAGGGTCTCCAAGTGTGATCTCAGGGCCTGCACAACCTCTTTCTCAGGCTGTGCTACTGTGGTCACCCTTGGCAGAGAGGAGGGCTTGCAGATGGTGCGGGTGGGGAAGGGATCATGAGAGGCCTTTCTGAGGAGGTGACATTTGAGCAGAGGCCTCAAGGAAGTAAAGAAGCCATGTGGGTGGGCGCTGGGGAGAGGAGCACTGCTGGGCAAGGCCCTGAGGGCTCGGGCAGGCCGAGTGGAATGAGCGAGGGAAGGTGGTGGCAATGGGGGCGGGAGGCAGCCAGGGCCTGGATCACGTAGGGCGTCGTTGGCTGTAGTGAGGACTTCGGAATTCATTCCTGGTGATGGGATATAGTTGGAGGGTTTGCACAGGGCAATAGTATGATATGACGCACATAGGAAAGGGGACACTGGGACTTCTGTGTAGAGAATGGACTGAGGGAGGCCAGGCTGAAGCCCGGAGCCTCCTGCAAAACTCCAGGCCAGAGTGCTGGCGGGGTGAACGCGGTCAGATGTTTTCATCTGGGAGTTCACGCACTTAGATGGGCAGAGGGGCAGAATATATATATCTCCCCTGCAGGGATGCAGACAGAGTGTTTACATTCCCTGCTGCTCTGAAATGATAGTAATCAGCCTCACCACTAGATCCGTTCACCTATTGTGGTGCTAATGAAGCAATGTATTAATACGTTTGTTATTTAAAATATTTTGATATCTGTATTTCAAAATGATTCGTTTCTCTTGCAAGCCTCACTCTTTTATTGTCTGTATTTAAAAACAGTCTGATGCAGGGATCCCTGGGGTCCTGGCAAAACAGCTGGCAGGACTGGGTGGAGACAGTGCCTGTGCTGACACCCACGTGGGTTCTGGGTGCATTTTGCAGGCAGAGCCGGCAGAACTAGCTGATGGGTTAAGTTGGAGGGGAAGGAAGAGGACTCGGGGTCTTTGGCCTGAGCAGGTGGGTGAAAACTGAGTGTTACTACAGAGAAGAGGCAGCCAAGGGGAAGAGCAGGTTAGGGGGTGGGGCAGGAAATGGGAAGCTCCGTTTGGGGCCTGTTGATCAGCGGACCTCGGAGCGCAGAGGGCCAGTGGACAGCCGTATGCAGGAAAGTAGAGCTCAGGGCAGAGACGGGGGCCGGAGATTCAAACTTGGGAGGCATTAGGCTGTACACTGTGTTGAAAGTCATAGGACTGAATGTGGTCAATGTCACTGCACTCATCTTCTAGACAGGAAACTGAGGCTAAGAAGAATGAAGTGTGGTACCTACTATGGGCAGCCTGTTCTTTACACCGGGTCCTCCTCTACTAAGCAGCCCTGCCTCCTCAGCGGGCTGAAAATCACCTGTGTGGGGGATCAAAGCCCCTCACCCAAGGACCGTGTCAAGGGCCATGGTCTGACAGAAGCAGCCTGGTACCAGAATGATGAAGTTCATGAAGTCGCCTTCCACCTTGACAAGTGGGACATCTTCTCCTAGTCCAGACCTTTGCGGGCCTATGGAGCCCGGTCCCTTCCCGGGCACCGACCTGACCTGCGTCTTTCAGGCCGAGATTACTTTAAAAAGGTGGTAATTTACCTGCACAGCCAGAGACATTCTCATATACGATTGCTCACATTGAACTAAACCTCAAACACTATTTACCAGAAACACAAGGGTGGTTAGTAATTTTGTTTTCAGATGCGAAGGAACGCAGGGAGCAGTCGGGAGGCCTTGGTTTCCTTATCTGTTATCAAAGAGGGTTAACGAGGTGTTGTGAACATGCCCGAGGCTCTACCATGAGGTTTCACTTTTCTCTCAACTTGCTTCCCTGTGTGTGAATTCTGGGAACATTGGAGAGGGGTGGAAAGTTCAGGTGAGGTCACCAGGGCTTCTGTTCCTGGCTGGCTGCTCCGATCAGCGGTAAATCTTTCTATATTGGTGGGTGTTTTTTTTTTTTTTTTTTTTGGGGGGGGTGGCGGGGGTGTCTCCATCCTTTTTAAGCTCCTGAATAAGAAGGGAAACTTTCAGAAGTGACTGGAGAGATGAAGTTCATGAGTATAGAACTCTCTGAACATAACGCAAAAAGCCCAGAAGAATCCTGTATTTCACCCTGAAAGTATTTCTCAAGCATTTTGTCTCACAGACCGTGGTAGCACAGAAGATAAAGTGCCCAGTTGGTGGGAGGACAGGGGCTTTGGGGGAAGGAGACCCAGCCCCAATCTCCGTGCTGCCACTTCCTAGCTGTGTGACCCGGGGGCAGGTTTCTGATGGCAGCCCCTGCTGGGTGCCTGCAGAGTGCCAGGTGCTTCACAGAAAACAGCTCATCTCCACCTGAAAGTCACTCCCATTTTGCACATGAGGAGACATTATCTCCGGTTCAGCGCAGGTCCCAGCTAGTGCGTGTCCAGGATTCAGACACAGGTTATCGAGATGATCCCAGTTCTGCTCAGTAAGGCTGGGAGGCCCGGGGTGGGAAATATACGTGAAGTACCTGGACATAATTGTTGCTCAGTGAACACCAGTTTCTCTCTCTCTCTCTCTCTCTCTCTCTCTCTGTCTCTCTCTGTCTCTCTGTCTCTCTCTCTCTCCCTCCCTCCCTCCTGTGAACACAGATAATACAGGCTCACAATTCCAGAGAAGATTCTTTCCATTCTTTAGAGAGAGAGAGATAGAGATAGAGAGAGCGAAAGGGAGAGAAACATCGATGTTAGAGAAACACATCTATTGGTAGCCTCTTCACATGCCCTGATCGGGGCTGGGATTGAACCTGCATTCTAGATACAGGCCATTGACTGGTAATCAAACCCTCGACACTTTGGTGCATGGGCCGATGCTCTAACCAACCCATACCGGCCAGAGTGCTTACCATTCTTCATCACCCCCTTCCTTTCTTCCTGCCATCATTTAATTTTCACCAGCATAAGAAGGAACAGTGCCTGGCCCAGGAATCTGCTTGGTCACCAGGAAGCTTTGTGGGAGCTTCTGCAGCCTTCCCCTCAGCAGGGCTGGGCCCTGCCCCTGATGTCCAGGTCTGTGGAAGGAGTGTTTTTTGCAGATCTTAGAATCAGCTTTATATCTGCTGAGCACATGCTATGGGCTAACCACGGCAGCCAGCATTTTGAGTGTATTTCTCACTTCATCTTCAGAAGAGACCCGTGAGGTAGGCGCAGTGATATATCTCTATTTCAGAGATGAGAAGACTGAGTTCTAGAGAGGGCCAGTTCCTAAGGCCACGTAACTCACCAGTAGCAGCTAGAATTAGAAATCAGGGTTGCCTGACTCCTAAATTCTTCAAACCCCTTAGAAAACAGACATTTCTTTGGACAAACTGGGGTTTGCCCATCTCCTTCCAGCTGTCACAGACCACGGTAGCTTTTCCTCCCCACAACCCAGTAAAACAAAAACAAGCCAATATAGATTATTTGTAAAATGAAGATTTCTAAGTGCTTGTGAGGGCCCCGGGCTTTAAGTAGCCAGCCATTTTCAAAGGGAAAGCTCTGTGTGTTCTGTGACAAAGGCCACGTGGACAGTCCACACCCCCGGACTTAGTAATTGTACCCCTGGGCTTCTGCTAAGGTTATATTTAACATAAACAAAAACCTCCCTGAGTATGTTTATCATAAAGTTATTTTCATATCTAAAATTTAGAAGCAACATAAATGTCCAAATAAGGAACTGGTTGTGAACCATATGCATGCACCCGCACACCCGGCCACTACACAGCCATCCAAGTGGTGATTTTTAGACGGTTTAGAAGTGGACAGATGTTTATGGGCACATCACATATGATTAAGTGGGAAAAGTAGAGTATGAAATACATATGCACCTAAGCCCAGTGTGCGTGCCTGTGGGCATGGTCTAGGAAAGAATGAATGAAAATGAAACTAAGTGGTGTGAGGTTGGTAGGATCGTAGGTGCTTTTAGTTTTTTAAAAAAGCAGTTTCTGCTCCTGTCAAAAAAAAGTTCAAACAATAAAGAAGGGGTGAAATCGCAAGTATTTTTACTGTTCAGTGGCAGTTCCTATTACATTTTCTCGTGCCTTTCTCATGGAAGAATTTTTAAATTTAAAAAACTCCTCCGTGCTACTTTTAGTTATTAACACAGCAAAACAAGTCATTCCACACACCCTCCCCACCCCCCAATAGTCAGTACCTGTTTCTTTCAGATCAGCTGGATTCTTTAAATAAGATTTTACTTTGGTTATTACCATTTTTTAAATTTTGAAATATTTCAGACATACAAAAAATTTAGACTAGACTGTAATGGTCACATGTATACCTACTGCCCAGTATAAAAAACAAAATTGTATTTAAAATACAGACTTATTTTAAAGCCACTGTGTATACCCCCTAATCCCATCCCTTCCTCCCTTCCTGTTGATGGTCACGACTCTCCTGAATTTGCTGTTCATCATATATTTCTACTTTTGCTATGTATATATAGCTCTCCAAAATATCTGCTCTTGGCTTGCAAGTTTAAAGTTTCTCTATAATTTACATTACACTATATGTCTCCTTTCCAACTCGCTTGTTTCACTAAATATTATTTTTGTGAGATTTATCCATACTGATACAATAGTTCATTCATTTTTGCTGCTACTTAAAATTGCTTTGTATGAATGTAGCAATCCTTTTGGTGTCCCACCTGCCCGTATCCTCAGCGCTCACTGTTTCCCTGCATGCAGGCCTGGGTCCCCACATCACTCACTGCCTGAAGGCTTTCGTTGGCTGCTGGTGCCTGCATGGCTCTGGATTTAACAGCCCCCAGGAGCGGGCTGCACCCATCCCTCAGGGGAGTTGACGGATAGATTCCCCACTCCCTTGCTCCTCGGGCGGATGACTCGGGGTGAGGCACTTGTTCTACACTCCTAGCATTCCAGGTGGACGAAGCTCCAGGTAGTTGCCCACAGTAATAACTGGCTTGATAATCATCTCCAGAAGTAGATGGGGCACAAGGTAAAATTTACTAGGAATCAACACCTGCAACAGGCAAGGGGAGAGGGCAGGACTGGGCAGAGGGAGAAGTAGAGCTGTGATGCAGGGTGACGAAGCACTGGCCAGCCTAGCGAGAGCTAGGGAGCCAGTCGTGGCCTCAGAGGTAGACCAAAACGGATAGGCCTTTATACCCCTTCTTTGCTCAGGCCCTGGCTACGGGCTGCCCCAGGGAGGGCATGAGCTCAGTTGAAGTTGCTCCTGATAACTGAGGTAGACACTGAAGGAAATGACAACTAGAGGCTGACTTCTGACCTCAAACCAATAGCTGGGCAGCAATGCCTTCCTTAAAGGAGACTCTGGGAAGTATGTTGGGGTGGAAGAAATTTTCCTCTATATGTTCTTTCAGTTGGTCCAATAATTAAATTACCTGAGACAGATTAACAAGAGAAAACAATCCAATTTAATTACATACATATGTATGGGAACCCAACATACAGGAGCTGTTCAGACGCAAAAGATAGAATTATATATATAAAGGAAGAAGGTAAAGCCCGAGGCCTCAGAGGGCCAGAGGGTAATTTGCAGTATGATAAGAAGAGCAGATGTGCAGTAATTAAAACTTTGCCCTGTCCTCTAAATAGGCCATAAAAGCTTATCTATGGCAAAAACTCTTATTATGGGCAAGGTCCAAATTTAAATTCTTTTAGAAAGAGGTAAAAGTTTCTCCTGAGCCTGCGGGGTCTTGGGTTGCCTTCAGCTCAAAAAAACCCACATGCCAACGTAGCCCATCTTGGGGAGGCCTGTTAGGCAGCCCTTCATAGCACATCCATGTCTACCACAAGCACACACCTTTCATTGGCATTCCTGTCACATATTTGGGATCACTCACACATAAACTACTTGTACTTGTGTCCTTTGTCTCAGGGTCTGCTTTTGGGGGAACTCAAACTAAGAAAATGAAAATAACTCAATGTACTTATTTATTTTCCTGTTAAGGGATGTCTGAATTGTTTTCAATTTTTTGGTCCCGCCAACTATGCTGCAATGAACCTTCTTGTACAAGGCTCCTTGTGTACGTGTTGTGGAAGTTCTAAAGTAAATACCTAGAAGCAGAGTTCTTGGGTTACAAAGGATGCATGTATTTGACTTTACCAGGGGTTGGACCAAGGCCCTGTAGCTGAGGTCAAGATTGAGGGGAAGGACATACTCGGGGACAGCCTCACATTAAAAAGGTTTTGTGATACATGGACTTCATCACAGACCAACCCTCAGAATCTTACTTCTAGAGCAGAGCATCTCAAACTTTAATGTGCATACAAATCCCCCGAGGATCTTATTAAATTACAGATTCTAATCCAGTAGGTTTAGGCTGGGACCTGTAATTCTACATTTTTGTCAATTTTTAATCCTCACCTGAGGATGTTTTTTCTATTTATTTTTAGAGAATAGAAAGGAATGAGGGAGGAAGAGGGAGAGACACAAACAGACGGGGAGAGAGAAAGAGGAAGGGAGGGAGGGGGGAAGAGGGAGAGAGAGACAGAGTAACATCGAAGTGAGAAACACATGGATTTGGTTGCCTCTGGCACATGCCCTAAGCGGTCCTGCAACCTGGGTAAGTGCCCTTGACCAGGAATCCAACCTGCAACCCTTTGGTGCCCTGCAGGTGTTCTAACCACTGAGCACACTGGCCAGGGCTGAAATTCTATAGTTTTAAGCTTATGATCCTCTTCTGCTGCTCCATGGACCTTACATGGACCTCTGGAGAATGAGTTTGATTAGGGAGCTATCAGAATATCCAAGTATAAGATCCATGAATTTTTTTTTAACCATTGCTAACATAATAGGGTGGAAAGAGCTGACCTAACAGAGGGGAATGGGCTATGGGCTAAACCCGTGGTCGGCAAACTGTGGCTCGCAAGCCACATGCGGCTCTTTGGCCCCTTGAGTGTGGCTCTTCCACAAAATACCACGGCCTGGGCGAGTCTATTTTGAAGAAATGGCATTAGAAGAAGTTTAAGTTTAAAAAATTTGGCTCTCAAAAGAGATTTCAATCATTGTACTGTTGATATTTGGCTCTGTTGGCTAATGAGATGGCCGACCACTGGGATAAATCATTGGGATATTAGAGGGGTGTTAGTAGGCATCTAGGGACCATTGGTGGATTTTGGAGTAATGTCATTCTAGTTTACTCCTCACTTTTGTCATGGTGGAAGATAGACCAGTGTTGTCTTACAGGAATATAAGTCTATCTTGTTAAATGTCATCTGATGTTTCATCTCATTTTCATTTTTGTTCCAGACACAATGTTTGGCTGTCAGTTTGCCTTTGAAGAGTGCCCAGGCCAGGTGGGTTTGTACTTGAGTCCCCAAAGAGGTAGACCTGCTGGGCCGCTTTGAGGATTCACAGCCATGAACCGGTCATGTGGGAGGGTTCTCTGTTTATGCCCATAAATGTAGAGGGGCATTTAACATCAGTTAAAAAAACACACACTTCCATTTCTATTCAAGATAGAATAACAATGATTGAATTTACCCTAAAAAATAAGATAAAAGAACTAAAAAACTGAACAAAATATTTGAAACAATGGCAATAAATAAGGGGCACAAATGAAGTGAGCCCTACAATTATCTAGCTCATTACCTGGAGAAAGTTTCTAGGCTGTGGCATATGGAGGGGGATCCCAGGCAGAGCACAGGATACTCTCTGAGTTGAATAAACAGAAATGGGGTCTAGGAAAGCCACGGCAGCTAGAGCTCACAGGGCAGAGTAGCAGAGAGGAGAGAGCTGAATACAGAGACCCTGAAGATCTGCCGAGGATCCCCTTTGAGTATTCACATGAGTACTGATCAGCCCATGCACGTGCAGAATCTTGCTGAGACCAGGAAAAGAGCCACCAAAAAGGATTTGAGGGAAAAGTACTGAGTTCACCTAAGGCCAAAAATAATGCCTGTTTCCTACAGTCAGAGTGGAATTCAGGAGGCTCTGATTATAATACCAGGAGGGTCTTGCCTTGGGGAAAAATTTTAAGTCTAAATTAAATGCAGCTCTGATCTTGCCTAACAAAATTAAAAAATAAGATCTGACATGATCAAACTATATCCAATTAACTGCATTCCAGAACAAAACTCAAGAGTTTTTATATAAATACAAAAATATTCAACATCCTACAAAGTGAAATTCACAATGTTTGGCATCCAAACAAAAAGTATCAGACATGCAAAAAGGCAGGAAAATACAACCCAGGATGAGGAGAAAAATCAATTAGTTCAAACTGACCCAGAAAGAATACAGATGATAAAACTCATATACAATAATATTTCTTAAGAGTTATTATGACTATATTCTATATCTCAAGAAGCTATAGGAAAGACTCAAAATGATAACTAGAGACATGAAAGATATAACATAGACCCAAAGTAAACTTTTAGAGGGAAAAACTACAATGTCTAAGATGAAAAACAGGCTAACTAGGATTATTAGATTAGATACCACAGAAAAAAGAAGTGTGAACTTGAAATCATAACAATAGAAACTATCCAAAATGCAACTTAGAAAAAAGACTTAAAAAACACAGAGAATCATTGAATTATGGTATAACTTCAAATGGTTTGACATAAGTGTAATTTAGAGAATGGAGTCCCTAAAATTGGGGGCCAAGGCCAAAAATAACATTGAAAGAAATAATGGCCAAAATGTTATAAATTTGATGAAAACTATAAACTCACAGATCCAAGAAGTTCAACAAACCCCAAGCATAAAAGCCAGAAAAAACAACATGGAGGCAAATCATAATCAAATTGCTTCAAGTAAGCAATAAAGAGGCAATCAAAAGCAGATGAGTAAAAAGACATTATTACAGAGAAACTAAGTAAAGATGACAGAGAAACAAAGCAGACTAGAGGACAGTAGAATTTTTAAAGTACTAAAAAATGATCAAACTAGCATTCTATACCCAATGAAAATACCTTTTAAAAATGAAGATGATCAAGAGAATGAGAAGAAAGCCACAGACTAGGAGAAAATGTTTACAAAAGACACTACTGATAAAAGATTGTTATCCAAAACATACAAAGAACTCTTAAAACTCAACAGTAAGAAAACAAACAAATAGCCCGGCCAGGTGGCTCAGTTGGTTGGAGCATTGTCCCATGTGGGATTTTGTGGGAATCCACAAAAAGGCTGTGGGTTCAATTCCCAGTCAGGGCACATACCTGGGTTGTGGGTTCAATCCCAGGTGGGGCACCTACAGGAGGCAACCAATCAATGTTTCTCTCTCTCATTGATCTCTCTTTCTCTCTCTCTCTCAAAATCAACAAAAAACATATCCTCAGGTGAAGATTAAAACAAAAGAAACAAAAAATGGGCCAAAACCTTAACAAATATCTCACCAAAGGAGTTATTAAATGACAAATGAGCACATGAAAAGATGCCTCACAATATACCTCATCAGGGAAATGCAAATTAAACCAATGAGATACCACTATAGACCTATTAGAATAGCCAAAATACGGAACACTGACAACATCAAACGCTGGTGAGGATGTGGAGCAGCAGGAACTCTCATTCATTGCTCGTGGTGATACAAACTGGTAAAGCCACTTTGGAAGACAGTTTGGTGGTTTCTGATAAAACTAAACACACTCTTACCATATGATCCATCAATCAGATTTCTTGGTATTTTCCCAAAGTAGTTGAAAACTTAGGTCTACAAAAACCTGCACATGGATGTTTATAGCAGTTTTATTCATAATTGCCAGAACTTTTAAGTGAACAAGATGTCCTTCAGTAGGTGAATGGATGAACTGTGGTACATCCAGACAATGGACTATTATTTAGTGCTAAAAAGAAATGAGCTATCAAGACATGAAAAAAACATGCATATATCTAAGTAAAAAAAGTTAATTGAAAAGCTATATACTGTATGATTCCAACCATATGACAGTCTGGAAAAGGTAAAACTATGGAGATAGTACAAATATCAGTGGTTGCCAGGGGGTGGGGTATGAGGGAAGAATGAATAGGCAGAGCACAGAGGATTTTTAGGGCAATGAGAATACTCTGTATTATACCATAACAGTGGATATGTGCCATTATACATTTTTCCAGAACTCTCAGAATGTATACCACCAACAGTGAACTCTAAGGTAAACTGCACTTTTGATTGTGATGTGTCAATGTAGATTCATCAAATGTAACAAATGTACCATTCTGATGGGGGATGTTGATAATGGGAGAGCTATAAAGCGTTGAATGCATGTTTGGAGGCAGGGAGTACATCGAAAATCTTTGTATTTTCTTTCTTCCCATTTTTCTGTGAACCCTAAAACAACCTTGAAAAGAAAGAATTATAACAGGCAAAAGAAAAAAAAACACACCAAAACAACAACAACAACAAAAACACAGGTGAAATACTTTTATAGACATACAAAAGCTAAAAGAATTAATCACCAGACTTATTCTGTAAGACATGTTATTGTAAGTCTTACAAGTAGAGGGAAAATGATACCAGAAGGAAACCTGGATGTATATAAAGGAATAAAGAACATCAGAAATTTAAAGGTATTTTTCTTCATAGCTAATAACCCAAAGACCATGAGGAGAGAAATAGAAGTATACTGTTATAAGACTTTTATAGATGAAGTGGCATAATGCCACTTGACAGTAAACTGTGATAAGTTAAAGATGTCTATATATATAAAAGGCTAGGTGACCATCTGACCGGCTGACTGGCCAGTACATATGACATGCACTGACCACCAGGGAGCAGATGCTCAATGCAGGAGTTGCCAAGCTGCGGTTACCTGGCAGTGGCAGTTCTTGGGTGATGCACCCCGAACCAGAGAGGAGGGAGACCAATTTCACGCAGGGCCACATGATTCCACCTTCGGCCATGGGTTATGTGGTTGCTGGGACACTGTCAGCCCTGAATCTGGTTTACTGCTGAGCTGCAGTAATTAATTTCCTTTCCATGTGCACAAATCTATGCACCAGGCCACTATATATTATAAACCCTAAAGCAGCCACTAAAGTGGCACAACAAAGAGTTATGATTAATCAAAAAAGAGGCAGAACAAGATGGGAAAATGGACAAAAAATAGAGGGGGAAAATAAAAAACAAATAGGAAGGTGGTAGAATTAAAGCCAACAATATCAACAATCACAATAAATGTAAATGGGCTAAATATCCAAATAAAAAGATTGTTATATTGGATAAAAAAGCAAGACTCAGCTATATGCTGTCTACAAGAAACCAACTGTAAATACAAAAACACAAATAGGTTAAAAGTAAAAGAATAGAAGAAAATTACACTATGCTACTAGTCAAAAGAAAACTGGAGTAGTTACATTAATACCAGACATAGTAAATTTTAAAGAATACTGCCAGAGATAAAAAGGGTAACTTCATAATGACAAAGGTGTCAATTCATCAAGATAATATAATGATCCTAACCACTTGTGTACTTCATAATAGAGCTTCAAAATACATGAAGCAAAAATTGATAGAACTGCAAGGAATTATAGACAAATCCACAATTATTGTTTGAGATTTTAAAACCTCTCTATCAACAACTGATGGGACACCTGAATAGAAAAAATCCAATGCAAGGTGCAGGAAAGGAGTGAGGAGGAGATTAATTAACAATCCTTGAGGGCAGATAATCAGCCAAAATGTGAAAACAGGTTTAATAAACTCAGTAACTCTGGGGCCAAGGGAAAGGAACTATTTGGTAAATATGAAGCTCTCTTACTACTAACTATGTATAAATAGGTCAGAAGATTCCAGCTTCCAGAGTCTCAGCCATCCTTCCTATTTTTATATAAACAATCTATAACAGGAATATTGTTGCTCTTTGATCATACAAGACCAGTCTGCAGCAGAATCTTTTGAATTTTATAAAATCAAACTGGGAGAACAGTCTACAACAGAGAGGAGACCTATATGCAATCTGAGTGACTCTAAGCATAGAAGGCTGAAACAAGGAAATGATGTAAACCACCAGAATTAGAGGATAGTGAAGAATGGGCAGAGCTACTGAGGAGACAATCCCTCTATCTACCCAACATCCAACATCCATCCATCCATCCATTTATCCATCCATCCACCCATCCATCATCCCCCTACTTACTTATTTACTGTTCAGCATTTATCCTTATCTGTCTATCCATCCATCCTCTCACCCATTTATATAATAAGTAGTGTCTGGGTCGGAGAGTGGGGGTGGGGGACAGCTTCACTTGTGGCTCCCTGATCTTTTGTCCTATTGAAGAGTAACTAGATTTCATATCTTATTTGCCTTCAGGAGAAATGACCATCATTGTCCCTTGGGGGGCACTCTGGAAAAAAGATATCCTGTAGCATGAAACCATGATCTATCCTGTCAACTCAAGCCTTCTCAGATCAGGCCCTACAGCACTGGGTTTCCAGGAATTAGGGCAGAGTGAGAGACACACCTTGGTCGAATTGTGCTGAATGAAGGGAGAGAGAACCGTCAGACAAGAGGCTCTTCTCCAAAAAGGGAAACAGAGATGGGTGGGAGTGGGGTTCACTTCTTTCCCTCTATTTCTCCCATTCCGCCTTTGTTTCTGTCTTTCCTACCTTCTCCACTCAAGAGTATAATTTGGTCCTTAAGAGCCAAACAGTTGGCAGATATGTGAACTTCCCTTAGAAATGCTGAAATAAACCCCACGCGAGAGGGAATTTGGAATCCTGAAGACAACATCAGCTTTGGAGTCTAGGTTCAAATCTCAGAACTTAGAAGATGTATAATATTAAGTTATTTTACTTCTCAAGTCTTGGTTTTCCCATCTGTAAAATGAGAATAATACCAACCTTGTAGGGGTGATTGAGAGAACTAAACAAAATAACGCATTTGTGGGCATTATATTTTCCAGGCTACAGCCTTAGGTATCTAAAAAAGAAAACCTAACTTTATTTTTCTGTATTTTAACTTTAAACACTATCCTGAGCTCCCATTTTGCCTCCTGGTTAAATATAAATAAACAACAATAACAAGACAATAGTCTATTCCAGGCAAATGCAGACAGTTGAAGGTGTTTCTTAGTCATTTTTGGTTTTAAACTACTCAGTTAAGTAAGTATTTTCTCGTCTCTTTTCTTCTGGGGTGTCTGTCCTCCTTTATCTTGGGGGCTTAAGTGTTATCACCACAGTGGATGAAGACACCTTCCCTGGTTTATTCCCTGAAATGTGATCCATCTTGACTAGCCTTTGTTCCAGAATATCCTGGCATCTTTCTCTACAACACGACTTATTTTCTCTTGGAAATATGGATTCTTATAAATCCAAGCTCTGGTTTGTTCACTCAGAACTATTCCAGGCCCTAAGTTCAGCATGTACTTACACGTCGCCTTTCCCAGAGAGCGAGGCCTTGTAGTCAGTATCCCTGAAGCCATTGTATTGAGAAACCTGGACTGAAAGCTTAATTTGTTTTTCATTTTAAAAATCAGATAAAATATTGATTATTCCAGTAACTGAAATTCATTTGCTTAAAAAATGGTGATAGTAAGTCCCTATATTATTGTGAGGCTAAGATGAGAATGCAGGCAGCGTCCGGTGGAGGGAAGCACTTAATACATGCCAATATGATTTCTCTGTTTTCCCCAGCTGGTCCCTAAGATAATGTTCAAAGCTTCACCTTTGCCTTCATTTGTCTTACACTGTCTGGTGGGATATGGTTAATATAAAACAGATACTAAGATGTTTTTAAATGTCAAGTTAAGACAAGTTAGGACTTGCTCTCCCACTGTATGAGAGCAAACTGTAGTCCAGGATCAAAAGCAATTGTTTTTCTACTTTTCAAAGCTGCCAGAATTCCCTTAGGGGTGTGCACCTGGTAACTGTGGGGACAGGCTTAGAATCGGAATGATATCATCACAGCTTACGCCAGACCCCAGTCTGATGAAGGTATGATTTAATCCACCTTGTCTGAAAAGAAAGGAAGAGCCGGAAAACCGTGCCGATGAGCCGTGCAATCCTCTTAAATATCAGAAACTCACTACCTGTGGAGCATCTTCAAAGGCCAGTGAAGTTGCAGGGGACAGGGCTCATGCCAGAAAGCACAGTGAGTGGCACTTTGTGGTTCCCCTGGGGCTGCCACAGACATAATTTCACACCACTCTTGGATGGAGGCAGCGGTGCGTGTCCACCCCGAGCACCTGGGGCCTGCACCCTCAGCATCCCCTAAACTCCCATTTGGAGAGCATCACGTTAGCTTTGGGAGGAGGGCGGAGCACCGTGTGCTCAGGAAGTAGCCCATCAGTGGCCTCCGGGATTCAGTGGTGCCACCCTCTGCAAAATCCCCAACCAATGTGGAAGCCACAAAGTGTTCAGGGAAACACCCACGAAGGGCCCCGGGGCATCCCCTCCACCAAGGCCCAGCCAATGGGGAGGCTGTTGGGCTTGTGCCCACGGCCTTGGGGATTTGTCTCTCCTCTGCCTGCCCTGGAGGAACAGTTGCTCCTAAGACGGGTGGGCAGCAGAAGACCCACGTTTTCAGTCACAGATGTCTGAAAGGGAGGTCTGGTCTGCAAATCTGATAGGTGGGAATGGTCCTGAGGGTGGTTCCTCTCAGGGCTTGGGGCCAGGTGCTTAACAACCTCATCATGGGTGTTCAGGCTGGTGCCTCAGCAAAGGCAGAGGCAGCCAGCCAGCCAAACCAGCCCAAATTATCACGACTACCACTTACAGAGTATCCTTCTCCAGGCACTAAGTACTCTGCCTATATTAACTCGTTTAATCCTCACAACACCTTGCATTGGTTTTATTATTCCCATTTCACAGATAAGGAAACTGAGGCTTAGTGAAGAAATTTCCCAAAGGCACCCAGCAGACAGGGTGGGACCAAGGGCTTCCTATAAAGAGTCTGCTTATAGAAAGTCAGAGGGTGCTGCCAGGGCATTGCCTAGGTCAGTGGTCGGCAAACTGCGGCTCACGAGCCACATGCGGCTCTTTGTCCCCTTGAGTGTGGCTCTTCCACAAAATACCACACATACAGTACTATTGAAACTTCGTGGCCCATGCATAGAAGTCAGTTTTCGGCTCTCAAAAGAAATTTCAATCGTTGTACTGTTGATATTTTGGTTCTATTGACTAATGAGTTTGCCGACCACTGGCCTAGGTTTATTTCACACCTGGGGTTTTCATACCTGCAAGCACTATCACCTAAGATTCCACAAAATGCACTGTGTTCCATGTCCATGGGGCAACATGCAGCCTGGCATGGCTTGCTCACACAGTCCGGGTCTCCTGGTCCAGGCCTTCTGTACACCTTCTGAAGGCCTCTCTCTGGTTATGGGGCTGAGTCTGGAAAGTGCCCTGTGCTGTTTGTCAGCTCTTTGCCTCTTTCAGCAGCACGAGGAGCTTGGTTGGGAGATGTGCAGGAAGAAATATGTTTCTTCACAAGGCCTATCAGCTCTGGGTATCAGTGGAAACAACCCCCCTGGGGCTTTGCAGCTCTCAGGAACGAAGGCCTCGGTGTTTTCTCAAAGGACTACACACCCCTCTCGTCTACAGTTCTGCTTCAGGCTTCCCGTGTTTTCCTTGCAGAGGAGGAGAAACACAGTGGATGCCTCCCTCCCAGTCCTGGTGGCTTTTAACCCTTTGGAAGACAGAGAGAGCACATCCTGGAGGGGCCAGGGTCGGCGGGGGGAGTGTGGCACCAACGCGGGGGCTGATGCTGGGTCCTGGCTGGGTCAGGCAGGTCAGTGCACAGGAGTAGACTGCACCCCAGCACGAAGAGACAGTGAGTGAGGGCACCCGAGGAGAGGAGGGGCCGGGGTGCAGGAGGGTGAAGCTGAAGATGAGAGAGTGAGGCAGGTGGATGGGCAGCAGCCAGGTGGAGCAGGAGCTGTGGGAGTCAGCGGGCTGCAGGTGGAAAAGGAGTGATGGTGGGGATGGGGGCAGGAGTTTGGCTAGAGGCAACAGGGGCAAGTGGAGTTAGCTTGCTGGGTCCATGGATTCATCAGAGTTAAGAGAGAGACAGGCCAATCCAATTGTTCACTCCTCTGAGGCATATTGTACAAGTTAAACTAAAAACCTTACAGGATTCAAAACAAACTTCTGCACATGCTGGCCTCCACTTTCCTTTCCAGCCTCACCTCCACCAGTTCCCTCTTTTGTGCCCCTTCTCTCCCAGCCAGAGAACAAGTGTTCCTGCACATGCGCGTTCTCCTCGCTCTGGCTGACGAAGTGCCGTTGTCTGCCTGTGGAAATCCTGCTCCTCTGACCTGAAGAGATCCGACCAGGAAGGATATTGGAAACACAGTTATCAAAAATGTAAGTTAAAATAATAATAAGGCATTACAGATACCTATGAAATCAGCAGATTGAAAAACCAAAAAATCAAACACACACGCACACACACACACACACACACACACACACACACACACACAGTTGGTACATCTACTGCTGGTGACATTGTAAACGGGTCCAGTATTTTGGGGGAACCATGGAGCAATATATTTCAGGAGAGAGAGAAATGTTCTTGCCCTTTCACCCCATCAATCTTTTTCGCAGAGCTAACGAAAGGATATTGAAGAAGAAATAAGCTACATGCATAAAGATACCCCTTACACCGTAATTTTTAACTCTGAAAAAAACTGGAAATAACCCATTTAGCACACAACGGGGTACTGTAAAGGAAATTACATTCACTAACAGATGGAAATTATGATGAAAAGTATTTAGCAAAAGGAAATGTTTATAATGCTTAGGAGAGCACAAAATTGTATTGTGATTATACTATAAAAATATAAATGTATGAATAAGGATGAGTAAGAGAACACAAAAAAAGGAAAATCAGTACTTATTAGGGTATTATTTTTATTAGAATGTTGTTGATGTAATAAAAGTCCCCTAGTAAATGCTACCCTTCCTTCAAAACCCCCAATTCACCTCATTTCTAGTTGGTTTGTGGTCCTTATTGCATTATGCTTTGAATGTAATTATTGTAGTGTACTAGTTTAAGTCCCTCTGGACCATAAAACTCTTCAACAGCAAGGACTCTTTTATTTTCCTTTGTCTCATCTGAGGACTGGAATTTGACTGGCACATAGCAAATGGTCAATAAATATTTATTCTACTGCTAAGGATTATATTATGCTTAAAAATAAAACTCAACAAATTACTCTCCCTACTCTCTTGTCTTTGCAAAAAGCACTCAGATAAACAGAAAACTATGTTATTTTCACAAGGCATCCCAGATACCTATGAAATCAGCAGACTGAAAACAAACAAACAAAAAAACACAAAAAACAACAGGTACATCTACTGCTGGTGACATTGTAAATGGGTCCAATATTTGGGGGGTAGGGGGGAAAGGGAAATTCACATTTTAAAAGCACCTTGGAGCTGCCTGCTGAAGCCAGCACTTCTTTGTGTGAGGGGGTAGGGGAGCCTGGGGCCGAGGGAGGTGAGGGTGGGAGGGTTAGCAGTGGGGTGGGGTGGGGCTCTGGCCAGCACCATTGTGGTCCCTGGACGACTGGTGCTGTGCTCAGTCCATGCACGAGTTCTCAGCCAAGGGCATCGACCAGCTCATGGTTAACCTGGACAAGTACCAGGGCTTCGTGTGCATTGTCGGCAAGATGCCTCGTGGCTGCCCCATGAGGCAAAGCAGACGTAAGGTACACTCAGCTGGCCGACCTGCAGGCTGATATGTTGAGTGCGGTTTATGGGGATCTTGGCTTTCCCTTGCAACCAGTTTGGGAGGCAGGAGTCAGGGATTAATGCTGAGATCAAAGGGTTCACTGCTGGCTCTAATGTCCAATTCGATATGTATAGCAAGATCTGTGTGAACGGGGATGACCCCCATCTGGGGAAATGCCATCAAAGGGCACTTCAATAAGTTCCTTATTGACAAGAGAAGTTGCGTGGTGAGGTGGTACAGTTCCATGGAAGAACCCCTGACCAGAGAGAAGGACCTGCTCTGCTTCCTCTAGCTCCACAAGTGTGCACCCCAATCAGAGCCCAGTGTCTGTGCCCCTTGGAGCCTCCCACCGGCACCCATGGCAGTCTGTCTAAAAACCAGCCTGCTGGTGGGGCAGACTTGAGAACTCGGTGTGCACCCCTTGGCCTGGCCTGGCTCGCAGCTCCCAACCCCTCCCCTGGCTGCCTTGTGGGAATACAAATTGAGGGATGGGGGCGGGGGAGGGGTTAGCAATCTGGAGATAAACATAGATGGAGCAATGCAGGCAATACTTGGAAATCTCCTGAGGCTCTGGGGAAGTATTCATCTCTGCCTCTTAAGACAACAAGATGTTTAAAGAGTGGGGCCTTGCTGAGGTTTGCCCCTTGGGGCCCCTGGATCCCTGCCAGAAGGAAAACCCCTTGCCATGCATCAGGGGGCCCTAAAGCTGCTGTGCCTAATCAGAGTCTGCCTGGTGCGAGCCTAAGCATCAGGACTGGTGAGGGATCAGGAAATGTGATAACATGGCAGAAGCTTATCCCCCTCAAACAGAATAACGGGACTTTGTCTAGAAACTATTTCTAAATACCCAGGTTTTACTGAGTGCCAGTCATGTTATGCACATCACCTTAAGCTTCTGTTTTACAGATAAAAACTTGCAGTTCAGAGCTACCGTATGACTTACCCAAGGTCAAATAGCTAGTGAGGGCCGGGTCAGGAGCCCAAAGCAGCCATAGCAGGACCCTACTTAGCATGCCTTGCAACTCATTCTAAACACCCATACTTGGACTGTTTGTCTGGGATGATGAAATCATCCCTTTCCTTCTTTCTTTTTCTAATTTTTAGAAGGTCAGTTAAGCTTTTTTCCAGGATCATGGTGAGGGAGCAGGTAAATTCTTGCATATACAAATGTCTCCTTTCTTGCAGCCTGTAACTCAGACTTTTCACAACTAGCTTATACATTTTTTTCAGCCTGATTTTACTCCATGCTTGTTGAATCAATGTGGTCATCAGTCACTTTCTCCTTAAGAAAAGCACACACTCCCTTTATCAGTGTCTTTTCCTGATACTTGAGTATATAAATCATTTCTAGGACATGTTTTCTTTAACTGAATACATATTGAGGATAAGGTTTGTACCATAATATATACATTTTAAAGAAAAAGTAGTTGCTTAGACCTTAAGGCAATTGCTTTCTTTGGATGTCCTCCATACACAGGGTACAATGGGTTTTGAAGGGGATAAATAGAAGACAGCCTAAGAATTTGCAATAGCAATATTAGGCAAATAAAACTTGCATACATCAAAAATACATGCTGCCTCTCCCAGTACCTAATCAGTGTGTGAGAAGTATGCATATTAAAGCACTTATATTATGAAATATGTCCAGTCTACACAAAGGATAGAAAATAATATCAAATAGCCCTACGCCACCATCTAACTAGAGAAAGAGTATTGTGAATGCAATGAAAGCCCCTCCCAACCACATTCTCCTCCCTCCTTCCCTCCCCAGAGGGAATCGCTGTCCCTAATTGGCGTTGATTGCTCCTGTGAATGTCCATATTTAACATATAACTGCAGCTTTCCAATTTTCTGTAAAGTGAACCATCTGCAGGCACCTACCATCTTCTTTCTTTGCTCAACGTTAGGTTTTTGAGGTTTATCGATGTTGGTGTAGGTGGTAAAACACTGGACTCTGCTCTTGGAAAGGTGAGATACCTCACGAGAGTCAAGTCCAGGAACCGGGACCACTCAAGGGGAGAGTGGAACATTATGTCCCATTTCACACTCAGAGCACGCAGAAAGTCACCTGCCCTGCTTACCTCTCCCTCTTCCATCCTCCCAGTGCAGGGGTATGTTACATGTGTGTACATAGGTGACCCCACTGTAACATGATGCATTAGACTGCAAAGCAGAAGTCAGAGTCTATGTTGTGTATCTCAGTGTTATCCAATAGAAATGTAATGTGAGCCACACATCACTTGAAATGTTCTAGCAGCCATATCTTAAAAAGTAAAAAGAAATGGGTAATTTTAATAACACATTTTAACCTAATATATCTAAAATATTATCATTTCAATATATAATCAGTATAAAACTATTACTGAATAGTTTTACCCACATTTTTTTCATACTAAGTATTCAAAATCTGATGTGTACTTTACAGTTATAGCATGCGTTAGTTTGCACTGGCCATGTTTCAAGAGCTCAGTAGCCACATGTGGCTAGTAGCTACTGTATTAGATAGCACAGATGTACCTTTATAATCTGGCCTGCAAACACACACTGAGCAATCCTTGGTGTGTCAGCAATCACATCAATGAATGAACACTGTGAAGGTGTCTGTACCCTGCCGTGAGCCTAGAGGAAGCGTCTTTGCACAGGGTCTCTGGGCTGCCAGGATGGTGCAGGGGGGCCTGGCGGGAGGCTCAGCACTGTAATCCCCTTCCATAATCTTAGGAAGGTCCCTTGGCCTCCTAACCTTTTGGGGCCTCAGTTTCTCTCTCCATAAAATGTGAGGGTACATTGGAGTTGTTTAAAGGGCCCTTGTAGCATTGATGATCCTGAGCTTTTCAGCTCCCATGGCCAGTCTTCCTTGAAGGAAGGACAGTGCTGGTCCTCAGCCGAAGGAATGGCTGCTGTTTGTCTTCCCAACATAGAGCACCCGCGAGCCTCTCATTAGACACAGACTACTGCGTGTTCCACGGAGCCTAAGCGTCACCCTTTGTTCCTTTAGGAGAACCACGATTCCCCCCCGGGCCAGTCTGGCACCACAGAAGTCCACAGTTGGAAAGAACCACAGACCAACTCCCCTGGGTGGCATGGTCCAGGCGGCGCTTTATTTAGATGAATGTTCACAGAGATGCTACAGTTCTGTCCGGGCATATGATTATACGGTGTGGATGCCCTTGTGGTCTTACGGGAAGTCAAGAGCACTGACTGCAAATCCCAGCCAAATTTACTGTGTCCTGCCTCGGTTTCCCTTTTTCTCAGGTTGGCAGTACCACTGTTACGTAAGGTATGACGGTTCTATCCCAGTCCCCAAATCCCCTTTTAAAGAAGCATGAGCCTTTACTCTAAATGCAACATAAATCCAAGTTTCGAAGTACCTCTGGGCTGAAAGCAGCTCTGAAGTCAGGAGGGATCTCAGGCTCCATCCTCCTTTCTTCTTGAAGATCAATGGTACTCAGGAGGACATGCCACCAGGACCAGCCTGGGAGAGCTGAGGACAAGGACGAGAAATGGTAACTTTTATTTCATTCATCAAGACATCACTGAAAGAGAGGTGGGTGAGTGTATCCCCGGGCAGAAAGGATAGCTCTTGGCTAACATTTTCCATTCCTTTGGAGGCAGGCACCAAGGGAACTGTCTCTCAATCACTGTTCCTTAATCATGCAGGAGGGAGAGGAAGGCTCTTTCTAATGGGAACCTCTATCAACAGTCAGGAGGGATCACGTGTCAGGGCATCTGAATCTTGGCAGGTCGTCATTGGACGTAAATCTAAAGTTAATGCAGCCCGGCTGGTGGGGCTCAGTGGTTGAGCATCAACCTATGAACTGGGCAGTCACGGTTTGATTTCTGGTCAGGGCACATGCCCGGGTTGTCAGCTCTATCCCCAGTGTGGGGTGTGCAGGAGGCAGCCGATCAATAATTCTCTCTCATCATTGATGTTTCTCTCTCTCTCTCTCTCTCTCTCTCTCTCTCTCTCCCCCCCTTCTTCTCGGAAATCAATAAAGGTATATTTTTAAAAATAAAGTTAATGCAGTGCTACCTCTACCTGCATCATCTCTTTAAAGAGACATCATCACACAAACCTTGCAGGCTCATTCAGAGCTTACCTTTTCTCTGAGAGCTCATCTTCCTGGACTGTCTTTGGTTCTATCCTCTCAGGGTTGTGACATTTATATTAATTTCAAAAGTCATTTAGAATTCAGGCCTGAGTTCTGCCGCCTTTGTCTACACCGCAACCACACTGCCCTACATGAATAGGCTACTTCCCTGTTCTAGGGCACACGAAGCCATGTGTGTGCTGCTGGTTGACCAGGGCCGGAGCTGGAAGGAGGCGGTGGTGACCAAGGAGAGTGGCTGCAGAGCTCACTCAAGACCTGCTGTCTATGCAGGCAGCTCCCCAAATTTCAGGACGGAAGTCTCACTCAGTCCAATGCCATCTTATGACTTCTGGGCCCCCGTTGGGCTGTATGGGAAGGCCAAGCAGGAGGCAGTCCTGGTGCACGTGGTGAGTAACACATGAAGGTCGTCCACTGCAAATACATCACCGTCATCTACACCAACTACCAGGTGGGCAAGGAGGACTGTGTGCAGGAACTGCCGGGGCCCCTGAAGCATTCTCAGACCCTGCTGTCCCAGACCCAGACAGCCAGGCCTTCATCGTGGGCGACCAGATGTCTTGCATAGACTACGACCTGTTCAACCTGCTGCCGAATCTCCAGGTCCTGGCCTGGCTGCCTGGATTCCTGCCCCCTGCTCTCGGCCTACATGGCATGCCTCAGAGCCCAGCCCAAGTTCAAGGCCTTCCTGGCCCTCCTCGAGCACACGAACCTCCCCATTAATGGCAACCGGACAGAGTGAGGGCTTGTGGCACCCTCCGCAGGAGGCTGGATCTGCCCTCCTCTCTTTCCCCAGGAACAATAACATTTCCAACAGAGGAAAAAAGTAATCTAGAATTCAATTAAATTTAAAAAGTTACACACATACTAATCTGGTAAAAAAAATATTATAAAAGTGCATTCAACAAAAAGTGAATGTCCATTCCATCTGAGTCAAACACCATTCTGCAACCAGTTTCCTGTGTGTTATTTCAAAGCTATTCTATACATAAAAAAATATATTTTCAGGCATTGATAAAAAGGTGTACTGTTTAATTTTAAAGCTTTTTAAACTCAAGGTAGAAAGGTAGAAACCCGTGGATTAAAAAAGGCAAGGAAAAAAAAGAGAGAGAGAGAACGAGAAAGGCTTGGGGTATAATTTTTTTAAATGATGTGTTGATGTGTTGTTGAGTTTAAAAATATTTTGATGAGTTTCAAATCATGGAAAACAAGATGCCGTGAATCATGGACTGTCCCAAATAAACTGTCTAGCATGATTATATATTTTTGTGTTCACTTGGCAAGGACATCTTAATGAGTTTACATAATAATATACAGAGAACAGAAGCCACCAAATAAACTGGAGTGAGTAGAGAGAGCCGGGAAGGGGCAGAACGCAGGCCGCCTCAAGAACTACCACTTAGAGGTGTCAAGAAGGAGAAGGTGAAAGAAAGGCGAGCTAAACTCTAGGCCAATACTTCCCTGTAGGGTTTTCTGCAATGTCAGAAGCGGCCATGCTCTGCGCTGTCCAACAGAGTAGTCACTGCTGCTACTGAACAGGTGCAATGTGACTAGTGTGACATAGGGATTGGCTTTTTTTTTTTTTTCCATTTAGTTTTAATTCATTTGAATTCGAATAGCCACCTGGGTTATTGGTTACCACACTAGGCAGTGCAGATCTGGGATTCCCAACATCTTCAGGAGCATCCATGAGCACTGAGGAGAATAAAAAGGAGGGAGAGAATAAACGAGGGGAAAGAAAAAGTAGAAGAGAAGAGAAGGAAGGGATGGAGAGGAAGAGTGAGAAGAAAGAGGAGCCATCAGGTCTTGGCAGAGGAGAAGGAGAAGGGAAGAGAATTAAAAAAAAAAAAAAGGACAATTACAAGAACTGAGGGAAGGAGATGGGAAAAGAGAAAGACACAGTGGAAAGGCACAGACAGCTGAGAACAGCTATCTTAAGTGACAAAGAGTGACCTTGGATTTGGAAGGGGGCTTCCTTCCACCTCTGGCATTTATTCAGGGAAGGGGGGGTCTCCGTGACAGCAGCACTGGAATGTGCTCTGGAGGGCTAACTTCTGGAACAACATCCCACCCACACTGACCTTGCGAGGCCTGCGGACCTGAACTACCTAATCTGTGAAGGGGGCAGGGGTCCACTATCCCAAGGACCCCACCACCCTAACGTGCAAAATAAACTACTCCCAGGAAGACCCACAGATTTGACATGCCACTAGGTGTCACCATGAACCAAAATGAATTTTTATTTTTTATTTAATTTTTTTATCCTATGATGTTGGTTTCTTCTTTGAATTTATATCTGATCTCCACATTTTGTTTGATATTTTCTCACTTTGTCACACCAAAAGCAAAGTGGTGTGCTCTGGGAGCTCACTAAACAGGGATCCTCGTTCCAGTTTGGTTTCTTTTTCTTTCCAGTTAAAACTCTGCTAAATGCCGCAAACATGATGTGTATGCATGCACATGCGCTCACTCGCCGGCTTGCCACTCATTGAACATTTGCTGTGTGCCAGGCAGAGGCCTCAGGTATGGCTGGTAAGTTGTACACTGAACAACTCTAGGGGGAGAAACTGCTTACATGGGCCTCAGTGAGGTTGCTCAGCTCAGCAGCTCTGCAAGGCTCTGGTCTGGGCCATGGTCCCTGCCTTTTCCTTCCTCTCTGTCTTCTCTCTTAAGAGAGATGGTTAGTCTAAAATTTTCTTTGTAATTAAAAATATCTGTGCCCTATATACATTTTGAGAGTTATACACACCACATGTTGCTTTACCTTCCATCCTCATGAGAACTAAACTTTTGTTCCTTTACAGAAAAGTAATATCCCTCATCTTTATGAATAAAGCAATGTACTAAGCCAGCTGGGAAAATCAAGTCTTGGTGTTTGCCCTTGAGGAATTCCAGAAGATGTTTAATCGCATTTAAGATACAAAACAATATTCTATGTTTTGCACATCTCAACCTTACCTTTGACTAGATGAGGCATAGCAGCAATTGAACATGAACCTGTTGACTAGGACCTCTATCTAGGTCTAGCCTGAGTATGATCTCTTGGGGTTTTGCTGTGTCACAAACCACCTCAAAACTTAGTGGCTTAAAACAACAAACATTTATTTTTTCTCATGCTTTTTGTGAGTCATTTGGACAGTTCTTCTGATCTAGGTTGGTGTGGCAGATCTCTGAGGGTCTGTATGTGACTCATGTGGGGTTGCCGGGCCTCACTCACATACCTAGAGATTGACCTGTTGGTTGAGGGGGACTCAGCTGGGATGGTTTGTCTCTGCTCCGTGTGATCTCTCATTCTCTAGCAGACTAATCTGGCTTCACATGGTTGTCTCACTATGGTAGCCTCAGGGTACCAAAGATCACTGAGAGAGGGCAGGCTGCAAATTTCTGCTTATGTCATATTTGCTCTTTTCCATTGGTCAAAGAAAGTCACATGGCCAAGACTGGAGTCACTGTGAAAGGTATTACTCAAGGATGTAGATTCAGGGAGGTAGGAACAAATTAAGGGCTGTTGCTATAACCATCCACTGAAGTAATTTAATGCTTCTTTATCTCTGCTTTCACCAAAATGATAACAATACTTTCTTTACCTATTGCCTAGGGATGCAAAAAGAAAAAACACAGAAGAAACTGCTGTATGTCATTCAATGAGAAGGGAGACTATAAACATTAGCATTAATTTTACTTTAGTTTCTTCATTTATTTGTGTGTGTGTGTGTCTCTTTCACAACATAAACAATTTATTCCACTTATTAGAAATTCCTATTAAATATAAAATAAAATTGAGTGTAAAGTATAATTGAAAAATAAAATTTAAAAAGTAAAGGTAATATTTTAAAAAGAAATTTCTATTTGTCTCATAATCTTCACTTATAAATAGGTAAATTTCAAGGGACACCCACCTAACCCACCTAATGCAACTAGGACATTTTCCAGGAGCAGAAACCTAGGAATATCTGGCCACATGCTAATGTCCACCATTGCCCCTGTATGTTAGACTTTGCAGGTACGTTTTGTTCTAAATAGTTGCACAGCATTGCACAGGTTGAATACCTCTTATTATAGCACTCTAAGGGTTTATCAGACCATGAGGAGAATGACCAGGAGTTTACAGTGTCTGTTTTCATTCCTATTTGCATGTTGCCAAGTATTACTAAAGTTAACCACACCCCTGCAAGTTCACATTCGATCCTCCTGAAACCAAGATTAGGCAAGAGCATTACTTCCTTTTCCTATAATTTGTGATCTCTACCATTTAATTACTTAAATGAACACTTACTGAGCATTTACTGTGTGAAGAACTGCTGCAGAGATAGAGATGAATGAAGCACAGTTCCTGCTCTCCTAGAGGTCGCTCTCTAATGGGACAGTTAGATAATGAACAGCACACTCTAAGGCTAACCTGACCGGCCAGTGCTATGGGGAGCTTTGGGGCAGCTCACTGGGGTGAACTCAAGAGGACCTCATAAGGATGATGACATTTGTTCTGAGCCTTGAAGAACGAGTAGAATTTCTCAGTGTGGAGAAAGGTGAGAGAATACTATGGAGAGGGAATTGTATGGTAAACAGGTAAAGTTTAAAGTACATTACATGCGCTGGAGAAGATCACCCAGGGAGATTTGTGGGCTATGTTTTAGTTAAAGGAAAAGGAGGTGAGGTCAGCTTGTCAAGACCCTGAATGTTCTTATTAAAGAGTTTATATGCACTAGCCAGGTGGCTCATTTGGTTGGAGCATTGTCTTGTGCACTGAAGGGTCACAGGTTCAATCCCTGGTTGGGGCAAATGTAGGAGGCAATGGATTGATGCTTCTCTCTTACATCGATGCTTCTTTCTCTCTCCTTCTCCTTCTCCCTTCCGCTCTTTCTAGAACAAAAGAAAAACATATCCTCAGGTAAGGAGTAAAATAAATAAAAACAAAGAGGCTATAATGAGGGCCTCCAAGAGTCTATGATTAAAGCATTCTTGTGATTATAATTATTTTAGAAATGTCACTCTGTCCTCTGGATCCTGACAAAATGGCAATCCATTTTAAGCTACTGGCTGTCTCACACAGCCCAGCCCTGTGAGTGTCCAGAAACGAGGCAGCTGGTGGGGTCTGAGTATCCAATGTAATAACTGCGAGAAGCTTCTAGAGGAACAGCAAAGTGTTGGGTCCCAGCAAAGGGTTTGGGTGTATGTGACTACAGTCTATAGGGTGAAGAGGAAAGGTGCCAGAGTCAGGGAAAATTTTATCTTGGGCTCTTTTCTCCCCCACATTTTCATGGACAGATTACAGTTTACTCTAACTCCACTCTAAGAGTTAGAGTAAAACAGAATCACCATTCCTACACCAGCAGGAAATGGAGCTTCTGGCTACATTAGGGCAGGCTTCTCCCCTTGGGATGGGAAGGAGATAGCAGGTGCAGATGGATTCATATTTCCTCTAAAAACAGGAACGGCCCTACTCAACAGAGTACTGGAGGTCATGGCCAATGTGATAAGACAGAAAAAGGAAGTAATAGGTAAAAGGATTTGAAAGGAAGTGACAAAACTGACATTATTTACAGGTGATCTGATTATATACATAGAGCACCTCACAGAATTAATAGAAAAACCTTTAGAACTATGACTTATGCTTGACAAGGCTGTCAGGAATAAGATCCACTTACAAAAAAAAAATAGCATTCTTGTACTTCAGCAATATTCAATCAGAAAATATAATAGAAAATAAGATGTTTCACAAGAGCAACAAAACTACAAAGTACTTAAAAATTAATAAGAAGTTCAAAATAAAGTTTTGGAAAAAAATGTAAAATTATTATAAGACATAATATGAGTTGAATAGGCAAAAGATATGCCATATTGGTGGACAAGACTCCTTAACATGTAAAGATATCTAGTCTCCTCAAAGTTAATCTAAAAATTCAAGGCAATTTCAATACACACCTAACAACTTTTTTTGATGGAATGAAAAGATGTCTTCAGAAATTTATATGAAAGAGGTGGAGGAGAGGGAATTAGATAAAGGTGGTCAGGAAGTACAAATGTCCACTTATAAGATAAATAAGTACTGGGATATAATGTACAGCATGGTAACTTACAGCTAACACTGATATATGGTATATATGAAAGCTGTTAAGAGAGTTGATCCTAAGAGTTTCATCACAAGGAAAATAATATTGTTCTTTTTTTGTATCTATAAGAGATGATGGATGTTAGCTAAACTTATTGTAATCATCTCACAATTATGTACTAATCATTATGCTGGACCTTAACCTTATACAGTAATGCCAATTTTGAAAAAAAAGAGCAAAGAGGAAGGACTTGCCCCACTATACTTCAGTGTTACATATTAAAACACTATGGTGCTGATGCAGAAACATGCACATTGACCAAGGATCAGAAAGTACTCAGAATCGTATATGTGTATGTTGATGCATTTGGATGTGAGTGTACTCGCTGTATTATAAAGAAGTCACCACAAATCAATGGGATGAGGGTGGACTGCTTAGGAGATAGTGCAGGGAAAACTAGCTCACTACATGGAGAAAAATTAAGTTGGATACCTAACATCATAAACAAAGGTGAACTTCAGATGCACTAAATATATGAATGTGAAAGGTAATCTCTCAAGACAAATAAATAGAAAGGTACAATGGAGAATATATGTATGATCATAAAATTGAATTGGATTTTTTTTAAAAACAAGACCCAACAAATATAACCATAGGTCAAAAAGTTGATGGATTTAACTATGAAAAATTAATGATAATTTAGTAATGATAGACATCATTTTCAAAATTAACTGACAGGTGCTGGACTGAGGAAAAACATTGGAGACTTCTAAAATCAGCAAGGGATTATTACCCAGAACATATAAGAAAGTGCTACAAATCAATCAGAAAAAGACAGAGAACCCAATAGAAAAATGGGCAGAGAATATAAATATGCAATTCATGCAAGAAAATCCACTAGTTTTGCTCAATCCCACTAGTTATGAGATAAGTAAAAAAATTTTTTAATATATTTTTATTGATTTCAGAGAAGGAGAGAATCATTGATTAGCTGCCTCCCACAGGATACCCTCTGGGGATGGAATCCACAACCCAGGCATGTGCCCTGACCAGGAACCAAACTGTGACCGCCTGGTTCATAGGTTGACACCCAACCACTGAGCAACACTGGCTGGGCTAGATAAGTGAAAATGAAAACAATAGCAAGATATCTCTTTTTACCCACATGGCTGGCAAATGCCAAATTTTGGCAAGGTTGCAGGGAAACAGGAACTCTTTTGGTCATCCGGTGGAAAGTAAACTGGCAGAGCTGTTCCAGATCATGTCAAATATAAACAAAGCAGACACTAGTTAAAGCAGCAAGGACAGGCTCTGTTCAGTGACTACTGCAAGGTTCTGGGGAGAACAAATGGTAACTCTTGGGCAAGTCTCTTGGTGCAGGGGTTTGGGTGGAGTTTCTAGGTGCCCAGGGTTCTGCAGGTCTCAGGCACAACTTGGGCTATCTTTTCCAAATCTCTTTCCCCTGGAGGACAGGGAAGGGGAAAGGCCTCAAACCCGCCCCGCACCCCCCCGCCCCGCCAGTCATTCCATGTTTTTAATAGTGTCTCTGCCACTTATTACAGTGAGAATTTGGGAAACTCTTTCAAGTTGTTTAGGAAGGACACCACAATCCATAATTATAAACTATATTGATGCTTATAACTAGAGTTGTTTGTTTTTAATGGAGGCATCAGACCCATCTGTGATAAGAAGGATCCCTGGGCTTATTACCCCTCTGAGAGAAAGTACAAGTCAACACAGGCCCAGTTCATAGGAATGAATCAATGCAGAGGTAGTAAGAGTAAGTCTCTCAGAGTTGGCCTCATGGAATTAGCTGTCAGCGGAAGGGGAAGAGGGCAGAGAAAAGCGAAGAAAGAAACAGAGCTGACTTGCAGCCATTATCCAGACAAAAGGGGAGGTACAGGGAAGTAAAAGATAATTCCTTGATCTTCCACCGGGGGCAAGAGCAACACAGTGATTTTGTGAAGATTCAATAGCAGGTTTAATGCTGGACAAGGCATGACTGGCCAAGACTGGAAACAGAACTTCCAACGTTGAGCTTGGACAGGGAAACATCTCAGCCAAGTGACTTTTATATACAAACTTATTTAGAGGGACTTTGTAAAAGAAAAAATTATCCACTAATCCAACCTACCTGGCAATAACTTCCTTCTTGCACATTCCATCCTTGTTCTTGTCCATGTCAACAAAAAATATTTACCTGGTTACTATTGAGTAAATACACCATATTTTGAACATTACTTTAAAAGAAAACTAACATGGGACCATAAGGACTTCCCACATTTCTACATAGTATTAATCATTTTCACATTGGTAACATCTTAACACAAGTTTCAAAAAGTCTCAAAACCTGGAAAGACTAGTGATTTAAAACAGGGAGTCAAGTTTCATGAGTGATTTCCTCAAGAAGGTCAGGAAGCTCCTAGAAGAGCAATAAGGAGCCAATGTGATGCATTCAGATAAATATGACAATGGGTAGATTGCCAGTAAGTCAGTGGCTTGGCTTTGGGAACAAGGGGAAGTGGGTGTACACATAGTGCTGGTCACATGGGGGAAGTGAGCCCACTAAGATGGGTTCAAGTTCATAGCCAGAGCAGAGGTGGCCACATGCATGACAATGAGTCTTCATTCTAAGTTTTCATGCTGATTAGTGTTTCATCAATAGGCCCTCTAAAGAAGTTTCTGGACCTCAGAGCTCCTCAAAGAGGCCAAGAGCCATGGCTGAGAACCGGGACCCTCAGGGAAGAGAAATGTTTGGGGAGTCGTCAGAGCTGGACATCCATTTCATTCCTTGTCACAGTTCTAGGCAGCTGCCAGCCATCCTCCTCACACTCACTCTGGCTCTGCTTTTGTTCTCTTCTCTATTTCATTGACACCCATCCCCCTTCAACTTTCTCTGTCCTTCAGCATGAGGAATCCATGGGCTGTGGTCTTCAGGTTCTCTAGAGTAAGTGCTGTTCTGGGGAACTTAAGTATTGAACTCAGATCTGGCAGAAGGATTACCTAGGGCAATGGCTGGCAAACTCATTAGTCAACAGAGCCAAATATCAACAGTACAACTATTGAAATTTCTTTTGAGAGCCAAATTTTTTAAACTTAAACTTCTTCTAATGCCACTTCTTCAACATAGACTTGCCCAGGCCGTGGTATTTTGTGGAAGAGCCACACTCAAGGGGCCAAAGAGCCGCATGTGGCTCACGAGCCGCAGTTTGCTGGCCATGGACCTAGGGCAGTAGGAAGTCACTAGAAAGATAGTGTCCCAGAAAACATAAATTGTCTAGTTATAAGTTATAACTAGTTCCATTAAAAAGTGAGCCCAGGGGACCCTTTCCCCCTCCCCACCTGGGAGTCTGTACTTGTTCTTCAATAAATCTCCACATTTGCTATACAAAAAAAAAAAAAAAATGAGCCCAAACTCTTATTTTAAGGATGAGGAGCAAAGTGGGCATAAAGAAATTAGCTCCATAGCTGAGATATCCTTGCTTGGTTCAATGGGTTACCATGCAGGTTCTCTCCTCTGGAAGTCTCTCTAGTTCTCTGGCTGTTTGTTGTCTTGGGTCATAGGACTCTATGAATCCTTGGCTGCCTACCTGCTCTGCTGGTCATGGGATATACCTCAGCCCTTTCTCAGGGATTGAGAAGAAGCTGGATCCTTGCCAGGGATGGCCTCTGGCCAGAGAGGCAACTCAACTTGAATGGTCTGTTGAGAAGCCCCCTGGCCTTCACCTGTCCGTACCACAAAGCCAGCAATGTTAACTGCACCTGGCTTTGTCAGGCCTGCACAGTGCATGGGCCTTGTCAGGCACTGGAGTCGAAACAAGGTGGCCCAGCTCAGTGTGCAAACTCCAGTGGGCGAGAGTTTGTATAAGCTGATCTCTGCAATTGTAGAGAACTAGAGAATCCAAGCAAAAGGAAATTACCAGCATATTCCAATAATATGTGCATCTCTGAGCTCAGAAATACCTCCCAGCTTCAAGACTCCAGTGATCGAGCATTTCCTGTGGCCAAGTTGTTCTGAGTCTACTTGTTTAGAAGGCATCATTGCTTCGGTAGGAAGTTTGGTTTGTTATGACAAAAGCTATGTTCTTTCAGAGACCAATGTGTAGAATTATGGGAGGAAGAGATACCTGGAAGTCTTCACTCATTCTTCTCTTAGGGTTCATGGGTTTTGGTGGGGTTACCCAAACGAGAAACTATGGGGTGAAATAGTCCCCCTTCACCCAGTCAAAAGCTTTCTACAGCAGAGAACTACCTCTTCTATAGTGCTAATTATGTGCCACTGTGCTAAGTTCTTTACCTGCCTAGTTTATTATGTTTATTCCTCCCTATTGCTCTTTGGGCTATACATATTCTATGGCCCTCATCTTCTGAAAAAGGAGAAAATTGAGACTCATAAAGGTTACATGCCTTTCTCAAGGTCACACAGGTAATGCATGGTAGAGATAAGTTTCAAAACGAGGTTCAGGTGCTGCCAAATCTCCTGCCCTATACCTCTTGTCCTCCCTAACTCTGGGTAGAAGTTATCAGAATTGATATTAAGACTATTCGCTTTAGGCTGGCACCTGTGATCTTGCTAGAATGTGATCTGTGACTGTAACTGTACTTTGTTTTAAAAAACGGGTGAGAGATGACAGTGCTTCAGATTAAGAACATGAAGAACAGGATCTGGACCAAACCCCCCTAGAGAAGAGTGGATCCAGCAAGTATGAAAGGGAAGAAGTTTGTGAGAAACCATAAGGTATTCTATTCCAATGATATCTCTTAAGTAGTTTCGGTATCAGCTAACTATGGTTTTCAGAATAATTTACCTGAAAAAGGTAAAACATATTGGATAAGGTTTATTTTCATTTAAAATGATAACTTTCCCTGTGTGTAGAATTTTGAATTATTGTAATTTTTTATTAATCACACAGAGTGCTTTATAAAAGTCCGGATGACGAGCCATTATTCCCCACTCAACAGAAGCAGCAGCTAAAGGATTAGGTGGACGAGTAATTGGACCAGAATCACCAGTAACTGTGGTACGTGGTGGCAGGGGCTGGGTGAAAACTTAGAGTCCCTTGTTGGAGTCCAGTTTTCATTTTCTTAGATTAGTAAACCAATCCTGAGATCAAAGTAACGCCTTTCCTTTTGTTTCAAGCCCACTCTTAGAAGTATCTTGTGTATGTCAACTGCTTTTATTTTGTTTTATAAGGTACACCTCTATGGTCTCTGCCACACCCACAACCTGTGTGAGGTTAGACATTCTTGTTTCAATTTAATGGGTCAGAAAATGGAGGCATACTGGGCAAGAGGTTTGCTAAGGACCCAGAGATGACTCCTGGCACAGCCACGAGTCTGGCTTTTTTCCTGCAGGTCACATTGCCCTTCAACTGATCTGCCTGAAACTGAGCAGGGCAGCGAGGGTTCACACAGAGGTTATGACTCCAAGCCATAACAGCTGCAGAAGTAGCTGCGAGGAAAGCTACAAAACTGACTATTTTCAAAGACCTGGACATTTGCACTGAGATCAGTGGGTCCATTCAAGTCCTGGCCTAGAGAGTCCCTCAGCCACTGCCCAGTTAGAAGAAACCCCTTGGCCTTTTCCTTTCTTCTCCCCCTTCCCCTCCCCTTTCCCCGCTGTCCCTCCAGCTCTCACTCTGCGCTTCCCTCCACACCCTCAAGCAGACTTCATTAATATAACACAGAACTATGAGGTTGGGCTCATATTCTCTGTCTCCTTTACCGTGTTTAATCAAAACTCTGTGGGCTCAGGTTCCTCCTATCGCATTTTGGCTGCTCTGTGCCTGGATCAGAGTGCAGGGCTCCTCGGTAACGGGGCTTGGGGAGGAGGACACAGCCATGACCCGTGCTGGGCATCAGGCAATCGCCACATTGTGCTCCTGGTCAACAGATAACTGATCACAGCAACTAGAAAACTGGAGAATCCACATCTCAGAGGGATGCAGACAGAAACTGGCCCCATTTGACGCATGTATTAGGACACCTGTGGAGAGAACCTGCCTGGGCCTTGGAGACAGTCATCTGGCTGACAATTTAGTCTCTACCACTCAAAAGCCTCATGAACTCGTGTATGGAAAGGATTTAACGTCTCCAAGCCTCAGATTCCTCATCTGTAACGGGCAGGCTGTAATCCTGGCCACCGGATCACTAACAGAATGATATGTAACTGGAATAAGATAAGGCGATTGGAAATTCCTCTGTTCATTCACCCTCTATGTGTCAGGCACTGTGCTCAGCATAGTCCTTGTTCTGAGCAAATGTGCCAACTTAAAACAAATAATCTCCTGCCCAGCTGGTATGGCTCAGTGGCTGAGTGTTGACCCATGCACCATGCATATAGCTTTTGAATTTGTGTTTTTGTTTCCTTTGGATACATATCTACTAGTGAAATTGCTGGATCATATGGTAGTTCTATTTTATTTTATTTTTTGTTAATCCTTACCAGATGATATTTTCCCATTGCTTTTTATTTTTGTTGTTGTTAATCCTCACCCAAGAATATTTTCCCATTGATTTTTAGAGAGAGAGGAAGGGAGGGAGAGAGACACACAGAGAGAAACATCAATGTGAGAGAGACACATCAATTGGTTGCCTCTTGCATGCACCCTAACCGACCAGGGTTGGGGATCGAGCCTGCAATTGAGGTACGTGCCCTTGACTGAATTGAACCCAAAACCCTTCAGTGTGCAAGCCAACACTCTAACCACTGAACACATCAGCCAGAGTGATAGCTCTATTTTTAACTTTTTAAGGAACCTCCATACTGTTTTCCATGTAGCTGTACCAATTTATATTCCCACCAATAGTGCAAGAGAGTTTCTCCAACTAGGGTCCCTATGCTATAAGATAGTAGTCTAGTTTCATTCTTTTTCATGTGGCTGTCTAGTTTTCCCAACACCATTTATTAAAGAGACTATCCTTTCCCTCATTGTATATTCTTGCCTTCTTTGTCATAAATTAACTATATATGCATGGATTTATTACTATGATCTCCATCCTGTACCATTGATCTATGTGTCTGTTTTGATGCCAATACAATACTGTTTTGATTAAGATAGCTTTGTAATACAGTTTAAATCAAGGAGTGTAATATCCCTGGCTTTGTTTTTCATTCTCAAGATTGCTTTGGCTATTCAAAATCTTTAGTGGCTCCATACAAATTTTAGGATTATTTGTTCTATTTCTGTAAAAATGTCATTGGAATTTTGATAGAAAATTCACTGAATCTATGGATTGCTTTGGGTAGTATGAACATTTTAACAATATTAATTCTTCCAATCAGACATTTTATTTTATTTTTTTAATATTTTTAAATTGATTTCAGAGAGGGAGAGGGAAACAGAGATAGAAACATTAAGGATAAGAGAGAATCATTTATCAGCTGCCTCCTGAACACCCCCTACTGGGGATCGAGTCCCCAACCTGGGGATGTGCCCTGACTGGGAATCGAACCATGACCTGGTTCATAGGTTGACACTCAACCACTGAGCCACACCTGCCAGGCAGATGGTGACATTTCAGAGGTCTGTTCCCTGGAGCCTTCTGAATGGGTGTGTCATTTGGTGGCCAATGGCTTCATTTTGAGCTGAAGGTCTGCCTTCCACCCTAACCCACTGAGTAGTGGTTATTTATTGACTGACAACAGTCCCATCTGATGACGGCAAAGCAAGTTGGTACATGTTCAGCCACACAAGCCTCAGATGAAGCCTCTGGCAGGAAAAGTTCCCACAGTTGGGAACTTAAGCTGATTAGCTTTGGGGGCTGTTTGAGGGGGAAATGGAGTGGCCTTGACATTCAGCTTCAATACTTTACAAGTTTGGCCATTCCATACATTTCTGTTTGCTTTTCCCCTTTGCTTTCCTAAGATTAAAAATAAAAATTACCCAAAAACAATTAGGGCAATGGGTCTCAGTTTATAGTCTCAATTCTCATTTAATTGCTACCCATTCTTCCTCATTAACCAGGTCTCTGATTAAACATGCAGTAAACATCCCATCACTGTCTTTCCATCAAACCCAGTTCACAATTTTGCCTTACTGTTCCACTAAATCCGGCCCACTTTTTAAAAACCTCTCCACCTCTAGGGATCCCTGGAGAACACTTACCTTAGAGGGGCATGTTTCAGGAGAAATTGAACTTAATGTTTAGTCAGACATAATGGGAAAACACCTGGAGTGGGAATAGCAAAATGCATGTGCATGGCCTGCTTACTGTTAATTAGTCTTGAGATGTGGGCCGAATGACTTCACCTCCATGGGCTCAGTATGTGCATCTCTGAACTGCAGTGTCTCCCCCATCTGTGTTCCACTAGTACATTCATCTCCTGAAGCCCTGGGTGACAGACCGGAGACATGAATGTCTTAAGAAACACAAGTGAAATGCTCACTCACCACTCACCACCCCTCAGGAGCTCACTCTCTTTCAAAGGTCATCCCTAAGCCTACCGTGATCTGGAAGTGCTTGTAACAAGATTGTCATTGTCACTACTTCCTTAACAAGACTTCAAAGCTCTTTATGAACTCAAACAATAGCTGAACTGATAGGGACAGAACAATTGCACCCCTTGAAATGTGGGTGGCATGTGCTTCCTGGTGGCCCTCAGCAGAGAATTTTCTCTATCCCCCCAAAACCACCACAGACAAGAGGTCTCGCTGGTCACTGAGGCCAGTCTGAGAGTCCACCTAGGCTGAGGGTCAGCACAGAACTGAGGGAGGTAAGAGCTGGTCAGGCCACTGTGGCCAAGAGAAGAGGGCAAGATGGACCAGGTCACAAAACCAGAGGTCATGTACCAGGGCTTGGGGTGGGCAGCAGAGAGCCAAGAGAACGGGCCTGGTCACAGAGCGGGAGGGAAACTGAGCCCAGCATCGGGAGCAGTGCAGAGACACTCAGAGGGCTCAGGGAAGCCAAAAACACTAGTGACAGGGGCGGTGAGAACAGCAAGTCACAGTAACTGCAGCAGGAAGATCTGGGGAGAAGTGGGGTAACAGTTGAATTAGGCCTTTGACTTAACAACTGAACATGGACTACATACAAAGGGGATTAGAACCACATGTGTATGACTAGATGTATGCATACATATTTAAATGAATACAGATATGTGAGAAAAGTGGGCAGAAATGGGCAACAGGCGATGATAATATATGCACTGGAAACAGAACTCAGACACTTGATTTAGACCTAGTGCAGTGCTTGACACATACTAGGTGCTCAATAAATGACGGAAATCCCTTTCCTCCACTGCTACCCAGAGAAGGGACCCGTCCACTTTCAAGAGAATTGAATGGGTATTATGAACCAGCATGAACCTTGAACCTTGTCTACTTACCTGATACTAGAGGGAAATCTAATTGCTTAGTCAAGCTGTTCACTTGTACCCACTGTGCTATTTACCTAGTCTTATTTTTTCTTAAAACTTCATCAGAAGACATGCTTAGAGAGGGGAAGGGAAGGAGAAGGAGGGAAGGAGGGAAAGAGGGAAAGAGGGAGAGGCAGAGAGAGAGAGAGAGAGATTGCTTTCCATACATGCCCTGATGGGGGAATGGAACCCACAACCCAGGTATGTGCCCTGACCAGGAATCCAACCAGCAATCTTTTGGTGCACAGGGTTGACTCAACCAACTGAGCCACTCCAGCTGGGCATACCCAGTCTTAATTAATTTCTTTGCATCTATATTTCAAAGGTACGACCTTATCAGAATGCACTATCCAGTCCACAGAAATTCTGAATCTGCATGCAACCCCTCTGTTGTCTTGTCTAATCTCTAACGTGTGCCCAGTCCAGGCTGGCACACCACTGGGGCCCTGAAGGAGGATCTTGTCCAATGCCATGGTACTCAGGGGGCTTCTCATTAAGGGCAGTGAGCTGCCAGGGCCACTGCAGTGAGTCCCTAGACACACTCTTCCCCGTGGGGCTGATTTCAACCACGCCTACCGGCTGCTTCCACGGAAAACTGGGTTCCCAGGTCAGCCGCGTTCAGGAAGAGCGCCCGGGTCACTGCCCCACAGAGTGTGGCTGAAGTCAGGGCGACAGCTCACCTGGGAACTGGGGCGCCAGACCTCCTGTAGGCAGGGCGTCCTTCCTCTCCGCACGATGACATCACGGAGCTGCTCCATAAAAGCAACCCGCAGGGAGCCAGGAGCGCAAAGAACAGAAGTGCTGGTGGAGCCTGCGCCTGCGCTGCGCGCACGTGGTCCCGGTGCCCGGTGTGGCGGTCCCTGCGCGCGCTCCCTGGTCCCAGCCCAGTGACTAGATTGAGAAGGAGCCTAGCCCAGGGCAGTCTGCGCCTGCCCCCCAGGAGCCACCGAAGATGCCCCACAGCAGCCTGCGCGCGGTGGCCGTCCTCCTGCTCTTGATCTTAAAGGAACAGCTTTCCAGCACAGCCCCACTCAACGGTAAAGTTTCTGCCTCTTTCCTAACAGTTTTGGAGCACTCAGCCACACCTGGACTGAGGGATTTCCTGAGGGGCTTTTTAATGATAAAGTAACATCATTGAGGGGGAGGGGATCCCGGGGGGGGGTGCGGATAGGGGGAGCAGGGAAGGACATGCCTTGTATCAAATTGCACATTGTTAGGAGGGATGCTCCTGTTTCCTTTGGAATGCAGGACGTGTGGCGGGGGAAACGCACTGAAATATGTCTGTGTTCTCCAAGCACCTGCAGCTCCGGAGGGGTTGCTTGGGAACTTGCTCGCTGCGGCCGGGGAACGGGGATTTAAAATGCTGCGCTCCAATTCACGCGCAATGGGAAGGGGACTGTGGCATCCTGAGCAGGGTCGCGGTGGGGAAGGGTTTGCAATGGCTCCAGGGTAGAAGCCTCCCACCCGAGGTAGGTGCTTTACTCGGGAGGACTCTTCACCATGGGATTTTACCTGCAAGTCAAAGGGATGATGCATCCCATCCTTAATGACTGTTTTTCTCCAGGAGGGCTCTACTACCCTAAGCGCGCGCGCGCGTGTGTGGTGTGTGTGTGTGTGTGCGCACTCAGATGAGCATACACACCTTATTTCTGAGTGTAATTAGGGCCCTTAACCCTGAGGCTGGAGCTGAGGGTGCGGAGTGAGGTGGCAGGAGGCGGTGGGTGGACCTGACTGTAGACTCAGGTCTGTGCAATGAATTGTGGCGAGTAGCTAAGGTCAGGTTAGTCAATCCTTTGTAACACATGGAGGAGGATGCCAAGCTTTTGCCTGCCTCCCCAACAGCTGGGCGAATGCTCTTCTGAGAGAGTAAATGGTGACTTTTGTGGAAACTCCCCCCCGCGCCCCCCCAACTGATGGTGGCTCCCGCCCTTGACAGTTTGCCTCAAGTTGTGAAGACATGTGTGGGTGCTATAATCCTGAACCCATTAGGCTGAAATATTTACAGAATGGCCCAAAGTGATCGAAATGGCTGAAAATGTATACTCCCTGGCTAGGCAGTGGTGGTGGGGAATCGGTCCTGTTCGGCATGTGAAACTGGGAGCCCCCTTCCTTCTTGGAGGTCATTCCCCCCCCCCCCGGGGGGGGTAGGGGGTGCAGGTCACAGGACAGTGGGGAGCTGGGCTAGCAGCAGCTTTGCCATTAATCTGAATTCAATTCCAGTCCAGTGGCTGGCATGATATGCTTAATATTATCCGCCCCCCACCCCCAGGGAGAAATAGAAGGTCGGTGAGAGAAAGGCGCTATGTAAAAGTTGAAATTAATTTTTAAAACTGCACACTTTGACATGTATCCCCCTCTGGAGCCTCTGGAGAAAGCTGCACTGAGACCTGCAGTTTCACTAAAAGTCTCCCTTTGAGTTCCAAGCTGTCCAGTGAAGCAGCCATTCATTGGCTGGCATTCCTGAAAGCCTGTTACTCCCCGCTCTGGGGGCAGCTCCTCCAGCTTGTTCTCTTTCTGCCTGATTTCCCTCTCCCTCCTCCCCTGCCCTCCTTGCCTTCCCCCCCCCCTCTCTCTCTCTCTCTCTCTCTCTCTCTTCTTTGTCCCCCCTTCTCCCCTCTCCGTTCCCCAAATTAGGGTGGTGTAAAAACTCCACTTTCACCCCACACTGAGTAGCCCACCTGTCTACCCCTGGGTTTTAAGAACACAGTTTTTATTTTATTATTCCTCATGAGATTCTGGGCGCCTTAACTGCCTTGGGGACAAGGTCAAAGCAAAAATCACTGAGGTGTAGAGTGTCAGTATTAACCCAAGGTTGAGGTTGAAGGGGGGTTAAGCTGGGTATTGGGGTCAAAGTGTGGCCTGCTTTCTGCCCGGAGCATTTAAATTTCCTGGTGAATGTGTGAAGAAAACTGTCTGAGGTTGGGAAGGAGCGAAATAAGGTGAAGTCGGGTGTCTTCAGTGATTTTTGCTTTGACCTTGTCCCCAAGGCAGTTAAGACACCCAGAATCTCATGAGGAATAATAAAATAAAAACTGTGTTCTTAAAACCCAGGGGTAGGCAGGTGGGCTACTCAGTGTGGAGTGAAAGTGGAGTTTTTACACCACCCTAATTTGGAGAACGGAGAGGGGAGAAGGGGGGACAAAGGGAGGGAGAGAGAGAGAGGGAGAGAGAGAGAAAGGAAGAAAGGTTTTGTGGAGAAAACCTTGGGTTCTTAACTGGGGGGGGGGGGGGGACGGGGGGCGGGGAACACTGCAGTGAATTCTGTAGCACCTGCTCTGTCTGAACCTGGTGTGGTGAGCTGGGCAGTCTCAAGAATTCAGGGAAGGTTCTAGCACCCAGGACAGGAAGTGGGCGAAGCCCAGAACCCCTGACCTGGATCTCTGTAAATATCACTTCCTTGGAGAGCACCCAGGGCATTCTCCCTGCCTCGGACACACTGGGCTGCAGGTTCTAACAGGCATACGCTGGGCCTCCCAAGGCTGACCTTGTTGGGAAGGGATAGTTCCCCTCCCAGAAGGGCCGCGAAGGGGCAGCGGCATCAGCCTTGGCCTGACCTGTCTTGCAGGGTCAGTTTAGTCCTGCTAAGTAAGACGCCTGTCCCTAAAGCTAAAGGTGGGGAATCAGGAGGCGCCATGTCCACAAAAAGCAAACAGACACACACTTCCTTATGAAGTCTGCCCGAGGCCAGTTCTGAGCTGATGGTGAGCCAGGCTGGGGCCTGACTTTCACCGGTGAACCCCCAACTCAGATCACCCTCGCTTCCATTTTATGGCAATTAATCCCCCAGCCCCCTGCTCCCGAGCCCCTCCAGACGCTGCCACTTACACGCAAAGCACTGAGTGTTAAGGACCAACCAGGCTTGGGCAGAGAGAGGAGGGCAGCGAAGGGTGCTCTGGATGTTGCTGCTTTTCAAGGACATCCTGGGCTGCCGGGCCTCAGGTGGTCTGTGGCAGCCGTGGATGTCCACTCTGCGTCCTCCCTCCCTGAGCCCCCACAGTAGCATGCTGATGCCTCATCTGAGGATGAGCGCTGCAATCATAGGAGAAACCTCGGCTGAGCGAGCTTTCGGGAACAGAGCAGAAGACGCAGGATATTGGGGGTATGATTCGATTTGGGGGAAAGTGCAGCTAAAACTTCCAGCCAGAGCAGGATGCTCCGAGGCAGCAGCTGGTGGCCTCCAGGATCACTGGGGTGGCCTGTGTCTCCAGGGCAGCAGCGAGGGCAACTCCCATGACCTGTCAGACGATACCCCAGGCCTCCGAGCGCTCTCTGCCTGGCTAAGTGGAAACCGTCTGGCTTCTCTGTGTGAAGTCCGTGATTGTATTTTAACAGTGAGCCCCCGAAACAAAACGCTGAAGGAAAATGTTTGGGGAGGAGGTCTGATGTCTTCTGGAGAGTAGTTCGAAGGCAGTGCTTCCTTTGTCCCCTTTCACTGCTGTTTCAGCGAAGAGCTGGTGTACACTTGGGGTCCGTGTGAAAGTCCCGTTCGCCTGTGGTTCTGACGGTCTTCATCCATTGCTAATCCAGGGGAGGGTAACCTTGGCACTGTTGATGCCTGTGGAGTCCACAGTAGGTTCCAGGGGTTCTGTGAACCTCCTGAAATTAATTGTACATGAACTTATGTGTGTCTAAGTTTAGGTATTTTTATGAAGAAAAGGTCCATAGTTTATATCAGGTACTTGGACTGGTCTGGTCTCCCCCCACCCTCCAAAGATTGAGAATAAGAATCAAAGATTCCTTAAGTTTATGGGAGCTTAGGGTAGGGTGTCAGTAAACGCTTAAGCCAAAACAAATCATGAAAGAGCAATAGAGGGGCATGGCTTACAGCGATGTGGCGATAATGCAAAAGAATTAACTGAAGAGTATTCAAAGGGGGTGCCGTAAGGAGCAGGAGAATGACGAGGGGTGTCAGGGGACAGGTTAGAAAAAAAAGCCTTTTTAGAACCACCTGACTGTATAAACCATGTACAAGTGTATTTTGATAAGATTACCAATTAATATTGAGAATTAAAATAATTAAAAGCACGGAAGCACAGAAATGAAACAGAACAACAACAAAAATATGAGCTCAAACCAGCTTTAAAAATAAAAGCAAAGTCCTCTTTTAGCTTTTAAAATCCACCATTGGCTTGAGTAGGAGATGCCTAGTTGTGCTAAGTGACCAGTTAAGTTTTACTCAAATCAGCTCCCGAGAGAGAAAGGGGATGGGAGAGCCTTCCGCTTCCCGCTGTCCCCGGTGGGCCGAGAACACGGAGACACTGGGGGAAGCTAGGAGACAGGGACTTAGGAGCTGGACAGTCCCCTCACTGCGATGTGTCCCTGAGACACCCCGCATCTTAATTCATGGTCTTGGTCTCCTTCGGGAGGTAAAGCGGGAGGTGTCAGGCAGGGTGACGACAGCACAGGTCTGCAACAGCTTTTCAAACCATGTGTTTTGATGTAGGAATGAAGGGCTTTGGCGTGTGCGGGGTGGGGGATGGGAAGTGACGGGTGACTTCCGTTGTACTCCTGGCAGAATTTTTCCTACACATTCTCCCACCCCTGGAATCTAACCAGTGTGAGGGCGGCAGCTTCCCCAAAGAAATACTTTCCTTTGGAGAGTAGTGTTTTCCTCTTTCTGTACCAGTGTGAACTATTCTCCAGGATATGTTGTTAAGTAGGGGAAAAGCAAGATGCAAAACTGTGTTTCCAACATGCCAGCCAGCCTTTGTGTGAAAAAAGGGGGGAGCCCTGGCCAGTGTGCTCAGTGGTTAGAGTGCCAGCCTGTGCACCGAAGGGTCGTGGGTTGGATTCTGGGTCAAGGGCATGTACCTGAGTTGTGGGTTCAATCCCCGGCCCCAGTTAGGGTGCATGTGGGAGACAACCAATCGACGTGTCTCTCATATTGACGTTTCTCTCTCTCTCCCTTCCTCCCTCCATCCTTTTTTCCCTCCCTTCCTTTCCTCTCCCCTCCCTTACTTCCCTCCCCTCTCCCTTCCTCTTTGCCTCCCTTCTACTATCTTTAACAATCAATGGGAAAAGTATCCTCGGGTGAGGATTAACCAAAAAAAAAGGGGAGGGGGGGCCAAAAGAATACAATATGTAAGTGTGTGCGGTCATACCCTAAAAGATTCCACCAGCTGATGAAACTGGCCCTCTCCAGTGGAAACAGAGATATCTGGCAGGAGAAGGAGCTTTTGCTGTAGACCCTTGGGCAGCTTTTGGGTTTTGAGCCTTGTGGACTTATTACCCATTCAGCTAATAAAATTTGGCTTCTCTAAGATGTCTGGGGAGGCTTTTACTGAAGAAGTTTTGGGCATCCACCCGCTTTTCCGTCTCACCCATTTCAAAAGGAAATCTGTGTTTTTTTCTAACTTGTTCAAGCACAATTGTACTTAACTTGCTTTGTTTTGTTCTTTGCAGGGTTCGACTGGACCTATTTTGGTAAGTAGAGATCTTACATATTTTTTTAGGAGATGGCTATGTTTAATGAGACAGCCAGAAATGTCACGATCTCTGGAGATTTTTTGGGGGTAGAGAGAGCAGTCTGATATTATTAAAAAGGCACAAAGGCCTCTCTGAGGAATCGCTGCACCGGGGTTGCATGCTACACTTTCTCCTAGCAGACGAACAAGCTTTGTGTACTTGAACTTTGAGTCAGTGTTAAGGCTTCCAGGTTCCTGCACGGATTTCTACCAGACCTCCCAGGTGAAGATGCCCAGGGTACTTCCCCACTGCAAGGGCCCGGGCAGGAGAGAGCCTTTCTCTTCTGTAGGACATTTACCGCACAATAAACAAAGAATAAAGGGCTCTTTTCTGAAAGTTTGGCTCAGGCCCCAAGACTTAAGCTGTCAGTATGTCTAGAATTAACTTCTTCTTGCCCTGTTTGTAAACAAGCAATAGACGAAGTGGAGATGGTCCATCCTTAATGAAAAGAGATGCTTGTCTTAAATGGGGAGAGAGGGGCATCAGTCGTGCAATGTGGTTTCTGTGGGATTGGGTCAAGAACGACATTGGCCGCTTCTGGCAGGCTTGCAAGATACGCGCCTCAAAATCAGCGTAGCTGGTGTGTTGCACTGAATGGGGAACTCCGTCATCAGCTGGAGTGGGAATGGGAGGCCAAGTACCTGGGTCCACTGGCAAGTGCAGAATGTTAATACAGTCCCCCCCGCCCCCCTTAACTGCAGTTTCACTTTCTGTGGTTTCAGTTACCCAAGGTCAACCACAGTCTGAAAAGATTAAATGGAAAATTCCAGAAATAAGCAATTCATCGGTTTTACATTCTGCGCCGTTCTGAGTAGAGTGATGAAACTGCGAGCCGTCCCACTCCGTCTTGCCCAGGACGTGAATCATCGCTTTTGTTCTGCACATCCATGCTGCCTATGCTCCCCGCCTGTTAGTCACTCAGTAGCTGTCTTGGTTCTGGGGGTGACGAGGGGAAGGCCACACACGCACAGCCTTTTAATATGGCATATTATACTTGTTCCATTCTATTACTTTTATTGTTAATTTCTTATTGTGCCTAATTTATAAATTAAACTGCATCGTAGGTGTGTATGTACCGGTAAAAACGTAGTATAGTATATGGGGTTCGGTATGATGTGTAGTTTCCGGCATTTACTGGGGGTCTTGCAATGTATCCCCACGGATAAGGGAGAACTACCTTTATGTCCTGTTGAGGACAGAGTCACAAGGGATTTGCAACATAGCTTGTTATGGTAAGTGGGAAGGCGGAACTGGCACGTGGGCACAGGAGGGGTGGTGACAAGCAGAGAAGTTGATTACTGTAGTGGAAGCAGAACCCAGAGAAAGACCTGGCTTAAGTTTGTTAGCCCAGGAGGCATAGAAAAGTCATCAAACTAATTGGTCAGCTACCTACAGGCCAAGGTTTCCGTGGCTCTGGCATTGATGCCTCCAGCATTACTAACATCGCTTATGTAGTTATTATGAGCAAAGCACTGTTGCTAAGTGGGTGGGTAACTAGAAGGGTAGGCTGTGATCTGTAGCTGGGAATTACTTAAGGCTCACAATTCAAAGCAGAATATAATAGGTAATAATAAGAGATAATAAATGGTTCAGTGCTCTGATGGTTCAGAGAAGGATGAGAATGCTAGGGCTGTGTGGTCAAGGAAGGCTTCCTGGAGGAGGAGGGCTTTCACCTGGGCCTCGGGGGATTGGAGGATTCAGTGTGACAGGGCAGAGGTGCTGTGGGCCAAGATGACGGTGGCATCACATGAGTGGAGGCAAGAAAGAACAAAGTGGTATTTGAGGGAAATCATGTAGAGAAGGAGTTACAAGGGAGTGATGGGTTTTGAGTTCAAAAAGATAGGTTGAGACAAACAGGGGAGGCATAGAAGGGCAGGGAAGGCCATTCTGACTTTGTCCCATAGATGGAGGGGCAGGGCAGGGAGTGATCTGCGTTTTAATTAGAGTAACATGGTGGGGGCGCGGTGAGAGGGAAGGATAAGCGGGAAGCAAGAAGGAGTTTGGCCTTTGTAGAAGACATCCCATCCTGTGTCTTAACATCGAGTTTATGGTGAACGCAGTAAGAGAGAAAGAAAGAGCAGGGCAAGAGGCCCCACAAAGGAAGAATGGACAGGTCAGGGCCTCAGGGCCTTGGGGCTCCATGGGCAAGTTCAATGTGTGGGACGTGACAAGAGCAGTGCAGGCATGTAAAGAAGGTGGGACTCAGGTCCTGGGCCTTACTCCATATTATCTTTAGTAAGCCACTTGAGTCCTCTGGGTCTCGCTTTCTCCACCTTTGTAACCTGGTGAAGGTGCTGCTATCTAGATCATTGAACCTTCAACGATGGCTCGGGGTCACCCACATCAGAGCCACCTGGAATGCTTTCCTAGTATGCAGATTGCTGGGACTTAGCCTGGACCTGGGGAAGGGAGAAACCTCAAAATCTTGTCTATTTCATGTACTTCCCAAGTGAGAGAACCACTGACCAGATGGGGTAGCTTGCCCCACCTCTTGTACTAGCCTCCCAGGTATATTGGAAACACAATTCCAATCTCTCCAGGACTCCCTGCCTCTGTGTGACAGCCCCCTTCCCCCCTTGCCCAGGGCAGAGTGAGATAGTTCCAGAGAACAGAGAGTTGAGAAGGTGTGGGAGGAAAATCTTTCTGCCCCTTAGTCATGACATGGTGTTCCCCGAAGGAGGGCTTCCCTGTCCAGCCACGTCAACTAGTTCAGAAGCATTTTTTCCTGACCACCATCTCTGGCCAGCCCTCTGTCCCTCTGTTCTGCATAATTAGAGCAGCTATTTGCTGAGGAAGCAGAGGGTAGAGTCTAATGATGCATGCCATGAACAGGGGGGCGGGGGGAAGGGGAAAGAGTAAAGGCAAATCTGGCTTTTCATTAGTGAAATGAGCATGTGATAGAGAGTTAGCTCTCAGTGGGGGCCAGTGAAGGAAGATGGGATAGAGGACAGCTGAGGAGGCAAACAGGTCCCACTGGCAGCTGGCACCTGGCCTCGGAGTCGCCCAGGTAAACAGAGGACCTGGCATAGGTGCTGGGGAAGAACAGTTTCCAAGCATAAGGGCTGCCCTGAATGGGGCAATTCCAACCAAACACCGCGTGGCTTGCCCGGGGCGCAGACTCAGCTATTTTGCACGTAGATGCTGCTGAATCATCTTGATCAGGGACCTCCCACTGCCTGGAACACGTGGCAGGACTTCTAGAAACACGTGGAAAGAGAACTCTACCCCCATCCCTCTCCACATTGAGTCACCAGGATGACATCTCAGATGCCTCCCTGGACACAAGAAGGCCATCTGGTAGCCAAGATGGGGCCAATCATCCCCTGTGCGCTCTGCCCGGGCAGCTGAAGCAGCAGCTGGACATGTGCTGGGTTGAGAATTGCTGGATGGGCCCGGGTGGGCCCCTGGAAATCAGTCCCAAGTCAACCCAGCTGAGCCCCGGCAGCTTCACCAACTCCGACCAGGAGGGCAGCTGCAGGTCAGGCTGTCAGGTGAGCTGAGGATAGACTCCGGCTGCTGAAGTGAGTCCATGCTGGTAAAGTCAGGGGAGCAGGTGTCCTCAGGGGCTGGGGCTGATGGAAGGAGGTGCCAGGAGAGGAGCTGCTCATGTCAGTTGGTGAAAATCCATCACGCTGTTTGCTATGATACAGGCACTTTTCTGTGTGCATATTGTAGCCAAGAAAAGAGTTCAACAATTCCAGCTGGCTGCGAGAGTCAGCCTCCCCCTGATAGCTTTTTTTAGCCCTCCCCAAGAAAACCCCAAAAATTCCTCAGTGTGTTCAGAACAGCAGAGCAACCAAAGAGAATGACTCTGTTGGAACGAACAACCCAAGAACGCATCCTGTGATCAGGGAATGGGCACCCCGCCCCATCCTGGGTGACCAGGCGCTGCTCTGGTGCTCCTCACGTCGGAGCTAGTTCAGAAGTCAACACCCACCACAGCCTGCTAGAGATTTTGGAGAAATAAGACCCTTAAACCTTCACATGAGAAGGGGTGAAAGGGAACATGGAAGCCAGTCCACCTCCTGGAGGTTGAGTCCCACCTTTTCCCTGGTCAGGGCCCTCGAGGCGACCAGCAGCCCAGCGCTCCTGCTGCGGGAGCTCGTGGCTGGGCCTGGGGGTGCGGGCGGCAGGCTGCAGCCACTGCCAGGCTCCGGCCCATCTTCTCTGCAGTGGCTGGGCAGCCCCCAGCTCTGGTAGCACCCGTGTGATCCAGGAATGCCACAGCATTCCTCATGTGCCCTCCTTCCTCCCAGACTGTAGATGATCTGTCTTAGAGAGTTGTCTTTGGGAATGAAGAAGGGGTCCTCCGTGGGGCAAACACTGCTTCTCCAGGCTCCCGCCCTCCACCTCCACCCACCTTCTGGCCTGAATCTGCTGGATATGAAATTGCTATCCATGACCTTTCCCTGGGACTTGGGACATCCTCCTGCGCCCTGCCTGAACTCTGAGAACTGACAGGGAACACCCAGAAGGAGGCTAAGAGGAAAACCCCTTTACCTTCTATTCTTTAGTGGTGATAAAGGTACCACATGACCTCACAGGCAAAGGCAGTGTGAAAAGCAGATTGAGTTAGACCTCATGGGAGAACGCGAAGGGCAGTCAGGGAGTGCGTGCAATTAAAATGCTGGTTGAATGAAGGAGAGCAGTTGTTTTCCCCAAAGGTAGGGAGGGTTAGCCAACTAAAACACCAGCGACATCTCTCCTGAGGATGACTGAGGAGAGTGCAAGGCACTCCTGGAGAGAGAACAAGAAAGGCCAGAACATGTTTTTCATACCAGGAAATTCTTACCCCTGTGTCTTGGGGACGTCCTTTGAGGCTGGCAATCCAACAAACCTCCATTTATTAACTCTGAGCTATAGTTCCAGTTACTTCTAACTGATGCTGTGACAGCCTGGGTCTGATTAGCTGTGGTCTGATTCACCCCCTGGTAATTGTTTCTCATCTGTCCTGAGTTGCAGCATTGAGGTTCCTGTGTTCTGGAGGACCTTGGCCTGTGGCTGCCCACAGGCCTGCATTTAGCTGGCCTTCCCAGCTGGGTAGAAAGATAGGAAAGCTAGCATTATTCCTGAAGGCAAGTGCAGTGTCAGGAGGGGCAGCATGAGGCAGAAGACCAGGACGGAGAAGTATGAAGTGTACAGAGCCCACACCTAGGCGGACCTCCATTTGGAAATATCTGCTGGCTCACTCTCTGGCGGACTGACCTTAGGAAAATAAGGACCTCTCCAAATCATGGTTTTCTCAACTACAGCAGGAGAGCAATAGCACCTACCTCAATGGTTCTCAAAGTGTGGCCCCAGACCACAACAGCAGCATTGTCTGGGCCCTCAGATGCCCTCCCTGAACACTGTGAATCAGAAGTGAAACATGTGGAAAGAGGCTGGGAGGAAATAGCCAAAGCCTTTTTTGTGTGTGACTTCCTTAGAAATATACTCTCTCGGCCCATCCCAGATCTACCTATGACTCAGAAACTCTAGGTCAGGGCCCAGCAATCTCTCTCTCTTTTTAATATCCTCACCCGAGGATACGTTGACTGATTTTTAGAGAGAGAGGAAGGGAGAGGGAGAGAGAAAAGCATCGATGTGAGAGAGAAACATCTGTTGGTGTCCTCCCATGCATGCCCCGACCAGGGATTGAAGCCACAACTGTTAGGGCACATAGGACGATGCTGCAAACAACTGAGCCACCCGGCCAGGGCCCAGCAGTCTAGTTTAACAAGCCACTAGGTAGGTGATCCTGATGCTCAGTCAAGTTTGAGAACCAACTGCTTCATAGAGGTGTGGTGAGATTAACTAAGAATACAGCAGGATTAGATAAGATGTACATCGAATAAGATGCCTTAGTACCAACTTGTTTCTGTCAATTAGCCAATGGTAGAATTGGTTTCATTATACGTCGTTGTTTTTTTTTTTTTTGCTTAAAGTCCCAGAACCTCCGGGGAACATTAAGTGAGGACATATTGTACATGGAGAGAGGCTAATGTGCCTGGCGCACTGTAGACAGTCAGCAACGCTAATCATCATTTTCCTTCCTTCACCTCCCCATTACGGTAGAATTTTATCTGCTAATAATTGAGAAATGCCTTGTAAACTCGGCAATAGCATAAGTTTTGTTAGAAAGGATCTGCTTCTCTATGCCTCGGGAATTGCCTGAGTTTTCAACAGCCAGGAGGTACTCCACTTACAGTCTGAACAAACGGAGGGCATTCCTATGTGAGAAAGAAAGGGGCTGAACAAAAACACAAGGGCTCTCAGCCTCCCAAGGACGTCGGAGGCCAGGATGTTCTTTCTACGCTCGTCCTTCCTCCCGACCAGGGTGGAGTCGGATCTACTCTCCCTGATGCTTTCCTGGCCTCTAGGGACTGGATATCTGGCTCCATAGCCATGGGCACCTCCGCTATGTAGCTGAAGTCAGGGGAGAGGAGGCCGATCCTGGCCTCCCCACCGAGCCCATGGCCGCTGGGCCCCACTCCCACCTGAGCCTCCGGGCTAAGCCTTGACTTAGGGCTCAGGAGTGGAGGCTTGAACTTGGGAAGAAACCCGGGGCTCCATAAGCCCAGCCAGATGCAGGGGCCCTCGCCTCCCTGAACAGAGTGGAGCCTTGGCCTGCAGGTGAGAGCCGGCTTTGGGGCTGGGACCGGCCCTGCCGGGTCTCTGGCTGTGCTCAAACTTGCCCTTTCTGCTTCCTCTAGTCGGGAGCCAGGCATTCAGGGGAGGGCAGGTCACAGCTCCCAGGAGCCGGTTAATGCCCTTGGCAGCACAGAGGGAGAGGAGCCCTGCCGTTCACCAGCTCAAAGGAAAGGTTTAAAGCTAAGAGGCTGAATTCAAAGCAGGCTGATGAAGGCAGCTCCAGGCAGGTATGGACTAAAAAGTCTGGCTGCCAGGAGGGAGAGAATGGATCAGAGGCTGTTTCGGACTCCGTGGAGGGAGCAGGGGTCCTCTTTCCTGGCATGTTACTGTCTTCCCTGCAGTGGCAGCCCCGGGGGTGAAGGCGGCGGGCGCCACAGTGGAGCCCAGGAGCACGGCCAGACTCTTCCTGGCCACACATGTGCTGCGGGCGAAGACCGTGTTTCATCGATCCTCAGATACACACTTTTCCTGCGGGTCAGCGTCTCTGAAACTGGGATGTGTCCTCCAGGGCATCTAGAAGCCGGGAAATAGGGTAGTTGTCTCACACTTACTCACGGAGGAGCACCTGTTAGATGCACAGAACACAAAGAAAGGAGCTGAAATGATTCGTTTCAAGAATTAAATCCTGAAGACAGTGGTGGCAAAACAGTGTGTAAATAATGGCTATTTGCATACTGTTCAATATAGCGTATAGGAATGATGGGGAGTATTAGATTTTTAACTACAACTTTTTCCAATTTTCAATCACTTCATAGTTCACATATACCTTTTTGATGGTGTTCGATCAGCATTACAAGTATTTATGAACAAAGTCATTTAGGTGCCATTTAAAAACATTTACTAAAGAGTTCCTTTAAGGGGCAAGCTTTCCAGGGACCAGACAAGCATTTGATTTATGCCAACCAGGAAGGAACAAATACTAGTTGCCGCCTCCTTCTGTCTAAAAAGGTTGACTCAGAACTGGTGTAAACGCTACCTTTTTTTTTTTTTTTAATCCTCACCTGAGGATATTTTTTCATTGATTTTTAGGGAGAGTGGAAGAGAGAGGGAAAGACAGAAAGAAATATCCATGTGAGAGAAACACATCGATCAGTTGCCTCCAGCATGCGCCTGACCAGGGTCCAGGCCGGAGAGGAGCCTGCATCTGAGGTACATGCCCTTCACGGAATCAAACCCGGGACCCTTCGGTCTGTAGGCAGACGCTCTATCCACTAAGCCAAACTGGCTAGGGCAGAACTGGTGTAAGTCTAAATGGTTCGTTCCATTCATCTTAACTCTTTAAATGATTTTTCAATCATTAACTTGTGGCTAGATCAGCTGTGCCTTCCGGGTGAACTGGCTGAGACCCACCCCGATTCTGTAAGGATGCTTGCAGGTTAAGGGCAAATGGTTCATGCTGCCCCACCTTCTAGGACAGGTAGCTCAGGAAAGGCCCCTCAGATATGACGAGAGAGAGCTTTACTTATAGCAGGGAACAGTGACATAGGCAAATGGCGCCCGGTACCTTCAGAAGGTGGTCCCTCCTTTGTGCCCAGTCTTCTGAGAAGTGCGTGAGAAGTGGAGAAAGGAGACGAGGTGACCCTGAAGGTTGTAGAACAAAGGTTGTGTAGCAGGTCTGAGGCAGTCAGGCAAAGAACTGGTGTCCTTTTTGGCTTTGGCCACCAGGAAGCTCAGGAGCCCAGAGGCAAGTGGTGACTCCAACTTGAGTAATTGTCTATTCTCCTAGGACTTGCAAATCTGAAGGTTCTCCCTTCTAGTGCCCTTCTAGTCTACAGGTATTTTTCCTGATCCTGAGCCAAAATGTTCTGACAAATAGATTTCAGGAACTTTTTCCCAGAAGCGGCACCCTACATTTTTATCCCTCTTTTATTCTGCCATCTCCTTCACGGATACCATTGTTTAAAATATTTGTTTTAACAAATTCATGTATGAATTAAATCATCCCAAGATAACTGGTTCACATCCATTTCACAACTATTTATTGAGTAAATACTAAAATGCCAAGTGTTGGATAGATCCAAAGGAATGATGAATAATAAGGTACAGTTCCTATCATTATGGGCCTGAGAATCTGGTCAGAGAAAATACATTAGACAGGGCTTATGATACAGAGAGATGAAGCACGGGAGAGACCTCACCTAGTGCTTCTGGGAAAGAACTAAAGAAGGCTTCCTGGTGGAGGTGATGTCCAAGCTGAATCCTCCAAACTGGAGGACACATACGCGCTAGCAAGGCAAAGGGGAAGAGAGATGAAAGGGCACGTGGGCAAAGGTCACCTGGGCTGACACATTCTGGGGACTACCAAGGACCTCACTGAGGAGGGAAGGGGCTGGGAAGATGGGCCAGGGCAGAGTGTGAGGAGCTCATGAAGCTGAGGAGTTGGGACCTCACTCTGGAGGCAGCAGGGGGATGGAGGAAGTGTCCCAAGTAGAAAACGGAGGTGATCAGATAAGCATTTTAGAAGGTTCATCCTGGCTGCAGGGTGGATAGTGGATGAGTGTGAAACACCAGAGGAAGGGAGACCAGAGGGATGTGGGAGAAGGGGATAGGGATCTGAACAAAAGGAGGGGCGATGGGGATCACACCTGTTGGTACAATTCAGCCTAACGTTGTGACTGGCCAGTGCAGCCTGGTTGAGGATGAGTGCCTGGCTCTGTTGGGCTTCATGCGAAGTATTCCGAAGTGTCAATAAGACTGACATCATTGCCTAGCTGGGGCCTTGGCGGGTGGGGGGGCGGGTTAGCGGGGCAGTGCTGATGTGGCCAAGCCCCACCCCCACTTACCAATGAGGCAAAGGGCCCAAAGAGAGCTCAAGGAGTGGAGCCGGGACCAGAACTGTCTGCTGATTCCTGTCTCATGCGCTTTTCTGGTCCTTTGGTGAATGCTTGTTTTATGCCAGTCACTGTGTGCCCTACACTACAATCACCAGGCTGTCTAAGAGCCACTGAGGAAATGCATCAATTTTTTAAAATCTTCAGCTGAGGATATATTTTTATTGATCAGAGAGAGAGAGAGAGAGGAGAGAGGAGAGAGAGGAGAAATATTGACTGGTTGCCTCCAGTATGCACTCCAATCAGGGATCGAACCCGCAGCCTAGGTATATGCCCTGACCAGGAATCAAACCCAAAACCTTCTGGTGTACAGAACCAAACAGAGCCACCAGGCCAGAGCTGCAGTGAATTTTTTTAAAGAAAATACTATAGATTTGCCAGAAATAAATTATGCCAAAACTTGCTTTTCTTCCCCACATCAGGATAAGAGATTTAGTGGTTAAAAAAACCACAATGGACTTAATACCTCTTGACATAAATATTTGACATGGTTCCTTGTGACATATCCGTGAGAAATGTGGATCAAAGACCAATGTGGTTGCTAGGAAAAAAAAAAAATAGAATCTACTGTTCATTACTGTTGTTGCACAGCTGGGAGAGAGGTCGGATTCCCGTGGGGACGATCCCGAATCAGTACCCTTTCAGATTCTCAGGAAGAGGATGGGCAGCTGAGAGGTGTGGTGATTCAAATGGGAGGGATCCGTGTTAGAAGGGAGGATAGGGAGTAGGAGACACGTATGTGAAGAAGCGTGCCAGAAAAGCGGATCAAAGTGAGTGGGCTGGGCTGCAGGGCAGGAGGTAGCATGCAGTGAGCAAATATCACGTACGCACAGCACACGGCAAGGCAGACCCTGGCTGCAGAGGCTGGCTAGGGAGACACTTCTTGCGTGGGTGAGGAGAGAACGGCTTATTCCTCTATTTTTGGCTTTGGAAGTCAGAGAGAGCATCGGGGAGAAGGTGGCACTTGGTCTGGGATGGGAGGATTTCAGAGGGGAAGCCAGTCGGAAACAAAAGGCCACAGCACCATGCATTTCTCATTAGAAGTAAAAGGAGACACAGGGAACCTGTGAGGTGGACGGGGGAACTTGTTCTAAAAGGTTGGAGCAAGTTCTCTCTAAAAAAAGAAGGAAGAGTTGAAGCTATTCAGTTCAGAAAGGCCTGGGACTGGCATGTCTTGGAAGTCTGTCACATCTGGACACTGACCTCCTGCGACCACATTTCCTCCTCACGCCAGCCCTGGGAGGTGGTGCTGCCACTTTCATGTTGTAAGTGAAGCTCAGGGAACCTCAGAGCTGTGTTCAAGGTCACACAGCTAGTAGGTGGCAGTGCTGTGAGGGGCAGCTTGGTGAGATGGCTGCAGAGCCCCCTTCCCACTGCCTCTCATGACCTTCCCACAGTACTTCCTGACCTTCTCACCGCACTTCATGCCTCTCTGGCAAGGAGACGGCCTGGATGACGGGCTACAGTTGTGAGAAGAGCCATCAAAAAGCAAGTTTTCTCCCCATAAGGGAAAATGAGGGAGTATTTTGGTTGGAATGCAGATTAAATTGATGACGACATGTTAAGAATATAGAATGGGGGTGGGCAAACTATGGCCCATGGGCAAAATCCAGTCTACCATCTGTTTTTATAAATAAAGTTTTCTTTAAACACAGCTGTGCTTATCTGTTCGCATATTCTCTGTGGCAGCTTTTGCGTTACAACAGCAGAGCTGGGTGGTGGCCACAAAGTGTTCAGCCCCCAAAGCCTAAAATCTTTACTAGCCGGCCTTTTGCAGAAAATGCTAGCTCACCTCTGGATGCATGGCACATAGTAAGTGCTCATTAAATGGTAAGTTAGAAAAGCCTGGCAACTCATCAGGCCTTGGAGTTTAACAAAATTGGATTGAGGTCCTGGAATGACAGAAGGCAATTACAGCCTAAAAGGAAAAGCCAAAACATATATCTGTGTCATCAGTACTCCCTGAGGGCAATACCATCCCTTTTCCCAGGGGTCCCCTGCCGTCATGCTGTAGGCACTAGCCTTACTCTCCTGGCCTGGAGTCCTTCTGATTGTGTTTCTTCTTCCCTGAGGCCAGGCCTCTGACCTGCCCCAGGATGATTGACAGAGAGGACACGATTCCTTTAAAAAGAACCTCCTCCCCAACGTGTGATCTGGTCCTGCCTTCCTTGTGGTCCAGACGATGCAGTCACAATAATCTAGATCAGGGCTTCTCAGCCTATGTATACACTGTTGACATTCTGGGCAGGATCATTCTTTGTTGTGAGGGACTATCTTGGGCATAGTAGGATGTCTAGCAGCATCTCTCACCACTTGCCCATCAGATGCCAGTAGCAAAAAATGTCTCCAGACAGTGCCAAATGTCCTGAGGGACAAAATCAGCCCGCTTGAGAACCACCGGCTTACTCTGAAATATCACGGGGGCAACAACGTTCCAGTCCAGGACAATGAAATCCATAGTCAGAAAGACAACACTCCTTGTAAGGGCACAGACCTGTTAAAGAGGCCCCCAGTTTGTACCACTGGGTGGCTAACCAAAACCCTGAGCATCTCAGCCTGCAGCACCCGCACTTGGGTCGCTACAGCTGGAGCTGTGCTTTTGCAGAAATCCTGGGTAGTGGCCTCCTTCTGTCGGCGAAAACCGAGGAGGCTTCCCCAAGTGCTCCTTCCTGCAGCATGGGCAGCACCTCCCCAAGGACAATTTCTGGTCCCTCCCCCAGGATGCAGGAAATGCTTATGAACCCCAGCCTGCCCTGCCCCCGACTCCAGGCCAGTTCCCCAGTTGCATCAGTTTTCACATCCATCTCAAGTGACAGGAAGAAACTGCTGGAGAGCTTAAAAATACTAGTTTATTCACGGATTCACTTATGCTGTCGACCAGTCCTTAAGGATGCCCTTTGTGGGCTGGCCAGTGGGGATCAACAAGACAACACAGCACTTGCCTTCAGTGGGTTGATGGCTGAGGGGCTAGCAGGCATATAAATGAGAAATCACAATGGAGCAAATTAAGTGCCATGCTAATGCTCACTGGTTCTAGGGACACGGGGGACAAACAGTCTCAATTTGGGGGCAAAGGTAGCTATCAGGGCAAGGAGAGTGTGTGTGTTCCTGTGTGTGCATTATAGGGATGGGACGGCACTCCACGGCCGGCAACAGAAGTCCAAAAAGTTGGCAAGAGAGAGCCCAGGGCACAGTTAGAGAATCAGGGCGGCAGCAGCCGGGTGTTTGAGGAATATGTTGGCAGGCAGTTCTCCCTCTCCGCCCGCCCCCCCCCCCCACCCCCCGTCCTGTTTTATCCTGTGTGAGCAGAGGCACTGGCACTGGCGGCTTCTGTTACAGACTATCTTTTCAAGGATGTTTATGTAGCAAATTGTCTTATAAGATAGAGAGAGGGTGTCTCCTGGCAGGGCAGAGAGCAGATTTGTTTCCTGTCCAGTTAAATAAAGATAATGTCTCCCTTGGGAGCGAGGGTGGGGCAGGCTTGCTAATTGTCCCCTTTAAAAGATTAGGGTTTCCTAAACTCTGAGTTCCCTGGCCGCTGGCCATATGCTGAGCAGTTAGCACGTGCGGGCGTCATCTGGCCCTCATTACATCACTCTGTGAAATCGGGGCTTGGGAAACAGGCACAAATGTCACTCTGTCACTGTTGTGAGTACAGCAGGTCCTCGAATAACTTCATTTTGTTCAAAGTTGTTTTGTTATAACAGTGAAGTGCTGCAAGAACTTCACTCTTGTTTGTAGCAATTAGCCCACGGTAAAACTGGTTTTGTTCTATGTTGTTTTGTTTTAAGTTGCAGAACCTGTCAACGACATTGAGAATTTACTATATTAAACTGTCCCTGTGTCTGACTCAGGGGTCTTGTGTCTTTGCCAGCATCCGTGAAACTGGCAGGCTAACTTTTAGTCTGGTTAGACCCTCCCCCCACCCTTATCCCCTACCCAGTGTTTGACAGGTGGAGAGGGGGTGGAATCATGAAGGTCTTGGGGGCTGAACTACAGACCTTGCGATTAATCTGAAGAACGTTCAGTAATGAAACGTCCTGATTTGGTGTGCTAGTGTGGAGAGCAGAGGGCTGTGAGGTAAGCCTGGAGCAACATGCCTCTTGAGGGGGTTGGATAGATATGGAGCTATGGGTCTGAACAGGGCTGTGCTGGGGAGGACAGATGAAGGTCAAGGTTCTTTTTTGTTTGTTTCGTTTTGTTTTTAAGTCTAAATGGTCCTTGATAGCATTTTTTTTTTCTGACCCAGGAGTCAATCCAGATAGCCTTTTGCATTTATTTAGGTATCTCTTTAGATCTCCCATGCCCTTGACATTTCTGAAGCATACAGACCAGATACCTTATAGAATGTCCTTCAGCTTGGGTTCCTCGGATGGTCTCTCATGAGATTCAGGTTGTAGGTTTTGGTATGAATCCCACAGAAATAATGTGTCCTTCACCATGCATTTCCTCAAGAGGCACTTGATGTCACTTGTCCCATTATTGGTGATGATTTTGATGTCTGATTTTCTCCACTTTAATGTCACCATTTTCTGCTTTATAAAGAATAGGTAATCTGTGGGGAGATCCTTTGATACTGGGTGTAAAAATTTGAACATTGATTGTTTATAACAGTATGGTATTAGTTGTTCCATTTCCTGATTTTGATAAATATTGTGATTATGTAAGAAAATGTCCTTGTTGTCAGGATATAGACACTCAGGTATTTAAGTATGACAGGGCATGATGTCTGTGACTTTCTCTCAGCTGATTCAGAAACAATGACAATATAGCACGTGTATGTATGTATATATAGAGAGGGTAATAAAGCAGGGGTGGCAAAGTGTTAGCAACTAGTGATTCTAGGTGAAGAGTAATGAGACTTCATTGTGCTATTCTTCTAAATGTTCTGTACATTTAAAATGTTCTTAAATGAAAAGTGTTTTGAAAAGATACCTATAAGAGTAAAACTGTCGTGTCTTTGTGCCTGGAAGTGGGAGCCCAAGGAGAGGAAGAGAGGACTCGATTGCGATTCCAGGCTTTGGGTGTGGCAGGGGGTACCATCAGCTGACACGGAGAATGTTGGAGGAGATAGAGGAGATTTTGGAGGGAGGAGGGTGAGAGAGAAAAAGATGATGAGTTTGGTCATTTTATTTTTTAAAATATTTTTTTATTGTTTTTAGAGAGGAAGGGAGAAGGAGAGAGCGATAGAAACATCAATGATGGATCGGCTGCCTCCTGCACGCCCCACACTGAAGATTGAGCCCCCAACCCGAGCATATGCCCTGACAGGCAATTGAACCTTGACCTCCTGGTTCATAGGTTGGCACTCAACCATTGAGCCACACCAGCCAAGCAAGTTTGGTTATTTTTAAAAATTATTTGTTTGTCTGTCTGCCTTCCACTCCAGCATATCTGATTTCAGGAACCCACAGAGCACCCATCGGGGGCATCCAGTAGGCATCTAACTGGTCTAGAGCTCAGGGGGAAACCTGGGCAGGCCGGGGAAGGGATTGTTCCAGGGGAGTGCGTGTGAGAAGAGAAGAGCCAAGGACAAAACCTCGGGGACAGCTGACATGAGTGGGCAGGGAGCTACAGAGAGCTCAGAAGGGGCAGAAGAAATGGTAGAACAACTCAGACACAGCCATGTCGCCAGAAACTGGGAAAGGTTTCAGAAATGAGGTGGGGAGTGCGATGGAGAAGGTAATATGGCCGAGGGCTGAAGAGTCCAGTTCAGTGGGATGTAGGCTGGGAGGTCAGAGTCCCAGACTGTGAGCTCCGAATGGGAAGATGCGTGACTGGGAAGAGGAGGGGAGAAATCAGAGCAGAGAAAGGGGTCCTAGCAAAAGTCCACAGCTAAATAATTTGTTCAGGGCCACGTTCATCTTAGCTGTCCAGGATCGTCCCTGATGTGCTGTCTGACTGCCAAAGCAAGTCACAGCGGTGTACACACAGCCAGTGCACCCCCCCCCATGCTAATGAGGAGTGCCCAGAGGTGGATGGGGGAGACAGTGTTCTGCCAGCTGGAACAGACAGCTATGCTAGCGATTAAAAGCGCCTGTGACGATTTCAAATCTCTCTCTCTCTGCCCAGGAAGGAGCCTGTCACGGGGCAGCCTCTGCGCACAGTGTTTGCTCTCCCACCCAGTTCCTTTAGCGCCAGAGAACACGACTACATTGTCTTGTACAGAATATGCCCTCTACGAATTATCATTATCATTACTAGAGGCCCGATGCACCAAATTCGTGCCAGAGTAGGCCTTCCTTCTCCCAGCTGCCGGCACCGGCTTCCCTCTGGCACCCGGGACCCGGGCTGCCCTCGCAGCCTCGACTGGCCCTCGCAGCCCTGGCTTCGTCTGGACGGTTGTCTGGAAGGATGTCCGGAAGTCATTCTGCTGTTCGGTCTAATTGGCATGTTAGCTCTTTATTATATAGGATTATTTGAAGTTCCCCCTTTTCATTCAGAAGCCTGTTGCAAATAACAGCCTCGTTGACCCCTGGACTCTCATTTCCAGGAAGAGGATGTAGTCCCTCCGTCTTCCTCTCTGCCAGCGCCAGTCACGGCTTGTTTTCTAAAACCCACACAGGAGAACACCAGTGCTCAGTCTCAGTCAACAACTGTTTTATAGAGTCAAATATTTACAACAGAAGCAACAAATAGCCATTCAATGGAAGGTGACGCAGCCATAGAAAGGAATGAGATACCGACAAATGCTCCAACCTGGATGAACCTTGGAAACAATGTGAAAGAAGCCAGACGCAAGTTGTAGAACGCCTTCTAAATGAAATATCCGGAGCAGGCAAATCCTCAGAGAGGAAGGGAGTCGATTTGCAGTTGCCAGGGGCTGGGGAGGAGGGGAAATGGAGAGCGCCTGCTCAGTGGCTCTGGGGTTTCCTTTGGGGTGACGAAAATGTTCTGGAGCTGAACAGTGGTGATGGGTGCACAACACTGAGAATATCACTAATGGTAACTTTATATATATGTAATTTATAAATATATGTCTATTAAAATGTATATAATTTTACTACAATAAAAATTAATTACAGTTGACCTTTGAACAACACAGGTTTGAACTGTGCAGACCCTCTTATATGTGGGTGTGTTTTTTTCCAGCAAATATACATAGGGCTGAATATATGGTTGGTTGACCATATGATTTCACTCATGTGGAATTTAATGAGCAAAACGAATTACCAAGCAAAATAGAGACAGACTCATAAACAGAGATCAGGCAGACAGCTCTGTTGTGTGTGTGTGTGTGTGTGTGTGTGTGTGTGTGTGTGTGTGTGTAGGGATTGAGCAAAAAAGAAAAAAAAGAGTGAACTCAGGGACATGGACAACAGTATGGTGATTGCGGGTGGTGGGGGAGGGGTGGGTGGAGGTGGACGAGAGTGTAGAGGGGTTAATGATGATGGATAAAATATTAAAAAAATACATATGGTTGGCTGAATCTGACTTCACAGATTCAACCAACCGCAGATCAAAAGCAGTATTTTCCATCCCCGGTTGGGAATCCAGGGAAGTGGATGGCCAACAGAATGCACTGTGCCACGCCGTTTTATATAAGGGGCTTGAACATCTGGGATTTTGGTGTGGGGGAGTGGTGTCCCTGAGGATACTGAGGGACGACTGAAGTTCTAGGAGAGTTAAAAGTTATACAAGGATTTCAACTGCACGGGGGAGCCCAGGAGGTGTCAATGCCTATAAACCCCTAAGTTATTCAAGGGTCAACTATAATTTTTTTATTTTTAAAAAAGCAACCTTACCTGACACGGCAGAGTAAGGCAGCCCTGACTTCACCCACAAAACCGAGACCTGCTGAGAAGGGCTTTCCACCGGGTCTCTTCACTCTGGCTGCACGTTAGAGTCACCTGGCACTCTTTAATAAATTAAAGGCTTCTGCATTGGGGCCCCACCTGGGACCAATTAAACCAGATCTCAGGGTCTGGGCCCAGGGCAGTGGTCGGCAAACTCATTAGTCAACAGAGCCAAAAATCAACAGTACAACGATTGAAATTTCTTTTGAGAGCCAAATTTCTTAAACTTTAACTTCTTCTAACGCCACTCCTTCAAAATAGACTCGCCCAGGCCGTGGTACTTTGTGGAATAGCCACACTCAAGGGGCCAAAAAGCCACATGTGGCTTGCGAGCCGCAGTTTGCCGACCACGGGCTCAGGGCAAAGTTAGGAGTTTTGGGAGATTCCAGTGTGCACCTAAGGTTAAGAAATGCTACTCTAGACCTGGGGGTCTCAAAGTGTGGTCCATAGCACCTGGGAACCTGTTAGAACTACAGATTCTGGGGCTACAGCCCAAACCTGCTCTGTCAGGCACTCTGAGGGTGGGGCCCAGCATCAGTGTTTTAACAAGCCACCCAGGGGATTCTGATGCACAGGGGATTCTGATGCACACTCAGGCTTGACAACCACTCTTCAGAGTCTAGTCCAAGTAAATTACAGAAAGTTTTACCCAGCCAATGAGTATTTCCTGAGCATGGGCGTAAGTTTGGTTCTGTGCTGTGAAAATAGACTTTCCTCGACTCTCTATATAATGGGTTAGATTCTTAGAAAAGAACTTGTACATTAAACTGAGATGAGCCTTTTTATGGCTGAATAATATTCCATTGTATGCATATACCACATTTTGTTTATCTACTCACATGTTGGTGGGCACTTAGGTGTTGATGGGTAATTTCCACTTTTTGGCTATTATGAATAATTCTGCTAGAATATTAAGGTATAGCTATCTGTTTGAGTCCCCTCCTTTCAATTCCTTTGAGTCTATACCTAGTAGAATTGCTGAATCTCGTGATAACTGTATGTTTAACTTTTTAAGGAACCACCAAACTTTGTTCACAGTGGTTGTACCATTTTATATTCCCACCAGGAATATGTGTTTTGGGATGATGGGCAAAGTTCTGGAAGTGGATATTGGTGCTGGTTGCACAGCAGTGTGAATGTACTTAATGCCACTGAATTCAATAAACGATTCAAATAGTCAATGCTGTTATTTATATTTTACCACAATAAAAAACGATTAATGACATGAGCCAAGAAAATGGGTTTAGAAAAGCAAGTTATGCACCTCCTGGTCAACAAGGGTCATAGCTTTTTTAAAGAGCACAGAGCAGGAGGTCTGGCTCCACTGTGGACTTAGCATTTCCACGTCAACCACGATTTCTTTGTGAATGAGTCAGAGAAGAGCAAAGGGAATATGGTGATGTGGGCCAGACTAGGTTTCAGTCTTGGGATTAGGCCGTTACCACTGAAGAAACCTGTCTAACTTCTTAGTGGTTTGTTGTTGTTCAAAAACCATTTATTGAACCCTTCAGTGAGCTAGGCTCTGTGTAGGAGTCAGGGATACAAGAGTGAATGAGCTGAGAGCCTAGTGCAGTGGTTCTCAACCTTCATGCAGCATCAGAATCACCCGGGGCGCTTGTTCAATGGCAGATGCCTGGTGCCCCTCCAGAATGTCTAATTCACAGGTCTGGGGTGGGGCCCAACAATCTGCATTTCAAACAAGTTCCCCAGTGGTGTTGATGATGGTGCTTGTCCAGGGACTACACTTTGAGAGCTGCTGGTCTACTGGGGTAGAAAGATATAAAATATTATTTTGATAAGTATAGTGCTGCTAGGAAAGAAAGATGCAAAGGGCTCTCTAGGAGAGAGGTGGGCAGCAGAGCTTCTCCACAACGGACACTCTCAAAGAAGGTGGCAGGGATGGAGGAGCAGAAGCAAACAGTTGCCACCCATTTGCCTTTGGCAGCCTGCAAACCCCATGCTCCTCCCCATAAAAGCCTTCCCTCCAGCCCAGCTGATGGGGCTCAGTGGTTGAGCATCGACCAGGAGGTTGAGGTTCGATTCCTGGTCAGAGCACATGCCCGGGTTGTGGGCTTGATCCCCAGTGTGTGGTGTGCTGGAGGCAGCCGATCAATAATTCTCTCTCATCATTGATGTTTCTCTCTCTCTTTACCCAATCCCAGTCCCTGTCCTCACTCTCAAGCTGATCCAAACAAAAACTGAAATAAGAAAAAGTTTGATATAAAGTATGGGTTAAAGCACCTTTAGGAAACGTTTCCATTTGTATTGATCAGGAACATGAAATCCCAGGAAGACTGATGGGCCTGTAGTGGCAGTCCTGCCCGAAGCTTTCTAAGTAATAAGTAACCCTGACCCTCTGGCCTGTGCTCACCGCCCTTGCTCCGACTCATTTGTAGCATTAATGGGGGAAGAGCTTCAACACCAGTTTGGTTCCTTGGCTTCTGTTTGTTTATAATAAAATCATAAGACTTCATCCATCAATCATTAACCCACACCCCTGCTGGCCTCCTTTCTTTCTGATCACCTTTGCAGGCCTGCTGAGTTCTAGGATTTCTGATGCGTTTTCACTCTCTGGGTTTCCTCTCCAGGCAGGCTTCGGTGTTCTGGTCTGATCCATTCAGCAAACATTAGCTGAGTGCCTCCTTCAGCCCAGAGTTAATTTCTACCTCTGCTGACTGGATCCATCCCCTACTATCTGCTCAGAGCCACACTCCATTAATGAGCTTCTCTCTCTCCTGATCCACATTCCTTCTCTACTCCCATTGCTTCTGTGTGGAAATATGCTCAAATCTCTACATTAAAACACCAAACTTTTACAGTTACCTTCATCGTCCTGTAATGCATTTGTGTGTATGCACCCACTCTTCTCTCATCTCTTTATGGCTAGATTTCTGAAATGAGCTTAAGAAATCCTTCAAATCAACTCATTAAGCATTTAGTAAGTGCCACTTATGTGCTCAGACTTGGGGGAGAGATGTGACAAAAGTTCCAGTCTTCGAAAGGTCTTTGAACTTGCAGACTTTGAGTTCTAGTCTGGAAGTTTTATGCTCTACTGGAGATGACAGTCCTGGGTTAAACAGGTTAAATGACAATTCCAGTCACTGTACCAACGGAGGCTGGCTAAGGTGTTCAGGGTAGGGAGAAAGAACTTGAGCTGGACTTTGAGGAGTGGACAAGATTTGGAAAGCTGAAGAGGAAAGAAGAAAGCATTTCATTCAAAATTTTAGCGTAAGAACATTTGGGAAGGTTGGTTAGCACAGCTTGTTCTGAGGATGGGGGAGCTGGCCTGAGCATGGGGGCCGACTGGGGAGGCCTTGACAGTCTGACGGGTTTTAGGTCATGACAGACGGCTATGGTTCTACTTTGTTTTATTGAAGTGAGATAGGGCATGCTGTAGGAAAGGGAGTGGAGAGATGGAGTAGGGCCACAGAAGCGGAGCTGCACCTGGTTATTAGAAAGGAGATTGGCAGCTCTCAGGAAAGACTGAGGCAGGGGCCCTGCAGGGAGCCTCTTGCAGTGTGACCTGGTGAGGGCCTAACCTGGAGTGTGGAGGTGATGGAAACTTGACTCCAGGATCTGGTAGAGGTGGTGGAGGTGATGTAAACTTGACTCTAAAGCCTAGTGGAGGTGGTAGAGGTGATCAAAACTTGACTCCAGGACCTCGTAGAAGTGGTAGTGATGGAAACTTGCCTCCAGGATCCGATGAAGGTGATGGAAACTTGACTCTAGGTCCTGGTGGAGGTGGCGGTGGTGATGGAAACTTGACTCCAGGACAGGGGGCAGGTGGTGGTAGTGATGGAAACTTGACTCCAGGACCGGGGGCAGGTGGTGGTAGTGATGGAAACTTGACTCCAGGACCTGGTGGAGATGGTGGAGATGATGGAAACTTGACTCCAGGTCCTGGTGGAGGTGGAGGTGGTGATGGAAACTTGGCTCCAGGACCTAGTGGAGGTGGTGGAGATGATGGAAACTTGACTCCAGGATCTGATGAAGGTGATGGAAACTTGACTCCAGGTCCTGGTGGAGGTGGAGGTGGTGATGGAAATTTGGCACCAGGACCTGGTGGAGGTGGTGGAGATGATGGAAACTTGACTCCAGGACCTGGTGGAGGTGGTGGTGGTGATGAAAACTTGACTCCAGGACCTGGTGGAGGTGGTGGAGATGATGGAAACTTGGCTCCAGGGCCTGGTGGAGGTGGTGGAGATGATGGAAACTTGGCTCCAGGGCCTGGTGGAGGTGGTGGAGATGATGGAAACTTGACTCCAGGATCAAATGAGGGCAAAGAATGGACTGAGTCAGCCTGGCTCTAAGATTTTGAGTCTTGGAAGAATGGGTCCAATTGTTCTCTGATGAGGCATTGCTCCATTCAGTTCAGATCTAGGTCATAACACAGCAACTAGCTGCGATATGTGGATCTTATTTGAATTTGAATTTTACAAATAAATCATTACAAATTTATAAGAAAAATTGAAAAATTTTAATTTTTTCTGGATTTGATAACATTAAGGAATTGTTTTCTTTTTAAGAGTGGTAATAATATTTTGAGTCTTTATGTTTTGGAGAGACATACTGAAATATGTACTAATCCTATCTAATAAAAGAGAAACATGCAAATTGACTGTACCTCCCCTACGCCCACAAGCCAATCAGGAGCGAGTATGCAAATTCACCCAACCAAGATGTCGGTTAATTTGCATATCCAGATGCAGAGCGAAGACTGAAGACAGCGTAGAAGAAAGCCAAGCGCTGCAGAAGGGAGCAAAGCTGCAGAGAAGCAAGCAGGCAGCAGGCAGGGCGGCAGAGATGGGAGGGAAGCAGGTGGAGTGGTGGAGACTGGAGACCGCAGCAGGAAGCCCTATTCTTGCAGGAATCTTCCTGCATCAGTCCTCTAGTGACATATAGTTGGATTCATTTCAGAATTATCCAAGAACAAGGAAGTGTGGGTATAGGATAGATGAAGCCGATTGGCTATGAATTGTTAGTTGTTGAAGTTGGGGGTGTGCTCTCCTCTCTACTGTTGTATTCATATGAAATTTTCCATGAAAAAACTCTGGGCCTTGGGTAATGCAAATCTTGTACCCTAGGCCTGATTGTTTCCAATCAGAAATCACAAGGGGCATTTCAAACTGTGCCATGTTAATCTCTTGTTACATTTCAAAACAGAAATTCGGTCCTCTTCTGTTTTGCCTAAAGCAGTTAAAAGTCATGAACTGGGAAGAAATAATGCCTTGCTTTTATGTGGAAACAAACTGGGAGATACACATGATCTCCTTTATCATGATCATGGGAGGAATCCAACCAATCGAAGAGGCAAAGCCAACCCTCAAGAGAAAAGCCACATTTTTAGGTAGCTGGAAATAAATGCTTCTTTTGGAAGAGTTGGTCCCAAGGGAGGTCTTCTGGCAGCAGACACAAGGCATGAGTGTGAAAGCTGAGACTGAGTTGAAAAATTACAGCCTGAGCTTCAACTACCAGTGAAGAGGCCGGTGCTTCTGTGGAGGTGGGTCACACATTGCCAGGCAGAGTCTGCGGGCAGAAAGGAGCCTCCCACTGACACCCTGATACTAGTTGTCTGGTGCCCACCCACATGGCACCTCGTTCTCACAAGCCACAAAGATGGAGGCTGCTTTGACAACGTCCCCAGTCGTGTGAGAAGGGGACACCAGCCATCACATGCTGGTGGAGGGTCCCAGGAATCGCCATGAAGCCCATACTTGGCAGGGCAGCGACCAGGTTTCTTTTTCAATGAGTGGTCCCAGACAGAACAAATTGTCACACATGTTAACTAGAAAGCTAGGAGGGCAAATTTTGAACTTGAGGGGAAAAAATTATATCTGGGAATGGGAAGTTAGGAGATTAATGTAGGTGTGTGCTTCCCTGGGGACAAACAAGCACTCAATTAGCATGAGAATGCCCTGCAGTGAGCACACAAGGGCCTGCTCTGTGCCAGGCATTGCGGTCAAGGCGGGATGAGTGAACCATGGTTCTTGTCTTCAGGAGAGCACAGGAAGGGAGGAGACAGATGCGCAGAATCTCCTGGGAAAGTGCTGAAACAGAGGGCATGTCAGTCCTGTGACTCAGGCAGGGTAACTCAGCCAAAGTCTAACTTTGGGCAAATCGTATCATCTCATTTTCATCTATAAAATGGGGCAATTCTTGCCTTGCTGACATGGTAGAGTTGTAGAGCTGTAAGGAGCTAGACCATTAAAATAACAACAACAATGATAAATAAGGAAGTTTCAGTAGCCCCACTGGCCTGGTTCAATTGTTGAGTGTTGACCTATGAACCAGGAGGTCACAGTTTGATTCTTGGTCAGGGCACATGCCCGGGTTGCGGGCTCGATCCCCAGTATGGGGCGTGCAGGAGGCAGTGATCAATGATTCTCTCTCATCATTGATGTTTCTATCTCTCTCCCTCTCCCTTCCTCTCTGAAATCAATTATATATATATAAATACACACACACACACACACACACGTGTGTGTGTGTGTATATATATATATATATATTTAAATACCTTATATATAAAAAAGCACCAGCAATTGCATTAGCAGCTGCAGGAGTAGCCCTCTTATCTAAGGGCCGGTGACTGGCGCTCATGGACGCGTGCCCTCTGTGGACGGCAGCCAAGACCATGGGCAGGTTCCTGATGCAGATACTGCCCACTCTCCAGCCAGCCCTGGAGTAGCGGCGCCCTGCAACCTCATTCCCATAGTTAGTTCCTTGTCACATGCCCAGGAGCTGCTGTGGCATGAGCAACCCTTTCCAACTCGTTCAAACTTGCCTGATTCAGAGGGTGAAGGCGCTTAGTTCTAGTAATCTTAATAAATCCAGAGCTTGAGAGCCAGAAGGGATGTTTGGAACATGCTGTCCAATCCTCCCATTTGTACGCAGGGCAGAGGAGACTTAGGCAGGATGTCACCGGCTTGAGGTCACTGAGGTGGTGGGACAGCTGGTGCCAGAATCTGGTTCTCCAACTGTCCTGGTCCAAGAGAGCTGCTTCTCTTTCCTGGGAGGTTTGGCCACCACTGCTGCCTTTTATAACCTTGGTCTTTTCCTGTCTCCAAATACCTCATTCAGCCTAACGTCCAAGGAAGAGTAGTTAGAACAAAATAGAGAAAAATTCTTCCCAAGCTCTCTGTTCTCTGGGATCATTCATTCTTCGGAAAATGTTTCCTAAATGCCTGTCACGTCTGTAGCCGTCATCACAACCCGGGTTCACAGAGATGAAAAGGAGATGTCCCAGTTTTCAAGGAGCTCCTGGGGCAGTCGGCACTAAAAAGCTCTCTTCGTGAAACCTCTGCTCTAGGAAGAGAAAGTCCTTCTTCTAACCTGGTTCCCTTTAGTCACGTGTGCACGGAGAAGTCCTCTCATGGCCTCTTTACTTCCTGGGAATTTCCATTCATGCCCATCTGGCAGGTTCTGCCACTTGGACCATGGGCCCAGGCGGTGTAGTGAGCAGAGAAAAGGCCTTACTCTGGAGGGCCTGCCCCCACTCCATGAGCCTCTTCCTGACCCTTAGGGTTTGCATGACACCTCAGGGTTGCTTCCTCCCTGCTCCCTCCTGTCCCTGAAGAATTTGGTTTTGCCCTCAGCTGAATCACTGTCTTCCTCCAATCTGCCCCATTGCTTTGGTTCCTCCAGCCTCTCCCCAGTCACCATCTTGGTGCAGTTGAGCTGCCTTGAGTCCAGCGCTTTGAGGCCTTGGCTACAAAAACAGCATAGTTCAGTGGGAACTCTGACTGACATGTGCACGTGAGGAAACGTGTCCAGTGAAAGGTTGGACTGGAGATTCTGACGTCCCTTCCAGCTCTAGCATTTCTGAAAAGGCATATGCAAAAGTTGATAGCCTGGAAGGTTCTAGAAGGGTTCTACTGTGTGTGTCCAGACCTGGCACCAACTCCTCGCAGCATTTTAAATGAATGTGGGCACTGAGTTTTGCTTCTGATTCTCAGAAGAGGTCTCCTGGTTAGAGATTGCGGTGCAGGGAACCGGGGTGCTGAAGGCCAGAACACACACTCACACTCTTGTTGTCTATGGAAGAAGAAGAGGTCCCCAGAAGAAGTGGTGCTCCTTCCTCCTCTGCTCTAGTTAACACCCTACTCTGTGCTGAACACTGATGAATGGACCCCCAAAGGCAATGCTGGGTTCCCAACTCCAAGAGGGCCCACAGGGCACCACCATCTACTCTAACAAGCCGTGACATGCCAATTATTTGCTCTTCTGGAGAAACCTCAGCCTGAAATCTGTTTGATTGCCATGGAGATAATCTTTTAAACATAGCTTTTACATTCTTTAAAGACTTTTCCCTGTGTGAGTGAGAAGGTTTATCTGACCGGGGGACGGGATTATTTATTTTCATTTCCAGGGGAGGACTATCATCTGGTGGTCATCAGCGCCCTGTGCCACGGAGGATTTATTTTTAAGTCTGCCTCCTCACTGGTAGTTTGCCAATGAGGTTATAATAATTAGTTTGTAGTACTGTCATACTTTCTCTCAGTGTAAACTTTGCACTTTGCTCTGTGATTCCAGGCCTGTAATTACTTAATGTTTGAAAAGTATCCCTATCAGGTTGGGTTCTGTATTTACCCTGGACATGGGTATCAAGAGCCAATATCCTCAAGGGTTTCCTCTCAGGAAGATTATGCCTGTAAATCCATTAGCCTCAAAGACCTACCTGGCACTGCAGTCAGTCCGACACTGATTTTTCCCACCTGGGCGTCCCAGCAGATTCATTAAGTTCTTCCCACTAGAATGCAAGTTTGGGCCAGCAAGGGCTCCCGTTGGTGAGCAACCTGGCGGCCCTAAGGCCCAGAGCGAGCCCTGCTCACAACAGGGAGACTGTGAAAGTCAGCAGGTCTTCATGTGGAGAGGATGTGCTGTATCGAAATAGGAACAATGTACAGGATAAAGCAGAGCTGGTGGGCCCACGTCCCTGGTCTGCTGCTCTAGTCCTTTCCCCACATCACTACCAGCCTGTGGTATGGGGCATTGGCCGTACCTGGTTCTGTAGGCTGAGATCTCTGGGCCTCGGAGTACAGACCTCTAGGGAGTAAGAAGATAAAAGGTGTAATTCTATTGAATGCAGAATTACAAGGTTGGAAAAAAATTGTTTGTGGAAACCAGATTAAACCTTGGGCTTGAATCTGTCCTTCCAGGTCCTGCTGGGGAGAACAGCTGGCCCAAGAACTACCCATCCTGTGGGGGCCTGATGCAGTCCCCAATAGACCTGCACAGTGACATCCTCCAGTACGATGCCAGCCTGGAGCCCCTTGAGTTCCAGGGCTATAACGTGTCTGCCAACGAGCAATTAACCCTGACCAACAATGGCCACTCAGGTGAGGGAGAGACCCCAAAGACCTGCAGGTGTCTAGCTTCTCTCAGCTGCCTGCCTGCCCTCGTCCATCTGCCGGGGTGGGGGCTCCACTGAGGCACCAGGGGGAGGGGCCCAGATCACTCCCTCCAGGAGTGCTTTGGGTCCTGGGCTCAGCCCCTTCTGCCAGGTCAGCACCTGTCAGAAGAAGCACATGTCTTGGGGTGGGAGAGGGGACAGGCCTGGGCCCCTCTGGCCATTGGCTGTGGTGTGGGAGTGAATTCTTGGGCATCATGAACTCAAGGAGCCACACAGTTCATTGCAGGCCCGCACCCAGGCTTTGGAGTCAGACAAACGTGGATCTGAATTCTGGGCTTGCGCTTTCACCTGGAAAATGGGCATATGGGGTGGGGGGCGGGGGTACTGTGAAGATGAGAAAGTATGTATGTTGGGATCTGTTATCGAGTAGATGCTCCATAAATGGCAATTATTAATGTTGCTGTGATAGAATTCTACAGTTTGGCAGGCGCTTCATTAAAGGTTCTATCTTCACGGTCAGGTGTGCAATGCATGGTCTTGTGAACAAGCATCCACCCGTTGGTCTAATATCAGTGTTCCTGCCATCATTTTCCATTTTCCAAGGGGAACCAGGAAGGTGCTGCTGCCGCTGGGATTGCTTTAGTGAAATAGGGGTGTTCTCAGGGAAAGAGGCCCAGTTCCCGACCCACAGGCTGTGTTTCTCGGGTCTCCACCTTCCTGTATCCACCTGCCTCCTGTATGGGACCCGAGCAGGTGCTGTCTACCTGACTCTGAAGGTCACCTCTCCACTCCCCGCAGTGAAGCTGAAGCTGCCCCCGGGCATGCACATCCAGGGCCTGCCATCCCGCTACAGTGCCACACAGCTGCACCTGCACTGGGGGGACCAGAATGACCCCCATGGCTCCGAGCACACTGTTGGTGGGAAGCACTTTGCTGCTGAGGTGAGTGGGGTGGCCAGGCTGGCAGAAGCTGCCCAGGGTGTGTGATCTGGCATTCTTCCCCTTGGCTGGTGTGCAGGAAGACCAGAGCATGGAGGCGGAGGCGGGGGAGCTGTAAGATCAGTGACAGGGTGGGGATGAGGGACTCTGCCTTCATGCTCTCCACAGCCACACCCAGCCCTGTGAGCAGCGCAGGAAGGTGTAGCTACTCCGGCCACACTGCAGCTCCTCTGTGGTCTCCAGGTCCCCTTTCTCTCCTACACAGGCTGAGTTTGTCTCTGTGTCATTTACTGCGCCATGCTGCTCAGAAGGCAGTGCTCCCAGGGGGCACAGTGGGACACATATGCCCATTTTGTAGATATCACCCTTCTGTTGGCACAGATCCCACCAGCTTGTCTAGCTGATGCACCCCCTGCTGAATTACACAGGGATAACTGCTCCCCCAACTTCTCAGTCTTCTCCACATGCCATGTTGTTGGCACAGGTCTTTCCCGTCCCATCTTTCCTTTCGCTGAACATGAGTTGTGCTTGGAACTTGGAACCCAAGTCCAGGGCTGCTCTTATACTTGGCCACAAACCAAGGGATGGCTGGCATCGTAATGTGCAGGGTGTCATGGCAACCAGAGACCGAGGACAGCTTGGGGTGTCAACAGATCATTGTGTTACATAGCCCTGAAGCACTAACCCAAAATGTCAAAGGAAGACGGGAGGAGGCGTGGCGCGTGCAATGGTGGGAGAGGGGAGAGTTGCTTTACGTCAGAGCTCCAGTGGACTTGAACTTGGGATGTGTTCTGAATGTTTACAGGGCAATACGAGGAGGTAAATACAGCTGATCAGCCAGCGGAGCCCACAGTAAACACTGACATGAGCGCTCTCCTCTGTTCTTAATTGCTGAACTGCTTAATGCCTCAGGCTAATTACAGGTTGAGCTGTGAATGTGGAAAGACTATAATTCTGGCCCAGTCGAATGGCACTGCTGGAGGTGCACATATTCCAGGCCAGGCCCCTCTCTGAACCCCCAGAACAGCGAGTTCTTCCAGGCTAATTGCCATGTGGAGGCTCCTACTTACCCAGAGGGAATAAAGGAGTTAGGGTGTCAGCCGGGAGGGTTTGGACATTTAAAAATATTCCTAGTTATTGTATTTTCTACTATGAAGCCACGTCATCAGGCCAAGAGCCTGGTGAAGACGGACCACAGATGTCAATAACAGAGGAAATACACCAGGTTAACCCTGAAGTGGTGGATTCTCTATGGAGGGTCCTTGGGAGTTGGAGGTTCTTCTGGATGGAGTATGTGTAAGACAACTCCATCCTCTCAGCAGGGGCTTCCCTTCTGTTTGTATTAGTCTTCACTTCCTCTCAATTTAGTCTGAACACAGTGCCCAAAAGCTCAAAGATCAGCTGTAAAAAGAAATAAGGCTCTAGGACCTCAGGGTTTTAGCCATACAGGATTCTGTTCCGTTTGTCAGAGCGATGCCAGGCAAGGATGGTGTTGGACAATAAGGGAGGCTGCATCCTTAGGGGAAGGGTTGTTGGGAGGGGGAAAAGGTGAAGTAGGAGCCGCTAGGAAATTCTGAATAGAGGTTCACATAAAAAAAAAAGCAATAATTTGATGTAATTTTTAAAAATTAGAAAGGGCCACTTGAAAAGTGGGGAACATGGAGCAATGTTCAATAAAATATTCTTGAATTCTAAATATAACCATATAAGATGGGAAAAAGAGGCAAAGAATCAACAAAAATGCATGTGTCAAACCTGTAGATCTATTTACTAATACTTTTTTTGGGAGAACAAATGTCACCACCTTTAGGATTAAAAATCAGGTTATAAACGTTGTCAGAATTTGTCCCAACAATGTCTAAATGCTTACCTAGACTTGTTTTCACTTGAGACCAAATTTTAGACCTGTGATTTTTCTCTACCTGAGGGATAAATGTGTGTCCTACTGAGGCTACAATTACAATGAAGTTACTAGTACAATTAAGTTAAGTTAGAGCTTTACTGCCCCAGCCCCACTGCTTCCAGATCAAGTGCACATGAGGCCATTTTGCCCCGGGTTCCAGAACAAGTAAGGAAAATTAGAAGGGAGAAGTGTTCCAAAGTACCAGGCTAGTATAAAAACCCATTTGATCATTCATTCATTCTTCATTCAATATTATTGTGCACCTGGTACTTTCCAAGCAGGATGTCAGACACGGGGATGCGATGAATTAGTAAGATGGACAGTCTGGCCTGGCAGTTTGCAGGGAGGAATGAGGGAAAAGGGAAACTGTGGAGGCCATGAGGGGAGGGTCTGAGAGGCGTGATCTACCTGGGGGGTGGCTGGTCCTCCCCCTGGGGATTCCAGTCTCTTGCAAAAGCCAGAGGTTCCCATCCCCTCATAAGCTGCTTCTCGCCCACTGCAGCTGCACATTGTCCATTATAACTCGGACCTGTACCCCAACGCCAGCACCGCCAGTAACAAGTCAGAAGGCCTCGCCGTCCTAGCTGTTCTCATAGAGGTAAGAGAGGTTAAGAGGGGTTTTACGTGAAGTTTGAAGCTGGGATGATATCAGACTCGGCCTTCGGTTCCATTCACACCGGTGTCTTGCCTGCAGAGCAGGGGGGTGTTCCCCATAGAGTTCCTTCTCTCTTGGCCTAGAGGCAGCACTTCCTGTGGCTGAGCAGCAGAAAGGGGCATGTCCTTTGTGACATTGGGAAAATGAGCCCTAGTCCCCAGCCCTAATGCATAAGGGATGGAATTGCCCAGATGGACAGGACATGTGAGTGTGTGTGGGTGTGTGTGTGTGGGGGGGGGGGGCGGGGAGAGTAGGAATCATTCAGTTCTGTACCACCAGGTGCCTGAACTCCTGACACAACTCCAGGCACCCAAGGTCCATCCTTATGGACCCTGGAATGAGTTCTTTCCTAATCCCAGAAAATGGGAACATCTCCTGATTCCCCTGCATCGTTTTCCCCTAATGAGATAGCGTGTCCCTTGTTTCTCAACACGCACACTGCCTGACCTGGCGGCAGGAGCTCAGGCTACCCTCGAGTTCCGGTAAGAGAACAAGCCTTCGGGCTCACAGCGGGTAATCGGGAGCACGGGCTACCTCCCGTGCCCTGGGACACGCCAGCCCAGCACCTTGGGTGGAAACAGCACATCCTGAGCTACCGGAGGCAGGGTCGTTCTACCAACCCCGTTCCAGCCTAGAGACCCATCGTAACTGTCCTCGTGAAGGGCGTTCTTCAGGGAGGCCTGGCAGCAGTGACCATGGCCCCAGCCAAGCTCTCCCATCACCACTGTCAGCCCAGGCTCGGCCTCTAGAAATCTCTCCCAGTTCAGCCCACCCTGTCTCTGTTGCAGATGGGCTCCTTCAACCCTTCCTACGACAAGATCTTCAGTCACCTCCAGCACGTCAAGTACAAAGGTGAGGGGACCTGGGGTGCCGGGTCACCCCCTGTTGGGACGGATGTAGTGATGCTTGTGTGACCTGAAGAAAAACGGATGCTGAGGGCAGGTGTCTGGGACCAGGTCCTTGGGTCCAATGGCCCAGAAAGGGACTCGTTCACATTTCTAGGCTCAGTCCCAGCTCAGCTGCTCCTCTGCTGTGGGGAGCAAGGCCGACACATCCCCCCACCTGTCTCTCCAGGCCAAGAAGTGCACATTCCCGGCTTCAGCATCGAAGAGTTGCTTCCCGAGAGGCCAGCCGAGTACTATCGCTACAAAGGCTCCCTGACCACGCCGCCCTGCAACCCCACGGTGCTCTGGACGGTGTTCCGGAACCCCGTGTACATTTCCCAGGAGCAGGTGAGTGTCGGCCCCTCCACGTCAGAGGCCACCAGGTATCACCCATAGCCTCCCCAGTGGCTTGCTTCCCTCACTTAGAGTTTCACTGGCTACTATTCCAACCTCCCAAATGCCACGGGCGCCTGGAAAGCGCTGTGTGGGGCTATCAAGTCAAACGAAAACGAATCCGTCTCCACCGTTCTTTAAAAAAGAGTTGTTAAGTTGCATTTCCCACGATATCCCTGGGTGGATGGTGCTCACTCCCAGGTGGGAGGGAGCGCGGTTCTTTTGCAGGGGCGGAATAAAGGCAGGGTCAGGTTGAATCGGTTCAGGAACCGGGGAGCTGGGGCTGCTGCAATGAGGGAGTGGGGATCTCTGCCCTCAAGCTCACAGTCTAGTGCGAGACGGAGGGCCAGAAGCCTCGGCAGCCAACTCTGCCCCTCTCACCGCACAGGTGATGAAAGTGAGGGTTAGATTTGAGGAGACTTGCAGGATCACCGCTGGCTAGTGCGAGAGCCAAGAGTTCCAGGCCACTGCCTGGCCCTCTACGCTACAGCCTCAATTCAAGAAGAACGTGGCCGGGGGGCCAGGGCTCACGGCCCAGCCCACCGTCACCCCCGCAGAGTGGCTCCTTTTTTCATATGAGCTACCCATCTGAGTGACCTAGATAAAAGGCAGCAAGTAGGCAGAAAGGAATAAAGATGTGGTGAATCAAGGAGAGAAACATGTGGGGAAGCAGTCACAGCCTAACCTGAAACTGCCTTGCAAACAGACTGTCATCCATGTGGGTAGATGAAAACCCCATGGAACTGGCCATCAGATGACCTGGGGAACTCTGGCCTCCTCTTGCCCTTCCTTCTGATGGGAACATCAGAATAACCAGGCCCCTCTGATTTAGAGTTGGGTCCCAAATCAGACTCAGGAGAGCGGAGCCCCTCCAGCACCCCAGGTGTCCCTACCTGCACACAGATGGCAGGCACAACCTGGAGGTAACTGCACTAGCCTGGGGAGGTGGGAAGACAGATCACCTTACTCTGCCTGGTCACCCAGAGGCCCGCAGGGGAGGGGGCCGTTCTCTGGCCTTCCCGCGGCTCTCTACAAAGTCTCTGCCAAGGCGCTGGGGCAGAGGGAGGGGGGCAGTCCCCTCCTCCTGAGGTCAGGCCAGGGGGCCCTCACTCTGCCTGAGGCTGTGTGCTCCTCTCCCGCAGCTGCTGGCTCTGGAGACAGCTCTGTACTGCACACACGAGAATGACCCATCCCCCAGGGAAATGGTCAAAAACTTCCGGCGGGTGCAGAATTTTGATGAGAGGCTGGTGTACATCTCCTTCCAAAAAGGTGAGGACTGCAGGGCGTGGGGTAGTGTGGTGCCAAGACATCCTTCCCCCCTCCCCTCAGGCTTTGTCCCGATGCCCTGGGTGGGTTATGAGCACTCTGGCCCCCACGGGAACCAGGGTGCATGAGGAGCTATTATGTGGGGGGTTCACTGAGATCTCCCTTCGTGCTTTTGACTTCCATGAGCCTTTGTAGGGAGCACGCCAGGGGCCTTTGTAGGGAGCACGACGGGAGCCCTCGCTAAGTCTGGGAGTCTCCACAGCTGGGAAAGAGAGAATGCTCCAGGGACTCTCTGCTCTGGGGACCTACCCCTTCTCCCGAGGCATATGGTAGCCCCCTTTCATGCGACCACACCACTCACTTCTCCTTCCAGGCTTTCTGAGCCCCAAGGCCCATCCCCAGCCCTGCTGGGTGGTTCAAAGCACCGTCAGTGTCCAGGGTGTCCTCGGGGAGGAGGTGCGTCCGTGGGCACGGTGGCTTGTGGTCCAGTGTGGCAGGTCCGTCCGACGGGGAAGCGCTGGCACTCACTGCCTTTCTGCCTCCTCCCCCGGAAGCAGCTCAGGCACCGGCACAGCAGCTACGGAAGGAAACCTGACAGTTCACTGTGTCCCTCCTGCTATGAAAGCCCCACTCTCCCTTTTCAACCCAGAACCCTAACTCCCCATCTTGACTTGCTCGGCACCTATATCCATACTGCGGGAAGCTAGGGGCCTGGGAAAAGGGGGGAAGGCAGCATTCCTGGGGCCCACGCCCTTCTTCAAACCTCCAAGTTTACTCTCTCCCTGCAGATGCTTGAGATTTTCCCACCTTGGGAGTCTCAAGTGGTCAGGAAGATCCATGGAAGGACCACTTTAGCCTCTTACACGTCACTGGTGGCCGACCTGGGCCAGGTGTTCATATTCAGAGATGGCCCCATTAACCCACGTGTGCCAACTCTCCTTGCCAGCTCTCCACCTTGTTTTGTTCCTTTCTTATTGTGTGAGGTTATAAATATCACCTACTAAGCTTAGTAAACATGCGAAGCTTGTATTTCAAAGCCCTGGTCAGAAAGCTGTAGAAGCACGCCCTTCTCAGTCACCCATACCTCTGGTCACTAGTATGGCCTCCTCTCAGCTGCTTAATCAAGAACTGCCCACGAACTTATCTTCTGTGTTCTCCTCTCCAGATACCACCCGTTAAGGTAATTCCCCTTCCCCTCCATTTTCTGGCCTGAAAACGGAATCTGTGAACCACAGACCTTCCTGAAAATTGAGAATGTATGTGATGTGACTAAGAGAGCTCTTTAAAGGCCTCAGATGAGCAGAATTCTGCCCCTGATCTAACCTGGATATAACCTTCTCTTTTCCTGTTCCTCTAAATGGAATATATAGGGTCAAAGGTTAAACAGAAATTCCTCATCTCTTAAACAAAATTGAGAACTCTGCCTGCAGAGAAGGGACTTGCCCACATAGACTGGATGGACTTGGCTTGTGATATGAGATAATAATCGGCTCTGTTCTCTGGGCTGGTCCATACACATCCCAGGGTCCAGGGTGACAAATACTCGCCTGTGGTCAGGAGACGTAGCTTCAAGAACTCGCTTTGTTTCCTCCCGACTGTACGATGTGGGCAAATGATGTCCCTCTTTGGCCCTGGATCTCTCGGCCGTGGAATCACAGGCTGGCCTGGTGAGCTGACCCCTTCCAGGGGGTGTGTGCTGATATGCTGATCCTGAGTGGACACTAACGGCCTCCCATCCTGACTTTACGTTGCAGGGACAGTGTTTGAGGGCGGTTACAGAGGATGAGAAGAAGCCATGCAGGAACTTGAGGCTGACATCCCAAAGTAACCCCCACTTGTAATGATGAACTGTGGTGTTGGGAGTCATTAGCCATCTTCTTAGACCTGCTCAGGTCTAAGCTGGCGCTTGTAGAGTGGGCGATGCCGTCGGGGTGTAGTGGTGTGCTTCAGTAGGCCGCCCAGGTGGTGAAGGGAGCAGCCCACAGACCAAGTCCCCGCCTTTAGGATGTCAAGATCAAGGCCCAAATGCAGCGTTGCCACTGCCCGCACTGCCCGGCTCACCCAGAGCTGCTGCTGGCAAGAGCCCAGACTGGGCCCAGCTCGCTCCTTGGAGGGAGACTCCATGGCAGCCCAAGGCAAACCTGTTCATTTGGAGGCTGATTATAGAAACGTGGCCAGAATTCTTCCCTCCCTCTCACTTCCAAAGGATGCGGGCAGCAAGCGGGGCTGTTACCAAGGAGTCATGAGGAGGCAGCCCCCAGGAGTGAAGCCCCAAACCAGGGCACTGTATTCACGAGGCCCTCTCACAGCAGCTGCCTCAGCCAGGGGTGCAGGTGTGAGGGGTGCGGGTGTGTGGGTGAGCCTGTTGGTCAGTGAGAGCCCGGAGCGGTTTGGACTCCATTATTTGCACACTGTCTCTGAAGCAATTAGGTGTGGTTCCCTCGGGGTTCTCTCTAGAAGCTGTCAGGAACAGGGAGTTGGAGAACTTTGCCAGGAGAAAAGTAACCGTAAGGAAATCCTCTGGGAGAGAAAGTGCACGGACTTTGAGAGGAGGATCTGAGACTTAACCAGACTGGAACGATTGGGGCGGAGTGGTTTAACCTGACCCTGCCTTTTCCTCAGCGGTGCTCAGAGAGGAGGACGGGACCTGGGTTCTGTCTTCAAGGGGGTGCAGTCCAACCCTGACTTAGCCCTACGGCAGGGCTTTCCAGCCCGTACATTGGGGCTGGTGATTCTTGCTGTGGGGCTGTCCCGTGCACTGCAGCATTAGCAGCGTCTGGTCTCTCCCACTATTTGCCTGTAGCACTCCGATCTGTAACAGCCAACGCTGTCTGCAGACGTGGCCAGATGTTTCCGGGGGCGGAGGGGCAGAATTGCCCTGACTGAGAACTACTGCCCCAGGAGTGTACAGTGACTTTTCTATCACAGGACTCCAGAGTTTTACACCGCAAGCCCTGGTGACGACTCTATTGCCACATGGCATTCTCATTCTGGAGAAGGTTACCCCTGACATAATAAGCTGAGGTTTCTCGTGCCAAACAATCAAACCCAGGAGGGACTCTGGGCCCATATTCTTTTAGAACTTGAGTTTTCTTTTTATATAATTGGGTATGTCCAAGGCTAAGAGAAATGGGTGAGAGAGAGCTATTCACCCTGAAGATGACAAACCTCTATCCCAGGGGTCCAGATGCCGCCCAGGTGGCAACTTTCCTCAGAATTCCTTCATCATCCCCCCCCACTTCCTTTAGTACAGGGGTCCTCAAACTTTTTAAACAGGGGGCCAGTTCACTGTCCCTCAGACCGTTGGAGGGCCGGACTATAGTTTAAAAAAAAAACAAAACTATGAACAAATTCCTATGCGCACTGCAGGCCCGGGACCAGTCGGCAGCTAAGCAGGACAGGCAGCAGCACCCGGCGGGCCGGATAAATGTCCTAGGCGGGCCGCATGTAGTTTGAGGACCCCTGCTTTAGTACCAGGTTTTCTCGCGTCGTTGCCTTTGGTTAAAATGCCCACTCTTTATGGAGAGGTGACAGTCGGGCCAGGCACTTTCTGCAGCTCCTACAAGCTGCCTCCACTAAGTGACACAAATGGAAAGCTGGACTGAAGAGGGGAAACAAGGCTCATTGTCCTTAAGGCGGGGTCCGGAGAGAGGAGCACATCCCGGGACCATTCCCGCTCACAGGAAGTCAGACGCCCCCGTGAGAAAGGGAAGGACTGCAGAGGCGGAGTCACAGTCCAGGGGCCCAGTTCTTGGTTCCTGCAAACTGACTCTTCTTAGCCTCAGACACCCACACTGGGTCCAGAGAGCCCATCCAACCTGAGTACTCACGTTGTCTAGCCCTATTTTCAACATTGAGGGACAAGAGGAAGCCAAAAAGTTTCTATAATCATGTCTTTAGTGGGCCTGCACTGAGCAACTGCATGTCCCCACAGTAGGACCAGAGGCGGCTGAGGTGCAGGTAGACAGGAGCGCTGCACAGTGGGGGTGGGCGGGGGCTCACCCACAGCAAATCTGTGGAGTAGCCCGATCAGATTCTGCTGGACCCTAAGGAAACCGGGTAGTTTTAGAAAACCTTTAAAAAAGAGGTAGAACCAAAAGCTTACAAAGCTAAGATGGCTAATTATCTAATGTTTTGAGACTAGAATGTATGCTGTGTGGTTATTGATCTTGTGTTTCTCAAAGTTCCTATTTATAAATAAACTCCATGAGATGGGAAAGGATCAGTTCTTCCAAAGCACCCCAGTGAGAAACCAGAGGAGCTCCTGCCCCTGGGGACGGGGGCTGACCGGTCAGGAGTAATCATCAACGGGCTGAGCAGTGCGTCCCAGTCCCTTCACCCAAGGCAGTTCACCACACCGCGGGCTTTCTGCGCACAGCCCAGACGAGGCTCCGTGGGGAACAGAGAACCCGCCGTGGGCCTTACCTTGCCCCTAACAACAAGCCTCTGGCCCAGAGCAGACCGTGTTCAGAAACGACAGTGGGCAAAGGGGCCCGGCCGGGAGCTGGAGCTGCCTTGGTGAGGTGGCCCGGCTGACCTGTCCAGTGCCATTTCCCTGGCACCCATCCACAGTGTCAGCCCCCTTCTAGCATTGGCAGTTGTCTCCGTGTGTGCACCCCATTTGCTTTGCCCACATTATTCCCTTTGGGAGGCCCCTCGCCTCTTCCACCTGGAAAATTCTTTCAAGGCCCAATTGCAATCATGTCCTCCCAGAAGTCTCCCCCATCCTCCTGACGGCGACTCGGTCTCCTTCAGAGAAGCTGGAGTCACGTGCCGTCCCTGTGACTCTGAGCGCACTGCAGGGTGATTTGTTACCACACGGAAACAGAAAAGTGTCTAACTTGTCCGCACACTACAGGCGCCGTACGGACAGGGACGATGGGTGTCTTTCTCACTTTTTGTGCCTGGCACTGTGCCTGGTGCTCATGACAAGTTTGAAAGAATGTAACCAATCCGTCTCCCTTCCCCTCCCCTCGCCAGTGTCTTCTCTGCAGAATGATTTGAACATAAGCCTGGCAGATTGTTACAATTTAGTTTTATCTTTATTTTGCTTTGTTATCAGTTTGCCAACAGCATTAAAATCAATTCATTTGTTTAAGAAAAACTAAAGATGGGAACTTAGCTGCCAAGCTTTGAAGGCCTGGGCTGGGGAGTTGCCTAGAGATGCTACCAGGCTTTCCGGGGCCCTGGCCCGATAGGGATAAAAGCCCCAGTCTCACCACCCATCATTCCTTCAGCAGGGAGAGTGCGAAGCACCCCAGGCCCGCACTGTAACCCGCGCCTACTGGCCCACGCCTAGGCCCTAGAGCGGTGCAGCTCCCTCTCCCAGGCCTGCATTCCTGAAACCTGGAGGGGTAGAGCCCTCCGTCCCTATCATGGTCGTAGAAAACCAGTTCTCTCATGTAATCCCATAGTATCTTCTCGGCCGATTTATTTGTCGAAACTACTTCTTTACTGGATTATTTCTTCATAATGTTCATAAGGAAACGTCCCCAGGTAGGTCCTCCAAAGATGGTGATGATCTGCGATGACTGAGCTCTTCTTATCAAAGCATCATCCAGACGAGGGCTAGCATGTCGCTGACTTGAGTCTATGACTTGTATGAAGCAGAACAGTCAGAGTTGTACCATTCAGAATGGGATTCCCCAAACTCTCCCTGCCTCTTTCCATTTTCACTATGTAACATGGCCCCTACCAAAACCGTCCGTACTTTAAAATAATACTTCGAAAGGGGCTGTATTCCTTTTCACTCAAAATTCTGTTAGAGTAAACAGAATTGCAAATAGCCTGGAAAAGGCTGGACTTGTTCCAGGAACTTCGAGCCGTGTCCAGAGGCGCTTGTTCCTCGGCTGGACTTTTCTGTTTACACTTGAGGCCTCAGAAGACCTCAGAAGCAGTTAAGCCGCAGCCCTGGTCCAGCACGATGCCTGTGAAGACGCAGCTCCTGAGCCAGCCAGACCAGGTAGCAATGCCCTTTGGCAGGCAGCCTGCCCGTCTCCCTAAGCTGTCCCTTCCTGGGCGAGGCATGTGACAGTCACGCTCTGTATCTGTGTGGTTTCCTTCTGAGTGCGATTGCCCTGTCTCTGCTCGCCCTGACATGCACCGGAGCACTTTATGGAGCGTGGATGGCTCCCCCATGTCGGTGCGGTGTGCCCCCTGTTACCCGCAGCTCAGGAGCTCCTCTGTTGTGTTCTCATCCAGGGGCTCTCATGTCCGTCTCTGTCAACCAGCCTGCCTCCGTGTCTCCTGTCTGTCCCGCTGATCTTCAATGGGGACTGCTTGTCTTGTTCACCGTCAGAACCAAACCATTTCTTTGTTTAATCTGCAGATGAATTTCTCAAGCTCTGTCTCTCCTGCATCATCTTTGGTGCCTGTTCCCTGCAGCATCCGAGAGGCTGCTGTGATGCAGGCTTGGGTTTCTCTCTCTGGGCCTGGTTCTCCGGTCGCCCCAACAGCTCTCTCTGCACCCCAGAGTCTCCCTGGCTTCCCCTCGCCCTTTAGCTTGTAGATGCGTTGGTGTCTGCCTCCCGTGGGACCCAGCCCCGTGGCTTCACCCCACTCTGCAGAAAAGCCCCGCTCCCGTGGTGGTTGGTGCTGGGGGAGGCAGGGCTCAGCATCCTGACACCTTCCGGCCCTGGCCTTCTGCAGGGCAAGTCTTAGGAGGTGGCACCTCGCCACCACCCCTCTTGCGTAGTGGCTGACGCTCTGTACTTGCTCAGCCAAGCTGCTTTGTTGAAGCTGCATCGAAGTCGCGGCTGAAAGCTTCTGTCCCAGTCTTGGGGCGCCCCTTGTTGTGGTGCTGGCTCTCCTCTCACTGTTCCCAAGGAGGGGCAACCTGGCCCTCACGTAGTGGCCCTGGGTAAGGAGCCCGGCCACGCCCGGAGAGAATCAGGCCACGGTGCACGGGCCTCATGCAGCACGGGCACTGCTCAGGGAGCCAAGCAAGTGGACTCTCCCTCCAGACCGGCCACCAAGCGGGGCTCTTGAGAGAAGCCCATTCCCGGACGCCTGGCCTCTGCAGGCTGCCCAGCTCCCCAAGGCCACGGCGCGGGGCCACTCCTCCAGCCCCGGAGCCCTGTCGGCTGTCGGGGGCCTGTGGCTCCCAGGACATGTGAGGTGACTGTGAAGGTGGCGACGATAGAAGCTGTCCGGTTTGGACGGCTTAGCCAAGTGGTTGGGCTTCCTAGTTATAGTCTCATGCGGTGAGAACTAGTTTGGTACCACAGGCATCTGGAGTTTTAGGAACAAAGAACAAAGGTGTATTTCATCGAAAGGCCTAGAAAGAAAACCATGACTAGTTGGGGTTTTCTGGGTGGTGGTTGTTTTTAAGGTCCTAGAGACCTTGGTCGTCTCCAGGTACCTTAAAAGGAAAAACACCCAATACCAAATTCCAGAGTGCGGAGGCCGCAGCCGAGCGGGCAACAAGCCTGAGCTGCGCAAACACGACACTCTCTGGGGAAAGCCGTGTCCTGAGGGCCTCCCAGGCCACACACGGACCCTTGTGTTCAGGCCGGGGAGCGACTTGGGAGGCCATGGGCTACCGGTGGTGGCTGATAAGAGCCCAGAGAGCCGGTCACCCTGTGCTAGTGGACAGCTCCTCCCCACACCTGCCGTTCATCCATACAACTCCCAGCACCACCTGGGAGCCAGACCAGAGACTCCAGGGCTGGCCTTGGACCGGGAGGCCGCAGGCTCAGTATGAGATTGCAGAACAGCAGGAAAGGACACTGGCTGGTGGCCCGAAGGGAATCAGCCCGATGCTAGCCACATGGCAGAAGGCGTGAGCAGAACCTTACCAGCTGTCTCAGGTCTGGTTCCCTAGGGCAGTGGTTCTGAACCTTTCTAATGCGTGACCCTTTAATACAGTTCCTCATGTTGTGGCGACCCCCAACCATAAAATTATTTTCGTTGCTACTTCATAACTGTAATTCTGCTACTGTTAATGAATCGTAATGTAAATATCTGTTCAGAACCACTGCCCTAGGGTGTCAAGTGACCCCAGGACAAGGCCCTGGCCCTCTGCTGGCACTCATACCTGGCCAGGGCTCGCCCAGGGTCTCAGGGCCACACGGGCTCTCCCTAGTGTCAGGCTGGGTGCCACCTCCTGCACAACTCCTTCCTCCACCGTGAACTGGAGCAAACATCCACACACGTAGGCCGCAAGTTCCTCCCGAATCAGAGAAGCCACCAGACAAGAGGGGTGTGTAGGCAGAGGCTTGGTTTGGATGGAGGAGGAGGAGTGGTTCTAAGAACTGAAGGAGCAGGCTGGGGCACCCAGAGGCTCCAGGACTGGGCTCCCTGTCCTACGGGAGCAGATGGAGTCACCACACCCCTCCCCCAGGGAGGCCCCAATAGGCTGACTAGGAGATCTCACTATTTCAGCCCCACTAAGGACGCCTAACTCGCCCCGTTTGTCTCAACAATAACTGCTGGGAGAAGCCGCACTCTGCTGGTCCCACATGGCACAGGAGGGAGGCTGGTGCGAAGGAGATTCTCGTTTATCCAGTGAGGCCAGAGTAATAATAGAACCAAACCAGGACAACAAGACTGGCTGGGGACGGAGCAGAAGTGTGGGGACAGGTTCCTACTATGCTCTGTCAGCCCCACCAGCCAGACATGGCTGGCTCCTTGCTGAGGAAGAGGGGTGGGTACCAGAGAGGCAGGTGACAGCCTGCCAAGTAGATGGGAACGCTTAGCCTTCCTCACCTGCCACCTGGGCCATTGCGTATGAAAAGCTGAAGTCCGGCCCAAGCAAAGAAACGACCAAAGGACATCAGAAGGAGGGATCACTGTGTAAATCCCCTCGGCGGGCAATGCCCTCCACCCCGTCTGCCTAATACCTCCACGCCAACGAAAGGTAGAGCTTCCAAACACTGGTCATGCCCACCACAGCTTGACTCAGTTAATTTCCCATCTTTTCCTTCCCTTTCGAAGAGCGAGACCTCACCTCCGCAGGACTGAGCCTGGGTACGTGGCCGCCGGCTGTGCATGCTGCAGCGGGTGATCGCTGTGATTCTCAGTGTGATCTGGGCCTGTGGCACTTCCTGCCCATTCTCTGTGCTTCTCTGTGCTGTTGCTCTGGCTCCGGCCCTTCACACTGTGGGTCTGACCCGCAAGTCTCTCTCTGATTCAAAGGCGCACCGCCAATCAAATGCTCCTCTAATGAAAGACTAATCACTCTGCACAGCATGTGTGCATTCAAAGAGCCTGTCTCCGATCTTGGTTGGCCATGGTGGAAAGCCATTGCCTGACAACATGCCTGGGCCCCATGTGGAGGTCGGGGGATTAGCGAGGTGACCTTGGGGAGGGGCCCCTGGTTGTTTTGGACTGTTTAGAACTGTGCAATGGGACTTGGGGGGCAACCCTGATACAGAGGCATCCCAGTGGGCCTTAAACCCAACAAGCAAAGGTGGAGTAAGTTCTTATTCTGTAGCCCAGGGTTTCTCAAAGGCTGGTACATGGACCACATACATCAGCATCAGCTCGAGGAGCTTTAATAAAAATGCAGATTCCTGGGCTCCACCCCAGATGGAATCCGAGTCTCTGAGGGTTGGACTCAAACAAGTCTACATGTTCAACAAGCTCTTCAGATGATGCTGGTGCCCATTTGAGAACCCCTGCTGGAGAAGGACCAACGTGTGCAAGTGGCCCCCTCTGAGGACTCCAGCCAGTCCTGCTAAGACCAGAACCTGGGAGCAGAGATGGGGAAATTCCTCCTTCCAGTGGATGATTATGCACCTGCCATGTGTTGTCACCCCCCTGTGCTGTGGGGAGAGAGGGAGGGGAGGGAGGCATGTAACGTGTTTTTCGCTGCCTCTTCACCAGGAATCATTCTTTCGGTGGCCCTGGCTTGCATTCTTGGCATCTGCATCGTCCTGGCAGTGTCCATCTGGCTTTTCAGAAGGAAGAAGAGGTGAGCTGGTTTTGCTGTGAGGCACGAGTGGGTGGCATATGTGTTTATGAGGATGAATCCGTCTGGGAAGGCAGCCTGCACAAGGAAGAGCCCCTGCCCCCGGTACCAACACAGCCTGGGATTGCTGGCTTCCAAACACCCCTGGCTCAGGCCTCCTTTGCATGAGATGCTGGTCGTTCCAGGGTCGTTATGCTGGAGGTTCTGCCAGCCTGGCTGCTGCTGCTAAGACCTTGGACGAGGCTCCTGGGGGTGGGGGTGGGGGGTCCCATTTGCCTAAATGTAAGCAGCAAGGCTGTCTTCCAAGACCTTTACATCTGGTGTGTCTTCTTTTTTTATATGTATACTTTTTATTGAATTAATTGGGGTTATATTGGCTAATAGGTTTCAAGTGTACAATTCTGTAATACATCATCTGAATATTGTGTGCTCACCCCCCAGGGTCTAATCTCCTTCCATCACCATTTATCCTCCCTTTACTCTCTTTTACCTCCCTTCCCCCCATCTTTCCCCTGGTACTGTTGTCTGTGTCTATGAGTTTGTTTGTTTTTCTTAATCCCTTCACTTTTTTCACCCAGCCCCTAAACCTCCTGACAGCTGTCACTCCGTTCTCTGTACCTATGAGTACGTTTCTATTTTGTTTATTTATTTTGTTCGTGAGATTCCACATATGAAATCATATGGTATTTGTCTTTTATGAATCAAAAAAGAAATGTGAAGGAAAACTTTATTTGTCACTCACTTTAGCTATAGTGCCCTTTGCTCATATTTCATTGTTATGTTTATTTTCCCCCCTAAAACCCAATTGATGTTTCCTGGCATGAAAAAAAGGTTGCCAGGAACCCTGCTCTGTGGAGTTGAAGGTTTGAAGCAAGGGTGGTAATGAGACCTTCTTCAAAACGCAGGCCTAGTACTGTCCGGTGTTAAAAAAGAACAGTTGGACAACGAACAGGTCCCATTCTGGTTAATGCTTTAGTTGCAGCCATTCCCTCCGAAAACCAACAGCAAAGGTCCCGAGACAGGAATCTGGCCCCTAAAACTTGCCTCGTTTCAGAGCTGAGCCAGGCTGTGCTCGGCCTCTCTCCCCTCTTTGACTAATGAGCTGTGTGTGTCCTTCTCTTTCCAGCAGTAAGAAAGGTGGCAGCAATAAAGGCGTCATTTACAAACCGGCCCTCAGGAAGGAGGCGGAGGCCCACGCCTGAGGTCCCGGCACTGCAGGCGCCGAGGTCGGACTTTGCTTTGGATGCTTACGCACGGCGGCTCCCTGGACACTGGAACTACCTGAAGGTTCCATGCAGCTCACCCCACAAACACCCCAGACCCGTGGGGGCCTCTAGCTGGGTGCCCCCCACCCTGATGCTCTGCCTCTCCCAGGGCGATCGTGGATGGGAGAGCTCGCCCAGGAGCAGGAACTCGGAGCTGTGTGCTTCACCTGTGTGAGACCAGAAGAGGTCTGGGCTCTGGGGACACACACCACGCCGCCTGCGGGGCCTGTTATAATGGGAAGTCACTTTTCTCCAGGGGTTCACTCAGGTGTGGAAGGTCAGCTCCTTGTCCCAGCTTTCACACCAGCACGTGTGCATGGGCACCCTCTACTTCCTTTGCTTTGAAGACTCAAGTCTTGCCTCAGGGAAGCCGGTGTTGTCTTCCTCTGATCCTCCTGCTGTGACACGACCTTTAGCCTGACCTTGCCCCCTGGGCAGTGGGGGGGTGGGGTGGGGAGGGGAGTGGGAAGCACAGGCAAGGGTCAAGGTGCCTGAGACAAAAGAAAGATGGAAGGGGCATCTTCCCAGTCCTGTCCTTTGGGTCAGACACACCGACTAGACTGTAGAGCGCATGGGAGACAAGGTGGAAGCTGTGAGTGTGAGAAGGACAGACGGGGAAGCCCAAGCCCAACCGCCTGTCCGTGGGGCAGTGAGGGTTTATGCTCTGTAGATGTTATCAAAAATGGGGCCACCCCTTGAACAAGTACTGCTGCTTTCTCTCTCCTAGAGCGGATGTGAGTTCTGAGAACCTAGGGAATAGGCAGAAGCAAAGTGATTGATGAGCTTTGTCTCTTTTGCCTAAATGTCCTTTCTGCCTCCTTCGTGGGATTGGGACTTGGCTACTTCTCTGACCCTGAGGATCGAGCCACAGCTTAGTTAAAAGATATTTTCAAGGTATGACAGCAGGGAGTTACCTGTGCTGGGCTGGCAGCATGGCATGTGGGGACCAAACTAAAGGAATGTGCCAAAGATCCCTCATGGTCTTCCCCTCAAGTCCCAAAGGCAGTTCCTGAGAAGACAGCTCCTTCACTGTCCCCTTCGATGGAAGAGCCCAGGCCCGAGCAGGGGCCCCCACCGCAGCCTCTCAGGTCAGCACCTCCCAGTTCACAGAACTGGCTGGTTCCCAGCCTCATCTGACAGCATGGAATGTCCTCCTGAAGCACGGGTCCCTTTCTGTCCTCCCTTCCCTCCTGCTCTCCTCTGACTCTCACGGGTCTTCGCCACTCTCTACTCTCACAACTTCCCTAGTGACGCAAGCCCCATGCCTCTGCGGCTCGTGTGCCTGGCAGGGTTACAAATGACCCCGCGGCGCCTCGGAGACGGAGACGTGGGCGCTCACGAGGCCTCTGGCAGGGCTGGGGCCTGGGGTGGCCTCCTATGCTGCCGTCAGCACACCTGATGCTGGTCAAATGACAACAGGGACAACCCAGTGACCGGCGACGTGAATGAGTCAATGCTTTCTTGGCCTCGGCCCAACGTGGCCCATCAGAAACCAACATGAGCCACTCCAGAGCAGTGGGACCCACTCAAAAAGCTCTCTATGCCTTTGGTAGATAAATTTTGTAGAGAACAGAGAGACCACTGTACCTGGCAATGGCTTTCATAAGAAGAAAGATTTACTGGGCAGTGAAAGCAGTGGCATTTCTCTTGCCCCCTTCCCCCCACACAGCCCAGGCTCTGGCTTCCTGGGCGTCTCGGCTGAGAAAAAACAAAGCCAGGGAAGCAAGCAGAGGCTCCCAGAACCAAGAGGTGACCTCCCTCCTAGTCCTTATGGGGCTCCTGAGGCTCCGCCTCTGGGACTGGGAAGCCTTCCTTCAGGCTCTCACTGATCCACTGACAGCAGTCACCACGGAGGGAAACCTGTGTGTGGGGAGGCACGTGGGAAGGCCTGGCTTCATTGCCTCTCACTAGTGGGGGTCAGGAGTCTCTCCATTTTGTTTCTTTAGTAGCATCTGATAAAACAGTAAAAACCTACACCTGTTTTCTTAATAGACTTTCTAAGATTTTGCTGCCTTGATTATTAATTGCATTTCAAGTTCAGACCTTAAATTCTTCTTCCCCTTCACTAAGCTCTCTGAACCCCTCCTGGCTGGCCCTTGGGGAGCACCGGGGTCTGCAGCACCCCTCTGTCCCTGTGCCTGGGACGGAGCATGGCCACTGTGATGAAGGTCTGTTTAGCACTTATGTATTTATTGTAAGAATGATTGTAATGAAGACACTGTAAATATGAGAAATTATAAATAAAGTTTTTCACAGGAGACTGATTTTTGGGGGGTGAGGTTAAAGCACTTAGCAGTTCCCATGGTAGGGTGACAAGTAACCAATCAGAATGAACAGCAACGCCGTTTGCATCCAGGTCTTAGAATCTGGCTCCAAAGGCTCACACACTGAAGTCCTTCATCCCTTTATTGCAGGTGGAGGCCTGTGGCGCCTGCAGCCCAGGGTCACAGCCGCTTACCCGGGAGCCGGGAAGTCTAGCGTGATCAGGGAAAGAGCCTTGAAAACTAAGTCAGAGATAAACAGACGTTTGGAAAAGAGGGAGCTTTTCTTAACCAAAGTGCCATGAACACAGGAAACGGGTCTGATGTCCCTTACGAGATATTATACCTCGTAGGGTGGTAGCCTCTCTTGGTTGCCTGAATGTGACTTCATTTTGGATCCTTTTTACAAAACACACTGTCACCCTCGTGTCATCTTTTGTCTAAGTTCAGATTTCAGATTCTGGCTTGCTAAAGAAGCCAGGCCATCGTTGTTTACTTAACTTACTTAGGAAAGCTCCCGGTTCTCACTTCAGTTGCCCCAGGGTGGAGATGGGTGCAGCTCTCAGTTCCCTTGCAGTGAGGACCGGGAAGTGTGGTGACAAGAGCCACAGGCTGGCCGAGGAGACTCCAGTCCTCCTTCAGCGTGGCCATTACCTCCTCATCGAAATCCAGCTAAATGGACAGTCTAAGCACACAGCCCAGCAGGAATACAATAAAATATAATGCAAGATGTGAAATTTTAAAGTTCTAGTAGCCACACCAAAAAAATAAAAGAAACCAGTGACATTAATTTTACTATATTATATGTAACCCAATAGATCCAAAATACTATAATTTCAACATGTGATCAATATTTTGATATGAAAGATTTTCATTCGTGGTGTGTTTTTTTTTCATAGCAAGTCTGAAATCTGGTGTGTATTTTACAATTCTAGCACATCTCAATTCAGATGCTACATTTTCATTGAAAACATTTTATCTGTATTTAGACTTCATAAAATTTACAGTTGAAAAGCATATTCACATACTGGCTCCAAATACACGCAGAAGTTTTCCAAATAACTGAATCAATTGTCAGCTTTTAAATTTAAACTTATGAAAATAAAATAAACGGAGTCTCTCTCATTTCACTAACCACCCTCCAGTGCTCAGGTGGCCCACGTGGCCAGGGCAGCACAGCCACTGTGCGGATGTGGAACGCTGACCTCTTCCTTTGAGAGGGTTAGACCCAGAGGACTGTCACACAAAAATAAACACTGGCAGAAAGCTTTGGAAGGGCGTGAGGGGCGGGGGCTGGGAGACTGAGGATAGGAGGACTGGGGAGGCAGATACAGAGAGCGGTAGGAAAGAGGGCAGGTGGAAAATCAGGCCAAGGCAAACAGACCAGCTGACCTTAGACCAGCTGCAGGCCTCCTCCCACCTCTTTCCCTGGCTCAGGAAGGAGCACTCCCCAGCCCTCCCTGCCCTGGCCAGGCCTCTGGGCCATGCCCTGGAGTCCAGGTGCTCAGCAGTGACTCCAGCCTGGGGCGCCCCAGTGCCTTGTGGGGAAGCTCTGGCTGTGGACACAAGAGCGCCTGGTTAATTGCCAGGGACCTGATGATGTGGGACCCTGACCCAGGGCTAACTGCAACTCCACCCAACCCCCACCTCCTGGTCCTGACATTCCTGCACCTGACAAGGCAGTCTACACTCCAGCTCCAAGGGGACCAGCACCTCTTGAATTGTTAGTGGTGCCTCTGTTAGAACAAGTCACCTTGCTTCCTTCGAGGTGGGGGGAGAAGTCTTGAGACCCACTTAGAAGAGGAAACCAGACCTCTGGGGCTGCCTGCGGGGAAGAGGGGTGTCACCTGTGGAGTGGGCACTGTTCTGGCATCACCATCCATGTCCACATTGGAAATGGCCTGGCAGGTATGCATGGCCCAGGGTGTGGGGGAAGGTGTGGAGGATCCCCATGCCTCACCCGTGCCCTTTCATTATTGAATGTCTGGGCAGATATAAGGGCCCAAGTGCTTTGTGGTATGGTATGGAATGATTCACCATAACAATTCATTGCAACCAGAGGTCAGCATATCATTGTGACTGCAGGTCACCCAGGGCTTCAGTATTGCCTCTCACTTGTATACCTTCACTCTAACAACCCGGGGGAGAGGGAGCAAGGCCCTTATCTTACAGTGGGAAATGAATCCAGGGCTCGGGCTCTGGGCTAAGCCAAGGCTGCACAGCTCCTGCAGTGCTAGGATCTCCAGTGACAGTGTGGGATCCACCTTCCACAGCTCCAGTGGCATGGAAACACCTTCTTGTAACAGAATTTACTGTGCTGATCTCAATCATGCTGTAACCTCATAAAACCCCACAAGCTAAAGGCTAAAGAGTCTCTGCCAATGATTTCTGGAAAGTCAACAACAATCTCCAATCTGACTGGTAACATTAAACCCTGGCCTCTGTCCAGGAAAGTGTGACCAAGGAGTGACAACTGCAAGCAAGCAAGGGAGTCAGCCCAGCGCTGGGAGGGCACCCTCACCTCTTCATTCAGCAGAACAGATTCCCAAGGACACGTTCATTGAACCCTCCCTTTTCCTAAGGCTGAACTGGGGAGAAGGAATACACCATTTGTATTTTATTTATGCAAATTCTATTTGTATAAAATTCCAAAATGCAAACTCTAGTGACAGAAACAGATCAGTGGTTGACTGGGGATGAGGCGGGGAGGACAGGGGGGATGAAGGTATTGGGCAGGAGAAATTGTTGAGGTGAAGATGTGTTCATTACCTTGATGGTGGTGATGGTTTCTCCACATATGTCAAAACTGTTCAAATTTTACTCTTTAAATATGTGCCATTTATCTTTTATCAATGATAACTCAATAAACCTGCAAAAAAAAAAAAAAGGAAAAGAAAAAATACTCCCCCACCCTCAGCCCGAGGACACCCTGCCCGTCTGGCAGGTCCATCCAGAGCTTATCCTCCTGGTCCATCTAGAAACTTGGTGGGAGCCCAGGCAGCATGATCGCTATTCACCTGGCTGGATATGACCTCTCGATACTCTAAGTCAAAGTCATTATTTCTGCCTGAGTTCACTCATTTCAAATATTAACTTTTAATTACCTGCAATGAAGACAACAAACATAAGGCCTCTGGGTTCAAGGGCAGACTGACACTCTTCAGCAACTCCCGTGTCGGTGATGACAGAGTGAGCCGGCTCCTCTGGAAGGAGCAGACTCTTCTGGAGAGGCAGGCAACATAGCCAGTTAGAGCCTCACTGAAACTAGCTTCCCAAGATACCTAGACATCCAACAGCAGCTCTCAGGCACCTTAGTTCCCCTCCTTCCTAACTACCCAACACATAACCATCTGAGAATCTTGGTACCTGCTTTCTGCAGAGAACATGCATGATCAGGAACTTATCGTTCCCTCCTAGTCGCTGCGTGAACTGTGGATTGATCTCCTATGATACTGTTATATACCAAGAAACAGAAATTTGGTCCCCAGTTCCTGGCATAGAGTTCCTAAATATTTATGATAATTCCCCTAAGCCAGTGGTCGGCAAACTCATTAGTCAACAGCGCCAAATATCAAGAGTACAATGATTGAAATTTCTTTTGAGAGCCAAATTTTTTAAACTTAAACTTCTTCTAACACCACTTCTTCAAAATAGACTTGCTCAGGCCGTGGTATTTTGTGGAAGAGCCACACTCAAGGGGCCAAAGAGCGGCATGTGGCTCGCGAGCCGAAGTTTGCCAACCACTGCCCTAAGCCATACCTAAGTTTATGCTAAGGAGATGATGCTTGGATAGGAGGGTGCTGCTTGTCAGAGGGACCAACCATATGATTAGTGAACTGGACCTTTTAGCCCCACTCCCTGACCTCCAGGGAGTTCAGTCACCAATGGCCGATGATTTAATCAATCATGCCTTCATAATGGAGCCTCCATATAAACCTTAAAACCACAGGTTCAGAGAGTTTCCAATACATGCAGGTGCTGGGAGGGTGGTGCACAGAGGAGGGCATAGAAGCTCTGAATTCCTTCTCCATACCTCGATCTATATTCCTCTTTATCTGGCTACTCATCTGTACCCTTTATAATATACTCGTAAATATAAGTAAATGCGAGCTAGTCTAAGTTTTGTGAGCTGTTCTGCTAACAAATTATCAGACGTGGGGAGAGATCACGGGAACCCACAATTTAGAGCTGGGTAGTCAGATTAAGGGATTAAACAAAAACAACAACAACAGAAAAAAACACTCGTAGACACAGACGGCAGTATGGTGATTACCAGAAGGAAAAGGAGTTGGGGAGGTAGAAGAGGGTAAAGGGGAGATAAATGGTGACGGGAGGAGACTTGACTTGGGGTGGTGAGCACACAATACAATATGCCAATGGTGTATTGTAGAACCGGAAACCTATATACTTTTATTAACCAATGCCACGACAATAAATTCAATTAAAAATAAAATAATGAAACTATGTGCATATGTGAAAATTTTAGAAAGAAAAGAAATACAGGTGACAACCTGGAACTTGGGATTGGCATCTGAAGTGGAGAGAGTCTTGTGGAATTGAGCCCTTATTTCTGTGGCGTCTGCACTAACCTCAGGCAGTTCGTATCAGAATTGAGTTAATTGTAAAACATCCACAGTAGGTGTCCACCAGGAACTGGAGAATTGCTTGGTGTCAGAAGGGTTATGAATAAAGGAAAAGGCATTTCCTTTCATCTCGCATCTATCATTCAAAATAGTTTCCAACGAACTTTCTCATACGTTCTTATTCAAAAGCAAAGATTTAATGAACACTACTGTTTGCTGAGCACAGATTACTTGATCAGGATGCAACTATGATTTAGAGAGAGTCTCCATATTCAATGATAACTGGTATCACAATTTCACTTGGGGAGACAGACAGAAACCACTCATCAAAAGGAAGAGTAGTATGAAGAGAATACTAGGTGTCCATCAACAGAAGAATGGCTAAACAAACTGTATGTCCATAAAATGGAATACCATTCAGCAAAAAGTTGCAAATTATTGATACACACAAAAAAATGAATCAGTCTCAGAAAATTGTGTTGGGTGAGAGAAGTCAGACACAAGAGAGTACGTTTTGTGTTACTCCATTTCTATGCAGTTCAAAACAAGTGAAGCTCTCTGTGGTGGTAGACGTTGGAGCCAGCGGCCCTCTGCAGAAGGCAGGGAACCACCTGGGGAAAGGGAAATGTTCTATATCTACATGGTGGTTACACATTTGTCGAAACTCATCTAATTATGCACTTCAAATCTGGGCATTTTACTGTGATTAACCTTTGATTTAAAAATTATGCTAATAAATCTCAGTGGAGAAAGCCACTTTGCTTTTCTGAGTCTAATCAGGAAAGACTTCACAGTGACATTTGAGCAGGACCTTGATGGAGGAATAGGATGTTTTCTGCTTGGAACTAAAACCAAAGGCAAAAATGTGGAGGTATGAGAGTCCCTGGTGCATGGTAAGCAGAGGCCTCAGGGGTGTGTGTGAGAATGTGTGGGAAGGGAGAAGAGAAAACGCTGGGAGGCAAGAAAAAGTGGTTGGGATCAGATTGTGAAAGACTTTGAATGACACACACTTTCTAATAAAGACAAAAAATCTAAAAGTGCCTCGTTTCTGGTTTTGTCTGATTACATAAATAATATATACTCACTGAAAAAAATAAAAATAACTAGGTATAAAGCCAAAAGCAAAACATTCCCCTTCAGTGCTTGGGCCAATGCTCCAACCAGTGAGTCACATCGCCAGGGCTTAAATTTGTAATTAAATAGACTAATAGGATACATAGCATATGCTCTACAAGGGCTAGGATCGTATTTTCACTTTTGTATTCTCAAAATCTAGCACAACGTCTGGCATGGGAAATATTTGTTGAATGGAAGAATGGTCTATACTTTGCTTTTGCTTTAAACATATTCCAAATAGCCTCACTCTTTTTAATGGCTGTAAAATGTTCTGCTCTTTGAGACAAAGCTCTACTGATAGGCATTTGTTGCAGATTCCTTACAGCAGCAGGACTATTATAAGACCCTTTTGTGCCTGGATGTATTTACATAGGAAAAGGAATTGCTGGTTCAAAACATGCACATTTCAAAATTGTATAAATATGATTTTGCTAAATGACCACCCAAAGGATTGTATTAATTTGCTTTCTCACAATATGCTGTTTCCACCCTATGCTCAACAATCCTTGATATTATCAATCTGTTTCATCTCTGACAATCTAGAATCTAAAAATTATTTGCTTGTTTTGCATTACTTTTATTAATGATTCAGCATTTTATCTTATGTTTACTAGTATTGACTACTGCATTTTTTTCTGTGAATTACATTTATGCCTTTGATAACTTTTTACTAAATCATATTTTTAATTTGAGAAGCTTCTTATATATTATAGGTGACAACTCTTTGTAATATATGCCAAAAATATTTCTCCCAGTCTTCTTTGTTTAGGGTAACTTTTGTTATACAGTTTTAAATTCTGTTGTCAAATCTGTCCATTTTCTACCCTTTGTGATTTGTAGCTGCAGTGCAGTGCTGAGAAATACTCTCCATCTTAAGATTAATGAATTGAGAGGAATCCAAGATGGTGGTGTAGGTAAACACCTAAACTGCTGCCCCGCACAACAATTTAAACTGCAACTAAAAGACAAAACGTCTATCACCCAGAACCATGGGGAAGCTGGCTGAGTGGAAGTTCTACAACTAGAAGGAAAGAGAAAAGAGCATTGAGATGTGCACAAGCGCTGAAAAGCTGAGGTACGGAGGCGCGGGATCTGGGCTGGCGGCAGGCGTTGCTTTTTTCTACCCAAAGGGGAGACAAGCCCCCGATTACTCTGAAATACAGTTTCTGGGGAGACGCAGGGGTCCCAAACTCCTACAGGGAGAAGCTGGATTGTCTGCTACTGGGTCGGAAAGTGAGGGGGGCCTGCTTGTAGAGCTGCGCACAGGAATAATTGTTTATCTGCGCTGGGGCACGGGACAGGACTCAGTCGGAGACACAGAGCCGGCTAACTAGCAGCCATTGCTGTTTGCCTCGCCCTAGCCTAGTGACGCCCTGAGACCCTGCCCCACACAACCTACAAACCCACCCAAGCTCCAAGCAGCGGCTTTTGCATATGAATGGACTGCCGCAATTTAACCTAACAAACTTTCAGCCCGGATCAGACAGCTCCAAAACCTCCAAACCCCAAGCAAAGAGGAGAAAACTGTAGCTCTCACTGTAGCTCCTGCTGGGTGGACTCAGACAATAGCTGAACTGCACCCCATTGGAGATCCAGAAGCCAGTATACCTAGTGGTCAGTGTGAGAAACCAGATTTCAACTCCTCACATCCATAAGTGACACATTCAAGAGGCAGACTCAGTGAGCACCAAAGCCCCACTGAAACAAGTCCTGCACCATAAGCGTGTCTCCAGCACAGCAGTTCTTATAGACACAGCGAGTCCTCACAGCCGATTGGTCTGGAGGTCAATTCCTCCCAGCGTACCAACAGCAATTAAGGCTTAACTACACCAAGACTTTGCACTCAGTCCACAAAGGGGTGTACCAAGAGCGTCCATATCAGGTGATTGGGGAGGCTGAGCTACTGACCCCTATAGGTCACCTACCACACAAAGCCACTCCATCAACACAGGGAAGCAGCCAAAATGTGGAAACAAAGAAACATGTCACGAATGAAAGAAACAGAGGAAAGCAAACTACTGGATGACATAGAGTTCAGAACCACATTTATAAGGTTACTCAAGAATCTTCTAAAAACCGCCGAGAAACTTGATGACACTTCTGAGGAGCTTAGTGAGACCTTCAAGGACCTTAATGAGAATGCCAAAAAAATGGAAAAGGATCAGTCAGAAATGAAGCATACACTGTCTAAAATAAAGAATATACAGAAACTCAACTGTAGATCAACGTACCCCAAGAATCAAACCAAAGATCTGAAATATGAGGAAACAAAAAACACCCAACCAGAAAAACAAAAAGAAAAATGAATCAAAAAATATGAAGATAGTGTAAGGAGCCTCTGGGATAACTTCAAGTGCACCAACATCCGAATTTTTGGGGTGCCAGAAGAAGAGAGAGAGCAAAATACTGAAAATCTATTAGAAGAAATAATGACAGAAAACTTTCCCCACCTGGTGAAAGAAATAGACTTACAAGTCCAGGAAGCGCACAGAACCCCAAACAAAAGGAATCCAAAGAGGACCACACCAAGACACATCATAAATAAAATGCCAAGAGCAAAAGACAAAGAGAGAATATTAAAAGCAGCAAGAGAAAAACAGTTAATTACCTACAAGGGAGTACCCATACAACTGTCAGCTGATTTCTCAGCAGAAACTATGCAGGCCAGAAGGGAGTGGCAAGAAATATTCAAAGTGATGAACAGCAAGAACCTACAACCAAGATTACTCTACCCAGCAAAGCTATCATTCAGAGTTGAAGGTCAGATAAAGAGCTTCACAGACAAGAAAAAGCTAAAGGAGTTCGTCGCCACCAAGCCAGGATTACATGAAATGCTGAAGGGTATTCTTTAAGAAGAGGAAGAAGAAGAAAAAGGTAAAGATAAAAATTATGAACAACAAAATGACATCAAATACATACCTACCAACAAGTGAATCTAAAAATCAAGTGAATAAAAATCTGAAGAACAGAATGGACTGGTGAATATAATAGAATCAGGGACATACAAAGGGAGTGGACTGACGACTCTCAGGGGAAGCAGGTGTGAGGGGTGCGGGAAGAGATTGGACAAAAATCTTACTCTTATGGATGAAGACAGTGGTGGGGGGGTAAGGACATGGGGTGGGGTGGAAAATCAGGTGGAGGGGAGCTATGGGGAAAAAAAAAGAGGAACACTTGTAATAATCTGAACAATAAAGATTTATTTTAAAAAAAAGATTAATGAATTATTCTAATACGGTCCTAGTTCTTGTATGGCTTTATTTTTTTCCATTTGAATTTTTAATATGTCTACATTTTGTTTTATAGTGAAAGTGAGGAAAAGATCTAGCTTTACTTTTTTCCTCCCAAATATAATCAAATAAATCATCAAACAATCAATTTATTGAGGTGCTGATCCTTTTCCCCATTAATTCAAAATGCCAATTTTATTATATACCAGATTCTCATCTATACATGGGCCTGTTCTGGAACTTTCATCCATACCCATTATTGTAGATTAATGGTATACTTGGGTATTTAGCAGGCTAAACACAGAAACATTTAGATAGGCTTTATTCTCTGAATGTAGCCTTGCTTTTTCAATCCAATCTAGAGATCTGGTAAATTAACAAGCAGGACACAAGTTCATGTATCACATTAAAAATTTTAAATATTGATATACTGGGTATTCTTTCATAGTGTGTTAAATAGGCATGTAATATGGAGAATTATCTTTTCATTCATTATATTTTTGTTCAGTTATTACAGAACAATAAAAAGTTTGAGTGTAATAAGATTCTGTATTAATTGCCAATAAATACATTTTCAATGAACATGTACATTTTTGTAATTTTTTCCTTTTACCTTGTTTTTGTTTTGATTTTATTTAATGAAATGTAATTTTGTATCTGTTGATGCAAATAACAGTTTGTGGGTTGTAATTTGAATGTCTGTTTTATCATTTTTATAATAATTCATTTTTATTGTGTTTTAAAAAGTATTGATCTGTGATGGATTAGGAAAAGATTTTTTTAAATAGCTCTTCACTTCAGATATTTTGAGAAGCAAACTAGTTCTAGAGAGCCAATCAATTTCAATTTCTAATTCTTTGTTGCTTGTGTAGAGAAACATGATTGATTTTTGTATGTTGATATTGAATCTTATGACTATACAAAGTTCACTGATTAGTTCTAGTCATCTTTTAGTAGCTTCCTTAGGATTTTCAACACTGACAATTATACCATCTGAAAATAAATAATTTTATTTCTTTCTTTCCTATCTGTATGACTTGTTTATTTTTCTTGTCTTTTTGCACTGGTTAGGACCTCTAGTACAATATTGAATAAAAGTGGTAAGAGTGGACATCCTTGCCTTGTTTCCAATATTAGTGGAGAACACATTCAATCTTTTATCATTTTAAGTATGGCTTTAGCTGTAGCTTTTACATAGATGTCCCCCTTTCAGGTCAGAGATATTCCTTTTTATTATATTCCTTGTTTGCTGAGAGTTTTTAAAAAATAAAAAATGAGTGTTAGATTTTAAAACTTCTCTGCATTTATTGATGTGATCCTATTTGTTTTAGTCTGTTAATATGGTGAACTGAATTATATTTGTATGTTAAAACAATCTTGTATTATTGGGATAAACTCCCCTTGGTCATATGTATTATACTTTTTATATATTACTGGATTCAATTTGCTAAAATATTGTTGATGACTTTTGTATATATATTAATGATAGATATTTGTCCATTTCATCTAAGTGTTTAATTTATTAGCTTTAATTTTTTATAATATTCCCTTTTTATTTATTAATATAAGGTCTGTGGTGATGTCTCCTCCCATTCCTGATATTCCTAATTTGTGCCTTCTTTTTCCCTTATCAGTCTGGCCAGAGCTTTACCAAGTATATTGATTTTTCTCAAAGAACCAGATTTTTGTTTTATTGATTTCCTCTGTTGTTTTTCTGCTTTCTGTTTGATTTTTGCTATTTTCTTCATTATTTCCTTTCTTCTACTTATTTTAGCTGTTGCCTGCTCCTCTTTTTTTTAAATTTTTATTTATTTTGTTTTTTGCCTGCTCCTCTTTTTCTGGTTTCTTAAGTAGAAGTCATTGATTTTAAACATTTTTACTTACCTAATAAGCATTTAATGCTCAAAATGTTCCACTCTATTCCTTCCTTAGGCACTTTGCTTTGACAACTATTCCCACTCTCTCCTGCATCATCAATTATTCCCTTTCCACTGAGTCATTCCTATCTTCATACAAACATGCTGTTATACTGTTATAGTATAGGAGAGAAAGAGAGAAAGGAAGGAAGGGAGGGAGGGAGGGGGGGAGGGAGCGACTGAGGGAGGGAGGGAGGGAGGGAGGGAGAGAAAGAAAGAAGAGAAAAGAAAAGGAAAAAGAAAAGAAAGGAAGAAAGAGAAAAATACCCTCTCTTGCCCCCACATCCTCCTCAGGCTATCATACCTCTTATAATTACATGGTTATCTGTATTCTATATACTGTGCCTACTTCCTTATCTCCCAATCTCTATAATCCACTTTATTTAGCTATTCGTCCCCACATTGAAATTGCTTTTATCAAGGTCACCCAGCAAATCATTATCTTCATATGCAACCACCAATTCCTATTCCTCACCTTATTCATTATTTAGCATCATTTCACATGCTTTCCCCTGGCTCTGAGGCCACCATACTTTCCTGGTTTTCCTTCTTTCCTCAGAGACAAGTCCACCTCCCCTTTCCACCCTCTCAACTGGAGCAGCCCAGGGCTGTCCTCAAGTTCCCACCTTTCCTCTTGATCTACATCCATTACCCAGGTGCCCTTCATCCACGCCCAAATTTTAAGTGCCATCTTATGTACTGGAGCTCTTCTATATTATTTCAAAGTTTGTAGTGCCTTTTGTAGTTGCCTTAAAGTAATACTTACGTGTTTTAATCTGGGCAGTCGGATTAAATGTTCCACAAGGACAAAGATCCCTACCGCCTGTTATTTTATTTGTCATCCTTTGTCTGTCCTGGAAAGCCCTGGTTAAACTATACACTCCATCTCTGATTGTGCTCAAGCACTGGAAACATACGGTGCTACTTCTGGTAGAAGAAGCAAGGTTTCCAGTCACCCACACTTAAGCAACAAGTACCACCTGCAAGTTACTGAGCCTTGAAGCCAGGACCTGCTCAGGGCTCGTAGTCTATTATGGTCACCTTTACTAGCAGGCTGCATGCCTCATTTATTTGGCCCGTGTTAGCCTTTGAGTTTGGCATGCTTGCCTTGGAGTGTGTCAACCCCCCAGTTCTTTTACTGAGACTGAGGCCATAAGCCAGTTGAGTTATTCCTTCCATTTAGCATTTTCAATGAGGTGAAGGTAAAATATACACTTCTTTCCATTGGAGGTTTCTCATGTGTTGAGGTTGGTCACAGGGAAATTCCTGTCCCAACTAAATACCAGAAATAACAATTAAACTAGAGCCACAATTTCGGTGTGGAAAGGCCAACGAAATTGTACACAAATCTGGTCTGTTACCTGAGGAATGCACACATCCCCTCCCCCCTGGCTCACAAGTTAGGAGCAAAGAGCCCTTGGTCCCTGGGGATATTTCATCTAATAACACAGTCAACATAAACGTGGAGCCTCATTTCAAACCAGAGTGAACAGGCACTGCACAGTTCTCTGATTCAGCCACAAAAATCTCTGTGCAGCCTTTCTGATGGCAAAGGCCAAGCTCGACCTCTTAGCTGTACTGTCTCCTCACCAAGGGGAAGGGGAAAAAGGACTCTATAGGCCGCTCAGGGTCACTGGGTAGAAGCTAAACTGCACTCTCCTTGTCAATCAACTCGCATCTTTATTTTATTTTATAAACTCACTATTTTACAATTATATTTTTCAAGGTGAGGTTCTAGGATCTTGGAGGACTCTCCTCCACATCTCAAGGAACTTCTATGCACCAAACTGCTTCTGAACACACAGAAATGAAGTAGGCCTTATGATTTTAAACCAGATAACAAAGACTTATCTTTCAAAAAAAAGTCTCAGAGCTGACAGTCATAAACAACAGAATGTACAGCCAAGTTTTATAAAGGACAAAAACTGTAATAACAGATACCAAAGGACACATTATTCCAAAAAAGAGGACACATGGAAAATGGGTAGTGCCAAACAATCTTTTTATTGTTCACTGAAAAATACAGGTCTGGAAAGAGTCTATTGCATCGTGTATTGACTGCAAGGTCTGATATTGCAAGTATATATAACAACAGTATAACATATTAAATGATACATATTGTACAGAGAGGTAATACCCACCTCTCTAAACACTAATATTTAATAGAACGAAGTAAAAAGCCTTTTATAAAATGAGAAATGTAAACATTGCAATAATAAATAAAGTGCTCTAAGCAAAGCACTTTAAAATTGTTTTGTTGTGACATGTACTCTGTCTACCTGGAGTCAGGAGTGGTGGGGACCAGGAAAAACACGGCTGACAGAAAACTAGAACTCTCAAGAAGTGCTTGAGAGTGCTCTCAACTCTATGGATAAGAGCACCCAGCATTTAGGAATGAATCTGACACTCTCAGCAAACACTGAAATGTGCTTGAGAATAAAGATATTAACGTTGGGAACAAAAGCCATTTTCTACGCATTCTGCAGATATCATCATTTATTCCTTTCAGCCATGTTTTCAGTAAGATGCACTAAAAGAGGCTATCCTGGCCAGACAGCCAGGCCAGGATTGAGGTAACAGAACTTCTCCAGTTACTACTACTAATGTAAATGAATTAAAAATAAATACAAATGTAAAGAAAGCAACAAAATCAATCTCTATTATTCACGTGGCAACATATTCAAGAGCTGCAACACTAGTGACATTCCAAGGTCCACTACATTTCCCTCCAAACTGAGGAAGCTCTGTGTAGAGAACATTCGACATCAACACCACCTCCCCCTCTCCAAATACTCTCAGGGTTCAGAAAGCTCATTATAGATAACCAATTTTTTAAAAATTGCATCTCAATATATATACAGCAACAGAGGAAGACTGTACACTCCCTCTGGGATTCCTTGGCATTAGGCAAAGCAGGGCTCTGAGGCTGTTCGCGACAACAGTGCCAAAGCTAACGATGACAATGCTCACACTCTATGAGAAACTGGGATTACAAAGTTCCTTTAGTCATAGGTAATCAAGGACTATTAAGTAACTTTCTGAACTAAGACAACAGTCTCACCATCAAAGAAAATTTTCTTCTCACCTGAGAAGTTTGTATAAGTGAGATTTTACAGTATCTCAGCTTCTTTATTTAATTTGAAACTATCAATGCACAGAGGACATCCTCAGAGGTCAAGTATGAGTAATATTAACATTCTCAGATTGTTCTACACTTTACGAGCCAGCAAATACTTTATCAGACTAACCATTTAAGAGACTTTTAAGTCAATAGTAATAACCAATTATGTATTTTTCTTATTCTGTTCATCAAAGAAATACCATGTTCCAATAGGAATAAAGCTCAGTTCAGTGGGAATCTTGTCCCCCTCAACTCTGCACAGTAAATTTCAGTTTGGTCTCTACTACTCTGGCTTTTCCTATGACTCTTCTAGTCCAAGGGAATTCTCGTGTTAAGGTAGAAAATTGCAAACTCCAGCAGAACCATTTGGTATTTGGGCTGAAGTAGACTTTAGGAGGAAAACTGTAACTGTTTAGGAGACTAAGCAATTGCTGTTTCTAGCAAGGTTGTAGCCTTGCTAGGAACACAACTGCTCTTGAATCCCTAGACTGAGAAATTCTAGTAATTTAAACACAGGAGGGAATTTCATTGCAAAAGGTCTAGTTCAGCGGTAAGGTTCTGGTCCCCAGAATGATGGTGAGTGGCAGCCCAAAATACTGGCCACATTTCCATTTCGAACATGTTCATGACTCTTTCCCCATTACAGTTTATCCAGTTCTTCCATATGTCCTATCACTGGTGAGCCCCGCCACTGCTGCTGCTGTTTCATTTGGATGTTCTGCTACACATATGGGATTCGCTGAGGTTATCACTTTCATGTGTAGGAAATCTCCATTTCACACCATAAGCTTCCTAAAAGCCATCAACTGGGAACCATTTCAAGTGAGTAAAGGCACAACTCACTGCTATTTTCTCTTTATAAAGGAAATCAAAAGCGTTGTTTAGAAGTTGAACAAACACCTTGGGTATTCCTATAAATGGAGTTATGTATCTGCTACCAAAACTCAGAGACATTTAGTAGATTTATGTATAGACTAGACAGATTACATAAAAGCATGAATTTGGCAGTTGAAAACATATTTCCAATTTTCCACTGCACCATTCAGGGGCAAGTGCTGGTTAGTGCCACAGGAGCGAATCGTGTCCACACCACCCTCTTGGTTTGTTTTCCTCATACACTTCCTCCAGCTCCAGTGAACCTGGCCCAGGTGCATCACTCAGCAGCCTGCCACGCTGCTCAAAGGCAGAACAATGGGATTCACCTCAAGGAGCCCAGCAGCTAGCAGTCCGCTGTGCTGCAGGGCTCCCGAACAGCCTTAAACTCAGAAAAGACTCATAGGATTGCATAACAATTCCTGGTTTTAGAATATCTTCCCAGAAAGTCAGAAAATGATTGGGTTTTTAGTTAAACTGAATCTGTGCTCAAAAACAATGTAATGCCTCAGAAAACAAAATCTAGAATGGAAAAACTACAGACTAATACAGCTTGTTAGTCAATAGCTTACTTTGGCTAAATTATCATAGTACTCCAGTGCAATGTATTATTGCATTTAGAGGCACAGCCTACCATGTTCTCATAAAACAGGGTCCTAGTGAAGTACATGAAAACAGTTCATGGCCTTTTGTGACTTCAGAACTGGGAAGGACAGAGGCTGGCCAGGACTTGCCATCCAGCACAAGGTGAGTCAGGAGACAGCTAAACATCTGGGTTCTATTCACTCATGGTGGTCTCAGCAAGTTCCTATCTGGACACTGATGGTTCTCAACTTGGCTGCACATCAGAGTCATCGAGGAAGCTTTTAAAAATTACCAAATGCCCAGACCAATTACACCTGGAGGCGGAAGCCCAGAAACCAGTGTTCTCTTTGCTTCCCCACCAGGCCATTCACATGTGCAGGCAGGGTGAGCTGCTGCATGAAAGCCATAGCACAGCTAGATAGTTTTGTTTTTCAGTCAATTCCACCAGGAAGAGGAAGTTTTGGAAAAAGGCACAGTTATGTTCCTCTGAAGATGCAGCTTGCTGTTGAGAGTGCTGGCTCGGGGAGGTCATCCGGAGCGTTGGCTGTAGAGGAGGAAGTTCTTGTCTTGGCAGAGCAGGTATCGTTTCAGGCTTCGGCGGCTGCCTCCAGCGACGAAGAACGCCCAGGTGCCCATGAGCAGCAGGATCATATATGCCGACACCAGACTTATTTCATACTGAGGATTAAGGAAAGTCTGCAAACAAAAATAAACCAGCTTGGGTAGCAATGGCTAGCATATTAAACATGCGAGTAACCAAAGACAAAGGGAAATACTTTTAATAGCTGTGTGTGTTTCACCAAACATACAATGTATGTCCTGTCCTGGGGAGCACCAGAACCCACAAAGACACACAGACTAACCTAGTCAGCAGACACTAGCCTATAGATCTGGGCTGTGCTGTGTTCGAATGGCAACCCTAGGTGGTAATGAGAAGCCAGAACCTACTGGAATACCCAACAGACGATACATGTCATATAACTGGGCCCAATTTATAACCCTTCCTGTGCAAGAACCAGTTAGTTCTCAGAACTGAAAGAAAGCCAGACAAGTCCAAGTTACTTTAGTATGAGTCCTTAGTATTTGAGGGAACATGAGGGGACAGCAGCATCTTTTTCAGTTGTACAACTGCTGTCAATCCCAAAAGTTCATTTGAAAAACATGGATGGGGTGCTTAGAGGTACTGGGCTACACAATAGTGAAGACCCTAGTTTCTATACTAATGGAGCTCATACACTGTAAGGGAGATAGGTAATGAATGAAGAAAAAACTAAATTAATTACATAATTACAAACTATGATGAATACTAGATCAGAACAGTTATCATTGTGATGGTGACAGGAGGGGTAAGAATGAGGTGATCTATTAGGGTGGTCAAGGAAGGCCCTGAGGAAGTGGCATTTAAACTGAGACACACAGGAGGAGGAGTGAGCCAGCCTTGTGGAGACTAAGGGAGGGAATAAAGCAGCTCGGCACAGCTGAGACCCTGAGAAGAGTCGATATTAATCATGTGTAGGGATGGAGGGGCAGCACGTGAGATGAGGTCGGAGAGGAGGGCTAGCCAGCTACAAAGCATGTTGGTAAGGAGTGTGGATTTTATACTCAGTGCAATGGAGGGTCACAATGTTTCCTTCTGGTAGGGGAGCTGAAGGACTTGAATTAGACTTTTAAACTGCAGAGAAAGATTAAAGGAGTCTATGGTGAAAGCAGTGAGACTAGTTAGGAAGGTTTTATACTGGATAAGGAGAGTACAGGATGGTGACTTAGACTAGGTGGAGGCAGAGATGGAGAGTGGATGAAAAGAACTGAGAGGACTTGCTGATGGATGGAATGTGAGGGGCAGCGAGAGGCCATGCTTCTGGCTTTAGATAAATGGTGGTGCTATTTAATGCGATAATAAAGACATGAGGAAGACCAAGCTTGGAGTGGCGGGTGAGAATCTAGTCCAAAGAGAACATGTTAAGGGTGACATGCCTGTGAGATTTCAAAAGGCAGATGTCAGGTAAGCAGTTAGATATATGAATAGGGAGAGGAGAGGCCTGGGTTAGAAACAGGAATATAGAGACACAGTCCATAGATGGTATTTAAAACCATGGTAACGAATGAAATTACCCATGGAGCTACCGCAGAGAGAAGGGAACAGAAAAGTCAAGAGCAAGCCCTGAGAACATTTATAAGTTATTTGTGCTGTTCGGTATCACAGGAGCAAATCGGAAGTGTCAACACCATTGCATTGGCCTGAGTTATTAAAAAAGAGTCAGCAAGGACTCTAAGAGCCAGCAGTGGAGTAAGAGGAAAACCAGGACAGTGTGATGCAGAAGTTAGAATAGAAAAATGTCTCAAAAAGAAGGTGGTCAGCTCTTTTTAAAGGTTGCTGAGATGAAAACACAACATTGCCCATTAGAGTTGGAGAAATGGAGGTCCTTTTTGACCTTGACAAGTGCAGTTTTAAAGGGGTGGTTGAGCAGAAACTAGACTGGGCTAGAAGTATGAGAGGTGAAGAAGTGAAGACAATTTGGGGGGATCACTCTGCGAAGTTTCACTGTGATGGGGAACAGGAGAAAAGAGGGTGGTGTTGGGAGGGGAGAAGGCAATAATTTAGTTTTATGAAGATATGTCTGTAAGCTGATAGAGATGGAAAGGCTGGCGAAGGAGGACAGAGGACAAGGAGCAAAGTCTTCAGTAGGAAAGAATTAGGTCTAGAACCCAAGTGGAGGAACTGACCTTTGACAGGAGGAGGGATTCTCTGCTGGGCCAGGGTCAGGTGGGGAGATGGGTTCTGATGTAGCCTAGCATTTGCTCTTAACAAAAGAGAGGATCTGATTGGGCCAGTTTGTCACCGTACACCTCTGCGAATCAGAGGCTAGGGTTGTGCCTCCAAAGCTCCTCACTTTCCTCACCCTCACCCTACCTGCACATGCCCCTGGCTAAGCTCTGGCCAGGGAAATAGCTGATTTTGCAGGTAGAACCTATGTAAAAAGAATGCTTTTCTCAAGAGGCATCTGTGGGCATGGCAGGCATTGAACATTTTCTGGATTCTTCTTCAGAATAATTCTATACCTCAAATCCACTGAATTTTAAGTGTAAAACATAAAGAAAAAATTGACTAGACTACATTAAATAACGTCTGTTCATAAAAAGACCACATCAGGAGACTATAAAGACAAACTACACTGCAGAAGAAGTTATTTGCAATGCATACACCTGGCAAAGTCCTCTTTTAAAGAACACAGGATGTCCCCCCCAAAAAGTATACACTCTTTAACAGCTGACAGCTCAGTTCTGAAAATGAAATATATTTTAATAAGCAAAGATTTGACTTTACACAGTTGCCATCATATTAAGGGTAACATTAGTATCCTGTACCACTGGAAGGTTTTAGGTAGGAGATGCAGAAACACTGGGTCAGAGGGCAAGGAGACCAATATAAGAAAACCTGATACAAATTCAATGTATATATACATTCTTTTGGACATTCTATATATAAAGAACCTCCCCCTCCCCCCCAAAAAAATCGAAACAAAACAGACAGACAACCCAGTAGAATGATGGGCAAAAGACTAGAACAGGCACTTCACAAAAGGATTATCCAAATGGCCAATAGCTATATGAAGACATGCTCACCCTCCTGCCCCTGGCTGTTCATCCAGGATGCTTTCTCCAGACCAGCTGCAGAACCACCTCTACTTCAAGTCTTTGCTCAAATGTCACCTTCACTGAAGCCTATGCTGACCACCTAATTCAAAAATTCGCCATCCCTCCACCTCCCACACTGGATCCCTTTTAACCTGCCCCAATTCTCCTTTCTTTCACAGTACCTACCAATTTCCAGATACTATATAATTTCTCATTATGTCTATAGCTTATTAGATTATAATTTTTACTAGATTATAAAGGCAGTGATCTTTGTTTTGGTCACTAAACTGTTTTGTTCACCTAGAACAGTACCTGGAACATAGAAGGCACTTAATTAATTATTTGTCAAGTGAACTGTCAATTGGATTCATAAGAAGGACATTTGCTTTTTCATGTAACTTCCTTTCCGGTTATAAAATGTATGTTGTAAAAAATTTGGAACATGCCAAAAACTATAAAGAATTGAAAGAATCTACCCAGAGATAAATGTATTTAATATTTTAATGCATTCTCTTTCCAATCTTTTTTTTTTTTTCATGACAATTTGACTTTACACAGTTGCCATCATATTAAGGGTAACGTTAGTATCCTGTACCATTGGAAGGTTTTAGGTAGGAGAGGTAGTAAGACTGGGTCAGAAGACAAGGAGGCCAATATAAGAAAACCTGATACAAATTCTAAATGGATGGGGAGGAGAGAAACATAAGACAGGACACCATCAGAAGAAAGCTTTTACATCCTTTAGATGAGAAATAATAAGGGCCTGGACAAGGCAGTGATGGGAATGATTCTGATGTAAATATCTGACAAACTGTAATAAAAGTCAGGCCCAAGGCATTCAAAATTACTTAAAAAATGTATCTAGTCAGGTTTTCTTTTTAAACATTATTACTCTTGAAAACTGGCATTATTATAATGTCAGAGAGAAGGGATTGAAATGGTCACTCTTGTTATTGATTAGTTAGAGTAAAACTGATACAACCCTGTGGACACTATTTTAGCAATTTGCATCAAGGGCTTTAAAAATATTCATACTATTTAACTTTATAATTCCATTCCTTGGAACAATATATTTTAAAAGTTTCATGTACAAAGATGTCCAAGACAGTGTTATAATAACCAAAAGTAGAAACAGAAGGTATTAGTCAGTTAAGCACTCTATAATACAATTTTTCTGTAATGATATAAAGCCATTAAAATTTATATATTAAAAATATTTATAAGAACATGGAGATTGTTTAAGATGTGTTACACGACAAAGCATAATTCAAGACTATTTCAGGTTTGACTGTACTCATTAAAAAGAAAGACAGTAGGGAAAAATCTTTAATGAGATCAACCTACAAATAATAGTTATCTTTCTGTAGTAAGACTTAAATGATTTATCTATCATTCATCCATTCTTTCAAGTAACATTTCTGAATTTCCTCATTTTCCCATGAGCAAGTACTTCATTTAGGGTGGAATCTACCACTGCAGACAGGTGGACTTGAGCTCCAAAAAACAGTTTGAGCACAGTGACCATACTCACCAGGGCTGACACCAGCAGGTGGGTCAGAATAACTGCAAGAAGGGGGTACCAGTTTTTCTTCTCACAGCCATCAAAAAATATAATGCCCCAGAACACGTGCAGCAATATGATCACCAGCGTCATGAAAGCTGAAAGACAGCCACCCATTAGTGCTCAGCATTCCCACAGCAGACGCCAAAGCCCACTGAACACCTCACCCGGTCATGGTACACAGCCTCTAGGGGTTCCACAATGTGAACCTGAAGGTGAACCTGTTAAAAGTCAACTTGAATCTGGCTTTTAAGAAGTGTCTCTGACCCCTAGCCAGTTTGGCTTAGTGGATAGAGTGTTGGCCTGGGGACTAAAGGGTCCCGGGTTCAATCCCAGTCAAGGGCATGTACCTCAGTTGCAGGCTCTATCCCTGAGGGGCGTGTGTGGGAAGCAACCAATCAACGTCTCTCTCTCTCCCACTTTCTCTAAAAATCAATGGAAAAATACCCTCAGGTGAGGATTAACCAAAAAAAAAAAAAGCTTTTCTGAGGAATGAAATAAAACTATTGTAATATCTAATCAGCTTTTTCTAAATTAAGCCTTCTACACTAATTAAGAGACACTTCTCTCAATTAAATGGAGTATCTTTTGTTTTTTTGTTGTTTGTTTGTTTTTGTTAATCCTGACCCGAAGATATTTTTTCCCATTGATTTTTTTTTAGGGAGAGTGGGAGAGGGAAATACAGAGAGAAACATCAATGTGAGAGAAACACATCAATTGGTTGCCTCCTGCATGAGCCCTGACCAGGGCCCAGGCCAGGGAAGAGCCTGCAACCAAGGAATGTGCCCTTGACAGGAAACAAACCCAGGACTCTTTGGTCTGTAGGCCAATGCTCTATACACTGAGCTAAACCAGCTAGGGCAGGAATATCTTTGTTTTAAACAAGTTTTCACTAAAGTGAAATTTCTCCTTGGATTTTTATAAAAGGCCAAATGGAAGAATAAAAATATTCAACATTGCAATAATTACCTAAAATTCTTCTGAGGCAACTGAAACTGAATTTGATTAGCACATACAGCTTTTCCTGTGGAATATTGTGGGTGTGTGTGCCTGGATAACATTCTTCATTTTAAAACGTGAAGTTCCACATATTCTGAAAGTTTTAACATGAAAAAAGAAAAGGCATACAGAGTTCTTTTTTTTGGCCATGAAATAAGACACCATTAACACCTACCAGTCTGGCAAAAATTCAGGTCTGATGCTTCTCTTTCACACTGCTGGTAGGAAAACAATCTAGCATTACCTCCTAAAGTTAAAAATGTGCACACTCTATTTCACTCCAGCAATTCCACAGCTATATCTGAACTCTGAAGCAGTTAGTTCTTGAATCAACAGATCACTAGCACCTGAGAACTTATTAGAAACACAACTTCTTGGGCCCTGGCCAGTGTTGCTAAGTGATTAGAGCATCGGCCTGTGCACTAAAGGTCTTGGGTTCGATTCCCAGTCAAGGGTATGTACCTGGGTTGAAGGTTGAATCCCAGGCCCCTGTTGGGGCATGTGCAGGAGGCAACCAATCAATGTATCTCACATCGATGTTTCTCTCCCCTCCTCTGCCATCCCTTCCTATCTCTCTAAAAATCAATGGCACAATATCCTCCAGTGAGGATTAACAAAACAAACAAACAAACAAAAAAGCAATGCAAATTGCCCACCCCACACTTCCAGAATTAGACACAATGAGCCCAGCAATCTGTTTAAATAGACCTTCAGTTAATTATGATGCAGTCAAGTTTGAGACCACTGCTCTAGAGAAACTCTCATATATATTTACACAAGGTATATACACACACACACACACATATTATATATATATATATGTGTGTGTGTGTATATATATATGTGTGTGTGTGTGTGTGTGTGTGTGTGTATATACACACACACACACACATACATATACATACTAGAGGCCTGGTGCATGAAATTCATACATGGAAGTGGGGGCGGGGGGGGGGTGTCCCTCAGCCCAGCCTGCACCCTCTCCAATCAGGGATCCCTGTGGGATCCGGCTTAAACAGGCAGTCGGACATCCCTCTCGCAATCCAGGACCACTGGCTCCTAACTGCTCGCCTGCCTGCCTGCCTGATCGCCCTCCATCTGCCCCCTTGCTGACCTGGTTGCCCCCCAACTGCCCCCCTGCCAGCCTGGTCACACCCACTGCCCCCCTGCCAGCCTGGTCGCCCTCTAACTGTCTGGAAGGAAGTTGGACATCCGGAAGATGTCTGGTCACCCAGTCTAATTAGCCTATTACCCTTTTATTAGTATAGATTAGGTGTACCAGTTAATAATGCAGATTTTTTCAATAGATGGAGTTACACATATGTTGATATATATGCGATTTGATATGTATGCTATTTTGTTGTATTGACAGCAAGCTTCAAAACTTCATATGTCAAATTTTCTGAAGGTGTTAACATCATAGATATTTTTACACTTAAAAATGTCAAATTTCATGCCAAAAAAAGAGCATTTGCGGGAAGTTTTAATTCACCACTTTATTTTGAAGAATAGTGCTGCTGAAAGTTATTGTATACTTCAGGAAGCTTATGGTGAACATGCTCCATCTCAAGTTACTTGTGAACGCTGGTTTAAATGCTTTAAAAAAGTGATGATTTCCATGTGAAAAACAAAGAACATCCAGGTCAACCGAAAAAGTTTGAAGACCAACAATTATAAGCATTATTGGATGAAGATGTGTTTCAAACTCAGAAACAACATGCAGAAAGATTAAATGTTGCTCAGCAAACAATTTCCAATCGTTTACAAGCAATGGGAAAGATTTTAAAGGAAGGAAAATGGGTGCCACATCAACTGAACGAGACAAATGGAAAACTGAAAAGTCATCAGTAAAATGTTGCTTCAAAGGCATGAAAGAAAGTCTTTTTTGCATCGAATTGTGACTGGCGATGAAAAGTGGATTTATTTTGAGAATCCCAAATGCACAAAATTATGGGTTGATCCAGGTCAACCATCAACATCGACTGAAAGGCCAAATCGCTTCAGAAAGAAGACAATGCTCTGCGTTTGGTGGGATCAGGATGGTGTGGTGTATTATAAGCTTCTAAAACCAGGTGAAACCATTAATACTGATCGATACCGACAACAAATAATCAATTTGAACCACACTTTGAATGTGCCAGAAGACATGGAAAAGTAATTTTGCTTCATGAAGACGCACCATCACACACTTCAAAACCAGTTAAAGACATGTTAAAAGATCTTGCCTGGGAAGTAGTAACCCAGCCGCCATATTCACCAGACCTTGCTCCTTCAGATTACCACTTGTTCTGATTGATGGCACACACACTTTCTGAACAGCACTTCAAAATGTACGAAGAAGTGGAAAATTGGGTCTCTGAATGGTCTGCCTCAAAAGAAGGACAGTTCTATTGGGACAGTATCCACAAATTACCTGAAAGATGGGGGAAATGTGTAGCTAGCGATGGACATTACTTTGAATAAAGCACTTTTGATGTTTCTCTTGAAATTATTGTGTTTTCTTTGATTATAAAATCCGCATTATTAGCCGGTACACCTTTAGTATATGACTATTTACATCAGCTAAATAGTCATATACTATTTGTAATAACAAAAAATGTCCCTCATTACCAGAATACATAGACTGTAGTATATTCACATATGGAATACTATATGATCTATAATATAAATGATCTCAAGAATATAATGCTGAGTGGGGGGAAAACATATTATGGAAAAATGACTAATATTTCACTTAAACAAAGTAAAACACACACAAAAAAATATTAAAAAGACCTAACAGTTGTGGTTTGAGAAAAGCAAGTTGTTACATCTAGTGATAGTGTGCCATCCTTTCTGTAAATGATGGTAAGTACTTTAAAGAAGAAGAGGGATTTTTTAAGCTGAGGACAAGGTTGACTAAACTAAAATGATGTATTTTAATCCCAGTGATGATCCTGGAAAGGGAAGCTGCCCTGAAGACAGATGTCTGGTGAAGTGATGGTGTAGAGTTGAGACCACTGAAGACACTCAGGAGTTAAGTTTATATCAGAAAAGACAGGGTAGAAAATACCATCTACACAGGCTCAAATGTTCACACTCTAAGGTTTTTCTAAAACCTAGATGTCAATCAAATGGCAAGAGAAAACAATGACACCATAAATGTGTCATCTGTTTGTCAGCTTATGTTTGCCCTTCTGTCTATGCATTACCACGAACATTAAAACCAGCCAATCATGCTCCCAAGTCCTGGAGTTACAGCTACTTGGGAAAATGCTCTAACTTAGGGAATTTTCAGTCCATTCTCATCCAAAAGAGCATTCTTCTGTGAGTTTCACACAAAGATCCTTAGCTCTGACCTTTCCTCCAAATTCTAAGCCCACATTTCTGTTTGCAAGGCCCTTTCCTCTAAAAACATACCTTTGATGGATTGGCCCTATCTCCAAAGTATAGTCTACATCTATGCCAGTCTGTGCTGGGCACTGATCTAGGCACTGGGGGTATCATGGTGCACAAAACACAGCCTCACCTGGCTGGTGTTCTTCAGTGGTTAAGCATCAACCTATAAACCAGGAGGTCACAGTTTGATTCCCGGTCAGGGCACATAGCTGGGTTTTGGGCTCAATCCACAGTAGGAGTCGTGCAGGAAGCAGACAATCAATCATTCTCTCTCATCATTCTATCTCTCTCTCCCTCTCTGAAATCAATAAGAATATATTAAAACAAAACAAAACAAAAACACAGTCTCATGGAACTCTCCCTACCTTTACCATTACTGTCTTATTAACACAATATCTGACCTCTTGAGCAATTATTAAAACAACGGACATTTCTACTTGACTGCTTATTTATTCAGCTAGCACTAGTTTCTGGCTGACTCCCTTGGTCATCATAAGTCTTTACTATTGCAATATGCTATTTAGAATACTGGGATTTTATTGCTTATTCTCTCCACAATTGGTTCAAGGTCCAACAGAAACGGAGACCTGGATATCTAAACTATTCTGCCACATACATACATACCATTTGATACTTCTCTCTAGTAAGTGGAATTAACTCCAACTAGAAATGAAGATTTACAAAGAGTATCTATAGGGTACTATCTTTTAATTACAAAACCTTTCTCATTTTGTGTTCCTAAACATAAAATTCTAAAGTTCCTTTAGTGAATCTAACCCTAAAATTTATTTTGTTCTAATATTCTTAAAAGTAAAAAGAAATTCTCTAAATTAACCATAAAATTATTAAAATTAGCTTATAATCCAGATTAATGAAAGGAACTTCCATAACTTGCAGTATTTTGAAACATTAATAAAAATATGAACAATTCTAGTAAGTATTGTATGTGTGAAATTGTAGCTGTCTAGTTTGATAATGTACTTCCTGTACTGATAATTTTTTTTTAATCAAATTCTCTTGGTACAAATTATTTCAATCTAACCTATTTCTAAGCAAAATGTTTCAGTGTTATCTTTAAGAGGCTACATTTAGCTGTTTGGTTCTTTTATCCCTCCTGAATATACCCCAAATACACAGATTCATAAATATCTTCATTTTCCCCTTTCTCCTTCCTGATTTCTACTTCTCTGTCCTTGCAAAGACAATCACCTAAGATAGCAACTAATCCTACTACTGGATCCTGCCAGCACAGAAGTTACTATCTTCTGGCCTCCCCTGACAACTCCAGAATATCTCTAACCATTGCCAGAAAGAGCCTAGGGCTGCTGCTGGGTGAGGGCGGCAAGAGAAAGGATGTGACTAACAATGGGCTTCGGACTTCTTTTTCCAAATAAGAGAAGAGTCTGGAGTGTCAAGGTTCTGTGACACTCCTCCATCCCTCTTGGTTACAAAAACTCTCTAGATTCAATCTCTAATGACCTAGCCCAAGTAGAAGTCAGGCCACAAAACAAAATTAAATGAAAATGCCTTTCCTGTAACAGGAACTTACTTTGCTTTAACAAATGTAACAGAATTTTATGACCTACTTTATTGTAATATAGATGTACATTTATTACTAGTCAAATAACATTCTCCAAGATTAAAGAAACATTTTGAAAATCATCTGATAATACATTGTCCATAAGAAAGGCATAGAACTGTCTCTTAATACCAACCATATCATAAAGGAGACGTCCTGAAAACAATTTGAATGACTACAGGTTTTTAAGTAGCAGTTAATATTTTATATTTATGAATATGCCCCCAAAGTATGTTTATGAGCCAAAAAGACTGCCAAGGATATAATTTTATGCTTAAAATCCCTCTGGCAAATGTTGAAAATAAAGAAATTCTCTCCTCAAATTAGCTCATCAGTGTGGAGTCAGGGGGAAGCCCATTAGAAGTTGTTTGATCTAGAAGCCTATGCAATGAAAAAATAGATGCCACAGGGTCCATTTCAAATGATTCCATTTTAGAAGTTTGTTTCATTAAAACAGTCACTGTAGGAATGTTCATTCTCAAACTGAATCCAAACCTGCCTTCTAACTCAGTGATTCTCAGCTAGGATGATTTTGCCCCCAGGGGGCGTTTTTCAATGTCTGTAGACATTTTTGGTTGCCACAACTGGGGGTGGGGTGCCTCTGACAAGTACACAGAACCAGGGGTACTGTTGAACACCCTATAATACAAAAGCCAGCCCCCAACAAAGTATTATCTGACCCCAAATATCAATAGTGCTAAGCAAGCCTAGTATCATTGTTGGTCCTAGGAAAGCTCTTGAGGAATCATGAGACAACTCTTTTTTTCCATAAACGACACATTTAAAAATACTTGAAACTCTATATTAGTCACTTATTGTCACAAAAATGCTACATCATAAACCACATCAAAAGTCATTGGCTGGCGTTGCCAGTGGGAGCATGGGGTCTAAAGTAGTGCTCACTGAAACCTGGCATCTGGCAGCAGACAGTGAGTGTGGGCTCTCCTTTACTTTGTATTCATGCTTCATTGATTGACTTCTTGAAATTAACTAGGACTTTCCCGTGTTTATCTTAGGTCTGGAACAGTTTCAGCACCATCAGATTTAACTTTTCTTTAAATGTCTGTTCCAAACTAGCCCTCAAACTATCTATTCCTCCTGTCATATGTAAAGCAAAAGCAAGCCCATAAGAACTTGGGTGGAGATTTAAATCGAAGTTGGAGATAAGATTTGTAGTTGGACTTAATGTGCACTAGGAGACAAAGGAAAGAATTGGGAATTACTCCAAAGTTTTTGACCCGAGCAACAGAAAGGATGGAAGTGCATCAGCTGAGAGGGCTACTTGTGCTCTGCATACTTGATAGTATATTGCAGATTACTAGAGACTACAATAGGCCACGGTTTAGTGAAAGGACTTTTTAGAAGTACAGTTTTCCATTCTGTTATTTGAGCAGCTTGAAAAAAGACTATTACATGACTGATGGAATGAAAACATACAATGAAAAATACATTTAATGATAAAATTGATAACATATTACAGCATATAGAGTATCCTTGTGTCATAGCCAGTGCAGTTAGCTGTGATCATTTATTGTAAGAAACTAGAGGCCCAGTGCATGAAATTTGTGCACTCAGCACAAATTTGAGGCCCCTCAGCCCAGCCTGAGCCTTCTCACAGTCCAGGAGCCCTCGGGAGATGTCTGACTGCCGGCTTAGGCCTGCTCACCGCCAGTTGGACATCCTTAGTGCTGCCGTGGAGGCGGGAGAGGCTCCTGCCACCACTGCTGCACTCACCAGCCGTGAGCCCGGCTTCTGGCTAAGCGGCACTTCCCCTGTGGGAGTGCACTGATCACCAGGGGGAAGCTCCCCTGGTGGTCAGTGTGCGTCATAGTGACCGGTTGTTCCACCATTTAGTCGATTTGCTATTAGCCTTTTATTACACAGGATTAACATTCTAATAAATTCAGAAAAGGGTAAAAATTGCAGATTAATCTCTGTGGCCTATCATTTTCTCCATATGATTAATAGATGCTATATTTTTTCTACCACTTTGCAGTTGGTAATGTAGTTATTTGAGATAGTCTTGCTTATAAGGAGCTTTCATTTAAAAATCTAAACATTTATTACTGTTACGTCTCCTTGAGCAAGAGAAAAAATAAACAAGTAGGACCAAATCAAACTAAAAAGCTTTTGCACAGCAAAAAGACAGCCACCCATCAACAAAATGAAAAGGGAACTCACCGAATGAGAGAACATATCTGTCAATGATACATCTGTTAAAGGGTTAATATCCAAAATTTATAAAGAACTTATAAAACTCAACACCAAGAAGACAAACAACCCAATTAAAATATGGGCAAAGGATCTGCATAGACACTTCTCCAAAGAGGACATACAGGTGGCCAATCGACATATGAAAAAATGCTTAACATCACTAATCATCAGAGAGATGCAAATTAAAACCAGAATGAGATATCACCTCACATCTGTCAGAATGGCTATCAACAAATCAACAAACAAAAGTCCTGGCAAGTCTGTAAGGAAAAGGGAACCCTCAGTGCAATGTTGGTGGAAATGCAGACTGGTGCAGCCACTATGGAAATCAGTATGGAGTTTCCTCAAAATATTAAAAATGGAACTGCCTTTTGACCCAACAATCCACTTCTGGGAATATATCCAAAGAAACTTGGAACTCTAATTTGAAAGAACATATGCTCCTCTATGTTCACTGCAGCATTATTTACAATAGCCAAGATCTGGAAACAGCCCAAGTGCCCATCAGTAGATAAGTGGATAAAAAAGCTGTGGTACATTTATACCATGGAATACTGCTTGGTCGTAAAAAAAGAAGGAAATCTTACTTTTTGCTATAGCATGGATGGACCTGGAGATTATTATGCTAAGTGAAATAAGCCAGTCAGAGAAAGACAAGTATCATCTGATCTCACTTATATGTGGAATCTATAGAATAATAATAAATAAATTGACAAACAAAATAGAAACAGAGGCATGGATACAAGGAATAGACTGACAGCTGTCAGAGGAAAGAGAGTTGGGGGGGAGGGGAGAGTGCTGGATGAAAGAAAGTGAAGGGATTTAAAAAACATATATGTAACACCCAGACACACACAACAGTGTAGTGACAGCCAGAGGGAAAATGGGTTGGAGGTAGGTGGAGCTGGGCAAAGGGGCGATAAATGGGGATAGAAAGAGACTTTGCTTTGGGTGATGGGCATACAATGCAGTGTGCAGATGATATTTTGTTGAGTTGTAGATTTGAGACCTATATGGTTTTGTGAACCCACATCACACCAATAAATTCAATAAAAAATAAAATAAAAATCTAAACATTTAATAAACTGCCACATTGGAGAGCTTATACTTTAAAATATTGTGAAAGTGAATAAATGAGAAAACTCACTGGGTTACAACAGCAAGGATTTCTTCTCATGCTTACTGGTCTGAAGTTGACTAATTAAGGCTGGGTTCTGCTGGGCAGTTCTGCTGGGCAGCTCTGCTGCAGGCTGCTGGGTTTGGCTCCTCACTGCATGCTGGGCCCAGGTCTGCTCTATATATGTTCATTCTGGGGTACAGGTTACAGGGGCATTGACTATGTGGGGCATGTTCTCATGGCACATGACCAGAGCCCCAGAGGGCAGGCCAACCATACAAGTGCTTTTTAAGCCTCTGACTTACATCACATCCACTAATTGGCCAAAACAAATCCCATGTGTGAGCTCAAAGTCAGGGGCAGGGAAGTACATTCTGGCCACCACGAGGCCAGGCAAGGATGTGGCTGCATAATTCTATTACAGAGAAATGACAAATTGGAACAAAAATGGAATCTACCACATTCCTCACACTTTCATTTTTCTTCAAGCTCAATATTCCTCCTTCCTTCAATCATACCCCGTACGACACAGCTTCCAGATCGTTCACTGTACTGACAATGTCCTATACCAATTTCAGTTCTTCAGTATTCCTGTTAAATACAATGCTTGGAACTGAACACAATATTCCACCTGTGGTCGGACCACATTGATTTCTTCTACAGAAAGGCTTGGTGATCTTTCTGTGCCATGTTGCACCAGCAGCAGCCTCAGACCTCTCATGTTTACCGTATCTCCTGATTGTATCATTTTCTCTTGTGCTTGATTTAATCTCTTGCTGTCTTGTACAGTAACATGCTGTACAGGCTTGTAGCCAAAGAGCAACAGGCTATACCATATAGTGTAGGTGTGCAGCAGGCTACACCATCTAGGTTTGTGTAAGTACAATCTGTGACATTCACACAAGGACAAAACTGCCTAGCAACACATTTCTCACAACATAGTCCCCAGTGCATGACTTTATTCATCCATTAATTCTCTACTCAAATATCATTTCCTCCATAAGCTGTGCCTAGTGTGGTGAAGGCCTGGGGAGGGAAGCAGATATGGGCTAGAAGGGATCAATGGAGAAAAAAGGGGACATCTGTAATACTTTCAACAGTAAAGATAGCCCTAGCTAGTTTGGCTCAGTGGATAAAGAACTGGCCTGTGGACTAAAGGGTCCCAGGTTTGATTCCAGCCAAGGGTACATACCCAGGTTGCAGGCTCAATTGTCACTGTGGGGCATGTAGGAGGCAGCCGATCAATTATTCTCTCTCATCACTGATGTTGCTATCTCTCTCTCTCCCTCTTCCTTCCCCTTTGAAATCAATAAAAATATTTTTAAAAAATAAAGTTAAAGAATAAAATAAATATTTATGGGCCTACCTAAAAACAAAATATTCCACAAGGTGCTGCGGATACTGCAGTGAACAAGATAGACAGTCCTTAATCTGGTTAGAGAGAAAGACCTAAACAAATAACTACACAGTTGACCAATTAATACAACTGCAGGCAGTACTACAAAGAAGTACAATAGCATCTGAGCATGGGTTAGAGTTTGTGTTCTGTGTGCTTATAGATCTTCCTCATCATAGTGTTTATCACACTTTACTTTAATTAGCTGTTGTCCTTATTCCATGCTACATTTACTGGGCTGTATTTTCATAGCTTGGTACAACTCCTATTGAATAAAAGTACTTAATAATTATTTTGAAATTATCAAATGGACTTGTTCAGAATACGAAATTAATGAGCCAGGATAAGACTGAGCTTAGGACTCAAATTCCCATACTTTTGCCTCTATACAGCATTACCAAGTTAATGCTAGCCTACTAGACAATTACAAATAAAAAAGAACTTATACATACATGTGTTATTTATAAACTATACCTACCTGTAACATGAAAACCTATGCACATACAGCTATCATATAATCTATATCTTATACTAATAGATGTATACTAATTAATGGCCCCCATATTCCTTATTTATAATGGAATATATTAAACAACATATCAACTTATAGATTTAACTGAAAAATTCAAAATGAGCTCATGCCTAAATAAATGGTAACAATGGCAATCATAAATAACAAACAAAATATACAAATTACGAGTTATTTTAAAATACGATAAAAGGCAATTTCTTAAATGTATAACTCAAAGTTTATGCTACAAAGAACAATGTTATCATAAATAAGAGACTCTTGCACATGATAAAGTAACAGCTGTTCTTTCACTCTATAGGTCCATATTCACAGCAGGTCAGCCTGCCAACATAAACTTAGACATTAAAATCTTTTCTTTTTAAAAAAATATATATCTTCATTTATTTCAGAGAGGACGGGAGCGGGAGAGAGAGATAGAAACATCAATGATGAGAGAGAATCATTGATCAGCTGCCTTCTGCACGCCCCACACTGGGGATCGAACCTGCAACTCATCTATGTGTCCTCACCAAGCATCGAACTGTGACCTCCTAGTTCATAGGTTGACACTCAACCACTGAGCCACGCCAGCCAGACAAATATTTTCTTTTCTTCAAAAATTTCTGTGAATTTATAGAAATACAATCCTCAAATTGCTAGTATGTTTCTTTTAACTTCTCCCAAAAGAATTACTGAAAGCTAGTCCCAGGAAAACAGCCTAGCTCACGAAAGTGAATTAGCACCCTCTAGTGAAAAAAGGAGACAGAAAACTAAGTTCCATTAGGAGAACACTTTTTCATATCCAAAGGTTGCTGATGTAGCATTATAACAGGCCAATTTAAGAAAATATAGAAAACTGTTGCAATAACACCCTCTCCTGATTGTTTTGTTCCTTTACTAGTACATTAGAATCTAACATACTTTAGCTATTAATATTATATTTATTCTAAGAAACTGACACTCGGTACTATAATCATTAAAAATATTCTAATTATGGAATGTTTTTAAAAAGATCATTTGCATGTTGGGAGCACCATTAAATAAGTATGGCCCACTAATCCACTTTCCCATCCTCATCATGTAGCCAGATGCGAAGGGCCCTGACTTTATCCTGCAGACCTTGCAAAACCATTATACAATTGTACATAGCTTGGTGGCTGCACACAGGATAGATGCACGTGGAAAGTGGAGGCTGATGATAGTGACCAAGACAGGAGACGCCCAGGCCTGAGTCGGATGGTGAACCGGTGTCCAGTGGGTTTGGGGATCACTGCAACACGCAGATTGTCTCCAAACTTCTGCAGCAATGTTTTTATTTGGTCATACCCTGTGTACCTTCTCTATTATTAAACTGTGTTGAAATGCTTAATCATTTTTTCAGTCTTGTTCTTCCTATAAAGGTAACCCCTTGAGGATAGAAATGACCTCAGTGTAGATAATAAATAATGATTTAATTTGAAAAATGTGTGAAATGTTATTTCTATTATATAACTTGTACAGATAAAAAAACATATGGTGAGTTTTTTTTAAAAGTACTTTTAAAAGATTCTTCTTGTGAAATTTAGGAGAAATCTTATGTTAATTATGTATATTACCAACTCTCAAATGTGATCACTGTATCATGATGACAATTTTTATCTTGTGGATAAAAAAGCTCTTAGAAACGAGTTGGTCCTTTTATACTGCATCTTTAAAAAGTCAACTCACCTATTATCACTTTTCCTCTCAATTTCTTTTTAAAAATATAATATGATTTATTTTTAAATGTTCAAAAGTAGGAAAACAAAACAATTTTCTTTCAGATACATACATGAAGGTAAAACTTTCAAAACAAAACATGTATACATGTTAGGCTTTCAAACCTGATTAAACTAGGAAATTAATAACTGAGAATCAGGTTACCTGCGAGGAAGGAGTGATGAGGAACTCTAAGTCCCTGCTAATGTTCTAGTTCTAGCCCGCCCCAGGTCTTCACTACCCTATTGACTGTGTCCATGGGTTACCCATGTATGCATACAAATTCTTTGTGTGATCTCTTCCTCTCAAAATTTTTAATTTCCTATCCTTTACTTTATGGTGTCTAACAGTATTTTGCCTTTAGAAAATAGAACATAAATTTCTATTCACTTGAATTCCTAAGCCAGGGAACTCCAATAGGATGACCAGAAGCTTAAACATTCATAGCTACCAGGCACATACCTGAATTTAGGAAGAAGTAGGGAGAGTCTCCATGAATGCCCACTGTGCCTGGCCCCAGGGAGTCAGACAGGGTGTTCACAAAGGAAAATACTCCACTCATGATTCCAAAGCCCAGGCCAGAAACTAAAGAGGAAGAAAAACATTGTTAAACCTTTTCACGCTATGATTTGTCTTCAAATTTCCAAGGACTGAGAAATACTATTTTGTAGAAGGGGGAAAGGTGCACATGCTATTGGGGAAACAGTAGAAAGCTGGCTCAGAAGAGGCAGGTTCTTGGCTAAATGACGAATCGAGTGAGAAGAGGAAAGGGAATGAATAGTGGGATGTAGCAGAGAAATGAAAAAGATCTAGACAGAAGCAATGGGTGAAATAGGGAATGATACGATGCTGAATCTCTGGCTTTAGTTTATAACAGAGTCTAAGTTTGATGGCTTAGAACTAGGAACTGTACTTGAAGTGTGACTGCAGTGTAAGAAGTGATCCCTGGGCCAAACTGGCTGATTCAACTTACAGACCTAGATCCAATTTTAAAAACATAATTCTAGCCCTGACTAGTGTTAGAACCTGCTCAGAGGTTAGAACATCGACTGGAGCACCAAAGGCTGCGGGTTCGATTTCTGGTCAAGGGCATGTACCTGGGTAGCCGTTTGCTCCCCACCCCAATCAGGATGTGTGCAGGATGCAACCAGTCGATGTGTCTCTCTCACATCTATGTCTGTCTGTCTCCCTGCCCCCCCCCCCGCCACCCGACACTTACACTCTCTCTGAAAAGCAATGGAAAAAATATCCTCATGTGAGGATTAACAAGCCCCCACCCCCCTAAAACACACACACATAATTCTAAAAAAGATGCAGAGGTATTAACTATAGCAATATAATGAGTCCTCCTAGTACAGCTAAAGTTATGGTAACCACCCAGAGAAGGTAACAGTAACCTCATTTAGAAATTGTTAGTTAACTAGAGTGCTCAAAACTTAACTTTCAAACCTGGCTAATATTTAATGGACACACAGATAAACGTCACCTGCAATCATTTCCCCCTTTACATAAGGGCCCTGAAAAGCTAGCAAAATAAACAATATACACCAAGAGACCAGACAGCAATAAAATACTATATCCACAAAGATGTAAAAGACAAAAATGGCTTTCATGCCAAATTTTATTTCTTTCTTAACGACACTATGCAATTCTAACTTACCATAAGCCAGCAGTCGCATAGAAGGTGCTGGCTCATCTGGATTAATAGTCTTCAAACCCTCATTGGCTTTTCTAAAATAAAACCACACAGATAATTTTTTTTAAAGAAAAAGTAGTATATCAGGAAAATACCTGAGATACTTCAAAATCCAGACACTTAATAAGGCTTTTGATAAGGCTATACTCTAAATCCAAAATCCATTTAAACAAAAACCCAGCAAATTTGCAATTACCTAAAATCAACCAAAATTTTAACCCACTTTTATCTTTTATCTAATTTTCACATAAAAGAGAAAACTATAAGTAAACAAGACATCAGGAAAAAAGCAATACTTCTGACTACTTCCTGAGATTAGTAAATACTCAGTTTAATATCCTATGGTGATCAGAGGAATGGCGGTGTGAGAGAGGACCTTGGTCTCTCCCCCTGAAACTTTAACAAGTTGATCAACTATAATTCAACAAAGGCCTCTCTGCTCAATATAGAGGCATGCCTGCAAGATCCACACTCTGAAGCATGTAAAGGTGGGCAAACAGGAACAAATGGGAAGGCGAGAAGGGAGAAGAGCTCAGATGGGTGTTCCCTGCAGTGGGGAGCTCGTGGCCCCAGCCTGCTTGGCCAGAAGAGGGGAGGAAACCTGTAGTAGCAGTAACCATAGTTGCCGGCAATTCCTTCGGCGGGAGGAACAGGGAGTGAGCACTACTTCAGGAGTGAGTGGTGTAAACTGGTATGGCCACTATGGAAAACAGTCTGGTGATTCTTCAAAAAATTAAGAGTCGAGTTACCATATGACCTAGCAATCCCTCTCCTGGGTATATACCCAAAAAACTCGAAAACATGTATTCACAAAGATATATGCACCCCTAAGTTCACTGCAGCATTATTCATGGTGGCCAAGACATAGAGACAACCAAAGTGTCCTTTGATAGACGATAGGATAAAGAAGATGTGGTACATATACACAATGGAATACTACTCAGCCATAAGAAAAGATGAAATATTGCCATTTGTGACAGTATAAACAGACCTTGAGAATAGTATGCTAAGTGAAATAAGTCATTCAGAGAAAGCTAAGAGCTATATGATTTCACTCATATGTGGGATATAAACCTGAAACTCTAGACACAAATAGCACTGTGGTGGTTGCCAGAGGAAAGGGGGAGGCGGGGGACGGGGGCTAAGGGGGAGAGAAAATGATTTGACTTGGGGTGGTGGACACACAGGACAACATACATATCTTAGATCACAGAAATGTACACTTGAAATCTATATGATGCTATTAAGCAATTTAATCTATATGATCTTATTAAGCAATTTAATTTGAGAATATATATATCCTATGGCATTTACCATTCTGAATTTTTTAAATGTTTTTTCTTAAAATTTTTTTTTTTTTTTTAGAAAAAGAGGGAGAGGGAGAGAGAAATATCAATGAGAGAGAATCATCAATCAGCTACCTCCTGCACGCCCCCTACTGGTAAGCGAGCCAGATATCCAGACATGTGCCCTGACCAGGAATTGGAATCAGTGACTTAGTGCACAGGAGGATGCTCAACCAACTCAGCCACACCATCCAGAGCTGTCACTGAATTTTTCCTTTTCCCAGAGAGATATATCTTCAATCCCACTGTGTTGGTACTTTGTTATATCTTCCACCTGGCTATACTTATTCTGCCACCCTCCCTTCTAGTTTCCACTCTATTGAACCTCAATTGTATTCGACCTTCACAGTCTAGTTCAGGCAGGAATTTCTCAAAGAACCCATCTTTACCAATGACTGGTAATCACTATCTCTTCTTTCTCTTAAATCTACAATAATGATGGTCTAAACCCTTATATGGGTATTTAATCATATGGTTGTCTGATTCTAAAATACTTACATATTTGATTCATATCCCCCCTGCCCCCCAAACAGGCTTCAGGGGAAAAATAATCAGAGGAAAAGAGAATGCTACCATCAGAAAAGAAACTAAATGGGAGGAACCAAGATGGTGGCATAGGTAAACACCTAAACTGCTGCCTCGCACAACAATTTCAAAACTACAACTAAAACACAAAACAGACATCATCTAGAACCACAGGAAAGCTGGCTGAGAGGAAATTCTACAACTAGAAGGAAAGAGAAAAGCACACGGAGACTCAGAGGAGCTGCAAAAGGCTGAGGTAGGGAGACGCAAGCGCCGAGAGGACCGACTGCTGAGTGCGCAGCTGGTTTTCTCAAGTGGGAGGGAGACGGAAACCCCCGACTGCACTGAACTCCAGTTCCGGGCGAGACTCTGGGAACCCAGACTCATTCGGGGAGAAACTGGACTGTATGGCAGCGGGCAAAACTCGAGGGCGGCTTTCTCTCAGAGGTGCTTGCAGCGATTACCAATGGACACTGAGACCCAGGGGTCTCATAGGGCAGGGCTGACAGGAAGCCAAGGCTGTCTGCTCTGCCCTGAAACTCCACCCCATCCAAGCTGAGCACAGAGGCTTTTGGAATTTTGCAAGTCTTGTCTCATAAGGCTCTCTCTAGCACAGAAGTTCTCCCGGCATAGACACAGCTGATCCTCACAGCCAATTGGCCTGGAGGTCAATTCCTCCCAGTGATAATAACAACAATCAAGACTTAACTACAACAAGGCTGTACACACAGTCCACAAAGGGGTGCACCAAGAGTGTCCACCTCAGCTAACTGGGGAGGCCGACCCACTAGGCCATATAGGAAACCTAGCACACAAAGCTAATCTACCAACTCAGGGAAGCAGCCAAAATGTGGAGACAAAGAAACAGATCACAAATGAAAGAAATGGAGGAAAGCAAACGACTGGATATAGAGTTCAAAACCACGGTTATAAGGTTTTTCAAGAATTTCCTAGAAAAGGCCAATAAATTTAGCGAGACCTTCAAGGATATGAAAAAGGACCAACTAGAAATTAAACATACACTGACTGAAATAAAAAATATTATACAGAGACCTAAAAGCAGACTAGAGGATCTCAAGAATCAAGTCAAAGATTTGAAATACAAAGAAGCAAAAAACACTCAACCAGAAAAGCGAAGAGCAAAAAGAATTAAAAAATCTGAAGATAGTGTAAGGAGCCTCTGGGACAACCTCAAGTGTACCAACATCCGAATTATGGGGGTGCCAGAAGAAGAGAGAAAGCAAGATACTGAAAACCTATTTGAAGAAATAATGACCGAAAACGTCCCCCACCTGGTGAAAGAAATAGACTTACAAGTCCAGGAAGCGCACAGAACCCCAAACAAAAGGAATCCAAAGAGGACCACACCAAGACACATCATAAATAAAATGCCAAGAGCAAAAGACAAAGAGAGAATGTCAAAAGCAGCAAGAGAAAAACAGTTAGTTACCCACAAGGGAGCACCCATACGACTGTCAGCTGATTTCTCAACAGAAACTATGCAGGCCAGACGGGAATGGCAAGAAATATTCAAAGTGATGAATAGCAAGAACCTACAACCAAGATTACTCTACCCAGCAAAGCTATCATTCAGAATGGAAGGTCAGATAAAGAGCTTCACAGATAAGAAAAAGCTAAAGGAGTTCATCACCACCAAACCAGTATTATATGAAATGCTGAAGGGTATTCTTTAAGAAGAGGAAGAAGAAGAAAAAGGTAAGGATAACAATTATGAACAACAAAAACATGTCAATCAACAAGTGAATCTAAAAATCAAGTGAATAAAAAATCTGATGAACAGAATAAACTGGTGAATATAATAGAATCAGGGGCATAAAAAGCGAGCGGACTGACAATTCTTGGGGGGAAAGGGGTGTGGGGGGTGCAGGAAGAGACTGGAAAAAGGTTGTATACCTATGGATGAGGACAGTGGGAGGGAGGTAAGGGCAGAGGATGGGGTGGGAACCGGGTGGAGGGGAGTTATGGGGGGGAGGGAAGAGGAACAATTGTAATAATCTGAACAATAAATATTTATTAAATTAAAAAAAACAACTAAATGAATACCTGAATGAGAGATTAGAAAATTGCTTAATAAGAAATGATCCTTAGAAGCACATCTGTGCTTCTGTTGTGGACAATTCACAAACTTTCTCTGCTTCCCACACAAATGTGCTAGGAATGCAAGGTGTGGCTGGTCGGTTCCACTATGGTTATAATTATTAACCCTTGTTGGCTAGAATCTCTGTGACAATGATCCTGACTCAAAGGGTGGTTAAATTATATTTACTATAAATATCATTAAATTAAAGGTAATGCAGAGGTCAACCAAAATAGTAATAAGCAGAATGAAAAACAGTCTTTTGTTTTTCTAGACTCAAAAGAAACAATTTGCCATTTCATTTTCCGTTTGGTAGGATCATGAGCCAATGACTGTCAACCTCTTTCTCTGGAGCAGTAACCAACTAAAATGTCCAATTTTCCTAAACAACAAACTTATGTGTCACAGGAATGTTGTTAAAGGCCAATTAAAGCTTAGAAACATAGAAGTAATACTCACCATCAACAAATGAATATATACACCAATAAAAGAGAAATATGCAAATTGACCATACCTCCACAACACCCACCAGCCAGTCAGGAGTGGGTATGCAAAATAACCCAACAAAGGTGGTGGGTTAATTTGCATATGCAGGCCCAGAGTGGCTGGGTGGGGCAGGATGCCTGCTATGAGGGGGACGGTAGGGGGCGAAGGGAGCTACAGGAGTGGTGCTCTGGCCAGAGTGAAGACTGAAGGATCCAGCCCGAGTGAACACTGAAGGCTCTGGCTGGAGTGAAGACTCCAGGTGGAGCAAAGGCCTGGGTCCCAGGTGCCAGAGGAAAACCGGTGCTGGCAGCCAGGGGAAGGAAGGCCTATTCTTGCACAAATCTTCGTGCAACTGGCCTCTAGTAATGGTATAAAAGAATCAATAAATTTTGGAGGATTTTTGTTTTATATAAATTGCCCAGTAATGAATAAAAGATTTTTGCTATCTGGAATACTCCAAATATATTAAATATATAAACTCAGAAGTTAATAAACTTCCTCATTCTATATTACAAGTTTGTGGGAGGAAAGGTCTATGGCACTGATAGTTCTCCATGTTAAGATCAGGAAGTGAGAAAGTACAAAACACCACCCGTTTCCGTGTTCCTGACAAAACACACGACTGATGATGTAAGTAAGAGACAATGTTCTTATTATGACCAGTGTACTGAAGTGGAAAATTCTTTGTTTTCATTTATTATAGTTTCCAAGAACAAAAAAGAAAAAGCCCAATTTTTAAAATATAAACTTTTAAAACTACTGATAAATCATTCCATCTTTCTCCTTTGTTCTGATTCTTTTTTTTTTTGTATGTGTGTGTAAGAGAGGGACAATACAAAGGAATATGCATATAAATTAAATATATCATTGTAGAAATTTTAAAAAAATATGCCTCTTAAGAAATTATAGCAATCATTGTCTTATTTTATAAATGAAAAATTTTCTCAAATTATCAAATATTTGTGGTATTAGCATTATAAGACAAAATTGAATTAAACTACAAAAGCTTCAATCCAAGCCAAGAAAAATTTGAATGTAGGTTTTAGGCAATGTACAGGACCATAACTTGGATTTTTAAAAAGAAATTAAGATAGAAAGCGCTGCCACTTGTAGCCAGTTTTTACAGTGCAACTCTTTGCCCGGCTGAAAGTTAGAATTCATCCACTCAAGATGAAGTACTGATCTGAAGACCTGACCATAAAGGAAACTGAGGTAGACTGCAATGATAAATATTTTGATTCAAGTCCATAAATGGAAAAAAAATACTGGTGCAAACTCCACATTTTCATCTTGGCATCAACTTCAGATAACAAAAATTTGAGGACGTACTTTAAATTTAAATGTTCAAAATGCACTTTGGCAATGGAATACTTAAAATATTGATTAAGCCAAAGTTCCTATATCTGAAGATAGTGTAGCATAAGAGAAGGATTTAAATGCATCTATATAAATGTTAGCCATGAATAAAGTATAATAGTAATTCTCAAACTTGTTTTAACACATAACTACATAACATCCAACATTTCTAAAATCCTCTAGGAAGATACTGTACAAAATTCCAAAGGCTTGCTAAAGATGCATTCCAAAGGCTCCTATTAATACAGATTTGTTCTAATATCTTATTTGCAAATTTCCAAAGGTCCTTTCGGAGCAGTAAACATGCTTTTTCTGGAAGGCTTCTCTGAACTTGCTGGCATGAGAGCCTGCAGATTGACAGCTGTAATTCCTTCTGCATGTGGCCCTATTCCCTCACTACCCTCATTAAAAATGTCAACCCATGTTCAGCAGGTAGCCCTTTGGAACCACAGGTTAGTACCAACAAAGAGTTGCATGTCAGCCTGGCTGGTGTTGCTCAGTGGTTGAAGCATTTACCTATGAACCAGGAGGTCATACTTTGATTCCCAGTCAGGGCACATGCCTGGGTTATGGGCTCGATCCCCAGTGTGGGGCATGCAGAAGGCAGCCAATCAATGATTCTCTCTCATCATTGATGTTTCTATCTCTCTCTCCCTCTTCCTTCCTCTCTCTGAAACCAATAAAAACATTTTTTTTTTAAAAAAAGAGTTGCATTTCAGATGGGAACTGTTAAGAAATAAGAAGATACCCTAAGTCCTAAAGGGTTACTAAATCCATGCCTTAAACTGTGAAAATCTACTCAAAGTTTTGCTTCAACATTAGAATCATCATATGTAAAAGGCAAAACCAACATGAGCCAAAGATGTTGCTGACAGGAAACCCAGAGCAGCCTTTGACGCTGAATTCTTAAGAGAACGGTGCCCAGTCAAAGAGGAAAGGGCCACTGGCCTCCACACTACTGTGATCACACAGGGTGCTCTGCTGGGTCCTGAGCACAGGTAAGCTCCAGGCACTGACAAAAAGGAACATGTCCACTGACATAAGAGAACAGGGAATGGAAAAGGTTTGGAAGCCACAGACATGTCTTCTGAGGACTAGGTGAAGAAATGAGGAACATTTAGCTGTGAAAGAGACAACCACCAGGTGACAGAAATTTCATTTGACTGTATGTTTCTTGAGTGGGGCAGAGGTCAGAAAGAGGGAGATTTTGATTACCTTAATAATATTCTATTGTTAAAATGCTCCATACAACAACAGATGAATGTTGATCTGTTAAGGATAATGTATTCCTGTGGAAACTTAAATTTTATCCTTGACAGTTGTTGGTTGCTTTTTAATATTTTTATGAACTAATGGAAATTTCATATTTAAACCTTTTCTAAGATATGAATTTTGCTTGTAATCAATGGCTTCATGGTTTTCAATTTGTAATTTAAATTGCTTCATTATTAAATTTCAATATCTGTTATTTAAAGCAACAAGTAAACAATATTGAAAGCTTAGCATATTGGCAAGAACAAATTACCAGAAGTTATTGTAAGAGATATTGTTGAGGTTCTGTCTTGGTTACATCCATGAAATTCATGGAGTGGCTTAACTATCTCATGTGTTAAAAGGGAAAGAGTACATTTATCATTCTAATAAATCTTACTACATAATCAAAGCCAATCTCATGACTGCCTAAAAGAAAACATGATTCTAAGTCAAGCTGTGTTTCAAATCAGTGGTTTCATGTGAGGGCCTCATGAATCCTAGATGACCTACTTTCTGGCCTAAAGTTCCCTAAAGGGAACTCATGCCCATAGCTTTTTTTTTCAAATGTGGTTTTCTATTACAGATATGAAATCACATGAACTTTCACAAAATGAAACCTTATTTTCCCTAATACAATCAAAATAATGGTCGGCATTATCTCTATAAGAATTATTTTAGTTGGTAGCAAATCGCTGGCATAAATTCTAAGGTGAAACAGTTTTTGTTGTTGTTTCAATGACTATTTCTCTAGCTTATTTTTCTTCATAGCAGTTATCTTCTAATATACAATGTATTTGCTTATTCATTCATTTGTTGCCTCTTTCCACTATAATACAACCTCCACGAGGACAGAAACTGTCTTTTAATCATGATGTATTATTCCCAGTGCTTAGAATAATGCCTGGCATTGACTAAGTTCTCAAAAAATATTTTTTGAATGAGTGAATGAAGGAAGGAGAGTATCCACAAGCTAAAATACTCAATATTTTCAGGTTAGAAATGTTCTAATGCTTTGGCTACAAACTATGCAGGAAGGCATGGATCTTCAAATACCACATGGCATTAATGTTTCAAATTACTAAATCATAATTCAAATTAACTGGGGGAAAAGGTAAACAAATGTTTAACTTACTTTAAAAGTCTATAATATGCAAACCGAAACATTTCTTGGATAAAGACTGAGACTAACACTCCAAAGATCAGCAGGTATTTCTCTATTGGTCCATCTCTGTTGTCAGTAATGGTTCTTGCCACGAACCAGACAAGGGAGGAAAGCAGTAGAGATATCAACCAGAAGAAAGCTCTGAAATTAGAGGGGGGGGGGAGGGAAGTCACACGTAAGCATAAGTACAGAATTAAATTTTTTTTAAATTAAGTGCTCGTAAAGTGATGCTCTGGATTCATGGTTCTTAATCAGTGGGTCAGTGGTGCATTTCCTCTGTTGAGATGAACATGTGAACCAAAAGGAATTTAGGATTTTTCCTAACAATCACTTTTTTTCAGTGACCCTGCTATTTATTAAGTACATCTGCAGACTATCTGCTAAACACTGTCTAGCTGGAGATGTCTGTTATTCTTCCCAATTAATGCTTTGCTCATTGATGTGCAAATATGTCTTTCCCAGAAAAAAAATGTCTATATCTCTGTTAATAGAGTGATTGGTATAAAACCCAGAAGTTGAAAATCTGCCCTCTGATCTAGATCAGTTTCCCAGGCCTGGTTTCTGCAACATTCCTGTGGATTCTAATGACTATAACAAGCCTTACAAATCCTCTGCCCAATCTCTATCGCTTTTTAAACGATGATGTGACGCAACACTCTCAATACAGTGGTGAGAGGTGAAGAGACTCAGAAAAAGTGAGCATCGCTGGCCTAGCCTAGCTGTTTCTCCTGGTGCCAAGTGAGACTCCAGGGTGTAGGGGTATGAGGGGAGCCCCAGTAAGAGCTGCCAGAGGAAAACTGGGGTTGTGACCATATTCACCGCCAGAGTTCGGTGTTTACCAAGCTCCTGCGAAGAGACGCACTGACAGGTGCTTCTGTGTTGGTGCAGGTTGAATCCCGCCCCCTAAACATTCCCATTCAGTAGACGTTGGGTAGGGGTCGGGCATCGGTTTGTTTTAAAGCACCAGATGCCCAGGCTCTTAACCTCTTTGGGATTACAAAATCTGAAGTTAACTTGGGACCCCCCCCCCGGCAGAAAAATAAAAGATGCATACTTGAACGTATCCACATTTTTTTTCATGCAATTTAAGTGGTTTCACGTTTCATTACAGCCCACCCACGGACCCTAAGCAAAAACTCAGGAGCCAAGTCTCAGGGTTTTTGAGACCCAGTGTGAGCTCCTTCCCCAGAGCCTGCCCTCTGGGGTCGGGCGCTCTCGTGCCTTTCCTGCCGACCCTCTGAGGCGGGCGAGGCGGGCGAGGCGCCCCGAGGAGCGGGTCTCGGCTCTCCCGTCGCAACCTTTTTCCCTTTCAAAGCCCAACAAGGTCGAGCCATTTGGTGGGGAAGCCTGGGGTCGGAACCCCCCGCGGCAGAGGGGAGCCCCGGTTCCGGGTTGCCCAGCGCAACCGCCTCACCCGACGATGAGAAAGATGATGCGCAACGGGTCCGTGGAGATAGTGAAGATGTAGAGGGCGAGCGCGGGCCCGAAAGCAATGAAGGCACAACCGAAGAACACGGCCGCCGTCATGGCGACCGCGCCCGCGTAGCCTGGCAAAGACGCGCAGAGCTTGAGGCGCAGCTGAGCTAAGCGCCAGGCGGGGCGGGGCGGAGGGGCGGGGCGGAGCGCGGACTGGGCGGGGCGCGGGCGGAGCGCGGAGGGGTTGGGGCGGGGCGGAGGGGGATGGGGCGGGGCGGAGGGGGATGGGGCGCGGCAGGGTGAGGGCGCGGGCAGAGGGGAATGGCGTAGGGTATAGGGGCGGAGGGGATGGGGCGGGGCGTGGGCGGGACGCGGAGGGGTTGGGGCGGGGCGAAGGGGTGGGCTGCAGTGGGGACTCGGGGCGGGGCGGGGCGGAGGGGATGGGGCGGGGACAGGGGCGCGGGCCTCACGTCTCACCCAGCCTTTGCGGCCCACTTGGGCCTGAGGCTACGTTGAGGGCGACTTTAGTGTCAGAGCTGTAGCGCCCCCCTTACGTCTCGCTACTCGTACACAGAGATCAGTCCAATGGTGTCGGCTGCTGAAAGGCTAACAGGAGAGGTCCCCAGTTCTCTTTGGGGTCAGACCCGGGTAACATTGCAGATCAACTAAAATAAAACAGTACCCGACAGAGACAGGATTCCATTTGTAAATAAAGGAATTTTTTAAAGCAAATTTTTTTATTTGCATAGTTTCGGGAACTTCGTGCTTCATCACTCATATATAAAACCCAAGTTGGCATAGCGGTGACCCAGATGATAAGTAAAAGACAGTAAAAGGATGAAATAGTGGTGGAACATGCTGTCCTTCTCAGAGTTGTGCTGGCCAGCTGATTTTGTTTCCCAACCCCACACTCCCAAGTCTTCAAAAAAGTTGTTTTTAAAGGCATTCTCTGATCACCCTATAGTAAGGGCAGTATCTCCTTGCTCTGTTTTTACTTGCTCATTCATTGGTCTCCACCCTTAATAAACTTTTGGAGGGACAGGGGCTTTGTTTTGTTCTTTGTTATTTCCTCAGCACCTAGAGTATCTGTTCAATTAATGAAATAATTTAAAAAGTGGAACTTACAAACATTTGTTATTTTATATTAATTTAACAATTTCTGAGAGATTTAAACATTAAAACTGGAAGGTTATGTTTTCTGATCATTCATATCTAAGATTTTTCTCCATGTTGAATGGGAATATTAATACCTCATGGATTCTTTTGAGGATTGTGCCTGCACATTAAGTTCTATATGTGTTAGCCATTCCTATTCATTCTTTAATGTCTACCATGAATAAAGTTCTTGGAAATAAACATTAAAAAGAAAAACACCAGTAGGCAAAAGTTGGGACTTAAATGAAGATATTTTACAGGTCACCTCTGGAAATAGGCCTTCAAATTATACATCTGCAGGTACTTAATTTTTATGGTAAAATGTTGCCTTTGCTCATTTAAAATAGACATATGTATTTTTCATTTACTCCACAGAATACTTCTTTATTTTGAAATATCCAGCATCTATCAAAACTGAGGTTGAGACAACAGTTCAAAGAGGTAGGATGACTCGCCATTAGACAGATTCTTGTGGTTCTATCCTGAATCAAAGTTATCAAATGCAATTCCATTATTTCAGCTCCATGCAGAAATGCTTTCACAGAAGTGTAATGTGCTTGTGCCTTGGCTTAAATTTAAGATTTTTATACAAGAAATGGCCATCTATATTTTTCTGAATATTTTATAAAATTGATCCATTATCATTGTTCATTATCTCTAATAGATCCATGCTTTACTATTTGAGTTCAGGGGTAGAAAAAGTTTTGTTTCTCCTGACACATTCATATATACCTTTTGAGAGCTAACTCATCACACTCAAGCTTTACCTGACTCCCAGGAAGCGTGGAGCTAAATTTAATAGTCAATTATAGCAACTATTGCTTTTTAAAATTATAATTACTGCCATGACAACAGAATATGACAGTCTTTTATCACTAGATTAATTATTTGATTACCCCAATTTTAACCAAGATCTATGTGTCTTGGTTAAAACTGACTCAAATACTTTGGAAGTTAGCAATTCATGCAGAGGTATGTCACGGAAATGTGTATTCATGCTATCTTGACCATATTTCGGTTCAATCTTAGTTCCCAAGTCCAGTTAAAAAATGGGAAGGCAATGCAAAATGAAATGAGTCTGTCCCTCCCTCCCCCCATCTGTGAAGACATCTTTACCTGAGGTCTGTTGGAATAGAAGATGAAAGCAACTAGACCAAACTGGCAAAATAACCAAATAGTCATCTTCAGAATTCATTCTTATTTACTAGAAAAACTTTTATCTAGTTTTCTCTGAATAATGGCACCTCACATTGCTGTTTACAAAGCACATTACACTGATTTCAGTGAGGGATTTGAGGCTAAGAATAGTGCGCAGACTCCTTAAGGTTTTTAAAATTTTATTTTATTGTTGAGAGTATTACAGATGTCCCCCATCCTCTCCCTTGATCCCCCTCCACCCTTCTCTCCCCACCCCAGGCCTTCACCTAAACTCCTGCCTCACACAACAATTTCAAAATTACAGCTAAAGGACAGAACGGACATCATCCAGAACCACAGCAAAGCTGGCTGAGAGGAAATTCTACAACTAGAAGGAAAGAGAGGGGCACACAGAGACTCAGAGGAGCTGCAAAAGGCTGAGGTACGGAGACACGCGCGTGGAGAGGACAGGCGGCTGAGTGCCTGGCTAGCTTTCTCTAGCAGGAGAGAGACGGAAACTCCCAACTGCACTGAACCCCAGTTTCGGGCGAGACCCTGGGGTCCCAGACTCACATGGGGGGAGTCTGGACTCTCGGGAAAAGAGAGGAGCGCACGGAAACTCAGAGAAGCCACGAAAGGCAGAGGTCTGGAGACACGCACGCGTGAGTGCGTGCAGAGAGGACTGACTGCTGAGTGTGCAGATGGCTTTCTCTAGCAGGAGGAAGACGGAAGCTCCTAACTGCGCTGAACTCCAGTTCCGGGTGAGAACCTGGGAATCCAGATTTATTGGGGGAGAAACTGGACTGTCTGGCAGCGGGCAAAACTCTCAGAGGTGCTTGCAGCAATTACCAAGGGACACTGAGACCCAGGGGCCTCATAGGGCAGGGCTGACGGGAAGCCAAGGCTGTCTGCTCTGCCCTGAAACTCCGCCCCATCCAAGCTGAGCACAGAGGCTTTTGGAATTTTGCAAGTCTTATCTCATAAGGCTGTCTCCAGCACAGTTCTCCCGGCGTAGACACAGCTGATCCTCACAGCCAAATGGCCTGGAGGTCAATTCCTCACAGTGATACCAACAACAATCAAGACTTAACTACAACAAGGCTGTACACACAGTCCACAAAGGGGTGCACCAAGAGTGTCCACCTCAGCTAACTGGGGAGGCCGACCCACTGGGCCATATAGGACACCTAGCACACAAAGCTAATCTACCAACTCAGGGAAGCAGCCAAAATGCAGAGACAAAGAAACAGATCACAAATGAAAGAAATGGAGGAAAGCAAACGACTGGATACAGAGTTCAAAACCATGGTTATAAGGTTTTTCAAGAATTTCCTAGAAAAGGCTGATAAATTTAGCGAGATCCTTGAAGATATGAAAAAGGACCAACTAGAAATTAAACATACACTGACTGAAATAAAAAATATTATACAGAGACCTAACAGTAGACTAGAGGACCGCAAGAATCAAGTCAAAGATTTGAAATGCAAAGAAACAAAAAACACTCAACTGGAAAAGCAAAAAGAAAAAAGAATCCAAAAATTTGAAGATAGTGTAAGGAACCTCTGGGACAACTTCAAGCATACCAACATCCAAATTATGGGGGTGCCAGAAGAAGAGAGAAAGCAAGATACTGAAAACCTATTTGAATAAATAATGACTGAAAATTTCCCCCACCTGGTGGAAGAAATAGACTTACAAGTCCAGGAAGTGCACAGAACCCCAAACAAAAGGAATCCAAAGAGGACCACACCAAGACACATCATAAATAAAATGCCAAGAGCAAAAGACAAAGAGAGAATGTCAAAAGCAGCAAGAGAAAAACAGTTAGTTACCTACAAGGGAGCACCCATACGACTGTCAGCTGACTTCTCAACAGAAACTATGCAGGCCAGATGGGAGTGGCAAGAAATATTCAAAGTGATGAATAGCAAGAACCTACAACCAAGATTACTCTACCCAGCAAATCTATCATTCAGAATTGAAGGGCAGTTAAAGAGCTTCACAGATAAGAAAAAGCTAAAGGAGTTCATCACCACCAAACCAATATTATATGAAATGCTGAAAGGTACTCTTTAAGAAGAGGAAGAAGAAAAAGGTAAAGATAACAATTATGAACAACAAATACATATCTATCAACAAGTGAATCTAAAAATCAAGTGAATAAAAAATCTGATGAACAGAATAAACTGGTGAATATAATAGAATGAGGGGCATAGAAAGGGAGTGGACTGACAATTCTCAGGGGGAAAGGGGTGTGGGGGGTGCGGGAAGAGACTGGACAAAGGTTGTACACCCATGGATGAGGACAGTGGCGGGAGGGGGGAGGTAAGGGCAGAGGGTGGAGGGGAGCTATGGGGGGGAAAAAGAGAAACAATTGTAATAATCTGAACAATAAAGATTTATTAAATTAAAAAATATTTTTTTATCCCTTTACTTTCTTCTGCATCTATATTTTGATCTGATCTGGGTTTCTTGTAGGCAGCATATGTATGGTTCTTGCTTTCTTCTCCTTTCAGCCACCCTATGTCTTTTGGAGCATTTAATTTATTTACATTTAAAGTAATTATTGGTAGGTCTGTAGTTATTGCCATTTTACTATTCATATTTTTAATCTTTTTCTTAAAGAAGTCATTTTACCATTTTATGTAATATTGGTCTGGTGGTAGCTTCACCAGGCACTTGGTGTGGTTAACATATATGCAGAACCAAAAAAGCAGCAGAAAGAGCTATCCATTCATCTTTTGATTAGAGCATTTTGTCCTTAAAGTAATTATTTATAAATGTGTAGTTATTGCTATTTTATTGTTTTCTGATTTTTTTTTTTGTAGTTCTCTGCTTTCTTTAAAAAAATATTTTTATGGATTTCAGAAAAGGGAGAGGGAGAGAGAGATAGAAACATTAATGATGAGAATCATTGATTGGCTGCCTCCTGCATGCCCCCTATTGGGCATTGAGCCCGCAACATGGCATGTGCCCTTGACCAGAATCGAACCCAGGATTCTTCAGTCTGCAGGCTGACACTCTATCCACTGAGCCAAACTAGCTAGTGCTCTGTTCCTTTCTTATTCTCCTGCTCTTTACTCTTGTTGATGACTTTCTATAGTCTTGTTTGGATTCCTTTCTCTTTATTTCTTGTAGATTTCGGTTTGTGGTTACCATGTGCTTCATATATACCAAGCTATGTTTATAGCAGTCTAATTTAAGTTGATAGTTGCTTAAGTTTGAACACACTCTAGAATCACTACCATTTTTACTCACTCCCTGCACATTTACCAGTATGTTTATGTTTTTCTGTGTGTTTGTGTGTATCCCTTAATTTACTGTTGTAATTACACATGATCTTCCTTTCCTACTTTTGCCTTTTAGCCTTTCTACTGGCCTTAGTGTTGGTTGACTCATTGCTTTTATTATGTGTTTGCCTTTGTCATTGAGAATTTTCTTAGCAATATTTTTATTCATATTTTTACTTTTTTATTTTTCTTAAAGAAGCCACTTGAACATCCTATATAATGAAAGTCTAATGTGCTAAGTGTCCAGTCAACCAGTAGGCCATCCAACCAATCAAAGCGTAATATGCTAATGTATGCTAAGGGCGCTCAACCGCTTGCTATGACATGCACTGACCACCAGGGGGCAGTCAACTTGTTGACCAGTCACTATGATGTGCACAGACCACCAGGGGGCCGACGCTCCGACTGGTAGGTTAGCTTGCTGCTGGGGTCCAGATGATTGGGACCAAGTGAGATGGGCCGGACACGCCCTGGAGCCCTCTCACAGTCCTTCCCTGACTGGCCAACCTCCTGTGACTCCCATGGCCCGATTGTGCCCTGGTGGGGTCCCTCGGCCTGGCCTGCTCCCTCTTGCAATCTGGGACCCCTCAGGGGATGTCGGAGAGCTGGTTTTGGCCCGATCCTCCAGGCCAGGCCAAGGGATCCCACTGGTACACTAATTTGTGTACCAGGCCTCTAGTTTCTTATAATATTGGTTTGGCGGTGATGAACTTCTTCAGCTTTTTCTTATCTGGAAAACTCTTTATTTTTTCTTCTATTCTAAATTATGGTCTTGCTAGGTAATCTTGCTTTAGCAGGGCTCATAGTCCTGCATCACACCTTTTCTCCCTGTTCCCATCATCACATCATTTCCTTTTAATTCCGACTCCTCCTATGCCCCTCTCCTAAAGACCCCTGGTATTACAGAGGGCCCTATGGATAATCCAGGATAATCTCCCATCTCAAGATCACATCTGCAAATGAAGTAACATTCACAGATTCAGGGGGTTAGAATGGATGTCTTTGGGGGCCATTATTCAGCCTACCACAGAAACAAATTTAAGAGCTGTGAAAAAAGATGAAATTATTTTGGAAAAGTAGGTAAGATTGTCACAGAAACTAAGAGAAGAGAACATTTCTAGGAGGGAGCAATATACTCATTAAATGCTGGCAAGAAGTTAGCTAAGATAAGGACAGAAAACTGCCAGCTACTTTCGCAACTAGGCCATTGTAAACATGATGTCTGTGAAGTGATAGGGAGGCAGCCAAACTGGAGTCAGCTGAGGAATAAATGCAAAATGAGAAAGTGAAGACAGTATGTATAGGCAACCCTTGAGTGAAGCTTAGCTATGGCAAGAAGAGAAGAAAGAGTAATAGGTGAGAAGGACATGAGGCAAAGGGGTGGAAGAGTTAAGGATGCTTAGATACTAAGGGGGAAGGGCTCACACAGGATAAGCGTTTGAAGGTATAGAGCAGTGAGTTCCCTGAGAAGCAGGATAAAGGGGTAGGAGGAATGAATCCAGAGAAGAGGCAGAGAGAAAGCATGGACTAGGAGGAATGCCTCTGCTACAAGAGGAGGGAGCTGAGGAGGAGGGCGGCTGCCCATGGAGCCGGGGAGGGAGAGGCAATTAAGGTGGTTTTAGACAGATGCTTTCCTGTGAGGCAGGAGAGGAAAGGTCTGTCTACCAGAGGGAGAGGAAAGAAGCAGGGTGTGTGAGAAGAATAATGAAGATCTGGAGTGGTTGTGGGGATGTGCAGGAAAGGCTATGACAGGAGACGCACACAAGCACGTGGTAGAACATCAGTAGAGCTGGGCTCTTGAACCGTGTTATTTGGAAGTGAAAATAAAACAACAAAAAGTAAACTTGCAAGGATTAAGAAGTGAGGGCTGGAGTGCTATCATAGAATAATCTCAATGTATTCTGAACTAAGTATGAGCAGGAGATCTGGACATTTTAAACAGCTCTAAGTCAGAAAGTTTGCTAAAATATACCAAGTTGGCCATGGTTTGAGTCACACACCTATAAATTCGAAGAAAGATTTTCAAAATCTGCAACCCATTTCAGAGAGTCACGAATATTTTCATTATGTAGTTTTTATTTTAGACGAACATTATTATAAAAAAAAAGTTCACCTGGAATAAAATCCACTTAAAAAAACAACAAAAACACAGCAATAGTATCAGTACACAGTTAATGAATTGGCTTAAACAAGACTAACCATATGACAGGCCCACTTTATCTGCAGGAGCTTTTCACATTAAGCCGTTGGAACAAAAATAAAAACACCAAAACATATGCAGTGGGATAATTCTATGGAAAAACTAGATATTTTCCATTAGGGGGCATGATTTTAGTCAAAGAGTTATGGTATTTTGAATTAAAGGAACTGCTTCAAACAAAATAAAAACCCAACTGTAAGGCCATAGGAATGAATTCTAATAAGTTCACATTTTTAATAAATGTAAGAAAATGAAACAAGGTCTATTAGTTGTTGGCAATACAAAATGCAAGTATATACGGTATAAGTTATTTCAAAAAATTAAGTAAAATTTGAAAATATCCCTAAAATAATTGTTTGCTAGTTTTTATTTCTGTAAATTTCAGTCACTTAGATTTTTTTTTTCATAGTGAGCATGACAACCATTCATTTTATTAGTCTTTTAAAAAAGACCAATTCTATTGTAAAATTGTGCTAGCATTTGAAATTTTATTAGCATATCCTGTCTCTCTAGGTTCCTCTAGGACAAGGAATTTCATTTTTAGACATTCCTTTCCCCCTTCTTTAGCTATAACAAGAAGGAAAATGGAATGTACTTTCTGTTAAAAGGAAAACTATAAAACCTGACAGCAGAAAAGACTGCTTACAATCTGACACAAGTACACCAACATAATGAAGTGCTGTTTTAAAATTTTAAGCTTAGAAGCTCATCTTTAAAGATTAAGAACTAAATTTATAAAGAAATCTAAGTCATAAACTAGAAAAGAAAGTCTGCTTAAATGTTTCACTTACTGTTCACAGAAAAAGCTTTATATAAGCCTTAATACAGATTCCCAGCATTAGAACCTGTAAAATGGAGTTATAATCTCTTATTAGAAATTTCTGCAAACATTTATCTATATTGCACAGCTAAATTTATTAATGGAGTTAGGGAGATAATACTTCTTTTTTGCACTATTGGATATGACATGTATGTTCTATTCTAAACTACCTCCTACCTTTCCCAATGATGCCTTTAGTTCAAAACAAAACATATCATCTAAACTGTGTTGGATGCATCAAGGCTGGCTCACTGTTTTTCTACCAGGTATTAGAACACTAGTAAGCTAATGAGGTATAATAAAAAATAGTCCTTCAAAGTAAAGAGTATAGTCTTCTGAAAATTTATAATAAAGACTGCACAAAATGTTCATGTAAATAGTAAGAAACCCTGCAGCACCTCCTAACTGATGCACAGGTGGTTTATTTTCTTACAGTCTGTCTGAAGTAAAATAGAGCTAAAGTAAGTTCCCAGTGAAACATTTTACAATCAACTGATTTACATGCACATTTTCATTGTCTGATACCCTCAGACCCTATTTGAAAAGGTCTAGTCAATCACTGGCAGAAATGAGCACACTGATAATAAAGTGCAGCTACTGAATACCACGGTACTGCTGCACAATTTTCATGTACCTGATCCATAAGTCACAGAAATGTTCAAACTAGATTTCTTCAGTTTCAGCAGGGAACAGACAATTCTCTCTCACTAAATTCATCTACAAATAGAAAAAATAATGCACTATATGTACATTATTAAGCAAACTGGAATATTTATTGGGTCATTTTACCATGCAGAAGGTGAAATTCCTATGGTCTTAGCTCAAATTATATACAATTTAGCAAGACTAAATGTAAGAAAATAGCAAGGACGATTTATTTATATACAACAGAGCATATACCCCGAATTGCTGCTACTTCAAAGAGCACCTTTAGACTCATCTAGCTTTCATGGCTCTTTCAAAGGAATTTCATGGAGACTAGTTATTAATCCATATAAGACAAAAGAAGAGAGAAAGAATAAAACAAAAGCAAAGCATTCTGTTAAAAAAAAAACAAAAGCTAACCATAGGATATGTCAGTTTTGGTTTGCAGATAACCCCTGAGATATAAACCAAAGTGTTAAGACACCAAATAGTCAGAGGTAAATTACTAAGAGAATTACATTCATACATGGTGTCATAGCACTTGCCTTTTCGAAACGACTTTGTTATCCTCCAGAAAGTTTAACTGCTTGGAATATTCTTCAGAAAATTAGTGAATACAAGATGTTTCTAAGAAATTATTTTTTCTTTCCAAAGATGTATCTAATTTTAAGATGGTAGACTTATAATAAACCTTCAAGCAAGGAACTGCTTGATTATACTCGGACACCAACAAATGCCTTTAAGCCTATAGGTAAGTTTTTTAAAAAATTTGTTAACAATGTTTAGTGTCCCCATCAAAAATAGCTCTGGAATATTTATATTTGCTGTAGCTAAATTGTGCATAAGTTTTCAAAAAGTTTGAATGGTTCAAGCACTCTATGATACATCTCAATTTGAAGCAGAATTCTCTGTGGTAACAAGCAATCTATTTCCACTTCCATTTCCAATTCTTAATTTCAAGCATGATGGTAAACTCTGTGAAACAGAACAGGCCTAAAAGGAAGAATACTTATCAACAGAATTCATTTCCTTCATCACCTCTGTGTTACTCCCCTCTGTGTTATGACACTGAAGGCTAGGATAACAGCAATGACATAATGACCTTAATTTGGCACAGTTAACACTAAATCCCTTTCTTTTCCTATGTGATGGTTTCTTCTACAAAAGGTACCCCAGTTCCAGGGTTTGGTGAGAAAGGCAGCTAAGCTTTTGGTTCGCTTCGGCCCAGATGACTGGACCAAGTTCTCTAACAACAAACCTGAACAGATGGAACTGGGTTCTACCCATTCAACAGTAGCTGTTTTAAAATGGAAACCTTGCTCATATTTTCTCTAATGAAACAGCAAGACTTTTCCTAGAGGCTGCACTAAGTCTATCTATTCTTATTTTGTGTAAAAACCCAAGTAAAAACAGAACGAAAATCATCATTTTCAGCATTACCAAGAGTTATTTCTTCTAAATTTATGTTAACAAGTCATATCTCTTCCTTTAGGTAAGCTTTCTGTGAACTAAAATTTAAATTAACTCTTGTTAACTCTTATACACAGGGATCATGGTAGGAATTGGGTATTACAACTAAATCAGCAATCTGGGGAGTATACCTAAGACAAAATATATTATGTATGCTAATGTGATGGAACCACAATTAGACACTAAAATAAAATCCTAAATGGTACATTTCTCTGCCCATGTAAAATTTCAGCTCAAGAGTTCACAACTAGAAACAGACAACAATGGTAAAATATGTTACGTTTTAGATAACTGACTGATTACAACAGGTCAAACATAGGAAAAGACAGCAAATATGAACCCCAGGAGAGATTAAGGTCATTTCCAAATGCAGTTTTTAGAGGTTAGGCAGAGGGAATCAACTGAAAAGTGATTTCTTCAGCTACCCAGACTGGCTAAAAAGTCAAGAATGAAGCAAAGTGCTAAACAATAAGAAACAAAAAAAATTACAGCCTATGATGAATAGGTGGACATTTTTAAGATAAATTTTATCAGAATTTAATGATTCTTATTTAAGAAAATCACAAATCAGAGCCTTTAAATAAATGCCATGAATGCAATAACATCTGGCCATATGAAAGTCAGCCCAAATACCCTTTAATTTTAGTTATATTGACCTCTGCTTTAAATGTTCTACTCATTTTAAACATCCCCAAAGCACAAATTTGTGTAGAACTTTATGAGACAAAAGTGTGCATGTGAGAGTCTAAGACTGTGCTATAACAGGGAAAAGCTAACACTGATGTACAAAGTGAAAAAGAAAAGATAGCAGCTTCTGCAAAAGGCAACAAAACAAAGAAAAAAACAAGTCTTCATGTGTCTCCATTTCATTGCTTCCATGTTTGAAAAAAGGAGCCTGTTATCTCGCTAGGCTGTGGCTGGAATCCACTAGGTGTTCTGTGTCGAGAGGTCTAGGCTCGGTGGTGCTCTCAGCAGCAGCCTGGCGGTGTGATTCTGAGGCTGGGTAACCTGTGCTTTCCGAGAAGCAGGAAAGGGTCCTCTAGGTGTGCTGCAGTCTCTTAGAAAAAAAGTTCATCAAAGTAGCAAACACCGGAAGAAACTGGTCTTCTTTGATCGGTTTTCTGTTATTTTCACTGGTCCACCTGCCCCTGATGAATTGCTGTCGTTCTAAAAAACAAAAGACAAAGTTACCAAGAAAACTAAAGTTTCATGGTTTGTCCCCAATTATCTAAAAAAAAAAATAATATCAAACCATACCATAAAGGTGCATTCAGTAGGGTATTTTATTAGAAGAGGAACTCATTAAGCTCTGATGTTAATGGTTTCTTTGGAAAATGAGGGTTAAGATGAGAAAAATGTTTTTAGGATAGTACCTTTTATACATATTACTATCAGGAAGCTCCTATTTCAGGATCAAAAAAATTACTGCCAATGGAGTGTAAAGTTTCAAGGGTAATGATGGAAACAATGTTAAGATATCAGTACAGACAATTTTGTTATTAGAGGTAAGAAGTGTTGGTAACATAAGGTATATAGTTATATTCAGAATTCAGGTTAAAATAAACTATCAAGGTTGCCCTAATGATTCATCATTGAGATAATTTCAAATTTAAGCATACTTTAGCAACTTCAAGACCATAATTATATATAAATATAAATGTCACATCAAAACTAAACTAGGTAATTTTATGGCAAAAATTTAATTTGTGCATTATTTTAAATTTTGGATCAAAATTCAATGAAAGTCCACTTAAAGAGCCAGATAAAAGAACTGAAATAGCTGCAGTTCAGAAATAAGAAACTTGGTCTGGCCGGCGTGGCTCAGTGGTTGAGTGTAGACCTATGAACCAGGAGGTCACAGTTTGGTTCCTAGTCAGGGCACATGCCTGGATTGCAGACTTGGTCCCCAGTAGGGGGCGTGCAGGAGGCAGCCTGTCAATGATCCTCTATCATCATTGATGTTTCTATGTCTCCCTCACCCTTCCTCTCTGAAATAAATAAAAATATTAAAAAAAAGAAATATGAAACCTGAAGAAACAGAAATAAGAATCAAAGTTCAACCAGCTGAATATGTGAGTCAAGAAAAAAAAGAGTTAATGTGAATATATTATAATCAGAGCTATCCTTTTAATCAAATAAATACACAGAATAAATAATACAAATTTACAAACAGTATAATGAAAATAAAATTGTAAGTGATACAAACCATTTTTCTGTTGAGTTTTGTCATTATATCTCGTGCAAGTGTAAAAAATGCCTAAAGGTAAACCAAAAATTGCATTATTATATATTTATTATAATATATTTTAAAATAGAAATGTAGAATGTTTTCACTATTACGTTATAAATATATTACTTTAAAGCTTTTAATTGAGAAAAGAATATAATTGTAATCATGACTATTATATCTTACTAGAGCACCACTGCATGAAATTCATGCATGGGGCGAGGGGGTTGAACGGGGGGAGGTGTCCCTCAGTCCGGCCTGCACCCTCTAGCAATCTAGGATCCCTTGGGGGATGGCTGACTGCCGGTTTAGGCCCAATCCCTGGCAGTCAAACATCCCTCTCACACTCTGGGACTGCTGGCTCCTAACCGCTCACCTGCCTGCCTGATCCCCCTAACCAGTCTGCCTGCCTGCCTTCCTGATCACCCCTAACTGTTCGCCTGCTGCCTGATCGCCCTAACTGCCTCTGCCTGCCTGCCTGATCACCCCTAATTGCTCACCTGCTTGTCTGATAGCCTCTAACTACTCTGCCTACCTGCCTGATTGCCCCTAACCACTCTGCCTGCCTGCCTGATCACCCCTAACTGCTTGCCTGCCTGCCTGCCTGCCTGCCTGCCTGATCACCCCTAACTGCCTCAGTCCCTGCTGCTGTGGCTTCATCCGAATGACGTCTGGAAGGTCGTTCAGCTGTCCAGTCTAATTAGCATATTATACTTTTATTATTATAGATTTTTCAATTACATCACAAACATTTTTCAATGTTATCAAACTGTCATTCATTTGTCAAATATTTTCTGCACATAATATCAGGCCCAACTTCCCAATATGACAGGTTTTTAGTTATACAGAGCTTCCTCAGTACAACTGGGGGGCAGAAGCTCTGTCTAAGCCGCCCCTGCACACCCAGAGCGGGGCACAGGGCCTGATCTAGAAGATGCTGAATATCTGTTTAATCAGTGAATGGACAAATGTTTTACCCTGTAGCTCTAAAATATATTTTTCAAAAATCTCTGTCTTTTATTGCCAATGTCCTCTTTCAAATCACTTTCACTCTTATACCTTATACAATCTTAACATTCCAAAATTCCGACAGTGCCTACAACTCAGTTCAATCCCCCACCATGGAAATCAGTTCAAATGCAGGCAGGACAAATCTGATTCATCTTAGTGACATTTTATGCCTAGTGTCTTGTGATCCAAACCAAACATTTTTTAACCCTATCATCCCCACTTTGTTTCTAGGGAACCAAGACTCTTAAAGCTTCTTCAGTTGTGTCCATGCTAAATCCACTGTTATGTCAGTCTCTTTGTTCCCAACCATGCTTGATGCCCCCAAAAATATTTAGCAAAAGAACTATTTCCAGTCAAGTCAAACAGAAACAATACATAGCTATTATTATCACTCACTATTGGTGTCTCACTGTTCTCCCGTAAGTCTAAATTTCTAAATAAACCCATCCCAGTTTTTATGAGGCTAACTAACTACACTAAATGAAAGCTCTTGGAAATTACTAATTTCTGCAGAATACTGGGCCAGATTAAGCAACTGGGGAGCACCCAGCTCTACACTTCCATAGTTCAATGCTCTCTCTAAGCCACAGGTGTGACCAGGGCACGGGTACTAACAGAGATCTCAGCCTACTCCAGTAAGCCAGGGTACCGCTTTCATTCTGTGGGAGAAACCCTATGTGGCCAACTCAGTGAGCAAGCTTTTCTCCTGCCTCCACCATTAGAGAGGACTTAAGAGGTTCCCCTCTTTCTGATGGAAGGAAATCCTTTTGTGGCAAGCAGAAGGAAGCATTTTTTTTGCTTATCCATGCTCATCTAAATAAATCAGTAGAGACTTCCTGTTTCCTCACACCCATTAGCCAACCTGAATATGAGTTTTAGTTACTTTAAAAAAAAGTTATGATCATTGTCCACTATCCAATAAAGTCATTTAAGCCTCAATTTTTAGCTATGATGATATGGTGATCAGTGAGTAGCCTAAGAAATTAAATGTTTATTAAATCATCAATATTATTGTTAAGTGAATTACATATATTAAAGCATATTACATGTAATATTTTTATGACCAGTTTTTAAAATGTTTTTACAAAGAAAATATTGTCACCAGGGCAGGTATTGGTCAATGGTTGGAGTGTTGGCCTGTGCACTGAATGGTCTCGGGATCAATTCAAGGGCACGTACCTGGGTTGCAGGTTCGCTCCCCGGCCCCAGTCAGGGTATGTTTGGGAGACAACCAATTGATGTCTCTCTCTCACATGGATGTTTCTCCCTTTCTCTCTCCTTCCCTTCCCTCCCCTTCCATTCTCTCTAAAAATCAATGGCAAAATATCCTCAGGTGAGGATAAACAACAACAACAAAAATATTATCAAGAATTCTTCCTTTGGTAAAGAAAATCTATTCTTAGAAGACTTCAGGTGGTTAGATTAACAGTTAAATTACTAAAAATTTATTAAAGTACTCTCTGATAAACACACTTTCTTACTTCTACCAAATGCCATCGTATTACAATATATCATACATATCATGTTAATCTACTTAAACATGTACATTAAGGGAATCTGTTCAATAAGCTAACAGTTTAACTCTCTCTCTCTCTCTCGCTCATAGAAATAGGAAAGTAATAAAACTCGCCTGCTATAAGCCACTATAGGATGACATGAATGATGACAGATGAGCAGAGGAAGACACTGCATTTTGTCAGCTAGTGCAGGATTTCCAGCTTCCCAAATACAGGATAAAAGTGAACTTAAACTGAGCATCTATCTTCTGTTTAGTGAATCTTATATTCACTTCTGTATTGCAGGGTGTCCCAAAAATATGTATACACACTTGAACAGCTGATAATTCACTGAATTTTCACTTCTTTTCAGATTTAACTGATTTGAAATAATGGGCAAGCTTTGAACAAAACAAATTTATCCACTAGACTTTTTTATAGGGATACATAAAAGATAAAATTTAAGGTCCAAAACAAGCAACATTTGACAAATTGAGGGCACACAAATACCAAACAAAATGATTCTTGATGTTTGCAATTCCTTTGCTTTGCATTATCAGCAGTGCCTGGACTAGAACCAGTCATCAGTCTGAAAACAGACATTGACAAAAAACATTACTCACTTCTGTGGATTTTTAAAGATTTTTAAAATGAACTGTGTATTAGTAAATACTCAAAGTGTGTACACATATTTTTGGGACACCCCATATATTCTATTGGAGGTTGGGTGCTAGAAATTCAACAATCAGGTCCATATAAAAGTCAGAAGCACAGCAGTTCACAACATGGAGGTGGAAGTCACACAAGGCATCACTAAGTCAGAAAATAACAAGGCTTTGAGAATAGCTTGAACATCAGTAGATAAGCACCAGTGCTACTGTATAACAAGGCACCAAACCTGTCTTTCTTTCTTACCTCTTCTACATTTGTACTGGATTTTGCACTTGTCTCCAAGAATTTAATCCCATAGTCAATTGCTAACTGAAAGGCAAACAGAAATGTTTAAATAAAGTGCAAGTTACTTGAACATATAAAGCATTTATATTTTCTAGGGTTTTCAAAGTCTCAAAGGTAGAATATCTAGTTCAGAACTCTTGTGGTTCTCAAATCTCTTTGCTTCCTTCTGTGTTTGAACTGAGATCTAACTTAACCATCATAAGCAACATGGCACCGCTCCCACTCACAATTTAAGTACAGTACTTCTCTTTTTTCCTATTACACTTTTAGTTCTCTATACTTACAAGAAAAACTGTGACACACCCTACCATTAATTTGGGATTCATTCACCCCTTTTATCTGCTCTGAAAGTATAGTTCTCCAACAGTGACTATACTGATTTTTCATTATTTTTTTAAATAAATTGGTGCTTAACAGAAAAGCTTAAAATGCTAAGTGTTCATTGCTTTGGTTTCTATTGATTCTGACAAATGTGAACTCTTCCATATTTCCATCTCCTCCCAAAGAGTTCCCAGTTCATTTATAACAACAAGATTAAGATAATGTTTTTAGGAAAAAAAAGTTTCAGATTGAAACACACACACACACACACACACACACACACACACACACACACACGCACGCACGGCTAAAACAAAATTACCAGACTTAAAAATTGAAGCTTCTACGTCAATTTAGAAAATGTCACAGAAGTAAACATGTACATATAATAAACTCCTTTGCTTTGCATGACACAAAACAGAGAAATGCCTCTAAATGACTAATATATGACATCAATAGATTGATGAGTTATAAGGAGTTTATCCATAATGACCTAAATTTAAAGTGTAGTATAATATTCTTTAAAAAATGAATTGGAGAATGATTACTATTGAACTTCACCTATCCTATTAATTTTTTCCAAAGGGAATAAATTACTTTAACTTATGGATATGGAAGAAATAACCTGAACTTTAAGCTACAGAAATCTGAAAAAGAACCAATTTGTATCTCCCAGAAAAGAGCAAATTCTTTAGGAATGAGTCATGACTACACAGTATATAGAGTTGGATCTCGAATACTAATTCGTACCATTCAAGTACCATTGCATCTCTTTGTTGTTTTTAAAGGATTAAAATATAGATATTTTAAAGACTTAAATCAATAATTATACTAAGAAGATAAATGCTTAATGTGAGTAGATTTGAATCTTTATGCATTTGGTTCAAAATTACCTTCTCCCCTCTTTCTTTTGACACTTGTCTTTTGTCATTCATATCGCATTTGTTACCCAGGATCATTCTTTCCACGTCTAAAGAGGCATGCTGTAGGAAGAAAACAGAAAGTTATAAAAACAGCCTGAAAAGGACAGTTATTCAATAGACAAATCTTAACCTATCAGAAACATACCCATGAATTTAATAGACAAATCACCTTTCACTGGACACAAGACATGATTCAGAGCAATTTTAAAAGATGGGAGGAGGGGAAAAGCTATAGTATAAGAAACTATGCAAACTTTCTTCCCAAAGGCTCACAGTCATTCTCATATATTTTGGTACATGAACAAACAGAAATAAAACTTATGGTTATCTAACAACGAAACTTCCAAATATTAGTTTGTATCAAAGAAGAAAAAAAACTTGGTCCTGAGTGAGCCAATGGAGAAGGTATTCTGGATTCTGAATTACTTAAAAAATAAATTCATATAGGTTAATATAATTGTGTACAAATTATTTGAGTCAGATTTCTTTTTGAAATGTTAAAAATATAATATCTTCATGCTTATCAATCTAGAATTAAACCAAACTTCAAATATCGAAGACGGAAAAATTGTTAGAAGGGCAAAACGGTAAGTTGCTGGAATAAAGATATACTTTTGCCAGTCAATCAGATGATGGAAGAGATAGAACCCAGGCATCAGATGTTTTAATCCTGGCTCTCCTTTTTAAAGGCTATATTAACATAAGCAAGTCACTTCTTTCTGGCCTCAGTTTTGTCTTGTGCAAAATGGGGACTCAGATTAAATTACTTCCAAGATCTGGCCAAGTTTAAAATTCTGTGAAACTGCTCCTTCCTCTGCCTCCGTCCCCCATCCAAATCCAGCAGGACAGTCAGACTGCAGATGGAGATCTGCCCTCCATGGCACGCTAAGCGAGGGCCTGCCCTGCCCATGCCCTACTTCTTAGCAGCTCAACTGCCTCTTCCAGAGACTGGAAGCCTTTATAAGCCCCAGCAGGTATCATCATTCCAGTATCATCATGGTGATCTCCAGCACCATCATTCTCTTTCCATATATACCTCTTCAATGTTTCTTATCCAATTTTTAATATTGTCGAAGGACTTTTCATTTGTGATGTCATAGACCAGCATGATTCCCTATAAGAGAAAAACAGATCTTTATTTAGTACAGTATATATTTAAAGTTATAAAATATAATGTAAATGTACTCCTCCCCTCCAGAAAGCTTTTGTTTGTGGCTTTTTTGGTCTTTATAAAATACTAGAGGCCTGGTGCACAAATTCGTGCATGGGTGGGGTCCAGCTAGCCTGCCCCAATGGGGGCCAATCGGGCCAGGCTGGTGGGGGGGAGGGGTCATGGGGAGAAATGATTGGGGCTGGGCTGGCCAGGGGAGGGCTGCAGGAGGTTGGCCAGCTGGCCCTGCCCCCCGATGAGGGTGGGGAGGAATCAGGGGCAGGGCCGGCCATGGAGAGGGGCTGCGGGAGGTTGGGGGGCACCAATCAGGGCTCTGATCAGGCCAGTTGGCTGCAGCAGTGTTCGCCATAGTGACTGGTTGTTCCAGTTGTTCCGGTCATCCCAGCATTCCGGTCGCTTGGCTTTTATATATATAGATTTTATAATATTTTAAAGTATGGAGAAGCAAAAATAAATAAATTCTTCCATTGCCTCACCAGGTAATTAAATACTCTCTTAACATTTTCACTGTTAACCTTTAATGAATTAGTGATTATAGTGAAGATGATACACCCTTTCTACCTGACCTCCTATGATAAGAATCGGCACTAAACTGGAGCTGAGAGAGTGTTTAAGTTAAAACTGAGACAGCACTGAGAGTAAGAGGCAATCACTTCTGTTGTGTACTTTTTTATTCAAGTAGAAATTGCCATACTTCTTACTCCTACGCTGATTGTAACCATACCACTTTAAAATTATGTCTTTTTATATGGGCTGATCAAAATGTCACTATCTGCCTAAGTAAATCACAGGCATTTAAAATATAATATATTTGTTATGCAAGTTTAATGAAAGTCATTGTCACCATATTTTTAAAGACCCAATGGCTGGTGTTTCTAAAGAGTTTATCTTCTACTAGTAAGTGTTTCAACTGATACCTGTATACTAATATTCCAAAATCTATATCACAGACCACACTTCTGTATAGACCCACCCATTCACCCATTCACCAAATATTTAGTAGATATCTATAATGTGCCTGATACTTCACTAAGTATTACCAACAGTGAACAAGATAGACAAGGCCTCCTTCCTCTCATGAAAACAATAAACCAATAATTATGCAATTAATTATAATTTTGATCATTGCTATGAAGTACTGGGAGCGCAGTACAAATGCTAATCTAATCTGTTGATGGGCTGGGATGGTTAGGGAAGGCTTCCCTGAGAAAATGACATTAAAGCCAAGGTGTGAGGACTGAGTAAACCTGGACTGGGCAAAGGTGTGAGGCTGGGCTGGAGAGGGAAAGACCACAGTGCCTGGCACATAGGAGAAACATTATAAATATTGCTGACCAGGAAGGCCCAGAACCCACTGAACTGAGTGAAAGAAAGTCAGTTTGGCAAAAGTGCACAGATTCAATTGGAGAAGAGCATAAAGATGTGGACAAAGAGATGGACAGATAGGTCAGATGTGACTTGGAGACCACTAATTGGGCATCATTTCCCAGATGTCTTCTGTGGTCACTGAAAACTCAACTAAGTAAAACACAAGGTTGTCTTCATCCCCTCCAAATTTCCCTTCTTTCTTGTTCTCTCGTTTTGATGAAGAGTGACACAATCCCGCCAGCCAGCCCAAGCGGACCCCTGCGAGTACTCTCTCAGAGTCAGCTGGTCCTGCAGGTCCAACAACCTTAATGGTTCCCAAATATGACACCCCTGCCTCACACACATGAATGGCACTTATTATATTCTCAGCAATTAACTTTTACCTGGATTACTATCAGAGTGTTTCATTGGTGTCTCTGCTTTCATTCTTAACCACCACTAATCCATTCTCCATAAGGACACTAGAGTTATCACTTTATTGAGACCTCTCCACTGGATTCATAATTAAACTAAAATTTCTTAACATGGTATGCAAAGTACTTCAGGTCTGGTTTCCAACTTGGTAAATAAATATAAAAATAAATCATATAAAACACACATATACACAAAGATAAAAGAACCCAGGAAACAATGAAATTTTAACAGAAGCTATCTCAGGGAGGTGGAATTTTAGATAATTTCTTGGGATTTTCAAAGTTTCCTATACTACATATAACCTTCTAATAACCAGAAAAATATGTATTATTGTTTAAATGGCAAACAGTAATATCCTCTACCATCCCTCCTCCCAGCCTAGAATGCAAATATTTCACTTGGCTACATAGTAAAGAAGATTTTATCATTGTTAATGTTAATAATTTTTTTAAAAATCGAAGTGGAGAATTATATACTTAAATGGTTAATTTTATGTTATGTATATTTTACCACAATAAAAAAAAAAACTCAAAATGGAACAGAATAATTCCTGATTCAAAGTATTCAGCTGCCTATAATATTAACATTAACCAAATAGTTGCCATCACTCTACGACCCTTTGGGCTATGTGGACAACCTTGATCTTCGCTGCCTGTGTCTGTTGGTGGCACTCTAGATGGTTAGCACTGGAAGTGTGAACACAGTGTAGTGGTTAAAGAAACAGGCTCTGATCAGAGGCATCTCCTCAGAGATCCCAGAGACGTTATTTTATCCCCCAGTCTCCATTTCTCATTTGTAAAATGAGGACAGCATGTTTTCCAGACTGGATTCTTTTGCCTATCTACTGAGATATTATGTATAAAGTACTTAACCTAGAACCCAGGACACAGTGTGGACTCAGTAAATGACAGCTAGCTATTTTTAGTTTATATCTTTGGTTTCAATAGCATAAACCCTTTGGCTATTTCTTATGTAAGCAAACTGGCATTATGAATCAGTTGGAAATACAAACTCAAATGTGCTAGTTAAAACTTTATATATCTGCAAGAGGAAAAAACAGTCCAGAGATGGAAGACGCTAACAACGCCTTGCCATGGGAGCAGTCAGCAGCTGTGCACCGCTGCAGGTTACCTAGGACCAAACCAGAGAGGGTCGGACCTGCATTGCCACCATGTGCCCACCATCCAGATATCACTGCTGACATGTACACATAAGGAACTGTTGGACATTGAAATTGGGACTCAAACATTTTTTTGTTTTGTCTTGTTTTGTTATTATATGTTTATTTCCAGTCTGCAAAGGCAAAACTTTTTAAAGGAAAGAAATGGTGGGAAAAAGATACAGAGGCAAAGAAGCATTGAACAGACTGTCAAACTACATTGGGAAGACAGGGGTGGTTGGGCGAGGAGGGCTGTAAGAGACCAACCGAAGGACTTGTATGCATGCATATAAGCACAACCAATGGATATAAGACACTGGGGTGGGGGGGGAGGGTGGGCAGGTGAAGGCATGTCCTGGGGGGTAGGGGAGGTCGGGGGGAGATCAAAGGGGGAAAAAAAAAGGAGACATATGTACTACTATTTGTAATACTTAAAACAATAAAAAAACAACAACAAAAAAAAACTTTATATATCTGATATCCTATATAATAAAAGCCTAATATGCAAATTGTCCCCTGGGCCGTCATTTGACTGAGAGACTGGAGTTCAACTGCTCACTATGACGTGTGCTAACCACCAGGGGGTGGCATGGAATGTGGCAGGTGTCAGAGACGCGGCGCTGGCAGCGGGTGGCAATGGAGGTGCTGCCGGCCCCGCTGGGCCCCAATGAGAGTGCGACTGCAACAGGATGGTGGAGAAGGTGAGTGGGTGGTGCCAGGCCAAGGTGGATGTGAGCGGGGGCCCCATCACCCCGCTGATTGCCCCACAGATGGCGACTGGTGGTGGAGGGGGCTGGGCGGGGGCCTTGGCCCCGATCAATCACCCTGCAGGCGGGATGGTGGAGCAGGTGAGGGAGCAGCACCAGGCCATGGCGAGGTGCTAGGCGGGACTGCAGGACTGCAAGGCTAGGGGCACGAGCTGGGGCTGCGAGCCTGGGGGTGCGAGCTGGGGCCCGATCCCTGCAGGCCACCCCAAGGGATCCCACCTGTGCACGAATTCGTGCACAGGGCCTCTAGTATACTTATAATAACAACAGTTTCCTTAAGTTCTTAAGACAGTGTTCATCTATGAGAAGTGTTGCTAATGCAATAATATGGTCCTTTTCTCCAAAAGTCCAATTGTCCATCAGGGCTACTGCTATGCCTACAAATGCTGCTGAATAGTTTGAAATAGACCAAAAGACTCTGTGATGGTGGCGGACTCTGATGCAGTGCTTATCAACATGCTACATACTTAAACCAAACACACTAGACCTGCCAGGACCACGCCTTGCTGAAATGAGAGCATGCCCCCACAGGAACATGATGGCCCCACATGCCATTGCAACAGATGACCTGCAAGATCCAGGACTCAGCATAGCAGGATTCCCCGAAGATTTACCTAACATTGTTTCTGTTCTGAAATTTCCCACTGATTCACCCCTTCAGCAAGTATTTATTGAGCATCTACTATGTTTCAGGCACTGGCATTACAGAACAAAAAGACAAAAATCCCTACCTTCAAAAAATGGAAAAGACAATACTATCTGAGAATAGCAACAATTTCTAGTTATTTGAAGTAATGTGAAGAAAGACTAGGCACTAGATAAATGAAAAAGCCAGGCAATCCTCAAATCTAAATTAAATAATGCATTTCAATGCCCTCTTTCCTCATACCATGAACTAGAGTTAGACATCCAAGGAACTAGAGCTCCACACTTCAAGAGTTCCTGCCCATTCTCTAGTGAAAACAAGCAGGCAAGTGGTATCAATACATCACTCATGGAAAAGAACAAACTGTCCAATAGAAAAGCTTGTATGTATAATCAAAACCATCTGTAAACTATTCTAAATCATTGCTGCTAAAATGTTCTTATTTATTCCTAAAATCCTTCCTGGGGAAAACAAACAACAAACAAACAAACTTCTTCCTGGCAGGACAAGATAAATCCCTTCCCTTTGATTATAATCTAAGCAAAATAGAGAGTAGCTGACAACTCTTTTAAAATGATGACCTTTCATAATCATGAAAGTATTATATGGTGAAGTGTGAGGAATACATACCTATAAAGTGCTTAGTGGTGTGTAGTGTCAAGGTGATAAAGCTTTGAAAAGGAATCCCCAATAGTTCTGTGGGGATGAATTACTGGTACTCAAATAGAGGGTGAGTAGCAGTGGAGGAAGAATGGAGGGCAGCACAACAATAAAAGGATCTGTGGATTCATATCACATCTTCCTGAAAAAGGGGACAGCTCTCACCCCTACATCTGTCACCCTGACACTACTCCCAGGAACACAAGTCTTTTGGACAATGAACTGGTTATGATGGCAGCTGGTACTCCACAGTCTGCCTAGGTTGAGCTTCACGATCTCAATTACTCAGCCTTCTAAGACTCTCTGAGGACAGAGTTTCATCAAAATTCAAAGCTCCAATTAGAGCTTGGATTAGGCCTAAAAGCCAGAAAGAAAGCCCTGGTCTGGGCCTGACATTCTAGGCATGGTTCAGTACAGCTCTGCTTCTAAGCTGCCTTATTCACCACTGTACTCCCAGCAACACACAGAATCTGCTCTGAGCCAACAAGCAATATGACTGGGTTGTATAGATGAGGCCTTAGGATGGATATTAGCCAAGGGGTGAGGTTATGATAACAAGGCTAAGGCTACTATGCAGCAAAAGAAGGACTTGGAAGTGAAGATTCATCAGATTCTAAACCTCAAAGAGTCACATATTATTCAGCTACTTCCTGGCCAGCTGGCAAAACACTGGTAGAGGAGCATCCAGAGAGCTGAGCCGTTAGGAGTGGATGTAGGGACCTGGTGAGAGGTAAGGAACGATGGGGCAAGGCTGAATGATGAGAGGGTGCAAGCAATGAATACTTAATCACAAAGCTTGTGGCTTGCTAAGATGTGGCAAAGGTATTAATAAAAGGAAAAAAATCACAAAAACATAACATCGCTCAGGTTGTTTGTAGGAGTTCTAAAACACGTACAAGCCAATTACCTATTAATATTACAAAGACTAATGGCAAAGTATATAGTTACTAAACAGAAAACATTTTTTTCACATCAAATAATCTATTTTCCGCCCTGGCTGGTTTGGCTCAGTGGATAAAGCATCGGACTGAGGGGTCCCAGGTTTGATTCTGGTCCAGGGCACATGCCCGTGTTGCGGGCTTGATCCCCAGTAGGGGGTGTGCAGGCGGCAGCCAATCGATGATTCTCTCTCATTGTTGGTGTTTCTCTCTCTCTCTCTCTCTCTCTCTCTCTCTCCCCCTCTCCCTTCTTCTCTGAAATCAATAAAAATATATTTCAAAAAACAATATCCCCCCCCCATACTAGACTTTAGCTTGAATCCTATAAACTTGACAAATGAATATTCATGTTTTACTTTCACCTGAAGAGTTGCAAAACCCCCGAACACACTCACCATGGCTCCTCTATAGTATGCTGTCGTGATGGTTCGAAATCTTTCCTGACCTGCTGTGTCCCTAAAATTTTAAACAAAAGAGAGAGTGGTTTTAAAAGGCATCACCAGCAACACTGAGGAGAGATCATTCTGGTCTGCTCACAAATGCAGTGGTTTCAGGGGAGGGGAATAAGATACAAAGGGAGCCTGTGTGTGTCTGTGAGCCGGAGGCGGTGGTGGCCACGGGAGCCTGTCAAGAGCTCACAATGACTTGTGCGAAAAACTTGGACTTTGATGATAAAAGCAGCAACAGGGAAATCCATGGCCTGCTAGGAACCGGCATGCTGAATTAGTCAAATACATATTGGGGGAGAACAGAATAGTTCTAAATTCTTGGACTCCTAGAGGTAGTTATAATCGTTTTAATAAGTGCCTAATGATTATGGCATTTTACTCTCTTGAGTGAAAGTCTGATTTCTGTAAAAAGAAAGCAACTGGGCTGGACTTACTACTGTGTAAGTTCTGCTCAGCCAAGCACACTAAAATGGGTCTCCTCGAGAACTTTCTCAGCAATGGAGCCCGTAATTAAACGGGAACCTGGAGTTTAACACATAATGGTTGACAGTGTTTCCAAAGACTTTCCAATATGAACAACATTGTAAAGTTACATAAGCTTTCATACATTCTTGCTTTTTAGCTGATGGCGTACCATTAGAATACATTCTAAAAAACACAAATGTTTCCAATTACATTTATTGAAGTAAGTCCCAATAAAGCAGATCAAATTTACTTGGTATCTGGGAAAGTCAATACTCCTAAATTTGCCACTTACCAGCAGAACTAATTCACTCCCTGTGCTACTAAGACAAACTAAATTGTACAATTTAACTGTAGGGAAAAAAGAGACACTTTTGTGAAAATACACTAGAAATCTAATGCATACCAAACCCAAACAAGAGATGAAGGCCCAAGGGAAATTAATAAACTAAAAACATTAATAAATCCCTTAATATTTACGTAAAGCTTAGAAGATAGTCTCAGATGATGCCCATCACAGCCCAGTGTGTGTTATTACCAGCATCCTTATTCTGCAGTAGAAGAAATGGGCTGGGGTGGGCTGTGGTTCCAATTCTGCCATTAACCAGCTCATACCCTTGAATGAGACTCAAGCCACCTACATCTCGGCTGTTTAGTGCAGGGCCAGGCCTGACCTCAATCATCTCATCCAACCCTTCTGTCACTGATCAGAATTAGCTATACAGGGCACTTGTTTGGCACATGGCAAAGAAGTCATAAGGAAAATACAAGCCAAGCACCTTTGAGCAGACCAACATATTATTGATTATAACACACTACTTGATTTAGAACCAGCTCTGCAGTGAGGCTGGAGGGGAAACCCTTCCATATTAAGTGCAGGTTGTGAAGACTAAATAGAGACCGTTTTGCTGCTGAGAGTATCCATAAGCAGTGCCCTGATATTATATTAAACTCTAATTAGCTGATCACCCACAGGCGCCTAGCAACACTCCCTATTGTGATGATCAGGACCATAAGCACAGAATCAGAAATTCTCTTTACTTTCTCCCTAAAACACTGTTTCATATGTTTAAAATATTTGGCTTCTTACTCAATACCGATAGATGAAAAAGGTAGCCTGTGGTAACGCTCACAATGTTTTCCAATGACAGGTACTGGGAACTACTATGTTAATATTATGAAACTGACACGATGCTCCGGGAGATTTGGGTTGTTGTCAGAGCCTTATCACTAACCACTCTAAATCCTAGTTTCCTCCTTTGTAAAAGAGGTGCTAGTATATTTCAATACAGTGTTCTCATTCTATTCCCATCCTGAGATTCAAGGATGAAAATCAGCCTAAAAAATAAGTTCATATCTATTGCTTTACTATTTTATCCTGTATAATCTGTGGAGCTCTCAATTTCTAAGCTATATCTGCTACTGTCATCATCACACAATAGACCAGCACAAATCAAGAACCTTTCCCAAGGCTCCAGTTCTATATGGCTCACCATGGAAGGCCCTGTGCTGAAAGAAATTAAACCAGCTTATAGGAGGTTAAAAAAAATAAATCTATGAGGAGTTTCTGAGTTCAAGTAAAAATTATTCAACGTGGCAATCTGGAAGAACCATATTTATTCACTGTAGTTTGAGAGATTCTTCAGGAATAAATCAGTCAGATTTGGATGGTCTTAAGGAGATCTTTGCCTTGCATATTGCAACAGCGAGATGAAAAGTATGCCTTTTTTCTCCCTATTGCTAATCTAGTGTTCCTCATTTTTTAAAAATTTAATGAGAAGACATATACAAATAAATAATAAAATATCAGAGCTGGAGGAGAACTCAGATATCATTAGTTTAATCAGTCAAGTTTACAAATGAAGAAAAGTAGGCCCTAAGAAGGGAAGCAACTGGCCCCACGTCCCCAATTTAGAGGTAGTCCTGGCAGGAACCTAGGTCTGCACTTCCTTTTTAGGGTTCCTACCACTTGACTACTAAGCTTTATCTGATTTCACAGCTGCAACAACTACAGTGAAGAAGTAATGTACACTCTAGAATTTAGTTTCCTCCCCAATAAAATTAGCATTTGGGAAGAATGAGTTCTCAGATCTCTTCTGGCTGTGAGTTAGTGAGGATATCATTCCTTACCTTCCCACTCTTGGTGGAGAGACCTTTGAATGCTTACCCATTTCCCCTTGGTTCTGACAAAGAAGAGATGTTTTAGCTATCACAGAATAGCTCTCACTTATCACAATGCACATTTAATTCCCACATTCAATTCCTAACTAAAGTAGAAACACTTACGTGTATATATAGCATATATATATATTTACTTACCATATCTGAAGCTTAATTTTCTTTCCATCAAGTTCTATCGTTCTGATTTTAAAATCAATTCCTGCCAGAAAAAGAAAGACACGCTAAATTTCTTCAAATGTAATCCAAGTCTTATTAGAAAAAGAACAAAGATTTCTATTGAAAAAAAAAGTTCTCCAACGCCCTGGAAAATGTGAACACAAAAGAGGGTGTGAATGGGATATTTCCTCTGAATACAGGCTGAAGAAATTACTCTGCAAAGAATTCCTACACATGTAAAATGCAACATTTTATATGTGTCATTATTTTGACATAAATGGATGACATCCCTCAAAGTTACATAATTTGGATAGATTGAGAACATGCCATATTTTCTACTTCCTTAAATACATATAAACAATGTTTCCTACCCAACCCCCACCCCCACCCCCCACCCCACCCCCGCCCCATGCTCGGTCTGTCCCTAAAGATAGCCATGGGACCTCTTCACAATGTCTTCCTCATCTCCTCCTTCCAGTTGTTTCTTTAGAATCTGCAACTGGCTAAGCAAAAAGCAAAACAAAACCCCCCAAAACAAACAAACAAAAACCCTTGAGGGCAAGGATGGGAAAGCCTGTATATTTATTTTATACAGTTGAGAAGAAGTATTTTACATACATTTTAATAAATGTTCCCCGCATATTCCTGAGCTGAAATAACTAAAATAGTTTTAACCCTGGCTGCACTTTAGAATTACTTGGGAAACTTTAAAAGACAACAACAAAAACCCCTTATAACTAGGCCTGCTCCCTTCCCAAAATTCTGAGATTCTGACTTAAATGGCCAAGGGTAAGGTCTGCACTAGTAATTTTCAAAGTTCTCTAGGTAATTAATTCTAACATGAAGCCAAAGTTAAGAAGCACTCAACTGAGCCTGCCAGGTAGCATGGGAAAGTCATTTGGGGCTCAGGTGGTCACTCCAAGTTCAACCCCTCCCTCACCTATTTCTTCCCCACTATTGCAGCTCAATACTTATTTAGCAGTTTCAACTACAAAGCACCACAACATCCTGGATAATTATCAGCATGCTCTGTCAGGAACAAGCTGCCACTCTTTCTCTAATGGGACCTGTTAGTGAATACAACTCGGTTGCAGTTTGCTAAACTTTCATCATCTGGCTACTCAAGCTTTATTTTAAATTTTTCTATTCTTTTGCATTCTATATCGAACCATGTAAAGTGATTTCCAAGATATTTAAAAAGCACACATATCAATTATGTATTCTCTAAATTGACTTAAGTATTAACTGTAGTTATCTAGGCGGTGGGGAGAGCCCTCAAGGGCTATGCTACCACAACATTTCTATATATTAACATCGAGAGCACCCCAAAAGGTCACTTGCCAGCTCCAGCTTCATATAATACCTAGGCTTAAACAAAGTGGGTGTTCCCCTTCTTCGCGTGGCACTTTCCCTAGGGACCCGTTTTAGGTGTTCTTGTGTATCTTGAAATAGACCACTATCACACCCAAGCTAATCTAGTAGGGCAGCTTCTCAATATTTGTTTCCCTCACTAATAACCACTGTTACTGTTAGCGAGTACAATCTGAGACCCAATATCCCAGGTTATCTGGCTCGTGTTTCCTGTGGGTACCTCACTATTGCAGGGTCAGCAGTGGCAGGAGCAACACTTAGCAAAACCGTATACATATTATTGTTAGCATCACACAGATTTTATTGTGGCCCTCATTCACTTAAGATTTAATACGCACTGATTTTTATTGTGATTTATCTTTTCATACATCTCCGAGTTCAGTGTAACAAAGACCCTCTAGGAATTCTCAGCTATCCTTTATGGTTTTTTTGGTCCAGACATTAAGAACAGTGCCCAACAGGTATTCAATTAATGTTTCTTGATATTAACATTTTAAGAAAATCATAATTTTCCAAATTCATAGAAACAGGAAATAGGATGGTAGTTCCCAGGCAATGCAGAGAGGGGAAAAGAGAGTAGTTGTTCAATGGGCATACTTTAGGGTTTGCAAAAGATGAAAACTCTCTAAAGACTTGTTTGACAACAATGTGACTATATTTACTGAACTGTACACTACTGAACTATACACTTACAAATATGGTTAAAATTGTAAATTTTATGTGTGTGTGTTTAAACCATAATAAAAAAAGAAAAAAATACATGACTTTTAAAATATAGACTGTATAGCTGGAAAATAAACTTTCTCAATTGGAAGGCTACTATACAAAATTCCATCATTTAATAGTTTATTCACAGTTGAAATAAGAGATGATGTATATCAAATGCCTGTTCATATGAATACTTTCCTTATTCTGGCTCATTGAGATGATAACTCCTGTTCTTCCAATGCTGTTTTTGCCTGTAGTTGGGAGTCATGGGCAACTTTTCCACCTTCATTCAACAAAGCCATTTTGAAGCTCCCTTAAAAAGTCTCAGTTACTCTCCATTCATTTAAAACATTTAGGAAACTTTCTACTGACCTAGCCTTTTGTTTTTTGTATTTCTTAGAGGGATTACGTTTCCGTTATCTGAGAAGGTTTTACCATTATCTAGGAAACTTAACCATCTTTTCACTATTCAGCGGTTTTCAATGTTTATAAGAGTTGTGAACTGGTATTTAGCTTTTGTTTAAGCGCCTGTCAGGAGCCAGTTGATAGACAAATGCTGTAGAGCACAGTCAAATCAACACAACTTGAATTCCACTAAAAATGGAAAACGTTGTTTATATTATTATTGAAAAGCACAGAACCTGGAAGTTAAAAGACCCAGACTGTCGGTTAGGGCCTGTCATTAACAACTTTTCAGAGGTTGATTAATTGCTCTGAATCTCTATATCCTCCTCATCCTTAAAAGAGATTGAGAGGATCTAACAGGTAAATTAGATGATGTGTATGACTGTGCTGTGGGAACGCTGAAACTCAATATAAGTGTAAGATAATTACACATCCAGAATCTATTATCCTGCAGATCTTGTCACGTCACGCACGTATTATAATAATAGCTTCCCAGGACACTGTGCCCACCTCTCTCCCTGGTCTCACTCCCCTGCCCGACACAGTGAGAGTCACTCTCAGCAATCCCCGAGGTAATGCCACCTCACTATTTAAGAGGCTGTGGATCCAACTTCCAGCTTCCTCAGCCTGGCAACGCAGCCTATTCCACAGGATACACCGCTCTCTCGACACTGCCTCCTAGCCGCTCTCCCTTAGGCCCCTGTTCCTCTCAGGGGCCTGCACCCGTCCTCCCCTTGGTGTGTGCATGGCCACCTCACTGGGAAGCGTTCTCTGAGGATGCCTCTTCACCCATGCAGTTCCTCTCTCCCTCCCTCCTTCCTCAGCTGTCTACTCAGCCATGTCCATTGCTTCTCCCAGGCCTGCCTTTGGCCAGTAATTCAACCCTGTTATTTGGCTTATTAACATGCTCTAAATTGGTCTCACATCAAGCAAGAGCTCCATCCTCTCTGCCAGCCAGGTTGCACAGAGAAACATGCATACAGTAGATACGAAGTGAAAGGTTACATATGCTTATGACATTGCAGAAAGGTTAAATTCTACTAAGTGTGGAGAGAGCTAGGAAAACCATGGAAGTCCAAAGTACTTCCAGTAACAAGAGTAAGGATGCTGAGAAATCTTATTACAGTAAAAAAAATGAAGATCTTTATATTGCACTCAGTTCGACAACAATATCAGTAGAATATAGAGTAGATTAATAATCACTTTACTTTTTAAAGGAAAAATAACTTTCTGAGGCTACTCCAAGATTAAAAAATAACCACTCATAAGAATAATAAGACAATTATATCAATTAGTATGCTTTCTGCTGCAACAGAAACCACAAATCAAACTATCTTAAGGTAATTTGTTGACTCATATAACAAGCCCAGTGGCGAGTTGGGGTTTGGAATGGCTCGATCCAGCAGTTCCGGCTCATTTCTCTGCATCTCCTTTGGCTCTACCCTCCTGGGAGTATCAACTGCATCCTCTGACCACAACAGTAATACCAAGAAGAAAAGAGATCATCTTCCTGTGTACTTTCTTAAAAGTGAAGAACTGTTTCCCCAAAGCCTCCAGTGGCCTTTCCTTCAAGTCTCATTGTTGGATTTATAACCAGATTTATACCCACGGGCATGTCACGTTCTGGGGACTAAGGCTGAGTTCCTGAACCAATCACTGCCTAGTCAGTTAGCAAGATTAATTTAATCAAAACCTATCCTAAATTTAGATTAATCAAGTCCCATTCCCCAGAGCTGGGTCACTCCTCCAGATCCACAGGCTACTAAAATTAGGAGAGCAGAAAAGCTGTTGAATCACTCATAATATCTGTTAGAATAATATTCAAATCTATCGAATTAATACTTTATATTCATAGCCATATGAAACAGACAAATCATAACAGCTATCCCTACTACCATGAATGTCATTAAATTTCATGATAACTAGAGTACTTCTCGGAAGGTAATTTCGCCTAGTCTTCAGCCACAAAGCAGAAAATATGAAGACAAAAAAAGGACAATGAGCAACCCCAATAGCAAAGACGACATCTCTGTGGTTAAACTGTGATCACTCCCAGGAGAGTCCTCGAGCCCACAGTCCCAAAGGCCTGGCTTGTGCTCCAGCCCCAAGTGATTAGACTGCAAAGGAGGAGCTGTCATATCAACAGCAGCAAGAGCTACATTACAGCCTATCCTGCAGTAAGGGAGCTATTTTTTTCCCCCTGTTTAAAAGGACTATATAACTTCAAAAAACATAGCTTTGAAGGGCATTACATTTTGGGTCAAAATGCCCTTCCATTCTCAATCGCCTTTTAGAAAGCATCGCTGTCTTCTGGCAGCATATCATACAATAATTCATGTTCAAAATCATGACCCTGAATCATCTCAACTCATGAACAACCCATGAGCCACCAGGCTGCACGCAGCTTTCCCAGCTAGCCAGCAGTGTGTATCATTTTTATATATACCCAGATGTAATTTAAGTATAAAAACATGCATGAGAATGATTATCAACAAAACCCAGATAACTGTTACCTTTGGAGAGAAATGGAAGAGGAGGGATTAGGAAGGCACTTCAACTCTGTAATTATTTCTAAAACTACATGGTGGTACATGGATATGGAAGTGTTTTATATTATGTACTAGAGGCCCGGTGCACAAAATTCATGCATTGGGGGAAGGGGTGGTGTCCCTCAGCCCAGCCTGCACTCTCTCCAATCTGGGATCCCTCGGGGGATGTCTGACTGCCAGTTTAGTAGGACATCCCCTCACAATCTGGGACTGCTGGCTCCTAACCACTCGCCTGCCTGCCTGCCTGATTGCCCCTAACTGCTTCTGCCTGCCAGCCTGATCACCCCCTAACCACTCCCCTGCCAGCCTGATTGGTGCCTAACTGCTCCCCTGCCAGCCCGGTCACCCCCAACTGCCCTCCCCTGCTGGCCCGGTCACTCCCAACTGTCCTCCCCTGCTGGCCATCTTGTGACAATGTGGAGATGGCCATCTTGTGAAAACGTGGGGCAGCCATCTTGTGACAGCATGTGGGACAGCTATCTTGTGATGACATGAGGGTGCGAGGGCCACCTAGGCTTTTATTAGTATAGATACTTGGAATTGTTCATAATTTTTAAAAAGCAATGATTACTTATCTAGAAAAATGAGGTATGGAGGCACTCATTCACTCCTGGTAGAAAAATCAAACCAAATTTTAGAGATGAAAAGCAACTTCTAGATTTATTGGGGAGGCAGAGCAGGCACTACCTCCCGCCTTTGTTCCATTTAAAGAGGGCCTGTGATCAAGAGCAAGACTGGATCAAATTCAGAAAACAAGGGGGCAGAGAAAGGGCTGGTGCTAGAGCAAGAAGTGCTGGCTACTCAGATTCTAAGCAGGCCATTTCCTTCCCTGCCTGGAGGAATAGGCGCTTCCATTTGGGCTAAGGGCAACAGGAAGAAGACACATTTGGTCACTGCTAGGAGTGGCACTCTGGTTGGGGAACAAAGGAGTTCTGATTTTTCATTCCAAAGGCTGGAAGGAGGGAGCTGGGACAAGGGAGTGGGGGAGGGGGCCTCTGCCTGCCCCTCTGAGGAGAAGATAAAGTCGGACTTGAGGCCTGTGCATTGTCCAGGCGATTCACAGGAACAAGAGCTGGCAGAGACCAGGTAGTGAGGCTCTAGTGAAGGATATGAAGTCAGCACTTAGGAAAAGACAGCTTATCAGATATTTCTCAGAAACCTGTGGTGCAACTGGAGGGAGGGCTTGACCAGCAGGACATAGGGAAAGAAACTTTGAACCAGACTCAGCCCCACAGCTAACAGACCTAACGGGGAAAAGGAATTTGGAATGACCAGTATTGGGCCACCTTTTATTCCACAATTTAGATAATAATTTAACATGGAAAGGGAACAGATTCACAAAATTATTTTACGCTAAAGTTAAATTAGCCAACAGATATTAATAATCTAACCTTTTCCATCCAGGAGAATAGGGAGGTTTCCCCGGGGTTTGTGAATGAATGAAAGGATACCATTGCTGCAGTGTGGGAAAGAGTAGAAAGGACTGTTCCTGGCCTTAAGACTAACTCTCTGGGGCCAGCCAGTTGTCCTGACCTTCAGCATAAGCTGTGACTTGCTGCATTTTTGCCCTGTGGGTGGTGCAGCACACACACAGCTCTGTCTCTTGCCTGTGTACTTGCTGGGCTTACTCCAGGGAAAGTCTGCTGCCTGACCCAGGAAAATCAGGGGTGGAGAAACAGCAGGGACCTCCAACTGAGGTTTTAAATACCTCATTCCCACCGAAATTCTTTTAAAAATCCAATTTGGATGCAGTCAGGAGAGACACGAAAAAAGAATTCAGATTTCTGGGATATTTAGCCTCCCAGTGAATGACAACAATGCAAGATTCCAATGCTGGGTTTAACATCAATGGAGAAAAAACCTGGGTTATTGATCCCCTTTGACCTACATTAAGAAGCAGAAAGTTAACACTGCACTTTTACAATTAAAACATGTACTTTATTGCAAAAGGACATTTGGAAACAACATCTGTGACCCCAGGCTATCCAAATGTGGGTTATGTGGTCTTTCTATTTACATTTCAGAGATATCCCAGAAACAGAAAAAAGTTTCCTAAATATTAAAACACACTTTAAGAAATGGTATGTTCACTTCCTTACTTAGATTTTTATTATTAACTAGAGGCCCGGTGCATGGATTCATACACCGATGGGGTCCCTCTGCCTGACCTGCACCCTCTCAAAATCTGGGACTCCTCAGGGGTGTCAGACTGCCAGTTTTGGCCCTATCCCCGCAGGCCAGGCCGAGGGACCCCACTGGTGCAGGAATCCATGCACCGGGCCTCTAGTATGCATATAAGATCTTTGGTTAATCTCTTTCCATCCCCCCTCTTCCCCCCCTTCCCTCTGAGAGTCGTCAGTCTGTTCCATGTTTCCATGCCTATGCATTGAGCATCTGTCCCCTGGTAGTCAGTGCTTGTCATAGCTACTAATCGAACAGTCGAATGGCCTCTTAGGCTTTTATATATATAGAATATATAGATGATAAAGATAATGTAGATGGATTCTGCCAGTTTTGAAACTTCGACACCCACATTTTGCTTATGCTTTTTTGTGTGGATTTTTAAATTGGAGATTAATGAAATTTTAGAGTAGTGACTTTAGGGTAATTAGCTAAAATCTCTAATTAGAAAAACAGATTTCTGAAATAAGAAAAAATATGAGTCATAGTTTGAAGCTTTAATATACTTTTTTTTTTTTTCAAAATAAATTAAGGTCTTGGAGAAAGTATGCAAATTTAGAAATAAAGGTAAGAATGTTACTTAGGTTAAAAAAAAAGGAGTTCAAGACATTGCTCTTTGGCAAATATCCATTTTGTAAGTTCATAAAAGCATATTTTCCCCCAAGTACCAATTTTGTGGCATATAGTTAGAACCATTTAATTTTTTGTTTTATTTATATTCAAATTTACAATCTATTTTTGTTTGTTTGTCTGTTTGGAAATTAGAAAGTCTAAAGTTTAGAAGGGAAAACACTTTAAAAGTAAGTTTAAAAGACACTTTAACAATAGTTTGAAATGATCACTGGCAGCCAAATATGTTAGTTTTGTTAAATTCAAAATTGGGCAGGGGAATTTTTTTAAAAAGTGGACTAACAAGTGATTTTTGAATATAACTTGTCCTTAAAAAAGACACCTGACTTTTTAAAAAAGGAAGACAGAAGACTAGAATTTTTCAGATTTCTTTGGCTCTTCCATTCTGTGACTAGGAAGTGATATGCTAAGCCCCAATTATGGTGTAAATCAAGTGACACATATTACCACTTCCTGCTGAAAAAGCTGCACATCTCTTAGAACACTCTAATTGTAACTGCACTAAATTCAACTCTTGGCATTCTTTATAATATATCTGTACATATAAAATCTAATCACACTACAAAAGATAACAAACTCAAACTAATTCAGGAAATTAGGAAGGAATTACTAATTCTTAGTTGAGCCATAAACACATGCATGACAGACACAAAAATAGTAGTTAAGAATGGTTTTAAGTAATGCCTATATTTGAGAGTCTCCAAGGGTTTAAAGATTTAAATATAAAGATTTAATTTACCCTTTAACTGTATTTGGGAAAATAAAAGGGCAAAATGACAAATCATTACATATTGAAAAACTACTAAAATATAACTATGTTTTGAATCACAAATAAAAGGTTTCTAAAATGCTAGAACTACCAAAATATCAAGAGAGAAAAACAGAAATACCAAAGGAGATGTAATAACACAGCTACAATCTTAGGAAGCATTGAGAATTTTAAATCTGATTAAAGAGCCAACAAAGATTACCCAGGATTCAGCTCCCCATCTGAGAATGGGCAAAGAATGCATGACAAGTCTCTTTTGCAAATCTTGCACTTTCAAAATGAAATGTGCTGTAAGTGTTACTCAATCTGGAAGTAGCAATGTGCTTGAAGTTGTCAAAATGTAGATTCTAAATGTTCTCAAAGAAAGGATGTTTTACCATCAATAAAATCTTATATAATAAAGAGGCGATATGCAAACTGACCATCACACTGTCACAAGATAGAGGCGCCCACAGCAGGGCTGTGGGCAGCTGCACTGCATGCCTGCTGCTGGAGTCCCCTCAGCCCCACTGGGGGCCTTGGGTCCTCCAGCACCCCCCACTGACTAACAGCTTGCCTAGGCTCCCCCAATGAGCTGGCCATCCCTCTCTTCCTCCCTCCCCTGAAGCTGAAGCCTGACTATGGTGTCCAACAAATTGGAAGTTATAACTCATGTCGTTAAGAGTATCCTCCATTACTCAGCTGGGGCCAGTCGCTCCCCACTCCTGCTGCCTGAGTCCCTTCAGCCACACAGGGGACCTCAGGTCCTCCTGCACCCCCCACTGACTGAGACTCAGGCAAATAGGGCTGGCTGAGGCACAGGCAAGCCGCTGATGGCGGCTGCCTAGCAGCCCAGGTCTGGCCCGAGGTTCAGGTAACCAGGGCTGGCCGAGGTTTGCACTGCCTGCAGTGGTAGCAGCAGAGGTGTGATGGGGATGTCGCCTTCCCCTGATCGCCTGGGTCACCTCCCGCCTCTGAGGGCTCCCGGACTGTGAGAGGGGGCAGGCCAGGCTGAGGGACACCCCCTCCAGTGCATGAGTTTTCATGCACTGGACCTCTAGTCTTTTCATAAAGAGCCTAATTTATTAACTAAACTTTCTTGAAGAATATTCAGAATGCCTCTGAGATTTCCATTTCTTTCCTGTTATTAATTCATGAACATCTCAAGAACCAAACTGCTCCTAAGTGAAACCACATGCATCTCCTCTGCTCCACCTACTGTTTCTGAGATGATGTACCTTTATAGCAGGCAAACCCCTCCAGTATGAGTCACTACCACCCTCCTAAACCTGGAATTTCCTTGTTTGTACTTTGACACTGTTTCAGTTAAGGGTGAAGGGAATATTGTGGGTATTCAAAAGATGACGATAAAAAGGCAAATCTGTGAATTTACATACTATTGTAATGGGAAAACCATACTGCCGAATCACTGAAATTATCACCAGAAAAAAATTACAACCACATTCCAATGTTGCACCAAAAATGCCGAGAAACTGATCTGCTAGATCCTTCCAAGTATGACCATGTATCATGTTTTCCATTCATCTGGAGGTAAGTGAAAACTAAAACAGGAAAGAAAATTATAAAATAATAGAACCAAGTAACAATACTACATGGGGCAACTAACTAAAAACAAATGATATATATATGTTTCCCTTTGAGAATGAGTTCTTAAAAGAGGAAAAACAAAAAAAGATAGTTACCAATGTAAAATATATATGGGTTTTCCCATAACCAAAGTTTAAATTTAGCAACGAGGGCTGAAACAAACTCTGGCTACAATCTTATTATTTTCCAGGAAAATTTCCAAATCACGTCTTTAGAAAGATTTAAGCTTATAGTGGTGCAAACCGTAAAATTTAGCAATTTTCCTCACTCAGTTAATACAAATCAACTTTTTTAGGGTGGGATGGGGTGTCTGTAACAAATTACTTGAGGCCGAAGAGAAGACTCATCTAGTCAGACTCTCCTGCAATACCCACCTCACCTCTTCCCATCCTTCTCTCCCACTGACTTTGTCTAGATAAAAGGAAAGTCATCAGAGATAATAAAATAAATATAACTGCAAATTCAGTGCTCAGAATCTAGTTAGCAAAAAGGCTTTTCTTGATCAACAGCAACATCAATGCCACAAAAAGTGTAATAAAAGTAAGCAGCACGTTCAGCTCACTGCAGCCAGGGTGACAGATGGATAATGATAGTAAGCTACTGCCAATGAGGAGGGCTAAAGCAAACAGATGGAGTATATGCAAGAAAAGAATGAGACAAAAATCAACAAAAATGACACTGATTACAGTTTTTCCCAATCAAAAATGAAAAACGTCTGCCAATGATAACATCATCCTCATTTGTAAACACATTTCCCTGTAATACAAAAGTTTAAAGTTGACAGCACTCTATAACCTTCATGTATGCAGTTAACACTTCTACAAGCCAATTATGCATCTCACATATATAGAGTCATCCACCTCTAAATATTTAAGACATTTTTCTAACTTTATAGGGTGATAAAAAAATTCCACCGCCTAACTACTTCCTTGACTTGCCTTGTAAAACTGAATACAATGTTACAACTGGGCTGGGAAACCCAAGATTTTCTCTAACATATGTTTCAGACTTACAAATGCCATCCCGACTAATAAAGGAGCTCGATCGAGCACTTCATATTTTCTTTCGTCCCCATTGTCCCCTAGCTAACTGCCACTTTAAATACACAAAGGATGAGTAATAATTATATTCAAAGCATAAAATGAGTGGGTTGTCAAAATATGCTGTTGTGGACTTCACATTGGACCATTATTCGCCCTAATTCTAAATCCCAGTGTTTGTGGGGGTTGGGGAACAATATTGACAAGAGACTGTTTTTTATTTTTTAAAGCCATCCTGATACTGGAAAATCAGCCAGTGCCACACAAAATAATTTCTCCAAAATTGAGCAAAAATTATTTCAAGTTATATTTTATCAGCTTGCTTTTATAAAACCAAGTTCAAAGTGTAACATATTATTCAAGTCCCTGCCCCATTCACTCCCAACACCAAGATAGAGGCCTCAGGTGTTAAAGCAAGAAACTTAATGCAGTTTCTACTAACCAGCCCTCAATCTTAGATAGGAAAATTATTCACCTTATGTTTCCCTTTACCCACTTCCTTCAAGACATACAGTTCTTTTCTTTTTTTAACCTTCACCTGAGGATATGTTTGCTGATTTTAGAAAGGGGTGGATGGAAGGAGAGAGAGAGAGAGAGAGAGAGAGAGAGAGGGAGAGAGAGAAGCATCAGTGGGTAAGAGCCCTGCCTGGAGAAGCACGTTAAGGACCACTGAATGACTGTTAGCACCTGTCTTTCTCAGGCAAGTTTTACAAAACTACAAATACAAAATGTTTTTAAAACACCATAAGCAGGCAGGCAGTGCTCCAATTGCCAAACATGTAAGATACAAAAGACTCATTTGGAAGTGTCTGACCTGACCTTGGGTCCTGGAGGGCAGTGACCCTTAGTTACTTCTTCAACAGAGTACCTGGGAGTGAGTGCCCAAGAGCTATGTCTTCTCTTAGGTAAGTACAGACACACTTCCTTGAAAATACCCCCCCCCCCATACACACACACATCCCTTCCCCTTATTTCTCAATGCTAGAGTAGCCACTGAAGGCCTTGCATCTTCTTCATCATGAAGGAATATTATGAAAAGTAACCCTTGATCATATCAAGGTTATATAGAAACTTAGAAAGAATTTATGTTATAAAAGCAAAATACAATGTGTACTATCTCTGTAACTAGGTAGAAAACATGTGCATATGGCCAGCAACATGTGAAACAGTAAAGTAATTATATTAGGGTATGTTATTGTGAGATGATTTTCAAAATTATGAACTTAAAATTTTTACCTATTATTTTTGCAGTAAGCAATTTTGAAAAAAATTTTACACATTAAAGTTGAAATAGTACTCACTATAATTACACTTCAAATTCTGGATTAAAGAAGCTTTGGGGGACTGCTGTTGCAAAATCTTATCACCCTATATAATAAAAGGCTAATATGCAAATTGTCCCCTTGGGAGTTCGACCAATCAGGAGTTCGATCACTTGCTATGATGTTCGCTGACCACCAGGGGGCAGTGTGGAATGAAGCAAGACCCCAGCTGGCAGCTGGCAGCTGAGGGAAGGAAGACCCTGAATGGCCCTCATTGCCAGCCAGGACTAGGGACCCTACCCGTGCACAAATTTCGTGCACTGGGCCCCTAGTTGGGTATAATGCCGTTTCTATGGGGAAAAAGCATTGATAAAGCACACCACACAAACAGGTCACGCACTCCATCTGAAAGAGCCTATGCTAACTGAAGATTTCAACCATTATTTACCAAATAGCTTGGACAAATTTTTCCCTTTTTCTCTAATTCCTACAGTTCCAATTTATTGGCTGTCACCTGAACAAGAACATGTGGGAAGAGAAAGAAAGGGATAAAGAAATGTGAGCTTGCTTTCACAGAATGTGTCTTTGTGGCATCTGCAGACACAAATCCAGGAGGAAAGGCATCATCTGCAGACTGTATTTTCCATGCTATCCCTATCCCTAATTAACACAGATAAATCTGAGTTTCCATACTATAATTTATTAATCATATTCAATTAATCTAATCAGTTTTAAAACAGGAGAGGGCAACAGTGCAAGCTTTAATAAAGTGAGCTCATTGGACTTTGGAAGCTGCTCAGCTGAGGCTCATGGTGAATTCCCACACACCCAAAGGGCAAATGTGGCCTTGGTGAATAATTTGCATTCTCTATTTTTAACTCATCTTTCTAGTCCTAAGGACCCATATTACAATGTGGGTTAGAAAAGAGAAACAGCAGGCATATATAGATTATTTAAAAAGTAAACTCAGGGGAACAGAATTCTGGGCTCTTAAGTGTGTGAGGGATGAGTAGAGCCAGAGAACTACCATACATAAACACCTGAGAAAATAACTAAACAAAACAAATGACGGTCAAATTGAAAATTTTACTTCTGCAGTCAAAAAGGTGGTATTTTACAATGTTAAGTTTATCTACTCAGTTTTTGAACTGATGCAAAAGTATACTGATAGCACCCTCACTGTAATCCTCAATTACTAATATGAAAAATAAAACCAGAATGACCTACTCACATGATCATTTCACAGACACACTGTCAGTTCAAGGATGTCCTCAGACAAGCCCAGGGCAGGATTTCCACATCTGGTGGTCACAACATTATGTTCCCAATTTGGACAGTATAGTCATTAGGTCAGGAAACGCATATGACAGTGATGCAAAGAAGTTAAACATGACACACAATGACTGTGTATTTTTAACCCCAGATGGTCTGTCAACAAAATGAGGAGGGTGAAGGAAAATGTCACTGGCCCTTTTGGGCATAGAAGGGATCACAACCATTGGGCTGCAGTTCTTTGCATGAACTTCTGAAAGTGACAGGAGAAAGCAGAAAAAAATTGTACACTCAGAAAAACTGATATTTAATCTACTTCAGATAAGCCTTTGCAGGTCTCAAGGTAGAAGTCCATGCTTATAGATTATGATACTAACTTAGCAACCAATTCTTCAGCCTTTGTGTGAGTACAATCCATTCTCAAATGATAGACTAGGAACTGACTGAGAAATAGAAACTGGCAAGCTTTACTTGGGCTATACAAAAGAAACGGCTGAAGATTTCTCAACCACATAGGATGCAATGAGGTTCAGCTTAGTCAGATACAGTCACACTTAATGAAAATCAAGTTGACTAATGAAAGAGCAAGTTTTCGTATTTAATTTCACAAGAAGTATTGAGGCCAACATAGACCTGACCCTGTACTAGGCACCAAGAAATACAAAGAAGGAAAGTTATGGGCCCTGGGGAGCTCCTAGGCCAGTGGTCAGTAAACCGCGGCTCGTGAGCCACATGCGGCTCTTTGGCCCCTTGAGTGTGGCTCTTCCACAAAATACCACAGCCTGGAGAGTCTATTTTGAAGAAGTGGCGTTAGAAGAAGTTTAAAAAATTTGGCTCTCAAAAGAAATTTCAATTGTTGTACTGTTGATATTTGGCTCTGTTGACTAATGAGTTGCCGACCACTGTCCTAGGCTAACAGTCACTAAAATTTCATAACATGAAAATCCTACACCATACTTGAATCTCTTCAGGAGCATGAACTAACAACAGATGACGAATGGAAAGAAAACATGATTTTCTAAGATAAGAAACTGCCTGCTTTAATTCTGTTATTCCCACAAGCAAGCATATAATTATCTCCCCAAAGGCTGAGAATAAACAAGTGGCATTTGTCTATCACAAATGGCAAAAATAGTAACAGCAAATTTTCACTGTTGTTTAGAAATCAATTTGGCTTAAGATTTAAGAGGGTTTTGTTTTTTTTCTTTAAGTACACTTGATTGTATCACCTTCACATCCCTCCCAGCACTCCAGTATATAAACTATTGTCTTAATAAAGTTTGAAATTCTCTCTGAATTCTAAGAGCTTTGATGTCTAGATGAAAATCGAAATGAGCAAACATCACACTTAAAAAGGATGGTCATATTAAAAATGCCATCACTTTTAAGCTATTATTAGCAAAGACTAGCGAGTGCAGCAAACCTCTGTAGTTCAGGTGTAGAGTCTTGAGTCCCAGGCTCCAAAGTCCTTTGTCTGATAAACAGGATGAAAATCTATTAAAGAGCTACCATTTATGGTGTACCTACTATGTACCAAGTATAACCCTAGGAACTAGTCATATTTATCCCCATTTCACCAATAAAGAACCTGAGACTAAAGAGGTTAACTCGTCCAAGATGACAAGCAAGCAAGTGGCCGAGCTGGGATATTAGCTAAGGAGGAGAATTCTGTGACTCAAGCGGAATTTCCTTTTAGAGTCCTCCCTGGAGGTACTAACTCAGATTACAAAGGATTTATGAGGAACCAGTTTCCAACAAAGTGCAAAAAGCTGAACCTAGCTTTAGGTCTTCTCTAGCTACATCACGAAGGGAATGGGTCCACTCTGGGTGGACCTGAATGTCAGGGATTAATTCTTTGAATCCTCTGAGTATGCTTAATAGAGCCATTCCATAAAGAATTTATACTAGATTAATCTGAAAGAGATCTGATCCTAGCATCTTTCAAACTGGAAGACTCCATAACTACAAGTCTGTGTTGAACTAAAGTAAATTTCTCCACCAGGATAAGGCCCCAGTAAGGGAAGTCCAGGTGAAGGGGCAAGACAGGCATTGTGACACTTACCCTACACCAAGGAACATGCTATTCATTCTATAGGAAAAGTTAGGGTATGCAGGATATCATCAGTGGTCAAATGTACTTCCTGGCCATCTGGAAGATACCTTTTAAATACATGTAAATTTCTTCCTATATAAGATGGATGCTTTTTTTTTCTAAGTATAGTTCTATCTTCCAATAATCAGCTTATAATGAGAAAGAAATTATATTGAAAATGACTATAAATGATCATAAAAATTAAAATATGATCAGCTGGTAGGCTGTTCTGCAGACAGCACTGGGGTTCCAAACCTAGTGCTCTTTTTAGTATATCACACTGCTTCATTAGGAGACATTCTGTGGGATAATAAAATGGATTGTTTGATACCATTTCTGAGGCTGTACCATAGGAAAAAACAACGTAAAAGCAGAAGAAAAACTCCTTTCTGAAACAATGTATCAGGTTTTAATCAGGAAAAGGAACCACTTCAAGAATTTACACCAGAAGGAATTTGATACAGGGAATTGGTTACACAGTCATGAAGTTGAAGATAGTAAAGGTTTAGCAATAGCAGGAAGCCACTACCACTCCTAAGACAGACAAAAGGAGATGGTGTTATTGGAGCTGAAGTTCTAGAGTCACCTGACAAGAGGGTGCAAACACTGAGGGCCTGTTCAGTAGGAGCTAGGGCCCCAGAGAAGTCGCCTAAAAGCAGAAAGGGAGAAGCAGAAATACCCTGGTTTCTCACTTTCTCCTTCCTTCCAATCTGCCAGTATCCCTAATCAGGCTGAACACAGTCTGCAGCCACCTGACTCAGGAGTCTGGGCAGGGGAAGCGGGAAGAGTGGATCAGAGGGAAATCTGACTAAGGACACAATTAACCTTTGCTGCAAGAATTTAATGTGTGCCACCATTGTAAGCCACTGAGATTTTGGGGCTGTGTAACAGCAAACGCTGACTAGTAGATACTGCCACAAACACCAAGTAGGTAAATAAATAAGCAGACAGAAAAATCAGATAAATGAAGAATTAACTGTGAAATAATATTAATAATTATTTTCAATAACTGCTTTGAGGAAAACATTTCCACCATTAATTTGTAAGCCTGGGGCAGAGGGCAAGCACCTGTACAGATCCCTGACCATTCCCTGGTCCTGAAGGAGCAGCACATTTGAGAACCTGTCTAGCTAGAGGTGGAAAGTAGCCCTCCCTGGCCATTACTATCTTGCAGCTTCACTATCAACTGGGCAGTTCAGCACGGATGACCTGGTGAACTGGGAGTGTCATACATATGCTGGCAAGTACAGAGCCAGACCTTCCAAAAAGGAAGTGTGTCACTAAGTCAGCAATGTGGCCAAGCCTTAAGCCAGAGCAGCATCAATATAGCTCAAGGGTAGCCACGGACATGGTGACTCCAAGCTTTTTGCTTATATTACTTCCATTACAGTACTCATAGTTCAGCCTCCTTAGTTATTTATAATCCCACCCTTGTCCCAAAATAGACTGGAAGCACCCAAAGGATGTGGGGTACCTTTTTAGCTTACAGAACTCTACAATTACCCACCTTAAAATACATGGCCCCACCCAACATATCCAACCCTACTCTTTTTTTAAATCCTCATTAGAGGATATGCTTTGATTTTTAGAGAGGAAGTGGGGGGAGGGGAGAGAGAAAAAGAGAGAGAGAGAGAATACAAACAAAAAAACACATCGATGTGAGAGAGAAACATCAATCGGCTGCCTCCCATATGCAGCTCAATCAGAAGTGGATCCTGCAACCTTTTGGTTGAAGGAACAATGCTCCAACCAACTGAGTCACCCAGCCAGGGCTCTAAGCATTTTTCAGGACCTCTTCCCCGCCCTCCCCCCTAGTCTGGAATATTCTCCATCCTTCCCATTAAGATTCAGTAACTCCACCTCCTCTGTCCTCTAGATATTTCAGTGAGATGACTCTGCTCACTCTCTACCCTAAATTCCTGCAGAACTTATAATAAATATCATTAGACATGGCATTTAATTATTCTTGTTTCATCTAAGTTTTGCCTTCCCACTTAGATTTAGGCAGAGAATCTAGCACAGCATTCCACTGATTAAGTAGGTGTTCAATAGATGTTTAAAGGAATGAATGCAAATAAGTCCTTTAGAAGCAGGAGCCTTAACTTTTACTTAAGAGTACTGCTTTTAGAGCCTCTCCTGTTTGCCAAAGCACATCACAGGCATTCAATAAACACTTCCTGACAGTGATTAATTACTTCTGAATAGAATCAGATTCACGTATCTCCAAACTGATCCTGCAATGCATCTTAATGACTGACAACTTAAGTTACTTATTTGGATAACTTTAGGTGATAAATGCAAAAAATAAAAATAAAAAAAGGAAAAAAAGAAACACTAAAATATTTAAATGTTAGAGAACAGAACAAATCACAAAACATAGTACTAAGCATATATAAAATAGATGTCTTTTAGAATGGTGAAAAGACAACATAGAATTGAATGAAAGGTTCTGTTTCCATTGTCTCAAATCTAATCCTTAAAATCATATGTTAATTTAGATGGGCTTAAGAGACTGGCCTGATTTTTAAAAATCCACACACAATGAAATAAATGCCACTTCTGTAATTATATTAGGAGGACCAATATAAGTGCTACCACAAGGGGAGGAAAAAAGAAGTGGGTATTTCATGTTGGTTAGAGAGTTTTACTTTCTTCAGAAACCGTAATTTTCTTAAAATTTTGGCAAAGATCACAAACCTCATGTTGCAAATGTCTCCACTGTGTGGGAACTTCTACCATTGCTCCCAACAACTAGAATGGCTTCCAGGGTCCACTTAGAGAGAAAAAGCAGAAAACCAAAAAAGGAGAGAGACAATATGCTCATTACGCCCAAAGACTCTAGTAACACCACAGCAAGTCAAACCAGCAGCAATACCTCCATTAACAAGGGCTTGACAATTAAAAGGCCCAGTTTTCTTTCATGGAAAAAAGAGATTTGTCCAATTAAGTACAGCCTTTACAGAATTGTCAAAAAATTGCTTTTTTACGTTTTCAGCAATAAATCCAGCCACAGCGGTAGCTTTCTAGCTTTTTTGACCCACATTTAAGAAATGTTTTTTTATATCACTGCACATTACACATATATACATGCTTAAATAACTGAAACAAAAGTTTCAAAAAATAGCACTTGACCCTTACTGCCTGTTACTCTTGTACATGTGATTCTCTTATCTATTTTCTTCGTTTCTGGTCTGTTCCCTTCTCCCCCATTAAAAAAAAAAAAAAAAGTTGGTCTACACACCCTAAATTGACTTCATTACCCAAAGGGTTGCAACCCACACTGAAAAACATTGGCCTAAAGAACATTCTGGAAGTCAACCAAAGGTTACATGCTATTTATTCCTTTTTCTTTCTTTCTTTCTTTCTTTTTTTTAGAGACAGAAACATTGATTGGTTGCCTCTTGTATGCACCCTGACCAGGGATCAAACACACAAACTTCTGGTGTAGGAGACGATGCTCCAACTAACTGAGCCTCCTGCCCAGGGTTCTTCCTTTAAAAAAAAAAAAAAATCAATTGCTGAGAATGAAAGGCCACTCTAGCTTCACTTTTAAAATATATATAAATATTTTTATTGATTTCAAAGAGGAAGAGAGAGGAGAGATAGATAGAAACATCAATGATGAGAGAGAATCATTGATTTTCGCCTCCTGCACATACTATATACATATTCCATATAAGTAGTATTTTTTCTTAAAAACAACAACAACAACACTATATGTCATTTTTTAGTTAGGAGGAAAAAAATAGAAATGTGAACACTCAAAAGCATCTGAAGGGTTACATAAGAGAAGAGAAATGAACTGCTGCTGAAATTGGAGGCAGGCGATCCGCCTTAGTCACGTCCATTGTCAGAGGCATAGCTTTGTAAACTGTTCAAAACCGAACACACCCATTTCCAAGGAACTCAACACCCTGCAGAACTCTTTTTTAAACTAAAAGTAAGTTCTTGAATAACTGCATTAGACAACCCTTTACCTCCCACACTGTAATATCTGGAAAGGAATGACCAATTTGAATTTTTAAGCACTGGAAATTTCTATATTTTACAAAGTTGGTTGGGAGAAGGAAGGCATTTTCGTTTGTTCTTGAGAGCAGATATGACATATGGAATAAATGGAAAATGTACAAAGCTATTTGGAAAATAGAATTTACCCATTTTAAGTTTCCATACTCACAAACAAAAGCAGTTGGAAAGAACTCACGTAAAAATTCCCCTTAACCAGAGAAAATCTTTTTTTGTTGTTTATTTGGAGGATCATGATTTACTAAGCACCAATTCACTGATGGAAGTCATATTATGATTGCTCCCCTAATCTAACCTCTGCCTCCCTTGCCACATCCCAAGTACACACATATCCACCTGTTTTTGGCAAAACAGTGCCCAGAAGACACTTATCCTCATCAGATTTTATTTGAAGATATAATTATCTAGGATAACTTAGTTACAATTTCAGAGAGAGGAAGGGAGAGAAAGGGGGGGACATCAATGATGAGAGAGAATCATTGATCGGCTGCCTCCTGCACGCCCCACACTGAGGATTAAACCTGCAACCTGGGCATGTGCCTTTGACTGGAATCGAACCAGGGACCCCTCAGTCTGCAGGCTGACCCTCTATCCACTGAGCCAAACCAGCTAGTCAAAACCTTTTGATTCCAAAGAGGAGGAAGGGAAGAAAAAGGAGGAAGGGAGGGGAGAGGGAGGGGAGGAAAGAGTAAGGAGGGAAGGAAGAGAGAAAAGGGAAGACTTAGACACTAAAACATGCCTTAGTTTCTGCCAAAGTCTTATAAAAACCTACATAAATCTCATAGCTAACTATTGAAAGTGTCATGTGCTTTTAATTATATTCTGGAAATGTGCAAGCAAGCAAGGCAAAATTGTATCATGATTCTCATTTACATTTATCATTCCCTCACTATAGGAATATATAATCACATGCAGACATCTGTGGGTGATTACATATGAAGGTGGGCCTTTCAAGATCACTTTGTGTTCTAGTATCTTTCACTTCATACCCTAATCGAGAGGCAGTTCACTAGAAGTGCTTTAGTGAACAGGGCAACGTGTGGGGAAATCCAGAGGCTCTCTCTCCAACATGTAGGATAATTTTATAATATTGTCTCTGATTCCCCCATCTTCTTTCTGACAGTAAAGTTCAAAGGACATCTCCTTTCCCCTATTTGTTTATAAGAATCGCTTTGTACTTGACAACACTTTTCTTTGTAAGGATTCTCTATTTTTTCCAGAGTTAAAAGTGATGCCAAATTGCCACTACAATACCTTGACTCTTCTGATCCTCAATCAGAATTTCCCCTCCCCTAATTGAAAGTGACATTTTCTAGTACAGAAATTTCCAAACAAAATGGGGTTAGACTAGAATAAACATGAGTCATAGCTGAACATGAACTGAAACAGAAAATGTGCTGGTAAAATCCCTCTCTTAAAAGCCTTATCTCACAACCCCGGATGTTTAAAAATGATAAACACAGTGACCTATGCAACAACAACCTGGATTTCAGTTGCTGTTTGTTTTTGCTGTGAACTAGTTCGGCATGCTCTGCTTGTTATGCACCAAGGGTGCTTCTACACCAACTCCACCAACTCAGAAGGCAGGACCACAGTGCGTTGTGCTAGGAAGACAGGGCTTGGAATGATGTTGAATAACCAACTAGGGGTATTCTGCCTTCGGATCTGAGCTAACTGAGGTGCATTGGTCAGTGGGGATGTGGCAATACTTAGGAAACTGTGGTGGTTGGCAAAAAAAAAAAAAAAAAATCTGCCAAAACCATAACTGGATTTAACTGGAGATTAATTTTGAGCTCCACCCCACTCATTTTTACTTTTAACAAGATATGTTTAAAGGAAGTATTTGCTCAATATAGTGCGAAGAAGCTTTATAAAAAAAATTTCAAAACAAGGCTCCCTCTAAAGTATTGCACATTCTTTTCTGCTCAAATGGTCATCATAGTTAAGGTATAATAGGGTTAAATAAGGCTATCAAGGAGAGATACAGTGAGTGCACACAGCCTGGAATGGAGCACAGTTACACTATCCCACTAAGTGAGACAATAATTTCCCAACCTCCCAACACGTAAAGGGGCAAGAATTCACTCAATTTGGCTGCAGTTTCAGGAACATCTGTGAGACAGTTCTGCATAATCTCAGTAATTTCTATACTTCTGATCTACAATGGATATGCTACTATTTATTCCCCTGTCAAAAAAGAAAAGTTAGGTCAGAGAAGCCAAAAGATATTTTAATGCAAATACTTAAGCCAATGAAAGCAAAGCTGACCATTCACTTTATTTGGGCTTTTGCAGATAAGACACATGTCTCAAACAAACCTCAGAATCTTTTCTCCCCCAAACTCTTCCTGCTTTCCTCTTCAGATATTGCAAAGGCTCCAATGGGTCATTGCATAGTGGTATCTTTTGATGGAAGAACTTTCCTTAGGTTGAGTTAAGGCCTGGTTCTCCAAAGCTAATTAAAACCACACCACATAGTAAGTATTGTTAGCATGCTGCTAGAAAATGCCTGTATATAATGTTAAGCTTTCATTCTCTTCAAGAGACAATTCAATTTCTCATCTTTTATTTAAATACCAGTCACTCATAACACAAAACTAGCCTACAATTTAGAAAAGGGTCAAGACTAGTCACTGCCCACAGCTGCAATTGCCACCACTGCCATTACTACTCCCCACACTCCCAACCCCTTTTTCAGTAGAAAAGACAAGACAGAAGAGGTAGTGGCACACTCTTCCTTCTCCATTCAGAGTCTTCATGGCAGAAGCCCTGCCCTGCTCCCCAAGTCCAAAATGATTTCAGTGCTTCAGTGGAAGAAGTTGAAAATGGCTTCACCACAAAAGGTCAGATTCCCAAAAGTAGAGGTAACTCTGCACTGAATGGGGGTTTATACTAGGAGGCCTAGCTGTGGTGCTACCATCTCCCTTCCGGGTTTTCTTCTGCACAATTCAAACTCAGGAACAAAAGATTTTGGAGGAGTGGGGATAACTAGACAAAGCAGCAATAAAAAAACACAATTTTTTAAAAAAGAATGAAAGTGGCAGGTCTGTGTATAGCTCAAAGATGGCTTTCTCATAGACCCAAAGAAAGCCTTATTATCAAGGTTCACAGGGTGCTTACAGCTTAAGAGAAGGCCAAAGGCAAAGAAATTGTAGCCTATCACCTGGGGAAAGTATTTCAGGACCTCCTCTGTCAAAATGAAATCACTTCAACAAAGGTTTCACAGGAGAATCTCAAATGAAAAAGGTAATTTCTCAATTTAACCACCTCAACCACAGCTGGCCTTAATCCAATATCTAGAGTTGCAATACAAGATTATTTTATCTTGAAAAGATAAATGGGCAACCATTCTTAATATGTTTTAGTAAACAATGGTAAGTCTAATTTCAGAATCATGAAAAAGATTTCTAAACAAGTACCTTTAAAGGGTTCTTTCCCCCAAAGATGAGAACTTTATTTAATCAAATTATTTCATCAGTATCACTCTGGAATTCAGTTCAATGACAATTTTTTTTGAGCACCAAATAGGTTCCAATTACAGTGTTTGGCAATGCACAGAACACAAAAGATAAAATAAACCTTGTCCTAAAGAAAGTTATCATGCAGTAGGTAGGGTAGGTGGGGAGGGAAGAAGACAGTTCTGCTTTTACACAGGAAGAACATGGGAAATGCCATGCGAAAGTCCAAAGTACGGCAGGGTTCAAAGTACCACTGAGGAAAAAGAAAGCATCTTCTGACAGGAAGGGGGCAAGGAGAAGATTCTGACCTGGCATCGTAAAAAAGTAACATCTGGGGAACATCAGGCAGGAGAGGCAGGATGCCAACAGGCAAATATGAGGTGTGATCATGGAACCATTATTCTGGGTAGTGCAGTGATCCCTAGACTTTTAAATTTTGTGAATTAGCAAAATTTCCAGAAACAAACAAACAAAAAGTGGTTGTGATGAGGAGACTAAAAGGATTTAAAAGAAGGAATATACTAGGCTAGGAACTGTGTATCCCGTAAATTTACTAGGAGAAAACTAGGCTAGAAATACCCTCTGAGAAAAAAATAGCAAGAATTCTATGGCAATTTCTTAAATTTTGCAAATGACAGTGAAATAAATAATGACCATCTATTAACACCATCACTTTATAAGAAACATTTTAATTCAGAAACATTTAAATGTCAGAAGCATATCATCTCAGAAAAGTAAAAATGGCTTTTCTTCTCATGAAAGGGCAGCTAGTAACCTTACACTAGTCAGGCGAAACCTAGGCCCAGCACCTGTTTAGGAGGCCCTGAGTTAGAGTCTAGGACTCCTGTAAGGAGCAGAAGAAAATATACCTGAAGCCGCATGGTAGGGAGTTTGGAATGGTAGACTGAGGAAGATACATTCAATTAGGCAAAGTGAAAAACAAGACTTTTAAGGGGAGAGGTAAGGAACGACTATGATATATAATCAGAGCTATGCTCTACAACTAATTTGATCAAAGTGTATAGACTGGAATGAGGGAAAGTGAGAGGGGTGCTGCCCAAGTGAGTCTGGACATGCTCAGGCCACCAAGGAGGATACTGCAAAGATTAGGGGAGAGGAGTTGATGTGGTAGAAGAATGGAAAGGACTTGGCAACAAATTATATGTGGGATTTAAGGAGGGGGGAAAAAGAGTCAAAAATGACTTCCAGGTTTTGAAACTAGGTAAAAGATATATATATATATATATATATATATATATATATATATATATATATATATGTTTATATATATATCAGTAGTGTTATATATATATTATATATATATTATATATATATATATCAGTAGTGTTAACAGATATATGAAAATTCACAAAAGGGTACTAGATAAGGGTAGGAAATGAATTAATTTTGGGAAGGGCTAGAATATAATGAGACAAAGTTGGAGAGTCATATGTGGGAGGCTTGCAGAGGATCAAGCTTGCTACCTTCGTCACCTGGGGGCTTCTGAACCACTGTCCTAGGTGCTAGGGATACAATAGGGACCAGATCTGGTACCTGCACTCATGGAATTGCAATCTGGCAGAAGATACAGACACTAAAGCAGCAAATCACACAGATTGGTGTGATCACAAATTGTATTAAAGTGTCTAATGTCTAAAAGAGAAAAGAAGAAAAAATAGAGAACAGATACTTGGAAAACGACTTTCGGCCTTTTGGCTAAGATCAAGTGTAAAACGACTTTAATTAAAAGACGAAATGAGAAAATAAGGGAGAGGAATCCAAGATGGTGGCATAGGTAAACACCTAAACTGCTGCCTCCCACAACAATTTAAACTGCAACTAAAAGACAAAACGTCTATCACCCAGAACCACGGGAAAGCTGGCTGAGTGGAAGTTCTACAACTAGAAGGAAAGAGAAAAGAGCATTGAGACGTGCACGAGCGCTGAAAAGCTGAGGTACGGAGGCGCGTGATCCGGGCTGGCGGCAGGCGACTGGGTGCGTTGCTTTTTTCAACCTGAACGGAGACAAGCCCCCGATTACTCTGAAATCCAGTCTCTGGGGAGATGCGGGGGACCCAAACTCCTACGGGGAGAAGCTGGACTGTCTGCCAGTGAGAGTGGCTTGCTTGCAGAGCTGCACGCAGGAAAAATTGTTTACGGCACTGGGGCACTGGACTCCAAGACGCGGTCGGGGACACAGAGCCAGCTTACTAGCAGCCATTGCTGTTTGCCACGCCCTAACCTAGTGACGCCCTGAGACCCCGCCCCACACAACCTACAAACCCACCCAAGCTCCAAGCAGCTCAATTAGCATAAGAAAGCCTGCCCTATCGCAGCTTAACCTAGAAAACTTGCAGCCTGGGTCAGACAGCTCCAAAACCTCCAAACCCCAAGCCAAGAGGAGAAAACTGCAGCTCTCACTGTAGCTCCTGCTGAGTGGCCTCAGACAGTAGCTGACCTGCACCCCATTGGAGATCCAGAAGCCAGTGTACCTAGTCGTCAGTGTGAGACACCAGATTTCAACTCCTCACATCCATAAGTGACACATTCAAGAGGCAGACTCAGTGAGCACCAAAGCCCCACTGAAACAAGTCCTGCCCCATAAGCGTGTCTTCAGCGCAGCACTTCTTCCATTATAGACACAGGGAGTGCTCACAGCTAATTGGCCTGGAGGTCAATTCCTCCCAGTGTACCAATGGCAATTAAGGCTTAACTACACCAAGACTTTGCACTCAGCCCACAAAGGGGTGTACCAAGAGCATCCACATCAGGTGATTGGGGAGGCTGAGCTACTGCCCCCTATAGGTCACCTACCACACAAAGCCACTCCATCAACACAGGGAAGCAGCCAAAATGCAGAAACAAAGAAACGTGTCACGAATGAAAGAAACGGAGGAAAGCAAACTACTGGATGACACAGAGTTCAGAATCACATTTATAAGGTTACTCAAGAATCTTCTAAAAACCGCCGAGAAACTTGATGACACTTCTGAGGAGCTTAGTGAGACCTTCAAGGACCTTAATGAGAATGCCAAAAAAATGGAAAAGGATCAGTCAGAAATTAAGCATACACTGTCTGAAATAAAGAATATACAGAAACTCAACTGTAGATCAACATACCCCAAGAATCAAACCAAAGATCTGAAATATGTGGAAACAAAAAACATCCAACCAGAAAAACAAAAAGAAAAAAGAATCCAAAAATATGAAGATAATGTAAGGAGCCTCTGGGACAACTTTAAGCGAAACAACATCCGAATTTTTGGGGTGCCAGAAGAAGGGAGAGAGCAAAATATTGAAAACCTATTAGAAGAAATAATGACAGAAAACTTTCCCTACCTGGTGAAAGAAATAGACTTACAAGTTCAGGAAGCACACAGAACCCCATGCAAGAGGAACCCAAAGAGGACCACACCAAGACACATCATAATTAAAATGCCAAGGGCAAAAGACAAAGAGAGAATATTAAAAGCAGCAAGAGAAAAACAGTTAATTACCTACAAGGGAGTACCCATACGACTGTCAGCTGATTTCTCGGCAGAAACTATGCAGGCCAGAAGGGAGTGGCAAGAAATATTCAAAGTGATGAACAGCAAGAACCTACAACCAAGATTACTCTATCCAGCAAAGCTATCATTCAGAGTTGAAGGTCAGATAAAGAGCTTCACAGACAAGAAAAAGCTAAAGGAGTTCATCGCCACCAAACCAGGATTACATGAAATGCTGAAGGGTATTCTTTAAGAAGAAGAAGAAGAAGAAAAAGATAAAGATAAAAATTATGAACAACAAAATGACATCAAATACATACCTACCAACAAGTGAATCTAAAAATCAAGTGAATAAAAAATCTGAAGAACAGAATGGACTGGTGAATATAATAGAATCAGGGACATAGAAAGGGGTGGACTGACGATTCTCAGGGGAAGCAAGTGTGAGGGGTGCGGGAAGAGATTGGACAAAAATCTTACTCCTATGGATGAAGACAGTGGCGGGGGGTAAGGGCATGGGGTGGGGTGGGGAATCAGGTGGAGGGGAGCTATGGGGGAAAAAAAAGTGGAACACCTGTAATAATCTGAACAATAAAGATTTAATTAAGAAAAAAAAATAAAAGACGAAATGAGACTACTAGGGGAAACAGAAGGCACAGTTAGAAGAATCGGAAGTAAATCAGAGCAGACAATTCTGATGGGGGAATGGAAGCTGGTGGGGGAATGAGTTTCAAGGAGCAAGTAACAAATAGTTACAAATACTGCAGAGAGGAGAGGTGGTGGGGGGGCGGTGGCGGGGTTGGGCGGGTGAGTAGGGAGGAAAGGCCACTGGCCTGTGCAGTGAAGACAGGATGACCTGGGCAATGTTAAAGCAGAATTTTAAGGGGTTGACGAGTAAGGCGATAGCAGAAAAGTGCAGGTGACAAGACTTGTCTTTCAAGAAATTAAACAACAAAGAAAAGGAGATGGGGAGTGAGTGACTTGAGGAAGCAGCGAATTTAAGGGATCTGCTTATTTGAATGGGGACAATTTCAACAGGATTGAAAGAATAGAAGGGCCAGCAGAGAAAGAGAAGACAGAAGATGGAAGATAGGAGGGGGACGACTGCCAGAGCTGGGTCCCGGGACAGTGGGAAGGTATCACATTAAGAACATCAACCAGCAGGTCAGCACTGGCCTCTTGGGGAGAAGGTGAAAATACCCAGAAATGAGAGATAGTAAGAAAGGTGAGGAAGCTCTTGTTAGGGGGTTGTGTGGTCGTTTCTGGAAAATAGATGCAGAGGGGAATCATTTGCTGTGATTTGAGTGAGACCTGAACAGTGGGACTTGAGGAGAGTACCAATAACGGTTAAGTGTACAACAATTACTGAGGGCCTCCTATGTCCCAGAAATTGTTATTATAAATACTCTGGGTAAAAGAGAAACAGTTTGATTTTATCACTCTCACATCTAGAAAAAGACCCTAAGCAGTAACAGGTGATAATTACACATCCTTTGAAGCTTATGTACGTGCTAATGGATGAGATATTGCTATTGCAGGAGCCCACAATCCGTTCCTTAGAAAATATATGGTGTTAGTTCATTTATCCCACAAACAGATACAGTGTGCCTGAGCATCAGATAAATGAGCTCTGAGGAAGCAAGTCATGGTCTCTGTTCCCCAGAGGTTCACAACCAATGTGATGCTTCTGTGCTTCCCACCAGTGGGGCATGCTGCATTGCTTGGAGCATTAACTGACCCACCATCACAACCTTTATGCTTCATTAGAAGGCAAGAGTCTGGCCATCTGAACATTTTTAACAACATATTTTCTGGATACAACATAATTTTAGGGAGTGGACTGGACCAGAGAGTTCCATGGATGATTTTTCAGTGCCATTCAACCTCAAAATGAACTCTCTTAAAACCATTGCAGCTTTTAAATTTATAAACCAAATGTGTCAAATAAAATCTATCTTCCTCACACAGACCTTTAAGGCCCTTCATGATCTCATCCCTGCCACCTCTTATACTATCTTTGTAATATATGGCTTTTTAAAAAAATGTTTAAAAACACTTTTAAACTAGTGAAAACCATCTCAACTCTTCTTCCTGGTCCAAACCAAAACCAATTTCAGATTTATGCCTATCATGTACACGTAATCATCATCATCATGTACTACGTACCACAAAAAGGAAAAGTGTTAAAAGGGGTGGGGGGCATGCTTATGCTTATACTGATACATTTATTTCCCTAATTCTCTTGAGGAGACAGTTTAGTGGCTAAAAAGAAAATTAATAGCATGTATCGATATTACAAAAATATGATTAATGACTTTTTGAGATTAAAGTATCATTATCTTGATTATTAGGTAAAGAAAAGCCTATTAACTAACTTTCAAGTTGGGTAATTTACTCCATTAAAACAGGGTCTGGTGTTTCAAGATTTAATGTATTGTTCAAATTCATGTATGCAAACAAACTCATTAAGATTCAGAAGCCTTCCTGCAGAGACTCACTGCACTTAGAATTCAGCGCCCTAACAGAAGACATCCAACTGGAGTATTTTAATAGAAACATTTGTCTTTTCTAGACAGGACATTCTCCACTATTGTTTTTGTTTTCACCCAAAGGAGGAATTAAAAATGTCCTGAGAGTTTGCAGCAGCTGGAAGGCTGCAAAGAGCTTGCTTCTTACATTACACTAACATTCTGCACCGGAGGTCAAGGGCTGCTCTTGGACACCTCCTTATGCCAGGGGAGCCAGCGACAGTCACCTTCACTCTGGGAATGAGTTTAAAGACAAATATTTCTCATTCTAGCTTTGTAAAATGCACATGATCCTAGGCTTTAAGAACTAATTTTCAAAAAAACTGAAGCACATTCCATTATGTGACCAAATGTTTCTGTTGATATTTTTTATGAAACTTGTTCTAACAAGTTACCAGGAAATAAATGAAACCCTTCACAATTTATTGAGCCTGTGTGCTAGGCCCTGTCCTAAATGCTTTACTACAGTTCATTAAACCGCTGGGCAACAGTCCTCTGCAGAAGAGGGGGCTGGGACCAAGGAGGTTAAAAGAATTGACATCACCCAGCTGATAAGGAGTAGTGTCATTGTGCACCTTGCAGCACACCACCTCCTTACCAATAACCCATCTTTTGTTCTAAATATTTCTGAGTCACTACGACAGAAAGGCACCGTGGTTAAAAACACAGACTCTGGAACCCAAGTGCCTCTTACCAGCTGTGTTACCTTGGAAAGGTATTCAACCATTCTGTGCCTCAATGACCTCATTTGGAAAATGGAAATAACAACAGAATGCACCTAAGAGGTTGTTGTGAGAATTAAAGGAGTCAATCCATAAAAAAATGTTAATTCATGCAAAATGCCTAGAACTATACCTGGTATACAGTAAGCAGTCGATAAATGTCAGCTCTTATCATTAAAAGCAAGTTTTTAACAATAAAGTGCCCAGGACTTAACCTCAGTGAACTGGAACTGAGTAATTCACTCGCACCCGTTCACACACACATGCATTTTTTTGGGGGGGGGGGAGGGGGGTCTCCCATGTGCCAAAGATATTATACAAACAATAAGTTGTTCATTCTCAAAAACACAATGAAACAAAAATCCGGCAAGGGAGTTACTATCCTTCTGTTGTCAATAAGGAAAATTGGTTAATTTGATCAAGGCTCTCAAATAGGAAGTAGCAGACTCGGGATTCAAATTTAAGAGTTTTTATCTCAAAAATCCAGGGTTTTTTTTTATCTATACAATGATATTTTGAGTTATTTCTACTTTTCTATTTCATCAGGGAGTCACAGGTTATCATTTAGGAGCAGAGTTTTGGAAGAGACTTTTGAGTGAACCTGGCACAACATTCCTTTTCGCTTAAAAAGAAATGGAAGCCCAGGAAGTTTACTATTGTGTGCAAAGTCCTATTATAACAAATGCCATCGCTGGGGGGCACACCACTATTCTTTCCTCTCCCATGTTGGTGGCCTGCCTCTAGGAGGGCCTCAGCCTTGCTCCTAATCTTTTCAGGGCTCAGAGAAACCAATGACCACTGTACACATCAAGAATGCAACAGCTGAAGAAACTCTTACCATTTGCAACAGCATGGATGGACCTGGAGAGCATCATGCTAAGTGAAATCAGCCAGTTGGAGAAAGTTAAGTATCACATAATCTCACTCATTTGTGGAATATAACTAACAACATAAACTGATGAACAAAAATAGAGCCAGAGGAAAAAAATATTTTAGAATGTAACAGAAGTAATCCTGTAATTTGCAGATTTTTAATATTTCCTACAACTTTTGTAATATTATACTATGTTAGTACAGTATTGGTAATATTATATTTAAAATATTTTTTCTTGAAATATGAATGTTTATTGCATGTAATATTATCATATTTAAAATTGTCTTTCTTGTCGAAACCGGTTTGGCTCAGTGGATAGAGCATCAGCCTGTGGACTGAAAGGTCCCAGGTTCAATTCCGGTCAAGGGCATGTACCTGGGTTGCGGGCACATCCCCAGTGGGGGGCGTGCAGGAGGCAGCTGATCGATGTTTCTCTCTCATTGATGTTTCTGACTCTCTATCTCTCTCCCTTCCTCTCTGTAAAACAATCAATAAAAAATATTTTTAAAATTTGTCTTTCTTGAAATATGAATGTTTATTGCATGTAAATGGCTAATTATTTTGTTAAAAAAATAAAATTATAGATTTCTAAAAAAAAAAAAAAAAAAGAATGCAACAGCTAAGTGAGGACCCAGGGGCTCCCCTCTGTGACAAGTTCATGAATTTTAGCAGATAGACTTATATCAAATTCAGCTGCTTGGGCCTTTCTGCTTTCTGGCTCACTGCACCATTCTGGAGACCCAGGGTTAGCAAACGGATGTTAGTCTAGTCCAGTGGTCGGCAAACTGCGGTTCATGAGCCACATGCGGCTCGCGAGCCGCCATTTGCCGCTCTGTTGACTAATGAGTTTGCCGACCACTGACCTAGGCTCTGGATTCCAATAATTACAGGCTGTTATTGTTCCTTGTGATTAAGCCCCTATCCCAGTGGTCGGCAAACTCATTAGTCAACAGAGCGGCAAACGGCAGCTCACGAGCCACATGTGGCTTGCGAGCCGCAGTTTGCCGACCACCAGTCTAGTCTATAATGCACTGTGAGGAAAATTCTGCCAACCAGCGTTTTCCAAACAAAACCCAGAGCAGAGACAATTTCACCCTGAAAAAAAGGAAAGGACAGGCTGACATGAGGTTTAAGCCTAATTTGCCAAAGGAAAAAGGCTCACAATTATAGTCGCTGTTCCTAGTGATGTTACAGTCTAAAGCCAACAACATACAAGCTTAACAAGCCAACGGCCCCATGTGGAGAGGCAGTGCTGAGATTTCTGATATAATTAGTTTCCTTTACGCAGAAGAGTTGGATTCATAATTAAATGCTGTTGCCTCCTGCCCACATTGTGCTGTGCATATATTTGATTGCTTCCTAGGGGACTGGGTTAGAGGTCAGGAGACAACACAAAACCACAAGTCCACTGACCTCCTAGGGCTGACAGGCAATGTGCTGCAGGTTTGCAATAGTTCCTGGGGCCTGCCTAGGAAGAGGCTGATTTCATCTTTCCACTCAACACACTTCTCAAGAATTCACTGGTCAGTTTACACAGACCACTGGAAGTGACCGCTACCACAGGCTAAGTGCCAGTGCACTAAGTTCCACGGAAAACTCCTGAGCCATTCTGAGAGGGGCAGGTTGTTGGGGACAGACTGTGGTCCAGACTGAAGTGTGAGGCTTGAGTCATGGCTTCTCTACCTATTTACTTGATCAAATTAATGACCCTCTCAGAACCTCAGCTTCCTTGTCTAGAACATGGAGATACTAATCTCTGTCCATGGACAGGATTATTGAGAGGTTTAAATAGTGAAGTACTTTGTAAACAGTAAAGGTCCCAGTGAAGGTAAGGGGCACTGAGATAGTCTGCTAATCTCCTAAATGGTCTCTCTCTGGGTGTAAAATCCCCGGTGACTGCGCTCTCAGGATACAAATCCAGACCCTGAACAGGTTTCAAATCCCTCCACAGTCTGCGCTCTACTACCCTTCCACCTTACCTCTTGTTACATGCCCCCCTTCACTGGAGGCTGTAGCCAAGCAGGATTTCTCTGAATTCTTCCCGAGGCTGGACTGGCTGGCCTATTTACCCAACTGATTCCTTCGGGTTCTGATTTTAGATTAGGTGTCATTTCTACTTAGAACTTTCCTCTATCTCTTCTCTCTACTTTTATAACATTTTTTATTTATCCACTTGTGGCCCGTTTTCATCATGTATTAAAACTGCCTTGATACTTGTTACTCTTTCCCCTCTCAAAGACTAAATAATGTTGCTCACTGAATGAGTGAAGTTAGTGACCTACTGGACAAATCACTGAAGCTCCCACCCCAGCCTCTGCTTTTTACCAATTAAAACAACAAAGGCCAAAAAAGAAAAGGAAAAAAAAAAAGGCCATGAGAGGATTAAAGACTTGGCCAAAGCAAATGGTTACTCAAAGGCAGAGATGTACTTGGACCTTTTATCTCCTAGTTCAATCTCTGACTTTTCTCCCACAAAATGTTGTCTATGTCCAGACTTTAGCTATTTCATCAATGTCTTTTCATAGCAAGAGAACTGAAGGCAGATGAGGAATAAGAGAAAAGAGACTAGTATTCAGAAAACCAATGCTCAAGACCAGGCTCTGTGTGACCTCAGGCACACAGTTCTCTGAACTTCAGGCCCCTCATCTGTCAAATGGAAATTTAGCATCAGCATACCTAAGCAGCAAAAGGCTTCCTATTATTTTAGATTATTTTTCATCTAGTTCACCATATTGTATATGAAGAAAATAAGATAATTTGAAAATACTTGATATATCTCCTTTGACGTAATATTTCCCCAACTTTCAAGTCCTTATTTTTCTGATGCCATTTAGCTTTGTTATTGAAACCAGGCATTTTTAAAGGACAGGATTCTAAAACATTAAGCGGTTTCTTTAGTACCGAGACAGGATAGTAAGAAGCTAGGAAAATTCCTTGACCAAGTGGAATGGGGAAACTGAGACAGATAGCTGAACAAACTGGCTGAGCAGTTTACAGCCAGATGAAGAAGGTCACCTCCCTAGAGAGAATATCTAGGCCTCAGTTGTATTTCAGCTCCAGGCCCAGAAAAGCAGCAAAAACAGGTGGGCAAGGCCAGGATCAGCTGCAATGACTAATGACCCCCTGCCCTGATTGCTCTTTACTGACCCTGAAAGAACACACCTGGAAAACTGATGAATATTCTACTGAAACTCTCCCTTGAGACCTCCCCTATAGTTCCTGCCTGCAGTAGACAGATAAAAACCCTCAAAACAAAGGACCCTTGACCTGCTCTCCCTCTGGGAAGCACGTCTGTGGCTTTCCCTGCTCTCTCTGCTTCCCCGTCGTTCCCCCACAGGCACGCATCTCCTAAACTCTCAGGGAACCCACAAAACTTGCAACCAGGGGAGCAATGGGCTGTGGCAGCTTGTCCCAGGCTAACCCTCTGACCTTGTCCCCAAGACCCCCTTTCTCTGACTTCCCAGAGAGCTAAGGCAGCCGAGCCTAAGCTCTCCTGTTGCTTCTATGGTAGGCCCTTCTTTGTTTCACGTTCCCCAGCTTTAATAAACATACCCTCATAGTCACTGGGACTTGTGTTGTGAAATCTTTTCTGCATGAAGTCAAGGACCCTCACACTACAGATTGGCCCTAGGCAGACCCACTCAGGGCCAAGACCCCTGTCCAGGAACAGAACTACAAAAAGTTTAACTGACAAGATCAACACAAGTTGGGCTTGAATGAACTAATACTACAGTGCTTCTTCCTTCTGTCTTCATGTCATCAAAATACTAGTGTCCACTTGCAAAAAGAACCCTTGCCCACAATCATTAACTGAAAAATGAAAAGTACAACTCCCCCCTTTCTTTAGAGAGAGAGGAAGGAAGAGGGAGACAAGGAGAGGTAATCAATCAGTAACCTCCCATACACCCCCCGACTGAGGACTGAACTCGCAACCTAGGCAGGTGCCCTGACCAGAATCAAACCAACGACCTTTCGATGCAGGGAATTACACTCAACCAACTGAGTGACACAGGCCCAGGCCACACCCTTTCTTCTTTACAAATACTGCTTGATTTCATAGATTCACAGAATGTTGCGGCCAGAAGAAACTTGGAAGACTACAGAAGCCTGCACTTGCCTGCATGATGAGAAAGCAGGCCTAGTTTAATGTCCGTGGGAGGGGCTTGTGCCGTGACTGCCTGGAAACATGCGCGCTTGTTTTTCAGAGTACTATATATTCTATTTTGCAATAATAAAGAGATAATTTGAATTTTAAAATGTGGTAAATCATATAATGATATCACAACATATATTTAAAATTAAAGTCTAAAGGGCCATGATACACACCTCTGATTATATTACATACGCATGTTCTTTATTTTAATTATAACGGAATTTTGTGAAAGTGAAAGAAATTAGTTGGATTGTCCCATGAATTTTTTATGCTTCTATAAGAACTGGAAATATTCAAAACAATAGTAAGTAGAGAAAATGGGAAATGCACTCACTCAAATTATTTTGTTTCTGAATGGCACCCTTATCAGTAGGTCACTGTTTGCTACTGGTGGTGACTGAGACAAGTATCAGTACCAGTTTTTAATCTTCTAGTTCTAAACAATATAAGAGAGCAATATAGTCAGAAATCATTATTAATTCTCAGACTACGTTAGGCACAAGTTTCTAAACACAATAGTTCACTCCAACTGCCAACCAAAGCAAAAGCAAGAGACTGAACAAGTAGACAAAGAAATCAATAGGAGAGGAGAGTAGAATGCTGTTTTCATTATTCTCTTTCCAATCCAATTCCTTCTCCCCAAGTCTCGGTATGGGTGAGGTATTAAGAAGAGAGTGGAATAAGAAAGTGGTCTGGGTCATTCAATACATGAAAGAATTGCCATCTCAAGATTTTATTCAGGGACCTTCAGAAGAAAACAAAGTTAAATATTCTTTATTGAAAACCATAAAACAGCTACTCCATCCAAATTCATAAGCAGCTAACAAATTACAGTAGGGTTAGTCACTGACATCTCAGAACACAAGCCCTTTTTTGTAATGGATTTTGTGTATTTTGTTGTTAAACAAAAATTTCAACTTCCATGGCTGAAAGTCCTTTTCAAAGAAAGTGTTTATTGGGCCATTGCTAGCAAGAAAAAAAGGATCAGGTCTGGAGGTATAAAGTCTAAACCACCAGCAGCAGCACCAGGTGGAAAAGACAACATGTTGGCCATTCTGGAGTTGGCCAGCCTTTTCATACATGAAGTAGGGGAAGAAACATGTAAGTTGTTGTGAAAGAACTTACAGTGGTTGTAGATAAAGGGGGTGGGAGAAGGCAAAGCAGGGCTAGTTCTGGGAGAAGTGCTCCTTTGGATTGGTTATGGGCAACCATCTGAAAAGTTCATGTGTAAACAGATGTGAAGGCACCAGGGTTTGATGGTATCTGGCTATCTTCTCTTTAGATAATAGCCACCTGGAAGTTAATTCAAAGTTCCAACATATACTCAGAAATGTGAGCAGTCTTGTTAGCTGGCCATAGCTATGAACAGCCTAACTGCGCTTTCTCTCACTCTATGGCCCACTGTAACTTAATCAAGCGCATCTCAGAATTTTTTTCCTTGTCAGTGTGTATGACATTAGAGTATTCTGCAATACCTATTCCAGATAAATAAATATTGCATAAGGTCCTAAGAAAAAAACTCTTAAAATTCAACTTTTAAATAGACCACCTATATTTCATGTTAAAACCTGAACACATATTTTAGAGATTGTTCTATCACTTTATACATCAGGAAAATATCTATGAGTTGTTAAAATAATTATTGCCAAGTTCTTTGCCAAAACAGGCAAAATTATAGTGTGATGTGGGGGAAGTCACATCAGTCCACGCTTTGCCAACAGAAAGCTGTGCAACACTACACACATTGCTTAACTGCTTTGTGGCTGGATTATATCATGATGAAGAGAGAGTCCAAAGATTTCACAACACAAGTGCTTTGAAATTCTGCAATGCTGTCATCCAGTCTATCTCAGTGATGGCAAGCCTATATTTAATGATCATTAAGGACATGCAGAGCTTTAGCATTTTCTCCTGGGAGCAAAGAATTAAAATTCATGTCCAGCAACAGGTGACTTATTAAACTGATGCTGAATGTTACAGGTAGGACTGCAAGCAAATACTTCATCACAGCCAAGAAACAGGGCTGCTTCGGAATCTGTTTCCAAACTGTTTCTACCACTGTATGTGGCATCCCAAAGGAAGTCCTGAGTAACTAAATAACACAAAATAAAACAAAAAGCAGGCTTATTTCTTCTTCTACAGACAATCATGCATCCACTTTCTTTAAAGTTCTTATTAATTCAAATCAAAATAAGAAAAGTCCAAAAAACACAAATTTGGGGACTTTCCTATGTTCAGTAGGAAAAGGAGAAAAGCACACATCTCCAGACACATTACTGGCAATAATCATTCAGCAGTAAAACATATATATTCCTCACCCGAGATTTTTGTTGTTGTTGTTTTAGAGAGAGGAAGTAAGAGAGAGAGACATCAATGTGACAGTAACATCCATCAGTTGCCTCCAGTACACACCTTGACTAGGGATCAAACCTACAACCTACGTGTGTGCCCTGACCAGGAAACCCACAACCTTTTGGTGTACTGGATGATGCTCCAACAACTGAGCCACCTGGTCAGGGCCACCAGTAATATTTTTAATATCAAAATTTAGACACAATGCATTGGATAGCTATCTACTCACTTTAGAAAATAGACAGCATATGTGTATGACATTGCCACCTACTCTCTCCCTCCACTGCCATGGCAGACATCAGGAATCCATGACCGCCCTCAAGCTTGCTAAGCTCAGACAGGACCTCAGGATTCTATACAACACAGCATTCCAGGTGGGCCCTAACAACCTGTCAGTATTGGCATTCATACTAAAGCCTATTTCAGCCCAGCTCTGCATATTCCTCAACGTACTATGCCAAAATATTGAAATGGATATTCAAAGACAGCCACTTCCTGATAGTTTGGAGATACAGTAAAACCTTGATTTAAACAATAAAATGGTAATGTTTTCCTATAATAAGAGCCGAGAACATAACTGCAAACATTAGTTTTAGTCCAGACACTATGCTATTCCAGTGAGATATACAAGTGGTTCTATATAATAAAGGTTTATATTCTTCTTTTTAAAAATAGAATTTGGCTTTATTCAACACAAACACTGAATTCCAATCCACTCACTATCCTGTCACTCAAACGAGTGCTGGGCAGAACACAGACACAAACAGAGCTCCATCTGCTAATTAAAACTGGGCATAAAACTGTTAACAGGCATCTGTTGCATTGTTTGAATCTAATGGGCAGAGACAAAGCTGAAATGGCTCTTCAAAAGCAAACCCAGTGATTTCACTCATTTTCTCTTTGGTATTTATGTTAGTGGGGGGTTGGAAGCATGGTGTTAAACAGCTTATTATAGAGTCTGAAAGATAAGTGAAATATCTTGCATATTTTAAAACATCCCTTTAAAACTGATCATAGAAGGCTATGCAACATTTTATACTGGGGTAAATACCATTCTTGTGTAAAGAATTCATAGTAAGCACTTTTAATCTTACCTCAGACATCATCTAATCATCTATAACTGTGCAAGAAAATAACTAAAATCCAAGCAATGCTTTACAACTTATTCAGTGCTTTCACAATTCATCCACCCAGTCATTCATCTGTCCAATTGAGTTGTCCTTTAATGCAGGCATAGGAGATTTAAGAGATGAATAAGACTTGATTCCTGCCCTAGGGAATTCACAGCAACCCTGAAAAATTGGTATTGTATTATTACACTCTATTATACATTAAAAAAAAAAACTAAGGCCCAAGAAGGACAACTGATTCACTAAAGGCCAGAAAACTAGGAAAGGCAGATGTCAGGACATAAACCCAGATCTGACTCCAGATCCATTGCTCTTCTTAACATCCCATGCCATTTCCCTAACACCAAACATGAACAAGTCCATTTCATTGACTACTTACATGTCAGAAGATCCACATTAGGTTATGTTCCACAATATGATTACTCACAACCTAAAACTACTACCTCATCCCCACTACAATGTTCTTCCCATTCTACTATGAAAAACTCTTTCCTACAAAATTCTTCCAAGCAGCAATTCTAACACATGCAAGAGAGCTGGTCCCCAGGACGGTTCAGTGTGCAGGCAGTCAGACCTAAACTAGAACCAGCTTCAGGCCATGCCAGCAGCAACCTGGCCTTCCACTTCTGATTCCACAGTTCTGTTCAGATTCAGTTATCAGATTCAGTTCAAAAACTAACTGCTATTTTTTTTCCTTGATTTGCCTTATCTTCACAGATTAGACTTATTTCCCTCTACAACAATATGCAAACCAATTTCCCTCCAGCTTTTCTCAGTGGATCCAAACAATCTTGGTGCTGTTGCCAAGAGAATCTCCTCCCTGATTTGCTGCCATGCAGAACAGCTGGCCAAGTTCCTTATTTAAAGTACACTTATGCTTAAGACATATCAATATCTGTAGCCAGAACACAGTTTCCCTGCTCTCCTCCTTAACTTTTGGGTGGCTTTTTTTCATTTGCTAGGACACAAACTGAGGAGATGAGTTTAACCCTTTACTACCAAGTATTAAATTCTACATTTTCTGAAAAAGATAGGAAGTCTACTGACAGCTTTGAAAGAACACATGACATTAAAATAAGGCTTCATGTACAAAATGTTCAATTTGAAGTTGAACGTTCTGTGCATATTTTTGTTTGCAAGGATGAAACGAATGAAAACAACTATGAAAATTAAAATCAACTTGCTCTACATATCTGGATTACGCTCAGCCAAATGTTGATATCATCTTGGCTAAAAATGTAAACATGACAAAGTTTGTTTTTCAGTCAATAAGTCTTGATAAAAGCTTTGAATTGCTACCAACAAATAACAGTTTTTAATAAAGTTGGGGTCAGCAAACGTCTTATATAAAGAAAGAGAAATATTTTTAAGCTTTGTGGAAAACATATGGTCTCTGTTGCATTTCTTTGTTTTGTTTGATTTTTTTAATAACCCTTTAATACTGTAAAAAACTATTCTTACAGTGGGCTGCAAAAAAAAAAAAAAAAAAACAGGCTGCAGGCCACATTGGCCTATGGGCAACAGTCTGTCAACACCTGATTTTGAGGAAACTGAATCCAAGAAAAAAAATACAATGTTACAAAGAAAACATCTAAAAGTGCTCTGGTGAGAGAAGGCTGCAACAACTGCCAGCCTCCTTATTAATATGATTGCATTAGTTATTTTGCACATGGAAGGAATTCTAATGGCAGGGTGCCCTTTGATCCCCTAACCTGAAACCACAGAAAGAGCAAAGGGCAGCTCCAGGATGCTGAGCTGTCCCTGTAAACTCCTGTAGCACTCTGAACCACTGCATGGGCATTTACTATTTCCCGGAACAGATTTGGCTAATCAAAGTGGGAACATTTAACTTTCTCCCCATAAAGCGGCAAAATCTAATTTCTGCCTAGAAAAGGTGGTGACAAATTTATGGAGATGGTCATACTGATTAGATAGAGCAGCAGTTTGATTGTGAAAAGTGACACATACTTGGATTTGGAGTGCGCTGGAGGCTCTGTTACAACCAGCTGTGATCTTGACAATGTCAACTTAACCTTAGTTTTCTTATTTATAAAATTGGGGCAGGAACATAAAGAAGATAATCTCTAAGACTTTTTCTGCTGTCAAAGTATGACTATACTAAAATGAAACCACTCAGGAAATACCCTAACCGGAAAACGGGGGGGGGGGGGGGGCGGGGGGCAGGGGGCGAAGTGAGGGGGGGGCAGACCGGGGAAAGACAGCAAAGGGAAGAAGCTTAGATTGTCTTGTTAGAGAACAGGATCTGGTTTTCTTTTTCTTCTACCAGCACCTTATTCAGTACAGGTCATTCCAATATGTCAATGTGCCCTCCTTTCAATATTAGAATGCACCCACATCCCAGAGGAAATATAACACATAGCTAACTGTATAGCCGTTTCCTGGTTGTCTTAATGTTACATTTTATAGACGTTTAATTAAGCATTAATTATGCTTGTGTAAGAGGTTTGGGAAGTAAATTAAAAAACTTTTCTCAATTCTCAAATATTTGAACTGAAAGGCTAGCTGTCCCTAGGCACTGGGCCTATAATTTCAAATGGGTAAAACAATCTTACTCAATAGTTGACAAATATTATCTGACTGCTATACTGGAAGATTCCCAGTAAGTCAGTTGAAAGAAAACGTACCCTCTACCATCCAAAGAGCAGATAGGAAATGAGGGGAGCCAGGATATCTGAGAGAATAGCAGGAGCTTAGAGAAGTAAGGAAAAGTATCTGGGCGACAACTGCTATGAAAATGACTAATGTCACCTTCCTCTCATGAAAAGTGTCTAAAGATGGCAAGAAGATCTTTTTTAAAACTACTTAAACTTTGACAAACCAAAACTAAGTCTTAAAATGTCCCCTCATTAGAAGAAACAGACACAAAGTATACATATCTACCAAACCACACACACACAAACCCCAGGCATTAAGAAATGCGTCTTTCCTGTGATGTAGACCTTATCAAGGTTTCTCAGCAATGCTGTGGCAGCCCTTGTCAAAACCCAGGAACTTACACACCTAGGAACTTCAAGAAATAACTATGACTGGGACATGAACCACCAACTCTCACTTCAACAACTTCCTTTCACCTGGGAATGGGATGGTGGGTGTTGAGGGAGTAGTGGGATTTTGCTACTAGCGATGTGGACACTCCAAACCTATGTTTGTGGAAATTTTTACTACGATGGTATTAACATTCACCTTAGTTTCCTAACTTCCTTTCAATTGCAAAGCATTGGGTTTCAGGTATATAAACTCTTCTACTGTTTGAAGGTAGTGTGCTACCACTTCCTGTTGGGGCACTTGCGAGGGGGAGGGGGGAGGGTAAGTAGAGGCAGGGAAGATTTTCCCCTCCTCCATGTCAACTGAAGACACAGCTCATAGTCTCTTTTTACCACATCCACCCCACAGAAAATACAAAGACTAAGATTATTCATGAGATTCACCCCATTTAACTGTCTACCACCTGTTCCAAACAGTGTCAGGACACTGTTTTTCATGCCTTAATAGTTGTGGCCCTCCATTGAACTGAATTGCAATCATTAAAAAAAAAAAAAACTACACAAAAAGAATCTAATCCTTTAGAATGAAAAGTAATTTTTAAAAGCTACTATTTTAAAAGAAAGTAGTCACCCTTATAGGAAATGTGAGACAAAAATTAAGGCAAAAAAGGGAAAACTAATAAAACTATTACAAACAAGCAAAGGTCATCCAAGGAGCTTAACAGAAATAGCATCCAAGAGACTCACTCACTTTCAAAGCAGGAGACTGCTTCTGGGAGTGTCAAGCATAGAATGGGCAAAAGACTACCCACTCAACTTGTCAGAAATTGTCCTTTACCAACTAGACTGCAGCATGCATCCAACAATGTAAAAAGGTCACTCAAGGTTTTGAAATTAGTACCAGCATCAAAATTAATGCCCTTTAGTTGCTGTAACAGCTCCAACCAAATCTCTCAGAAATATACTTGAGACATGACATTTTAAAATCTGCTTCCTCAGAAAAGAAAAAGTCCCACTCAAGACTGACTGCCAAGAACTTGCAACTCAAACTTCCCTAAGCCCAGGCATCATAACAGCCGGGAGGTTTCAGACCACTCAATTTCTATGCAAGAGGCCAGAACAAACCAGCCAACCATATAGCTTTGCCTAGTACTTGATTTGAAGGGCGCTCTATACCCAATTATGCTTTTTAAAAAAATAATAAATTACCCTTAAAACATATTTTTAAAAGTAATAAATTATCCTTCAAACATACAAATAATCAAATAATACTACCATAGCACTAGCCCCCAGTAATCCCAGAAATTCATGGTAAAATATGCTGTAAGAATTCATTTGAAAGACGCTTAAGTGAGCTACTCTTAGAAGCCACAAGCATCACCCAGACAACCAACGTTAAGACCCTTAAGGCACTTAATTAACTGCAGCTATTTAACAAGGAAAAAGGTGTTAAGGCCACTTGGATAGGCAGCTTAAAACCAGCTCTGATTTCCTCTTCAGTGCATAGTAAGTTAGAGAACTTGTTACCTGAACACAGTCTTCCAGTACAAAAGTTGGAAGGACAGCTCCCAGCCCAGATCAGAAAAAACTGAATCCACTGAAAATAACGGGCGTATGTTGCTTGTTGTGATTCATTGAGCAACTAATAATTAAAACCAGAGCAAAATATACAGGGGCCCAGGCAGACTTCTCAGCTGAGAAGTTATTAAACATTCAAGCCCAAGAATTTAAAAAGTGTTGCTTTTCAGCAGATGGTAGTAAAGGACTCATATTTTCCTGACCACACCGTTCCCCAAAGTCACAGATTCTCTTAATGCCCGTTAACACTCGCAGAACAATTTAATGCTCTGTAGACATCATCCTATCATTAGTCACTTTTTCTCTTTTTCCTGCACTTGATCCAGAGGAAGTGAGGACAGAAAATGGTAACAGTACTCCCAGTTCCTGAAGAAAGTCCTGCTCTCCATTCCCTCCCCTTTCCCACCTCCCCTGTCTTCGCAGCTCAACCTCTCTACGGAGTGCCCGGCCTCCTTTCCCCCTTTTTCTCTCTCCCCAGCTCTCCTTCACTTTCTCCGCCACGTACCCCCACTCTGTCCTCTGGTCCCCTGAACCCTGCCCCTACCTACAGTTTCCTTCTGCCCCTGCCAGGACATCTCCGCCCAGACCCCTGTGCCCTGTCCCTCGCCTCCTGGCCACTCATTCCCCTGAATTCCCTCCCGTTGCTGGACTCGCACCATTCTTGCCCCGTGTCTTTCTGTTCCTCTACTTCGCGTCCTCCCGTTCCCCCAACCCTTCATTTCCCCTTCACATTTCCTTCCTCTTTCCTGTCTTTTAAATCCATTTCACACCCACTATCCCTTTCCCTCTCTATGAGATTTCTTGTGTTCCACACACACACACACTTTGTCCCCCTAAGACCCTTCCCAGTCACCCCCCAACCCTCTCATTTCCCCCAACACCCTTGAGTCCTTGTTCCATTGGTTCCCCTTTCCCTTTCTTTGCCCCCAAGTTTCCCCTTCACCTCCCAGCCTCACATCTCCGCCCGCCCCTTTCCTCTCTCCGTCACCCTCTCCCACTGCCCTCACCGTCCCGCCGTCCCCGGGGTCCTCTCCCTGGGGCCTCCAAGCCCTCCCCCATCCCCTCTCCAGGCCCCCTCGCCCTCGCCCCCTATTTCTCATTCCCCGTCCCTGGCAGCGGCCCCTCCCTCACCGATGGTGGAGATGAAGGTGGTGTTAAAGGCGTCCTCCGAAAAGCGGAAAAGGAGGCAGGTCTTGCCCACCCCCGAGTCGCCAATGAGCAGCAGCTTGAACAGATAATCGTACGTCTTCGCCATCTTCTCGCTCCGGCCGTCTGACCCGGGAGCGAGAGCAGCAGCGGAGCGAGGCAGAGAGGGGGCCGCGGCGAGGGGGCGTGCCCGCCCAGCCGCCGCTCGCCCCGCCCCTCTCCCCACCCCTTCCCTAGGAGAAGGCCTGCGCGCCCCGCCCCGCGTGGCCAATCCGCGGGGGTTTTGTCATCACCGCCCCGAAACCCAGGGCTTCATGGGACTTGTAGTTCCTTCGAGGAGCTTCGGGCGTGCCTGGCGTGTCTGGCGCTGGCTGTGCGGACTGCCCCACAGGATAAAAGAAGGTCCGCTCTGGGAGGGGCGACCAGGTGGACTAGGCGTTTCTATCCAAGTTAGGAAGGGAGGCTCAGTTTCCAACTCTGCGTATCGCGCCTGTGGATTATCTGCAGTGCATTATCGGGTACTCAACTTCGTCATTTCTTTGTGTGCGGGCGGCTTTCAAATCCAGGACCTCGGAATCTGAATCCCGCGGTTCCTGCATCTCTGCCGCCTGGACCCAGAGCTGAGATGCTTTCTTTCCTTATCGCTGCTATGGCACAGCCTGTGGATTATCTGCAATGCATTATCTGGCTTCTCCTTCAGTTCCTGCCCTGCACAACCTCTAAGCCCCCTCCCGCAGCCCCTCAATTACAGAGCTGGAAAAGAATGATTGCCATTCTAACTTGAACCACACTCCTGTTCTCTTCTTCAGACTTCCAGACCAAAGCCAAATACGATTGGTATTTTAGAGGATCTGCTATGCAGACCACTCCCCTCTCCCCGCAGGAGGATGGATTAAAAAAATCTTGAAATTGAACATAATAGGATTGTGCTACAGGTCTATGTCCTTAAAAATTGCAAGCATCATGCGATGCAGGAACTATGACCATGGGAATCTAGAGCCTATGATTTGGATTTTGTCTTGGTTTAGCTGATTAACTGCACACAGGCTCCCTGCGCCTCGGTTTTCTCATCTGTTGAATGGGTATAAAACAAACTGTTTCATAGGATTGTGGGAAAAATTAAATGAGATACTGAATGTGAAAACACTTTGAAATCCACAAAGCCTTGTACAAATGTTAGTAGTGATGTTCCCTTCTTCAACCCTCAGAAGACGCCCTCACTCAATGGATGACAAATCAAGGGGGGAAGTAACATTCTGTCATACCCAACTTAATCCTTTATTTACTATCTTAGACTACTTTTTGGTTTTGTGGATGTACTACCATTCAGGCCTCTTTCATTCTCTAGTAGCAGAAACCCCATCAGACCAAGTTCTCCAGAAAGGCGTGTTTACTGGCTCAGGTAAAGGTGAAGGACAAATAAATAGCTAAGGAGGTCTGGACCAGAAGCTCCACCCAGTCAGGGCTCTCTGTCTCTCATCTCTTCTTTTTCCTTCTCAGTTTTAACTCTAATATGTCAAATACCAACAAATAAGACCCACATGAACAAAATCTCTTTAGGGTCCTCAGTAATTTTTAAGAGGATAAAGGGGTCCTGAGGCCAAAATATTTGAGAAACTGGCCGAGGCATTTACCTTAGATCAAAGGAAACAACTTCTGGTAGGTTATAGGAAGTTATTAAGGGAACCAGTGGACTCAGCCTTTAGTGGAATAAGGAAAAAACACGGACAGTTAGTTGAACAAGATAGCAGGCTTTATAAAACACATCTTTGTAACTTCATGTCCCACTATCTGCGTGCAACTTCATGTTCAATGACAGTGATATTTCATTCTGAGGCTTGATATGAAGGAAGATTTAGTTGGCCCTAGTGTTGGCCTTCACCTATATGGAAAGAAGGTGAAATGTATCATTAATTCACACCTATTGATCATATAGTACCCAGAAGGTTGCTGCTATTCTAAATATTTCAACCACCTGGGGCTGTTTAATTCCTAAAGCCCACTTGATGGAAATAAAGCTCTAAGGAGGTCAAAAGTCACAATTTCTGCTGCCTGTTAAGGAGGGTTTCTGCCCTCTGCCCCAAGCGGACCCTCCCTGCCCCCGCCAGTTCTTAGGCAAGTCTTTGAACACTGCCTGAGCCAAGGCTGAACAGTGTGGACAGCTCAGTTCTACATGTTCATCTTTATTCTGGAAAAGAAAAAATATCTGCAAAGACCACTGTTTTATAAAATGGGTGCTGATTAAAGTAACTTTTAGTCCCACTATCTGCATGCAACTGTTGGTATTCTCTTTTTGTGTGAATAAGAACACACTGCTCTGGCTCTTGTGGCTCCATTGGTTAAAACATCCCCCCATGCAACCAAGGCTCTTGGGTCCAATCCCCAGTCAGGGTATATATCCAGATTTGGGGTTTGATCCCCAGTCAGGGCATGTGCTGAGGCAGCTGGTGGATTTTTCTCTCTCCCTCTCCCTCTCCCTTCCTCTCTTTCTAAAAAAGATTAATAGAAAAATCTTCTTTTAAAAAAGCCCTGGCTGGTGTGGTTCAGTTGGTTGGAGCATCCTCCCATATACTGAAAGGTCTCAGGCTCCATTCACAGTCAGGGCACATACCCAGGTTGCGGGTTCGATCTCAGAGTGTGTATGGGAGGCAACCTATCCATGTTTCTCTCACATCAATGTTTCTCTCTCTCCCTCTCTCTCTAAAATCAATAAAAATGTATCCTCAGGTGATGATTTTAAAAATAAATAAATAAGAATATACTGATGTAAAAAACTTAAGGTCAGAAAAGAAGCTAGAATTAGGAACTTTAAAGTCCCTAAATTTCCTTAGGGGAATTTTGTTAAATGATGGGAATTTTTTAAAATTCTGTTTTATTCTCACTTCCCTGGTTTTTCTCTGCTACCAAGTGTATATAACACTGTGACTTTCTAACAGGTAAGTCTGTGCACCACCGTTGAACCATTCAAGCATTTTGATACATTGACATTGCTTCAAAGAATCCCATTTTTTCTTTTATGCATTGTTAATCTTCATATTTTGTTCAACAGTATGTTACTTAGAAATGAGGTTTTGGTGGTAGTAACAATACTATTGAATCAAGGCATTTTGCTCAAAAGACTGGACAATCTATTTGTAGATCTAAGGGTACCAAAAGTGACAGGTTGCCACTTTCTTTCTCCAAATGGCATCTTTAGATCTATTTCTAAAGGAAACCACATCAATACTCTTGTGCCAGTTACCCAAACCCACCCTTGAAATACTACATCACTGCAGAGCATTAGGCCAACGAGCACATTCCATTTGACCTTGAAAATGTTTATTGAAGCTTTTGCACATGGCAGCTTGACTTACAGAAATCTAGATATCCAGGTAGTTTATACCCTCCGTGATTTTGGTCAAGCCAGCACTTTTTCTTCCTGCTTTTTAGAAGCTGCTCCTCCCCGACTGGTGACTATGAATCATGGTACTTTACTCCTCCAGCCACAGAGATGGGCATATGACCGGGCTGGGTCAATGTGAGTTCTTCCCTGTGAATTTTCTAATGATGCAGAAAGGAAGTCTGTGTGGTGTGAGGTCTCTCTGAGCTTTTGTTTTTTATCAGACTCTAGTTCAGTTTTCTGTAGTTTCTTGTTGCTGACCTCCTCATATGTTTAGTTTGTACTCAGGCTAGCTTCACTCATGGTAGCAGGCAAGACTGCCATGTTGCACAATTCCAAAGGCATTATTCACTTCTTACAGTAGTTTATTCATCTTGGGGGTAAAAGACTTCCAAGAATCTACAAACATATTCATGAGGGTGTATGTGTTCTCTAGGCAAATTTTCAAATCAATTCAGGCATTCTTTAACTGGCTTAAATTGCTCCATGACACTTGAGTGCAACAAATGTCACCTTTCTTAATTGCTTAAATGAAATTATATTTGGCTGAGACTCCTACTTGTCAAGGGCTGGCGCAACTGGTAGCAATCGTCATCGGGACTTTTCCTCCCTTGAATTGTAAACTACAAGAATCCAGGCACTTACGTGGTCCTGAAAAATTAGGGGCAAAGTACCTCTGGCCATCAGTCTGCACCCATCAGTGTTGATGCTTCTGTCCAACCACTCTTGAGTTCTGGTCCTCTGCCATCTGTTGAGCACAGCTGTGCCGGTGGGCTACAAAGATGTCCTTCACGGGGATTATTTTCACTGACGGATGACTCAGCCATCGCATAAGCTGTCTCTCTGTTATCTAATAATAGTTTGTGTGCTTCTTTGTCTTCTCCCTTAAAACTTGAGCTGATGGAGAAAAAGGACATTGCTAATTTTTCACTTTGTTCCCAGCATGCCTAGCATGATGCCTTACACACATTAGGTACCCAAGTGAGTTGTTGAATGGATGAACAACTGACTGTCATGCCAGCAGTCAAGGTATTTTAAAAACATCTGGGACACCTTCAGTTTAGTATTTGCCACGAGACTTAGGTATTTTTTGCCTCACCAATACCTTTCTGGTTGTACTCTGGCTTGTATTTATATGTTATTCATTTTCTAAGTACACTATTCATTGTTGTGTTTAAGAAATTAGTGTTATTATATATTATTTCTCTAGCTTGTCCAGATCATATTGAATGATAACTCCTCAAAAACATCAATTTCTCTTTATCATCTTTGTGTCATCAAAAAACACGCTATTTGTTTAGTGATGTTCCAGTGGATAATTCTATAATTACCTTTATCAGGGAGGGATAAACCATACTCTTTCTACCCACTGATGTTTCCTGAGTAATCACTAGGTGAATAATGTCCACTCAGACAAATATTCATTCAGCTCACACTATACAACCAGCTCAGCGAGGCCACCTGGAGGATATAGAGATCTATCACGTGGTCCCTGTCCTCAGTTTATTTCCCAGCTAATTGAAGAGAGAACACACAAGTGAAAAGTTTAATGATAAATGGGAGGCAGATATTTGTCTGGTACGTACTTCATTTATTCTGATGGGTCAGGTATCCATTATGATTGGTTGGTTTTAATTAAGATTGATTAAGCATTCATTCTGATTAGTTGGGTGTCCATTTTAATTATTTGCACATAATGCTATGATTGGTTAGACTTCCAATCTGATTGGTCAAATGTTCATGCAAAACTGATAGTAAAATATTTTGCATATCACCCACTGGATGTAAAAGTTAAATAAAAATGGCATGGAAATACAAAAAAATTGCTACATGAAAGTACAGAATCCACTTGAACAACAAATCTCTATACGCCTAATTTCTTATAACAAAGTCAGCAAGCCGTAGAGAGGATGAAAGGACAGTCTGCATCCCTCAGACCTGTGTTAATGAACATAACTGAATGGGAGGCTATCTATGGCATGGGCCCTAGAATATAGGCAAAGGCCATGGTCAATGCCCAGATGAAGGCCAAATTCTTTTCTTGGGAGTAGGTACCTAATCATCCAGAAGAGAGAAGAAGCCACCCAAGTTGCAAATATTCTGGGTGGCTCCATTTCTGGGTAGGGTCCAACCCACAGAAAGGAGAGGTAGAGCTTAGCCTGCATAGAGAATCAGCTCAATATTATTCCAATAAAGGATGGATGGGAATGAGCCATTCTTATATCTCTTTTATTATTTCTTTGTCTGATAATAAAGGTTCGGACAATGAAATATGTTAGTAAAATTCATTCCTTTCATTACCCTCGGCATTGCTATGTAGGATTTTGTGTCAAATAGGGGATATTCAGTAAGTCCTAGGAGTCCTAGTTTCATATAAGCTTAAGTGATTAAATAAAGACTTTTGGGACCAACTTTAAAATGGACACTGACCCAATGGTAAAGTCAAAATGTGCCAAAACTCACAATCAGCATCATAACCGGTATTGGGAAGCATATGGTAATAAATAAACCACTAAATGGATTAACTAGTAAAACTATTTATTTAATCACATTCTGAAATAATAAGAAATAGAGTTAGACCAGATGAGTAATCCAGCAGCTCAAATGACATGCTGGGGACACAGTGTCTCTCTTTTGGTTTCTTAGCAGTGCTTCCTCAAAGTAATACTTATTTCAACAGGCTGGCCCCAGGTGGTTGCAAAATGTTTTCTGAAACTCCTGGGACTCCTTGCTTCCAGATTCAAACAGCAATATGTAGAGCATCCTCTTTTTCAAGAGTTCAAATAAATACCCTAGAACAGTGGTCGGCAAACTGCGGCTCGTGAGCCACATGCAGCTCTTTGGCTTCTTGAGTGTGGCTCTTCCACAAAATACCACGGTCTGGGTGAGTCTATTTTGAAGAAGTGGTGTTAGAAGAAGTTTAAGTTTAAAAAATGTGGCTCTCAAAAGAAATTTCAATCATTGTACTGTTGATATTTGGCTCTGTTGACTAATGAGTTTGCCGACCACTGCCCTAGAACTAACTGAGTTCCCTGGGCCCTGACTGCCCTTCTGTGAACCAACCCTGGGGTCCAAGAAGATGGCATAGGCCAATTGGCTTAAGCCACTGAAGCTGAGTGTGGGGTCAGACTCACCCTGAATCACTGAGTTATGTTAGAAATAGAAGAGACAAGGCTGCAGAAGCAACAAATGAATACCTCCACCTGTTTCAGTGTCAAGTGCATATTGATAGTTGTACCAAGTACTGCCAAGTGGTTGGCTATGTGGGAATTTCTGGAGAGGTCCTGGAGCTGAATACAGGAAAATTTTGACTTGTCATTCTCTTAAACAAATCTTAAACTGGGAAGAAGCGGCAGGAAAGAAACATTATTTTCTAAAGAAAGGAGGTGTGGTCCAAAGCTAGAATTGACATAAGTGCTTAGACACCTGGTCCCTTTCCTACCCTACTTCAGCAACCAGCTAAGGAAGAACTTTGTAAGTTCTCTATCAGGCTCTGTCAAGTCTGTCCTGAGATTCTGTAATGGAAAGAGGAGTAGACTAAGCATCTGGTGACCTGGGTTCAGTTCCCAGCTCTGCCATTAACTAGCTCTGTGACCTTAAAAAAGAACAACCTTTTTGTGCCTCAATTTCCTTATCTGTAAAATGGGGGAAGAGGGACTGGATTAGATAATCCTTTTCTGGCTATAAAATCCTTTGGCTCTCGAATCTAAGCTCCCATAACAGGTGACCTAAGGTTGCCATGGGATTTCTAGTCTTACAGACAAACCAAATACCCTGGTGAATTAAAGGGATTTATCAATAACTTCCAGGCCTAGGGGATCCCAGGAGGCCAGGCAGGGTGTGGTGCTGGGAAAGGAGCCCAAGACACCTAGTTCCTTGTTCTAAATAGCATTCAGTTCACCTATGACTCAGTTATCAGCACTTCTCTCTTTTGGAGGAGTGCAAAGTGTTAGTCCTCTCTGTGCTGACAACAACAATTTATTGGGTTGCCAATATATAGGGTTAAGAGAAAAATGAAATTCTGTTTTGTATTTTGAACCATATCCAAATCAGACTCCTACTTCAAATTACGACTTAATAATTTTTCCTGAATCATCTTAAACATAGCCCCCAATTTAACAACAAGGGCTTATAGATGGTATTAATTAGAGAGCAGGCCAAGTACCCAGAACTTAGGATAAAACACTCCCTCTTGAAATTCCTTGCTCTCGCTGCTCAGGCAGAACTGAAGAGTTAATATGAAGTTAAGCAGAACTCTTTGATTACTCATTTTTAAGATTTACAATTATGTATACACTAGAGGCCCAGTGCATGAAATTTGTGCATGGGAGGCGTGTGTCCCTCAGCCCAGCCTGCACCCTCTCCAATCTGGGACCCCTCGAGGGATGTCCGACTGCCCGTTTAGTGGGATCGGGTCTAAACGGGCAGTCGGACATCCCTCTCACAATCCAGAACTGCTGGCTCCCAACTGCTTGCCTGCCTGCCTTCCTGATTGCCCCTAACTGCTTCTGCCTGCCAGCCTGATCATCCCCAAACCACTCCCCTGCCAGCCTGATTGATGTCTAACTGCTCCCCAGCCAGCCTGTTTGCCCCCAACTTCCCTTCTCTGCCGGCCTGGTCAACCCTAACTAAGCCTGCCCTCCCCTGCTGACCTGATCGCCCACAACTGCCCTCCCTTGCAGGCCTGGTCCCTCCCAACTGCCTTCCCTTGCTGGCCATCTTGTGGTGGCCATCTTGTGTCCACATGGAGGCAGGATCTTTGACCACATGGGGGCAGCCATCTTGTGTGTTGGAGTGATGGTCAATCTGCATATTATCTTTTATTAGATAGGATAGAGGCCTGGTGCATGGGTGGGGGTTAGCTGTTTTGCCCTGAAGGGTGTCCCGGATCAGGGTGGGGGTTCTCTTGGGGTGTGGGGCGGCCTGGGCAAGGAGCCTGTGGTAGTTTGCAGGCCAGCCATGCCCACCAGCGACCCAAGCAGAGGCCCTAATATCTGGGATTTATTTATCTTCTACAATTGAAATTTTGTAGCCTGGAGCGGAGCCAAGACTTCTGCTAGCTCTGTGGCGGCAGCCATTTCTGTTGGGATTTATTTATCTTCTATAACTGAAACTTTGTAGCCTTAAGCAGAGGCCAAAGCAGGCCAGGACTGCGGAAACTTGGCTTCCTCCATCACGGGGGGGGGGGGGGGGGAGGGGGGGGGCAACCCTAGCCTCCTGCTCTCTCCAGCTCTGTGGCTGCTGCCATTTTTGTTGGGATTAATTTATCATCTATAATTGAAACTTTGTAGCCTTAAGCAGAGGCCTGGGCCAGCCAGAGTGTGGAAAGCTTCCTCCATTGACAGGGAAACCCAAACCTCCCTCCTGCTAGCTCTGTGGCCAGAGCCATCTTGGTTGGGTTAATTTGCATACTTGCTCTTGATTGGCTTGTGGGCGTGGTTTGTGAGTGTAGCGAAGTGATGGTTGATTTGCATATTACTCTTTTATTAGATAGGATGATGGTGACAACCTAATAGAATGTTGAGCAAATAAGGCAGAATAGGTGATTCTTTTGGGCGAGGGTGAACACTCAGGTTAAGAAAAAGTGCTAATGAAATTCCAATCACATGGTAATTTCCCACTTACTGCTTTCTGAAACTAAAGTAGCTATATGATCTAACTGGGCCGGTTTGGGGGATTATCACAACATCTCATTTCTGCAATGAGTGACATCATTGGACATTTAATATTCATTAAGGCTTTTATGAAGCCAAGAGGTTTCCATATGTCTCTAGAGCAAAACATTTGTGGTTGCCATCTGCTATTCTAGAGTAGTTTTGTCAAAAAAGAATACAAATCGCTTGGTTCTTTAATTACTTTGAGGTTAGGCTATGTGATAGTTGGGACTGTGAGCCAGTCAATTCACTACTAAGAGAATACTGTTGTTTACTTAGGCACCAACTTGAAGAATTCTTTACAAGCAAATGACATGAAAAGACATGGAAGCCTAATATCATCGTTGCCCTTTTAACTCAATGCAAAGACCATTGTGAAGTGATATGTGAGATTTTTAAAAGTTGGCATTAGGGAGACACTATGTAGGACACTGGACTTTAAGGTCAGTTTCTCAGGCATCGGTTTCTCTTTTCTGAGTCCTGACCAAAGAAATATATGACTCAACACTTTAAAAAAATAATTAAAGGATTTCCTTGAGGTCAGTGTCAAAGAAAAGGTAATTTCATCTTAATCACCCAGGAGCTAATAACCTGGGCTTTGGACTTTGTGCCATTTGTTTTTCCTTCCCCCTTCTCATCATCTTCTTGAATTGTAGATAATTCTCTGCTCAGTAACATCTCCACTAGCCTATGGATACAGGCTATTAGTTGTGCTTAATCAGAAGTAACTTCAAACAACAGAGTTCAACCAAAGGTAGAAATCCTGGAGCTTACAGATTACCTGTAGATTTCTATTACTGATGCTTTTTCTAGCCCTCCTCACCACAAAATTTCATTCATTGGAGTTATTAATATGTGGACTGTAAGAAATTGACAAATGAAAGGGACTTAGTTTGGCCAGACCAGCTGTGAGATCCTACCTCAGGGGCCTCTGATTTCTAAGACCAGCTTCTGCTTTAAGATGCTATAAAACCAATAAATATAGAGATCATTTATTGTAATGTTTCCAAAGTTCATATCTCAGCATACTGAGTGAGTCAGTAGATATTAGTAGATGAAACTAGAAGAAAGGGTTTCATGGCCAAACCCTTCGGAAAAATGATGCTATCATAGTGTTTTGATGGTACAACTTCTCAGAACCCTTAATATGTTGATGTGCAATGTGCACACAACTGGGTGTGGTGTGCACTCTCCCCACACTCCTGTCTGAGGCCCCTTTTTGAGCACCTTATGGGACTGTGTCCTGCAGAATATATGTTGAGAAACTCTGATTTAATCTAAACTCTTCATTTTAGATACCAAGATCTACATTGTGAACTCCTACTGGACCCAGAACACCTGTTCCTGCCTCCAGGATTTCTCCTGAATCCCAGAGCAGGGCGTCTCATGCAGCTTCTGTCACTTATCACATCCACAGAACCATCAGCCAAGGAGGTGGGGGTGTGAAATGGCTGTTTCCTCCCTACCTGGGGCAGTTGCTTTACCACCAAGTCCTGGGGGACTGGCAGACATTGTATTAAACTGAAGTGAAAGTCACCTTATGTGCAGAGGCAAATTCACCCAGAATTCTGAAAGTGCAAAAAACTAGATTCTTAAATGAACATTCTGGATGCTGTTTGAAAAAACAAACAAAACCAGAGGAGAAACCAATATGGCGGCATAGGTAAGAACCTAAACTGCTGCCTCGCACAACAATTTCAAAACTACAACTAAAAGACAGAACGGACACCATCCAGAACCACAGGATGAACTGGAGGAATGGCAAAGGGTTGAGGTACGGCAAAGGGTCTTTGTGCGCACAGAGAGGAAGGGCGGCTAAGAGCCTGGCTGACTTTCTCTGGCGGGAGGGGGAAGGAAGCCCCCGACGGCACTGAAACCTGTGGACCCAGGCTTATACAGGGGGAGTCTGGACTGTCAGGTAGAGAGAAAGGCACTCCGAGACTCGGAGATGGGGGGGGACAGGGGAGGCTGTGGCGGGCAGGGATCTGGAGGTGCGCGCGCACCAGTGCGCACAAAGACTGAGGAGGTTGCCATAGACTTTCCCTAGCAAAAGGGAGTCGGAAGCTCCTGAATGCACTGAACCCCAGTTCCAGGCGAGCCTCTGGGGACCCACGCTCTTGCGGGGGGGGGGGGGGGGAATCTGGACTCTCGGGCGGAGGCTCAGGAGGCGGGGAAACCAGAGGTCGGGAGGCGTGCGTGTGCGCACGCACAAGGGCAGGGCTGATGGGGAAGCCAAGACTGTCTGCTCCACCCTGAGACTCCACCCCATCCAAGCTGAGCACAGAAGCTTTTGCAATTTGGCAAGTCTAATCCTATAAGGCTGTCTCCAGCACCGAACTTCTCCCAGCATAGACACAGCTGATCCTCACAGCCAACTGGTCTAGAGGTCAATTCCTCCCAATGATACCAACAACGATCAAGACTTAACTACAACAAAGCTGTACACACAGTCCACAAAGGGGTGCACCAAGAGTGTCCACCTCAGGTAACTGGGAGGCCGACCCACTGGGCCATATAGGAAACCTAGCACACAAAGCTACCCTACCAACTCAGGGAAGCAGTGAAAATGTGGCGACAAAAAAACAGAGCACAAATGAAAGAAATGGAGGAAAACAAATGACTGGATAAAGAATTCAAAACCATGGTTATAAGGTTTTTCAAGAATATCCTAGAAAAGGCCGATAAATTTAGCGAGACCCTCGAAGATATGAAAAAGGACCAACTAGAAATTAAACATACACTGACTGAAATAAAAAAATATTATACAGAGACCCAAAAACAGACTAGAGGAATGCAAGAATCAAGTCAAAGAACTGAAATACAAAGAAGCAAAAAACACTCAACCAAAAAAGAAAAAAGGATCCAAAAATATGAAGATAGTGTAAGAAGCCTCTGGGACAACTTCAAGCGTACCAACATCAGAATTATGGGGGTGCCAGAAGAAGAGAGAAAGCAAGATACTGAAAACCTATTTGAAGAAATAATGACCGAAAACGTCCCCCACCTGGTGAAAGAAAAAGACTTACAAGTCCAGGAAGGGCACAGAACCCCAAACAAAAGGAATCCAAAGAGGACCACACCAAGACACATCATAATTAAAATGCCAAGAGCAAAAGACAAAGAGAGAATATTAAAAGCAGCAAGAGACAAACAGTTAATTACCTACAAGGGAGCACCCATATGACTGTCAGCTGATTTCTCAACAGAAACTATGCAGGCCAGACGGGAGTGGCAAGAAATATTCAAAGTGATGAATAGCAAGAACCTACAACCAAGATTACTCTACCCAGCAAAGTTATCATTCAGAATTGAAGGTCAGATAAAGAGCTTCACAGATAATAAAAAGCTAAAGGAGTTCATCACCACCAAACCAGTATTATATGAAATGCTGATAGGTATTCTTTAAAAAGAGGAAGAAGAAAAAAGTAAAGATAAAAATTATGAACAACAAATACATATCTATCAACAAGTGAACCTAAAAATCAAGTGAATTAAAAACCTGAGGAACAGAATAAACTGGTGAATATAATAGAATCAGGGGCATAGAAAGGGAGTAGACTGATAATTCTCAGGGGGAAAGGGGTATGGGGGGGTGCAGGAAGAGACTGGACAAAAATCGTATACCTATGGATGAGGACAGTGGGGGGCAGGTAAGGGCAGAAGGTGGGATGGGAACCAGGTGGAGGGGAGCTATGGGGGGGGAAAGGGGAAACAATTGTAATAATCTGAATAAAGATTTATTAAATTTAAAAAAAATAAAGAAAAGAAAAAACAAACAAAACCAAACACCACTAATGTAGTAATTAAGCTAATATAAGCTTTTTTCTTTTGTATTAGTTTGTATTTTGAGTGTTTGTAGGATGTTAGAGGGTCACATCACACCCAGGCTAACTTCCTAGAGTGACATGTAAATTCTGTAAAATGATTTGCACAATAAAATGTTTTTAAAGAAAAATTATTTCAATTTCTTGTAGGCATGGATTATATTTGTATTGTATACCTAATGACTAACACAGGGCTTGGCATATATTAGGCACATGGTGGTAAATATTTTTGCATTAATTAGTAAATTATAATCTGATGATTTGACTTTAATAATGGTAATAATATATTAATGATATCCTACCTTTTAAAAAATCTCAAAGATAAATTCCTTGACCTGGTTGAGATTTATAAACTGGTTAACACTCCTTATTGTAATCTTTTATTTTAATAAACAATTACACTGTGATGTGATGTTTCTTTTAGGTAATAATAAATGAGCTCACTTCAATATTTGACTTTTAAACACAAGCACACAGACCTCTAACTGGAATGAGCCAGTAAATAACGAGTCCTAACTTCCAGTCATTGTAGAATTCCCCTTTCAGCCACTTGGACTGTAGTAAGCATCCTCAGAGACATCGCACATAATAATGAATCTGAAGAAATGTGTGATCCTGGAGGGCCTTCTGAGTCATCAAAGATGGATGAAGTCATGTTGGTAAATTAGTTTGTATTCTATATTTTCATTAATTTAATAAAAACTTTTTTAGTACCTACAATATATAAAGCAATTCACTAGGTACTATAAGGAAACAAAGATGAAATTTATACAGACCATCCCTTAAGAAGCCTATGTTCTGGAAGGAGAGGTGGGACACACACATAAATAATTACAATGCTAGGTGAAATTAGGATATGTAAGTAATATGCTATTGTGTTAGTTTATGGTTCTTTCAAATTAGTTTATTTTTCTTACAAAACTGGCAGTCTAGGAGAATCCAAGATGGCGGCGTAGGTAAACACCTAAACTGCTGCCTCCCACAACAATTTAAACTGCAACTAAAAGACAAAACGTCTATCACCCAGAACCACGGGAAAGCTGGCTGAGTGGAAGTTCTACAACTAGAAGGAAAGAGAAAAGAGCATCGAGACGTGCACGAGCGCTGAAAAGCTGAGGTATGGAGGCGCGTGATCCGGGCTGGCTGTGGGCGACTGGGTGCATTGCTTTTTTCAACCCGAAAGGAGACAAGCCCCCGATTACTCTGAAATCCAGTCTCTGAGGAGACGCGGGGGACCCAGGCTCCTACGGGGAGAAGCTGGACTGTGTGCCAGTGAGGGTGGCTTGCTTGCAGAGCTGCGCGCAGGAATAATTGTTTACTGCACTGGGGCACGGAACTTGCGGATGCCGTTGGGGACGCAGAGCCGGCTAACTAGCAGCCATTGCTGTTTGCCACGCCCTAACCTAGTGACACCCTGAGGCCCCGCCCTGCACAACCTACAAACCCACCCAAGTTCCAAGCAGCTCAGTTAGCATAAGAAAGGCCTGCCCTATCGCAGCTTAACCTAGCAAACTTGCAGCCTGGGTCAGACAGCTCCAAAACCTCCAAACCCCAAGCAAAGAGGAGAAAACTGCAGCTCTCACTGTAGCTCCTGCTGAGTGGCCTCAGACAGTAGCTGACCTGCACCCCATTGGAGATCCAGAAGCCAGTGTACCTAGTGGTCAGTGTGAGACACCAGATTTCAACTCCTCACATCCGTAAGTGACACATTCAAGAGGCAGACTCAGTGAGCACCAAAGCCCCACTGAAACAAGTCCTGCCCCATAAGTGCATCTTCAGCACAGCAGTTCTTCCATTATAGACACAGTGAGTGCTCACAGTTAATTGGCCTGGAGGTCAATTCCTCCCAGTATACCAACAGCAATTAAGGCTTAACTACACCAAGTCTTTGCACTCAGCCCACAAAGGGGTGTACCAAGAGCGTCCACATCAGGTGATTGGGGAGGCTGAGCTACTGCCCCCTATAGGTCACCTACCACACAAAGCCACTCCATCAACACAGGGAAGCAGCCAAAATGCAGAAACAAAGAAACATGTCACGAATGAAAGAAACGGAGGAAAGCAAACTACTGGATGACATAGAGTTCAGAACCACATGTATAAGGTTACTCAAGAATCTTCTAAAAACCGCTGAGAAACTTGATGACACTTCTGAGGAGCTTAGTGAGACCTTCAAGGACCTTAATGAGAATGCCAAAAAAATGGAAAAGGACCATTCAGAAATGAAGCATTCACTGTCTAAAATAAAGAATATATAGAAACTCAATTGTAGATCAACGTACCCCAAGAATCAAACCAAAGATCTGAAATATGTGGAAACAAAAAACATCCAACCAGAAAAACAAAAAGAAAAAAGAATCCAAAAATATGAAGATAGTGTAAGGAGCCTCTGGGACAACTTCAAGCGAACCAACATCCGAATTTTTGGGGTGCCAGAAGAAGGGAGAGAGCAAAATATTGAGAAACTATTGGAAGAAATAATGACAGAAAACTTTCCCTACCTGGTGAAAGAAATGGACTTACAAGTTCAGGAAGCGCACAGAACCCCATACAAGAGGAATCCAAAGAGGACCACACCAAGACACATCATAATTAAAATGCCAAGGGCAAAAGACAAAGAGAGAATATTAAAAGCAGCAAGAGAAAAACAGTTAATTACCTACAAGGGAGTACCCATACGACTGTCAGCTGATTTCTCAACAGAAACTATGCAGGCCAGAAGGGAGTGGCAAGAAATAGTCAAAGTGATGAACAGCAAGAACCTACAGCCAAGATTACTCTACCCAGCAAAGCTATCATTCAGAGTTGAAGGTCAGATAAACAGCTTCACAGACAAGAAAAAGCTAAAGGAGTTCATCACCACCAAACCAGGATTACATGAAATGCTGAAGGGTATCCTTTAAGAAGAGGAAGAAGAAGAAAAAGGTAAAGATAAAAATTATGAACAACAAAATGACATCAAATACACACCTACCAACAAGTGAATCTAAAAATCAAGTGAATGAAAAATCTGAAGAACAGAATGGACTGGTGAATATAATAGAATCAGGGACATAGAAAGGGAGTGGACTGACGATTCTCAGGGGAAGCAGGTGTGAGGGGTGCGGCAAGAGATTGGACAAAAATCTTACTCCTATGGATGAAGACAGTGGCAGGGGGTAAGGGCATGGGGTGGGGTGGGGAATCAGGTGGAGGGGAGATATGGGGAAAAATAAAAGAGGAACACCTGTAATAATCTGAACAATAAAGATTTATTTAAAAAAAAAAACTGGCAGTCTACAGCTACACAGATTACCCAGTGTATCAGAATGCCCCATTCCCTAGCTACTCTGGATAAATAGAAGGCTGCATCACTTGGTTATCAGTGATACTAGATTTTACTAGCAGTCACCAGCACCATTAAGAGCCATGCTTCTTATTAGATGGCAAGACAGGACCATCCTTTAATTTTATTGACCAGCACTAAGTCACTTACTGTGGACATACAACTCGCCTGAACTGGATGGGCAAAGAGGATGACATGGGAACCTGAATTGTGGTGGGAGGCTGTGGGTATGCTTTCAGGAAGCTGGATACTTGCGTAGGCAGCAATACAATAGTAGACGGGCCAAGCTGTCAAGTGATAACCAGAAATGGGGCAGTATAGGCACACAAATTGTTGCTGGCTCTGCAGAGTGGTTTTGACTGAACAGAGAGTGAATTTGTGGGGGAGGAGACTATGGAGACAGGAGGAAGACCTGTCTCTCCACACCCTAGAAGTCACTACCACCTGATGTTGGGAATTGACTCTTTTATTCTGATTTGGCCCATATTTTTGTCTTTACTTAAAAAGCAAAAAGAAAAATGTAAGGAAATAATTTGTATAACCAACATGTGAAGACCATTATGGAAATACCTCCTTTATACATTAGGAACAGTGCTGTCAGAGAAGGTGGGACTAAAGCCTTGGTCTGAGCCATGAGTCCAGAATTCTGTTAGCATTGTTAACATAAACACATGTTAGCATAACACAACAAATTAGCATCAAAGTACACACTTTACACCTTTCCCTATTGACCTTTTTTGCCTTGAGAATTGATGATAAAAATAATTTTTATGTGTGGACATAGTTCCTTTAAAATTAAATGTTGTGAATCATTAATTGTTTTAAAAATTGGGTTAATAAGGAAGCTCATAATTTTAACTTCTTTGCACGTCAAGTCAGGACTGTGATCATGACTGATTCTGAGGGGAATGCTATGGACACAGGGATTGGTTTGTACCATAGCTCTTTGCAACTTGGCTGATACAAGGACCCCCTCCACAAAGGGCAAGACAGCACACGCCCACCTAGTGGCCCAGAGAGTCATGCTTTTCTCCTTCCTCCTACTTGGTCCCTTTTGGGAGACACCAGCAGGGGTACCCACCCTAGGATCTTCTAGAGCTTTGGTATCTGGTTTTTCATGGGAGCTCAACCTCTCCAGTAAAATATTTAAATATGGAGTTTATTCATTTGGGTTCTAGCCCTTATACCTACTGGAGTCCATGCCTACTGCCCAGAATAAGAAAGTTATCTGTGAAAGGCAGCAAACAAAATGCTTGAAATAGCTCATGCCTCTGTGTTTTACAGTTGAACAATTACTTACGCTATCCAGATTTGTACAGGTTCCAGTATTAACTCACACTTTTGGCTTATTTATTATTTGGCCAGATATCATTTGCTCTTAGGTCTTGGCAAGAAGAATCCTTCTCCTGAAGCCCCCTCCTTAGAAACCCCACCCTTGCCCTCTTGTGGCTGCTCCTCCCCACAGGAATCCACAGGCAGGTGGACATATTTACTAAGAGCCATGCCCCCCTCTTAGGCCACACTCTAGGAATTCAGACCTCAGAATTCCTGCCAAAAGCCCTGCTTCTAAGATTCGTGTGGGCCTCTTACCCTGATCTATCCTCCCAAGGCCGGACGATGTCATCGCTGTGGCACCACAGGCCCAAGCAGTGGCCAAAAGAGGTTGTGATGTGGCCAGAGCTTGAGCTTATGGGCAGGGGTCCTCATTTTGTGTGTGTGTGAGGCCTGTCATGATGTGGGCTAGGTCTGCAGTGGGAAAGAACATAGGTCCGGGCCCAGACTGCTCTCCATGAACCAGCACACTCTGGTGTGGAGCTCTGAGGAGCCAGAAAACTCTAAATCCAAACCTATTTTCTAGGTCATTATAAACATACAGGGTGTCCCAGAAATGCATGTACACTTTGAAAAATTATAAAAGCAGTGTTTATGAAAACACATTTCATTTTCAAAATTGAGCTATCAGCTGTTAAAGTGTATATAGATTATTCTGGAACACGCTGTTTTTCTGTTAAGTAGGAAACTAGCTTGCCAGCTTCAGCTACAATTTTTAAGTATTTAGACACATGATATATGGGCCTCCATTTTTATTCTTGCCCCAGGTCTCACAAATATGGGGCTAGACCTGCTTTTGGAATAGGTTTGATTTTGAGTTTGTTTTAACATCCTGTATAATAAAACCCTAATATACAAATCTACCGAATGACAGAACAACCAGTCACTATGATGCACACTGACCACCACGGGGTAGACGCTCAATGCAGGAGCTGCCCCCTGGTGGTCAGTGTGCTCCCACAGGGGGAGTGCCGCTCAGCCACAGCGGTGGTGGCAGGAGCCTCTCCCACCTCCACTGTAGGCAGGCAGTAAGGAGCGAGGGGTCCTGAACTGCGAGAGCCCTGGACTATGAGAGGGATGTCCGACTGCCAGGTTAGGCCTGATCCCCTAGGCCTGAGCCAGCAGTTGGACATCCCCCGAGGGGTCCCAGACTGCAAGAGGGCGCAGGCCAGGCTAAGGAACCCCCCCTCCAGTGTATGAATTTTGTGCACTGGGCCTCTATTTATAATATAAAGGATCTGGTAACAGAGGGTTGAAGTGTGAGTAGTGGGTGAGCTGCTTTCCACCAGGTCAAATGTAGCACAGCTCCCAAGCAACATTCCAACTATGTCTCAGTGGCCCTGTTCCCTGGCCTTATAGGAGAAATTATATGTGTGTGCGTGTATGTGCATGTGTGTACGTGTGTGTATGTGTGCATGCGTGTGTTTAACATCCATTAAGAACCAGAAGAATATGACTTAGCTATTTTGAATAATTCAAGCCCCACACTATTGCTCTGTTTTAGCTTATTGCTGTTTCCCTGCCAAGCAACTCTTCCCAGTTTACTTCCTTAAGCTGCTTGGAGTTAAGAGCTGGGCACTTTGAAGGCCTCTTCCAAGCAAAAAAAGAGAAACTAGAAAGGGAATTGGGCCAGGCGTCCTTGATTGAACGCCACTTCACTTCAGCAAATCCCTAAGCCTTTCTGTCTGTTTTGTCAGCTGTAAAATGAGCAGACTAATTCGGGCCTACCGCACAGTGGCAGTTTTAATTAATGATGATGGGGACAGGCTTTGTAATGTAAAGTTGTATATACATGAAAAGAAGCACTGGAGCCATATTATCTAAAGTCTGGACTGCATCCTGCTTTCCATGGCCACAGTTAAGCTGCTAAGTCCTGATCACAGACTGCTACAGACTTCAGGGGTGCCAAAAAGCAGAGTTGGGTTCACATTACCTGAACAGAAAGCAGGGTTTGGTAATGGGAGTGGAGCACAGAGTGAGTAAGCAGTGCACAGTTCAGATTTCTGGCGGTACCAGGATCCACTGGGTCCAGCAGGTGGCAGGTGATGGAATGGTTTCTGCAATCAAAGTACAAAGAACAAGTGTACCCATTTATTCTTGGCATTGTCCTGGTAAGATCCTTGAGATCTAAAGTTTCACACTGAAGGGAGATCTCTTTCTGAAGATCTTGCTGAGCTTCTTCTTGTTGTCCCTGCTGTGGTTTGCTGGCTGACAGCTCACCTTAGCGGTGTTTTCTTCTGCAGCAGTGTGGATCAAGCCTGTCTTATCCTTAGGGGGAACATTCCATAGTTCACTTAAAGACATGGCTACATGACCTACCAGAAGTTATACCCAGCCTGGTGAGAATCACACCTGGGAATTGTTGGTTACTTTGGCTAATATGGGATTTCTGTCTCTCTCACACAATTCATCTAACAACATTCACATACAGCAAATCATAACTTTTATATACTTAGTAGATATCTCTGCTTCCCTTAATCTCCTGGATCCTTTGTGTTCCTAGGATGGCGTAACATTCATATTATATTTTAACTATAGTAGAGGCCCGGTGAACGATATTCATGCATGGGTAGGGTCCCTAGGCCTGGCCCGTGATCAGGGTTGATCAGGGCCTTCCTTTCCCGGCTGCTGCTGGCCAGGTCCTTCCTTCACTTTGTGCTTCCCCCTGGTGGTCAGCACACATCATAGCAAGTGATTGAACTCCCACTCTCCTGGTCAAACTCTGAGGGGACACTTTGCATATTAGCCTTTTATATATATAGATTTGTACAGCTTATTCCTTAATATTAGATGACTTTGAGCTGCTTGAAAACCCTGAGAAGATCTTAATCATTTTCTCATTGCCCTTGACATTAGTGCCTTCCTTATAGGAGACACACACACACAAAAACACTTGTTCAAATGCATCTAAAATAAAAGACCTAATGAGTGAGGAATAATGACAGGAATGGTAATGGGAGTAAAGTGCAGAGTAATCTGTGCATTAGGAAGGCTTAATGCCCATTAGGGAGCTTCATTTTCAAATATTTCATAATCTCTTGTTGGAAGATCTAAGTATATTATATTGGTTAAGGTCAAAGGTTTTCAGCCAGACTTAGACTTTTATCTTGGTTCAGCAAGTTACCATCCGTGTGACCTTGGGAATGGTTCTGTGCCTTAGTCCCCTCATCTGTAAAATGAGGATAATACTACTATCCATCTTATAGAGATACTGTACAGAGTCAATGAGATAATCCATGTAAAGTGGTTCACACGGTGCTTGGCACAAAGTAAGCACCCATGATATTATGGCCATCGTAGGCTGTAGGGGAAGGAGTCTGGGTTGCTCTCAGAGGCTAAGAGTAAGCTTCAGATTTAACAACCTGCCCCCAGAGCTCCCTTCTTGCCACCTATGAATCTGAAACATGATCCATTAAAGTCAGAACCTCCAGATTTTCTGCTTCTAGCCCCTGATTTCAGATTTTATTCTTTGGATAGTTAAAGAAGTATGAATAAGACAGTTTTCATTTAGACATAATATGAAGGCTGTATAAAAAGGCACTTTGCAAATTAATTACTTGTGCCTATGCATAAGTAATTTTGTTGCTTGTAAAATATATTGTTAGGCAATGTGGATCCTTGCAAACAGGCTCAGTTCCAATATACTTTGTATGTTTTTAATTTAAACTGACTTCTCTCTTCACTGTGTGGTCCCTAGATTTGATTATTCTACATGAAAAAAAAAAAAGTTTTTTGTTGGATATATTCATCACCGATTTGCTGACACTCACGAAGGTGTTTTCAGTTAACAAGCTATGTCCAGTTAATGTTCAATGTTTCAGGGAGAAGGGTGAAGACTTAGACCGCTGGAGGGAGTAGTCACCTATAGGATTTCCATTCAGTCTATGCCTCCTTTCCTAAGAGCTTTCCCCAGTCCCGCCCACAGGGGTGGGCCCCAGGAGTTACTATCATCCCACGTGCCCACAGGTTATTAGAGTAGATACTCCTGACCCAAGCTGAGACAACCAGAGTCTTTTCCAGGGCACACGGCCTTCTGGTCAGTCACTACTGGCCCTGGAACTAGGACAGCATATAACAGGGAGCTGGCATGGCCATTCTCACTGTGTGTTCTGGGAGGCAGAAGAAACTGGGATGTAGAGAAAGGAGACTGAAATGGTGTCAGGGAGAAGTAGAGACGAGAAACCAGGTCACCCCTGAGAGAAGAAGGGAAGTGGCAAAAGAATAGCCATCTCCATTCCCATGGCCTCTCAGGGCTTTGTTCTGACCCCCAGGAAGCCCAGCTACCCTTCCTGCCCTGGCCCAGGTCCGGTACACTCTCCACTTTAGTTCAGGCAAGCTTAAGATGTATCTGTTACATGAAACCCAAAGAGCCTTGGCTAAGAGTGAGCTGGCACTGACAGAGAGGCTAAGCCAGGGATTCTGGTTACACAGGCAAGGTCTGCCTGATGAGGACCACCTGGGTGGTCCATTCACACTGACCTGCCAGAATCAGACATGCACACAAGTAGTTTTTGCTGATGATAAAATTGAATGGAACAGATTCAGAATAATTCCTGAAAGAAAGTTCTCTCTTAATCACTTCCTGATATACTTTCTTGTATAGTAAGGTAAATAGGTGGCAGTACAGATGGCACACCCAGAATTTTGTCCAACCCTGAATCTTTCTATAGGGGTATGTGTGTCTGTGGCTGTCATTGGTCTTGCTGTGGCAGCAAAAACAAAAACACTGGATAGGCACTGGTCTCTTCTAATGATCTGTCAGTCCCTATTGCTGAACCACTTGACACTCGTCCACAGCTTTGGCCCTGCACCAGAGTCAGTGACAAATCCTGTCTCCAGCTGAAGGCTTTGAGAAGCTGTTTCAGTAGTTCAGGGGACACAGTTAGGTTACCCTGTGGCTTGTCTTGCTCTGACCAAATACCCTGGGCCTGGGTATCTGGTTCTGGCTTCTGGGCTTCTGCCTTTATCCTGACACAGTCGCAGTTCTGATTCCCCCTTGCAGGACCTGAGTCCTTGATTGCTCGGGCTTCCACCCCTGCCTCCATTACCTGGCCAGAACCCTGGTCTCTTCAAAATCAGGACTCTAATTTGATTACATATATTTTTCCCCATAACATACCTGAAATGCAGACCAAGCTGGGAGTTTGCTCCCTGCCCCTGTCTGTCTGATCCACACTGCCAGTCTGGGTCACTTACACTATTCTTCCCAATATCTCCCCACCATCCCACCACCCCACTTCACCACCACCAAAAATCATATTTGCTCCACTTATGGGACATCTACCTTTTACTACCTTCCAGATCTAAATCACCATGTCACCTTTTACTACTCTGAGGAGCCACATGGTCCTGCAGCTCTGTCTGCCTGGCAGACTTCTGCCCACCAACTTTGACTGGGCACCAATTACAAAGCCTACCTCACAGCAGGTTGACAGGAAGACAGTGTGGTGTGGTGGGATGAGCATGACATGAGCATGGGCATCCCGAGTAGATCTGGGTTCAAATCCTTGCTCCTTCACTTGCACAAGTTTCTTAATTCCTCTAGAACTCAAAAGGATTGTTGAAAGGATTACATAAGATAATGTATCTGGCAAAATTTATTAGTTTTTGAAAAAAAATACAAAATTGAGTATTTAATAAGATACATCTGCCTTTCTTTCCTGCACTTATGTTTTTTAATAGATTTATTGGGATATAATTCACATATCATTCAACCCACTGGTTTAAAGGGTATACTTCAATGGTTTTTAGTATATTCCCTAGACTTAGATTCCTTAAAATGCAATTATAGCATAAGGGATACGAGATTTAGTAACAGTTTAAAAATTAAAGATTTTATCAGCTATATGTTTATGCAAATCAATCACGTGGTGCCATTGCATTGCCCAAAAAGCTAATGTGATATTGGGCTGTAATGACACAGATATGATGAGCAGACTAAGACAAGTAATGGTGCCATGTTATTCTGAGCTAGCAATGTGTTAAGTCATTGGGCCTATTTTAAGAGGGATATGGACAAACTGGAGCCTGTCCAGAGAAACATGAAAAGGGTGATGAGAAACTGCAAAGATGTAGGAGCCTGTGATATTCATCCCGAAGAACTAAAGCCATCCTCAATTAGCGCTGGGGGTGTCATTTGGAAAATAAGTGAAGGTATTTTCTATGTTCCCTTCCTAGACCGGAACCTCAATAGGTGAATTTAAGTTAAAAAGCAGATTTTTACATGATTTAAGGAACAATTAGAGCTATCTAAAATTGGAATGAATTGTTCCTTCCCAACCTGAAATTCTATGTTTAATATAAACCTCTTTATCTGTAAGTCAGAGAGCAACATCTTGTAGAGCTCTTACTCTGTTACATGTTGTGCTCAGGTTGGCAAAATGATAAAGTAAGTCAACTCTTCATTATTCAAGGTCATCCAGTTTGGGTTTGTCTAGAAGTCCATTCTTTCTCTTATTTTTCATTCCCATTGTCTGATTTTTGACCTGAGGAAGGAGAAAAGGAAGCCCAAAATTGTCACTATGGATTTTTAATGAGTAGTTCTGATGATAATGGCAATATTCCTAAAATAACATTTTGGCATTACCCGAACAGGAATCTGTGCTCATCTCTTCCCCATTCTGTGTAAACCAACTTCATCTTAGTATTTGACATTGGCCATGGTGGCAACATTTATGGAAATTAGCAAACACTGCAGATCAGTAGCACAACTCTCCCCCCAGCTCATTTCCCAGTGCTCCACTGCTTCAGTCTCTGCTACCCAGTGACTACCAAGCTGGCACGAGTAATAATGAAGACAGACCTTCTACTATGTTTTGGACTATATGTTTCTATAAAAAAATATGTTTAGAGCCAATGGTATTTACTTCATGTAAGGGCAATTTGGAATTTAAGTAGTTTAATATAGTTATCTAGTTTTAGATCAGTGGAATATTTAGGAGAAAATATTTGTGGAAGACTAGTCCCGTTCTCCACTGCCTTCTAGGCCATACCTTTTTCCTTTAGGAAAATCCAAATAATCCTGGTCTGCACAGCTACTTTTGGAGTGACCATGTAACAGACGAGGAAGACATCTCCAAGACAAAGGCCCTATGGAAGCAGAAAGGTACAGCTCTCCAAGGCCAGGGCTTGTCCTGCACAAGTGCCTCCTGTGCCATCTGTTGGATTTTGAAAGAGCAATCTCTCAGCGTTTGATCAAAAGTAAGACTCCTGCAAACTTTCTGCAGATGGAATGCATTCACAATCTTCTCTCAGGCAGGACTGCTGTAAAAACGTTGCATTCTAACAATTATTTTTAAGGAAATCACCATCAGCCCAAGATTCCCAAGAGCCAAGTGATGTTTATATTATCAACAAGCTCTAGCAATTACAATTGAGCATTTAATGAGCAGTTACAGCATACTGTACACTTTAAAAGTATTATCTCACTTTATATTCATTTAACCTTATGAAACCGGTATAAATATTTTCATTTTACAGGTTGAGAAACAGCTTAAAGGGGTTAAGTGGCTGTTAAGAGTTAAAAAGTTTCTGTGCTCCTAGGAAACAGGTTTTCTATTACCTACTGCTTTGTATAGAGCAAACATTTCACAAATAGTTGAATACGTTCTTTAATGTGTACAAATAAAATACCATTCTTAATACTTTGAACCCTTTGGCTCATTAGACTTTTAAACAGCTTTCATCTAATGGTAAAACAGAATGATTTCATTTATTTTGCCTGTACACACGTTCCAAGGGAAGAGATCACTTTAAAATCTGACCAACCCCAAAATGACTTAGGATTGCTTTCCCAGTTTTAGAAACAGGTAACTGAGGCTTAGCCAGAATTAAGTGGTCTTTTCATCACACCGGGTTGTGGCAGAGGAAAAAGGTCAAAGGCATGTATCATGAAGAACCTAGTGAAGTTAAACTGAAATAGAAGGGTGCAGGTAAACTAGCGGTGCAACAGTCCTTAAAGAATGGCCATCCAGTTAGCTACGTTGAGTATGGCACTCAGTGGACACATCCCTGCACTTACTATGCACAGCACTAGGCATGTGGGGGAATGAAACCAAATCCTCAACTTAAGAAGCCTGTGGACTTTTAGGGAAGAGAAGACATAGACACATAAACACAGGAGCTGAAGTTACAGTACAAAGGCATAAAACGAAAACCACACAAGACAGCAATGGGTATTAAGCAATGATTAATGTAAGGGCTGCAGGAGTTCAGAAGTAGGAGAGATTAATTACATTTGTATAAATCTTTGCTTACCTCAGCATCTTCATAAAACATCTTCACTATGAGCTGTGGGATGACAATGTAGTTTGAGAGAGTATCTGGCCTCTAAGCAGTGCACTCTTCCTTGGAGACTCAGGCAGGTAGTGAGAGGATTTGCAAGAAGCAATAGGTAGAGAGATGAGGAGAACAGAGACCTGATCGTCAAGGCAGACAAGACAATGCTGGGAGATCTCTCACCTGACTACTGAGGCTGGATATTAATGTTTTTTCTTCCTTTATGCATTTTTCCTATCTCTACCTTGAAGCAGGAATGGCCTGTAGTTCTTCCTGGGATTTGCTTTTGAAAATTTTGAGGCCTCAGGAGAACTTAGAGCAGTAGTTCTCAGCTTGGCTCCTCATGATACCACCTGGGGAGTTTTAAAAGCTCTGCTGCCTGGGTCCCATCCCCAAATACTCTAATTTACTTGACCTAGGATGTTCCTTTGAGGAATCTAATGCGCAACCAAGTTGGAGTATCATTGATTTAAAGGATTCCTAGACACAGTAAGAGAGAATGAGATTTGTTGCAATGAACAAAATACCTTGGAGAAGCAGGGGAAAGGGAGAGCTTCCTTGCTCCAGTTTAGAAAAATAGCCTTGATTTGTTACCCTGGAGTAGTAGGAATCTGGATTCTGGCTTCCTGACAGCCCCACAGGTGTTGGTAGGAGGACTCCAGAGAGATGGCAGTGCGGTGTATCTAGGCCAGTACTTCTCACACTGGAATGTGCACACCAATCACCAGGGCATCTTGTTAAAATGCATATTCTGACTCAGAAGGTCTGCATTTCCAAAAAGTTCCTAGGATTTCCCAGTGCTGCTGTCCACAGAATGGCAAAGATCTGCATGGCTAGTACCTTAGGCAGTCCCCCTTAATATTCCCATATTCATCTCAAGCCATGACCTGCTAAACCCAAAGGGCTCCGCAGGCAGAGACAATGGACATCCCTGGGGTAACCTGGTTTGATGACTGAGGAGCAGATGGAGCGCATCTGCAAAGCCTTCCAGGCTAAAATAAAAAGGAGCACATCCCAGCAGGGGATGCCCATGTCTGGGTCCTGGCAGATTACAGATGGCCCATTCAATCATACAGGGACTATTTACAAGGTTGGGGCAGGGTTAACAGAAACCAACAAAAAATTTGGAGGCACCACCTCTCAGGCAGAAGAGGAGGGAGTAGTGACTGGAATCCCATGAGAGCTGTGGGAAAGGGACACCTGAAGCCACTGTTATTTGTAGAGAAACACAGCCACTTGGGAGAAAATGGCCCATCCAGGATAAATCTAGAGGAGTAAATATTCCAAACCAGCTCTTGTCCCACCCTGTGATTTCCTACTGATGCCTCCCATCGGCCTAACCAACTAGAACCCAGAGGGCAAGAGAACCCAGCTGCTGTAGCCCATCAAAGTCAGCCTTCTGGGCACAGATTGGGTGGTTTAAACAACAGCTATTTATTTCTCACATTTATGGAGGTTGGGAAGTCCAAGATCAAGGGCATCGGCAGATTTGGTGTCTGGAGAGAGCCATCCTCCTTGTTCATAGATGGCAGTCTTCTCACTGTCTTTACAAGGTGGAAGGAAGCACTCTGGGGCCTCATGTATAAGGGCACTAATCCTATTGATGGGCCCCACCCTGGTGACCTTACCACCTCCTAAAGGCCCCACCTCCCAATATCACATATTGGAGGTTAGGATTCAACATGGGAACTTGGGGCTGGGGGACACAAACATTCAGCCTATAACACCATCCCAACAAGGGCTCAGCCTCAGTCAGAAATTAAGTTGGTATGGAAAATAAAGAAAAGGACAGCACAGTCTGCATCTGAGACTCTTACCCCTAATAGATGGGAGCTTACCTGAGAGTGTCAAATGTCTTCATGAATGATGGATGGATTTGAACCCCTACATTGGAGCTTTTGGGACAATGGTTGTGACCCTGTTGGACTGGTGTGTAGAGAAGACGTGGACTTTCAGAAGTTGCTGCTGATTTCAGGAATGTGTTGAGAATAAGTCACATGTGCTTTGAAACCTGCCAACAGGTGGACAATAGAAGGAAGAAAAAAAAGAATGCAGCCTTGTTATAGCTTGCTGATGACACAGATTTCTCTGAGCTTCTCAGAAAAAAATACTCAGAAAGGCAGGAGTGTGAAAAGTTATTTAGGCCCCCACCTCACACCCCAAGTTTCTTAAAAACAAAACCTCTGACCATCTTTCTGGGAAAAGAAAGGTACAAGCCTGAGGAACTCTAACCCAGGGAAAAGTGGGAGCTGACCTATTTAGAACCAGTCTTGGCAGGCTTGAAATTTAGCACGAGTCGAGCTCCTGGCTTATTCCAAACAGCTGTGAGTTTTCCCAGTGTCTGAAGTTGGTAAAGGGGGAAAGGAGAGGAGATGACTGCACTCCTGAGGTGAAGCGAACCAGGTGCTGACTGGGAGTTCAGCAGCACCTTCTCAGACCTGGCCAGAGAACAGCTGGAGCATCCTCAGGCAGTCAACAGAACTCCAGCTGGCTTCTCATGGCTCTTTGGGAAGCAGGAGGGAGCTCCTCCTGCAGGATGCCTGAGAATAGGCCACCAAGGCCGAGGGTCTCTGGGTCCCTTCACCTGCCATCAGTGCAAGGGCCTGGGGGTCATTTTAGGAGAAACTGAGCTCTGGAGGGGGAGGCAGAGTTATAAATACAGTTCGGGTCTTCTTGAGAGTTTTCTTTCTCATGTTACCACAGTTTCTCAGAAGTTGGAGGGTTTCAACACTGTACTGGACATTGGTTAAGAAATTGAAGCAATAACTAGGCCTGATCACTAGAAGTTGTTCTGAAACCATCAAGTGCCAAAATAAATTCCAGGTTAACTAAAAAGTTAAAGAATAAATATCACAACAAAAAAAATTAGAAGAAAATATAGGCGAATATTTAGCCGATTCTAAGGTGGCCAAGCCCTGTCTTAAAAAGGAAAACCCAATAGGTTTAAAATATACAGCATACCTTGGAGATATTTCGGGTTTGGTTCCAGACCACTGTAATAAAGCAAGTATCGCATTAAAGAGAGATGTAATCCTTTTGCTGGTGGAGAGTCTTGCCTTACATTTATAAAACATGTGACACCTGTGATACACAATAAAGCAAGATGCAATAAAATGAGGTATGCCTGCATTATACTGTGTGTGCGTGTGTGTGTGTATACACAATTACATTTTACAGTATGATTTTTAAATCACACAAAAATAAAATCAATAGGATAAAATTAATAGAAAATAAATTGGGAAAATATTTGGTTAATATCCTTAATATAGAAGAACACATAAGGAGGAAATAAACGATCATCCTGACAGAAAACTGCTAATGAGCAATAAGCATATGGGAAGTATTAATTAATATGGCAAAACACCATATAGTTTTTCTGAATTGGCTAAGATAGGGAAAAACATAATATCCAATATTGCCAAGGGTGCAAAAAAAGGGGAATTTTCAATCCACATGGAATGTAAATTGGTTTGGCTTTTCTGGAAGGTAATTGGGTAGTTAATATTGTAAACCTTAAAATGTGCATAACTTTTAACTCAGCAATTCCTCTTCTAGAAATTTATTCTAAGAAAATAATCAAGGATGTACACAAAGACTAATCTACAGGAATGTTTACCACAGTGTTATTTTAATAGTGAAAATTGGGGGTCGGTTGTATTGACAGTCATGTTAAGATTTGACAGAGTGCACTAACTGGTTTGGCTCAGTGGAAAGGTCCCAGGTTTGATTCCGGTCAAGGGCATGTACCTTGGTTGCAGGCACAGCCCCAGTAGGAGGTGTGCAGGAGGCAGCTGATTGATGTTTCTCTCTCATTGATGTTTCTCTCTATCCCTCTCTCTTCTTCTCTGTAAAAAATCAATAAAATATATTTAAAAAAAAGATTTGACAGAGTTGGGTGATGGGAACATGGGTCTTCATTATTGTATTAGTTTTCTATTGTTGCTGTAACAAATTACCATAAAGTTAGTGGCTTAAAACAATGCAAATTTGTTATCTTACAGTTCTGTAGTTCAGTCTGACCTGGGTCTCACTGTTAAAATTGAGGGGCTGGCAGCAATGTGTCCCTCCTGGAGGCTCTTGGAGAGAGTCCATTTCCTTGCCTTTTCCAGCTTCTGGAGGCTGCTCACATTCCTTGGTCCATGGTCCCCTTCCTCCATCTCCAAAGCCAGCAACATAGCATCTCTCAGACCCTTTTTCATCGTCACAGCTTTTTTTTTTTTTTTTTTAAATTCTCTTTCTGTCTTTTTCTTCTACTTTTAAAAGGAGCCTTGTGATTACATGGGGCCTACCTGGGTAACTCAGCATAATTTTCCTGGTTTAAAGTGAGCTAGTTTGTAACCTTAATTCAACTTGCCATCCTATATAATAAAGAGCTAATATGCAAATGGTTGTCACACCCTCATGCATCATGCCATAATGACTCAGACACTCAATAATGGGGAGAGAGGATTGGGGATGAGCCAGGCGCAAATGAGCTCATGAGAGAGGAATGGGGACCAGCCAGGCTGTGGCTCAGGAGAGGGACAAGTCGTCCGCCCCTCAGTCCCAGTCCCCTGCGGCTGGCCCGGGCAAAGCCGGCCTGGGTCCTGGGTGCCTGCGGCTGGCCAGAGGGAGGGAAACCTGGGTCCCGGGTGCTGCAACTGGCTGGAGGAGGGAATCCTGGGTCCGGGGTGCAGGGTGAGGCAGAGGCGGTTAGGGGCGATTAGGCTACCAGGGGAACAGTTAGGGGTGGTCAGGCCGGTAGGGGAGCAGTTAGGGGTGATTAGGTAGGCAGGCAGAGGTGGTTAGGAACGATCAAGTAGGCAGAGGGGTTAGGCCAGCCAGGGGGAGGAGCTGCAGGTGGTTGGTTGGCCAGCTTCGCCCCCTGGTCAAACTCCGGATTGAACTCCTGGTCAAACTCCCGGTCAAGGGGACAATTTGCATATTAACTTTTTATTATATGGGGTACTTATCCACCTGAAAATATTTATTATTTAAAATATTAAATATTTAAAAACCCAAATCTAATTCCAATTTAGCATATGGTTGAAAGGAGGATATATATTCATATGAAGAATACTATGTGCCTATTAAAAGTCATAATTAGAAAAATGTGTAGTAACATGGAACAATGTTCATTATACAGTAAGTGTGGGGGGATGAAGTCTAAAAAGGAATATGCACAAGATATCAATTATGTTAAACAAAACCCAAAACAAACCTATTTGTAAGTGAATAAAGAAATGTTTGGAAGGACATAGGTCAAAATGTTTAAGATGTTTATCTCTGCACAGTAATTTTAATTTTCTGTTTTTCTGCATTTTCCAAAATGTGTATTATACATATTTTATTTTTGGAAATAGAGAAATAGGTGATTAAGAATGCCTATTTAGGACCATTTTCTGGTCAAGCGTCTCCCTGGTTTCTTAGCTTTCAATCACATTCCCTCACATTCAATCCCTCAAGCTTGTCCTCATCAAAAATCCTATATAATAAAAGTCCTATATAATAAAAGCCTAATATGCTAAGTGGCCTAATGTGCTAAGTGTCCAGTCAACCAAAGCATAATATGCTAATGGTATGCTAAGGCCACTCAACCTCTCGCTATGACTGGGCACTGACCACCAGGGGACAGACGCTCTGACCGGTAGGTTAGCTTGCTGCTGGGGTCTGGTGGATGGGGACTGAGCAAGATTGGCCAGACTCACCCTGGAGCCCTCCCTCATCCCTCCCTGGCCCCGATGGTGCACCGGTGGGGTCCCTTGGCCTGGCCTGTACTCTGTTGCAATCTGGGACTCATCAGGGGATGGTTTCGGCTGGTCTCACAGGCCAGGCCAACTGGTCGTGCACCAGGCCTCTAGCATTTTGTATCCGTGACCCCAGCCTCGAGTGTTTTTCAGGCTGGAGTTGTCCCCTCTGTTAAATGCATGCTCCTCAGGGGACAGGAAGGGGCCTCTAGTGAACAAAGCCTGGCAGCGAATCGCGCTTAAAAACTTTTCCAGGGCAAAGCAAACCCAAAGCACAACTTCATCCCACAAAGAACTTAGTACTCGGTGCCTTGGAAGCCGGATGCACGAGTATAGGAGCCTCTTTCATAATCTCGCTGGCACAGGTTAACAGTTTTAATTAATATTGTTTTTAGTACACAAAAGAACAGAGGACGGTGGCCTAGTGACCAGAGGCCCAGCGTGCCCGCCCCGGTGGGCCCGTGGGGTTCCGCGCCACCGCCCGTACCCCCTCCCCGCGGCCTACGCCCGAGGGGCTTCCTGGCCGGGCACACCCCGCCGGGCCAACCCCGGGCACCGCTGATCCAGTGCGGAGCCCTACGGCCGGCGGCCCAGCCCTGGGCCCGTTAGGTTTGCGGAGCGTGGGGCCGCGGAGCCTGGGGCCACGGAGCCTGGGGGCACCGATGGCCCGATGCTCGGAGCGCCCTAGCCCGGGACCGCGAGCCGGGCCGGAGCCGCACCCCACCACCGAGAGGAGCGCCTAGAGCGGACAGCCCGCGCCGCCCCGCCCCCTCCCGGCCTCCTCTCCCCCGGAAGTTGGTGCTGCCACCCGATCGCCTGCTGTTCCCCTGGGAGTCTCCTCGGAGATCGGGACGGGCTACGCTTGCGAGAGGATCAACATGCCTGTGAGCTGTTTACTTTCGGGCTGGGGCTGCTCCGTGAGCCGAGGGGCCGGGGCGGGTTGGCCCGACGCCCCGCGGACCTGGGGCTCCCTGCGGCTCCGGCCATGCGGTCGGGATCGCGCGTGGCGGACTTGCTGGGACTTGACGGGGCGGCGCGCCTGTCCGGCCCTGCGGGGCGGGGAGTGGGGGAGGATCGGCCGCCCGGCGCCGCGCGCTGGAGTCGGCGGCGGGGAGGGGACCGCTCCCGGAGCCTAACCTCTGGGTGTTTGGTGGGCGCCCGCGAGGCTGTCTTTTGAGTCTTTGGGGCTCTCTTTGAGTTTCGTGGTTTTCGTCCCCTCTGCCTTGTCTCGGAAGCGATTTTCTGCCCGTTTCCTTTTAAAACCGAACTTCGTTGTTGCCTTTCACATGAACGCCACCAAGGGCGGTCACGCCCCAGCCTCGCGGGGCCCCTGTCGGGTCAGATGTTGAACCCTGGTTTCCACAGACCCTCCGCGATTTGGACTCTCGGCGGGCCCTGGGTCGCGGTCACGTCCTTCCTGAGCACCGCAGTTGTGTTTCTATTGGAGATTGATACTCTGTTGAGCCTAGGTGAACCGGGTGAACCTTACCATATGTTTCCCGGTGGTCAGAGAGCCGCGGTACCGGGACTGGGGGAACGCAAACATTACAAAAAGTACTGATGAGAGTTGACAACCTTTTAAAAATAACACCCGAGGTGTGGCCTCTGCGGAGTATGACTGTGATTTTTGCATGTATATTTCAAATCTGCCAGCGTTGTGGTTTCATTCTAGTAGTAATAATATGCTTTTTTATTCAGTTGGCTAGAGATTTACTACATCCGTCCTTGGAAGAGGAAAAGAAAAAACATAAAAAGAAACGGCTAGTTCAAAGTCCAAATTCTTATTTTATGGATGTAAAATGTCCAGGTAAAGTTTCAAATTTAATTCTTTCCTAATGAAAATTTCTATGGGAACTGCTAGTGTGGAGTGTATATTTGATACTTTAGGACCCTCTGTTGAGTAGAAGTGGGGTTACAGAATTGGATATTTTCATAGTAAACGTATTCAGACCACTGTAGAAACATTATTGGGGGGGGAGGGGGCCTGTCTAAGGGGTGAGGGGTGAAGATGGGACTCCAAAGGGAATATGACATTTGATTTACTAAGTCTTCAAGCTGATGACAAGATGAGCTTTCTTTTTCATGATGCAATTGAAAGTATGTTGATTCTTTAGTGTAAAGCTGTGCTGCCCAGTATGACCGGGTGGTCATTAGCTATATATGTCGCTACTGAACACTTGAAGTGTGGCTAGTCAAAATGAAAATATTCTGTAAGTGCAAAATACAGAGCAGATTTTGAAGGTGTAGCTTCCCTCCCCCCACGTATTGGTTACATGTTGACATGATAATATTTAACAAGTTTGTGGCTACTAGAAAAGTTTGTTACGTCTGTGGCTTGCTATTGCACAACACTAAAGTAATTAATCTTTTACAAGGTTTTTACTAGAAATATGTTGAACAAGTGCTGTGTATTCTGCTTTTCACTTTTAACAGTGCCCCTTTTCTAGGTTGCTACAAGATCACCACGGTTTTCAGCCATGCTCAGACAGTGGTTCTTTGCGTAGGTTGTTCAACAGTGTTGTGCCAGCCGACAGGAGGAAAGGCTAGACTCACAGAAGGTATATCACTTAGCATTTTCTAACCCGTGATGAGATTTCATGATTGTAAATGTCTCTATCTTTACTAAAAGCCAATTAAAAGAAACCTTAAATTTGTAATTACCAAAATAATTTCGTCTTTTCATTGTGTACTCTTTCAGTAAAGAGTGTCCTTTTCAATTTGACCTTGCAAATAATTCCTTTGAATATTATTTTTTTTAGGATAGAACACCTTATTTTGCTGTATTTAATTACTTACTTTGCCTAACTTGGGATATTAAACATAAATGGAACAAAAGAATAAGTATATACAATAGGACATGGGTTTTTTTAAAACAGGATTTAAAAAATTTCTCTTGTAGCCCTAGCCCCGTGGTCGGCAAACTGCGGCTCGTGAGCCATATGCGGCTCTTTGGCCCCTTGAGTGTGGCTCTTCCACAAAATACCACGGCCTGGGCGAGTCTATTTTGAAGAAGTGGCGTTAGAAGAAGTTTAATTTTAAAAAATTTGGCTCTCAAAAGAAATTTCAGTTGTCGTACTGTTGATATTTGGCTCTGTTGACTAATGTTTGCCGACCACTGCCCTAGCCTATTTGGCTCAGTGGATAGGGTGGACCCGTGGACTGATTTCTCTTGTAAATATTTTGTTTCATATGTATATGGTACATAAGACTTAAGACAGTTTTTATCATTGCTAGCTAAGTAACACAATATATAAATTTAAATGCTATTTCTGAGTACTTAATGGTTAATAAAAAAATCAAATTTTAATCCTTTTTCATTTTCATGCAGTAAGAAAAAAATAATTATGTATATAGTTTTCTGTAATACAACTTGTAGACTTAGCATTCTTTATGATACTTGAAATTTGCTTGTGATATTTTGGGGAGCTATGAATTCTATGTTGTTCTCACTGGAAGAGTTATAAGTGGATTGGCAACAGATTCAAGATCTATTTGATATGATCTGGTAAGATATATAAGTATGAAGTCAACATACTTGCAAGATGTCCAAAACCTTTATATCATACCAATATTAAAGTTTTTTTTTTAATATATTTTATTGATTTTTTTTTTTTTTTTTTTTTTTTTACAGAGAGGAAGAGAGAGAGATAGTTAGGAACATCGATGAGAGAGACATCAATCAGCTGCCTCCTGCACGGCCCCTACTGGGGATGTGCCCGCAACCCAGGTACATGCCCTTGACTGGAATCGAACCTGGGACCTTTCAGTCTGCAGGCTGACGCTCTATCCACTGAGCCAAACCGGTTTTGGCTATTAAAGTTTTAACTAACAAATTCAGGCTCCTGGTCTTAAATAGACTCTATTATAGCATTTGAGAAACAGTAGTGACAGTTATAATCACATTAGAGTAAATTCAAATATAAATGATTTATTATAGCAAATTTTTGGTACGAAAGGATAAATAACCTAAATATGAATATTAATGTAATATTCCTAAAATGTAAGTTTTTACTTATGTTTTTTGCCATTAAAACTATACCAAAGGAAAACAAACAAAAAAACTATACCAAAGATTGAATAGACTTGTGTTTAATATGCTTTTGTAATTCCATTACAGGGTGTTCATTTAGAAGAAAGCAACACTAATGATCCACACAGCTTCCTGAATTCGGGTTATATCACAAAAAGCCTTATCAGTTTAATAATTCTAGTTAATCTACCAGGATAATGTAATTACATTTAATTTTGTAAGTATACAACAGTGATCTCCTATTTTGGTGTCAATTTTTCAATAAAGTTTTGATTATGGGAAAATTACCCCTTTTTCCTTTTTTTTCAAAGTATGTGCACATGCTATACATTAATATATACATTGTTAATTTGGTTTAAATGAATCGAGCTAAATAATTACAAATGGAAAGAAGTCCATTATTTGTTAATTCTAAATAATAGTTTTGCTATTATAACCATGGAAACACATTTTAGAAGTACATGTTTAATTTAACAATCACAGTGTAATGCCTTGGATTTATATGGTCCTATATACAGCATAATTAGGACTGTGTTGGGGGTCTGAGTTATAGGAAGCTCCTTTTGGGATAGAAAATTTGAGAGGAGGAATCAGAAGTATCATGATTTACCCTAGGATGTAGTGACGGGGTGGTAGATGGTATTGAATTCTCTGGTATAGACAGATAAGCACTCCTGACTGCATGTGTGTTGAGTGGCTCTGGTGTCTCATTGTCATTTTTATAGTTTATGAAATGGTCTGTGGAGCTAGGAATTGGGAGTGTATTTTTCCTTCTCTAGCCACAGTACAACTCCTCATTGGACTGGGAAGATAACTTGTATTTTGTTAACTTTAATGCAGGCACTTAGATAGGTATTTTCTATCAAAACCTTAAAAATATCTGAAATCCGAAAATTACTTCTGCAGTAATGTTTATATAACATCAAATGCAGATGAAGGAAGAAATTTTTAAAAATTAAAAATTTCTTTAACCCCCTCTCAATAAAAGAGGCATATACTAGTATATATCCCCAACTTGAGAGATGGATCCTTTAACATACTGATTCACATATCATACTGAAAAACTATGGAAAGTTTAGGGTGCATTTAAAAATTTGAAAAGTAGATAACAGAGCGGTTCCCATACTTTCTTGGTTTATGGCATCTTTAGAGTCTCAGTAATTTTTTCATGGAGTTCTATGGACAAAAGGATACCTAATAGCTACATTTATTAAGTACTTAGGTTCTAACAACTTTAGTAGCCATTTGAAGAAAAAGATATATGTAAATTAAAAGTGATAATTTTTATGTAATTCTTAATCATAATTATTAATGGAATGGGTATGCATTTTGGGCACTGTACAGTTTCTCAAAATTGGAATCAGATTGGACACAGCCATCCTCATTGCTTTCACACTGATTTTTGCATAATACTTTTTATCACAGCCATGGCCCCAAACCAACTTCGCAGAGATATGACTTCATCAAAGGGAATGTAGTGCCAACTAATGTAACTACCTGGAACTAGAATTTTGCATGACATTCGAAAGATGTCAAGTACCATTGTTTTTTTCTGTGGTGCTCAAGGCACCTCAGCTTGCACAATTTGGGAACCTTGGGCTAGAAGGAGCAGTGGGGGTGATAGGCTATTGCTAAGAAAAGGAGCAAAACCTGTGATAACTAATCTGGAGGCAAATCCCTGAAAATTTCCTTGGAAATAGTATTGAAAGAAAGTATTGTACTTTATGTATTCATTGGTTGATTCTCGTCTATGCCCTGACTGGGAATCAAAGCCGAAACCTTGGTGTATCAGGATGGAAAGTATTGTACTTTAAAGAAAATATCTAAGGACTAACTTATAGAAATACTTGGTATTGGGAACTGAATGGCATATTAACTTTTACTTCATTATTAATCTAAACAGTATTACTAAGCTTGGAAATACTCAATGGAACACTAAGACTTTTCCAAACTTAATGATTTTGCCCTATACATTATTATTTACTGAATGTTTTTCTTTAACACTACTACTTACATTGACTGTACTTTTTTACAAACGTGTTTTTAAAGGAAATCTTATCTCCCATAAATTAAAAACAAAACAGTTACATAAAGATTAGTAAAAATAAAATTAAATTCTTGGCTTCTGAACTCATTAAATGACAAATGGTTTCTTATCTGGTTGCCCCTGTAAGTCATCTGATAAAGTTCTAATTTTTAAAAAAGTATAATAAAATACCACAAAATTCAACCTTTTACAATGTAAGATTCTACCCCAGATTTGAAAAGTGAGGTTGTGGAAATATGTCTATAATTTTCCATGGAAACAAGCTTAAATCTTTGGAAGGGTTACAGTTCATTATTGCATTTTACAAAGAAAGAACATTACTTTGATAGAATAATGGCATCATCTTGTAAACTTTTAGGATTTTATAGCTATATTTTCACAACTATAGGCATAAAGAATTATATCAATTTAAGATATTTGCTATTGATCCAGGCTCAAGTAGCCTTTGAATCTTGTTTATAAGGGGATACCAGAAGTGATTTTCTTAGTTTTAACTCTACCTATTGGCTTAGTCCTGCACTGCCCTCCTCTCCTCCGGTAGAACCAGGTCTACTGTTATTTTCTTGCCTAACAAAACCTCACCTTAGGAAAATAGGGAGATAGTTCTGTCAGATTTAGTTAAAGCCTATATTTAAAATTTTCCATAGGGGAGCAGTTTTAGTTTTGATTATTCTACAGGAACAGAAATGGGAGCTGCTACTACCTTCTGGACCAAGAGCTCAGCAGACATCAGCTTTAGTCCTGCTCAGTGTTTTGTGTTTGTATTCTTAAGTCCATGAATGTCTTTTTCATTTTCTTATTTCACATTTTAATCCTCACCTATTTATTGAAATATCAACCCGTTGCCTCCCATACGTGCCCTCCCTGGGGATCAAACCTGCAACCTAGGTATGTGCCCTAAATGGAATTGAACCCATAACTTTTTGGTATGTGGGACAACGTTCCAACCAATTGAGCCACCTGGCCAGGGCACTTATTTCCCATTTTATATATCATGCTATGTATTTAAAAGAGTGAATGCATAAAAGCATGACTACTATGTCATCCTTCATATTAATTTGTATATTAATGTAAAAGGTGTCATTTTTTTTATTTGCAGCCAGATTTACTAATTAAAATCCCAATATATATATATATATTTTTTTTGCCTTTTATTGGATCTGTAAATTTTTTGAGACTTTTTCTATGTTATGGGAAGGCAAGATAATGGTTAAACAATTTTTAGAGTCAGGTATGCCTGGGTTTGAAACAAGTTCAAATGGTCAATGGTTGTGTGATCTTGGGCAAAAGGAGGTGATTAATTTCTACTTAATAGGGTTGTTTTGAAGATAAAATGAGACAACATACACAGAATGCTTAGCACAGTGCCTGACACAGTGCTGTTAATAGAATTTAGCCTGGTCTGAGTGGCTTAGTTGGCTGAGTGTTGTCTCATGCACCCAAAGGTTTCAGGTTCGATTCCTGGTCAGGGCACATACCTAAGTTGCTGGTTCAATCCCTGGAGACAACTGATTGGTGTTTCTCATGTGGATGCTTCTCTCCTCTCTATGCATGTCCTTGGGTGAGGATTAATTTTTTAAAAAGTGTTTATTTAAATAAAAAGATCTTATCTATTTAAGTACTCTCAAGTTCTACTTTTTCGCCCAAATTATTTACACACCTGTTATCACACCAGAGTATAGTTGTGTTAACTACTGCTGCAAAGCAAGCTACCCCAAAATTTAGTGGCTTAAAATAATGATGATTTATTATTTCTCATCATTCTGTGGGTTGGACTCACTCATGTGGCTGCATTCAGCTAGAGGCTTTACTGCTTCGGAAGGTCCAAAATGGCTTTAGTCACATGGCTGGCAGCTGGTGCTGGCTGGCAGCTGGGGCAGCTCAGTTCTCCAGGTGGCCTCCCATGTTCCAGGAAGCTCTTAGAGCTTCTGTATTCCATGGCAGCCCTGGGGCAGTGTTCTTAGAGTGTGAAAACAAGCTTGAAGGCCGCCTAAAGCCTACGCTCTGGAACTTGTGCATCATTTCCACCACATTCTGTGGGTTAAAGAAGCCACGAAGTCAGCCCAGATTCAAGGGTGTGGACAAGCAGGTTCCACCACTGGTTGGGAAGAGCGGCAAAATCAAGTTGCAAAGGAGAAAAGGGGAATGGGGAGAATAAAGGGGGCCTAATATATAGTGATGGAGAATGATTTGACTTTGGGTGGTGGGCACAAAATGCAATATACAGATTATGTATCATAGAAATGTACACTTGAAACCTGTATGACCCTGTTGACCAGTGTTACCCCAATAAATTTTAAAAATTACCATTATATTTGATTTGCTTTTGGTCACATATCTAATGTTTAACATTTAAAATAACATTAAAAATAGGTATGACTTTTTATAGTTATCAAAGAGAGCATGGATTGAAAAAGTTTACAAACATGAATACAAAATCTACGTATCAGGAGAAGCAAGAAAAAAAGAGGTGAAATGGATCTGTTTTAGAAAGCAGCTTTTTTCATATTTCAACCAACATAGAGATGTTCATCTATTTACCTTTATATATTGAAGTGGAAAGTGAAGAAACAGGCTTAGGGCTCAGAATGATAGAAAACCTCCCTTTTATTAGAGTGTATAAAAAACAATTTCCTTTTGAAATTTTCTGAATTCAGTTTAGTTTCCAATATACATATGTGTGGCTGTTACAACAAAATTTCCCATATGTCCACACTACAATAAGCTATTTTTGGAGCCAGTCTCCAAGAGAGCTCTCAATGATCCCTACCTCTGGTATTTAGCCTTTGTGTAGTCGTCTCTCAAACTGAATCAGGGTTGGTCTGTGTGACCAACAGAATTTGGCATAAGTGATGGTATATGACTTCCAAGTCTACATTATAAAATACATTGTGGCTTTTGCCTTTTTCACTCCATGCAATTGAAGGAAGCCATGGAATAGCCAAGCATACCTTGGAGAGGCTCATGTGATGAAAAACTGAGACCTGCCAAAATCCAGTAAGTAAGCCCTTGTGCCTATAGCCACATGGGTGAGCCATCTTGGAATCAGATCCTCTAGACCAGTGGTCGGCAAACTCATTAGTCAACAGAGCCAAATATCAACAGTACAACGATTGAAATTTCTTTTGAGAGCCAAATTTTTTAAACTTAAATTTCTTCTAACTTCACTTCTTTAAAATAGACTCACCCAGGCTGTGGTATTTTGTGGAAGAGCCACACTCAAGGGGCCAAAGAACTGCATGTGGCTCGTGAACCGCAGTTTGCCAACCACTGCTCTAGACACAGTTAAGCCTGATTTTAAACTATATTACAAAGCTACAATAATCAAAACAGTATGGTACTGGCATAAAAATAGATCAATGGACTAAAATAGGGAGTCCAGAAATAAATCCTCACCGATAGGATCAACTAAATCTACAACAAAGGAGGAAAGTATACAACGAGGGTAAAGATAGTTGCTTCAATAAGTAGCAGTGTGAAAACTGGACAAATAGTACCAAAATAAATTAGGCCAACTTTTTTACACCATGTACAAAAATAAACTCAAAATGGATTAAAGACTTAAATGTAAGACCCGAAACTATAAAAATGCTAGAAGAAAACATAGTAAATTCTTGGATGGTCTTAGCAATATCTTTTTGGATATGTCTCCTTGGGCAAGGTGAACAAACAAACAAAAAGTAAACAAGTGGGACTACATTAAACTGAAAAGTTTTTACATAGTGAAGAAAAACATCAACAAAATAAAAAGACAACCTACTGAATGGGAGAAGATATTCATAAATGATACATCTGATAAGGAGTTAACCTCCAAAATATATAGGGAACTCATACAACTTAATGCCAAATCCCCTTCCCCCAAACAATCCAATTAAAAAGTTGGCAGCAGAACAAGTAGCCATTTCTCCAAAGAGGACATACTCATGGCCCACAGACATATGTAAAGATGCTCAGCATCACTAATCATCAAGGAAATGCAAATCAAAAACACAATGAGATAAGCAGTCAGAATAGCTATCATCAAAACATAAAAAAAATAAGGATGTGGAGAAAAAGGAGCCCTTGTGCACTATTGGTGGGTTTGTTAATTGGTGCACCCGTATGGAAAATTGCATGGAGATTCTTAAAAAAATTAAAAATGTAGCTGCCATATTACCCAGCACTTTCATTTCTGGGTATTTATCCAAATAAAATAAAAACACTAATTCAAAAAGGTCTATACACCCCTATGTTCATTGCAGCATTAATTACAATAGCCAAGATATGGAAGCAACCTAGGTATCCATTGATAGATGAGTGTCTAAAGAAGTGGCATATATGTACAACAGAACATTATGCAACAATAAAAAAGAATGGACCTAGATGGTATTATGCTGAGTGAAATAAATCACAGAGAAATATAAGCACTATTTGATTCCACTTACGTGTGAAATCTAAAACAACCAAAACAAATTAATAAACAAAACAAAACAGGTTCATAGATATAGAGAACAAGCTGATGGTTATCAAAGGGGAGGTGGTGAGGGGATTTTTAAAAAAGGAAAAAAAGAGCAATATTTGGAGGTTCCTACTGAATGAGATTTTCTCTATTTTACACATTCAAAAAGTATATATTTTCATCAGAATATTTTATTTCAAGAATTAACTTTTTTTCAAAAAGTAAATACAATATTGTTACATCCCTGAGTATAAAGAACTAACCCTACAATAAAAGACAATTACAAAATTAAACAATTAGAGGTACATATTTTCTGCATTCAATTATACTATATTACAAATTTATTCTTAAAAACCTCATGTATTTTGGAACTTTAGTTCATGTTTAAAAAAGCAAAACAGTTCATTTTGCACCTGTGACATTAAGGCATGTCTGATCTGTCTTTATCAAATTCCAGAGCAATCTTTAAAGCAGTGCTATTGAGTCCAACAGACTGCATGTTACAGATGATGGAAACAACTATTCCTCTTGGAGGAACCTTGTTATGTACAGATCCTGCATCCAGTTCTTCAGGAAGGACCAGCAGGACACTACTGGCACCCACGGCACCTCCAGTATGTGAGGCATAATGCCGTTGCTTCCTACAAGAGCCATATGTTTGCTTCTTTTCCACGACACCCCATGCCATTGCATATTTACCCTCTTTATCCCAAGACATCTCTGTGTTAGGGACTGGTGTCCAGATGGTTACCATTGTTTCTGGTTTGAGATATCCAGGCAAAAGATTTTTATTTGAGTTCTTAAACAGCCCAACTTGGTAACCATACAGCATAGCATTCCCAAATTTCAGAAGGTCACCCACTGTAGACAGAAAGCCACCACCAGCCCACTTATAGGAGTTATCCACGTAAGGTGTGTTGACAAGATGTCTCTTTTTATTGTAAACATAAAATCTAAAATAAAATAAGAATGGTGATTAAAAATTTAATAGTCTATTATTGACTTTATACATGAAAACGAATAGGAAAATGTACATGAGACAGATTGCATTTCATTGTAGTAATCATACATTCGCAGGAACTAACCACTAATTTTCAGTATGATTCAGATCTTAATGAAATACAAATAACTGAGTAAACTACTCTAATTGCCTTGTGAATTAAAGCATCAAAAGTGGGTTGTTTTTTCCATTGTCATGCTTGCCTATACTGAGTGTATCAAACTTCAATTGCAAAAAATTTCATGATTAAGATTACACATACCCAGTCAGCATGGCTCAGTGGTTGAGTGTTGACCTATGAACCAGGAGGTCATGGTTCGATTCCTGGTCAAGGTTGTAGGCTCTATCCCTAGTAGGGGGTGTGCAGGAGGCGGCCGATCAATGATTCTCTCTCATCATTGATGTTTCTATCTCTCTCTTCCTCTCCCTACCTCTCTGAAATAAATTTAAAAAAAGAGACACGGAGAGTATAAATAGCTTATACTCTCACTAGAGACCTGGTGCACAAAATTTGTGCACGGGGGTGTGTGTGTGTCTGGCGGGGGTTCCCTCAGCCTGGCCTGTGCCCTCTTGCAGTCCGGGAGCCCTCAGCAGATATCCCTCTCGCAGTCCGGGAACCCTTGCTCCTTACCACCTGCCTGCTCACTGCTCCTTACAGTTCAGCTCACTGCTCCTTACAGTTCAGCTCACTGCTCCTTAGCGCTGCCGCAGAGGCAGGAGAAGCTCCCGCCCCCGCCACTGCACTGGCCAGCTGTGAGCCTGGCTTCTGGTTGAGCAGCGCTCCCCCTGTGGGAGCACACTGACCACCAGGGGGCAGCTCCTGCGTTGAATGTCTGCCCCCTGGTGGTCAGTGCACATCATAGCAATCGATCGCTCTGCTGTTTGGTCCATTTACATATTAGGCTTTTATTATATAGGATAGCTTATATCACATTCACACAGCTTATAAGTGGCAGAGTGAATTTAAACCCAGGCAGTCTGGCATTTCTATTCACTGCTTTAGCATCCTATCTTATAAAATGAAGACAAAAATATCTATTTGCAGAGTTAGGAATATATGTATGAAACACTGTATATTTCTGGCAGGTACTTAATAAATAATAGTTGTTATTTACTCATGCATTCAACAGTTATTGATGGAGCACTCACTCTGTGTTAGGGACTGTTTGGACGCTGGGATAAAGTGTTAAACAAAAGAGACAGTGTCTGATCTCATGAAGTTCCTATGCTAATGTGAAGAGGCTGTAACATAAATGAGGTAAATAAAATGAAATCACAAAATAATTAAACAAAAAATGAAACTTGGCTCAGGAGAATCCTTTCTTTCAAGATTCATAATAAAATGATGCCCTTAGGTTTTTAGTTTGCTGACTATCTCACTCTAATGATCTTTGTCTCCATTCTACTCTGGCTATGCAAAAGCACTGTCAGACCTGGATCTCACCATCACTTTGAACTGTTTTATCTCTAAGGTCTCAGACTCAGAAATTTCTTCCTAGGACTTCGATTCTTCCAGCTCTCCAATGAACCTGCTCTCTGCCCTCCCTATGACCTCCATTATTCCCCTCCATGTAGTCCCCTGACTCTTCCATCTCCCCAGGTTTTCTTGTTCCTACTGATTTCACCAGATTTTCTGTCCTAACCTGAACTAAACCATCAGCCATTTCAACTACTTTAGCTGCCATCTTACTAGCACCTTTAGGTTCCTCATTCTTCTGACTAATCCCGAATACATATAGACAACCCTTTCCTTGGTTCCATTATCTGCCAAGAAAGGCTATAGAAATTCATATAACAAAGGTGACTGATACCAATTCATAGTCTTGCTAAGGGTCTTGACTGCTGTTATCAAATCTTTTCATTCTCTTCCTGGTTATTCCTGATATATCCTTCATAATAGCTATTCCCAATCTCTTCCATTCTCAGCCCTCTATTCTACCTCAGGCCCAATCAGCAGATAACTGTACCTTTTGTTTTACTGAAAAGATTGAGACCATACAAAGTGAGCTAGAAACTCCAATCTTTATCTCAAAAGGTATTTACTTCATCATCCATTATTTTTTCCTTCCCTCTAGTCACTTAAGAAATGTCCCTGTTATTTTTAAGACTAATTCCACTATCTACATCTTTGTCTCCATAATTTTGCTCCATCAGTTATACTCCCAAGATGATTTATCTCCTTGCAGTCCATTCTCCATGCAGAAGCCTGAGATTGTCTCCTCTTTCTCCCACCCATTAGAAACCCTCCAATGGTGACCACTGTAATGATAATAAAATCCAAATTTCTTACCATGGCCTACAACATAATCAATGGTCCTCAACAGAGGCAGTGCAACCCATAAGCAAAATTTTGGAGGCATTTTTTTCTGTTGTCACAACTGTTAGAAGGATTTTACTAACCTTTAATAGATAGGGGCCCAAGGTTCCTAAATGTCCTGTGATGCATGGAAAAGTCTCACACAATGGTCCATTCTCCCATATGCTGCAAGACTTTCTGTGCCATGCTGGGAACTTTAACTCCTTCACCTTAGTTCACAAAATGCTCTAGTTTCCTAGATCCCAAGGGGGGAAAAACTTTTATCTTAAAAAATCCTCACCCAAGGATATGTTTTTAAATTTTTTAATTGATTTTTAGATGAAGAAGAAGGGAGAAAGAAAGAGAGAGACAGACAGACAGACATTGATGGGTTGCCTCTCGTGCGTACCCCAAACAGGGATTGAATCCCCAAGGTAGGTATGTGCCTTGATCAGGAATTGAACCCACAGCCTTTTGGTGTATGGGATGATGCTCCACACAAATGGACCACCCAGCCAGGGCAAAACAACAACAACAATTTTATCTTTTTATCCTTGTTACATCTTCCAGTTAATAGTCCTTTCTCTCTCAGTTACTGCCAAACTACGTAAAACAGTCCACACATGCTGTTTCCATGCACTCACCTTCTGCATTCATTCAATTCCTTCTATTCTGGCTGCTGTTCTCCCATCACAACTAAAGTTAGAAGATCTCTTATGGGTCATCAAGGATCTTCTAATTCCCTTTGTACAGTTCTCATCCTATTTGCCCCCATGTAGTACTATTAACCAGCACTTCCCTGACACTACCCTCACACAATTCTGCTCTGAGCTTTCTTTTCTAGTTCTAGTTCTCTAGCCTATAATGCCATATACTCCTCCAAACACTAGTGGTTCCAGTTTACCCGGTCTTTTCTTCTATGGAGATAACTATAAATTTGCATCTGTACCACAACCCTGTTCCAAATTTACAACTGAATTTTTTATTAGCATTAAAAACTCTCAAATTTGGTTTTAGAGAAGGGCAGGAAAGTTGTTTATCAGACTCATCTCTGGACCTCCTACCTCCCAAAATTATATCCTCCCTTAAAAATTCATAACTTTGGAGGGACTGTGGGCATAGTTTTAAAAGTAACTCCTCTTTCTTCCTTCAAGATTCTTATATGTCCCCTAAAAGCCCAAGTCATAATATTGAGTGAAGTAGGGGTGGCCATACGTATGTGCTTTAAAGATTAAAAGGAAAAGTCTACAGCCCGGCTAGCATGGTTCAGTGGTTGAGCATCAAACTATGAACCAGAGGGTCATGGTTCTATTCCTGGTCAGGGCATATGCCTGGGTTGCGGGCTCAATCCCCAGTGTGGGACATGCAAGAGGCAGCCAGTCAGTGATGTTTTTATCTCTCTCCCCCTCTTCCTTCCTCTCTGAAATCAATAAAAATATTTTTTTAAAAAAGAAAAAGTCTACAGAGAACCTTAATATGCTCTTTTGAGAACCAATGACTTGATATGTGGTCTTTTCATGCCTCGAAAGGAATAAAACTAAGTGAATCTCTTCCAAACTTTCTCATATTTTCCTCTCCATTAAAATCTTGGTTGACTCTCTTGCCCTCAACTCTTATATACAATAAGAAGCTAAACTCTAACATTCTGCGTAAACACTGATTACACTTGGAATTCCAGGCCAATCAAATCTAAAAGAAGCCAAATAATAGAAATGTTACCACTGTAATTAGCTTTTCCTATATAATAAAAGGCTAATATGCAAATCGACCGGGGGAGCACCACTCAGTCAGAAGCCCTGAACTGGGCTCACAGCTGGTGAGCACAGTGGAGGTGGTGGGAGTCTCTTTCACCTCCGTAGCAGCGCTAAGGACCCCTCGGGGAGCAGGCCTAAACTGGCAGGCGGACATCCCCAGATGGGTCCCGACTGCCAGAGGGTGCTGGCTGGGCTGAGGGACCCTCCCCCAGTGCACGAATGTCATGCACCAGGCCCCTAGTTATTAATAATAGAAAGTAGCAAAAGAGAGGCCAGACATTATAAGCTTGGCCATCTGGGCAGCTTCACCAGAAAGCTGCAACTTTGTACTCCCCAGGGAACTTTGTACTCCCATTCCCTGCAGATTACTGGGAGAAGAGACTGGACAAAGGGGAGATGGATGCATGCGAAGTTAAGTTGGCGTGCCTGTTAGAGATCATTGGCTAGAGGGGATGGAACAGAGATCATTGGCTAGAGGGGATGGAGCCTATGCAAGCCTGTGAAAATCTGGGAATATATAACCCCCCAGACAAAGGAGTTCTTTCTCTCTCTTAGCTCTTGTGGCTCTCTTGTTCCTCTGGTTTCGCTTCTGCGTCCTTGCATTTGCCAGTGTTCCCTCCATAGCCATGTGGTCCTACAGGCCACATGGCCCATGGCCATCGGGATCCTAAACTCAATGGGCCGATGAACTGCAGCTGGGAACACAAGCTAAACTAGCCCAATGCCGGATTGGATTATGCAAATATGGAACGGAAACTCTGGGCAACGGCTTTAATCCTAGCCCTGCTAAAGACACAGCTGGACTTCTTCCTTGGCAGGACGAAGGGAAATGGAGCCTTGGAAACTCAGGTTTGTAATTTCATGCAAATAAATGCCACTCACTCTCCTGTGCAAGTCTCAGAAGATTCCTTTTCTTGTGACATCGCATGAACCCCACTTTGACGGGCAACTGGTGGGGACATGGAAAGCTCCTCACTGGCAACAGAAATACATTTTCTTATTGAGAAACATAGTTCTTAGAGTGAACTCCAAGTCCATAAACTAGGAGAGAACTACTAGTATATTTTGGCTAATAATCAGCTTTGTGTAAAGCATTTCAAACCACTTATATCAAGGTTGGAAATTAGAATTCCTGTCATTCATCCTTTAAAATATAAAACTGTGGAGAATTCCAGACTTTAATCTAGAATTTTAAACTTTAAATAGATTTTAGACTTTAATCCCTTGATTCCTTTTCACAGAGGACAAATTAATGGCTTTTCATAAAAATAATTTGTTCAGCTGAATAATAACTTTATTTTAATTTCTTAAGGAATTTCTGCTTTAAAAAGAGTGGGATATAGACATAAGTTCTTTAGTCAGTAACTGGGACACCTTTGTAACTGAATAACTGATGGAATGATGCCAGATGACAAGCAGCCTCTTCCTACTTAAGAATCTCTAGCTTCTGCACAAGAACATTATATAACCACAGAAATCTACACCTACAAACTTAGAAATTCAGAATACTTTTATTTTGCCCTAGCCAATTTGGCTCAGTGGATAGAGTGTCAGCCTGCGGACTGAAGGGTCCCAGGTTCAATTCTGGTCAAGGGCACATGCCGGGGTGGTAGGCCCAATCCCCAGGAGGGGGCGTGCAGGAGGCAGCCAATCAATGATTCTCTCTCTTCATTGATGTTTCTATCTCTCTCTTCCTCTATGAAATCAATAAAAATATATTTAAAAAATTTTTAAGACTTTTATTTTTTAAATGCTTCTTAAATGCCTTTAGAAACAACTATGCACTATTTTGTATTTTATTGTTATGAGAAGTTAAAAAACCCAAAGAATGTAAAATGCATATTAAAAAACCAATCCTACTTTAACATTCAGCTTTAACATCAGGATTGAATCTAGTACTAGAGTCCGTCAGCTAAAGGCATAAGAAACAAGACTTAATTTTAGAAGATAATCTAGAAAATAAAGATAATAAATAATAATAAAAGATAATACCAGAAAGTAAAGGCCATATCGATACTGTCAAAATACAGCAACACTTCAGAAAACATTCTATTTGGTATTGGTCTCATCCAATTATAAAAGAGATTTTTGTTGCAAGTATTGTGCCAGACGCACAGAAAATGTAAACAAAATCTAATAATAAGTTAATGCATCGACTAAGGATTCTCATATCAACAAACTGAGTGTCTTTCTGTGGCAAGAACATTCATTTCACTCCCTTGTGGGTATTTGCTCAAAGGGTTATTTAGTTTATTTGCCTACACAGAATATACTTGCTATAGTCAATATATCTATTTGCATACATAGAATCAATATTCCTATTCTTTCATTAAAATAAAATCCAATTTTATTCAGGAGAGCAATGTACCCAGCTAAATATTAGTTTCTCTGCACTCTTTTTAAAAAATACATAAAGTATGTTTTTATTGATTTATTGTTTTATGTTTTAAAGAGAGAAGGGAGAGGGAGAGAAACATCGACACCAGTGACCTGCTGGTGCATGGGACAGATGCTCAACCACTGAGCCACACTGGCCAGGCTCTCTCTGCCTGCTTTGAAGCTAAGTGTGGCCTATAGCTAAAGTTCTGACCAAAGAAACGTAAATAGTACTTTGGGGTGGGATTCTGGGGGAAATACCTTAGCAGGTGACAGACACTTGAGAAGCACTATTTTAAACACACAAATGTACACAGAAAAGTGATAAAGACAATAAATACTTACTCTTGGGATACAATAACTCTAAAAGACTTGGTCAGGATAGCATAAACATGTTTAGTTTATAATTATGATCTAGGAGTCGGCGTGAGCTGACATTCTAACCACTTAGCCACACTGGCCAGGGTGAAGGTGTGTTTTTTTTTTTAAATACATATATTGAAATGATTCCTTTTACTCCCTGAACTCTCTCTAAAAAAAAAAAAAAAGGTGGTCCCTTTAAGCTCTTTTTAAATAATTATTACAAAGAAAGGAAAAAGAAAAGCAAGCAAGCAAACAAGCAATCTTTGGCAAGTGGCTCAGTTGGTTGGAGCATCATCTCACGCTCAGGAAGGCTGCTGGTTTGATTCCCTTGTCAGGCACAGACCTAGGTTTCAGGTTTGGTTCCCCAGTCAGGGTGTATACAGGAGACAATCCATCGATGATGTTTCTCTCATACATGGATGTTTCTCTCTCTCTCCCTCTCCCTCCCTCTCTCTATCTCTATCTCTCTAAAATCAGTAAAATATGTCCTCAGGTGAGAATTAAACAAACAAACGAACACACACAACAGAGTTGACTTGTATAGGCCCAAGTACATAATGTATCAATTAAAATGAAAACAAAGCAAATGGACAGAACATTTTCCTACATAACAATCTTTCCATCCTATTTTATTTCAGCAGTCCATTAATCTAACTAAAATGAATCAACCCTGTAGCACCAGTGGGTACTACCAAAATCTGAAGAAAAAACCCAAAGCAGAAAGGAACCTTTTATAATATAAATGGAAGTCTACTGCCTTTTTTTTTTTTTAAAAAAAGGGAGCTAAAATAAAATTAACTCTTCATCATATGCCATATTTTGATTTTTGTGCTAGTCATAAAGTAATCACTCATTAAGAAAACAGCAAACAAATGATAGCTGCTCTGCAGTCTATACATTCATAGATGCATAATTTTCAGTTTAGAAAAGAAGCCCAATGATACATAATTTTCTCCTCTCCCTTATATAAAAATCTAGGCATTCATTATCAAATGCCTAGGTCTAAATCAAAATAAGGTCATGCATCTATGCCATCTTTATTAGAGAATCTTTTTTAGATTCAATTGACAACCTATGGCATTTGTCAATTTTTCTTATGTTTTCCAGTAAAATATAATGTTGGACAAAAAACCTCCACAAAAAAACACTAAAAGTCTCTGAACTAGTTGAGAACTACAGGCCATTTAAAAAAATTAAAATTCATTGCTTGCTACTAACCCAAATTCTTTTAGGTCCAAAAAAAGTCTCCTTCAGGCTGACTAGCAATGCACATTTAAGTCCTTGAAATAAGCTGATAACTTAAAATGATAATTTAACTAAATACAACAGAAGATTAAATAAAACTAGTGTGGAGATAGGAAGATGAAGATAAAAATATTCTACCATTCATCTATTTCCATTGCCATTAAACCATTTAAAGCATGTACTAATGGAAATAGGCAACAGTTGATTAAAGTTTACTTTTCTAACAAATCAAATAATTAGAGTAAAATGGAAAAATCACTAGCTTCAAAATTTTCTCTCAATGCCCCTTTACAGGTTACTAATAAAATTACAATAAATTTTTCATTTGCTATATTTCAATGAAATTACTTTCAAATTTTTATAGTGCAGAAAACTAGCAGGTACCATCTTATCAAAGCAATTAAAATTACCATCACCAATAATGGGACAAACTGACATCATGACAGTTCTGCTATAAAGAACATTATTTGGACAATTGTCAAAATTTGAATAAGGTCTATAGATTTGATAAAAGCATTGTGTCAATGTTAATTTCCTGAGTATTCTGGTTTTTAGAAAATACACATTTAAATATTTACTGGTAGAGGAATACCATGCCTGCAACTTATTTTTAAATGGTTCAGGAAAAGAAAACCAAAAACATATCCTAATATATAAAAAGCCAGGGGCTGTCATGGCCAAAACAACTGGATGGATGACTGAACAAGCAGGCTGCGTGGGGCGACCAGGCTGGCAGGGGGGTTAGTGAGGGACAACCAAATGACTGAACAGCAGGCTGCGTGGGGTGACTAAGCCCACAGGGGGGTTAGTGAGGGACGACCAAACGACTGAACGGCAGGTTGTGTGGGGCGACTAGGCCGGTGGTGGGGGGTGAGTTGGGGGTGACCAGACCGATGGGGGGGCAGTGAGGGGTGACCAGGCTGACAGAGGGGGCAGTTGGGGATGACCAGGCCAGTGGGAGGGGGCAGTTGGGGGCGACCAGGCTGGCAGAGGAGGCAGTTGGGGGTGACCAGGCTGGCAGAGGGGACAGTAAGGGGCAACCAGGTTAGCGAGGAGGGGGGCAGTTAGGGGCGACCAGGCCAGCAGGGGGGCGGGCAGTAAGGGGCGACCAGGTTGGCTGGCAGAGGTGGTTAGGGGTGATCAGGCAGGCAGGCAAAGGCAGTTAGGGGTGATCAGGCTGGCAGGCAGGTGAGCAGTTAGGAGGTAGCGGTCCCAGATTGTGGATTCCCGGGATTGGGCCTAAACCGGCAGCTGGACATCCCTCAAGGGGTCCCAGATTGGAGAGGGTGCAGGGTGGCCTGAGGGGACCACCCCCCATGCACGAATTTCGTACACCGGTCCTCTAGTAGATAGATAACGCAAATGTGGTAAAATGATAACATTTGTAGAATCTGGGTGAAGAGTATACGGAAATTCTTTATAACTTATTCTTATAACTTTTCTATAAGTATAAAATTATTTCAAAATAAAAGTTAAAACAATTAAAAACAACAAAAGATAAATAAAGTATTAGTTTATAAACATGAAAAAGAGATGGTTGAAAAGCAAATTATAGATGCCAATGATGGGTGCAATTTTGGTTTAATTATTAATGTGGTTAAATTATTATTGCTGCTTTTCATCTAAGGATCTTGGGAATATTTTACAAACATACTTTATAAATGGAAAAACAGACATGTAGAAAAGCTTCCAAAATGTGACAAGTTGATTTTGGAAAGAAGATAAAATTTGAGTTTTAATTGATAACATAGTATTAAGATGTGATATAGCTAGACACACCAAAAAATATTCATTTACCTTGCTCTGTTGTAAATCACTGGTTCATGTTCTTCCTGCACAGTTGTTAGCATATCCAAGTCATGGAATATTTTCTGCATATAGTCCAAAAATTTATATCCTGAAGCTCTTTCAATTATGGCTGCCAGTAGGGTATAGCCAAAAGTTGAATACAAAAACTGACTACCTTGAGACATCATTACAAGGAGGAAAAAAGAGAAAATGATTCATAACATGTAAAATACTTTTCCATTAAAAACTGGTATATACCTTAAAACTGGAATATTTTACTTCAGCATTTATAAAACATCATGGATGATATATTATTCAGCTCTGTAATGGCCCTACTTATTCCAGGTGCTAACACAAGAATAAAATGATGATCAATATGTTTAAAATTTCACATGAATTTACTCCTTTCTATGATAAAAAAAATAAACAAATGATCCTACCTCAAACATAATAAAAATTCTACAAACTGGCAACAAACTAGGAAGAGAAAGAAAAGCAAATTTGGATTCTTGAGTCAACTATTTTGTAACTTAAGGCATTAGTAGTTACACAAGTTGCTTAAGGCATAAGTAGTTATACAAGTTATTTTAATAAAACATATCTATATATATAAAAGCCTAAGCAACTGGTTGACTGGCCAACTGGCCGGTAGCTATGATGCATACTGACCACTAGGGGGCAGACACTCAATGCAGGAGTGGAAACCACAGGCATGGAAACATGGAACAGACTGATGAATCTCAGAGGGAAGGGGGTGGGGAAAGGTAGGAAGACATTAATCAAAGATCTTACATGTGTACTAGAGGCCCAGTGGGAGACCCTCAGCCTGGCCTGCGGGGATCAGGCTGAAACCAGCTCCCCAACATCCCCTGAGGGGTCCCAGATTTCGAGAGGGCACAGGCCAGGCCAAGGGACCCCACTGGTGCAGGAATATATAAACCTTATTTCAAATACATATTAAAATACATATTCAAATATATACCTTTATCTCATTCTGGATTCTGGAAATGTAGATTGTACCATCTGTACTAAAAATGGGTGAGAACCTTATTTTTAAAGACAAAATCCATAATCATATTTCTTTGCCATTACTGATTATACCTATATAATATCTACTCATGGTAGAAGCAGCTTTTAATATGAAAATGGAATAAAAAATAAATCTATGGTAAGTTTAAAGATATGAAGTGGTTTCAGTAGGCATCATACCAAAAAATATACAAAAACGAAGGGAGTTATTTTTATATATTAGTTTTTTTTTGGAAATAAAATTAAGTTGATGAACACTGATTTATTTAAGAAATGAAGGCACAAAATAAGTTGAGCAATTTAAAGTCTAAGCCCAGCCGGCATGGCTCAGTGATTGAGCATTAACCTATGAACCAGGAGGTTACAGTTTGATTCCCTGTCAGAGCACATGCCTGGGCCGGGCTGTGGGGAACGCAGGAGGCAGTCAATCAATGATTCTCATCATTTATGTTTCTCTCTCTCTCTCCCTTTCTCTCTGAAATCAATAAAGATACACTAAAAAAATAAAGTCTAATTAAAAAACAAGATAGTAGCAATACATTGTTACATCCACTTTGGTCTAGATTTTGTTTGAAGAACTATTATTCCAACATTTCTCCATAATCTTTCACAAATATTTTGATATTTAGAATCTACTAAATGACTGGGTAGCCTCCATGAGGCTAAATCTAAACAAGCAGCTCCCTGGATGTTAGGCAGTAACTATGCTCTACGCTCTTAACTACTCTTAAGAAATGCAGACAAAAGGCAAGTACTGGACAACAAAATCCATGCCACAATCATCTACCACATTTAAAGCCCTCAGGATGGTATTTTTGATTTTCTGAAAATTAACACTTCAATAATGATGAGTTTGTTACGAGAGGGAATTAACACTCACCAGGTTTAAAGAACAAAGGGTCATTTTTAAATAATCTTAGGGATTCAATTGAATTTTCAAACTTCTCTTTCAAATATAATTCACCTTGTTCAAAATCATTTTTTTTCTTGACAGTTTTAGAATTCCGGCCTTTAGCTTCATTATCCTGCTCTATCTTAGCTTTAGCAAAGTCATTCTTTTCATTATTTTTGTCTCCTTTATCTTTTAACTCTTTTTCTTGGTTGGATTCTATCATCTCTTTCATCATCTTCAAGGCTTTATAAGCTTTCTCTTCTTTCACCTTTTTCATATCCTTTTCATAATGACGAATTCCACTTAAATGGGAAATCAATAATCTTGTTGTGACAGAAACCTAATTGTAAAAACATGAAAATTAATTACATTACTAAATTAACAAAAAGTTAGTAGCCTCGGAATAATGCCTCAGTAATATTTTCCATTTTAAACTGCTATTGAAAAAATATGTAATATACACATCTTTAGTTTTAAATTTCAGAAAATCTCAATTATCATCTGGATAAAAAAATTTAACAATAATTTAAAACAAACCAAAGAATCCTATGCACTCTTTTAAACCATTAAACGTGCCACTTGTAAAATGAACTGTGAATTTCATTACCTTTTCACCTTCATATTCTTTTTCTGGGAATTCAGGAACGTAATGTTGTACTGGAATATCAAGATCAAGTTTTCCTGTTTCCCACAACTTGGCAATAGCAACCATGGTAAGGCTTTTGCTGATACTGGCAATTCTCATAACTGTCTCTGGTTTGCATGGTACACGGTTCTCAACATCAGCATAGCCTAAGCCTTTGAAAAAAAGTGAAAAGTCACCATTAATAACCTTAAAGGTCAAAGGAATCTTGAAAAACTGAAATAATACTATCTTAAAATGTCCTGTATATTCATCTGAAGGAAAGATATTCTACTTTTATAAGTTAATGAAAACTTAACATGCAAGGGATAAGTCTTAACATGGACAACAGTAAGTTTAACAATTTAATCTTGTAACTAAACAGAATTGTGTCTTGTACACAATAGTAATTTTCCATCTGATTCAAACACTAATTTTTCTTAGCTTATCTAAGCAATTTGGTTATTCCAAATTTCAAATAAATTACTCTACATTCTTTAAAGAAAACATCATTGTTGTTCTTCTGATTATATTTATTCTTGAGCGAGTTCCACTGAATTCCTTAAAATATCCATCCAATTAAAAATAAGTGAAAAGAGGTCCTGCAAATCCACTTTAGCTAACTATCGATTCAATTCAATTGCAAATCAGAAAATCAGAGGGAAAAAACCCACCACGATAATGTACCACCAATTTAAAGCTCATTCTAGAAAAAATTTAAGTTTGATTTCATCTTCTGGACAGGCTGAAAGTGGAATCCTAAGAGATATAAAGAACTGATATCTGAAAAGAAAAAAAGGGGTTACAATAATTGTTTTTAAACTTTAAAGGGATTATGCTAAAATATTTGCATAAAAACAAAGCCCCCTCCCATAAACCTGACATTTATATAATTTTGGTTACAACATTTTTCATAGATCAGGCATACAGATTAAGCTATACTTATATTTGGAGGAAGAATCATTTTTTTAAAAAAATTCACTTCCCTACTGCCCCATAGTAAGAGTAAATAAGTACTACTTTATTTAAATGTCTGCAACAACATTTCCTAAAAGTGTGGTTCTTCAAAACCTAGGATGACCAGTTGGATCAATTTGTGTGGAATGAAGAAGTAAATCAAGTTATAAAATATGATTTGATAAAAGTATCATAAAATGATTAGAAAACCCTTTCCCAAAGGTTCTAGCTTTTTGTTTAAAAAAATAGCTGCTACCTCTGCTTACTCAAAAAAAGTAATAAAGTAGATCATAAACTCATTAAGGACAGGAATCACATGCCTTTTACAGAATAGGCGTCTCAAATTGTTGACTGAATTAAAAAAGAAAAACACAAAATTCTGACATTTTATCTACTCACTAGAAGCCTGGTACACGAAACTCCTCCACTGAGGAGGGGGCTCTCAGCCTGGCCTGCCCCCTATCGTAGTCCAGGACCCCACCGGGAGCGGGCCTAAAACGGCAGTCGGACATCCCTCTCACAATCTGGGATGCCCCAGGTGGAAGCTGGAGAGGCTCCTGCCACCACCCATGGTGCGCTGGCTCGCCAGCTGTGAGCCTGGCTCAGGGCTTCTGGCTGAGCGGCCCTCCACCTGAGGGAGCGCACTGACCACCAGGGGCCAGCTCCTGCATTGAGCGTCTTCCCCCTGGTGGTCAGTGCGCATCATAGCAACCGCTCCTTCGCTTTGGTCATTTTGCATATTAATTACCCTTTTATTATACAGGAAAGGAGGATAAGGGTTACCTATAAACATGCAGTTAACAGGCTGTTCTATACACAACTTTCAGAACAATAAATCCAGTCCTTTTAGAGTGGGTGTAGAAACAAGTCATTTTTAAGACTCCAATTTATTCGTTAGTTACATTTTAAATCTTACGGATAGAAAACTCGATACATTATTCTGTTGGACACATTTTTCTCCACAACATGGATAATTTCACTTAAGCTGAAGGGCATTTCATGAGATTCACCCCAAGCAGTAAACCATCAAGATTTCATTCACCAACTGGCAAAAAACAAGCTACTCATTAACCCTTTTCTGAGCCTACCTTCTGACCAGATTTCTTTTCCATCTACAGAGACTCCAACCACGATGCCAGGGGCGCCCACCTCATCCTAAGAGCAAGGGGAAAGGAACAGACAGTTCAGAGACGCGCGGGGCCACGGGCGCTGTCACCCGGGAGTCTCCAGGCCCCGCCCACCTCGGCTGCGCCCCGCCCACCTCGGCTGCAATCTTGCGCTAACTCTAGAGGTGTGCCCGATTGGCACCCCGAAAGGGAAGGGGCGGTCCCCAAGACGGGCCGTGACCTCCTCCCCGAATTGGGCAACCCCCCAAGAGAGTCTGACCATGGCCGGACGGTCGGGAAACGGGAAGTCTTTCTCGGAAGCTGACCGTGGGCATCCCATCGCCCAGGCTGGGGTCGGCTCGGCCCGGGTAGATGACCCCCGAGGGGCACCTTCCGGGGTCCCAACCGCCAACGCCCCGCGTCGCAGTACCTTGATCCTGTGCAGCAGGTCGCGGCTGCTGTCAATAGCTCTGGCGTAGCGCCTGGGGGTGAACGCCGTCGGGGTCTGCGGAGACCAAGGGGCGAGGGGCTGCTCCCGCGGCGGCGGCTGCTCGGCCTGGGGCGAAGCCTCGGGGTCGGGGGCCGCGGGGGGCGGAGCGGGGGCTGCGCCCCTCAGCCCGCCCGCCAGCTTCACCCCGAGTGCCAGCCCCAACCCCAGCCCGAGGCCCCCGGCCCATCCGGGCCCGAGCCGCGGCAGCCCCATCCCCGCGCGATGGTGGGCTCCGCGCCGCCGGCAGCCCCAGGCCCAGCCCCGCGGGGTCGCGGCCCGGGTCGTCACGGTCCAGGGGAGCCGGTACATGTCTCCGGAGACCCGCAGCTTCGGCGGTCGCTCGGGCCGGGCGGCGGCAGAGGCGCTGGGGAAGGAGAAAGGGGAAAGAGGGGGAGGGAAGGTAAGAAGGGAGGGGAGGGGAGGGAGAGGACCGGGCGGAGGGCGGCGACCGCACTCAGGCCCTAGCAGTCGACGCCGGAGGGCGGAGCGCCGAGCGCATCGAGCGCTTCCTCCTTTCTCTCTCTTCCCCCCCCCCCCCCGCGCCGCCCGGGGGCTTGTCTCTGGATGTGTCATCTCTCTCCACCTCTTTCCGTCTCAGATCAAGTGTCACCTCCTCAGAGAAGCCTTCCTAGTCCCTGTTCCCGCGGGATGCGCGCCACACCTGGACCGCCGGGGCGCACAGGTCCTTAATACCACTTCACACTGTTTCACTGAGCTAATCTGATTCCTCACTAGCCAGGGACCTCCGGATCCTCCGCTCCTGGAGCAGCACCGGCATCTCCTTTTCCCTCAGAACCCTCTTTTCTCTCTCTTGCCTTCTCCATATTCTATGTCTCATTTCAGCTCACAAGGCTCTTGTAAAAAATCTCTTATTTCCAGAAGTCTAGCGCCACACATCAAACATGTTAAGTTATATCCAGGCCTTATATTATTATTATTTGTTGTTGGAAATAATATTTTGCACTTGAAAAATTTTTATCCAAAATAACTCATATAATTTACAGTTAGCTAGGATTTCTGGCATCTGGAGATGATCAGATATTCTTGTGAAATAAGAAATCTAACCTCAAATTGCTACAAAATGTAAAAGGTGTATAATCCTAACTAAACAATGACATAATGTTAATTTTGAAGATGATTAAACGTCCAATGTTACAATTTTATCTTTATACTTTGGGATACACACACTCGTGTGTGTGTGTGTGTGTGTGTGCGCGCGCGCGCACACACGTTTCTGAAAGATTTTTGAAAGCTTTAGGCCTTGGGTACCGGGGCAATATTACCCAATATATAAAATGATCCTGTCTTTTCTTGCAGGTGGAATATAGAGAGAGTTTATAGGCTTGAATTGACAAGCTGTTGTCAGGAGAAAAAACTGTGAACATCTTGATCTAATAATAGTTTAATTGGAGGAAATGGCAATAATTGGTAATCACACCTAGTCAGGAGTGATTACCAATAACAAAGACCACAACCCCCAAGAGATCAGGGTCTCCTAGGACCCAGAGAATTTAGCAAAGGAACTCACAAAGGTCTCTGGAGCACCACCTGCTGTTAGAGTGGACAGATGCACTCTGTCAAAATGGTATTGGAGGTTCCTATCTTAGGGGCCCCACTATTCCAAGCACATGACAGCGAGAGAAAAGAATATAGTAAAGAGAAAAAATATAGAAGACAGCCAGTGGTGCTTATAAGTACTGACTATATCATTATTTTGAAAACTGTACATAGATATTTTATGTATTTTTCTATAAATTTCCAAAACATATGAAAGCTGGCAACAAAATCAATAATCAAAAAGTTAAATCACCTTAGACAAAGGAAAGCAGTAGAACAATCTATAGGAAAAGTGAAAAAAAGAGACCATTCCCCGGCTAAAAAAAACAAGACGGGTTGATAGAAAACAATATGTTTTGTGTTTTTTTTTTTTAAACAACAATGAGATAACACTACACACCTATTATAGTCGTCAAAATCCAGAATACTGACAACACCACCAGTGCTGGTGAGGCTATGGGGCAACAGAAATTCTCATCCTTTGCTGGTGGGAGTGTAAAATGGTACAGCCACTTGGGAAGATAGCGTAGTGATTTCTTATAAACTAAACATATTCTTACCATTGATCCAACAATCATGTTCCTTGGTATTTATTTACCCAAAGGAGTTAAAAACGTATGTCCACACAAAAACCTGTACATGGATGTTTACAGAAGCTTTGTTAATAATTGCCAAAACTTGGAAGCAAACAGAATGAATGAATACATAAAAGGTGGTACATTCAGATAATGAAATGTTATTCAGCAGTGAAAAGAAAAAAAAAAAAGAGCTATCGAGCCATGAAAAGACATGGAGGAAACCTTGATGCATATTACTAAGTGAAAGAAGCCAATCTGAAAAGGCAACATACTGCATGATTCCAACTATATGACATTCAGGAAAAAGCATAACTACAGAGACAGTAAAAAAATCAGTGGTTGTCGGAGGGTAGAGGGTAGGTAGGGATGAATAGAGCACAGAGGGTTTTTAGAGCAATGAACCTGCTCCATATAATACTATAATGGTGGATACATGTCATTATACATTTGTACATGAGTGAACCCTAATGTAAACTGTGGGCATTGGGTGAAAATCATGTGTCATGTAAGTTCATTAATTGTAACAAATGTACTACTCAGGTGTGGGATGTTATAGTGGGGGAGGCTATGCATGTGTGTGGTCAGGGTTAGTATGGGAGATCTCTGTAACTACTCAATATTGCTGTAAACCTAAAGCAGCTCTAGAAAACAGTCTATGTTTCAAAATGTAGGGTAGAAATAAAATAGTGATGAGTACTAAAATGAGTTCAAATGACTACTCTGGTACTAACTATGTAAAAACACCAAACAAACCTTGCCACCCTCAGAACATTTTCATGTCTTTTCCTGAATGGGATTATTGCACAACTTCCAAAGCCCAACTCAAGTCCTGCCTCTTGCATGGAGACTTCTTGGATTAATATCAGTCCTAAATGTTTTCTTCTCTCCCTTGACCTTCTGTTTTCTAATTATTGCCCATGTTGTTTATTCTTTTTTGTGTTTTTCTTAACTTTTTAAAAAATAAATCTTTATTGTTCAGATTATTACAATTGTTCCTCTTTTTTCCCCCCATAGCTCCCCTCCACCCGGTTCCCACCCCACCCTCTGCCCTTATCCCCCACCCCACTGTTCTCATCCATAGGTGTACGATTTTTGTCCAGTCTTTTCCCGCACCCCCCACACCCTTTCCCCCCGAGAATTGTCAGTCCACTTCCTTTCTATGCCCCTGATTCTATTATAGTCACCAGTTTATTCTGTTCATCAGATTTTTTTATTCACTTGATTTTTAGATTCACTTGTTGATAGATATGTATTTGTTGTTCATAATTGTTATCTTTACCTTTTTCTTCTTCTTCCTCTTCTTAAAGAATACCTTTCAGCATTTCATATAATACTGGTTTGGCAGTGATGAACTCCTTTAGCTTTCTCTTATCTGTGAAGCTCTTTATCTGCCCTTCAATTCTGAATGATAAGCTTTGCTGGGTAGAGTAATCTTGGTTGTAGGTTCTTGCTATTCATCACTTTGAATATTTCTTGCCACTCTCTTCTGCCCTGCATAGTTTCTGTTGAGAAATCAGCTGACAGTCCTATGGGTGCTTCCTTGTAGGTAACTGTTTTTCTCTTGCTGCTTTTAATATTCTCTCTTTGTCTTTTGCTCTTGGCATTTTAATTATGATGTGTCTTGGTGTGGTCATCTTTGGATTCCTTTTGTTTGGGATTCTGTGCACTCTCTGGACTTGTAAGTCTATTTCTTTCACCAGGTGGGGGAAGTTTTCAGTCATTATTTATTCAAATAGGTTTTCAGTATCTTCCACTCTCTCTTCTTCTGGCACCCCAATAATTTGGATGTTGGTATGCTTGAGGTTGTCCCAGAAGCTCCTTACACTATCTTCATATTTTTGGATTCTTTTTTCTTTTTGCTTTTCCGGTTGGGTGTTTTTTGCTTCTTTGTATTTCAAATCTTTGACTTGATTCTGTGATCCTCTAGTCTGCTGTTGGATCTCTTATAATATTTTTTATTTCAGTCAGTGTATGCTTAATTTCTAGTTGGCCCTTTTTCATATCCTCAAGGGTCTCACTAAATTTATTGGCCTTTTCTAGAAAATTCTTGAAAAACCTTATAACCGTGGTTTTGAACTCTATATCCAGTCATTTGCTTTCCTCCATTTCTTTCATTTGTGACCTGTTTCTTTGTCTCTGCTTTTTGGCTGCTCCCCTGAGTTAACAGAGTAGCTTTGTGTGCTAGGTGTCCTATAGGGCCCAGTGGCTCAACCTCCCCAGTTACCTGAGGTGGACACTCTTGGTGCACCCCTTTGTGGGCTGTGTGCACAGTCTTGTTGTAGTTAAGCCTTGATTGTTGTTGGTATCACTGGGAGGAATTGACCTCCAGGCCAATTGGCTGTGAGTATCAGCTGTGTCTACACTGGGAGAACTTCTGTGCTGGAGACACTCTTAAGAGACAAGACTTGCAAAATTGCAAAAGCCTCTGTAATGAGCTTGGATGGGGCAGAGTTTCAGGGCGGAGCAAACAGCAATGGCTTCCCTTCAGCCCTGCCCTAAGAGGCCCCGGATCCTAGTGTCCCTTGGTAATCGCTGCAAGCACCTCTGAGAGAAAGCCACCCTCGAGTTCTGCCTGCTGCCAGACAGTCCAGTTTCTCCCCATATGAGTCTGAGTCCCCAGAGTCTCGCCCAGAACTGGAGTTCAGAGCAGTTGGGAGTTTTTGTCTCCCTCCCGCTTGTAAAAGACAGCCACGTACTCAGTTGCCAGCCCTCTCCACGTGCATGCCTCCATACCTCTGCCTTTACTTCCATACCTCCTCTGAGTCTCAGTGTGCTTTTCTCTTCCCTTCTAGCTGCAGAATTTCCACTTAGCCAGCCTTCCTTTGGTTCTGGATGATGTCCTTTTTGTCTTTTAGTTGTAGTTTTGAAGTGGTTGTGTGAGGCAGCAGTTTCAGGTGTTTACCTATGCCGCCATCTTGGTTTCTCTTGTTTATTCTGATTTAGATTATGAACTATTGAAGGCATAATTTTGTTTTACACATGTTTGTGTTCTTCATATACAAAGCTCAGGACTTATTTTGTCGTCTGATGGGTTTGAGTGATGAATTCTGAACCTTAGTTTCCTCATCTGTAGGTTAGGAATAATAATAAAGGCATCAAAAATTTGTTGTGAAGAGTAAGTGTGCCTCAATCTGTAAAAATATAAACTTTAATGAATATTCTGGCTTAGTAGGAGTAGAGATTAGAGCTGTTTGTTCCCTTCTAATAATATTTTCAGTTAAAAAATAAGATGTCAACTACTAAAGTCCCTAGTTCTTTTCCTGCTACTGGTGAACAATCTTCCAGTTTATACTTGTACAGTTTGTCTTCCTCCCCACATCTCTTCCCCTCAACTTGTCAACTTGTTTGGTCACTGCCTCAGTGAATAAGACAAAATAGGAGTTTAATTCCAGTCATCTGAAGTGCCAGCCTATTCCTCCCCTGCATTGGGACCGATGCAAAGCTCACAAACAGTCCTGTCTTGAAATGTCAGAATGACCTTTTGAAAGAAAGCGATCAAGTCATACACGAGTGCATTCTCACTGTAGCAATGGGAATGCTTAGCTCTTGGGAACTGGACCAAACCAAACCCTTGCAGCTCTCCCTTGCCACATCTCTGCAGATCCACAGGGAGTCTGAAACACTGCTCTTAGCTCTGTTGCTGCAGCTGACTGTGTGTCCTGGAAGAGCCAGGAGAGAGTGATGGTGTCACACTTCACTGATGAGTAAGTGGTGCAGCAGAAGGGGTCCAACAGAGGTCCTTTCAATCAGGCAGTTTCTCCGGTGGCCTTAATAACAACTGGCCCCAGGTAGATTTGCATCCTGGGGAAGTGGGAAAGAATTGTTTTTAGGTCTCAAAAGCAAAGAATGAGGTAACAGAATGCTGTAGGCATCTATTTTAGTCCCACAGCCCTAAACAATTTCCAGCTGCAGATGTTAAAATATCCAGAATCCATGGAGAGCAGAACAGATGACATTATTCTTCCTGCCTCTGCTGCTCTGAGAACCGTCTGCAGTTCACAGCATGTGATGACTCGTGGGTGGAGCAACCTTGCCTACGCTCACAGGTTTTTGCTTAGAAAACCTCTTACAGAGAGTCACTAAGGGGACTGGTTTCTATGCTGGGGACACACAAAGATGAACAAGCAGATACTCAGGAGCTCACAGCAGAGAAGACAGGTGGAGAGGCCCTGCTGCACATGCTCAAGGGTGCCTGGGAGAGGGCTGAGGGAGGGAATCCACTTCCTCTGGAAGAAGGGGGACGTTTTCTAATAAGCACAAAGGATCCCTGTGTGCACTTAGCAGCCCTGGACTGAGGTGCAGACTTAGGGCTCATTGATAAGGTAAGTGCCATAATAGAGGCAGATAGCAATAGTTATGTGAAGGGAGGAGAGAGCAGGTGAGTCTGCCTACGGAAGGAGTTTAAGGAGAGTGACAGAGAGGGAGTGACATTTCAGGAGGGTCTTGGAAAAGGAACAGGAATTCTCCAGGCCAGGCCAGGTTTCCCAGGTAGACGGCCTTTAAGATAGCTGAGGTCAGCCACACTGGTTCTCAGCAGATCCAGAAATTTGATCTATGCCCCTTGCAGTGATTTGACCCAGGGGAACTGTATGAAAACAACTAAATTCTCCAGAGACTCATGTGGCTTCAAACTACACACATCCATTATCTTACCGTTCTGTAGGTCAGAAGTCTGAAATCCGTTTCACTTGTCTAAAATCAAGGTGTGGGCAGGGCTGTGTTTCTTCTAGGCTCTAGAAGGGAATCTGCTTCTTTGACTTTCCATCATCTAGAGACCTCCCTCATTCTCTGGCCCCTTCATCTATCTTCAGAGCCAGCAGCACAGCATGCGCGCTCTCTCTCTCTCCTGCTTCCCCCTTGTGGTTACATGTGGTGTATTTAATTAATACAGGATAATCTCCCAATCTCAACATTCTTTTTTTTTTTAAAGATATTTTTATTGATTTCAGAGAGGAAGATAGAAATATCAATGATGAGAATCATTCTTTGGCTGCCTCCTGCACACCTCCCCACTGGGGATTGAGCCTGCCACCCAGGCATGTGCCCTTGACCAGAATTGAACCTGGGACCCTTCAGTCTGCAGGCTGACACTCTAGCCACTGAGCCAAACCAACTAGGGCTCAACATTCTTATTAATCACATCAGCAAAGTCCTTTTTACCATGTGAGGTAATATATCCACAGGGATTAAGATGTGAACATTTGGGACCATTATTCAACCTACCACACTTGACCAATTTTTTTCTCTCCCCTAAAGACTTTGTGTAAGGCCAGTCTATGGTCAGAGGCTGCTTGGGGAACCTGAGCAGATCATAGTGTGTGGAGATCTCCATGGACAGGGTCATCAGCCAACTGTGAGCTGGCTGGGCACCAATCCTGCATCCCACAGACGGGCAATGGGGACTTCTTGTGGAGGCGTGCACTTTTGTCAGGCAGACCACGTACCAACTGTCAGCTACTGCTCTGCACTTAATGATTTGGGTGGCTACCAACTCCCCACCCCTGGCACATTTACAAATCATCTTTTATGGTTGCTTGATGGGATCTATCTCCCCTTTAACTGTGCCCATTAATGTGTCCTGACAGACCACGTTACACAACAGTCTCTGGAGACAGTATTCAACCCAGGACCTCTCCGCTCCCTTCCCTTCCCTCCCTCTTGCTTTGAATTTTAACTACATACTCCAGGTTCCAAAGTTCGCTCTGCCCTTCCTCTGTGGCTTTGACAAGATATTAGGACTGCTTTTCCTCTGCATTCTGTGCACAGATGATCTCATCCATTGTGTGTTGATTTTTATGAGGAACCTTGTCTTCAAGTTTGGGGGATAACTTACCTTAGCCTCACATGTGCTGATCTTTAAAACAAAATTCCTCGGATTCACAGTTGTCTGTTTCCTACTCAGTATCTACCTCTCTGCAATTCATTCCAAGAATGTTCGGTGGTGTGCCTGGCACGGCGAAGGGTGATATAATGGTGAGCAGACTTGCCCCTGCTCTCAGGGAGCCTAGAGAACAGTAGGAAAGATGGATCTTTATCAAATAATCACACTTATTAATGTGTAATTAAAAATGAAGGTAATTGCTCTTAGGAAAAGAAAAATGGTTAATGAGAACTTAAAACAATGAGATCTGCCCTAGATTGGGGTCCTTAAGGGAAACTTCCTTAGGAAGTGCCATCTGAACTGTGATCATTGGGTGGGAGGGAGGGAGAGATAGGAAGCTGGAGGTTAGTGTGGCTGCAGCAAAGATGCTTGCTCAGGGGACATTCTTCCTAGTAGTAGGAGGAGCTGTCTCTAAACCCAAACCACCAGACTTAGAGAGAGAGGCTTACAATAAACTGGAGAATTTTGGGAATCCAACCTCAAGCATGCTGGTCCCTTTTCCCACTTGCGACATCTTTTGAACGTTAGTATTGGCAGTCATTCAAACCAAATAACTCTAGGGTGCAAAAGCCAAAGGAGTCCAGAACCTTCTCTGCCTTATTGTTTCAGATTGTATGTCTTTAATGGGTATGTCTCAGAATCCTTGCCCTTTTCCGTTAGCACGGACTCTCTGGTCTAACGAGACTCTGCATAAACATTTTCTTTTCTCAGCATGCTTTTCTATTTCAAGGCAGTCGGCTGCCTTGCAAGCAACTCATTGGAAGTGAGTTGCCAAGCTTTGAAACTTGAGTCTCTGGTCCTAAGTATCCTGGTAGCACCACGTGGATGTTCTAAAGTCACTGGTTAAAGCAAGTGGGTCCTTTGGAACATCTTGTGAGATTCTGCTACCCAAGGGCTGGGGATCTGGCCTCCCGGCTCAGCAGGGGGCAGTGGGGAAAGGCGTGTGAACCCTGGGATGAGTACTGAAGATTCTCAAACCGGGAGCATGGCCGGTGAGCTCTGAACTGGGTCATTATTTTTTTGTTCAATTACAGATTATAAAAAGGGGAAGAAATGAGGAAAGAAAATTAATGCTTAATTTTAACTATTGCATCAAATGCACATGTAAGGCTCCTGCATCTCATAGTTGAGATCTATGCACACCTGACCCCTACCACACCCTCTACTTCATCATTAACTTCTGTGATTCTCAATCTACATCATGGGGGTAGGGGTGTTAAAAAGCTAACACCCCTTTGGTAAAGATTTTCACTCATTACATAAGATGTGACTCACCCCAACTCATTCCATTTCTATCTTACCTGACGGCTGATAAGGCAAGCTGTGGTCACTTCAGTTCTGTTCTGTCATCTGTTCTACTGGTTCACATGACAACAAGAACAAGGCACCCGCCCGTGTTTCCTGGTTGAACCCAGTCCCCACACCCTGTATGAGCACTGGAACCTTATGCTATTTCAAAACATGGACACTCACCCCTCTGGCTCCCTCCTTTCTGGCTTTCCCTAATCCTGGCTTCCAGGAACCACCTCTTGGACTCTGACCCACTTGGTCAGTGCCTACACCTCCCATTGGGGGTTTTGGGCAGCTACTTAGATCCTCATAAGCAATGTAAAGTCCTGGGGGGTAGGGGAGGTCGGGGGGCGATCAAGGGGGAAAAAAAAGGAGACATATGTACTACTATTTGTAATACTTAAAACAATAAAATTAAAATAAAATTTAAAAAAATAAAAAGAAAAAAAAATAAAGTAGGAACTAATGTGATCCCCATTCTACTGATGGGGAGATTAATGCCCAGAAAGGGTAAGTGATTCACATAAGACCACCAAACTCTGGGCTTTTCTGCTTTTGAGTCTGCAATCTGAAGAATTCATCCTATCTAATAAAGAGGGAATATGCTAATTGACCATCACAAAGATGACTGCACCCACAGCTGAGGCCAAGTTCCCTTAAGGAGCCTTAACGAGCAATCAGCAGGGACCTGAGGCTACACCCTCCCCTGCCCCCATGGGGCTTGACAGGGGACCTCAGGCCATGCCCCCCACCCAGCAGGGCTTGACAGGGTACCTCAGGCCATGCCCCCCACCCTGGTGTCAGGCTGGGGGACCTCAGACCACATCTCCTGCCTTGGCACCAGGCCAGGGGACCTCAGGCCATGTCCCCCACCCTGTGGGGCTTGACGGGGACCTTAGGCCTCGCCCCCTGCCCTGGTGGCAGGCCGGGGGACCTCAGGCCGAACCCCCCTCCCCAGCACCAGGCCAGGGGACCTGAGGCTGCGCCCCCCTGCCTGGCAGGGCTTGACAGGGGACCTCAGGCTGTGCTCCCCACCCAGCATGGTTTGACAGGGGAGCTGAGGCTGCGCCCCCTCCCCCCACCAGGTCAGGGGACCTGAAGCTACTCCCCCTGCCCGGCAGGGCTTGACAAGGGTGGGACTGGCCAGGTCTGGATCTAGCCCAATGGGGAGGGGGGGCAGCCGGGTCTGGGTCTCACACAACTTTGAGGCACATGTGGGTGGGCAGGGACTTGACTCTGGGTCCCCCTTTTATTTATTTTTATTTTTAAAAATATATATTTTTTATTTTTTTATTTTTATTTTTTTTTACAAAGAGGAAGGGAGAGGGATAGAGAGTTAGAAACATTGATGAGAGAGAAACATCGATCAGCTGCCTCCTGCACACCTCCTACTGGGGATGTGCCCACAGCCAAGGTATGTGCCCTTGACTGGAATTGAACCTGGGACCTTTCAGTCTGCAGGCTGCTGCTCTATCCACTGAGCCAAACCAGTTTCAGCTGGGTCCCCTTTTAATGTGCAAGAATTTTGTGCACTGGGCCACTAGTTATCTAATATTAGCTGCAAAACATAAAAACATCATTACCCACTTCCTTGGATGGTGAGGATTAAAAAGACATAGATACAAAATTAATGAGAATAGCATAAATAAGACTCAGGTCATTGGGAGCCAAATGAATAAATGGTGGGTATCAAATATTAGCCCAAGAGTTTTGTACTGGTCAGCTCTGGTTGCTAACAAAATGTCATAGCTTTAGTGGCTTAATGGAAATGTTATACTCGCACAGTTCTGGAGGTTTGAAGTCTGATAGCAAGGTACCAATAAGGTCAGGTTCTGGTAATGACCCTCTTCTTGGCTAGATCACATGGCTGTCTCTTCTTACAAGACCACTAATCCCATGGTATCAGGGCCCCATCCTTATGACCTCACTAAACCTTACAGGCCTTATCACCAAATATAGTCACATAGGGTTAGAGCTTCAACATACAAATATATTTTCATTAAAAATGTTAGCTATGCTAAGATAGAATGTTTTTTTTAAAATAAATCTTTATTGTTCAGATTATTACAGGTGTTCCTCTTTTTTTTTTCCCCCATAGCTCCCCTCCACCTGATTCCCCACCCCACCCCATGCCCTTACCCCCCGCCACTGTCTTCATCCATAGGAGTAAGATTTTTGTCTAATCTCTTCCCGCACCCCTCACACCTGCTTCCCCTGAGAATCGTCAGTCCACTCCCTTTCTATGTCCCTGATTCTATTATATTCACCAGTCCATTCTGTTCTTCAGATTTTTCATTCACTTGATTTTTAGATTCACTTGTTGGTAGGTATGTATTTGATGTCATTTTGTTGTTCATAATTTTTATCTTTACCTTTTTCTTCTTCTTCCTCTTCTTAAAGGATACCCTTCAGCATTTCGTGTAATCCTGGTTTGGTGGTGATGAACTCCTTTAGCTTTTTCTTGTCTGTGAAGCTCTTTATCTGACCTTCAACTCTGAATGATAGCTTTGCTGGGTAGAGTAATCTTGGTTGTAGGTTCTTGCTGTTCATCACTTTGGCTATTTCTTGCCACTCCCTTCTGGCCTGCATAGTTTCTGTTGAGAAATCAGCTGACAGTCGTATGGGTACTCCCTTGTAGGTACTTAACTGTTTTTCTCTTGCTGCTTTTAATATTCTCTCTTTGTCTTTTGCCCTTGGCATTTTAATGATGATGTGTCTTGGTGTGGTCCTCTTTGGATTCCTCTTGTATGGGGTTCTGTGCGCTTCCTGAACTTGTAAGTCTATTTCTTTCACCAGGTAGGGAAAGTTTTCTGTCATTATTTCTTCTAATAGGTTTTCAATATTTTGCTCTCTCCCTTCTTCTGGCACCCCAAAAATTCAGATGTTGGTTCGCTTGAAGTTGTCCCAGAGGCTCCTTACACGATCTTCATATTTTTGGATTCTTTTTTCTTTTTGTTTTTCTGGCTGGATGTTTTTTGTTTCCACATATTTCATATCTTTGGTTTGATTCTTGGGGTACATTGATCTACAATTGAGTTTCTGTATATTCTTTATTTTAGACAATGAATGCTTCATTTCTGACTGGTCCTTTTCCATTTTTTTGGCATTCTCATTAAGGTCCTTGAAGGTCTCACTAAGCTCCTCAGAAGTGTCATCAAGTTTCTCAGCGGTTTTTAGAAGATTCTTGAGTAACCTTATACATGTGGTTCTGAACTCTATGTCATCCAGTAGTTTGCTTTCCTCCGTTTCTTTCATTCGTGACATGTTTCTTTGTTTCTGCATTTTGGCTGCTTCCCTGTGTTGATGGAATGGCTTTATGTGGTAGGTGACCGATAGGGGGCAGTAGCTCAGCCTCCCCAATCACCTGATGTGGACGCTCTTGGTACACCCCTTTGTGGGCTGAGTGCAAAGACGTGGTGTAGTTAAGCCTTAATTGCTGTTGGTATACTGGGAGGAATTGACCTCCAGGCCAATTAGCTGTGAGCACTCCCTGTGTCTATAATGGAAGAACTGCTGCGCTGAAGAGACACTTATGGGGCAGGACTTGTTTCAGTGGGGCTTTGGTGCTCAGTGAGTCTGCCTCTTGAATGTGTCACTTATGGATGTGAGGAGTTGAAATCTGGTGTCTCACACTGACCACTAGGTACACTGGCTTCTGGATCTCCAATGGGGTGCAGGTCAGCTACTGTCTGAGGCCACTCAGCAGGAGCTACAGTGAGAGCTGCAGTTTTCTCCTCTTTGCTTGGGGTTTGGAGGTTTTGGAGCTGTCTGACCCAGGCTGCAAGTTTGCTAGGTTAAGCTGCGATAGGGCAGGCCTTTCTTATGCTAACTGAGCTGCTTGGAGCTTGGGTGGGTTTGTAGGTTGTGCAGGGCGGGGCCTCAGGGTGTCACTAGGTTAGGGCGTAGCAAACAGCAATGGCTGCTAGTTAGCCGGCTCTGCGTCCCCAACGGCATCCGCAAGTCCTGTGCCCCAGTGCAGTAAACAATTATTCCTGCGCGCAGCTCTGCAAGCAAGCCACCCTCACTGGCAGACATTCCAGCTTCTCCCCAGAGACTGGATTTCAGAGTAATCGGGGGCTTGTCTCCTTTCGGGTTGAAAAAAGCAATGCACCCAGTCGCCCGCAGCCAGCCCGGATCATGCGCCTCCGTACCTCAGCTTTTCAGCGGTCGTGCACGTCTCAATGCTCTTTTCTCTTTCCTTCTAGTTGTAGAACTTCCACTCAGCCAGCTTTCCCATGGTTCTGGGTGATAGACGTTTTGTCTTTTAGTTGCAGTTTAAATTGTTGTGGGAGGCAGCAGTTTAGGTGTTTACCTATGCCGCCATCTTGGATTCTCCAATCTAGAATGGGTTTTTATTGTCACTGTGAATAGATTTCTCAGTTTTAATTTCTCATACATATTGATAAGTATGTGAAAATTAATAAACAGAAACCTCATTTAAAGCTAAGTAGGGAGCTTTTCCGTGCTACCCAGGGAGGGCTCCATACTGCGTTGTTCTCGGTTCCCACGTAACTTAAAGGGAAACTTTTCACAATGTCCAGAGCCCTTGATGTCCTGCAAATGAAGGAGGAGGATGGCCTCAAATTCCTTGCAGCAGGAACCTACGTAAGTGATTTCCAAATGGAACAGTACATCTACAAAAGGAAAAGTGATGGCATGTACATCATCAATCTGAAGAGAACCTGGGAGAAGCTTCTGTGGCAGCTCGTGCCATTGTTGCCATCGAAAACCCACCTGACGTCAGTGCCATATCGTCCAGGAATACTGGCCAGCGAGCTGTGCTGAAGTTTGCTGCTGCCACTGGAGCCACTCTTGTTGCTGCCGCTTCCCTCCTGGAACCTTCACCAGCCAGATCCAGGCAGCCTTCCGGGAGCCAAGACTTCTGGTGGTTACTGACCCCAGGGCTGACCACCAGCCTCTCACAGAGGTGTCTTATCCACCATTGCTCTGTGGAACAGACTCTCCTCTGCGCTATGTGGACATTGCCATCCCTTGCAACAACAAGGGGGCTCACTCAGTGGGTCTGATGTGGTGGATGCTGGCCCGGGAAGTACTACGCATGCGTGGCACCATCTCCCGTGAACACCCGTGGGAAGTCATGCCTGATCTTTACTTCTACAGAGATCCTGAAGAGATTTAAAAGGAAGAGCAGGCCGCTGCTGAAAAGGCTGTGACCAAGGAGGAATTTCAGGGCAAATGGACTGCTCCTGCTCCTGAGTTCACTGCTGCTCAGCCTGAGGTTGCAGACTGGTCTGAAGGGGTGTAGGTGCCCTCTGTACCCATTCAGCAGTTTCCTACTGAAGACTGGAGTGCTCAGCCTGCCACTGAAGACTGGTCTACAGCCCCCACTGCTCAGGCTACTGAATGGGTAGGACAACCACTGAGTGGTCCTAAGCTGTTCTTCCACAAATTATTAATGGAACAGAAATAAGGTTGATGGAAAATAAACAGTTTCTAAAAATAAATAACAGATAGATAGATAGATAGATAGATAGATAGATAGATAGATAGATAGATAATAAAGTGAAGTAGGGAGGCCAGGAAGGAAGCTCTCATGCCTCATGTCTATCATGAAGCACAAAGGAGGATATGACCATACTCTCAGTGAGTGTCCCCATATCTTTGTTTGTAATAGCCCTCCCCACCTCCTCTTCCCTCTGTAAAAAAGCTTCCTCTCCTTGTTTCAGTGGACTGGTGTGTGGCTTGCCATAGTTTCATGTATCAGACTGCAATTTCTTGTTTTTGTTTTTTTTTCCCCCCCAAATAAACCCATTTATGCTAGAGAAATAACTATTTGGCTGACTTTTTGTTTATGACCAACATATTTATCCCACACAAACAAAAGCTCTTTGGGATTCCCAGTAATTTTTAAAAGTGTAAATGGATCCTGAAACCAAAAAAAGATCATCTTTGGATAGACCTTCAGCCCTGTGTGACAGGAGAGGGACATACTGCCCACCTTTTTTGGATTTTTTTTTTTTTTAAACAGAGTTCTTCTGTGTTTGGCATGCCTATACCACATGGGCTGGGTGATAATTCTGTATACCCACCAGTTTTCTCGTTGAACTACTGGGAAAGTTTTCTTTATACAATGTTTTGTGATAGCCTTTGGCCCCTATTTGTTTACATATTAAATACATCTCTGTTCTTTTTTCCTCTAGCTGTGATAATTCTAATAATATTTGGCCCCAATACTATCTAAATACAGTGTAGTCAATGTAGTCACTGAAATCATGTTACGGTATTCAGTGGCTATCCAGATGACCCAGGATCTACAAACACAATCTTATTTTAAGTAGGCATCAAATGAAAAGAAAACTGTGAAAGGCTTTATGGAGCACTCTCAGAACCCCAAAGGTGAGTCTGCAGCTCCCTGGTAGGGAAACCTGAGCTGGCTGGTTCAACACAGTGACCCCAAGCCACGTGCTGAATGAACCTCAGAGATAATGGCAGAGCTGCTGTCTTACCACCAATTACTTGAAGGAATTTACTTCATACTTTCTTTCTTTTTAAAAAAAAATATGTTTTATTGATCCTTCTACAGAGAGGAAGGGAGAGGGATAGAGAGTCAGAAACATCGACGAGAGAGAAACATTGATCAGCTGCCTCCTGCACACCCCGCACCGGGGATGTGCCCGCAACCAAGGCATATGCTCCTGACCGGAATCGAACCCAGGACTCCTGAGTCTGCAGGCCAACGCTCCATCCACTGAGCCAAACCGGCCAGGGCTACTTCATACTTTCTTAAGAGCTATTCCTAAATATCATCTTAAGAGTCATTATTCTTATTTCTATGTCCCGGGTCTCCATGTGAAATGTTTTCCTCTCAGCTTCCTTGATTAACACTGGACCAAAGATCTAAGTCCAGGTCCATCCCAAGTTCTTCCTCCCAAACTCTCCGTCCCACACTTCACAAACTTCGTCTCCCTCTAGTAGATGTCTCCTTATTCTGGGTACAGAGGCCCTGAGTCCTCTTCCTTCAACTGTCCCACACTCTGGCTTCCTTCACCACTAAGAGGTCATCTCCCAGATTCGCTAAACACTCATGTCTCACAAAACAGTCCTTTCTTCCCCTAAAAAGTCCATCAGCATTTTCTCCAAAATCCCTGTGCCTCAGAGTTGATATGGGGACACTCACTGAGAGTGTGGTCATGTCCTCTTATGTAAGACAAGTGATAAATATTTAGTTCTAGCTCTTCCACTTACTAGCTGTGTGAACTGGGCATATCAGGCAGCTTCCTGGGGCTCAATGTCCCACCTATAAAATGCCCATAATCCCACAGGCGCTACCTGCCATGTGGAGTTGTCGTGAAACTCAAGGGTGTGGAAGTGATTTGAAAAGTGTAAAAGGTTAGTTAAAGGCAAGTTGAAGTCAAGGTTAGTTAAAGACATTGACGTAGTTCATTGTCACTTTATCATTCTTCCCACTGAGGCCAGACAAGAGTGTCATCTCAGCACAGAGCAACACAGTGAAGATTTAGGAACACGAGATTTTTTTCCCCCCTGCATGGTATTTGTTTCTTCAAATTAAAATGTATCATATTTGAACATTGTGGTGCTTAGTGAAATTGTTTTGCAACCTATTACTGTTGGATATGGGAAATTATTAGCCTCTCCACATAGATCATAACTGCCGCCCTGTTCCCAAAAGAGGTGCTCTGTAGAGTAGCTAGATTCAGCTGAGAGAGAGAGAACATCTGCACCCTGAAAGGCCAGCTTTCTTTTTATAATGTAGCTATATTAAAGGCAATTTGGAAATAAAAAAGTAAAAATAACCCGGAAACCTACTATCTGAATACAACTTTGTGTATTTGCCCATTACAGCTCAGTTGTCATCCATAAGCACACATAGCCTAAGACGATTATAGCTGTAATATACATACCAAAGGCTGGGAGAGTGAGTTGGTACCCAACCTCCATTTTAGAGGATGAAGACAGCCAGACCTGCTCCTCAAGTCCACATCCTACCCAGGCCTATAGAGTGTAGTAGAGTGGATAGTCCTGAAAGAGTTAACCTGTACTTGCCAGAATTCACAATAGAGAGCTTCAGTTTTGCTGAACTATCCCAGCAATATAAGTTGCAAATACTCTAGTCAGGAATATTAGATTGGCAACATGGAAGTGGATTATCATCTAAGTACTGGCATCTAGGCCCATTCAGAAGGAATTTTCAGGCAAACCATCTGGTGTGATGTTTAAAGCTGCCGAGTGGGAGCCAGGCCTCTTAGCTTTGCTGTTTACATCAGGTCCCAAGGGAACTTGAGTGGGAAAAGCCCACTCCAGTTTTCTCAGTTTTAGGTTGCCCATTTGCTGGATGCCTTGCCGGAAAAAAGTAATGTGAAATTTGTGAATTAGAATCTTGGAAATAACTCTGACAGTCTCAGATGGAAGGGGAAATTTTAGCTTGAAAGCTTTCCCTGTTAAAAAAATTATATACCCTTTTCACTATTTCATATTCTGGTTCAAACACTCTTAATAAAATGCACAGCAAGTGATTTGAGGCTTAACTTTGAAAAATTAAAAATCAATAGTAAAATATAAAGGGAAATCTTTTAATAGGAAAAAATGTTTTTAATTGTTAAAAATGTTAATGTAAGCAGAAGTGATTTTAGGCATTTAGGGATGTTTGTTCCCATCCTAACTTGCCTTTTACATATCTAACTTTTTTTCTGCTAGGAAATCAGGTTGTAGAGAAAGAAATATAATCTTATGTCATCATAAAAACAACTGTATGAAGTAGATATTACCGTTGTCTTCATTTTACAGATGAAGACAGACTTAAGAAAGCAACGGGCCTTGCCCCCAAATTGCCTGGCGTTGGGGAGAAACCCTGGGATGGAGAATGTGTGAACAGCAGGTGGCAGCAGTGTCCTTGGAGTTCGCGGTTGTCCCCTACAGTCCCTAGAAAGCAAGGTCATTATGTACCCGGAAAGGGGTGGATCTAACACCTGACCTCTGATCTCTGACCTGTCTCCCACCCCTCATCCACTCCCTATTGAGCCAGGGGACTGCCTGTCTTCCTGTAGGGTGTCTCCCTGAAGAATGCATGGGGGAGAAGATTGAGAAAGATGGCCCAGAAGTCATTCACAATGGGAAGACTCCCATCTAGATAATTAATGTCATGTACAATTGTGTGACCTTGGCATGTTACCCTCTGTGTTCTTCAATAGCTTTTCTGTAAAATGGTGGTAATGATGACCGCCTGCCTCATGGGGTATTGAGATGACTGAAGGAACATGACACACACAAAACCTTAGGACAGCACAGTGAATACAACCCATGCTACTTGTGGTATCAGTCTTTGTAGAAGCTTTGTCCTTTGCAGTGGGCTTTCATACCTACCACCTCATTCCATCCTCATATATTCTGAGATGCAGATATCACACCCATTTAACAGAAAGGGACTCTTAGGTTGAGCCAGAGGAAGAAAAATATAGCGTGAGCTTTGAAGTCAGACTTCTTTGTGTGTGGGACATGTGCAAGTTACTTAATACTTCCAAGCCTCAGTTTCATTGTAAAAGGGTGATATTATCTAACCTGTGCATTTATTATGAGGATTAAATAAAATAACATACATGAGGCCATCTGGCATAGTTTCTTTTCTATAGTGAACACTTAAAATTCCTAAAATGATGTCTTAAAATAAGACATACAAAAAAGTTATAAGAAAGGCAAGTTACAATCCCACCACCCAGGAATTATTATTGGGATGTTGTTGTCTCCCCTCCTTCCCCCGCCCCCACCAGGGTTGGAGGATAATAGGGCTAAGATCACATCAGACATGTACAAGTAACCTGACCCATGTGCTGCTTCTAAAGAATGGCAGAGCTGGGCTCACACACCGGGGAGACCGGCTTCAGGTCCCGGCTCTTGTGTGTGGCCACTTCTTACATTGCCTCTATAAAGTTCTGGCTTAAAGCCCTTTTGAGAAACTGGTGAAAAAAACATCAAATGTTTCAAGTTTGAAAATACACACTTACATTCAAAAGTGTGTAAAGAAACCAGATGTAGCCAAAACAATCTGATCATATAGTTAGAGGCTGGAATTTTGCCTGGCAAAGTAGTACTTTGTGGGGAAAATTTTTGACTTGTTACATATTTCTTTTTGGCCAACATTTTAATTGTTAAAACATTAGTGTTCAAAGCTGTTATAATTACAATGGTAAATTTGGTAAAAGCAATAAACTAGCCTGGCTGGCTTGGCTCAGTGGTTGAGCGATGACCTATGAACCAGGAGGTCATGATTTGATTCCCGGTCAGAGCACATGCCTGGGTTGGGGGCTTGATCCCCAATAGGGGGTGTGCAGGAAGCAGCCAATCAATAATTCTCTCTCATCATTGATGTTTCTCTCTCTCCCTCTCCCTTCCTCTCTGAAATCAATAAAAATATTTTTTAAAAGAAAAAGCAATAAACTAATCATTTGACAAATTGATAAATTAAGTGAACTGATTACTCAGCACATTGGGTTTGGGGTGCACTGATTTTTGGCAAATTGCCCTGCATCTGTTGGACATGGAATAGTCCTCAATATATCTACTTGAGTGAATGAATACATAAAATGAATGAATGAATGAATGAACGCATTACATCTCTCCAGAAACGAAATGATATTTTCTTCTGAAGATCAATGACTTTATCCGATGTCAGCATTTTAAGAGCCTCGACAGAAATTCTGGTTCTCGTTCGGATCACTCATACTCACTGTGTGAGCACCCTTACTCCAAATCCATGCTCACAGCCTGGCTGACTTCTAAGTGAGAGTTGGTGCTTTCCTGTTGGCTCAAGGTCAAAGCCCACACACTATAGGCTTGCAGACAAAAGAACCAGGTTCCAGTCTCCTTGGCTCATGCATCTACTAGTTGCAGAGCGCTGGTCTGTCAGTCTGCCCTTGAACTGTTTCATCTATACATTTGGCATAACTCTGATGCCTACCTTTCCCCGCATCACTGTCAAGATCAAATAAAATATGTAGCTACTCTCTGGGAGTAGGGAAGTGCTAGATGAATGTAAGCTCATTATTGTTAAAACTATTAGACTTCAGGGTTCAAAGTAACCATGTGTGGGTGTGGTGCAGGGAGTACTGGACAGGGGCGGGATCTCCTTGGGGTAGGATGGCCAGCAGGGTCACTCCTCCCCTTTGCTCTTTAGCCTCTGCCTTCCCCGTCACTGACATCAATGATAGAGAGACACACAGACCTAGTAGATTGCCGTCAACAGAGAGCAGGCAAACACCTGTGGCCTTGCCATATTTCCTCTCTGGTCACTGCAGGGCTGAGGTTGCCAGGAGTCTGGATTCTCCCACAGCCGTTCCTGGGCCTACAGGGCCAGGCTGTGACCTCTTCCTCAGCCTGGCCTTCCCTTTCTCCACCACTCACAGCTCTAAACCCAGCCGGAGAGGGTTCTGAGTGTGTGTCTGCCAGTTGCCCTTGCTGCCTCACAGAAAAAAAACCCAAATTCAAAGAGACCTGGCTGGGAGGACTGGGGAGAGGGGAGCACACAGTTGAGTGTGACAGTGGACGGCATGCAATGGTATAAACCTGGGGCCAGGACCAGAGGCAAAACATGAGGAAGAGAGAGATGACTGGGAGCACCATGTTTCTTCTCCTCCCCTTTCTCAAGCGTAAGAGTGAAATCGGCAAGGGGAAAAAGATGTCCTTCAAAGAGGAAATAGCGTGAGCCTCAGCTGTTAGCGCTTGAGTGGGTGACAGCACATTTCAGCTGCCACCAGACCTACTGCTGCTAAGTGAGGCTGAGGCTGCTGGCCTGGCCGGAGCCATCCCCAGCGCCGCCTTGCCTCACACCCATGCCCCTGACCTGGGCAGGCCACCACCACCAGCCAAGCAGTGATCATCACCCACTCATTCTGCTCACTTTCTCTTTCGTGAGCGGAGATGTGACCACACTAGTATGGTGCTCCTTCCTCTCAAAACAGCTGCGCAGCCTTTCAGGGTTGAAAGCCCTTGTGTGTAGGTGACTATGAATTGGAAGATTCTGAGTTCACCCGACTCAGGTATTTTTCGATATCAGCTGGGTCCCTGTCTTGCCCCTCAGAGACTGGGTTCACGTTGGCCTCCCCCCCCAAACCCAGGGCCTGTGAACAGGGCTGGTTTCAGATCATTTCTCACCCCAGAGTCTTGTAATTACGGTGTCCACATTCCCCATTATATAAAATACTAGAATAAACCCATATGTCACATTACACATCACATTTTTTGCTGTTATATTTAATTGTCAAATATTACATTTTGCTTTTGAAATTATGTAGCTACCAGTCATTCATTTACTACACGATTGGCTAGGATTTCTGGGCTGTCATCATGAATTCATAGGACATTTTATAGAGTGAGAAAATCAAACTGTAGTATTATTTTCAAATATAAAAGTTTCATAACACTGTTTTAAAGTGAAGTTGACATAATTATGTATTTTATAGACATTTAACTGAAATGTATTACTTTTCTCTTTGTGTTTCAGATCCATTAAATTTTTTCCTCATCACACATGTTTTTACAGGCCTTGGGAAGAGCTCCTGCGCCAGAGGCCCTGTGCCGTGGGGCTGCCGACCAGATGGCCCTGCCTGTGGCTGTTGAAAGCCCTTCCCGAGGTTTGGGCCCGGTCTCACCTCACTTCCAGTGCCTTGCTGATTCCTTGCTCCTGCATATGTGCTCATGTTTTGGTTTCAGCTGGTACCAAAACAGTCACAAGCTCAGCACTTTCATCATCTCCTGCAAAATATCCAACCGCACTGGACAAGCTGGTAACTGGACACATGCTGAGGGCCATGGAGAGAGGTCACTCATCAATCACCTCACAGCCTTTTGCCATCTGGTTGCCTCCACCCTTTTCCACCCAGCACCCACCTTCACTCCCTCCATGTCCTCCAAACTACTATGCCAGCATGTGGCCACCCTGCTCTCCAGGGAGCCTGTGCACCATGTCCCCTTCCCTTTTCTGGCTCCTTCTCCCTCAAAGAGCAGACATGCCAGGAATGCCCACACTCCCTACACCCTGGAATGGTTTCCTTCTACTTACACAGCATTATCTGATGCACTGTTCCCTGAGAGCACCGGGCAGGAGCCCCTGCAGGGCACATCGCAGGATGGGGACCTCCCCACCCTTCAGGTCAAGGCTTTGGCTGGCCTTTGGCTTGTTTTCTTCGTTAGAACGTAATAAGATCAATTGCAATTCTAGTTTATTGAAACTTCACTTCTGCTCCTTGTCCGGCCTCTGGCTTCTTTGACCTTCAATATACCCCTGAGAGAGAGCTGTATCTCCCTAGACCAGTGGTCGGCAAACTGCAGCTCGTGAGCCGCAGTTTGCCGCTCTGTTGACTAATGAGTTTGCCAACCACTGCCCTAGACAACTGAGGAGTCAAGTGGGAATGTTCCAACTGAGACTCAGGCCTCTGGACTGCCCCTCCTGGCCTTTCTCAGGGTCTCCCCCACCCTTCTCCCCTGCAACTGTCTTTATTACCAGTACTTGGCTTTCTTCAGGGAAGAAATGCACTGCTCTGTGAATTTCCTTCAGCAAATACTGGGTACAGGCAAACGGCGCCTTGAAGGATGGGACGGAGCAGAGGGTGCAGGGTGGGCATCAGGGCCAACTTCTCCATCAGGCATAGGAGGCACGATGCCCAGGGCCCAGATGCTTTCAGACACCCACAAAAATGGTTTAACTTCTTTCAAAATCAGAAGAAAAACTACCTTATAGGTAGATGAGAGTGTTTTAACATAGAATTACAGGGGCCAGCTGCGGCGGGGGCCAGATATGGCGGGGATCTCCCTTTTCCACGTCCAGCACGGAAAGAGAGATGAACGAACCAGTTCTAAGTGGAGGCGGCCAGGGATTGAGAAATAAAAGAAAGAAAGAGACCAGACACGAAGACAGAAACAAAGCTGGGAGCCAGGTGGGACGCCATCCTCTCTGATGGAGAGGCAGGGACGACGACCTCGAGCCCACGCAGCAAGTTTATTTTATACCCCCAAATACCAGGAAGTAACACCAAAACTTAGGATCAAAGGAGCTTATTTGCATTCCTGAGTAGGCCCTAGCATTCCTGGTGCTTGACATATCAAAGCCCGCTAGGGGGACACCTGGACAAAGGTAAAAAGTCAGTACTGATAATACCCCCACCTTCTTGGGGAGGGTGTAACCCAGACGCGGCTCTGCCAATCGCCTCGGGCTCAGCTGACAACAATTTAAAGAAATGCCCATGTGCCTTCCCAGGCAGCCCTCTACATAGAATAGTAACATATTGGTCTTCATACAAATGTAGACTTAACATATTAATTCTTTTTTGTGGAGGAAGGGGGCCCACAAAGGCAAGAATCATCAGAGTCCACATCAGTCATAATGCAGTCTGGGCGGGGAGGGGTCTGCAGACTGAACTTGGCACGAGAGAGGCCATTTAATGGGACAGGGTGCTACCAGGGGGACAGAGAGCTGGCACCACCTGAACTATAAGCAATCACCTCTCCCAATAGGTGAGCCAGGTGAATTAATGAAAAGGCTGATTCTGTCATCAGAGTCAGCATGGTTTGGGTCCAACTGCCCAGTCCTCTCAGGGTACTTTTCATAAGGGAGATATCACACAGTGTACAGTGTGTTTTTTTCCTGACAAAGGAAGACCACAAATTAGCCCAGGTTTAGGGTTAAGTCAGTTCTTTATCTCATATCAGGTCAGTGGACATGGGCACACTGCCTTGCCTGACGCACCAGAAGTAAAGCCCGGGACCTTGCCCTGGATCCACTTTCTTTGTCTGGGGTAGTTTGTTTCTGCCTTGGTCTTTCTCCTCAGTTACAGCTCAACCCCCGGCTCCCTGCAGGACAGATGGGCAGTCCATCAGAAAGCGTTGGAGCCTTGCCAGGCTCATCCTCAAACTGACCACCCCGTGGTGCCCCTCCTCTCCTGTGTTAGCATCCTCTGCAGGGAAGCAGCATAAACCGGTAAAAAGAACTTGAGTTTGCACACAGCCAACTGTGTGTCCCAACCCCAGCTCTGCTACTTCCCGGCTCTGTGTCCTTTCAAGAGCCTCAATTTTGTTATCCATGAAAATGGGCATATTTTACCTATTCATATAGTTGTGACTATTGAATGAGGTAACTTATGCAAAGCCCATAGAACCGGTGGGAGCTTAGGTCTGAAAGCAGGGTCTAGGGCACATAGTCATGTAATATAAAGAAATAGCAATACCTTGGATCAAAGATGGGGTTGTGCAGTCCTTGGCACTTCCTCCGTCAGGCATGAAGTAGTTCTCTCTTCTTTTCCATGACTCTTCCTACCTACCAATAATCTGCCTTCATGGTTCTACCTGCCACCCGGCCTCCACCAGCCCTGGGAAGACAGTGTGGTGTGATGGGAAAAGCTATGATGCTAGGTCAGGCACCCTGGATTCCAGTGTGAACCTTGTTGCCCCTTAGCTGCAGGATTTGGGCAACTTGTTTCAACCATCTGGTCTTCAGTTCCATATCCACAAAACTAGGTCTTCCTTTGTGAGATAACTTCGATCTCAATCTCCGTCTGTCTGTCTGTCTATCCGTGGTTTCTAACTCACCTCTTAAAACCCTTGTGAGTAGGGATGGTAGGGGAATCTTTTGTTCTAAAATTTAGTCTTTAACCTCAGTTCCTGACCTACTAGTAGACCCAAGGCCTTTTTAATCTCTGGAGTGATCTGAGTGTCTTTTGTTCTAATGAGGTGACTCTTGAATCCTGGATGGGAGCTAGTCCCCAGAAAGACCAAGCCTTGGTTGGAAGCTTGGAACTTTCAGGTCCTGCTCTCATTCTCTGGAGGAGGCAGGGGCTGAAAATGAAGTGAGCAATCAACCATGTCTACATGAAGCCTCCATAAGAATCCCAATAGTATGGGGTTTGGGGAGCCACATCTACATGCTGGGAGGGTGGCACACCTCAACGCCATGGCAAGAAGCTCCTGCTTTATCATATACTTTGTAATAATTGGTAAACATCGTTTCCTGAGTTCTGTGAGCCATTGAGCAAATTATTGAACCCAAAGAGGGGGTCATGGGAACCCTGATTTTATAGTTGGTCAGTCAGAAGTGCAGGTGCCTGAAGTGGGGGTGGTCTTGTGGGACTGAGCCCTTAACCTGTGGGGCCAGATGCTAACTCCAGGTAAGTAGTGTCAAAACTGAATTGAATTGTAGGACACCCAGCTGGCATCAGAGAATTTCTTGATGTGTGGACAACGCGCACATCTGATGTTGTTATGCCCAGTGTTCAGGATCCCCAAAAACCCACCAGGAAGGAGCCGAGCCCAATGCAAGAGCAAGAGAACCTTTATTCGTGCTAGCACGAGCTCCCGTCTCCAGCAATCACCTGTGCAGTGGCAGGAGAGAGAGAGAGAGCTTTGGGAGAACAAAGGCTTTATAGAGGGTCCAAAGCAGTGGGCAGGGGGAACATTCCTGGCTCCCATCGATTGGTCAGGGGGCAGGATCAGGAGTCTGGTTACGCAGGGGTACTGTGCAGTTTGCCTAATTTGGACTGAGTCCACTTCTCTGCCTATTGGCAGGTTTGTGAAAATGTTACATACTTGCTGTTTACAGGGAAGGGCAGCAGGAAGAGTTGCAGAACGGGCAGGTACAAAACAAAAGAAACATTATAAAAGTAACAAAAAGAACTCCATGGGGTCAACCTAGTTTTAGCTCTATCATTCCCCCCTTGTCATGAGACTTACGGGCCCAATCATGGGTCGGTTTGCATTTCTACCTCGCCTTCTGTTGCTAGAGGTCTGTACTGGGTGCGCAGGACCACTTTTAAGCACATTAACCACATCTTGTTTTTGTAGAGCAAGTAACCCAAGACAAAACAGTTTTTTTCTAAGCAACGTCAGGATCATGCCATTGATGACCATGTTATTCACAGGATCATCCTGTTCTTCAGAAAGCTGACAGTGTTCTATGAAAGAAGGCCTACGTGCTGGGAAGGGGCCATGAGACTGTATCTCAAGGCCTGGCCTGGTGTCAGCACTGACAGCTCTATCTAGGGCATAGTCCATGGTCTCTGGAAGGGCAAAAATTCCCACTCTCCAACAATGTCAGAAGTGTTTTGAGTGTGGCAGTACTTTGATTTCATGATTCTGGGCAAAAGCAATGTTTGTTCACATTGGGAAAAGATTGGGGAGTCTTTGTTGAAGGGTATTGCATGATATACACCACACTACACTATGAACACGGGACATGGAAAACCTCACCAGGGCAGGCAGAGTGGAAGGCTGCTGTCTTGCATTAACTCCTCTAGGCTCATGTCCTGAAGGTGAAGCTGACTTTTAAGTAGTGCATCAGCAATCCAAAGAGTGGCTGGAAGGCTCCTATGCTGCTCCTGGTGTGCCCTTCAGTGATACTCTGACTAAGGTGACGGGGAAAATGGACCTTCACAGCTCACACGGGTGAGACCAACAAAATCTCTCTGCAAATCCTGGAGACTCTCGAATTCCAAAGAGCCAGGGGAGGTCACAACTTTCAGACCAAGATCAGACCTCACCAACTTTCCCGCATCCAACCTGAAAATCCCTGTGCTACCGATGCAGCCCTAGTTCCTTTCCCTGAAGTTGACCGGCTGCAAACACAGACGTTTAGGGAGAGGCCACCTGGGGGCCAGGATGGGGGCCAAAAGGACAATCCCACACTTAGCAATAAATTTGAGAGTGGGGTGGGGAACAATGGAAGAGATAGCAATTCTGGAATTCCTATCCTGTGGGTTCCCACCCCATCCTCCTTGCAGTACGGAAACCACTTAGATAATCATGCAGTTAGATAATTTCCCAGTCACAGTGTGGCGAGCACCCAGAGTAAATCACTTCCTTTCCCGCCCCTGGGAAAGTGTCTCTCTGGCTCGGATCATAATGTAAATGATCTGCCTCCAGGGCGCTGAGACTGAGGTTAAGTGTGGAGAGCACCGGAGCCAAGGGTCTGAGCTCCAAGGATTGATGAGCAGTGAAAAGACAAGGTAAAGAAGAGGTGATTCTGGGGTAACACAGTCCCTGCTTCAGACAAACTTGACTCCTCCCAACCCAGAAAGAAGACATTTGCAGTTTTCAAAACCTAAAGAATTATTTTAAGTATAAATACAAAAAATATTTAAAATATGACTTTATTTATAAGATTTCTATTTACACATAACTATCCAATAGCAAGTGTTATATCCTCACTAAAATTAGATTAATTTTGTAAAAAAAAACACTGGAACAAGATATGAGATAAGTAGGAGGACAAACAGCCTCCCTTTAGAGGAAGGGGTCAACACACTTTTTCTGTAAAAGCCCAGATGGTTAATACTTTAGACTGTGAACCATAAATTTCGGTCACAGCTACTCAACTCTGTCTTTGTGACACAGAAGCAGCCACAGACATCACATAAGTGAGTGGATGTAGCTGTGTTCCAATAAAACTTTTATAAACACTGAAATTGGAATTTTTCAAATTTTTACATATCAGGAATTATTCTTCCTTTCAGTTTTTTTTTTTCCCTAACCACTAAAAAATTTAAAAACCATTCTTAGCTCTCAGGTTGTACAAAATCAGGTTGTGGGTCAATTTGGCCCATAAGCGATGGTGTGCCCGGTTCAGAAAACTTCCAAGGCAAAAGCGAAATGAAGGCAAAGCTGTTTCCCGTTAATGCAGGCCTTCCCCTGTGGCTCTGGCATTTTAAAATAAGACAAGTGGGTACGGAAAACGGAAGGTCAAAGGAATGCGTGAGCAACACAGGGATTCCAAGAAGAGTAAGGGGGAATATTTTGAAGAAGGTCCCTCGTTGCCACCTTGTGAACAGCTATTGACTTTACCTTCAGGGGGGTGAGTTTCACCTATTGAATTCCTTACATTTTTATCTACTTCTTTTATCTTCTAGGAACATACCAAGTGCAGAGGTGATGAAAAGAGCCCCTGCCCTCTCACAGGGGCAACTACTATTAAATAATGAAGGGTCCTGCCCACTCAGTAATAGGATCCAATCATTCATGGACAAAATGCTTTTGAGCACCTACTACAAGGCAGGTCCTGAGTTAGGTGGCAGATGTCCCTAGATGAATACATTCTGAAGATACTGATGGTAAGTGACTTTGTTTCTCAAAATAATCTTATTTTCTTGAGGGAAAAACAGAGGCACAGAGAGGGTCAAGCAATATCAAAGAGAGAAACCAAAGTGTGGTTGGTATCTGTCTTAGCAGGGCTGGGTCTAGGGTGAGGTGAGGCCCTTAGGGTGCAAAAGTTAAGGAGGCATTCTGCATGACCTTGAGAGTGAGTACCTCCTTACATTTTGCATCTTAGTGATTTACTTGCCTCCTCCTAGTCCTTAGCTCCTCTTCAGTCCTGCTGTGGTCCTGGGAGGGCTGGAGAGGGCATTTGTGGGTCTGGATACCTCGTGTTCATGTCACCTTCCTAAGATGCTCCTGTTTCCTGGTGAGGAATTACTTCTTTCTCACTGTATAGTCTGAACTCTCCCAGGCCTCCCCCTCCCAGATCCCACCCAGATCACATGCTCCCTTTCTGGACTGTGACTCCTGAGCTGAATTGGGTTGGTTTCTGTTTCTTCCTACTGCCTGCGTGACAGCTTCAGCCTCTGAGCGATGCCAGTGTTACGCACCAAGACACACCTTGGAGCGGGAGCCCCACTACTCCATGCGGCCCACAGACAGCATCCTTGGCACTCCTGGGGTCTGGTCAGACATACAGAACCGCGAGCCTGCCCCTCAGCCCTCACCACAGTCAGAACCTGATTTTGACAAGACCCTCAGGTGATTCCTGCGCCCACTTATGTGAGGGAAGTGCAAATCTACACCTTCCTCCAACCCCCACCACTGCTCTCCATTGCTGCTGCCTTGAGCTTCACAACCACAGGGTCCTGGGAAAGGGGGTCTTTCCTGGAACTAACTACACAACTCAAGGAAGCTCAGGGATGGCCCTCCCAAGACGGGCCATGGCATTGATGAGCTATGCAGTCTGTTTAGGATACCCTTTACACATTTGTAATTCAAAATGACATTTAAAAATTCACTATAAAATAAGTGGAAGTAGAGCAAGGATACTCAGATTTTTTTCTAATGATGACTTCAACACTTTTTTGGGGAAATGTAAAACATTAAATTCTATCATTTCTTTTTTTTCCATTCTCTTGGGCACCCTGCTTCTGCTGATACACTCAGTACACAGCCCTGTGGGACCAGCGAAGTGCCAGCTCTGTGGCTGAGGGATGCTCACCCAGCTCTGCGGAGGCGGCCGTGAGACCCTCTTCCTGGAAGACCAGGGATGCAGCATGGTGAGGAGGTGGGTGGTTGAAAACTCAAGGGAGTCCCTGCTCTGAGGATTTCTGGAGTGCTTGCTATCCCCTTCCTGGGCTCTGAGTCAAGAATTTGTAATTGAAGCCTCAGGACAATAGAGTGAAAGGAAAGATGTTCCCCGGTGTCGGATATCCTGACCAACCAGATCCAAAAGCACAGAGCAGGTGCTTGGCTTTTGTTCCCGGTGTTGGCAGGGCCCCTGTGCCTGGCCCCACACCCCAGACCCCTCTAGACAAAAGCCACAGCTATGCAGCAGAGCTCCCGCTGGATCCAGGACCTGCTCTAACGGACCACGGCCTCCTTCCTCCTGCTGACCCCCCAGTTTCAAGGCTAAGGTTCAGAGGCAGGAGCAAGCCACATCCCCAAAGAGGATACCACGAAGCTGGGCCTCGGATGCTAAGGATTTCACCCAAGGAGGATGAGGATATTGCTACTGTCTGAAGAAAACGTCAAGGACCCGAGGTAACTGTCCTGTGTCTGAGAATAGGATCACCAAGCAGGTGAGCTGGGTTTTCACAGTGTCATTGAGAAGTCCCCAGGAAACCAAACCCCCACCCTGCCCTGGGGGAGACACAGGAGCTGGCACTCTCCACTGGAAGCCACGAGGAGGCAGCTCCCAGACAGCTGGCGATGGCTGGGCATCCCCTCCATCAGTCAGAGCTTACTCAGGGCCCTCCCCGCTGGAGAGGGGCTGCTCTTACCGTTCACCAACACTGGAGTTTAGTCCCGATGGGCCATGAAGCCTTGCCTCCTTGTGATTTCAGGGGCTACCTGGCCCTGAACCATCCTGCTGTCGGAACATCAGAGGCGGCTTTGAGGGAGCAAAGACAGCCCCATCCGGCAGCTCCACAGGTGAGAATGGAAGCAACAAAGGGCAGCCTTTTCTTTGAAGCCTGGGGAGAAGTGGTCTAAGGGCAGATTTCAAGGACACAAGACTCAGGTGTATTTAAATAATAACGCAACAAAAGAAGTTGTCCGTCATCGAGAGTTTGCTGTGTCAGACACGGCACTGAACACTCTACATGTACTGTCAATCATGCCCTGAATACAGGTCCTGTTTTCATCATCCTCACCTTGCCGATGGGGGAAGGAAGTGAAGTAGCTCACGCACAGTCAGGCGACCAGTAAGTGGCAGAGGTGGCTTTCAAATTCTGGTCTTACTGCAAAGCCTGGGATTTTAACCACTATCTTAGACTGCGAGCAGCTTAAGCTTGTTTTATCTTTTCTTCCCTCTGTCACGGCTCATTACCACTAATTAAGGGTCTTCTCAAAACCAGGCAAGAATGGCCCTGGTCAGTACACACCCAATGGCCTGAGCCCACACACCCATTATTCACTTTTGTCAGCTCTGGGTCTAGACATGAGGTACAGGAAAGGGGGGAGTGGTGCTGGCTGCTGTGCAAGCATCTCTTGAAGTTCAAGTTTGTGTGTTTTGTTGGTGGGAGGAAGGGGGGCAGGGAGGAATGGATAACACGCAAGATTTCTTAAAGATCTCTATTTCAGCTAGTTCGGAGAAAGCGTTTTGTTTCTTTTTTAAAGAACCAGAAGCCTGGAAATCAAATGGGCTGTCGGGTCCAGGATGGAGCAGGAATCTCTACATGGTTAGAGTTTAGCACTATGCAGAGCGGGACAAAAGTAGGTGTACAGTTGTGAGTATGCAAACCACAGAGTTTATTCTTGTATTATTATTTATTAATTATTGTATTATTTTCCATACGATCAACTGTAAACATACTTTGCCCCACCCTATATTTAGGGTATGCCTACATTTAAAAAAACTTTTTTTAAAAAACATGTGTGTTTTCATTTCCTATGAATCAGAACATATCCAAATTACAAAGAATTCACATCAGTTCTTGTTATGAAAGCCACAAATCAGAAATAATCTAAATGAACAAAAATAGGAGAACAAATTATGACACAGTAACCAGATGGAATATCATATAATGATACCACTAATTTAGCAACATAGGGAGGGCTTATGCAAAAGTTTCTGAATAAAAAATCAAGTTAGAATAAGAAGCTCTGCACATAGAAAAAATACATGAAAATATTTTAAATTGTGGTGAGATTATGAGTGACCTTTTACTTTATAGATTTTCTCTATGTTTTTACAATGTTTTGTGACATAAACTCAGTTATATGGTGGCTGGTACTTTATGTGTACATTTCAGTTTCTTGACTTTGAACCCTGTATCCAAATGTGGCAAAGAGCTTTTCATTTGAACTTGCAAATTGCTGCATGAAATTTACATATTCCTCTAACTACCTAACACATCTCTATTGCTGTTATACAAACTGAAATTAATCTTCCAGGTTAGTTTTTTCAATCCAAATTTTAGTGTGCCACATTTATCAGCAATACTTTATCTTTCCTGGGTGGGAACCAAAACTAGAAAAGCAAAAGACCTCGCAGCCCCCGGCTGTTCCTATCTACCCAGTCGTGAAACCCAATTCTGTCTGGCACACCACCTCACTTTTCATCTTCCCTGGAAGGCTGGAAAAGGGGTTATCTGGAGATTCCCAAGGCTCCTAACGTTAGGGAGGCTGAAGTCTGGTGACCCCAGCCAATGAGGCCACTGTCTTCTCGAAGGACCACAAGAAAGAACACTGGGAGTCTTTCCAGGGCAGAAGTGTAGAGGTGACTCTCAGCTCCTCCACCTCCCTGGGGGAATAGGAAGCAGGTTTTATAGTCTCTCAGCATCTATATAATTGTTTATTATACTCTACTCTTTGTTCTGAAGATTGACAGATGCTCTAGGACAGTGGTCGGCAAACTCATTAGTCAACAGAGCCAAATATCAACAGTACAACGATTGAAACTTCTTTTGAGAGCCCAATTTTTTAAACTTAAACTTCTTCTAATGCCACTTCTTTAAAATAGACTCGCCCAGGCTGTGGTATTTTGTGGAAGAGCTACACTCAAGGGGCCAAAGAGCCGCATGTGGCTCGCGAGCCGCGGTTTGCTGACCACAGCTCTAGGATAAGAGCAAAAGTATATAGTAAGATCTCCTCCCCACCCCCCAATTAAATGGCATAAAACAAGGGGTGGGGGTAGGTAAGAGGGGAGAAATCTTAAATAAGGCCAGCCGAAGAAACCTACAATAAAGAACAAAAAGCTTGCCCAGCTGGAATGGCTCAGTGGATTGAATGTCATCCCATGTACCAAGAGGTTGCTGGTTCGATTCCCAGTCAGGGCACATGCCCGGGTACCATACTCGATCCCCAGTGCGGGGTGTGCAGGAGGTAGCGGATGGGTGTTTCTATCTCTCTCCTTCTCCCTTTCTCTCTCTCTAAAAAAATCAATAAAAACATAAAAAAAAAAAAAAAGAACAAAAAACTTGGTGGGCTAGGGTAAACAGCAAAACCAAACTAGCAGAGATTTTGTTTCTAAGGTTTGACAGGTAAGGAAGGGTGAGTTGAGAATGGCCTGTGGCTGGAGACTCCTGAGAAAATTATACAGCATGCCCAAGAGAGCTGTTTCCATTCACTTCAGGTGGTTAAAAATCTTCCAGGAAGGGGGCACACTGTTTTCAATGCATTCCTGTGTCACTGATTCTCAATTTGCCAGGCTATCATACATATCCTGCTATTTTTTAATGTGTGTGTATTGCTTCCTCTAGATTATAAGTCTCCTGAGGGCAAGGAGTCTACTTTATGCTTTTTCTATATTGTCCTACAACCCCCAACCTAAAGTCACTGACATAATGTGCTTCTTAAGTGGAAATAGAATTTAATTCTTAGTCCCTTGGGCCAAATCATGTATAATCTTAATTTCCACATATTTTCTAGTGAATAGAAGACAATATGAAAGTCCTTTTTGTGTTTAAGAAGAAGTGAGCAGAATAAGAGGTTAGAGGAGTGATTTGCAACCCCTGTGTCACAGCACACTGGTGTGCTGCAATAATTTTTAAAACATGCAATGCCTGACTATTTAGTCAGAGGCACTGACCTCTTTACCCTTAGATTGTCAAAGTAAAAAATGACAACAGCCAACACAATAACAGCCATCCAGTGTGAATACCCTGTTATGAGTGACAAATATATCTATATATATAAAGAGGTAATATGCAAATTGTCCAGGATGCTGTAACATCACGACTGCTCAGAAGGAGGCTGCATGCACAGGTGGGTGGGAGGGGACTGCAAGCGAGGTGAGGCAAGCCATGGATGCCGTGGCGGCCTGAGCAGGCCTGGAGTGGAGACAGGGGGCCTGCCAGCGCCGCTGCAGCAGCCTGAGCAGGCCTGGAACGGAGATAGAGCCCGCCTCTGTGCGTGAGCTGCAGAGGAAACACCTTTTATGACCACTTATAGGCTAAGTTCCTATACACCACTCACAGTGTTCTTGGTAACTTGGGTAATAAGAATCTAAGAAGGTGATCTAGGGTTTTTCCACCTCACTCCTGGAGGAAAAAATGAAGGTCCACTGCTAAAGGAGCTAAGAAATGTCATATCCTGCCCTAGCCGGTTTGGCTCAGTGGATAGAGCCTTGGCCTGCTGACTGCAGGGTCCGGGTTTGATTCTGATCAAGGGCATCTACCTAGGTTGCAGGCTCCTCCCTAGCCGGGGCCAGGTCACAGCTCATGTCCCTCTCACATTGATGTTTCCGTCTTTCCCTCTCTTTTTTATGCTGACTAAAAATCAATGGAAAAATATCCGCAGGTGAGGATAAAAAGAAAGAAAGAAAGAAAGATCATATCCTATGAAAGAGACATGAAAATGTCTTGAAAATGTCTAAGGAAAGTTGTCATTTTTTTGTGGTGAAGGGACTGGAGTCTGTGTTGATGAAAACACCTTGGTGGCTGCAGCAGCCAGCAGTTGCAGCAGCAGCAGGGTGATGGGGGTAGCGCCTTCCCCTGATCAGCCTGGTTGCCTCCTGCAGAGGGAGGCCAGACTGAGGCTTGTAGGGAGCGGGCCTAAGCTGTCAGTAGGACATCCCCTGAGGGCTCCTGGACTATGAGAGGGGCAGGCAGGGCTGAGGGACCCCCCCTCCCCCGTGCATGAATTTTGTGCACTGGGCCTCTAGTATATATATAAAAAGCCAGCGACATTAACGACCATAATGACTGGTCGCTATGATGCCCACTGTGGCCAGCGAACCTCCAATCAGGGGGTGGGGCTGGCCCGCCAACCTCCTGCAGCCCCTCCCTCTGCCTGGTTCCACCCCAGATCGCCCACCCCCCCCCCATCCCATCAGGGGCAGGGCTGGCTGGCCAACCACCCATGGCCCCTTTCCCAGGCCACTGGCCGCCAGTTGGTACCCCTCACCCCATTTGGGGCTGGGGCCGGCTGGCCCACCACCCACGGCCCCTCCCCATGGCTGCCCCCGCCCCCAATCAGCCCCCAAACCCCAATCGGGGTTGGGGCCCGCCCGCCAATCGCCTGCAGCCCCTTCCCCCAGCCAGTCAGGCCCTGATTGGGCCCCGATAGGGGCGCATCAGCTGGCCAAACTCCCACCATCTCCTCCTCACAACAGGCCCAGCCCCGATCTACCCCAACTGGGGCCAGGCCAGTCGGATCCCACTTGTGCATGAATTCGTGCACTGGGTCTCTAGTAGGTCTATAACAGAGTTGCATCTTATTGGTCATGTCGCATAATGAGTTTGCATATGATTGGTTATTTTATTTTTATTATTTTTAATCTTCACCCAAAGATATGTATTTACTGATTCTAAAGAGAGAGAGGAAGGGGGAGGGAGAGATAGAGAAACATCAATGTGAGAAAGAAACATCAACTGGTTGCCTGCCATACACACCCTGGTTGAGGATCAAACCTGCAATCTGGGTATGTGCCCTGACCAGGAATCAAATACATGAACCTTTGGTGTATGGAATGATGCTCCAACCAACTGAGCCACACCAGCCAGGGCAGCACCTGCTTTTTTAGAAAGTCAGTTTGGAGCAAAAAGGGTAGGTAATTACTATTATTATTATTATTAATTTTTTTGTAAACCCATCAAAATTATATCCATTTTTTTGGTCAGATTGGCAACGAATATATTTTTTGGTGTGCTGCAGAATTTTAGGAATTCATTTATTGTGCCATGAGATAGTTTGAAAATCGCTGGATTAGAATAATAACAAAATTAGTCAGAGGAGAAAGAAAGAGCACAAGACAGAAGCAGTAGACATCCCCAGATAGAATTTTCAAGTAGAGGATTATCAATTGAGGAGATGTGAGCAATTTATTCAGGATTTGAGACTAGAAACACTTATTGAGGCACATTTTCTTTACATTTAGTACATTCCTACTCCTAGGCAAATTATTCTACCTTGTTCCCTTTTAATTTCTTGCGAAAGTGCTAAGGCAGACAATCCTGGAGTGTTCTAGAAGATTCTGAGAACACAGCAGGAAGACAAATCACGGAATGGCAATCTTCAAGTTGAATAAGCCAACAATTATGCCCTAGCTGGGTTCCCAGATGCAGACATGCTAGCCCTCTCTATGGGGCCACCTAAAAACAAAAACGAAAAACCTTCTGCCTGGGTGCTGGCTCACATTTCCAATAGGCTGGCCACTGGGTTTTTAGCAATGATACTTCACCATTTTGGATCAGCTAATGGTGTTGAATGGGTTCAGAACAGGCCTCCCCAAGATGTGCCACTTTGGCATGTAAATTATTTTGAACTAAAGGTAATCAAGACCCTCTGGCTCATGAAAACTTTTACCTCTTCCTTAAAGAATGTAAACGTGGGCCTTGCCCAGAGAACGAGTGAGGTCTGAACTGCCTTCACTGACGCCTGCAGCAAGGCCTCAGAGCCAGATCCCATGCTCCGTTCCCTCACTCAGCAGCATGTCCAGTGCAGTTCATGAATGGAGCAACAGAAACTTATTTTCAAGGGCCAGTGTGTTGCTTAAAAATGAAATTTGAGCCTATTACTTTGAGACATTCTTCACCTCCTGTGTACAGGTGGTTCACGACTCCAGAATTATTACTTCAGCATTTGTGTCTTGGGTCATTTGTCCTATCAACAAACATATTTTGAATTTGTACAATGCAATGAGTGGACTCTGGCGGAATGGTACTCAGGGTTTTCATGTTTAAGAGGAAAAAAGTTATTTTCAATTTCCCTAAAGACCCAGTGCAGTGTGGGAAGAAGAAGGCCCAGGGCTGAAGAGCAGAAAGGAAGTGGAGGAAGAGTAAGGGGGAAGAGGGACTCTACTCATATCACCTCATCTCGTTTTGTTCTCAGCCTTGCCAAGAAGCACACGAGCATGTGAAGAGGCAAACCATCTATCTCCTCCTTTAAGGATAAAGAACTTGCTGCTCAAATGGTAAAATTAACCAAAGGCACACAGTGAGTGCTGGAGCAGGATTCAAAGCTGGCCCCTCTGCTTGCCAACCCCCACACGGGCTGCCTGCCTCACAGGAGAGCTGAACTCCATGGGGTTGACCCAATCAGCTGAATGACCTTGAGCAAGCCACTAACCAGCTAACCGTCTCTAGGCCTTGATGAGCATAAGCCTTCTTTACGCTCTGAATCGACATTTCAGTTAGGGCAGTGGTTGGCAAACTGCAACTCGTGAGCCACATGCGGCTCTTTGGCCCCTTGAGTGTGGCTCTTCCACAAAGTACCATGGCCTGGGTGAGTCTATTTTGAAGTGGCGTTAGAATATGTTTAAGTTTAAAAAATTTGGCTCTCAAAAGAAATTTCAATCGTTGTACTGTTGCTATTTGGCTCTGTTGACTAATGAGTTTGCCGACCGCTGAGTTCGGGCATCAGCCCTGGCAGGCCCTGATAAGGTCTGCACTCCACTCTGCTCCCCACGGCCCTGGCAAGCGATGGAAATAAAACTCACAGGCAGCAGGAACCAGTTCCACCCTCCAGGTCAATACCCATTTGTCAAAAAGTTGGCAAAAGTTGCATTCATATTAGTGAAACCTCAGCATAGCTGCATGCACGGTTTGACACACAGAATGTATGACATCTGTTGGAGGAATGTAGCTCTGAAAACCCTCAGTGTCAAAAAGTGTATATAATGGAAAGAACACTTCTTGCACTGCCTGACATTTCTAATTTCTTTCCAAACCCCCGTCTCCAATTCTGGAAATGATGGCTCCCCGAGCACCTCTGTGCTGCTTTTTTTTTTAATTGGATAATTCAGATTTTTTTTCTGTTCATCTGACTGTAGATTGAAAAAAAAAATCACATCTACAAATTGTGTTGACAAATAGAAAAAAATGGTTAACATACTCAAATATTTGTTCAAGAAAAAAAGACTTGTTTTCTGGAGAAAAAAAGACAGGCTAAATGTATTAAATTCTGGAGGATACATACTAGTGAATGCTACCGGCACCTCTAGGATCAGTAAGTAAGGGAACTGTTCTCTTCAATGCGTCTCAGACTGTACCCACAAAGCCCTTTCCTTTCATCCTTAACAACAGATTGCAGAACTCTCATCACAAATTTAAACATTTGGAAGATGATTATATTCTTCCCCTAAGCCTTTCTCTGCAGAGTTCCACAACAGGGCCCCTTCCAGCTGTTCGCACTTAAGTCTGGGCCTGCCTGGTTCTAGCAATGGGATTTCGAGTATGAATCCTGAATTCCTTCTCTGTACTTCATGGTTCTCTAAAGGTGACCACATCGGCTCCCAGCCTTGGCGTTGCCACTCCAAAAAGCCCTAATCTCTCTCCCGACCTCCCAGAGTGGCGTGTTCCATTTATCTCACTGGGTCAGACCCAAGGTGTGCGTCACGTGGGGACAGGGTGTTCTCCCTTTCCTATTTATCAGGAAGATCAGGTACTAATTCTTTGAAATGGCATGATGTTTCATTAATTGATTTCATCTGAGCCCTGGGACCCAGGGAGGAAGTTCAACCACCCACTGTAGTCACTGTGTTTCCTCCTCTCCCAACTATACCTGGCTTCGTCTGTTTCTATGTCTAGTTGGTGCTTTTCTTCTGCTGTAAAACGTCTGAAACAAGGAGAGGAAGAATCCACACAGGGCTTTGCTGTCACACAGCTCTGGGTTTGGAACCCAACCCCACGACTTGTGAGCTATGGAACTGAGTAGGTTCACTCAGCCTCCCCAGACCTGTTAGTAAAATGGGGACAGATGTGAAGCTGAAGTAACACTTGCCAGGTGCTCACTACAGGTACTGGCACATGGTATCTGAGAACAGCATTAATAACCATCATCATTTGGCTCTAGCTGGTTTGGTTCAATGGACAGAGCATCAGCCCATGGTCTAAAGGATCCCGTGTTTGATTCCAGGCAAGGGCACGTACTTAGGTGAGTGCAAGAGACAACCCGTCGATGTCTCTCTCTGTCCCCCTCCTTCCCACTCTAACAACAAAAACCCATCATCATTTGGGGCAAAGTTAGCATTGCGCCAGCTTCACCAAGTAGGATATTAAATACTGTTCGTGGTGGCCTACCGACATGGCAGGCTGAGGACAGCAGCAGTTAATGGTCATCAAGCAGGTGCCAGGGGCTGTGCTATGTACATTACTACATGAGCTATACATTCAAACTCCACAACAATCACCAAAGAGCTAGCTACTAATCTCCCCCTTTCACAGATGAAGAATCTCAGATTCAGGGACTTGACAAGCTGGAGCAGCTAGCAAAGAGGAAGCCAGGTCTGGCTCACACAATGCAAGAGTGCTGGGTTTAGGAAAGGCCTCTGACTAGGGTAGGCAGAGGTGTCTGTCTCGGAGGACTGGCAGTGGGGAGCCGACGGTGGTGAAGGGGTGGGAAGGTTGAGACCCAGAGCGTTTATTCACCTTACACTTTTTTTCTGTGAAGAGAAAATACCTGATCCAAGGGCTTGGAAGAGCAGCTACAGAGAGCAGCAATACTTTTCAGTGAAACTATTACCCATGCATCCAAATGCGTTTTCTTTCTAGTCTACCACGTTTGCTTTTCATGAGGATGTCCCTCTTCTCCCGGCAGCACCAGTCTGGCCAACTACCAGTGCTTATAACCTTTTCTGTTTGTCTGCTTCAAGTCAAACAGCCTATGACATTTTCAGTGTCCAAGTCTGAGGAAATAAAGATGTATTGGAATTTAGAACTCACGGTTAGAAAGCAAAAAATCATAAAGGCTCTTAAAGCAATACTTCCAAGTAGAATCACACTGCTGGTAGAGCGTGCAGATTTGGTGCTCAACCCACCGTCTGTTGATGTGTGTGTATGCCACTGCCGAAGATTTAGCTGATATTTGAGGGGAAATCTCCAAACCAGTGAAATTACTACAAAAGGCCTCCATGTGTATGCAGATTAACACCAACAGCATGGAGAAAGGCTTTGGGGAAGGGTCTTTCCAGCTTGCTGGTCACTTGAACAGACCAAAAGAGATGCTGCCTGGAATGTTTTTGGGAGGATAATATGTGGAACCCAGTTTTCCCCCGACTCTGGTATATTGTTTTGCTTTAAGAAACCATTCATGAGAGAAGGTAGGTTGATCATATGATCTAAAGTTCACCAAGTAAAAACATACAAACGACAGGACCACCAAGTTTAGAAAATGTCCTACAATGTGCATTTTATTCCATATCATTATACAATGTCTTTATGTACAGTAGTCCCCCCCTTATCCACGGTTTCATGGTCCTCAATTTCAGTTAACTGAGGTCAACCATGGTTGAAAAATATTAAAATATTTCAGAAATGAACAATTCATACGTTTCAAATTGCGCGTCGTTCTGAGTAGCGTGTTGAAATCTTGCGCGGTCCTGTTCCATCCCGCCCAGGACATGCATCATCCCTTGGTCCAGCATCTCCACACTCTACGATCCCCGCCCTTTAGGCTCTTAGTTGCCATCTTGGTTACAGATTGACTGTCTCAGTATCACAGTGCTTGTGTTTAAGTGACCCTTATTTCACTTAATAATGGCCCCAGAGTGCAAGAGTAGTGATGCTGGCAATTCAGATATGCCAAAGAGAAGCTGTGAAGTGCTCCCCAAGTGAAAAGGAATGTATGTACAGGAAAACACACGTAGCATACAGGGTTCAGTACTATCCGCAGACTCGGGCATTCATTAGGGGTCTTGGGACATAATCCCCGTGGATAAAAGGAGGGGAGCTACTGTAGTTACCACTCTTAAGAAAATGTTTTTTATCAATTGTATGTAGTGCCTAAATTTCCACAGAAAGAGTGGAAATCCACATTGCCTGCTATCCTATGAGTGGAAAACGAGCTCCAAGTGTGCTGATTAGAAGGAAATAGAAGTCTTGAAAGAGCAGCATGGCTTACAAACTCTTGGCTTTAATGAATTTGGACATACAGAATCCACAGTCTCGTCTCATAGTAAAACTCAAGACAGAATAAATTAGTGTTGGACAGAATTCTAAATTGTACAACATTGAACAAAAGACCACAGTGGGACCTTTTGTTTCAAGTAGCACCAATCCACACCTGATTGTTTCCAACAGCGATCTTCCTGTTGGTTATGTCGTTGGCACTCTGAGGGGAAATCTTTCTGCTTCAGTGAGGACTGCTAGACTGACTAAGCATACCAAGTTGCTAAACTCTCTATGAAGTGTGGCAACGTCAACCTGGGAAATGGCACATTGAAATCGCCCTCGCTCTGTCACGGGCCTGCCTTTGTGTGTGTGTGTGTTTCCCCACCCCATGATGCAGCCGTACTTGTGGGTGTTTTTGTGACAGTGGTAAAAGTAAATAAAAATGCATTTAAGGGGTTTCATGTTAAGCATGGTGTTAAAAAAAAAAACAAAAACACAAAATAAGACAAAAAACAACAAAAACAACATGAACGAATGTGGTCGCAGCTAAGGAGGTTTTCACATGTTGTTTAACTCCAGTAAAGTCTGATCCAGCATCTGATGCATACTAAGGTTTTCTTCTTTGGCATGAGCCACTTTCTCTGTGGTGGGATTAGAAAATTAAGTCATGAATAGCTGCGCTTTGGACACAATGGTGGTTTGTACATTTAGGCAGGCAAACATCAATCACAAACACAGGATGAGATGATTAGGACTAGGCATGCTTGTAAGACATTTCTCATTTCCAGACAAGGAACTATGGAGAGGGAAGCCGTCTGTGACCCAGAGGAACTACAGGCACAGCAGGCTCTCACAGAGCGGCCGGGTGACCCCCCACCAGCACTCCACCCTGAGAACAACACACAGGTGGGGCTGGTGACGGTCCACGGGCCGTGCGCTGTGGGAACAGGGAGAGGTGCTGGTGGCACGAAGTTAATGACAGCAGACACGTCTGAGGTACAGGCAGTTCAAGGTCTGGGAGTTGTGCTGTAACACAATCTCACAGAAAACAGAGGTGACATAAATAGGTTTTCTGACAACTTTTGAAATAATTTATTTTGGTTTCTCATTAAAAAAAGTTATCAACACGTTTCATGCACACTTCAGTAGGACATTCTCTTACTATTCTTACAGTGTTCTATTTATTATCACATGACAGTCTCACTAGAGTCCAGCAACACTGTTAGACTGAATAAAAGCATACCTTTCAGACAATCGGGGACTTCTGACATGAGCTCCTGTTTTCAAAAGCTATTTTGCCCAAGCATAGGTACATTTAATAATATTTCAAACACTATACCAGATATTAGAAGTTAGGAATATGAATATGTAATAGGAATATACATATTATATATATTACATCCCACATATAATATATATATGTATATAGTTATACACACGCACACCTCTCTGCTTTGGTTTTCTAACTTAAAATAGGACTTGGTTCTCTTCAGGAAATAGAAAACAATTTTCTTGAGGTCTTCATTATATATCAATTCAAACAAGAGGTCCTTCTGTTGCAAAGAGGAGTGCTAAATTGATGGTTATAAATATTTATTCATATACATAATGATTGTATTTTACCATAAAAACGATTTCAGGATTAAAGAGAACTGAAATATTTCAGACATAAGAGGAAAATGCAGGGAAGACCAGCCTTTCAGCTGAATCCTTCCATGTTCATTTCTGCAGAAGCAACCCTACAGGTGAAGGTGTAACAGTCTTAGATTCCTGACCATGGGCTCCATTCCTAGGATTCAGCCCAAGTTCTTTCCCACTTAAGTTTAATCCTCATTCAGGGCCAGCTTTAGTTGGTTAGTTAGGCGGCGGTTTTGCTCAAGTTGTTGGTAGAGTTGGTCTGTACAGGTCAGCAAGCAGGTTAGCAGAGGAGAAGAGGCAGAAGAAGAGAGGTTAGCTAGACTGGGAGAGAGGGCATTAACAGACAGAACAGAGATACCTGGGCACTGGCTACTTGCTAGACAGGTTACCCTTACCCCATGGCCATCTGTCCTGTGCCCAGGAAGGTGGAGGGTAAAGGCCTGGCAGACTTAGAGCCAGGAATTCTCTCTTGGTGGGAGGGGTGGGGGAGGAAAAGGAGCAACAGGGTAGGAAGAGGAGAGAATGGAGGTTCCTCTTGTCCCTCGCTACCACCACGACATGAACTGAGCCGAATCCAGTGTCTGGCAACAGCCTGAGGAACCCAGGCAGGGCTGGAGGCGAGCCCAGCACGGCATCCCCTCCTTGCTGCGCTTAGTGGAGATCTATGGTGAAGCCCCCATCTGCCCATTTCTGCTCACCTCTTACCCTTTCCATCTCCACTCCGAGGGCTGGCTTTTCTTTTAGGTAGTCCCAAGAGGGGCTACCATCACTGCATTAACGCTTTTTGAAATGCAGAAATGAGCTCCCTGTCCTCCAATTCTTATGATACAAGGTGCACATTCTGAACTCTTGCCCAGTTCTGATACAGGGCGTGTGCCAACCTACTCAAACAGCCAAAGATCGTAACTTATCTCCACTCAAAACTGACTTAAAATTTATCTTTACTTCTTGAACATAGGATTTATGTTTGGAGCTAGATGGATGCGTACAAGGTGAACAAAATCTCAAACATCTACATGGAGATCAGCATAATATAAATTTTACAGGCTGCCATGTAATCTGCTCCACAAGGCAAGGAAGCTGCTTGGAGTTAGCCTACATCTGAGGATCCAGGGGACACCCAGACCATGACAAAAACCTGGAGGACACACGATTGTTTCAAATGATGGTGACAACCTGAACCCAGAAATTCTACTTTAATGATCTCAAAAAGCTGGCAGTCCTGTCCCTGGGGAGAATGGAAATGTTCAGTCTCTAGCCCTACGTCTGTTGGGAAATTGATCAATTCTTAACTTTCTCTTATAAATGGTAGGAGACACTTTCCAGCTGGAAGTATATCTTGCCTTGTCCTCTTTGCTCATCCAAATTTCCTGAACATTCAAAACCCTGGCCAAATGTCACCTCCTCCAGGTAGCTCCCAGTCAGAATTGTTCCCTCTTCCTCTTTGACTCAGTCAAACCTTGGTTCTTGAACGTCTCCCATCTCCAACAATTCAGTTCTCCACCAAGTTGTTGTGAACCAAACTTTGGTTTCTGACCTGACAACCCTTTCATGCTGACACCACATCATGACAGAAAGCATCTCTCAGGCAACAAAGGGGGGAATGCTTTTGTTGCTGGCCAAACGATCAGCAGATCAGCACAATTTTAAAACGTAAAGAGGCCATCAAGAGTGCTAATGTTGCTGAGGTTGTGAAAGAAACAATGGATGACAGGCAATAGAAGAAATAGAAAACTGTTGTTGATTTGGATAAAGGAAAAGCAGCTAGCAGGTGACAGCCTATCAGAGGCAGAGATCTGTGAAAAACTGATGATGCCTCATGCTCATTTCCTGAAAGTGATTCCTTTGAGGCTGATAGGGGCGAATCAATAAATTTAAGAAAAGAAGTGTTTGTAGATTAAACAGTACAGTAGACATGTACTATATATTAGAAAGGTTAAAACAAGTAATCACTCGGAGGTTTGGAATGGATTAATTCCATTTACGTTATTTCTAATGGACAAAAAGTGATTCGGTTTAATAAATTGCTTCTCCAACAGCCTTCCGGAACGAGTTTAAGTTCGAGAACCGAGGTTCCACTGTACATACCATCTATTAGTTCAGACTCACTTCACTCATCTATCTTCCCACAAGATGGCAAAGAACATTTCCGGTTTATCTCTTTACCACATCCCAACTACCTTCCTTCCAGTGTTTTATATAAGGCATATGTTTTGGGGCTTCAAAATCTAACCACACTAGTACATCACACTCTTGCATGGGGATCTACTGCCAAGGGCAGGCAGGATGTCTCAGTTTGTGAGCCAGTGCTCAGCCAAGCTGGATGGAAGGACTTTGCAGAAACCCTAGAGAATCCGGAGGATCAATGTGAATTCAGCTTCCGTGACAGCTGTCCCTACCACCTCCCCCTTGGGACCTGCCCCTTTAAGCTGCCCTGGAACTGGTTATGCCCCAGTGGCCTGAGGGCAGGGACCAGAACCAGTTATATTTGGATGTGTTTGCCCCTTCTCCTCTACCTCCCAGATGTGTGGGGCCTCTGGTGCCGACTCAGCCATGCTTTTGGTTTGGTCCAACTGATGCTCCTATAGCAGCTGGAGCTAGGGCCTGGCACTCTGAACTGGAAGCCTGGGCTCTGACAATTTCTTGATAAAATCAACTTGCTGTTTCCTCTCTCGTGTACCCATACCTTCTTGGGCTATTCCAGATTTGCCTTCCCAATTCATCAGTTTCCCAACTCCCCATGTAGAATCTGCGTATAGGAAGTGTGAAAGCCTCTGGCAGGGTTTCGAAACCACAGATGTGCCTCCACAATGCACTGAGCACATGCTCAGCAGAACCTGCAGACTTGTCGTTTTGTCTGTTGAGGGAAGCAGTTACTCCTCTGTGAGTAACCCACTTCTATTATTCTTCTATTAAAAAAGAATAGGGCAGGAGTCATAGTCAAAAGCAGGCCCATGGAGCCTTAGGAAAAGGAAAACACGAAGTTACCGAAGTCTTTACACTCTCAAGGGAGAGACATTGTCTGGAATCTAATTTTTAAAGAGTCTACTATACCATTACTAAAACATTTTACGGCCCTCTTAGGGTATTTATTACTGCTCTGAAGTCTTTGTAGAATAATTGATATTATTTCCAGCTTGTTCAAATTTATTTGAGTATAAATTGAGTATACCAAATATATAAAATAGTGGTATATCAAACCTCTTAGGCTAACAAAAACTACACACAAACAGATGAAGGTCACCCAGATTTAAAACACAGGAGAAATACAGCTAGACTACTGAGGAGGGAGAAATGTTGGAAATTAGAAAACAAAAGCCCACATTATGAAGTTGTAATTTAAAAAAAAATCATTTAATTGCTATTTTTGAAGTAAATGGTGAAGCCTAAATAAAAAAAGTAATTGTGTTCTGAACAATTTCCACTAACTACTTTTTTTTAGGGGGAAGGGTACGGGGAGGGGAAGAAACAAGATTAATGACTATACTTTAAAAGTGTCCACAAATTAAAAAAAAGACCCAAACCAGTTATTACTGCAAAGATTATGTATATACAACCTCTTCTAAAGAATACAGATGTGCTTAAGAGCACAAAAATAAATCTCAACTTGAACATAATCAGATTTAGAAAATTTGATACCATTTCATGATCAAAATGAAGGTTTAAAAAGCTTTAACTGTTCTTTGTGCTGTAAAATGAGGATCAACAATAACCTCACCTTACATAGTCTGATCCAAGTTCTTTTTCATCATTCCCAACATGCAAATTCCTAGCAATGTGGGATGGCTATGAGCCTTCGTCAGGAGCCCTTCATTGGTCAGGCACGTCCTCCGAAGCAGGGCCATCTAAATATCGGCACAGAGGACTCACCACATTCCCAACTAAACCTCTGGCAGAGGAAGACCCTGCTCAAGGTGCATCTTCCGACTCCAACAAGGAGTGTCCTGTGCAAAGGTTCTAATCTGGGCCACATGCCAGAGTCATCATAATCCCGAAAACACACAAATGCCCAGGGCTTCACTCTAACCTTCGGAAACAAAAACTGTGAGAGGGACCCAGGCATGATATTTATTTCCTCACCTGAGGGCATGCTTAGAGAGGAAGGGAGAGAGAAATATCGATGTGCAAGAGAAACATTGGTTGGTTGCCATCCATATACGCCCCAACCAGGGACTGAACCCGAAACCCAGGTGTGTGCCCTGACAGGGAATTGCACTGGCAACCTTTCGGCGCGCAAGACAACGCTCAGTCAACTGAGCCACTCCAGCTGGGCAATAGCATTTTTTAAAAAGTTCCATAAGAAACTACTGCCTCACAAACTCTTGAAACTAATATATAATGTTCAGAATGGGGGGCAAAAAAAGCAGCAGCCAAAAAATTAACCCTCACATGCGTGAAGCAGATTTGCAGTTTTATTCAGTGTTGAAACTAAAATGTGAAGTAAAAAGAATAGCAGACAGAAATAGCTTACACAGTGTTTATTTTACACTGAACTGAAGAGCTTCTGTACAACAGGAAGCGCAAGGTGTGCCCGGCCCGAAGGCAGGATGCTAAGAGAGAGTACAGGGTCAGCTGGAGGAGAGACAAACTGCAGAGCGCAGAGAGGTGGAACACCCAGCTTGATGAAGGGGTCTTGGGAGAAGTGAAGCAAAGAGACTTATCTGCATGAAGAGAAAAGGTGAGAGAAAAAGGAAAAAGTGGCACAATGGAATAAAGGAAACCCAGACCAACATGAGAGGAGCACTTGAAGCACAGGTGAGAAGCAGACATGCAAACCTGCTGCCAGCTGCACCTGAGGGAGGCCGTCCTCGCCCCCCAGGCTCTGAGGCATCACAGGGCCCCTCTGGGTCACGGTCCATTTTAAGAAGACCCATGAACAGAATTTTAAAACAAATTTTGAACTAAATACATCTATCAGAATATTGAATCATACTTGATGCTTCAAATTTCCTACACAGAATCACCACACGTATGGTCTTATGGAAAAGATCCTGGAGACAGATAATCTGACCCACGCTCTCTTTTTCAAATGAGGGAAGAGAGGGTGACATGCTCTCCAGTTTCCAAGGTGACCGTCATGTCTCCAAGGGTAATGTGGAGACTCTAAGCTGTGAGGCAGCAGGCCCATGCCACTCTTCCGTTTTTTTTTTTGCATGGGTTAAGGAAGGACAGGTGGGCCTGGAAAATGAAATTTCCAGCTTATCCAGAATTCAGCGCCAGATTATTACAATGAAGAGAACCCTCTGTGAAACACTCCGGGTTAGAATGCAGAGGCAGAGTAAGTTTAATGTTTAGGTTTGGTTAGTTGTGTGTAAATTGGTCATGTCTGCTCAAGGTTCTCATGAGAACAAGACTACTTACTCCAGCACTCACTACCTCACAGTACAAAAGAGGGCCATTAACTCCCAAACACACATTGTGCTGTGTTTATGCCCCATTTCTTTGACACAAGTTGTGGTATTTATTGGGAGTATTTTAATTCCTTTTATGTAAACAGACAATTAAAGGCGTGATTACTCAGCAGAGGGTTCATTTCTCTACAACTCTTAACAGTGAGAAAGAGAAGATATTTTACAGCTGTACTGGATCGATTTCCTTTCCCTCAGTGCCTCCATAATCTGACACTTTAGGGTTCATAAATTCATATTTCTTTTTAAAAATGGTCTTTTATTTAATTGGATCTCAGAAAACCATTTTTGACAGTTCTTTGGGAAGCTCCTGTACAACTGCATGGCTTTCTAATTTTACTTGAGCCTAGTTTAATTTCCTGAAAGGACAGTGCTCAAGACATTCACATTCCAGTTCACTGCGTTGTGGGAACAATCCAGTCTAGAGATTGAGAAATGAATGGATTCTGAAGGGTAAATGATGTGTATAGATAGACTTAATCTACTTGGCCTTTATATTAGTAGAATGTAAAAAACAACCACCACCAATGACTATCCTAGGTTACGCAGAAAGAGTAAGCAAGAAGGAGTGAAGATGGAGACTCTGGAGGCCCAGAAGGGGGCAGCGGTGAGGTTATCATATTAGCATGAGCACACGGATGTGAGCAGGCAGGGTGGATGAACATTTACATGGAAGTCATATCGTTGAGAGCGTGGTCCAGCTCCTCGCTGATGGCTTTGTACTTCAGTTTCTGAGCGTACAGCTCGTCTATGACCAGCAAGTGGAAGGCAGAGGTGCAAGGACATGGAGAGTGATCAAGAGATGGAAGGTGAGTGAGGGTGGCACGGGCGCCATCCCAACACAGCAGCAAGGAAAGGGCAATGCATGAAGGAAGTGGTGCCGCAGCAGGTGGCCAATGCAGGAGGCGTGCGTTTTGTTTTTAAATGAATTGAAACAAAAACAAAAAGAACAAAACCCATTAGAAAATAAATCAAGAACGACGCAATATGAAAATCATAACAAATATGGTAGGTGTATCAGTAAACCACGCTTAGCTATAAATAAAACCACAGCGGGCTGTCTCCTGGGAGAGTAACAGAAGGTCTTTCTTTTCTAGAGCTGTATTTTAATTACAGTGCAGCACTCAGCCAACTGCAACTACAAACAGAGGAAAAAATGTACAAGGGCAGTGTTTTGGAACAACCGTTTGTGACCCCAGTCCGTTATCCTTATCTGGTTCTACCTGCAAACCACGGACTTGCTGGCCAGACTAGACCACTGGGATTTGGATTTCTTCGTGCTTGTGATCCACTTGTGGTCCTCCCACTCAAGCCGCCCTGTTAGTGGCCCAGAAGGCCTGACAAGCAAGGGGAGCCACACTTTTTATGGTGGCATTGTGCCAAGTCTGCACTGTAGTTTTTGTAATGATGGCTGCATATTTTGCCACACTAGGGTGGACTGTGACTTTCTGTCATTCTCTCCTATTAGCGTGGTTATCACCTACACTGACCTCCAGTACCGTTTTTAGCCTTGATTTTTTCATTCTTTCTTCTTCATTGCTGACCCTTCACAAGCCTCTGAGCTCAACATGTAGGGTCTCTGTGACACAGAGTGGGTGCTCCAATAAAACCTAAATATCTTAGGGGAGAAATGCTAAAGTGTCATCTCAACGTCCTATTATCTCCCACTCCTTTCAGTACCAGGATAACTAATGACAAAACACCCAAACCCTTACACCGAATTCATACTTGGAAGATGGGCTTTGTCTAAGAACAAATCCATACCATCTGACACTTAGGAGGTATCGCTATCGACAGAAAATATACTGGAGTCGCTCTCACCTACAACCACCTGTCCCGCAATGAAAAATAACCTTGCCCCACTGAGGGGTGTGAGATAAAACTGGACGGCATCTGCCGTTACTAAACAGATGTGCCCCGTTGGGTGGCTCAGTCACCTGGTGAGCAGATCATTCAGGTCCGAGAGTTTAAGAGCCACAGAATGAAACCCCAAGGACAGACAGGAGGAATGTGCAAGAGCAAAGGTGAATATATGTCAAGATGAATACACTTGGACTAGAAAATCGTTTTGCCAGGTCAATACTCAACCATAAGGGTTCAAGTAAAAACAAAACTTAAGACCTTACCTTCTAAGTCATCAATGCTTTTCTCCAATTTAGTTACTGACCTCTCCGCAAACTCAGCCCGAGTCTCAGCCTGTAATGATTCAATTTGCTTCGGTCAAAATTGGAATGTTTTAGGGTTCCAGGAGTGATGAATACAGGGAAAAACTAAAATGGAAATCCAGCACAGCACCCATAGACGGGGCCAGAAACTGCTCGTCAGCCAGTCACCACGGTGAGAGGTGGCAGCTAGCACAGCACAAGAACCCCGGGGCCACCGCTGACCACCCCTGACGGGGAGCAGCACAGCTTTAAAACGAAAAGGCCCCGACCTGCTCCATGAAAACGAGCTCATTTAACACTCAGGAGGCTTTGCCCAAAACAGTCATAACATTACCTCCTTCAGCTTGTCAGAAAGGACCTTGATCTCCTCCTCATATTTGTCTTCCTTCTGAGAGTACTGTAATTAGAAAGAACGTTCCAGATGTCAGGCCACGGCTCACTCTATACTCCTCTCCTCTAATACAAAGAAAGCGCCAGCCCAGCAAACAGATGTTGAGGATCTCTCAGGCGGTAATGGAGCCTCCGAGATCAAATGGCACACTACAATACAGTCTCTGTTCTCCTGCCTATTGTTTTACACGGGATAAGAACAAGATAACATCCCTTTGGCACTGGGTTTAAATTAAATTGTTAGAGATGACTCACACACTCAATATAAAATATATTCTCTATTAAAAAAAGAGAATCTGCTATTTGATAACCATCAGGAAATCACCTCAAAATGATGCCATTTACGAAAAATGCCTAAAGAACTATTGCTTTTATCAGCAGGGCCTCTGAAGAGAAAAAGTGGGTGTCTTTTGAGCAGCTCTTAAAAGGTGCCTTTTCCCCCACACCATGCTCCTGGCCTACCTTCTCAGCCTGAGCCTCCAGTGACTTCAAGTTGTTCGTCACAGTTTTCAACTCTTCTTCAAGCTCGGCACATTTGCTAATGTTTTCGACCAGAGGCAGAAAGGGTGGGAGACAAGCCAAAGGAAGGAGGAGAGAAAAAGGAGAAGGATGGGAAAAAATGAAAACCAAGTCCTAGAGAACAAAGGGCTGCCTTAAAGTAGCCAAATCATCAGGTAGTAAAACACTCAATTTTGCGAGGGACACTGCCCCCCAAAACCTTGCAAAGCAGAAAGGCAGGGTGACAAAATCCAGCAACTTTGAAGTGTGATAATTTGGCTTCTTTTTTTGGCTGCACCAAAGAGCATTTATGAAGGAAAAACAAAGGAGTACAAAGAACCCAAAGACAGCACTTAAAGCGAGATACAAGATAGCACAGGGTGTAGTGAAGGTGCAGCTGTTATACCAAACAACCAGTAGGTATTGGAAGCTGAAAGACGTCTGGGTTGGAGTTAAACCTAAAAACCACACATGAGCCATCAGTACCTTATCCTCTGCAGCCATTAATGCTTTCAAGGTCTGATCCATTATTCTTAATTGTTCTTCCAGCTGTCGAACTTGGCTGTTAGTGGACACAGGAAATGCACAAGGCCATTCTCAAAATCAGTGTGCAGGTAAGGCATGCAGTGATACACGCATTCATACACAGACACCCCACACAAGTCCTCTGTGTTCTAGACTTGTGGCTCATCCATGTCAAATGGGCACGCAAGGAGCCCGGAGCTGAGACAGGTAAATGTGCAGCTGCCAGAAGGTCATGCTGTTTAGTCACTGCTCAGCAGCACCCCACACACAGCGTCGTGGCGCCAGGCCCGCTTACCCTTCTGAGAGCTCAGCCCGCTCCTCTGCACGTTCCAGGTCACTCTCAATGATGACCAGCTTACGGGCCACCTGCGGCGAGACAAACACAATGCACACACACATCGTGGGCTTGCAAGCTGTGAGTCAGGGGTTGTGGGGTGGGGAATGGACCCATCAGCCCCTAGAAGACCTTGTCTACAAATACGATGATCCCCTTTCCTGTGGACTGGAGAAGCTGCTCTCCACCAGGAGAGCCAATGGGAGGAGACCAGAGGCTTCTGCCCCATAAGACCAGAATGGTTCGTTATGAACGAGCAGTCTCATTTTAAGTCTGACCCAGATGAAGTCTGTATAATTACATAGCAGCCAAACCAAAGTGTGGAAGAAGGGAGAAACATGAAATGCATAATCTCAAAAATAGCAGTATGATGAGAAATGATGCATTTTTATGCCCAAGAGGCAGGGGCTGCCAAGAAAACACTGAAAATAATCCTGAGGACTGCATCCATTTAGAGCTCTGTACCTATCATCTCCTTTTTGTGGAGGAGGTTAAAAATGCCAACAGAATAGCAAGAGAAGCTGACATGACTTGAGCCGGTGAGATGACTAATGAAGTCAAATCTATATTCAGTGAAAGAAAGAACCTGAGAGAAGGAATCCTCTGAAGCATTTCAAAATCAACGGGCATAATGTAATCTGGAAATAATCATAACAATAATAAAAGGGAGAGTCAAAGCTATGTCAAGACAGCCACAGTGCATGAAAGGCTGACTAAAACCCTAACAGTTATGTTTGCTGTTTTCACAGGAAGTGGTGTTCATGGGGGCATGACCAGATGCTGACTTAACTGTGAACCTGTGCTGATAATGGAATTATGCTGTCTTGAGGAGGGAGGACAGACTGAAAACGTCCTCCGTGATCAATCACCCCAGAGAGTACACAGTCCATGTCTCTAGGCTGCCTGGAGGGGACCATGCAGGGCAATCACTCCAAGAACTGCATGCATGGTGACAGCAGGAGAGGCTCCTTCCACAGACACAGGGGGCAACACTTCCTCCTCCTGACCAAGATCTTTTGTCTGGTCTTTAGGGGGCAGGGAGGGGCAGAGGGAGAAGCTTTGGTCTTTCCCAGTGCTACTTGATCAGCTTCATAATGAAGCCTAGATACCCCCGCAGAATCCAGTAAGAACCGTGTTCTGCAGACAAAGGAACTCTGCTTCTCAAAACCACCATTTCTGCCAAGGAAGTAGAGTTGATAGTTTCACTGAAGAATGCAAGGGTGTGTGCACAGCTCCTGTCTCCCACCCCCGGGCCACTGCTGGGGGTCTGAGAGGCTTTGGGCCCCAGGATCTGACCTCTTCATACTTGCGGTCGGCATCTTCAGCAATGTGCTTGGCCTCTTTCAGTTGGATCTCCTGAATTTCCATTTTCTCCTCATCCTTTTGGGCTCGACTTTCAATGACTTTCATGCCTCTGAAAAGGAAGACAAGCAACAAGACCCCGGATTTAGAGCTGACCTCCACAAACCCTCACCCTGCACTGCAGCGGTATGGGAGGCTTGGTGTGACTAGCAGACCAAAACAGAGCAGCACACAGCTACTTTTCTTTTCCAAGCCGTGAAGCAAGAGTTTCCAATGCTGAGGCAGAAAGATATATGCTTCTGTTTATTGCGAGTAAAACCTCGCCCTTCCGGTACTGGTGAAACTGTCCAGGAATCTAATGTGAAATGAATGGTACCATGTCAGGATCCTGTGTGAAACAGGGAGGCAGGGCAACAGGAGAGACCAACATGCTTTACTTGTTACATAAATAATGGGATTTCTTCCCTTTCCTCGTGGGAAGCTTCGGCTGGAAAATGGACCAAAGTTAGAACAAAAGCATATTTATCTTCATACATGTCCTCCTACACAAAGAAGGTAGTTGTTCTTACCTCATCAGCCACAAATGTAAATATTAGATTGAACCATCTGAAATTGCTGATATTTGACCATGTCAAACCTGTATAAACAAGCGGTTTCATATGGGTCAAACTAACACTTGAGATAAAAAAACGATGAGTTTTGCTTTTAATGGAACTCTTTCATAACAGAGGTGTCGACAGATAGCACTGACACCATCTTCTAAGCTGATATGTAAGTTTGGATCCTATGGCATGGCGTTAAGTTCAGGAAAATGTGAACTGACTTACACTATGTTACAGATTTACAGAATAACAATTCATGTGAAAATGGGACTCACTGACTAGAATCTGAGTAGACAGTAAGATAAAGAAGCCACTGTTTTCTGATGAAGCCCTACAGTATGTTTCAGGAGACTCGAGTTCTAGTCTTGGCTCAGCCATAGTTGGCTGCGGGATGCTGGGCAGGTCGATCAGTCTCTAAGCCCTAGTTTTCTCATCTGTAGAATCAGGGGACTGGAGTAAAGATCTTGACATTCCTTTTTACTCCAAAGTCTAAATAACATTGTCAGATTCAGATCATCACCTTTTAGGTTCATTAGCAAGTGTACTGCAGGAAGAAGTCAGCCACAAAACCACTGGTGTGTGTACACTGTTCTAGATGGTGAGTCATCTTAAAGAATTCCAAACCTCTTGGTTAGAGAAGAAACAATAAGCAGCGGTGAATTATGAGCTGAGAACTTCAGCTGAAAAGCTTCTTTAATCCTAAAGTCTGAAATCACTCTTCATCCATGTGGTAGGGTGCAGAAAATCACTTCTAAGACGAAGAAATGGACAAAATGACTGATTGCGTCCCCCTGCCCAGGTCCCAGTCCAATCTGCAGTGTTCGGAGCCACCACACTGCGGTGTCATCCCTTAAGCAGCAGAGCTCTCTCTGGTCTCAGTGAGTCTTTCTAGGAGTGTTCCTATGCAATATGAATACATTAACTTCAACAGCTGAGAAAATGCCTTCTAAAACACACGACATTGTGCTGGTCTACGTGGCCATGGTCTTTCTTTACTACCACAAAGCTAGATTTTGGAGCAGTAAGTCGGGTAGAGCCAGGTTACAGTGGGAGCAAGCAGGCTCAGAACAAACAAGTATCTGATTGTATTTACATGTGCGAGTGTCTTATTAGCATTGCTAAGTCCAAAGCAATTGGCTTTTGCAGAACATATTTCTGTTTTATCTGTGTTTTCTCTTCCACCTGTTTGTTGGACTATCCGACAACTGACAGCCCATTTTTACTTAAGCCTAAAACAGTTACCTTTTTTAAAATGCCTCATTGCTCCGGGGCCAGCAGGAATGAAAAAACCATTATGCATCCCTAGAATTTGTTTACACGTCATCTCCCTTGTTGGATGGTGAGCTCTATGAGGACAGGAAGAGGATCTTTTTCTTCTTTGTGACCTTGGGGTTGAAAGCTGCTCTGTGCTTTATCTAAAAGTACCCATGTTAAATAAACAAAACCAGTAAATTCACCCCTAATGTTAAATGAACAAAACCAATAAAGTTATACCTGGGATCAAAAGAGGAAATAATCCCACCAAGAGACAGCAAAATTCTTAAGCCCCAAGAGCAGAGAAGCCCTCCTGGTCCACCAGGAGGAAAGGCCGATGCTAAAAACCGGGCTGGGTGAGACGTCCTCACCTCTCACTCTCATCTGCGGCCTTCTCAGCCTCCTCCAGTTTCTGCAAAGCTGTTGCCAGACGCTCTTGGGCTCGATCCAACTCTTCCTCAACCAGCTGGATGCGTCTGTTCAGAGAAGCTACATCGGCTTCGGCCTAGGCAGAGAGAGTAAAAGGCGTTCAGAGTTGGGGGAAGTGAGGGTAGTGCCTTCAGGAAGTGGCTGAGACTGAAATACTGATCTCAGATAGGAAGCCAGGGCCTTGTGGTGAGCTACCCCTAAGTGCACTGCAAGCTCTGGTCAACTTGGGAGTTCCTGGATATGTCCGTACATTGATTTACACGTGGAATGTCCACATTTGTGTATGTGCACACCTATACACACCATTCTCATTGGGAAGACAGACCATTAGCAAATGCTTTCTCACTTGGTTCCTTTCTTCCATAGATTTCAACACACTGGCTTTCCCTGTTAAAGGCTCTAAAATATCTCAAAATTCAGTGGCTCTAAAATATCTACCATACAGACACAACTAAATCCAGACCTCTCCTCCCAGCCCCTTTTCGGAAATTCCTTCAGAGTAACTAGCCACATTAGAATGGGGCCAAGACAAATTTCCCAAGTGTTTCCGACATAAGCCTACTGGGATCCCTCCTCCCCCTTTCTTAAAATTTAAATTCTTTATTGTTTAAAGTATTACATGTCTTCTTCCCCCCCCCCCCCATTAACCTCTCCCCAGCCATTCCCACCCTCCTGAAATTTCTTACAAGTCAAGGTTGCCACAAGAAAAATTTCAAATTCCTTAGGTCAAAAGCAGTACAGATACCGTTTTTACTTGTATCCATCTCTGAAATAATATGTTTCTTTCTTGGGGATTCAGTGATCACCTACTGGTGAAAGCACTGTTACTACAAGCCTCAGAATACTTGGAAGCCTGATGGTCCATTACATACACTTGTATTGGTAGCTGTTTAAATACTATGCACGCAAACAGTCCTGGCCAATATTTCTCAGTGGTTAGAACATTTGGCCTGCACTCTGAAGGGTCGTGGGTTTGATTCCCAGTCAAGGGCACGTACCTGGGTTGCAGATTTGATCCCTGGCCCCAGTAGGGGCTTGTGGAGGGGGCAACCAATCAATGTGTCTCTCTCACATCAATGTTACTCCCTCCCTCCCTTTCACTCTCTCTAAAAATCAATGGGGAAAAATATCCTTGGTTGAGAATTAACACAATAAATAAATATTATGCAAGTGAGATACGGAATTTATTAATCAGGTACTATTTCTTCATCCTCACCCATTTCGTTCATCATCATTCATGCTTATCATGGGGTGATGGGGTTTAAGACACATGGGAAGTTTTCTAAAAATTACAACCTAGGCTAGTTCCCTGTCTACATTCCTGTCTTCTTCACTCAACTGTTAGCTTCTTATGTACAGGGAATCATGATTCTCTGCACAGAGTATGAGCCTCAGCAAATGTCTATTGAGTAAAATGAGTAAAACCAAGCTAATTTAAACAAAAGCAACTTTCTTAGCTCATGGACACATGATATACATAGTGTGAAATGCACATACAGTTAGAGGGAGGCTGTGATTATGGCCTTGAATCAAAGGAGTACAAGAACATTCAGGTCTTTGCTTACCTGTGCCAAGTTTTGTCTGGGAAAGAAAAGTGATTAGGGCATTTGGCGAAGGACTTGATAACATTCAAATATACTTTCATCTTGTCAAAAATTAACTATGTAGTAAAAACGGGCTGACAGAGCAGGGAGCAGGAAAAGAATCTGAGGAGGATGGTTTACAACTGTACGGTAGAGGAGATTGCAGGTGCACAGTGAGGAATGGGCCCCACCAAGTCCGACTGCAGGGGCTGTTGGCTTTTTTGGAGGAGGGGTAAGGGTGATAGGGATACCACATTCCGTAAGTATAAGGAACTGTCTTTTTTAAGTCTTTAGCCCTATTTTTAAAAAAGTGGGAGAAGTAGACACGAAGGGTATAGTTTTGGGTCAGGTCTGCTTTCTTCACTTTCCTATATTTTCCATGCCCAGTAAAATTCAATTCTTTTATGAATGGGGGAAACAAGTAAGCAACTCTCAAAGTTGAAAACAAAATGAAGAGGAAAATCAAACAAACAAAACACCTTAGTAGAGTGTACAGATCATATACTCAAAAGTATTGCCCTTCCTTTCCTTATTATTAGTATAAAGGCAGGTATCCTCGTTACAGGTGGTGTGGCCAGAGAAATGCCAACGAAATTTTTATTTTAAATATGTTTTTTTTGTTTGCTTGCTTTTTGTAGCCACCACACCAAGTTCCCTGCTTCGCTTTCGATCTGGGTACCAGCCCTCAGGACTTCGTACCCATAGAAAGGAGACTGTTTAGGATCTGGGGACAGAAACTTCTAGGTGGGTGACAGGCCAGTCTAGGTGAGCTTCCCATACAGCTGGGGCATCGGAGTGTAAGAGGACAGCTCCCCATGTTTAGCTCCGCCTCTGCACACAAGCTCTCTCTCCTGAGAGGTCCCTCTTCCCTCTTATTCTACTCCCCCCCCCCCCCCCCAACACACACAACCATTCTTTCCTTTAGCTCTGGACACCGTTTTATAAATGCCCCTGACTCTTTTTCCCCAGGAGCATCTTGTAGGACCTTCCACCTGACGTGACGGGTTGTATCCTATGGAATACCGGCCAACAGGACCTCTTCTAAGGCACAAAAGCAATGACTGGGAATGGAGATATGTTCCAGGAGCCAGGACTGGCGCACACAGAGAGCTGACCTATGGGTGGTCTATAAAACAGAGGCTTCGATTGTTTAGCTGGAAGGGCTAGCTAATCATCTAGCCAGGCATCGTCTAGCAGTTCCCACACCCGGCTGAGGGTCAGAGTCCACATGGAGATGTGTATTAAAAATATAAATTCCCAGCCCATATCCCTAGAGATTCTGATTCAGGTCAGAGGGGAGGGCAAGAATCTGTACTATAAACAAGCAACCTGCTCCACTCCTCCACCCTCTCCGCCCCACCACCTAAAAGACGCTGGCCAATTCCATAGGAACCACTGTTCCAGCTCTCCCTTCACCAGAAAATGGGGAGAGGGTGGGATCTCTGACCCAGAATGCTTAAGTATGCTCAGGTCCACAGCCATCAGTGGGAGACGATACTAAAATTCCAGTTGTCTGACTCCTTGTGCGCTGCTCTGTCACTTCTTCTCATGGCCCCTGGGACCGCATGGAAGCCCTGGAACTGCTGGTTCTTGCCCCTGGAGTCTTCTCTCTTCCTAAGCCAGAGGGGGAGGTTTCTCTATAGCCATGCCCAACCCAACTCCCCAACCCACAATGGCCCTGAGTGACAGAGACTAACCAGGACTAGGAGGACAGTTACTGTCCACATTTAAATACCATCCACTAAAACAAGTCCTCTCAATCCTTTCTGAAATAAGCTGTGGTAGAAAACTGAAAACCCCATCAAGTAACACGAATAGGTAACAGCTGACATTCAAACACAGAGCACTTGCTCTCAACCCCAGAAGCCAATATCTGCTGCCCCAGAGGTTTCAGAGCAGGACCACGGTGCCTAGGTTACAGGCTGGACCCAAAAGCAGTGTCTGGGGTCCATCTGTCTCTATGTAAACATCCCCTGGGAAAAACCTGGACTCCCACTGGTTCTCAGGCCCTAACATACTGGTCTGATCACAATTTTGTTTTGTTCCCCAGAATTCACCTCTTTACGTTTCCTCCTCTCCCCCCACCCCCCGCTTTTTTGTTAGGAGGGAGGGGAGAATTACATTCTATGTTCAAAAGGCTCCCTAGCTTTTATTTCTGGTTTGTATTTTCTAAATTCGGAGTTAGACACTTTCTAAGGTTCCTTTCATCCCAGCACCTGGGCAGTCTACTTAAGACGTACCCTCCTGCTACCTCTGCCAGTACAAGCCTACAGCTACATGGTCAACCACCTGTTATTTAAAAAGCAGATATAAATAACAAGGCTTTTGGGAAGGGTCAAGACCCAAGATGCAAATTATTTCCAGGCATGGAAATCACTCTTAGTGTGCTGGGTTAGCTGCTTCAAACAACAGCCTGTGTGTTGATGCTGCTGGCGAAGTCTTTCAGTTTGGGATGCTAGTTTCTTTTATTTCAAAAGTGCTATTGTATCCCCACATGTAATGAGCTACTCAGAAAAGAGACTGCTATAGTAGTAAAGGAGACCAATTGTCTTCCTGCAGATCTGTTTTTAAACAGCCCTGAGGCGCTCTTCCCTTGTGAAGTGCCTTAGAGTTAGTTGCAAGGTCAGCCCTATCTCCTCCTTGGTGTCCCCTTCCCCCAAAGGTATTGGCTACCTATACAGAAAACACGGCAGACACCGCCCCCCCATCCCAACAAGGTACTACACAGAACTCAAGGGCCTGCCACACTATAGCAAAATATTACTCCAAAATCAGATTTGAAAGAAAACTTTTACCAGGCTTATATTTTTAGGGCATCCAGATGTTTTAGTCAACACAACTTAAAATATTTAAAAATAACTATAATTTTTACTTAAAGAACTATAGGAGAATATTATAATATCCTAAAAATTAATCCTCTGGAATATATTTCCTAAGTCCTGCCTGAACCAGAGTGGAGCAAGCGATGGTCAAAGGTCAGGCCCTTTTATTTCATGCAAACTGTAGTTTTACAGAGAAGGTTTCACCCAACTTGCTGTGTAAGACCAAGTGACTCCAGCCAAGTTAAACTCCTGCCCTTATATGGTAAGGAAAGGGGGAAAAACACTGATGACATTAAGGGGCACTCCCATGGATAACAGATAAACACAACCTCCTCTATCTGTGCCAAGGCCTGTAATTTATGAGGCATGTTTGTATAATGAGGGAGAACGGACATGAACAGGGCATTGTCGTGCCTTTGCCTTGCCTACATATGAAAGCAGAAATTGAGAGTATACATTCCAATTACTGCCACCCTGGGGGTGCCAATGTGAGCACAAAACGCACCCTCAGTGTCTTGGCCTCAGAAATATTTACCAACTCTAAAGGGAAAGGCTGGAAATTTTGTGAACTGGTTATTTCCATGATTTAATAAAGTTACAAATTAAGAATCTACAAGTTGCAATTTTAAGTTTCCTTGTTTGCTGGGTACTATCCAGAGAGGAGGAGGATTGGCTACTTTTTCCTTTGACAATGACAAAAAAAAACACACACCAAAAAAAACCCCCCCACAAAAAACAAACCAACCCTCTTGAGTCACACCACCTAAAGTCAACCATTACATCAAACCAAGTAGCCTCATGCCAACAATTTGAAAGGCCCTCCACACTGTGGAAAAGCAAACCAGTAGGAAATAAGGAACCGCTGATTTTTCCAAGGTAAGTGCTAGTAAATAGGGCCAATTAACTACAACTCTCTGAACTTTTGAGAATCTGGATTTGGGCCAACTCTTCAAATATTTTTTGCAGTTGCTTATGGCTTTGTCCCTAACTTCTATCTTCACTGCCAAGAGAAACTGTGACTACTAGTTGAACTCACAGCTGTGTCTGACAACTAACAAGAAACCACCTTGCATTAGCTATCTTGAAGTTCCAGTTTCAGAAGTGAAGAACAACTCTCAATCAGAAATTCTCTCAATGGCCTGACCCAGTCCTCAAGTTGCTGTCTTAAAACGTTCTGTGTCCAATCAACCAGATATTCAAAAATTACTTTAAAAAAATTAAAGTTTTTAAAACTACTTTTAACATAAAGCTTTGAAAAGGATGAAAGCATTACCTTTAGACAACTGGCACTGGAAGGTCACTTATAAAAAGCACAAAAGAAAAGGCGATATAAGAGTAACAACATGCCCTTCCTACAATTTATCTTCTGTGTCTTTTACCCATCACTCGGCCAGAAGTCAGTAAAAGGCTCTCCTGTACAGGACCACGGGGTCTCTTTCTTAGCAGGGTGAGGAGATTTCTACTGACTTCACCATTAACACCACATCAACCCACCAATCATTTTTTCCAGGCTGCCCACCTCCGCTCTCCAAGTTCCAAAAAGAAAAACAAATTGATTAAAAGCATTTAAATGGAGTGTTTTAAGACAGTGGTCGCCAACTGGTGGTCCGCGGGCCACTGGTGGTCCGTGAGGTCCGAAAGGTTGGAGACAACTGTTTTAAGATATGCTGGTCTGGCCAGTGTTGCTCAGTGGTTGGGTGCTGACTTATGACCCAGAAGGTCAGGGTTCGATTCCCAGTCAGGGCACAAGCCTGGGTTGCAGGCTCAACCCCGGCATGCAGGAGGCTGCTGATCAATGATTCTCTCTCATCACTGATGTTTATATCTCCCCATCTCCCTTCCTGTATGAAATGAATGAAAATATACATTAAAAAAAAAGATGAGCATGTTATTTCCAAGATCCTTTTGATAGGTAGGGAAATGGAGTATGAGCTGTGCACTTTTAATACCAGCTGACACAGAGCATCTATTCTGTTGTGCCTATCACCACTGTTAATTTCTTGACACACACTAACTCCTTTCACCCTCACAAATGGAGATATTATTATCTCCATTTTTTGATGGGGGACTGAGAGACTGAGAAGTTAATTTGCCCAAGGTCTCATAGGTATTAAGTAGTGAAGATTCAAATTCTGGCCATCAGGATCCAGAGTTCTTGTTCTCATCCATAATGTTGCATTAGTTCTAATGGGCCAAGGACAGCTAGCCAGTCAGAGAGCCAGTTGGAATCACTTTATAGCCAGTCAAATTCAAAGACATCCACAGGACCACTTCTGACTTGTCCTCTAAAGAAAACTTTTTGCTTATTGATTTTGATTCCTGTCTGTATTTTATCTGAAATTTCCTCTAGTTAGGCCTTCCTCTGAGAAGCTGTTTGCTTCTATGTATTTTATGCAAATACATAGTGGTTTCTGCAGCCAGCTGCATACTTAAGCAATAACAATGTACTCAGCTGAGAATGGGCCCATTGAAGCACAGCTGGACACCATATTATCACTTGTCATAAAATTCCCAAGGTGTTTTGAATATCCTGATTTAAAGCACACGCACATTAAAAAAAAAAAAAATCAACAAATCGCAAATGCCTGAACTACCTCTGAAATCCTGTTCCTGTTTGCTGGATACACTTGCCTTAGCAGAAAGGAAACTAGGTATTACATTCAACATGGGGGAGGGGGAAGCAGGCAAGAATACACCCAGTAATCGTTCACATTTAGCCAACTTTCTTCCAAGACTCAGTAACAAAGGAATATCTATCTGTGTAATAAAACTTGGAAGGAGGGATGGTTAAGAAAGGGAAATTCAACGGGCAGCAAACTAAGCAAGTCAGAACCTGGGGCCGTCTAAGTCTCAACCATTAGAGAAAGGGCTTCCAGAAAACGAAGGGTCAGTGGAGATGGTGGAGTTCAGCATCCCCGGGCCCCAAAGCTTGGCAGAGCCTCAAACTTGACCTGCAGACGCCCGTCCCAAAGGAAGGGATTTCTGAAAGGATTTCCCTCTTTCCTCCCCACCCTCCGAGTAAATAATGCCTGCAGCACAAAGTGAACATTCTGGGGGACTCGAGACAACCGGACAGAACACAAACACTCCAGATATGGAGCCCCTTCTGGGAAAGGGCTGCTTCCAGAACCTTCTCAACACCACTCCTGCTTCCCCTCAGAGCTTTTACTGTAGACCAGAGCTTTTACTTGAGACGTGGAATGGAAGGACAGAGAAGCACGCGCAGGGCCCCTGCAGAGCCGGCGCCTTCAGCCAAGGTGCGCCCAGGAGCGTGGGGGAAGGGGTCGGTGGGCTCCAGAGGCCTGGCGGCGCGCGAGGAGGCGCCTCCGGGTGTGGGGGGACTGGGTGATGGGGGGGGCTGGGTGCTGGGTGGGTCCCTTACGGTCTCCCTCAGCTTCCTCTCGTAGTCCAGCTCGCGCTGCAAGCTGCCCGCGCGCTCCTCCGCGGCGTCCGCCTGTTCCTGCAGGCTGCGGATCTTCCTGCGCACCGCCTCCAGCGAGCTGCTCCCCGCCATCGCGCGGGGCGGCGGGCGGGCTACGGTGGGAGAGGCCGGCTGCTGCGCTCAGGCCGCCGCTGCCGCACTCCCGAACGCCCGGCCGCCCCGCCCAGCCTCGCCACACGACGGCGGCGCCCCCTGCGGCCCCGGACCAGCCCGGAAGTCGCGGTCTCCCGGGCAGCGCAGGCGAACCGCGAGCGGGTGTGCGAGCGCCGGAGGCGGGCACGGCGGGCGGGGCGGGGCGCGCGCCTCGGACCCCGGGAATTTGCAAACCGCGGGAGGCGCCGCGCATGCTCGCTGCAGCGGGGAGGCAGGCGTAGGGGCACACAAGGAGCACCTGGAAGACTGGATAGGCTCTGCAGAGAAGAGGCCACCGCCCCGGGGATTTTGCTTCGATTCCCAGCGCCTCTCCCCAGCTCCCAGTAGTCTCGGGCAACGGGCCTGGCCGCTAAGGGCGATGGTGCCGCCTGCTGGCGGCGAGAGCGCTTCGCTCCGCATCCCGTATTCCCAGACCCAGGAGCGAGCTGAGCGAAGGGTTTGGGGCCTGAATGAGCCTCGGGACTCTTCCTCCTTGTAAAGAACCCCAGAACACAAGATTCTAACCATAATAGACCTACTTCTCCAAAACTCACGAAGTGAAAACCACTAACATGTTTCATGTTAAACCTCCTGTTTTAAATGCAGTCTTCCCAGGTTAGAATCTGGTTCCTGTTTCTTTCCTGTCTGTGTGACCTTGGACAAAAACTCGATTTCTCTGGGCTTCATCTGTAACAGTGGGGTTAATAGTAGTACTTCCTCATTGAGCTGATGTCAGGGCTATGAAACAATGTAAAGCGCTTAGCACAATATCTTGTACATACATTAGTTGAGAACTCAGATGATAGCTTTACTTAATATATAGGCAGGCATTGTTTTAAGGGTTAGGCTGGGGCCCATAACCAGCTGTTTACCCTAGTCCCTCTGGAGCTCACTTTCCTGTCCCTAAAAACAATCCTCTCAAGGGTTCCTTTTGGTTACAGCCGCCGCTGGTTTTAAATTAGCCTCTGAGATCTGGCATCTGACCAATTCTGGGCTGGACTGGGCTGCCTTTAAAAGGCACACCAAGGAAGACTACCGAACCCTAAGAGAGCCTCTAGGAACAGCTATGTGAAAATCACTGTGGACAATATCTCTGGGAACTGTCCTCTGCCAATTTGCCCCTTGGGCTGTGTTTTTAAATGCCTGCTAAGTCTCACGGCTTTCAATCCTCACCTTTCTCAAAGGAGGCCCTTCAAGTCAGTTCCTGATATGTTTAAGTGTGGGAATAATGAAGAAAAAGAAAACAGACTTGACATTCCTCTCCTCCATAGCCCTCACAAACCTTAGTTGTCCTGAGACGTTTTCTATGGACTCTCTCAACCTCTATGAGATCTCCCCCTCCCCCCAACCTCGCCCCCACGCGCAAGTGCCCTCACATCCTGTAGGGGGAGCCTCTCGCGCTGTTTCACACAGTTCATCTGGTCAGGCAGGAGGCTAGGTCTCCATGCCTAAAGGAGTGCAGACTTTGGGGCTCCAACTTTGAGGGTGGGCAAGGGAATGGCTGAGAACCTCCAGGAGCCAGGGAAACTGCTGGGCACTTACAAGTGCTTTAAGCAGCCGAGTCACTTATTGTCCTGCTTTTCAAACACCTTGGAAAGTCAGTTTCAGGTGAGTTCATTTTCATGCTGATGCCATTATACAAGAGTGTAAGGGCAGTTCTCAGCCTTGGCTGCACATTGGAGTCACCTGGGTATTTAAAAAATACTAATGCCCGGGTTCCACTCCCAGAGATTCTGATTTAATTGGCCTGGGGTATGCCTGGATTTGGGGTTTTAAAACCTTCCTATGCGATTCTGTTTAGAGAAAGTTGAGAATCACTGATTTAGAAAGCAAAGACTGACAGGGAATAAAGACTCACATACTGCAAATCTCAGGTATATACAGTTATTGGGGTCAAGTTTGGGGGCCAGAGAGAAAACGGAGCCCTAGATCCCCTGCAGCCTCACTTAGGTGGAATACAACAGAATATTCAAAACAAAACCATTTGGGATGCTGCCTCAGGAATGACCACCTTTTAAGTTAGGAAGAGCTCAGTTCTGGAATAGGATGTGTAAAGTATGTTGGTAAATTAGAAAAAATGTTTTTAGTAGTAGTAGAAAAATGCAAGGCTGTTCCACAGTTCTTAACTATGTATGTACAAGGTAATGACAGGGAAATGTCCTTATCACAGATGTAATATAATACTACCTCAGGAAGCTGACCTCTCTCCCACCTCCCCTTTCTCTAGCGACAACTGTCTTGTCCTGCTCAAGTCAACTATTTTATTTTTTTTACTAGTTAGGAATCACTGTAAATATAGCATTTATTCACAAACTTCTTCCACATTCCTACAGGTCCCCAACAACCTAAAATGTCTTAAAGGGGAAGGTGATCAAAATATACTGCCAAAATAAAAAAATGTGTACCATATTAGGGACAGTTTTCCAGTTGGGGAAAAAAAAAATCCAAAAAACCTCCCTCCAGTGCTGGCCCCGCCCCTTCCCCCCAGCTGGCTTTAAATATCCTCTTTTCCACTTCTGCCCATCTCATTCCTAGGCTCCCTTAAACAAGACTTCAATAAAGACCTATAACTCTACATAGTCACAATAATTATTATCTATTTTTCCTTAAGAATTGGAGTATCTTTTTTGTTACTTCTCTTGCCTTACTGGGCTACTTTCAAATTCTCTGCATTCTTTACCTTATAAGGAATATCTCTCCTTGATCTATCAGCGGCTCTTTTGAAAAGCTAAATAAACGTCCTGCTGGAGAATTTGGGGGAGACAGACATCCTCCATTTAGCCTTATGGAGAGCACACATCTGATCTACATTATACAATGTGGGCAGAGTTATGTGTTCTTTGGTTCTTTTTCTAAAGCCAGGTAGTTTGTAACTTAAATATTTAGCTAAATCAGTGCTTCCCTGAACCCCCTTTTCCAGGAACCTTGATTTTCACTGAAAAAAAAAATATTTTTTTTTTTGGCAGATTCTAAATGTCCCAAGTCTGGATTTCTCATTTACAAACACACTTGGAGATTAGATTGCAAGCCTTTCATACCGCAAAAAGCCTTTACTGATTTCAAGACCCAAGACCCGCCCGCAATTTGCATTTTACTCTCAGACAAAATATTCTGCCAGTTGCACTTGGTAGTGTAACTTCTGGGCATAGCTTTTCCTGGTACTCATACATTCTTGGAATTGTTCCCAAGGAATTCTTTCCTAATTGGGCCTCTAGGCGTAATTAGCTTCTAGAACGGAATCCAACGGTGTGAAAAGAAGTCCTTTGGAAACCTAATGCTTGGCTTGACTTACGCAGCAGAAGAGGCAAGCTCTTCAGCTAAAAAGATTCCTCCGAAGGAACAGAGTGCTGATAGAGCTTTTGCCTGTTTGCATCACTCCTGAAACTATGTGGTGGTAGTCAGAGGGCTGACAGGTGGGGGTGGGGTAAGCAGGAGGGGCAGGGGGCAGCTAGCTCACTATACCATATAAAGCACTGAGCTATATATAACCCCCAGCTTACTTTTTGGATCTAGTGCCCTCAGCCTGCAGACCCAAGCAAGTATCATCTTCCCAGGCAGATCTAAGGGCTGAATTAAGGCTTCCCTGCGAAGAAAGGAGGCCTCAGGTGTCTCTGTGCCCCACCATCAAGCTCAGCCTTCTATGCAAAAGTAGCCCCAAACTGTTCCTTTAATCTAGAGGACAGGCCTACTAGACACACTACCGACACCAGGCCTCCCCACCCACCAGAGACGGCAAAAGGAAAGAAAGAAATTAGGCATTCCGTTTGCACAAACCTTGGTAAGGACACCTCAGAGGTTTTCTGCTACCAGGGAGGCAAGGTTCACTCCCAGCATCCAATTTCAGCTGCTGCGAACTCCCAGCTTCTCACCCCCCCAAACCCCAGGAGTGGGGTCACAGAAGGAGAAAAAGAGAGAGGAATGGATGAAATATGAAGAACGTGTGCAGTAGCGGTCTGCGGCAGCATCCAGCGCTCTGGGCCAGGGCAGGGCTATATGCAGGTGTCTCTCTGACCCCCTGGTGACTCCAGAGCGGCCCGCGGGCAGGAGGTGAGGGAGGCAGTGTGTGCAAGCACTTACGTCGGTGGCCTTTTTCTCCGCCAGTTCCAGCTTTTCCTGGGCATCTTTGAGAGCCTCGGAGTATTTGTCCAGTTCATCTTCGGTGCCCTTGAGTTTCTTTTGTAGCGACACCAGCTCATCTTCCAGCTGGGAGTTGGCCGTGGGGGACGGGGAGTGGGGGGTGCAGCAGGCAGCGTGATCCCGCAGGGGAGGGGTGTGGGTGCACAGAACCAGAAGGACAGGGACAGCGGGACAGAGAGAGGGAAAGACAGGGAGGGAGGGAAGGAGAGAGAGAGAGAGAGACAGTTAGCCATTCGTGCGCCGAGCCGCGCGCCCCGGTACCTTGGCGGCGGTCTCGTCGGCGGCCAGGAGGCTGTCCTCCGCCTTGTGCAGGTCCTCCAGCACCCGGTCCCGCTCGTCCTCCGACGCCCGCAACAGCTTCTCCTTCGCCGCGATGTCCTCCTCCAGCTGCGGGGCAGCGGCGGGCGCGGGCGGCCGGCACGGACCGGGTGTTAGACACACACACAACACCACACACAACACAGGGGCGCCGGGTTGGCTGCGGCCCCTCTGGCTCGGGGCGCCGCCGAGTTTAGGTTCAAGGGTCCCCAGGTAACCTCCTCTTGCTGGAGCCGCAGGCGAACCGTGGCTCACCTACATTCCGACCTCCCCCAGGGCGAGACTCCTGCCCTGTTGCAGCGGGCTCAAGCCCACAACTCGGGGTGCAGAAAAACGCCCCATCTTCTTGGCCTTCGCGCCCTACTCTCTATTCTGTCCCACCTTTGCTCGTAGGGATAAACTCCATGACCCTAGCCCCCCCCCACTCCCCCCCTCCCCCAGTTCTGTCCCAGTTGAAGGGTTTATTCTCAAATGTCCAGAAGAACTTCTAACACTTGCTGGACTCCATTCCCTTCAAGCCCGCACTCCACCCCTTCTCACCCCCACGGATACAAACTTGACTCCCGACCCAGAGAACCAAGTGCCCCTAGGGCTTGGGTGGACTTCGTGGGCTCTGAGAGCCCCTCAGACGAGAATGAAAAGTTAGAATAAGCCCGAGTCTTGCTCTTCTCCTCTTCCCCCTCTCAGACGCGCGCCCCTGGCCGTCCGGGGAGGGGGGTGGCTCCCCGAGTCCTCGGGGTGAAGGGCCGGGAAGGGGTGTCAGGCCGGGTCCAAGGGCTCAGGGAACCCGGGCGGGCGGGCGGAGCGCCGGCGCCCGGCGGGCTCGGGGCGGGGAGGTGCAGACCTGCTTGCTCCTGTCCTCCGCCGCCTTCTTATCGGCCTCCGCCTGCTCGGCTCGGTCCAAGGCGTTCTCCTTGTCGAGCTTCAGCATCTGCATCTTCTTCTTGATGGCGTCCATGGTGGCGGCGGCGAGGGGCCCGGGGGCTGCGGCGGGAGCGGCGAGGCGAGGCGAGAGCGCGGAGGGGCGGCCGAGTCGGAGTGCGAGCGGAGCCGCCTGCTCCTTCCAGATATGTACTTTCCCAAGGGGACGACCGCATTCCTCAAGACAGCCAATACTTTTTTGGAAAAGCTTTTTCCTCCTGCCCCCTCTCCCCTCTCCTCCCTCCGCCCCCTGCGCCCTCCCCGCTCCTCCCGCGGGGGCTGCGCGCCCATTCGCTGCCGCCTGCCAGCCTCCGGGTTGACGGTGGATATGACTATATATGGGGACCCGAGCCGTGGAGGCGGCGGCCGGCCTGGGCCGCCCTGTTTCCAAACCTGCACACCGGGGAGAGGGCGTCGGGGCTTCGCTGGGGCCGAGCCGCGGATGAGGCGCTAACTTCTGCCCTCTGCGCCCCCTCCTCTGGGATCCGGCGCCCCACCATTAGAGTCCCCAGCCCAGCCGCCCGAGTCACAGGAGCCCGGGGGAGCGGGACAGGTGGCAGGTGTGCGTAGCCCTCCTCAGCCGCGGGACCCCAGCGCGCTCCGCATCAGGTGCCCCGGGGTCCCCAGCAGCCTCCGACCCCGGCACCCAGGCCTGAGCGCTCCGGGAATCCGCCCAGCGCTCCTAAGCGCTCTCCGCTTGACCGGTATCCTCCTGGGCGCTCACTTTCGGGAAACTAACCTGGAGCAGAGAAAGCGAGTTGAGAGCAAGAGCGGGGGGCCGCTCCTGAGACTCTCCGCTGGTGTGGGTCAGAATGCCTGGGAATCTGTCTTCTGCGTGCCCTTCCCCTCACAGAACCCAGCTGGCTCAGTTCACAGCGGGTCAGTGCCTGGCTTCAGCAAAGGGGAGGGCCGGAGGGTGGGTGGGAGTTGAAGATGAAAGAACATTGAGTTTGGATTCAGGAACTTGGTCTCTGGTCTCTATCACCGGCAGCTGTGTGACCTGGAAGAGTTAGCCTCCGTGTCTCAGTTTCCCTATCTCTAAATCCAGATGATCTCCGAGGTGCCTACAGAGCGAACGCTTTATAATCTTTCTTGCACTGATTTTAGGGATTCGGCCTCTTGCCATGTTAGAGGCCCAGGCACCAGGTTGCCAGGACGTGGGATAAATGTTAACCCAGCTAAGTCATTGCATCCACAGTCATAGCTCTGAGGCCCAGCTCTGTACGGTGAGCTCCGCTTGGAGGCAGCAGGATTTCCGACATCTCTCACTGCCCCCAGCTCCCAATGGGGAAAGCCTGCTCTTTTCCGAGCTTTGGTGGGAGGGAAAGAAAGGGGGCTGCCCCAAAGCCCTGCCTGAGACTGGCTGAGGTGGAGTTGGTGAGGGTCTCATTAACAGTCCCCGTAGAATAATTCACAACCTGTACTACATGGATACCGAATATTCCCTGGACGGTGTCTGAGCAGATTAGGCAGGCCAAACAACTTGTAAGTCCTTCAGAGAAAGATCAAGTTCCTCTCCAGGATTTTATCAGGTTTCCTCCACTAACCCAACTGCGCAGGAGGGAAAACATACCCTGACCTAATGGTCAGAACAGTAGATCTGTGTGCCTACCGGCTGCACAGCACAGAAACTCACCAGAGCCCTTTAATCGCCATATGTCAACCCAGCCACTGCAGCACTGACAACATTCAAGGCCTCTCAGCAATATACAGATGCTTGGATCGCAGGGAGCTGAGTCCCCGCACGGAGCTCAGCATAGTGGGTAAGAGTAGGGACTCAGGAGTTAGACTCTGATCCAAGCCTGGCCTAGCCTCCTCCTTGCCTTAGTCATGTTACAACCTTTTTAAGCCTCAGTTTTCTCTTCTGTAAGTAGGTGTAAAAATTCTTCCCTCTTAGGGTTGTTACAAGGATGAAAATGAAATAAAGAATGAAAAGCGCCCTAGCTGGTTTGACTCAGTGGCTAGAGAGAGCATCGGCCCGAGGACTGAAGGGTCCCGGGTTCGATTCCAGTCAAGGGTACGTGCTCGGGTTGCAGGATCGATCCCCAGTAGGGGGCGTGCAGGAGGCAGCCAATCAATGATTCTCTCTCATCATTGATGTTTCTATCTCTCTCCCTCTCCTCTCTCTGAAATCAATAAAAAAAAAATGTAAAAGAATGAAAAGCTTTTTGTCTAGCACATAGCAAAGTGCTCAGTGAATGCTGGCTGCTTGGGTGGCAGAGGGCCAGTCATTTCTCCTCTCTGGGTTTCAGTTTTCTCATCTATAAAATAAGGCAACTGAACTAGAGAAACTCTTGGAGGGACCATATATTTCTGACTTTTATTCACTCTGTCTAACATAGCAGAGTAACGCGTTAAAGTTTCCTTGAATGAACAGTCAGGGCAGACAATTCATCAAACACACCATTGATGAGCACTGACTAGTATATCACTCTGGGATCCTCAAATGAATAAGACATCCCCATGCCCTCCAGGGGTCCAGCATGAGTAGGGGTATAGGAATTCAGAGAAGGAAGAAATTGAAATGACCAGTCAGAGCAGACAGAAAAAGACTTCTCTGAAAAGTGGTGTTTTGTTTTTTTTTAAAAAAGTAGTGGTTTTTAAACTGATTTTAGCATAAGGGTAGTAGTTTGTTAGAGAGGAGGGTATTGCACAAGCCAAGGAAAGAAAGGGAATGTCGGATGGTGGTGGGACAGTAGGTTTATTTGGGGGTGAACTGGGGTATGAAGCTGGAGAGGTATATTGGGGGCATTTGGTGAAGGGACTTGAATTCTGGGTCAGACGTTCAGGTCTTATTGTGAGATTATCTTCCCTACCCCTCTCACCTAGGGCTGTGTTTAGAGCTATGGTGTCCAACTGTGGATATAGAGTTGCACAGAGCCAAAATGTAAAATCCCTTCGTATAACATCATTGATCCCTAGACGAATGGGTTAACACAGCAGGTCCTTGGACCCAACCATTTCCATTTCACCACTGTCGAGATTCTGCCCCATAAATAGCCTGACAGCCAGCCAGACCCAACCCAGCTTTATGAACTGCACCACTCATGACCTTTCTAACACCAAGGGCTAGGACAAGCAAAGCATGGCTTAAACAACCATTTCTTCTGTGCTGGAAAGGTCTCTCAGTTCCTGGATAGGATCAAGAGAGGTGGGCTGGACAGCCATGTGCTATAGAATATATCCTTGTTCCCCAGCCGACCGGCCATGACTCCAGGACAGATCCATAGGCTAACCTGACAGCTAGTGTGTGGCCTGTCAGGCAAAGATGGTCTGGGACACTTTCAAACTGCAGCTTGAAATAAAGAATGTGGAAAGCATGACTCATTAGCTGAGGTTGCTGAAACAAAAGGCTTTGCAGTCTTGAGCTGGAGATGCCTGTATGAGAATGGTTAAGGCTACTCACAAATATTTAGGGTCCTGCCTAAGCTGGGTCTTGGTAGGATTGCATATCTCTATCTACCCTTCCCCAATTAAGTTAGGTATGGTCATTCGATTTGCTTTGGCCAAGGAAATGTGAGCAGAAGTGACTTATGGTGGACACTTAAAGAGTTAGCATATAACTCACTATGTTCATTTTTTAAAAATAAATCTTTATTGTTCAGATTATTACAGGTGTTCCTCTTTTATTTTTCCCCATAGCTCCCCTCCACCTGATTCCCCACCCCACCCCATGCCCTTACCCCCCGCCACTGTCTTCATCCATAGGAGTAAGATTTTTGTCCAATCTCTTCCCGCACCCCTCACACCTGCTTCCCCTGAGAATCGTCAGTCCACTCCCTTTCTATGTCCCTGATTCTATTATATTCACCAGTCCATTCTGTTCTTCAGATTTTTCATTCACTTGATTTTTAGATTCACTTGTTGGTAGGTATGTATTTGATGTCATTTTGTTGTTCATAATTTTTATCTTTACCTTTTTCTTCTTCTTCCTCTTCTTAAAGGATACCCTTCAGCATTTCGTGTAATCCTGGTTTGGTGGTGATGAACTCCTTTAGCTTTTTCTTGTCTGTGAAGCTCTTTATCTGACCTTCAACTCTGAATGATAGCTTTGCTGGGTAGAGTAATCTTGGTTGTAGGTTCTTGCTGTTCATCACTTTGAATATTTCTTGCCACTCCCTTCTGGCCTGCATAGTTTCTGTTGAGAAATCAGCTGACAGTCGTATGGGTACTCCCTTGTAGGTAATTAACTGTTTTTCTCTTGCTGCTTTTAATATTCTCTCTTTGTCTTTTGTCCTTGGCATTTTAATTATGATGTGTCTTGGTGTGGTCCTCTTTGGATTCCTCTTGTATGGGGTTCTGTGCGCTTCCTGAACTTGTAAGTCTATTTCTTTCACCAGGTAGGGAAAGTTTTCTGTCATTATTTCTTCTAATAGGTTTTCAATATTTTGCTCTCTCCCTTCTTCTGGCACCCCAAAAATTTGGATGTTGGTTCGCTTGAAGTTGTCCCAGAGGCTCCTTACATTATCTTCATATTTTTGGATTCTTTTTTCTTTTTGTTTTTCTGGTTGGATGTTTTTTGTTTCCACATATTTCAGATCTTTGGTTTGATTCTTGGGGTACGTTGCTCTACAGTTGAGTTTCTGTATATACTTTATTTCAGACAGTGTATGCTTCATTTCTGACTGATCCTTTTCCATTTTTTTGGCATTCTCATTAAGATCCTTGAAGGTCTCATCAAGTTTCTCAGTGGTTTTAAGAAGATTCTTGAGTAACCTTATACATGTGGTTCTGAACTCTATGTCATCCAGTAGTTTGCTTTCCTCCATTTCTTTCATTCGTGACATGTTTCTTTATCTCCACATTTTGGCTGCTTCCCTGTGTTGATGGAGTAGCTTTGTGTGGTAGGTGATCTATAGGGGGCAGTAGCTCAGCCTCCTCAATCACATGAGGTGGATGCTCTTGGTACACCCCTTTGTGGGCTGAGTGCAAAGTCTTGGTGTAGTTAAGCCTTAATTTCTGTTGGTACACTGGGAGGAATTGACCTCCAAGCCAATTAGCTGTGAGCACTCCCTGTGTCTATAATGGAAGAACTGCTGCGCTGAAGACACGCTTATGGGGCAGGACTTGTTTCAGTGGGGCTTTGGTGCTCACTGAGTCTGCCTCTTGAATGTGTCACTTATGGATGTGAGGAGTTGAAATCTGGTGTCTCACACTGACCACTAGGTACACTGGCTTCTGGATCTCCAATGGGGTGCAGGTCAGCTACTGTCTGAGGCCACTCAGCAGGAGCTACAGTGAGAGCTGCAGTTTTCTCCTCTTTGCTTGGGGTTTGGAGGTTTTGGAGCTGTCTGACCCAGGCTGCAAGTTTGCTAGGTTAAGCTGCGATAGGGCAGGCCTTTCTTATGCTAACTGAGCTGCTTGGAGCTTGGGTGGGTTTGTAGGTTGTGCAGGGCGGGGCCTCAGGGTGTCACTAGGTTAGGGCGTGGCAAACAGCAATGGCTGCTAGTTAGCCGGCTCTGAGTCCCCAATGGCATCGGCGAGTCCGGTGCCCCAGTGCAGTAAACAATTATTCCTGCGCGCAGCTCTGCAAGCAAGCCACCCTCACTGGCACACAGTCCAGCTTCTCTCCGTAGGAGTTTGGGTCCCCCGCGTCTCCCCAGAGACTGGATTTCAGAGTAATCGGGGGCTTGTCTCCTTTCGGGTTGAAAAAAGCAACGCACCCATTCGCCCGCAGCCAGCCCAGATCACGCGCCTCCGTACCTCAGCTTTTCAGCGCTCGTGCACGTCTCAATGCTCTTTTCTCTTTCCTTCTAGTTGTAGAACTTCCACTCAGCCAGCTTTCCCGTGGTTCTGGGTGATAGACGTTTTGTCTTTTAGTTGCAGTTTAAATTGTTGTGGGAGGCAGCAGTTTAGGTGTTTACCTAAGCCACCATCTTGGATTCTCTCCCCACCATGTTCATTTTTAAGATTGTTGCTGCTCTGTCATTCTGGGTTCCCAAGTGGTTATAACCAGCAGAACATCCCCTGTCCCCTCAACTAAGCCTTGGTGGACATGTAGCAAGAGCAAGTTATAAGCCTTTGCTATTTCAGATCACTGAAATATAGGGCTTGTTTGTTACTGAAGCATAACTAGCTTTTCCTGATTAATATACCACCATGAATCAACTGGGTTAAGTAGAGAAGTCTGGTTATAGAGGAAGGAGAAGGAGAATGGAGCAGACATAGCAAGATAAACACAAGCACCATTGAGAGAAAGAAACTGGGAGACTGACCAAATTTCAGTTCTAGGGGTCCTTATTATAATTCCATTTCTTTCCTAAGGTTACATGAGAGAGTCTGTGTTCCATGGGAGGCTGCTCAACATCTGTGGCCCTGAGGTTCTTTCTGTGTGTACACTAAGAAAAACCCAGGAGATTTCCCCCAGTGTTTGGCATTTAGTCATTTATCAATAAATGTTTGGTGAATGATTGTTTATTGGCTATTAGCCATACAAATAAGTAGGAGAAACAGTCTCTGGGAAGGAAAGATTTAAAAATTAGGCTCTGCCCAGTCGGCGTGGCTCAGTGGTTGAGCAATTACCTATGAACCAGGAGGTCACAGTTCGATTCCCAGTCAGGGCACATGCCCCGGTTGCAGGCTCGATCCCCAGTAGGGGCCATGCAGGAGACAACCTATCAAAGATTCTCTCTCATCATTGATGTTTCATTTTTCTCTCCCTCTCTGAAATCAATAAAAATTGATATTAAAGAAAATAGGCTCAAAAGACTTATTTAAATTAAAAATATGAACTCTATATTTTATTTTCTGAAGAATGAATATAAGTATTGTGATAGGGTAGGACAAATGTCCAACACATATTTATTAGACACCTTTTGTGTACAAGGCATTTAACTAGATTTTATGGAATAAAGGAAGGTGGATAAGAGATGGATCTTTTCCTCCAGAAAAAGTATTGATCTATATATATCAATACCCTCAGCGGGGTAAAACTCTCTCGCTGAGGAGGAGGGGTCACTTAGTGTGTATTTTACACCGTGTTACCATGGTCCCAAATGCTACCTGGGCTCCCCTCTGGCTGTGAGGACCCCATAGCTCAGGTGTTTCAGGAGAACTTTAATAGTAAATATGCTACTGCCCCTGCCCTATAAGAGCACCCATACTGGCCATACTATGTTTCCCAATATTTGTTTGGAAAAGAGTCAGCACTCACTTGAATATATACATTAAGGGTTGTTTGTTTAAAAACAAAACAGAATAAAACACAAACCTCATTACCTGACAGTCACACCTTGTTCAACAGCAAGAGCTCTACCTGTGTTCCGTGACTCCTCAGAGTCATCAGTGCTGACTCAGGCAATTAAGGGCAAGTGAAGAATCTATAATTAAACCCAGAGACAATTGCTTCTTCCACTGGGTTCTGGAATGCAGCATGTTATGCTCAGGGCTCATTGTCCCAAGGAACAAGATACAGCGTGTTCTCTTCATATACAATAGGGTTTTCTTTCTCAAGGATCTGTGATACTACCATCAGGACACAAGGAAAAGGGTCTGCTTTCAGGGAGGGCTTGGCACTCCGAGGAAGGTCTTTAGGCCATTGTGGATGACTTTCTCCATTGCCCAGTGACACACGGCTGGTTCTGATTCTGCTGCGAGGCCCTTGAGTACGCTTGCTCCCTGGGTGGGTTTGCACTGGCAAAAATGGTTCTCCCAGTCCAAAAGGCAATGAATTTTTCTGCCTTGTAACTCACCTTCTGTTTTTCAGCAGTAGCAACTATATAGCAATTCAATCAAGCCGAGGTGGGTGGAATTTAACTGTCTCAGGAATAGCAGTATTGCCTAAGTATGGAAAGTCTAAAAAGCACTTGCAAGTTTATTATTGCCTCACAGCCTCTTATGGCAGCATTAGGATGCCTGCTAGTATTCCCGCTTTATAGATTAGAAAGCCGAGGGCAGTGGCTGGCTCGAGATTAACCAGCTGGGAGGTGGCAGTGCAGGGACAAGAGCGAGGGTGTCCCAGGTCCCAGGGACAGGGCTCTTTTAATTAACCATTCCCCAGTCTGTTTTTACATTAATATTTGATTTCATATTGTTATGCAAAGTGCTGAGGTCCAGAAAAACCTCAGTGTATTGTTCTTGGATTCCCAAAGAAACAACCCGGAGGGCTGGCTGTGAACGACATGGGCTTCTTAGGACTTACACATGCACCAGAGGCGGCCGGCCAGGGAGCCACCGCTGAAGGTGAACCACCAAGTCCCATCCGGTTGGCCAGCGGGTGCTATTGTATTGTCGCCACCCAGGTGCTCCCAACATGAGAACAACTGAGAAAAACAGGGCACGCAGGGGATCTAAACGCAAGCTGTTTTACAACTAGGCTCACATCGACAAGCAGTTTCTCTTTGGCCTTTAGCTTCTGGCCAGGTTCCCAAGGTCTCACAGTCCTCTTACAGATGGCCTTCGCTATATTTCCCACAGGGTGAGATGGGGAATTGGAGCATGGGAAGGGGCTCATGTTCCCATTCACCATTCACATATTTAAAAGCAACATATTATAAGGTGAAGGGGAGATGAGAGGAGGCTGCAAGAGGTCTTTTCTACATGTGAACATGGTTAAAAGGTGAGAGTAATGAAGCTGGGACTAAAGGGGTGTCTTATTCTACATGGGCCAGCTTGGGACTGCATCCCAGGCTCCTAAACCCACCCCACACTCAGCTAATGGGAGAACCTGGTAAAGTATGGTTGGGCCAAGGACATCTTTCCTACTCTTGTGTTTTAGGGCCCAAAATGGGACAAAAAAGGATATGCTCACAAAGATAGAAAGGCAGGTATGTTCATTTTGTTCCTGGTAGCTTCAAGGGAGAGTTTGAGGTAATCGTTAGAAATCTATACTGGCGTCTCTCAAAACCCTTGGGTTGGCCAAGGAATGAGCACCATTAATCAACCCAGGCAGAAGGTTTGGGGGGAAATGAAGACAAACAACGTGGTCAGGACAGCGTGTAGTGCCTGCTCGAGCCGCAGCCTGTGCCGAAATAAAAGCATCCCCAGGCGTTGCAGTCCGGAGACCTGAGCCAGCCTCAGGGGCCACATCGAAACTCTGGGATGGTTTTAATCATCACTTCCCGGCAAATCCCACATTCTTTCTGTATTGGAGGCCACCTGTTCATCTTTATATTTTTATACTTGGTTCTCAAGTTTCCAGCGATGCCCTTAACAGGAACATATGTGAACGTGACCTTCGCAGTCTCCTGGGTGGCAAGCAGGGTTCTCTCTACTCTGACTCTGCAGATGGTGAAATCTGATGCAAAGACGCTGTGGATGTGGACAACCCCGGTGCCTCCTGCTCTAACCGACATCCTCCTACCATTCATCTGGGCTCTAGCAGGGCCACTGTGTTAGGAAAATGCAAAATGGGGATTTCTGAAATTTTGTTCCAGCACCTATGCCAGACCCACTGCCGAAAGCTTGATTTGGGGTTGATGCTGTTTGGTTTGGGGGACTATGGGTAGGCCCAGGTTACTGAAAATAGACAGTGGACTCCTTGTTTTTGTAAAAACCCTTTCTAGGCTGACTAGCAAACCCCTTCTTCCCAAGTAGTTTCTACTGGGAGCCCAGCTTCTCCTTAAGATAGCCTATTTATCTAAAGTATTAAATGTATTGGGGTAACATTGGCTAATAACATTATATAATTTTCAGATGTATAACATAATTCTACATCTGTGTGCTCTGCTGTGTGCTCACCACCTGAAGTCTAGTTTTCTTTTGTTACCATGTATTTGTACCCCCTCTTTGAACCCCCCCTTTTTCTTCTCTGGTAACCATACCACCATTCTGTTACCCGTGTCTACTATTTCTTGATTTAGTAGGAATTGGTATTTCTCAATAGAAATGCTTCTTTACCTATGTTTTCTCCACAGGACTCTTTCTACCTCAGTAACTTCGGCAGAGAAGGGAGTCAGTCCTTTGTGACCCGGGCAGAGGAAACTTCTTTTCCTGAGGTCCCGCTGCTCAAGGAGGGAGCTGGGGCTGCCGGCGGGTGCCAGAAGAGGCTGGTATTTTTAGCATGGCCTTCTTTCCTTACCAACACCTGCCATGATCTGTAACCCAAGGGGCTACTTAAATGCCAGCGAGATGACTGAGGACAAGGCAGCCTGAGCTAATGTCCTAAAATACCACCCAAGGGAGGCTTTTCCTGTGGGAGTCATGTCATTACCAGCTCTGTTTCTTTTCCTGTTTTTCCCCAACCCGCGGAGCTGGTACAGGTCCTGGCTGAGCTGCGCGGCATCTGCCTGGGAAGAGGTTGGAGAAAACCCCTGGATCTGTGTCCCTCGAAGCCAGACAGTTTTGTTCTGTTGATTCTGCTCTTGTCTCTTCTAACTTCAGTCTTTCCCTCTACTGTTCATGCCAGATGGAAACAACAAGAGAATGTCTACCCATCTTTCCCAGCAGCAAAATTCTCTTTTGATATTCATACAAATATAAGAAGATGAGGAACAAAGTCCAATGAATATTATAGCTCAGACAATGGTAATGGGGAAGAAAACATCTTTCTCAGAGCAGATATAACTCATCGAGCTCTTTATTCTCTAAAGATGGGGCAGGCTGGGAATAGAAATATGTTCTCAAGAAGCCTGATACATTTGTGGAGGACAGATGCATCATGGGTCATGAAGGATAATGAGAATGTCTTAGGGTGTCTCTAATCCCGGAGTTTGACATCAGCCCATACTACCCACCGCATTCCTTGGTGCCACTGTCAGATGTGCTGATAGGTTCCAGGGCTAGCCCGCTATGGAAGGTTTTATGTGCCTCCGATCATTTCTCTGGCTACTTTAAATTCTCGCAAATGTCCTGGGAGGCCTGGTTCTAAAGTTAAGAGCTTATTTCAAAAGGAACTGAGCCAGAACTTACATATCTAAATAGGTTTTGTGCCCTTTAAAGTGGTCAGTTTTCATTTAGTTGAGTGGAAAATGCAAGCAGTGAGTCGTACATACAGTGGTACAATGCAGTAAAAATTATATGTATGATGTACAATATATACCATATACACGTATATTATATACATATATAGATACAAGCATAAAAAATTTGGAAATTTGCACATCAGTCTGCTAAATGAATTTCCTTCCTCTGAGGAGGTGGGCAGGGGAATAGGATTGAAAATGGCAGACAAGTACCGCCATATCTTTAAGGTTTAATTTGTATAAGTAGCATATTTTTATGAATTACATAATTAAAATGTTAGCAATCTCTTATTTTTCTTTACTGCTATTTAAAAATATATTTCTGAGTCTCTTACAGAAAATTCTAGAGAGCTTATAATTGCACGAATCGCTCACGGGAAGGGAAATTCACTTTGGCTTGTGTACTACCCAAAGGCACACAGCAATTAAAAATCAATTAAAAAATAAAGTGTTGATCTCCTCCAGAGCACCTAATTGTGTGTGTGTGTGTGTTTTTAAGTGCCTATTATTTTTAAGGCACCAGACATTTAAGGAACAATCCAGCATTCTGGTCTTCCATGAGATTCTTTATTTCTGTACAGCTTGTGGCAAATTCAAAATTTTAAGCTGCTCACTAGAACTGCCATTACTGCTATTTTACAAGCCACCCAATAAAACTAGTTTCATGACCACTGGCCAGTGTGCTTACTTGGTTCAGCAATATCCTGTGCACCTAAAGGTTGCTGGTTCGATTCCTGGTCAGGGCACATACCTGGGTTGTAGGCTCAATCCCCGGTAGGGGGCATGCAGGAGGCAGCTGATTGATGCTTCCCTCTCACACTGCACTGATGTGTCTCTCCCTCTCCCTTTCTCTCTCTAAGATCAATACAAATATTAAAAAATTAGTTTCATTATTTTCCCATCCTGTTTTTGGACCAAAAGCAACATGCCCCCAGCTCAATCGCTTTTTCAAATTTGCTGCACCTGGCTCTGACGACTAATGGATGTTTCCAAAATGCTAAGCTGCCTTCAAAGGATAAAGATCTGACACATGAGGCAAAGTTAAAAAAATGGTGCTACAGAGTTTAAAGGAAGAGAGGCTGCAAATGTGGAGCTCAGAAATGCTTTTGGAAATAATACAAATAAAAGAACATACAGCAAAATATTGGCTACAGTTTCCTTAGATTATGGAATTATGAGACATTTCTGAAAGACTTTTTATAGTTTCCAAAGTTTAAAAAATGAACATGTTTTACTTTTATAATGAGAAAAATTAATAAATGTTCAAAATCTTCTTTAACCATCGGCAACAATGTAAATATGAGGCCTCCCAAAGGACAGTTTTGAAAGAGAGAGGCTTATGGCTCTGAATTACTTGTTAGGTCATATCTGCCTGTTTCCAGTTTCACAATCAGGGGCTATTTGTGTACATGTCTTAGCGCCTCTCCTAGCCAAACACTCCTTAAGTACTACCCCTCCCCACCAGCACCCAGCTCAGGACTTCCACTTAGGAGTAACACAGTAATAACAGCTGTGGACCTGCCACTGCACGAGGCCTGAACAAGGCTACCTGTTGAGACCAATTTAGGCACCAGAGTTCACCTTCTTCTTCTTCTTCTTTTTTTTTTTTTTTAAAGTGTTTGTTTGCTTGCTTGTCTTCACTGATTTCAGAGAGAGGAAGGGAGGGAGAGAGAAATACCACTGAGAGAGAAACATCAATAGGTTGCCTCCTGCACGCACCCCAACTAGGGATTAAACCTGCAACCTGGGTGTGTGCCCTGACTGGGAATCTAATCACCACCTTCTGGTGTACGGGACGACGCTCAACCAACTGAGCCACACGGGCCAGGGCTGGAGTTCACATTCTTGACCTGTAGACTATATCACTCCTCTCAGTGCTTGATGGGAATAGCCCTACAACACATGTTTGTTGAGTAAACAGATATTCCACACATGTACGTTAAAAAGTACAGTTGTACTGAAAGCAGATTTCTAAAATGTTATTATTTAAAATAGCATCAAACTCCTGTAAATCTGTAGCAAGAAATCTAATAAACTACGTGTAAGACCTCTGCACTCAAAACTGTGAAATATTAACCAATAAAATTAAAGGAGACTCAAATACAGAGTGACCACATTCATACATTGAAAACCTCAATATTGTGATGATGTCATTTCTTCCTAAATTAAATCCATGTTCAATGAATCTAAAAAAAAAAATTACTGCTGTAATACCTGTGGTTACACATCATTAATAGCAACGGGAAAGCTAGCAGAGAGGAGAGAAAGCAAAGATCACTCCGGCCTGTTTTCACCTCCACTCTCTCTTCCTCATTCTTGAAGTCTGAGCAAGCAGGTGAGCTCCTGCTGGGGATGATGTGCTTCCCTCAGGTGTGAGGTCAATGGGGAAGCTGGTACTCAGGTCCTTCTCTCCCAGGGAAGCGGGTTGGTTTATGACTTCTCAGGCATCAGCCAGATTCCTCCAGGCAGTTTCTCTCTGGGTTCCTGGGCTCCTCCATTACCAGGAATTAAGGGTGGGTTTGCTCCTGCGTAATCATTTTTTGTTGGTGCTTGCCAAGCTGGTGAACCTGGGCACCTGAGTATTGCCAGAGACCAACAGAAGCCCTGAGAAGTAAAGGCATAGTCACTGAGCACACCTGGCCCTGTCAAGGCCAGCCCACACACCAGCCCTCCTACTCAATCCACAGCCAAGTGCGTCCAGGTTCAGAAGTCAACACCAGGATGTAGATTGCCTTGTTTGAGGGTAAATATGCCTCCCTAAGCTTTGGAGTCACCCAGGCTAGAGTCTGAATAGGGATGAAGGCTCTGAATTGCTCCCAGCCTCAGTTTCTCTTTCTGTAACCTAAAGATCATTATAAAAATGTTAGGAGGATTAAATGTGATAACAGAGCCACCATGTCTATCACTTTTCTTCTAACATTTGGGGAAATGATCAGCAAATTAATTATCTCCTATTTACTCCTTGAAACAAACAAGCTCACTTATCTTGCTACCACGTATATCTTCAGTTAAACTGAACATCTCTTGTTATATTTCATTTCACACAGAGGAATCAAGAATACACACTTCTGTTTGTACCTTTTAGGGGAGTTGGAAAGTGCTATTTTAAAAGTATAGGCTTTGTAATGAGATCAACCTAATTTTACCATTTATTAGCTTTGTGACATTAGCCAAGTCATTAAATATCTCTGTGCCTCAGTTTCCTCACCTAAAAAAATGAGGATAAATAATAGTATCCATTTCATCAGGTTGTTGTGATAATTGAACTATTTAATGAATGTAAACCACAAGGCCTTCCATGTAGAATGGTTCAATAAATACTACTTTTAAAATTATTCTGAATTTATCAAAAGGTTCAACGCATGTGAACATATGCACACACATATGTGTGTTTGTGGGACTGTGTATAAAACATCAGCCCAACCCGTTATTATCACACCATTTGGGATTGACGATGAAGACTTTTCTACCCCAAACTCTTCTCAGAACAAGACTACTCTTCTGTGAGTTAGCCCCCTGATTCCTATTCCCTCCCAGGCCACTTTGGTTACTTATTTTAAGCAGATGTCTCTTGTATGAAACCTCCAGGGAGGTGGGACCTTGAAGTCCTGCCAGGACTGTGTCACATAGGTTCTAGGGTCAAGTAAAGACCTGACCCCTGTTTGTTTTATTTTTAAACTTTTTATTGACATGTACCATACACACAGAGATGTATGTATATTGTACACATATGGCTCATGAAATATAAACTCAACAGATCCTTGTAACCACTTCCTAGAGAACATTCCAGAAGCTCCTTGTGCCCCTATCCACCTACCATCTCCCTAAGGGTAACCACTACCCTGATTGTTTCCTATTTTTGAGCTTTATCTAAATCTGGTCCCTGATTTTGAGCAGCTCATTGTGTATTTGTTTCTCCCGTAAATTTACACTGTGATTAGAGCTCCACCTGTTTGGTTATTAATTCAAGCGTCAACAAACATTTTCCAGCAGCAGCTACGTGCAAGGTGCTGGGTTAATTACCTAAAGTCACAAGGTCAAAGAAGGTCAGTGTCTTGGGTGAGTGTTTTGTGAAACTCTCATGTGGAGCCACCTCCCTGAGCTGTTTCTCTCTGGAATGAGGTCCACATTTTCCACACGCTCTCTCTGGCCCGGCTTCCACTCTGTGTCTTATCCCTGAAAGCGAGTCTTCCTGGGTAAAGATCCCAACAGAAACCTACCAGTGTATCCGATTTCCAGCTCCAGGATTCCCGCAGAGACTGGCCTGGCTTGGTTCACTCTTGGTCATGTCAGCTGTGGCCCTCCTTAGGGACACATGATGCTAGAAGGCTGTGCACTTCCCACCGCTGTCCCCAAAAGGGGGAGCACTACTGAGGACGGAGGAGGGCCCCGGCATGGGGTTCTCAGCAAGGACTGTGATTCCCACTGTCCCCTTGCAGCTCTAGGGTTTCTTTTTCTTCTCAGATTCGGATTCTTGACCCAAAGTCTAAACCGATTATTCACCCTGTGCACCAAATGTGAACTGAAGTCATTAGATAAGACGGCTCCTGGAGGACTAGGGCCACTGCTCCCCAGACGGCCATTGGAGGGGCATTTCGGACGCTCACACAGCAGCCAGCCACTGGGAAGGCAGCTCTTTCATCTGGTTCTGAGAATCAGCTGTGGTTTTATAGACACTGCAGTTTCTCCCTCTGCAGGAGGGGCATGTTCCACCACAGCACAGACCTGGTCCCTGAAAACTAATTTCCTGGACTCAGGGACCACCAACTGTTTACGATGATGATGGTGATTGCAGAGTTGAAATTCCTGCCTGCATTCCAGAAGTCACCACGTGAAGGAGTGGTTGCAGCGGCATCCTGAATCCTGCACAACCTGTGGTCTGAGTGAAGAGCTGGGTGTACAGGCCAAGCTCTGCTTGTATCGTGTGGGGCAGGGACAGAGGCAGGAGACTGGGCTCAGTTTGCTTTACATCTGTGAGCCCATTTAACCCTTACTGCAAAGCCAAGAGGGAGACACTGTCACGTCTCCTCGTTTCTATGAATGTACAAATGAGACAGAAGGTAGTGAAGTATAACACAAGTAAAGCCCGTAGTCACTTATAAAGTGCTTTCCTCATCATTATTTCATTTACACCGTGAGAAACTCCGTTTTACAGATGAGGTTCTTATGGCTTAGGTTTCCAGTTTTGCACAGGTGATAAGCGACAGAGGACGGACAGACTCAGAACTCTGACTCCAATCCCCCAAGGCAGTGGCCGGCAAACTCATTAGTCAACAGAGCCAAATATCAACAGTACAACGATTGAAATTTCTTTTGAGAGACAAATTTTTTAAACTTAAACTTCTTCTAACGATACTTCTTCAAAATAGACTCTCCCAGGTCGTGGTATTTTGTGGAAGAGCCACACTCAAGGGGCCAAAGAGCTGCATGTGGCTTGCGAACCACAGTTTGTTGACCACGGCCCTAAGGCAAATTCACAAATAATTGTATTAAGCAGATGGTGAAGAATGCCTTTATCTATCTATCTATGTTTATAACATTCTTTTATTATCACTTTAAAATCTATAGTTCTTTCTTGTATTCTTTTTTAAAAAAATTCTTTATTGTTGAAAGTATTACGTATGTCTCCCCCCTCCCGCCCCCACCCTTGACCTCTCTCCCCCCTCAGCTTATGCCCCATCTCCTTACTGGCTGTATCCTTTGGTTATGCTTATATGCATGCATACAAGTCCTTTGGTTGATCTCTTCCCTCCCTCCCCCACCCTCACCTGCCTTCCCTCCCTCTGAGGCTCGATGGTCTTTTCTAGACTTCTATATGATCCAGGTGTAATTGTGTTTCAGAGACTGGTGAGCTCATATACAGATGAAAGAAATTGAGGAAGGGCTAAAGAAGGCGGTGCTATTTAGACCCAGTTCTTGTAGGCGAGTGGTATTAGGCAAGCATGATTCGAGGGAAGGGCACTCCAGGAGGGTTCGAGGACATGAGCCAAAGCCTGGGGAGGTAGAGGATTCAGGAAGTAGGAGGAAGTCTTGATGTACTGGGGAGACTCGTGGGTAGAGTGGGAGATTAGACTGGAAAACCAGGGTGCCTCTTACCTGAGCCATGGTCTTTGTCTCCTTGATAGCTTGGGGTAGATAGGACAGTGGGTTGACAACCCACAGGTGGAGGCCTGTGACCTCAGAATTCCATGACCGGGTTTTCTCAGCTTCACTGGGAGCCTATAGTTAGGGACAGGGTGGGGGCAGGAATTGGAGTGCCATAGTATTTACAAGTGCTGGAAAGATCCAGCAACATTCTAAATGGAGGAACAATAAAACTTTTATAGACTGTTACAGAGTCAGTTGCTCCGTAAGGTAGAGAGTGTGTGCGCTGGAAAGTTTGCAGGTCAGAGTGGGCAGGGAACAAGCCAGCCAGGGCTTAACAGCTAGGCATACCCTCCTCCGGCCCATGTTAGTTTCCACCTCCAGAGGCATGGCTTATGGAAACCTTGCGTCTCTTCTCTGAGCCTCAGTTTCCTCATCTACAAAATGGGAGAGCATAATATCTACCACTCACGATTGCTGCAGGAACCCAATGAGATGTGCCAGTGTGTCTTGTACATTGCGTTCATTGTTAATTTATACTGTTCTTGAACTTAAACCTTCTCCTGGGTGCATACCTTCCCAACTAGAAAATAAAAGTCTTTAGGATAGAGGCCATGTCATTGATTCCTTTAAATCTTTAGTAGTGCCAAACAAACACGCAACAAATTGTTTCAATAAGCAGACAGGTTCTTAGCAAGGTATATTTGCCCATGGCACCAGCCAGTGCCTGGGTGTAGTTTTTTTGGAGCCTCATCTTATTTCCTGAAATCACAACGGGCCAGATCTCAGTGAGCTGAAAGCAGCAAGGTGGGAGTCACACAATCCTCGATACTGGTGAATAAAGCTGCATGGAGACCCTGTTGTGTACTGGGCACAAGTGAATTCTATCACATTTAATATGCTTTAAAGAAATAGATTATTTTACAATCAAGGACATACAATGTGTTTAGGTGATCATTAATTAATGATCTTAAACCATTTGTATGCCATAAGCTCTACAGATGCAAGTGGCGGAACTTTTTAAATTAAATTCAAAATATCGTGGAAGTTAACTGATTAACAATAAAGTTATTTAAAAATGAGGGTCTTGTCATTCCTGCTTCAGCAGAATCATCAGCAGAACAAAGTTATTCTCCCTTGAGTCTCACTGGACAGGCAGCGAGTCCTTCTGTTCCTGAATCCTGCTTGCCTTGCTCTGGAGGATGGTTATGAACAGCTATTTTGTGTGTGTGATTCCAGGAATAAGAGGAAAAGCATCAGGGCTTTTTTTTTTTTGGAAGGTCTAGACCCAACTAGAAGGAAGGCTTGATTGCTCTAAAGGAAAAGGGATCACCTGTGCTGGGGAGAGGATGAGAGACATTCATTCCTGAGGGTGGTAGGACCCAAGGTGGGATGGCTGCTTGGATTTTTAAGGACCATGGCACAAACATCACACCTATGATGCTTTGGCTTCTGTTCCAGGGCTGATCCTGGTATGGTGGTCATGGATATGTTTGTGAAGCAATCCATCTTTGAATGGACCCCATAAGCATGGACCTGGGACTCCAACAGTGACCATGGGGAGCCACAACTAGAGGACTTGCCTCTATTTTCTCATGGTTCATGGGTCACGAAAGCCCCAGAGAGAGGTCAAGAAAGCCACAAAAAATGACCAACATGGGACTTCATGAGCTTCTTTTGTGAGAAATTGGAGCTCGGTTTGATTTATTTCAGAAACATTTCCAATAGCAACAATTCTTACAGCTCAAGCGAGGTGCAATGATCTATGCCAATTCAGCTAACAATGGTGAACGTGTTGTGTAGAGAAATTGCTATAGAAAAACTCTCCTGGGACCTGAACATTGTGTGTTGAGGGTGGGCGGGAGAGGACAGAGGTTGACGTGGAAGAGCTCAGTGCCAATCGGCATAATCTTGGGCTGATATACTCTTTTAAAGAATTCACTTTTGGGATGAATGCCTGGAAGATTTATCTTTGATGTATTTGAAAAACTCGGAGATGCACAGGTTGTCTCTGAAGTGTTAGGAGGGCATTTGGATTCACATTATCATTTCACATTGTTATACTCATGTGGTCAGGGTATCAGCTTTAGGAGAAGGCTATATTTTTGGAAAGAGGGCCTTATTTTGGTCACTGTATTTTGTTTCCATTTGCTTATCCCCAGAGCTCCTGTGCTAAGTCCTTTTTTTCAATGAAGTTTCCTGCCTTGACTCCCTATTGGAATTTCACAATTTGGTATCATTGGTAGATTTTCATTGTCACCTGTTTTGGTGATATTGTCCCAGAAGCTCAGAGACCACAAAAGGGAAAACTGTGAAGGTATGCAGTTAAGGAGCGATAGCTTCTCCTAAGATATTGATATAGAAGGATCGTGGTACAGCATCCTCATTCCAAATCAATGTGAATTCATACCTAGGAGTCAGAAATCTTGGAGGTGAGTCTAATGGGAACTTGTCAGTGGGAGGTGTGCTGGGTGAGAAGGAAAGGTGCCTCTTAGTGCAGCAGCTCAAGGATGCTTTGCCAGGTTGAGGATGAAAAATCATAGTGGGGAGGAGGTCAATGCTGAGTCCACGGGACCCATACCAGGTTTAGATCCAAAAGGCTGAGGCAGAAGAGAAGATGTAGAAAAGAAAGGGCAGAGTTGGAGAAATAGGTTGGGCTGAAGAGACAGCAGCAGGTTTGTGAAGGGAACCAGGTACTAGGGCACCCTTGACACCCAGTGACTGGGTCACTCTGCAGAGGAGAGTGTTGATTCTTAGGAGCCAGCAGGGCCAAACATTCACCCAAGTCCCTCAACAATCTATGGAACTCACCTTCATGCCTGTCTGTTTTTCTGAACTATCTTGCTGTCTTTACTTTGCTATGACTGGTCGAGTCCACCTATCTACCTGAGCATCCGCCTCAAAGTAGCCAGAGAGAAGGAACCACAGAGCAAATATAAGAGTCTGCTTGGCCACCAACCAGTAACAAAACCAAAAGAACAGTTCTGATGGAGGATCGGAGGCTGAAATCAGCAAGCATTTCAATTCTCTCCACTCTGGGGAAAGAGATCTAACAGCACACACCAGCCAGAGCCCTCTCCCAAGTTGCAGATGGATCTGATTTCTGTCCACCCCTTCTTCCCTTCACCGGATGGGGCGTCCTCTGCATGCTGCAATGTGCTCCAGGCACCTGGTCAAGCTACATCTTAGGAGAGACCTGGAGTTATAGTTCTGGGGGCACTGTGTCAGCCTGGCAGTGGTCCTTGCTGTACCACTCAGCCAAACCTGGGCCTGAGCTCCAAGCGTGGCCTTCTGACTTGTTTACCATTTCTACCTTGATTCCCTAAACCTCTGAGACTGGGGTCCTCTATCTTGCCTCCACCCAGCAGTTATCTCTTAGTCTGAAGTCTTACCCTTGAGTCTCTACTGTCCTTTGCCCTTCCCTCAAATTATACTTGACCAATACTTCCCTTCCTTCAGTCCATACCCACCAGCCTGGATCTGCCTGAATGTCATGTTCTGAATAGCCACTGGCATGTCCACTGGTTTCCCCCTGTCACTGAGACCATTCTCAACCACTTGACCTGTCTCGGTGGGTCTCTCTGTGTCTTGGCCAATGTTGTGTGACCTATCCCCTGTGCTTTAAGCCATAGCTGTACTCAGAAGTTCTAAAATTGTTAACCTAACAGCCAACAAGTAATTGTTTGTGGAGCACTGACTATGGGAGCAAGTTTCCTCCAGTAAATGACAATTGAGAGGCAACAAACATTAGTTTGTAGTGATCTAAGACCAAATGTGGAATTATCTTCATTTACCCTTTTGGAAGAATTATTTGACTGAATGTATTAGTTATTTAATACTGCATAACAAATTACCTCAAACTTTAGTGGCTGAAAACAAAAAATTATTATCTCACATTTTCTATGTGTCAGGTTTTAGCTGGGCAACTGTGGCTTGGGGTTTCTCATGAGATTGTAGTCAAGAGGTCAGCTGGATTGCAGTGATCAGAAGGTTTGATTGTGATGGAGGGCTTACTGACAACGTAACGCACATCTGGCAGTTTGGTGCTAGTGCTGAGAGAACTCCACATTTCTCCCCACAAACCTCTACTTAGCTTCAAAAGTGTCCCTGTGACATGGTGGCTGGTTTCCTCTAGAGCAAGTAATCACAGAGACAAAAGGATGAAGCAACAATGTCTTTGATGATCTAACCTTGGGAATCACAGACTGTCATGTCACTTCTGCCATATCGTATTGGTCACATAGGTCAGATTCAATGTGGTAGGGACAACATTAGGGCATAGATTATAGGAGGTAAGGATTGTTAGGCACCACCGTGGAGACTGATCACCACACAAAGACCAGGAAGAAAACCAATTTTATATATTAAAAAGACCATTTTATTTAATGCTTTATCTCCAATGTTGGAACAGTGCCTCAATATTGAGTAGATACTCAATAAACATCAAATGCATGATAAAAGTGAATGCATGATTGAGTGAACAATATATATTAGTTTCATGAAATGCTATGCAGTCTATAAAGTACTTTTCCACATCTTAAACAATTTGATCTTCACCTCTGTGAGGCAAATAGGGCTAATATTATTAATGCTATTTTATAGAAGTATTAATAGTACTATTAATACTACTTTATTTCAGATATGTGAAGCATTGCACAAAGTCACTCAGTCCTGGATCTGAAGTTCTTTCCCCTGTGGTCTACTCATATCGCATGACCACACTGGGACTCCAGTTCACAGTGCTTTGTCCATGCCCATTGGCTGTGAGGTGGGTATCTTTAGGTGGAGGTGAAATGACCTTTGGGAGACTGGGCTAACTCCCTCTTGTGGGCTATAGGATTTCCTGTGAAGCTAGTGACACGTAGGCCTCTCACTTGCAGGGGCCCTTCTAGGGCAATTCCAAACATGTTGGCAGATGAAAACCATTTATCTGTGATTTCATTCAGCAAACTGAAATAAATTCTGGAAGAAGGTAACCTGCTGTTTAACAACATCCACAGTCGCCCATGACAATGCAGCCACAAGCATCCTGTAAAAACATTTATCGGTTCTCAGAACAGGTGTCATGTCCAGCTGATTTCCTGAATCTCACAGGAGAAATCCCCATTCCATGAGACCTGAAGCTGTTGACATTTTCAGTGTTTTCCAACAGTTACACTTTCTCTTTTTAGGTCTGTCTCATAGGTGGAAAATTTTAAATATAGATACTAACTTGATTTTTCCTCAGGGAAACTAACTTGTCTTTAGCTAAATAACTGAGAAAATTCAGATAAAAATTAATAATTATGACATCGATGAAATGGAAATAAATTATTCTGATATCTAGAAACACATTGTAATAGAAATTTCAGTGCTAAAAGCAATAACTCATTAAGAAGAGGTACATTTAGAAATAAATAATAAGTAGGGTCTTGGACTGTTGATAATCTTACCTCAGCACCAAGGATGGTGTGATTGGAACCCGATAATGAAAATTTGTGGTCAAATGTAGCTAAAAAAACATAGCCATTGGGTACCTAAACCTTAATCCCCTCAAGACTGAGGCACACCAGGTAGGGCAATACTGCATTCATTGTTTTTAATATATATTTTTTTATTGATTTCAGAGAGCAAGAGAGATAGAAACATCTATGATGAGAGAGAATCATCGATCAGCTGCCTCCTGCACACCCCCTACTGGGTACCAAGCCCACTACCCGGGCATGTGCCCTTGTCCAGAACTCAGGACCCTTCAGTCCACAGGCCGATGAGTCCACTGAGCTAAACTGGCTAGGGCCTGCATTAATTTTTGAGTATCTCCATAACCACACATTAGAACATAGAAGCAAGAAACACATTCAGCACTACTAGGGAAGGATTCTTCACGTTGCATGCTTGTGGCATTCATATCTGAGAGGAAGAACTTAATTAATTTGCCTTTGCTCTTCTCTAAGTGTGTCTGCTGCTCAAATCCTGCATCCTCTGAAGGAAGGAGTACATCTCTAATATTGGCGGCAGCACAACCCACAAAACGTCATGGCTTTTGGACAGTTTTGACCCATAGACACTGGACAAGAGATGTGCAGAAGTGTTGCTCTGGGGCCTAAATGGCGTTACTCATGAGATCAGATGGTTAGGGTTATGGCCTGTGCTGTGCCAATGCTGAGCTCTGGATCCAGAATGACAGAAACACTCTCGTGGTCTTTATGACAGTAACTTATTTCGTGGTAGTGACACGTGATGCCTAGTAAAACAATGGATGACTCAGTGAGTCGATTCCAGTGTGGTTGGAGGATGGCTAAAGGTTTCAAAGTAGAAAATAAGTTGAACCATAAAGTTCTATTTTTGAGTGTTCCTTTGTGTAGCTTTTCCTAATCTCTCTTCATCCCCTATAGACAGAAATAATTACCATCCTTTGAACCACTTCTCTCTCTCTATATTTTATTATTACAAACATCACATTGCAATATATAATTTAAATGCCTTGTTAATATTTGTTTCCCTGGTGAAGTTAAAACTTGAGAGTCAAGTTGGTAGTGCTCTGGAGACAGACTCTCCTGAACTTGAATCCTGGTCTCACTGCTTCCCAGGTGGGTGACTTTGGACGTTTCTTAAAATGCCTGAGTCTCAAGTTTACTCATCTGAAAATGGGGATAGTGACATTGCCCCCTCATATGGCTGTTCTGAGGCATACTTATGATAATATTTGTCAAATGTTCAGCACAATGTTAGCTGTTGTAGTTATTTTGTTATTAATCACTCATCAGATATCCAAACTAAACGGTCTTCTTGTCCTGCCTCAGTGTTGACACCCACATCCTCCAGGGCACTTGCAAGGATAGTTCAAAGAGGCATCAGCGTTAGATCAATTTCTAAACTTAAAAGCAACACTGAGTGGAAGATGAGTGGAAGGTCTGCACATCTTTGAGCCAACTGGAGGGGGTGGGTAGGAAGGACTGAGAAATCCATCTAAACTAAGAGTCCTGAGACAAATGAAATGTTGATCTTCAGTTGTCATTCTCCTGGAAGGTAACACTCTGGCAAATATTTCCTGTACTAATGGGGTGGTGGTGATGGCTCTATGTTGAAGCAGCTCTCATCAAAAGCTGAGGAACCGGAGATGGGGTGTAACCTGAGACCTCGCCCCAGCAGGCCTGAAATCCCCGCTGAGATAGCACCAGCTTTCTGAGCAGCAGACTTGCTGGGCTCAGCTCTGCTTCTGAGATGGCCTTGTCCTGCCTGTCACCCTGAAAAAATGCACAGGCTCTCATAGCTGGTGTGCTCCTGTCAGAAGACTTTCTAATCATCCTATCCCTAACTCTGCTTCCCATTGTCCCACTGACCACAGTATTTGCTACTTTGGGCCCTGGGAGAAGGGATCCGCAACCCGTGTTCTATGCCATCAATGCAGCAGCTAGTTGACAAACATCTGTAAGGTTTAATTCCTCTCTAGGCAATGGGTCAGGTGTGCAAGGACAGGAAGAGTGTAAGAAGGCTCTTCATTCCGGCAGCTTACACTCTAGTTGGGAAAAGATATGGATGCTACTCAGCTGTTAATGCCATAAATGTGTGTCCTAAGTGTCAAATTAATGCTCTGGAGGACAAAGAAAGGCCCCATAGTGTTGATTGAGATGTTTAAGGAGGGATTCTCACAAGTGAGATTTCTTGTCATTTCTTGACCCTGCAGTTCTTATTTATCTGCAATGCTCATGCAACCAGCATAGAGTGCCACCACCCAATTGCCAGGATTTGGGGCCAGGGGTTGAGGAGGGGTGTCAGACTCTTGCACACACTGGGATGAGAGAGTGAATTCTTAGAGCAACCTAGGATGAGGTTTGCAAATCACTTCTCATGAACACCTTAGGCTGAGGGTTAACTCTTAGAGAAAGTGAAGCACCATGAAACAGCTTCTCCAGCTCAAAGAAGGATAGGAGAAAACAGAGCTGCAGGGATGGGACTGAAGCCACCTGTGAAATCACATCTTCCAGCCCAAATCAAGCCTTCAGGTGACTGTAGCACCAGCCAACATCTTCACCTCCTGAAAGACCCCAAGCCACTAACCTAAGCCACTCCTAGGAACTGTGAGAGATAATAATTGTATATTGTTTTAAGGCTGTTGGAAGCTACCCATTGTCTTCACTATCAGAAAAGTGTAAACAAGGAGCCTGGAATGCTGGTGAACCTTGAGCTCTGGTAAGGGCCAAAGCTATGCACCGATTGTTTAATCAAGACAATGGTGGCTCAAGCAATTTTCTGACCAAATAGTCTCAAAGTAAATCTTTACTAATATTTACTGACCTTTAAGATAGTCTGTCTGTTACTGGAATTGCCTGCCTGACTAAGGGCCATAAGTGTATCCAAAATTGAATAAAAGGTTGGCAGAGCCTGGGTACCAATGAAGTCCTTCCCCTAGCATTGGACTCTCCACCTGGCCCCCAATTTCCAAATTATTATTTCTTGTCTTGTCATTTGCCTGCTGCCCTTCTCCAGATCCTGAACCCTAAGCCACGTGGGATGTGGCATCTCACATTGTCTTACCTTTGTCCCAGGAGACCAAGATATTTAGCATCCCTTGCCAATACAACTGCACATGAAGAATAGATAAGGGAGCTCCAGGTTTGCTGACAGTTGGGGTACCTGTCAGGGATGTTACAAAGGAAATGGCCACACCTGCTAGAAGGTCCCTTTCAGCCATGAGAAAAATTATGTGCCAGATATTGTTTCAGTGGTTATTGCTGTCACACATACTCCCTCCTTTTTTTCTCACCTCCAATCACTATGTGCCAACTCAGTGGCTCAGTCCCATGGCTGGCAAGTTGGTTCCTCTCCACAAGTATCTCTCCATGAGGCTGCTTGAGTGTCCTCACAGCATGGGGACTTGCTTCTCCCCTAGCCATTTATCCAAGAGACAAAGGAAGGAGCTGCAATGTCTTCATGACCTGGATCTGGAAGTCACATGTCACATAGCCACTTTATTCTGATGTTCACATAGGTCAGCCTTGATTCAATGAGCAAGAATACAAGGAGATAAGGATCACTGGGAGCCATCTTGAAGCCTGGATAGAATGAGTGGGTCCTGAAGTTAGTCACTGGGAATAGTCACTATAAATCCTCACACACTTGAGTTTGGCTGTTGTGGGAGGAGGAACAAATGGAAGGGACTCTATCACCTGTTTGCTAAGTCTGTGTAGGTGACTTTCCAGGCCCTCAGTCTTGAGGAGATGAAGGCTTAGGTACCAATGGCTATAGCTTTTTAGCTACATTTGACCACAAATTTTCATTATTGGGGAGTTCCAATCCCACCACCCTTGATGCTCTGCCATTCCTAGGATCTGTAGTAAATATTTGTTGTTCTGTTTTGGCTTCCCAGTATCCCAAAATCTTCCTAGAGGAAGTTCCATTTGTGTAAGTCATGGTAGGGGGAAGCTCCTGCCGGGTTCTTCAGTCTTTCTGTCAATATTTGGTTTACCCTATGTCTCTCCAATAAGTCCATTTGCTGTTTAAATTAGCTATTCAGTTTCTGTTGCTTGCAACCAGGACACCCTCCTGGTCTTGCATCTCCAGCAGTTAAACTCAGAGGTAGCTTACTTGTCATTACATCTCTTCTGTTATTGTGGAAACAGTTGCCAAAGTAGAACATAGACTTCAGAATCAGATAGACCTAGGGTTGAATCCAAGCCTTTCTGCTTTAATGCAACTAGTTAAATTTTAGCAAGTTATTTAACATTTATGAACTAGAGTTACTTCACTTGTAAAGGAGAAAAGCAACATCTAGCTTGCAAGATTGCTATGAGGAATAGCACATAACACTGTGCCTGACACATAGTAGATGCTTAATGACTGCTTTTACATAATAAATGATAATAGTGATATCAATGATGGACATGTGCTGTGTTTCCTTCTTATGTGAACCCTTTACAAGGTTTCTTGAAGAGGCAAATCCATCTGATGACAGGTCCTTTGAACTACCTGGGTTGGCCTGGACTCTCAATAATAATTGTTCTTTAGAATGCTCAAAGCTGACCTTACTCATGGTGTTGAATAGACTCTTCCAATGAAGAACTTGCTACAAGTTTCCCAGGGACCACAACTCCCTATCGTTTCTGGGCCCTTCATCATTATAGCTAACTTTTCCAGGATCCCCTTGACCTCATTGCTAAGAATGCTTTCAAACCTCAGCTACCCACTCCCTTCCCATCCCCAAAAGAGCATAACCTACCAAATCCCAAATCTCAACATCTTACTCTTTGACCACTGTCTCCTATCCTCTCAACCTACTTCCTCAAGGTTTCCTATAACAATTTCTTGACCTCAGATCCATGAACCCAGACCTACTGGGCCCAGGTCTTTCTCACTATCCATTAGTAGACGCCTGGCTTCATGTCCCTTTAAGTCCATGGTCCTTCATTGGAATAACTCGCTCACACACACTTCCAGTTCCCTTGCTCCTCTAGGCCTCCTTTGCACTCTATCCTCCCTGCAATAATGAATGGCCTTAGTATAGAGCTCTTGTGTTTGTTTGAACATTTGGGTAGTCACATCCAATGTAGGGCAGGTAGCAGGCCAGGGATCCATACTTTTGTCTTATGGATGAGGTACTAAAATGTGAAGAGGTCAAGTGGCTTTTCCAGGTTTGTCCAAAGCTGAGCCTCAAACCCATGTGTGCTGGCCCCAAATCCATCTCTCCTCTCAAAGAAAGGCAACCTTTCTGGAATAGGTTGGGATGTGGATACTGGGTAATGGGGGTATGAATGGGGGCAGGGCACCCAGGTGGGGGGGGGGGGAGTGTTTTCTAGCAATAATGGGGTTAGGGAAAGGGATGGTCCAGAGGGAGTGGGACCAGAGGCAGTGTTCTTCCTGTAGAGGCTGAGAAATCCTCTCAGAGGCCTTTTGTGGAGGTGCACAGGCCTCAAAATACAAAACCAGATGGCGTTGGTAAAGTACACTGTCTGAGACAGAATTCCTCCAGGTCCCAGCCTTCTGGAAATCCCATTTCTTTCCTTGTGGGGCACAAGGGGCTGAGGGCCCTATATCACTCTGCACATCAAAGACACCCCAGGTTTCCAGGCATAGCTCTCAGAGGTTTTTAACCAGCCTCTGACAATAAAATAGCTTTTAAATAAAAACCAAGACTCAATATTCAGCAGAAGAGGGATTAACAGGATCAGCAGGGGGATGACATCATGCTATTTTTGTTGGCACTTTCCCAGCTTAAGTGTGAGGGGTCTGGGTGTAGAGGAAGGATATATCTTTTCTCTTTTCAACTGACTCGGCTTCCCTGAGTCTTGGTCTAGAAAAATCCATGGAGCTGGAGGGAGCTGGCATGGCTGGGGGTGACCCTCCAGCAAGGTCAGGGCAGCTGCTAGCTCAAGGGGGTGAGCATACTGAGCCTGCGGGGCACAGCAGGGACTGAGCAGGGGCTGAGGTGGGCTTTTTGCCGAGTCATTCTCCTGGGAACTCAGGCAATGGGAAAGAAGAGGCTCTGTTTGGTAAGCAGGCCTTGAACTTAGAGAAAGGTGCCCTCCAAAGTGGGCAAACATCCTGCTACAACTGGTGGTGGAGACAGATTGACCTAGAGAACTAGGGCCTGGCCCATTCACACACAGACCTCTGGGTGCTGGCCACCAGGCAACACCCAGAATGACAGAGCAGTGAGGGCCTTGGAGGACAGCTGCTCTAGTGGTTCCCAAACTTATTATTATTTTTAGTTAAGGTGCTTTTGCTTCAAATGAGATACTAAAGATACTCCAGTGCATACAGAAGATTGAAGGAAGAGGGGCTACAAAGTTAGGAGCCTTTTAGCTGGGCCTCCCTGGCTCCTGAGACTATTCTGGAATCTAACACCAAATATATACACTGAAAATCTCTGATCATTCATTCAGTGAATGTTTTAAGTGCCTGTTCCATGCTTGACACTTTTCCAGGTGTAGGGAGCAAAACCAGGCAGTGTCGCCCCCTCCCTCATGAGGGTTACATTTTGGTGTGGGAAATAGACATTAATTAAATAATGACACAAATACATGCTAACTCTCCTCTCCCAACATAGAAGAAGAAACTGATTTGTGAAAGTGCCAGATTCTTAGCTAGGCACTCCAGGTGCTGGACTCCCGGGACTTTCCAACTTTGTCCCACATGACTCTCCCATCTATCTCCCAGCACCATTCAGACTCTCAATGCTTTTCCCTAGGTGCAACTTGTCTTTTACCCTGGGCTTCCTCATCTTCCCTTTCCCCCTTGTCCCCACCAGTCATCTCCACCACCCCTGGAAAGCCACATGACAACCCTATGTGTCTGAAGTCCCCTCAGTTGGAGGTGATCCTGCCAGCCCTCCTCAGCACTTCTATCTGGTCCAGAGAGGAGGGGAGAGGCCAACATTGGTGAAGGAGCAAGGAATCTGGGCAGCATACTCAGTCCTGCAACTGAGACCTTCAGCAAGTCACCCAACCTCACAGAGGAGCCCATGGACTCACCTTGGACTTGCTTGATCTCCTCAGGTGTACACAGTTTCTTTCCTCAGGAAACTCTGAAGGCCAGGGTTTAGTCTTCTCCATCTTTTCCCAGTTCCAGTTTAGTGTCTCAAACTCACTAGTAGCCAAACATGACATTGGTTCTTCCCTAGTCCATTTTGCTGGATGCTCCTGGGCCAGGGTATCTCACTTGCTCATTGCTGCATCACGGGTTTTGGTCCACTGCTCTGAGCTTTCTTCTCATGGGAAAACTGAAGGCACTCCTTCTTGGACCTCATTCATACCCCCAAACATTTCTTGAACACCTACTGCATATGAGGTTCTGTGCTAGGGATGACATCTCTCCTCTTCAAAGAGTGTAGAATCTAGGAGAGGAAGCAGATAAATAAAGCAACAATGACATTATTGTGGGCTAGGTGGAGTTAGAATGCCACCCAGATGTGGAGCCTGCTCTCCTTCTTTCAGAGCCAATGTCCTCTAATCTATAGGAGTGAGCAGAAGGTCGGTTACCCACCTGTCCTCCCAGGGCCTCCCCTAGTATTTGGGTTTGCCTCCTGGAACCCTGAAACCCTAAAACTTGAGAAGCACTGGTCCCTATTCTCTGAGGCCAGTGAGTAGATGAGTGCTCCTTTGCTACCCCACCTAGTGGGGTTTCCTAAAACAGCCATGTCAGGCTGAAGAGGCATAAGCTAAGCTCTATACTGAAGAGGTCACAGCTACTTTGGAATTATAATATAGAAGAATAAAAGTCAACTTGTTAATTTGGGTCTTCTCCTGAATCTTAAAGAAAAATCACTTAAAATAAAGTCCACCATCAACAGGGGTCCCAATGACAGTCTCTTACACCTGACCTGGTTCACCAAACCCTGAGCTTTTCCCAGGTCCTCAAATCTCCACCCTCCTCCCCTCTCCAGTCTCTCTCATGGCCATTCAAATCCTAGCAGGGACCAAGGAGGGAGAAGTTCAAAGTCGTGCAGTCCATGATCAATATTGATATGAATCCTCCTCTTAGGATTTCTCCTCAACAATTCCATCAGTGTGATCTGCAAGCATGTGGGTTCTATGATCTAATTGCCCTATTAAATTATGACTATTCTTTTCTCCCCCAAACAGTAATTAATTTGGGGAGATAGTACAGTTTAAGCTACACAAGAGAAATTCAGCTGTTCATTCTGGCTTGCCACAGGTGATCGATAAATGTTATAGATCTCTGCATGCCAGTTGTTAAACATAGTCATTAAAGAATAAATTATGTAAACTTATAATTAAATATATTAAAAATTGAATAAATACTAAAAATCATTACTTCTTAATTGTTTTACAACACTTTACTATTATTTCTGGTTTTTACATTTATTATATCTATATGTCATGGAATGCCATGAGTGTGCCTCTTACTGTGTATCACTACCCAATTCTGTGTTCAGTGACATCACTTTGGTAGCTTGAAGTCAGCCATGGTGAGAGTAGTTACACCATGGAAATTGGCAAACACTATAGGGCAGGGCTCCCTCCCCCATACCTGGAGCTGGTTGCTAAACCATTACCAGCCCTGCACTGGAGAAAGGCCATGTTTCCTCGGCTGGTTCTGCACACCTCCCTCTGCCTCATGTGTTTTTGCAGGGTAGCACTTGGTTTCTTGCCTACTCTGCTTGGGGCCTTTTGGAATTAACAGCCCTTAATGGCAGCTGCCTTAATTACTCAAGGAAAGGCTGAGTCCTATCTTAGGGGATGGGAGAGTTAATAGTTCTGGAAATAAGAGCTGTATGTTGAATGCTGGGTGAATAAGGCCTCTAACCCAACCTGGAGGGGTGAAGTTAGGGAAGGTTTTCCTGAGGAAGCTGTGCTTGAACCAAGGTGGACCTCACGTTCCTGGAGGCTGTGGGGCTTATGCAATGGGGTGGGTGAACCCAGCGGATGAGCCTGGTGTCTCTCTTTAGAGCATCAATTTACTCAATGCTAAGTAATTAAAAACATTGTTTTAAAATAAAAAATACGTTAAGTAGAATACAGAATTTGAATGAATTTTTAAATTAAAAGAAGAGACTGCAAATAAATTTGTCTTACATGACTGTCTCTTCCAGCCTACCGCCACTTATCCATTCCCCTTTGACATTAAGTCTTTTGGCAGAAAAATTTGAGCAGCCCTGAGCTTAAGGTCTTTGAGATAGCCATAGGAATGCATTGGCAGAGACTGGAGAGGAAATGGCTGGAGCATTCTAGAAAACAGATTTCAGTAGAAAAGAGCAAGGACTTGCATCAGATTCCTTGGCTCTGAGTTCCTATTTGCCACTTATTTAGCTATGTGACCTTGGGTAGGTTACTTATTTGCTCCCACAGCTATAAACTGATGTTGTCAATAGCACCTACTAACAGGTTGTCAAAGATGAACTTAGAGGTGTGTGCAGCAGGGTTAGCGCTTGCTCTTTCCAGTTATTTCAAGTAGAAGGAACAGTATGAGCAAATCTCAGAGCCTGGACAGCTGTGCTCAAGACAGGGCAGGCTGCTCCACGGTGTGAGGGCATGTGTGCCTGGGGAGTTCTGGAAGATGAGGCTGGGGATCTTTCCTGCCTCATCTGCAAGGAGACCTACTGTGCATCACACCCAAGCAACTCCCTCTTAGTTCTTCCCTGTGAAGAGAGGGGGTGGGCTCGCTGATCTCCAAGATCCCTTTTGGTGCCCACGGCCTACATTTTATTTCATCTTTTCTCTAACTCCTCTTTTTCTGAACACCCACCCACACAGAACATTCAGATCCTCACAGTTTAATGATTAAATACATTTTTATATTGCTCACTGGTTACCTTATAAATTAGTCTTTTCATCCCCAAACAACAAAGACGATATATTTGATCTAAAAAGCTAAGCTGAAGAGATAATACAGTTTTACGAAATTATCTTGAAAAGATATATTTTGCTAATTTCGTGGCAAATTATGGCACAACAGTGAGAACAGAACTCTATGTTCTGTGGCGTCAGGGACATTTGGTTTTAAATCCTGGCCCACTGATGACCAGTAATTGTTTCTTCTTTTAACTTTAGTGTCCTCTTCTCTGAAATGGGTTGGTAATAAGAGTACCTGCCTCACAGAGTTATTGTGAAAATCAAATGACATAAGCCCAGTAAAATCTGAGAGCCCTCCGGATCCTTTACAGCACTGAGGAGGCTGGGCCTGGCTCCCTCCCTGCTGGGCACCGCCAGTCTGCAGGCTGTGTCCCTCGACACCATGTCACAGCTCCTGCCACACTACCCTCTCCACACAGCTCTGACCCCCACCTCTTATCCCTTTAGCCCAGGGTGGTAATGCTTCCTCGCCACCCACTTTGGAGTACTGCATTCCCCTGTGTGGTTCCCCCACAATCTACCCACATTTTTGTAATTAGCCCCTTTATTCAACTTTCCTCAAATTACCTGATCTGAGTGTTCAGCCTGCTTCTTGTGGGGCCTCACCAATAAAGGTAGCATAGTATCTTGCCCATAGTAGGTGCTCAACAAATGGAAGCAATTATTTACATGCAGAATAGAAAGTTTTGTTTAAGGAATACCTAGGAATATTTACCCAACAGCATTCATTGATTCAACATCTACTTATCATATGCTGTTTATGAAGTTTATTTTTCATTTATGATGAAGCATCCCCTATGTGGCAGTCAGCAAGGTCTCTGGGGATTGATTTCTTGTCTATTGGTTTCAGCAGGGGAGGGAGCTTCCTGGCATTTCCTCTCTCATCGACACGATCATCAATCAGCTGCCTCCTGCATGCCCCCCACGACCTGAGCATGAGTCCTTGACTGAAATTGAACTCAGGACCCTTCAGTCCACAGGCTGATGCTCTATCCACTGAACCAAACCAGCTAGAGCTGATATATCCTTCTTTATGAAATATGCAACTACTAAAACGATGTTTACTCTATAAAAGTAAGTGAAAAAGAACAGACACAAATGGTTATTAAATGTATAGGATGATCATCTACACTAACAAAAGAGAAACATGCAAATTGACCGTACCACTGCTATGCCCACCAGCCAATCAGGAGCGAGTATGCAAATTAACCCAACCAAGATGGCTGTGGCCACAGAGCAAGCAGGAGGCTTGGGTTTTCCTGGCAATGGAGGAAGCCAAGCTTCCCGCCTGCTCTGGCCAGCCCTGGCCTCTGCTCAAGGCTACAAAATTTCAATTATAGAAGATAAATAAATCCCAGGTATCAGGGCCTCCACTTGGGTCACTGGGGGGGCGTGGCCAGCGTGGAAACCACCACAGGCCCCTCGCCCAGGCCACCCCACACCCCAAGGGAACCCCTACCGTGATCTGGGACATCCTTCAGGGCAAACCAGCCAGCCACCACCCAAGCACCAGGCTTCTATCTTATCTAATAAAAGAGTAATATGCAAATTGACTGTCACTCCAACAAACAAGATGGCTGCCCCCATGTGGTCAAAGATGGCTGTCCCCATGTGGACACAAGATGGCTACCACAAGATGGCCAGCAGGGGAGGGCAGTTGGGAGGGAGCAGGCCTGCAAGGGAGGGCAGTTGGGGGTGATCAGGGCAGCAGGGAGGACAGCTGGGAGGGACCAGACCTGTAAGGGAGGGCAGTTGGGGGCGATCAAGCCTACAGGGGAGGGTAGTTAGGGGTGACCAGGCCAGAAGAGGAGGGAAGTTGGGGGCAACTGGGCCTGCAGGGAAGGGCAGTTGGGGGAGACCCAGGCCTGCAGGGGAGAGCAGTTGGGGGGACCAGACCTGAAGGGGAAGGCAGTTAAGGGGGACCAGGCCTGCAGGGGAGGGCAGTTAGGGGCAATGAGGCTGGCAGGGGAGCAGTTAGGCATCAATCAGGCTGGCAGGGGAGTGGTTAGGGGGTGACCAGGCTGGCAGGCAGAAGCAGTTAGGAGCAATCAGGAAGGCAGGAAGGCAAGCAGTTGGGAGCCAGCAGTCCTGGATTGTGAGAGGGATGTCTGACTGCCCGTTTAGGATCAGGCCTAAATGGGCAGTCGGACATCCCTTGAGGGGTCCCAGATTGGGGAGGGTGCAGGCTGGGCTGAGGGACACCCCCTCCTCCCATGCACAAATTTTATGCACCGGGCCTCTAGTCTATATATAAAAGCCTAAGCAGATTTTCCTTTTAGGTCCCTGAGAAGACAAGTTGAGGATCTTCTGAAGCTGCCCTCACCCTGTGGATGGGAGTTTGCCCATCAGCCTGCTGAATGGGGAACCAGAGCACAAGAGGAAGGGAGAGGGACAGAGAGTCAGAAACATCGAATCCAAGATGGTGGCGTAGGTAAACACCTAAACTGCTGCCTCGCACAACAATTTAAACTGCAACTAAAAGACAAAACGTCTATCACCCAGAACCATGGGAAAGCTGGCTGAGTGGAAGTTCTACAACTAGAAGGAAAGAGAAAAGAACACTGAGACGTGCACGAGCGCTGAAAAGCTGGGGTACGGAGGCGCGGGATCTGGGCTGGTGGCAGGCGTTGCTTTTTTCAACCCAAAGGGGAGACAAGCCCCCGATTACTCTGAAATACAGTTTCAGGGGAGATGCGGGGGACCCAAACTCCTACGGGGAGAAGATGGATTATCTGCTACTGGGTCGGAAAGTGAGGGGGGCCTGCTTGTAGAGCTGCGCACAGGAATAATTGTTTATCTGCGCTGGGGCATGGGACGGGACGCAGTCGGAGACACAGAGCCGGCTAACTAGCAGCCATTGCTGTTTGCCACGCCCTAGCCTAGTGACGCCCTGAGACCCAGCCCCACACAACCTACAAACCCACCCAAGCTCCAAGCAGCGGCTTTTGCATATGAATGGACTGCCGCAGCTTAACCTAACAAACTTTCAGCCCGGATCAGACAGCTCCAAAACCTCCAAACCCCAAGCAAAGAGGAGAAAACTGTAGCTCTCACTGTAGCTCCTGCTGGGTGGACTCAGACAATAGCTGACCTGCACCCCATTGGAGATCCAGAAGCCAGTATACCTAGTGGTCAGTGTGAGAAACCAGATTTCAACTCCTCACATCCATAAGTGACACATTCAAGAGGCAGACTCAGCGAGCACCAAAGCCCCACTGAAACAAGTCCTGCACCATAAGCGTGTCTCCAGCATAGCAGTTCTTATAGACACAGCGAGTCCTCACAGCCGATTGGCCTGGAGGTCAATTCCTCCCAGCGTACCAACAGCAATTAAGGCTTAACTACACCAAGACTTTGCACTCAGCCCACAAAGGGGTGTACCAAGAGCGTCCACATCAGGTGATTGGGGAGGCTGAGCTACTGCCCCCTATAGGTCACCTACCACACAAAGCCACTCCATCAACACAGGGAAGCAGCCAAAATGCAGAAACAAAGAAACATGTCACGAATGAAAGAAACGGAGGAAAGCAAACTACTGGATGACATAGAGTTCAGAACCACATTTATAAGGTTACTCAAGAATCTTCTAAAAACCGCCGAGAAACTTGATGACACTTGTGAGGAGCTTAGTGAGACCTTCAAGGACCTTAATGAGAATGCCAAAAAAATGGAAAAGGACCAGTCAGAAATGAAGCATACACTGTCTAAAATAAAGTATATACAGAAACTCAACTGTAGATCAACGTACCCCAAGAATCAAACCAAAGATCTGAAATATGAGGAAACAAAGAACACCCAACCAGAAAAACAAAAAGAAAAAAGAATCCAAAAATATGAAGATAGTGTAAGGAGCCTCTGGGGCAACTTCAAGCGAACCAACATCCAAATTTTTGGGGTGCCAGAAGAAGAGAGAGAGCAAAATACTGAAAACCTATTAGAAGAAATAATGACAGAAAACTTTCCCTACCTGGTGAAAGAAATAGACTTACGAGTCCAGGAAGCGCACAGAACCCCAAACAAAAGGAATCCAAAGAGGACCACACCAAGACACATCATAATTAAAATGCCAAGGGCAAAAGACAAAGAGAGACTTTTGAAAGCAGCAAGAGAAAAACGGTTAGTTACCTACAAGGGAATACCCATACGACTGTCAGCTGATTTCTCAGCAGAAACTATGCAGGCCAGAAGGGAGTGGCAAGAAATATTCAAAGTGATGAACAGCAAGAACCTACAACCAAGATTACTCTACCCAGCAAAGCTATCATTCAGAGTTGAAGGTCAGATAAAGAGCTTCACAGACAAGAAAAAGCTAAAGGAGTTTGTCGCCACCAAACCAGGATTACATGAAATGCTGAAGGGTATTCTTTAAGAAGAGGAAGAAGAAGAAAAAGGTAAAGATAAAAATTATGAACAACAAAATGACATCAAATACATACCTACCAACAAGTGAATCTAAAAATCAAGTGAATAAAAATCTGAAGAACAGAATGGACTGGTGAATATAATAGAATCAGGGACATAGAAAGGGAGTGGACTGACGACTCTCAGGAGAAGCAGGTGTGAGGGGTGCGGGAAGAGATTGGACAAAAATATTACTCTTATGGATGAAGACAGCGGCGGGGGGTAAGGACATGGGGTGGGATGGGGAATCAGGTGGAGGGGAGCTATGGGGAAAAAAAAAGGAGGAACACCTGTAATAATCTGAACAATAAAGATTTATTTAAAAATATATATATATAAAAGCCTAAGCAACCGTTATGACCAGGCTGGTAGCTATGATGTGCACTGACCACCGGGGCAGATGCTCAAAGCAGGAGCTGCCCCCTGGTGGTCATTGTGCTCCCATAGCCAACCTCTCATGGTCCCTCCCCCAGGCCAGCCAGCCCCCATTAGCCTCGATCGCAGGTCAGGCTGAGAGACCCCACCTGTGCATGAATTCATGCACCAGGTCTCTAGTTACTATATAAAATCAAGTATGCATAAAAGAAAGACTTGCAAGAGATATTGCTAAATGTTAGCAAAGACTTTTGGAGAGTGGTACTAGTTTCCCCCCTCTCTTTTCTACTTCTTTATGATTTCCAAGTTTTAAAAAGTAAGTTTAAGAGTGAGGGAATTAGACCATTGATAATATTATTTATGTATCTTTCATATCTACTCTTTGGACAGAGATATTACCATTGCTGTGATGGCCCATGTCATTCAGTCAGAACCAAAGTCTCCAAAAAGAAGATTACTCTAGTACAGCAGTAGCCAACCTTTTGGACCTCACAGACCACCAGCGGTCCATGGACCACCGGTTGGCAACCGCTGCTCTAGTGCACTGCTGGTGGGAATGCAGACTGGTGCAACCATTATGGAAACAGTGTGGAGTTTCCTCAAAACATTAAATATGGAACTGCCATTTGACCCAGTGATCGCGCTTCCAGAAATACTGTATATCCTGAGAAACCCGAAACACCAATCAGAAAGAATGTATGCACCCTATGTTCATAGCAGCACAATTTATAATAGCTAAGATCTGGAGACAGCCCAAGTTCCCATCAGGAGATGAGAGGATAAAAAAGCTGTGTTACATTTATACCATGGATTACTATGTAACAGTAAAAAAGAAGAATCTCTTACCCTTTAAGACAGCATGGAGGGACCTGGAGAGTATCATGCTAAGCAAAATAAGTCAGTCAGAGAAAGACAAGTATCACATGATCTCACTCATATGTGGAATCTAAGTCACAAAATAAACTGATGAACGGAGTGGATCCAGAGATGTGGAAGCAAGGAACAGAGTGTGGAATCTCAGAGGGAAGGCAGGGGAGGGTGGGTGGGTGGGAGGTAATCAACCTAAGTCCTTGTGTACACATATGCATCACCCATGGACACACATAATAGGGTGCTGAAGGCCTGGGGTGGTGCAGGTGCAGGCTGGAGGGGATCAATGGGGGAAAAGGGAGACATATTTAATACTTTCAACAATAAAGAATTATTTAAAACAAAACAAAACAAAAAACAAAAAGATTAGGCATAATGGTGTGTGTGTGCACCCGCACACATGTGTATGCAGGGATGTGTCATCTGAGTGCCTACTGAGCAACACTACAGATTGACAGGGAGTCCATAAAAAAGGGAGACCCACACAAAGTCCCTGAACCTTTGGTCACAATATGCACGGCCACTGCCCTGGCAGTGATGGAAAACATTGTCCTCTAAGAGAAATGCCCCACCCAACATCTCAAATCACTGCCCAGGGCCAAGGGAAGTGAGTGGAGGGATTCCCTGGGTGCAGTGCCTCCTCCTGATGTCGTTAGGACAGGCTGTGGCTGTCAGGGTTCTGAAGGCCTTCCCAGCAAGTACCAGGGGAGCCCAGAGGCAGGCACTGAGCTAGGCGTAGGCACTCTGGGAGCTAGAAAATAAGCATCAAGATGATATGAATTAATAAGAACCAAATAACTATAACTACAAAATGCCTGCTCTTTTCTGAGTGCCTACAGGGCCTAGGCACACAATGATGATGTTATATGAATTTTATCCCATTTAACACTCATAACTGCCCTCGGAGAAAGGGTCATAGCTCCCATTTTGTGGATGAGGAAACAGACTCAGAGAGGTCTCTGTAAGTCACACAGCTGGGATTCACACTCAGGTCTGGCTGATCCCAACACTCCAACTCTTTTAATTCTGCCCTGACTGTCCATGGCGGGAATGTAGTGCCATTTGCCCGTGCCCCTGCTTTCCCCATTCTGTTAAAGGGTTGAGTAATATGGTGATAAATCAAGCCATGGCTCCTGGGGGATACATACCACAGGTGCTACTTCCAATTGCTTAAGTCAAGCTCATCTTAGCTTTGTTTGGGCTGCCACCAATGCTCAGCCATAGAGAGAGTGGGGTTCCATGGGAGGTGCTGATGTTGATGTGTACACATGAATGTACTGGGGCCTCATCAGGCTATACTTTATTAACCAGTCACATTGAATACCTTCATATTAATAAGAAAAGGTATGGTTAGGAGCCTCCCTTTCTCACTGGCTCTCTCTTACCCATCAAGATTTAGCCCGGAGCACATACATATTTGTGGTTAAATTATTAACCCCTAAAACAGGATAGAAATAATGACAGCTGTAATCCCCACCCTCACCCCACACCCCTTCATGCCATAACAATTTGCCGAAAGTGCTGACTTAATCATATTAACCTAATTGCTAGGTTGAAATAATGATAATGATGACCATAGTCATAATAATAAAAGAATTGCTCTCAAATTATCCTGAGCGGTGTTGCAACATCAGCTGCCACACTCATTCCTGAGACGCAATTTGCGTTTTAAGTTTCAGTTGCAGTCAGGCAAACAGCTCCCCAGGAAGATAAAGGCGTCTCTAATATGTTTTTTTTCTTCCCCAGAAGGAACTCATACTTCTTTCTGCAAAAGCCAGTGAACACCAATTTCTAGGCAGGATTCAGGCCAAGTGTCCACATGAGCAGACTCCCAGGGGCAGATTGGAAATTAAATCTCCGAAAAATCCTGGGCTCCAACTTGAAGTGGTCTCCTTCAGGGTGGCATTGCATTTTAGCTATGGTTTCAGCGAAGGCCATTCCCTGGCTCTCTCTGGCACAAAGTGGTGGGAGCCTTTGGGGAATGCCTCTGCAAACTGGGGTGGAGTTCTCCCCTCCAGCATGGCAGGCAGACTGCAGTAGAATGCTCCAGCTAATTAAAGGCAGAGGGTGGAGATGAAGGTCCCAAAGGCCTTTCCACAAAGATTTACCCAGGCTCTACATAGGTGAAGATGACAAGGATATAGCCTTTACTCTCTAGAGTTTATAGCTAGTAAAGGAGGAACATGCACACGGATCATTACGTATAATTGAAGTGTTCTAGAAAAGAGAGGCTTTGGGAGCCGAGGGTAAGCTGAGTCCCATTGACAATGACATTTGAGCTCGGTCTTCAAGTGTGAAAAGGAGTTCACCAGGTGAGGTCGGGATGGAGAGGCAGGTTGCAGGGTATGCAGGAGAAGGGCATTCTGGATAGAGACAACAGCATAAGCAAAAGCTGGGAGGAGTGAACAGTATTAGAGAAATAACCTCGTGCAACACTACTGTAACTCCTCCTTCTGTCCACCTGCCTGGTCTCCAGGGGTTCCCTCTGCTGTCCTAGCCCCAGTCTCTTGGAATGCCCCTGTGCTATGGAGATGTCCGTGGGGCAGTAACCATATTTCTGTTGTTCTTTTTGACATAATATTTTATTGTCATTCAATTATAAAATATTTTATAATTTTTATGGTTATTCTTTCTTTGACTCATTCATTATTTAGAAGTATGTTTAGAAATTTTCTTAACACATGTTTTGTGTGGAAATGTTTTGGCTGCTGACATAGCTTCATTGTGCTGACATCAGAGAATGTGACCTGTGTACCACCAATTCTTTAGTGCCTTTTGATATTTCCTTTGGGGCCTAGGGAATTCCTATAAGTATGTACTTGAAAAGCTATTTCCTTTTTACTTATGAGATGCAAGAGTCCATAAATAACTGTGATTCAATCCGTATCTCTGATATTCTTTTTGTTTGAATACTTTCTAAAATAAGTTATTACAATTATCACTATAATTATGGATTGTCTTTATCTCCTTACAATGTCAGTTTTTGCTTTATATGTTTTGAGGGTAAACTAAGATACATATAGGTTCAGGATACACACACACACACACACACACACACACACACACACACACACTGAGTGGCCAGCTTATTATGATATCTGAAAGCATAATAATCTGGCCGCTCAGTGTATATCCTATATAATAAAAGGCTAATATGCAAATTGTTCCCTCAACCAGGAGTTCGACCAGCAGGCAGGCCGGCCAACTGCCCATGTCCCCTCCCCCTGGCCAGGCTGGCCGGACCCCACCTATGCATGAATTCATGCACCAGGCTTGAATTCACACACACACACACACACACACTGAGTGGCCAGATTACAATTGTTCAGAGATCATAATAATCTGGCCACTCCATGTATACTGTTCCCTTTATCAAGATCTTCTTTATTGCCAAGTTTCTGCCTTAAGGCCTGTTTTGTTTCAACTTAATATTGCTAAGTCAGCTTTCTTTTAGTTAATACTTACCTGGTATATTTTCCCCTACTCTTTTGCTTTCAGTCATTTTCTGTCTTTGGCTTTAGAAATGTCTTTTCTGAATAACTTTTAGAAAGTTGAATAACTTGTAGCTAAATTCCAGTGCCTAGACCAGCACTTAGAACATAGTAGGTGCTCAATAATTATTTCTTGAATGAATGAATGGAGAAAATTAAATCCAATCTGAAAATGTGTTCCTTAGCAGATGAGTTTAATCTGTTTAAATTTTTTGTGATTATTGACATATTTGACTGACTTCAACTATTTTTTGTTTTCTAATTACTACCTGTTTTGTCTCTCCTTCTCTTTTTTCCTGCTTTATTGCCTACTACTGATTGGTTCAAATATTCTTTATTACATTTCCTTTTTCACTACACTAAAAGTGATTTGTTTTCTGTCCTTTAATTGAGCAACAGCACAATCATTTACCATCTCTATTTACCAAGAAGAAAATAGAAAAATAATAACAACTATTTATTGAATATCTTATCAAGGGCATCATGCCAGACATTCATTCACTATATCCTTTGATGAGTACAAAGCCCTGTAAATTCAATATGAGTATGCCCATTCTATAGAAAGGAAGGCTGAGACTCACAGAGTTAAGAAACCTGTCCAAGGCCCCACAGCCAGTGACTAGTCGATCTGGGACTGAAATGCATTCTGGGTGATCCTGAAGGTTAAGCACTTCCCATTGAGACCACACTGGCAAACTGAGATTGCTGAAGGACAGTTATCACACATTATTCCGCAGACCTTGTTATCTCTAGGTACCAGTAATGATTCAGAAATAAAAATGAAAGGAGACAGGCGTGGGTACTAGTTCTGAGCTAGAAAAAAAATCAAAAGCTGTGAAGTAAAACCCTCCACAGTTAAATCCTCCACAAGCTAACGTGTCACCTTTTTTGAAGTGACATCTCAGACTTACTGTCTTCTGGAATGTTTTCTCTTTTCCCAGCGGATCGTTATTCATAGCCAGGGCCCTTTAAAAACCAGACACAAAGGACTGTAGTTCTTGCCACTATTCTCTACAAATATGTTCTTCAAATATTTGTTCTTTCTTCAAACAGATTGCTCTGCTTTGATTTCCTTCCCCTGAAAGGGGTGATTAGTGAGAGGCAGAGATATAGGGCCACACAGTCACTGTTGTAGGAAAGCAAGGACAAAAGCTTCTGAGGCAGTATTAATATGCAGTGAGCCTTTGATGAGGTCACCCATGGAGGAGGCAGGTGCAATGAATGAGAGTACCCACAATCCCTCTCGCTCCCAGCATTCCCATTGCAGTAAACAATGCCCAGTGGAATGATAATCCTGGTGTTGAATGTCCTGCTCATTTTGCAGGGATACAGGTGCATCTTTGTCTGAAAGGGTGAAGTTCCTTTTCAGGATGAGAGTATGAAAGAATGTGACCAAATTCCTGAAATACCATTCAGGGTCTGCAGCCATGCTCAGTAACTGCAATGCATGGGTGTTTCTAGAGAGAGCAACCCAGGGCTAGCCAGAGGGCCTTACTGGGATTCATCCCCAGTGGAGCCACATGAGGGAGACTGGCTCCTGAGAAGCATTTTTTTCCCCGTTTCTTAAAAAAATATATTTTCATTGATTTCAGAGAGGAAAGGAGAGGGAGAGAGATATTGAAACATCAAGGATGAGAGAGAATCATTGTTCGGCTGCCTCCTGCACACTCCCTACTGGGGATCGAGCCCACAACCTGGGCATGTGCCCTTGACTGAAATGAAATCAGGACGCTTCTATCCACTGAGCCAAATCAGCTAGGGCTTGAGAGGCATTTTTCAAAGTGGTGACTACCTGAATCAGAACACCAGGTTGTGGGAAGGGGTGAGATATGCTTGTTAAAATGCTAATTGGGGTTCCACTCTAGATTTACTGGATCAGAATCCAATAGGCGACCCCAGGAATCTGTATTTTCAATCACGGACCCAGGTCATTTTGGTGCTGAGTCTAAACTGTTCTTCAGGGGCTGTTTACATGTGTCAGGAGTTGAGCCCCCGATTTCCCTTTGGCTCGCTGTGTGACCTTGAGCAAGTCACCTCGCCACCCTGCGCCTCATTTCCTTGTCTGTTAAATAGGAGCTTCCAGAGCTTCTTAACGGAGGAACCAGGCCAGAACTAAGGATTCATTTCTTTGTCTTGGACACATGAGTTTGAAGTGAAAGAAGAGAATCATGGCTAATTTTCATTGTGTGCTTACTGTGTGCCAGGCACTGTTGTGGACATTTATGTATACAAGCTCATCATCTTCTCACTACAGCCCTATGAGGTTAAGTACTTTCCTATTCTCATTTCACAGATAAAGAAAATGAGACAAGAAAGGTGAAGGCCAAATAGGTAGTAAGAGGTGGAACCAGGTTTCAAACTCAGTCAGACTCCAGAGCTCCTTCTTAACAACAAAAATATATATATTATCTCAGCCATAAATGTCCTGCTGGCAATCGGAAATTCCAGACGCTTGGCCATCAGGCAACTGTTGCAGTTAATCTAAACAGAGGTGACAGGTAGAAAGCTAGAGACGTGTGTAAAGAGCAGAGAGCCGGAGCACCAGCAAACACTGCTGACTTCCCAACCCAAGGCAACACAGCCCTGCCCACTTCCACAGGGTTGTAAATGTGACTTAGATGGGGGTGGGGGTGGGTAAGTTAAAGCATCAGGATAGGTGGTGGAGGAATCTTTGGCTGGGGAAGAGCAAAGGACAATTTCAGAGTGCCCTGCCCCCGCCTGCCCAATGCTAGGGATGATGGCTGTAACTTACTCTTACCTTATAACGATCCAAAGCATATACCAGTAGTCTCCGCTTGTTGTTCCGAAGCTTTGAAAACACATTCAGAAAATTACAAAATGGCTATGAAGCCACACTCCTTTCACCAGAGGTGACTTGTTCAATAGGTAACACGGGGCCTGATTCAGAGTCGGGCAGAGACTGGGCCAGAATGGGTCGAGCAAGTCCCCAGAAGGCTCCGTTACACAGAGGGCTGCCTCCTGTCCCTGAACAGCAAGGGCTTGCTGTTCTTATGGGGGCGAAGGACCCTGTTGGTGACAAAAGCTATGCTGTGGCTTTCTTGTCTCTGCTGCTCTCCCTAGGGAAGACGGGAGGTTTCCTTTTCTGCCCCAGCGTCAACTCTCTGCTTCATGATGAGGATTCTCAGTCTCTACGTGCAGCCTGGGTCTCTTGCTGAAGCCCAGGCTATTCTATTTAACAGCCTCCTGGACCTCTCCCTGTGGAGGCCCTACTGGTGACTCAAACTCAACTTGTCTCAAACCAAATTCAGACTGCGTATCCCTGATCCCTCCACCTTTTGCTCTTCCTTTGGTTAATGGAACCAATTCACCAAGTCCTTCGGTGGTTTCCATCACCAGACACCTTCCCGGAAACCAGGGATCCTTGGGAACCAGACCCACCTATCTTCCTAACCCCAGGCCCAGCCCTCTGCATTCCAGCTACACATGGGCCCTTCTTAACCTTGGTGTCTTTCCTCCAGCTAGCTGTTTGTTTGTTTTTAAACTAGAATACCTTTTCTTGGGTTGGCAGTCTGGTTACACTTTCTCATTCTTCAAAAAGCAGGCTCAGCCCCTTTGAGAAGCCTTTGACAATTGCAACATTTCCCCTCCCGGGGTGTCCTGGAGGTCCCATGGGCCTTTGTGCACGCCATTAGCACACTTTTTACTTTGTGTTGCTAATATCTGTTCACATGCTCTTCTCTCTGAACACCAAGCTTGGAGCTTCTTCTCAGAGAGACTGTACGGCAGCTCTCTGTCACAGGCTCATACTCAGTTATGTGTTACCAATGCCCGGTGCATGCTCAGATTTGGTTGAATCAATGAACACACAATTCAATAACTAGGTTAGAATTTCTGGGGGAAAAAGGGCCTGTGCATGGGGACTTGAGGATTTTATCTTGAGTACAGAGAAGGTCACACTGCTGGAGAGATACCAGGCAGTCCAGGACTCCAAATGTGTGTGATTGTCAATGAAGTGCAAGGCTTGGGTCCTGTGTGACAGCCCTGGCTAACCCATCCGAGACCATTTCCTCTCCTGCTGTCTCCAATCCTGCAACAGACAAGAATGGTCTTGTCTGTGAGCCCAGGTTTCTCCCTTTGTTCCAGTCCTTTTGGGGCTGCTCCTACTCCCACCCCCCCAATTCTCTACCTCCCAGGAAGCTTCCCCTGATTAAATGGATGAGGAGACAATGTGAGCTTTCCCAAAGCCCCATTAACTGTCAGAGTCAGGGTGTGTGCCTCTGAGTCCCATTAGAGCAGTTTCCCTAAGCCCCTCCTTAGGATCTCCTGGGCCATTTGTTAAACAAACACTCCTAGACTCCATTCTGGACCCACAGGCATGCCTCACTTTATTGAACGTTGCTTTATTGTGCTTCACAGATACTGCGTTTTTTGAAGGCAAGACCCTCCTCTATCAGCAAAAGGATTACAGACTTGCTTTATTATGATACTCACTTTATTGTGGTGGTCTAGACCTGAACCTGCAATAGCTCCAAGGTATGCCTGTACGGAATCGGAATCTTCAGGGCAGGGGCCTGGAATCTATATTTTTAGCAATTGCCTTCAATAGTTTTAAAAAATCACCAGGTAAATTAGAGAGATACTATGTTAGTGTTCAGGTGCCAAATCAATCAATCCAATAAGCTCGTGGGAGCTCATTCTGTGAGAGTGCTGTGCTATGTAGTAAACATCATCTCATAGTGAAAATTTATTGAACACTTACTACGTGCTTGGCACAATATAAGCCATTTGTTCTCTAGCAGCTCTATGAGGGAGGTACTCTTATTACCTTCACTTAACAGATGAGGAAACCTAGGCTCAGAGAAGTGAAGTTACTTACTCAGCTGGGAAGTAGAGAGCTGGGGTTAAAATCTAAGCAGTCAGGCCCTGAGTTTATGTTCTTAACCTCTGACACTCAGAAGATTAACATAACTGAAGCAGGCACAAGCTGCTATACACTGTAGGGGATGAGTAAATGTTCACTGAAAGGAGAAATTGGAAACAGACATCATGGGAATGTTTGATTCATTAGCCTCTTCAGTCAGAGACTGCCAGTTCTCTGCCATCAAGAATTCATTCACCTTTAGAACATCCCTGGAGAGCAGCTCTGAGGTCAGCGTGCGCTTTTGGTTCTGCAGTTAAAGAAATGAGACCAAGAAGGATCAATAGCCAGACTGCAGCAGTGATACCACCTCTGCCTGGCTGATGGCTGAGAAGCCAACAATCTAACACTGTACAAAGGCAGCAGGGCCCTTTGCAAATTACACCATTGACTTAGGCTACAGGGACCCACTGCAATAAATCACAGATGGAAACATGTAAATCAGATAACAAGCAATAACCCACCAATAGCTGGCTTCCTTTGTATAACACCTCACTCTCAATGGCTTATTCAAGTGGCCTTGCTCTGGGACCTCCAGTCAGTGCCCCTGTCCACCTCCTCTCCTGTTTTCTAGTGAATCCAGGTGAATTCCAGAACATGTTCCAGTTGCTGCTGGCTGGAGGGAATCCCCTCCTCCCTAGCAAAGCATCAAGGGCTTGGGACAGGGAAGGCTGACCTCCACAAAGGCCCCTAACACCATGTGTCTGGGCAGTTTCCAGAGACTGTAGGCACTGCTGTTCCTCTCTGGGTCATGGAGAAAATGCCTGAGTGGGGGGCGGCAATGAGGGGTGGGGATGATGTTGAGGGGTGAAGGAGCTCCCGGCCTGGGTCAACACCTGTCCTGTGCCAGGCGCCGCCTCCACTGGACTGTGTAACTGGGGCCGCTCTGGCCATATATGAGTCTTTCCTGAGAGTTCTGAGGTGGTGAGGGGGGAGGGAGAGTGGTGACAACAGGGAGAGCTGGTCTACCCCCGAACACTCAACCAAGCAGATGCTGCTGGTGGACTGAACAGATTCCCTAAAGGCCCACTGCCCCTTGGCTCTCTGTGCCTTATTCGTCACCATTCAGTAACCCCACGAAGGCCCTTTCTAAATGCAACTTTGGGATCTGAGAGTAAGAAGTCGAGCCCTAGGTGGTGATGAGCTCAGGAGAGCATCTCAGTCCAGATGTGGGTGCTCAGAGAATGGGCCCCGGGAGGGGAGTTTCCGCGATAGAGGGAAGGAGGCAGGGGAAGAAGAGGTAAAGAAATAGATTTAGAACTTCACAGCTGTGTGCCCATACCTCTTCAATCTTTATGTCAGAATACTGGTTTACAGCTTGGCTGTGCATTAGAATCAGGTGGGGTACTTTTTTTGAGTTAGGAGGAGATGAGTGAGCAAAGAGGCTTCTACAGAGGAGCAGATGGTTTTAGAATGCAAGCAAAAGGTAAGGGATGGCAGAAAAGTCATCTGGGCCCATAAGGCACTTAGAGTTGAAGAGTCAGGCTGCTTTGGAATGAAGACATCACAGGTAGAGCGCTAAGCCCCTAGAGCCCCATGAAATAGGGAGGAGATTGGGAAAGATAAACTCAAGTATGGCAGGCAGGAAGGTTAACAAAGACACCCCCAAACTGGATCCACTTGAAGGTTCAGAGTTTTTCTGCATCCTTGAGGTCCCAGAGTCACCGAGAGTCAGACAATATCTCAGAATGACAAAACTGAAAGGCATAAACTTTGATTGGCAGATGGCTACAGAAAATAGTATCTTATTGTGTACAGTAACAACAATAGAGTATGATTGATATAAGCCTTTTATTAGAACTTCAGAGAAGGGAGAGGCTTTCTTGTGAAATCAGTATGATTCTGGTACCCAAACTGACAAAGACAGTGCTCCCAAATGCACACCTCAAACCTGAGCTCTGTAAGACGTTAATAGCGGCTCTAAAAGCAATCATTTTGGGAAATGCTGCATTATACAAATTTAAGCACAAATGTCTCTCCTTTTTTTCCTTTTTTTTCTTAGCTCTAGCTAGTCTCAGAACCTTTAAAATGAGAATGTATCTTGTGAACCCCCAGGAAGGATGTGTAGCATTTCGCAAACCAGTTTCAAGACAGAGATTTCCTCCTTTCCCTTCCCCTCCCTTCCCTTCCTCCCCTCTCCTCCCCTCCTCTTCCCTCCCTCCCCTTTTCTGGCAGCACAACTCATAGCAAAGTGAGTTCTATACATCTGAGACACGCTGCTGTAAACTAATCTCAATAGTGCATATAGTAGTTTTGAAAATCCTAAATATAATATTAATGAATCAAATTTGATGCTACATTATAAAATTCCATCAGGAAAATATAGGTTTGATTCCATAATGTAAAGATATTTTAGTATTAAGCAATTATGAAGGTCATATCTGACATCAACAGGTAAAATAAGAAAAACATATGATAACTTCAACAGATAATGAAATGTACCTAGTAAGTTTCCATATCCCTTCCTGATTTAAAAATAAAAAACTAACATTAGAAAAATAGTTCCTCAATGAGGATAAAATTATCCGTAGTAAATTAAGACAAGACCACTGATTTTACTGATAATTATTTAACATGGCTCTTGATGTTGTATAAAATTATACATATAAAATAGAAGATAAAATTATTATTATTTGCAGGTAATACAATCATCTTCCTAGGAAAAGGAGGGAATCAATAGAAAAACTATTAGAATTATTCAGAGAAAGTAAGATAATAGCTAGATGCAGGATACATTTTCTAAATTAATTCAAATTAGAAGCATTTAGAGGAAAAAAGATCCTAATCCCCAATAAAAATTAAAAAAATATAAAAACCTCAACATGAATGTATAGGATTCATTTGGAGGAAATCTTTTTGCTTTAATGAAAGATATTAATGAAGGTCTGACTAAATAAAACACCATATATCATATTTCTGGATGGAAAATTTGAATATTGTAAAGATGCCAATTTTACCCAATTAAATTTTAAATTTAATGAACTTTCAATAAAAAAAGCAATGGGCTTATTTAGTTGTTTATCACAATGAATCCAAAATTCATCAGGAAAGAGAAAAATAGTTGAGAATAATTTTTAATATGTTGAAACAAAAGTGATGATGGAGCATTTGAGACATCAGGATTAAAGTCTGTTATCTATAATGATAAAAGGGTAATATGCTAATTAGACCTTACGTCCTTCCGAATGAAGCCAGGGCTGCAAGGGAAGCCTGGTCCCGGGTGCCAGAGGGAAGCTGGTGCCGGCAGCTGGGGGAAGGAAGGCCTACCCTTGCATGAATTTCGTGCATTGGGCCTCCAGTAAAACAATAATAATGTAAGCCCTGTGGCACTGGAGCAGGAATTGGCAGGCACAACAATGAAACAAAACCGCCTTGAAACAGGCCGTAGAATGAACACACACACACACACACACACACACACACACAGAACTGAAACGAAATATAGTAAAGAGTTAATGGAGGTTTGTCTGGGTGGTGAGATTATGGGTTTTGATTTTTGTTGTATTTTTTGTACTTTTCACATTTTCTATGATGGACATGTATTAATCATCTAATCACAAAAACAATAAACAAAAACAAGGAATGTGCTCCCTTCAATATGGAGAGCCCTGGGGAAAAGCACCCTCTTGCTGCCACACTAAATCTGCCTTCTCCCCTGTAAGCTGCTTGAGTGAGGAGGGGGCGGTAAGGAAGTCCGGAGGGTGAGGTGGGGGTGAGGGTGACAGGGACTCTGAAGGGAGAAGAGGGAGCAGAGAGAGCGAGGCATCAGGGTGGTGGGGTGAACAACTTCCCAGCTTCGCAGTCTTGCCCTGAGCTGGGACTTATGACGCCAAGAAAACAACAGAAAGTTGAGGGCTATTTTCCTTGGCAAAGGAGCTTTGCTCTGAGGTTATAACCCTGCTCAGAGGGGTAAGTGAGGGTGAGTAGAGAAAGAGATCAGACTTGATCTGTAAAATATGCACCCTGTGATTTTAATAAAACACCACATTGGCAAGATTTAGGCGTTATTTGTAGAATATCTCTAGGATATTTGTGGAATACCTGGAGTGGGAGCTAGAGTTGCTGGTAAACACCTGTGGGCTGCTGCGGTTCCCCTGCCTGAGGAATTGCCCCTGGAGCCAGCAGAACAGGGATAGAGAGACCCTATCCCTGTTGCCATGCCAACTGCTCTGCATCCTTACCCTTCCATCTGGGGTTGGGGGTGGGGGATTGGAGGGGCTGTGGAAGCAGATGGACCTGCATTCAAGTCTGCTTTCTCTGCTTGCCGAGTGACCTTGCGCAAGTTACTCAACCTCTGCTGTCTGCAGTGCCTTCCTCTGGAATGGAGACAGGACCCCTGTTGTCTTCAGCGGCTCCTCTTGCCCCTCAGTTGGGCCTTTCTGAAACACTAGTTAGGAATTTATGTTTGTGTCAGAGGAAAAGAAAGAGGAAACATGAAATGCATAAGTAACATTTGAGCACAAATTCTGTGAAACCCAAACAGACTTGCTGAATTCTGTAATTTCCGTGACCTCTGTAATCACCTCAGCCATCTGAAGTGGGGCGGGCGGGGGGCGGGGGGGAGGGCTGGATAAGAAGGAAACACTCCTGACACTGCTTCAGGGTCACAGGACGCTGGGCGACACTGTGGGAACCGCAGACTTTCAGACCTGGAAGAGGTCTCAGTGTAACAGGGAGAAACCAGAAGCTAAATAAATGGCACCCAAGGTATGCAGGGAGTTACCAGTAGATTCTCAAAGGAGGGAGCGCCAGGCATAGGGATTTTCCAGTCTCCTGGCCCATCCTGTGTGACTGGGTTGGTCTAGAAAAGTCAGTGGAAGGTGCTGTTATCACAGTGTGGCCTCCTAGTTTTTTCTCTCGGTTGCTCGGGGCTACCATTTTAAATGCCAAAGAAAACATTCATGAGAACTTGGACTCTTCCTTGGTTTCAATTTTCTTTTAAAACACAATTTCAGGGAAATTCCTAATTCAAAGTGGCTTTGTAAAGTGTTCCTCTGTTCTCTAAATACTGAGTAAAGACAGACTAGAAATAAGAGAAAACCAAAAAGATATAGGAACACTTAGACAGAAGATAAACATCCCAGTGTTCAGTAAACAGCATAAGACAATGGGGGGAGGGGTGGTAGATGAGGCAGAGGAGTGTGGCTCTGGGCCTGGGACCAGGCAGGGGAAACTGGCCATTCCAGCTCCTCTTGACAGAATAGGGAATAAACATACCCCAAGTCAGGTAAGAACAAGAGCTAGGTTCCCTGTGTGGGATCCGGAAGGGCTTCCCTACCCCTGAAAGGAGACTGGAGGAGAGCAGTGGCCCCTGCCTGGGCTCCCATTCCCCTCCAGCTGCATTTGGAAGGAGGCAGAAGAAGCAGACACGGCCAGCGGTGGAACCAGGTCCTGGGCAATGCTGGCCCTGACTCTGCTCAGATCTGTCCCTTGCCAGAGTCAGCACCAGAGACAACCTGGAGTCACTGAAAACAGACTTGGTTCTGAACTAGGTCAGAGTGGAGGCAACAGGGCAGCTAAAGAGGGAGGGAGGAATGACCACAGAGGGAGGAAAAATGCACAGGGAACCATAGCAAGCTCCAGCACCAGAGGCATCTGCACACCTGGATTTCAAACCAGGAGGCAAGGGATTCCAAGAAAGATGGCCATCAAAACTGACAACTGGAAGTGTTTTTAAGAGCTACAAAGAGAAATTGCCTTGAATACTCAAGTCATTTGCAAAACAAAATACAGTTAAATAAGAGGCAAGACTGGATGGGTATGAAGAAAAACCAACTACAAATCCTGTTAATGAAAGACATCATCACTGATAAGCTCAATAATCAAGATCAAGCGGAGTTGGGTACAGCTGAAGAAAGAATGAATGAGATGGAAGTGAGTGCTGGGAACTTCACCCTAAGTACACACACAAAAAGGTTTTGCAATATGGAAAGAAAACTCCCGAAAATGTAGACTTGAGAGACACTAACACGTATTTAATTGGACAGGAGTTCCAGAAGATGAGAATGGAGGGCATGAGGAGAAGATTTATTTGAAGGAATAGTGGCTGAGACTTTCCCAGATTTGAAGTAAACACAATGCAATGAAGTGCTTTAGCAGGTGGATCTGCAGGGGAGCTCACCTTTCCTGTCAGGGCCAGGAACACAGCTGGATGTTGCTACACACACTACCTCATTTAATGCCGACAACCACCTTCTGGGATAGATGTGATAATTCCTGTTCTCAGACGAGGAACCTGGGAGTTTCGTGATGGGCTGGCTTGCCTGACACCATACGCTCATACTAGTCAGTGGTGGAGTTGAGCTTTGATTTCAGGTAGAAATCTCCCAGTGAACAGAGGATGACTGACCTGTCTCAGTGTGCCCAGGACTTCCCTGTTTCAGCGCAGAAAGCCCCACGGGTTGTGGAGCCCTTCAGGCCCCAGCAAATGAGGCTAGTGGGACACCCTAGGTCAAGTGCACGGACTGGGGAAGTTGACAGATCTCAGTTTCCATTCCAATTTCTATACTTCCTGCCTGCGTGTTCCTGGACAAATTATTTAACCATTCTAAACTTCCATTTCCTCATCTGCAAAATGGTCATAGCAGCCAATGTGCAGGTTAAATGGTGAATCATTTAAAGCTTTTCGTCTGATACCTGGCCCTTGGCATGCACCCAGTACATATTCGCTGTTATTTCTGTCATTACCACACAATTTGTGTTTCCTACTGTGATGCTCCACCAGCACAGAGCAGGGCCAGTTCCCAGAGGCCCTGAGTGCCAGGATTAAGGGTATGGATGTCATCCTTTAGCCAGTAGTTCAGACTGCCCATCAGAATCAGCTGGGAGTTTTATTCAAAACCCAGATTTCCAGGGCATATCCTCTAACTTTCTGATTCAGCGTGTCTGGAGTAGGGCCTGCTGGTCTGCCATAGAAGTCTATGAAAATTGTTCATAGACCACTGAAACTTTAGAAAACATTATAATCAGTGTGTTGGGGAGTTTTGCTGTATCTGAATGTTTTGAGTTGTGGCAGGCCTTAGCTGTGGTCAGATCGTCAAGGTTAACTCAAGGTTATGGCCTCTTCTAGCCCGGAGAGGATAAAAACCCATGGTTTTTTTCCTTGCAGCGTGAGCCTGCAGGAGGGTGAAACTATGAAGCACCTTGCTGAGACCCCAAAAGGTTTCTAGGTGCAGGGCAAGTGCAGGATTCCTTCCCCTCTGTCTTAGGGCCTGTGCTTCCCAGACCTCTTCCTGGCAGTTGCCCAGGCTCCCACCTCTGCTGAGGCAGGCATTCCCTCCCCATGACCTCATCAGAAACATCCCTCCTCAGGCCAGGACTTTCCACCCCACATTCTTCATCAACTGAGACAGGGTGAGTTACAGGTGGTGGGGAGCCTGCTTCTGGCATGAATCATCCCCAGAAGCAGTCTGGCTCCGAGCAGGTTTCTTAAATGTTTGAAGATGAAAAACAGCAACGTTTTTATCCGGAACACCTGTGAACATTTTCTTAAAACAAATTAGCAAAATAAAAAGGCAAAATGATTCTTACTTCCACCCCTTCCCCTTCAAACTGCTGTATCTAACAAAAACAAAAAGGAAATTATTAAATCAAACCTTGCTAAAATGAAGAGATAACATCGTACCTTGTTTTACTAAGAACATAGGTAACTAAAGTATTTCTTTTCTTACAGCATGCCCGTGCATTGTTCAGGGAACCAGCATTCTGCTCAATGATAATTAGAAAACGGACTGGGAGGCAGAGTGATCTGGGATGTTGGTGTGAGTTTGTCACAAATGGGTCCGATGACCTTTGGCAAGGGCCGTGCCTCTCTGGGTCCAGGTTCCTCCTCTGTGACAGGCGGTGGGATGGGTGACCTGGGTGGGTGTGGTGGGTTTAGTTTATTGATTCATTTCTCCCCCCCTTATTTATTTTTTAATTACAATTGACATTCAATATTATTTCATATTAGTTTCAGGTGTGCAGCACAATTTAAATATTATAATTTATGAAGTGACCCCCCTGATAATTCTAATACCCACCTGGCATCATACATAGTTATTACAATATTGTTGAATATATTCCCTATGCTATACTTACCAGTACAGGGTGGGATTAGTTTAGAGGTCTGTTGTTCAATGTAGTAGCCACTAGATGCAAGTGGATATTTAAATGTAAGTCAATTAAAATTAAATAGGATTAAAAATTCAAAATTTCAGTTGCTCTATCGACATTTCAACGGTTCAAAAGCCACATGTGGCTAGTGGCCACCATGTGGGACAGTGCAGATAGAGCACCTCCATCACTGTGGGAAGTTGTACTTGCTGCAACTGGCCTAGATTGGAAATACACAATTCCATCCCACCACTCTTCTCCACAGCCTGCCCTTGGCAGACGTTGCTAATCCATCACAGTATTCTTTCCAGCTGCATCCTTCACAGAGATTCTGGAATATGTGTGTGAGACAAACCACGTACCAGGGACCAGATTTGAGTTCTTAACCTTTTTTGTGCTGTGGCCCCTTTGTCTGTTGAAACCTATGGATTTCCCTCTCAGAGAAAGGTATTTAAATCATAACCAAGACACCAAGGATTACAAAACAAACCAATTATGTTGTATAGCCTTCAACATAACAGAAAACGAATAAATGTTTGACATAATAATAGATATATTTCCTTATTAATATATCAAATAATAAGACCTGGTGGCAGGTGATTTTTACTTATAATGTTACTAGAGGCCTGGCACACAAAATTCGTGTTCTGGTACGGTCTCTAGGCCTAGCCTGCAATCAGGGCCATCTTCCCCAGCTGCCCAGAGCCGGCCCTATCCCCGCCGCCACCCACCCCCGGTTCCCTGTTTGCCATCGGGTAATTGGTGCCTGACAGCCAGGGAAAGGGACTGAGAGGTCGGCTGTTCCTGTCCGCTTGCCGGCCCTGCATCCGCAGCAGGTGGCTATTAGGCAATTGGGGCCTGCCGGCTGGAGAAAGGGACCAAGAAGTGGTCCATGTGCCTCATAGTGACTGGTCCAGCGGTCGTTCTGGTCATTCTGCCATTAGGGTCAACTTGCATATTGTCTTTTTATTATATAAGATAATTTTACTGTAATTTTGAAGTAGTGTTAAAAGTAAATTATATTTTGAAAATTTTGTTCTAGTTATAATGAGATATAGAAATGAGTAATGAGCCCGGCCAGTGTGGCTTAGTGATTGAGTGTTGACCTATGAACCAAGAGCTCACGGTTGGATTCCTGGTAAGGGCACATGCCCTAGTTGTGGGCTCAATCCCCAGTGGGGGGCATGCAGGAGGAAGCCGATCAAAGATACTCTCTCATCATTTATATTTCTCTCTCTTTCTCCCTCTAAAAAATAAAAAAAAAAAGAGTAATGATTTCTTTGGTGAAAATTCACATATACCGCCAACATTACTGTGATGTGTTGCATTCATTCATAATTAAAGGGAATGCTAAATTTCAGTTAGTAAAAATAAAGCTATAATCTTTTTCCATCTAAATTCATGGATTCATTGAATTCTATTGACAGACCCCTTAGAGCAGTGGTTCTTAACCTTTCTAATGCCGCGACCCTTTAATACAGTTCCTCATGTTGTGGTGACCCCCAACCGCAAAATTGTTTTCGTTGCTACTTCATAACTGTAATTTTGCTACTGTTATGAATCGTAATGTAAATATCTGTGTTTTCCGATGGTCTTAGGCTCTACCTAAGGGTCGGGGGTCACCACAACATGAGGAACTGTATTAAAGGGTCGCGGCATTAGAAAGGTTGAGAACCACTGCCTTAGAGTTTCATGAACACTGGTGAGGAACTCTGAACCAGGTGATCTGTGAAGTCTCTGGGTTTACCATATTGCGATCACATAACATAAATTTCTCCAATTTGTTCATGCATTTGTGGAGTATCAATGTGCCAAGACTGAAGTCCTTAACCATGATCCCCCTCCTTCAAGAACATCCCATGCAGTTGAGGAGACATGGTGTGGGATGCTGGGGAGGTCTGTTAGGAATGAGGAGGGGAGAGGAGAGTGTAGAATGAAGAAGGGACCAGAGGATACTGGAGAAATCTCTGCCACCTCTGTAACTTCCTGTGGAAGAAGGGACCAGAGGATATTGGAGAAATCTGTGCCACCTCTGTAACTTCCTATGGGGAAGATAGGAGTAGAGGGGTTATTGTCACCACTGACTGTGGCTGACTGCAAAACCATTCCCTCCACAAAGAATGCAAAGTTGATACCATGAACTCAATATATGACACTAGAAAACCAAAAGGTCAGCATCTGGAAATGACACCGCCCTCCCCTCCCAGCCCCTTCCTAAAGGCCTTTTATATCATGACCTCACAGTGCTTTTTGGAAAGTTTTATGTCTTTTTCAAAATAAATGGAATGCCCATTAGTGAAAAAGAAGTTTCTATAAATATCAGTGACAGTGTGGGAATAAATATTTATAGCCTGGGCTCTGAGACCAACATATTTTCATTTCTTACAGAGCTTGGAGCCAGGTCTATGCCAATGAAGATTAATTTACAAGAGAATTTCTTTTCAGTTTATAAGAAACATGTGACTGCTACTTTCTTCTGGGAATCTTGACAGATCACAAACTCAGTGAAACTTATAAACTACTGGCGGCAGCAGAAATACCCAGTTTAAACGTGATTTGCAATTAATCAGCATTTCATGATCTTGAAGCCAAGCAGGAATCTTCCACAGTTTTCCAAGCCAGCCAAAGAAAGGTTCTCTGCATCTCTGGGATGGCCACTCTCGTGTGTTCAGAAGGCATTATTTTATTCTTTCAGTCCTTTGTCATTCACTTATCCATTCATTCTTTCATTCATTTTGCAAATAATTACTTTGTAGTTAACCATGTTTTCAGCTCAGGAGGATGAATGGGAGGAACTAATATTTATTGGGCACCTTCTATGTGCCAGGCTCAGTACAATGCGTTTTCTCATCTGTTATCACACTTAATTCTCATAACCACCCTGTAATGTTGGCATTATTATCCAGTCCTAGCTATAAAGAGTTTGCGGCTCTTAGAAGTAAAATAATTAACTAGTCAATAAACCAGCTATTGACAAATAATTGCTTACTTAAAATAATTCCTTAAAAAGGAAAAAATGTAGAATCTGATTCTGACTCTCTGGGGGTTAAGTCTAGATGGGGAGACAGTATAGCTGGGATAGCTATAGTCAGAACTATAAATATGAGACATAATGAAATAGCAAGGTAAGATAGGGTGACTGATTACATTTTGAAATAAGAGAAGAGATAAGAAAGGTATAGGGATCACTGTGGACTGGGATGGTCAGTGAAGGTAGGCTTACATCAAATGATGGAGAAGACTTGGCTATTGAGAAGGAGGTGGTGGGGTGATGGGGAGCAGAGGCCCAGAATCAGAAATCGAATGCAATTTGGGAGGTGGGGTGGAACATGCCATGAGTGTACAGACTTGTTTAAAGTGAGGACATTCCTTAGCACAATGCCTTATGTGTAGTCAGTGCTAAATATACACTTGATGAGGGAACAACCAGATGCATGAGAAAATGAAAGAGTGAGTGGATAAATACTGGTGTGTGGGTGGGAACGAGGCTGGCTGGATGTGGTCAGATGGGGTTATGGAGGGCTTTGATTGTCAGGCTGAGGAATGATGTGTCCACTCACAGGAACACCCTGGAATCCATTCGCCTGGAATCTAGACCACACAGGACTCTGGAGATAGATTTGGTTTGTATAGAAGGGGATCAGATGATTATTCCTGATTCTTTATTTGCAAAGCATACCTTACAGTCAAATATATTAACATCATGACACAAAAATCCAACCTAACAAAAAACTCAAGTAACCAAATAAAAAAAAAAGTATAATCATGTATGAAAAACCTAAACATCCCATGATGGAAGAGATGTAAATTATGGGGTGAGACTGTGGACTGGGAGATTAGTTAAGAGCTGTTGAGTTGATGATAGTGAATGGTATTAGAGAGCTGACAACAGGAATGGAGAAAAGTGGATGGATTCTAGAGATGTATTAGAGGTAGAATTCCCAGGACATGGTGAACAGTGGATGTGAGAGATGAAGGAGAGGGTGATGTCAAGAATAATTAATGCTTGGGTTTTAGGCTTAGGCAACTGAGTAGATAAAGATACCACTCAATGAGATGGGAGAACACTGGAGGAGAAATGATAAATGTGTGTGGGGAAATGATAAAACCGGTTTTCAACAAGTTGAGTTAGATACCCGACTGAAGATATTCCTCACACAGTTGGTTATATGGGTCTGAAGCTCAGGAGTGACATCTGCACTAGAGACAGAGATTTAAAAGCACTAGCTTATTGCTGGTATGAAGACATGGAAATGGATAAGATTGCTCCGGCAACATGTGTAGAGTGAGAAGTGGGTCTAGAGCACAGGCTTGAGGAACCCCAAACTTTAAGGGGTGGCTAGAAGAATAGGAGCCCAGAATAGAGACCAACAAGATGTGGTCAGAGAAATAAGAGAAAAACGAGGGAAGGGAGATTTGTGGTCAACAGCATTAGATGGTGCAAAGAGGTCAGGCAAGAACAGGACTTAACAGTCCACCAGATTTAGCCACAAGGTCATTGATGACTTTGGCAGGGACAATTGGCATGAAATAGTATAGCCTGAAGCCAGACCAAGTGGTATGAGGTGCAATTGGAAGGTGAGGAGTCTCGCCATGTTGTTTAAGAAGCTGAGTTGTGAAGGAGATAAAGAAAAGGTTTCATTAAGAGTTGACAGACATAAATATTTCTAAATATTAGGAGGGGAGCCCATGGAAGGACATAAAAAAATCTGGAAGGACCTGCCAAAATGGTAACAGTGGTTATCTATAGATAGTGGAATCAAGAGGCCTCTGAATGTTCAAAAACAGCCCAAAAGATTTTGATGGAGTTTTAGTATTATCTATACTATTGCTACAAAATTCTCTCAAATGTGTCCAATTATTCATAGTTTCACTCAAATATGCAGAGATTTGATGAAGGGGGATAGCCTGCTGCCTGACTATGTTGGTGAGTAGAGAGCTTAGCCTGAAGCATTTGAGATGAAGAATACTGGTGGTAGCAGCATCTAGCATGGCCCCAGTGAGCTACACCTCCTGGTACTCAAGCTTTTGTATAAGCCTTCCCACATTGCACCAGGGCTGCCTGTGTGAGCAATAGAATAGTGTAAAAATGACGATTAGGACCAACGCTAGGTCTTAAAAGGCATGGCCCTGTCAATTTGGTCTCCTGTATTGTTCACTCTGGAGGAAGCCAGCTGCTGTATTAGGACACTCACGATGGCCAACAGAAAGGCCCACTGGAGAGAAACAGGTCCCTGGCTAGTCACCAGCACCAACGTGCCACTTGCATGAGTGAGCCACTTTGGGTGTGGATCTTGTAGATCCAGTCATCTTCAGGTGCAGTCCAGCTCACACTGGACTGCAAGTTCATGAGAGGCTCTGAGCCAGAGCCTCCAGCTGAGCTGTTCCTCAATTCTTGACCCACGGAAATTGTGGGAAATATAACATGGATATTGTTGTCTTAAGCTACTACGTTTGGGGGTGACTTGTCACGCAGCAATAGACAACTATTGCGGGCACTTGGCACACCTTATGGGGCACATGAGAGGCTTCATCCACTAGGCAACAGTCTGGATGCAACGGCACTTCCAGATGGATAGACCAGTTGTGTGTTTGACTGGAACAATGGACCACGTGCTCAGACATCCTTCGGTGTATGGCGCACCACCTCACCTACTCTGTCACAACACACACACACCACTGTTTGTTCTGTAGATAATATTTCATATGTACATGTGTGTATAACTCAGATATGAGTCATGTATGTGAGGAGGCTTTCTGATGCCATAGTTTCAGGATGGAATTTTGGTGGAAGTTTCAAATTCTATAATTAATGACATTCCATTTCTATGACCACTAAAAATTAATCATGCTTCTTAGTGTGGACTTTTAGCTGTGGGCACTTAGGTCCTCCTAGCTCACATGGGAGGGCAAATCATAATAGGCTTTCATTTTTAATAAAATGATTGGCGATGGAAGGAAGGGATAGGGTGGGGGTTGGAGTGTTTTTCCATGGGAACCAGCTGAACACGAATTCAGCACCTGGGCTTATCAAACCCCCGAAAGTCATGGGTTAGCTATTTCACATCTGTTTTCCTATTGCTGGCACAGTACCTGGCACATTATATTGGTTCATTAAATATTTGTTGAATAAATAGTAGTTCCATTCCTCCTCTCTGTCCCTGTCTGCACTCTTAGAGTTTAATAAAAACCCTTTAGAAGGTTTCAACCTGTTCTACCTTTGCAGAGGGAATCAAGGAAATGTGTTTCCAATGGGAGTTGAAACATTTGACTGGGGCCACTATAACACTATTCCCTTTTTCTCCCTCCCACCTCTTCAAGCCAAGGGGAAGTGAAACTAGAGGATATAAAATTGGGTTCCTCCCATAGACCTTTCCCCTGTGTCTGAACGCAGTGCCTGGCACACAGAGTGCCCGATGCACAATCAGCACCTGAATGAATGAATGGAGCATCAGTGAGAAAATGGGTCAACAACAGCCATGGTGGCAGACTTGGGGGTGTCTGGGACATCTGAGGAAAGGTTTAGTGGACATCCAAGTGAGACCCAGGATCATCCAACTAGGCCCTCTGGTTTCACTTTTGGTCTGGGGTAGAATGTGATGCTGGAGATGCTTGTGTTTCTCAAACAAGGTTGGCTAAGTCCCTCTTTGTCCTCTAAATGGAGGCAAATCTCCCTCAGAGCAGTCAAAGGGTTTGTGCCTGGCCAGGCAGGTCATTTCCAGAAGGAAACAAAAACATTTCCCCACCCCCACATCCTGGCCACTGTAAGGCAAGGAAGCCACTTGCCAAGCCAGACAAAGACATTCCTGGCTCACTCGGGCGTTCTTTGAGTTCGTCACCTGGACCTGATGACAAGAGGCAGGAACTATGGGGCTTGTGGGTCAGGGAGATCTGACCGCTCAGAGGGAGGATTCAGATCTTGATGCAGTGGCCAACAGCAGCTCTTCCGATCCCACGGTGATTTGTAGATCTGCCTGGAGAGATGGCCAGCTGGAGATGGGCAGAAACACTTGTCCTGGATTGGGGTAGACTGGAGACACCAGGAAGCCTGTTGCTGGAATATTTGTAGCAAAAACACTTGTTTCTGAAATGAGATATCTTGCAACAACCAGCTCTTGCTTCTCCACTTATAAATGATGGAGGCAGCTGGTCCTGAGAAAGGACAACGTAAGACAGGGATGAGAACTACTGTCTGGACCAGAGGCTCTGGGGGAGTGTCTGGTGTTCTCAGGTGCCCCTCTGTGGAGCGCATGTTCAGCTCACAGAGGCTCTATACTTCTTCCTCTGCTCTAGCAAAATCTTCTCTCAAAAAGGATTTGATGTCAGTCATGTACACTGAAGTGAGAATTAAAGCTGTGGAAGCCATTTCTCTGAATGTGGCTCTGATGAGCTCAAGTCTCATTTGTGAGAGGCGGTCTACTTTGATTAATCAAAGACCACAGTGCAAATCTTGCTTAATTCAAAGAACATCTGGTCTTGGTACTTCAGAAAAAAAATAAGTTAAAGAGTTTTCACTTTTTCAAAGAACTTTCAAAGTATATTAATTAAAAGTTTAACCTTCTTGTAAATTTGGGAAGTAAGCTGGGTAATTATGTTTGTCCCCGGGTTGCAGAGGGAAACTAAAGCAGAGAGCTTAAATGACGTGCACAAACTTTAAGATGAATTCAGGGGCTTGCATTAGCATGAAAGGACTCCTGACTCAGTACAAAGGGCTTTCCAGGGACCATCCATTTCTGTGTAGGCCAAAGACAGCTCCATATATTGGCCCCCTCTCTACCATGTGCTAATTGCTTCACGTCCGACTGTCACAACCCACATGACAGTCCTAGGAGGTGGTGGTGTTGCCCAGAGAATTTAAGCAACTTGCCCAATTTCTCACAGTCAAAAAGTGGCAGCACTGAGATTTCAACCCAGGTCTCTCTAACTCCTAACTTCTGCTTTTCCCTCTCAGTGGGCCATTTAGAGGCTCCCCAGCCCCCTCTCAGCCTCTGAACAAGGCGGTGAGAATTACACATGAGGCCCTAGCTCCCAGGTCTCTGGCTCTGATAGGAACAGTTGATGGGGGCTCATGGGGACCTTTCCAAGTGTCCATGGAACTGCGAGTTCCCATGGGTGTGAAGATCTGCTGAGTCGGCTGGAAAAAAAATGCACCTTTGGCATTTTGAAGCCACATCACATTTCAGTGATTTGTCATCTGATAAAGGCAGAAACAAAAATGTGAGAACAAGTGATTTCCTATGGAGAGAAGGGGCTAGTCCCTGCTGTGTTGTTTATTTGTATAGGATGGCAGATGGAATTCCTCTCCTGAATGCCTTGAGTCAGGGTCTCTGATCATCTGAATTCCTTCTCTGTGTTGTCACAAGACAGGGAGTCTTGAAAAATCAAGAAAGTCAGTCTCCACTTCCCCACAGCCTCCCCCCACTTTCATGGGCCTGTTAATTAGAAAGGAAAAGTCATAGCAATTCATTGAAATAGTCAGAGCTTCCCCTATTCATTCATTCGTTCATTCATTCATTCTTTCTTTCATTCATAAAATACCCACTGTGTATTTGTATGAGGTGCCATGTTATATACATATATTTACATATATTATACAGCCATATAAATATATGTATGTACATAGCATATACAAAATCATCATCATCATAAGTGAATATTTGGTGACACTATACCTGCAGGCACTGTTCCAAGAAATTTACATGTAATAACTCATCTCATACTATCCCTATGAGGTAGGTATTTGATTATCCCCCATTTACAGATTAGGAAAATGAGGCACAGAGAGAAAATATCTTGGCCAAGGCTATGTACAGGTTTGAACCCAGTCTGCCTGAATGCGATAGAGTACTCTTACCCATCACAGAAAACCAAAACCATTTCCACAGACAGGAAAGCCTGACTCACAGAGGTCTGGGCAGTGCCTGGGAAGTGCAGAGGGTGGGTCTTCATCGGGGAGAGGCCAGTGGTGAGAGACAATTTCATTGAGGAGGTGGCCTGTGAAGTGAGAGCTCATCTCAGCCTTGAACATAAATGCTTTCCTGCCATTGTGATCAATGGCTGCTCCTTAGTCTCTCCGTGGGCATGGAATAGCAGCAATGATAGTATCAGAGGCAGCTTAGCAATGGTGACGGTAGTAATAATAACAGTGCAATACTTTATTTCCCCAGCGTTGTGGCGGGGACCCAAGGCTTTAGATCTGCAAGTTTCCTTGATAACTGAGACCTAATCTTTTAAGGGTGATACCTGTGCTGGCTGCAGTCTATGTTATGTCATGAAGCCCCTCAACAATTCTGTGAGGCAGCTCTTACTATTCTCATCGTACACATAAGGAAACTGAGGCTCAGAGGTGCTTGCTGCACACGTTGATGGCCTGGTAGGATGGGGTTGGATTTGAATACAGGTCTGCATGATCTTCCCACTTCACCTTGCTACCATTTATAGTTAACATTTTTCTAACGTGTACTTTACCTATACCTTCCTTAGGAAACATAGCACAGCACAACTTAGCCTTTTCTAGTTGACACAAAGCCTTCACTGTGAACAGAGCCATTGTCTGTGGTGTGTGCTTGCACACTAGGTAAGGACCTCGTAACTGGCTTGAGCCATCACTGACTTGGCCGGAACTGCTCTGCTGCTCTCTACCTCCCCAGAGACACTTTAGGGGTTATTAAGTTTTATGGGGCGAGGGAGCTTTATAGCCCTATAAATAGCTCAGCCTGTTCTGTACACAGAGTTGTTTTTTCAGATTCCCACCTTATGACCTTCTTTGTTCTCTGTCATGACTTTCTAAAGCCAGTGCTTCTATTTCCAGAACCTCCATGCAGCCAAACCAGGCTTTCCCCATTCTCTGTTTGGAATTTTGGGTGGAACTGAATAAAAGCAGCCCAAGGAGACCAAGGATCGTGTTTGAAATGAAGTAAAATATGATCTGTGCTCAAGGAAGAATAAAGTGCAGAAGCTCGGAGACAACTCTGATGGTGCTTCCCAGAGAGCCTCCCAACAATACATGCTGTAGGCCAGTGGTTGGCAAACCACGGCTCGAGAGCCACATGCGGCTCTTTGGCCCCTTGAGTGTGGCTCTTCCACAAAATACCGCATGCGGGCGTGCATGTACATGCGATTGAAACTTCGTGGCCCATACGCAGAAGTCGGTTTTTGGCCTGGGCGAGTCTATTTTGAAGAAGTGACATTAGAACACTCAAGGGGCCAAAGAGCCGCATGTAGCTCGTGAGCCACGGTTTGCTGACCACTGCTGTAGGCGGACACAGCACATCACTTCCACTGAGTGACAGATCTGAAGGCAGAACCTCAGCTGAGTAAGTGGATTGCTTAGGCTCACACAAACGCATCAACTGGCGTTAGAAATCAGGTCACTTTAATGCCGAGCTTCCTGACGTGCTCATAGTCAGCGGCACTGTGTGACAATGATCAGACACTTCTAGCCACACACCTTTGGCTTCTCTGGGACAGTGACTTATCCGCTAAGAGAGGGCTGAAAGGTCCTTGGAATCAGGACCCATAAATTTAAAGAGCCCCAAGTAACTGCCTCAGCTCAAAAGTATCTCTCTCCGGACTCTGAGGCCACTCTCTGAGACACTGAAGGTCATGAAAATGTTTTTTGGGGGGACACTAAACCACTATCATCCACTAACATTTTAGCAATAATTAATTTATCATTCATTCATTCATTCATTGTCAGATACCAAGTATCCTGACTTTTAAGATTAAAATGAAATAGCTTCAACCCCATTCCATGTGTGGCGGGAACTTCCTCCTCCCTTTCCTCTCACTCCTAATTTTCCCATGGAGTCTGGTGAGGTGGGGTCTTGAATTTCCCTCATTACTTTGGGCTCTGACTGCCAGCTTCTGTTAAATCCATTCTGTGAATGGGCCAATTGCCCACACTTATTCTCCCTGGCTTCCCTCCATATGTGCAGCACAGCTCCATGTCTTTGATTTCCCACAGAAAACATGACTCATAGAAGGTGTCTGTAACTGCAGCATATTTTATTGACGATCGAAGATACAGTGAGAGATGGTTCCATCACACCCTATAAAGCACAGGTTCAAAGATCAAACTCTCCTGCTCTTAAAGAGTCCTTTGCCATTTCTATCTGCTTGGGTTCCTGGCATGTTTATTGGCTCTCTCCCTTCCTCTTTTCTCTCCTCTGTGCCCCCAAAATTCTAGTTCATTTCTTATACTGGGCAAATAATTCTGTTCTCTCTAACCCGTATCTTGCCAGATAGCATTTTAGCTTTCCATTACTCATTCATTTATTAAATTAAGATTAAGTAACCTCCACTATGAGACATTGTGCCAGGTACTGCTGAGCATACAAAGATGAGTTCCACATGTATCCTTAACTCCTGGAGCTGATAATCTAGCAGAAGAGATAAGATGCGTACTGGAGAACCGGAACATAAGGTAGAATGTGCTAAGAAATGGAAGCATGTGGGAAGGGAGGCCATGCTGTAGTGACCAGATGAACAGGGTTCAGGAGGGCTCCGAATCCCCCTGGAAGAGGGAGGAAAAGGTCCAAGTCTGAGGTAGGGCAACCTGGGTGAAGGGCAATAGCTGGAAACCTAGGGGAGCTGAGGGGGTGGCCAGAAGGACCTGAGAACCCGGGGTGCAGCAAGGAAAGAAGGGTCAGGCACAGGAAGTCCTTGGGTTGATATTTCTCCTTCTCATCCCCGACTCTCATATCAGGCGGGGCTAGAGCAGGGTGAGGAGTGAAGCGGACCCCCTCTCCTGGCAGCATGGCTTGGACCACTTGAACTCTCTGATAATAGCAATGGTCAATAGGAAATCACCTCCACCTGTGTGTGTGTGACTAGTAGGAGAAGCACCTGACACACACACCGTAGGTGCTCAAGTCTGCTTGTTAAATGAACAAATGGATGATGAACAGGACTGACAATGGCTGTTTGGATTTGGTACAAGATAACAATTTTTCCTAGAGGAAGGATGCAAAAATACAAGAACTGGGCTGGAGGTCATGAGATGGGTTTCAGTTCTGGGTTTAGCTCTTGTTTATCTTCCAGCTTGGTCAGGAGGTCACTTACCCATTCATTTATTTACTTACTCATTTATTCAGTTGTTCAGTGACCATAGAAAGTGCCTCTCCATGTCCAACTTTAGGCAATGAGAACTGGATAAGGAGCTCAAATATTGTGGGAGAGAAACATACTCAAATGATGAAATAATTGTATACATTTTAGATAATAGAGTTTATACAGATTAAAATAGAGAGGTGCTGTGAGATCCCCCGTGACTGTTACAGGATCAGATACAATGAGATGACTGTCTCAACCTCTCTTTGGCCAGCCTGTCTGGGCAGTCTAATTTAAAACAATATCCTGGGAGTGCATTTAAATTATTTATACCCCATGACACTGGAAATAGTGAACTCTGCTTCATTCTGACAAGTAGCATTGCACCAAAGAGTAAGATGTAGGACATATGGGTCACATTTAATGACAAAAACATAAACTAGGTGTGTTTTTTTATTCTGTCCACTTAATTGCCCCCAGGTGAGTTCAGGAGGAGCTCACACCTTAACGTGGGAGGAAGGCTCCAGTCTGACGGCCAAGGAGAGGCATGTGGTGCTGTGTGTGGGGCTGAGGGTGCAGAGAACAAGCCAAGCTCCGTTTCCATGCACTGGGTTGAAATAACAGCATTCACTTCTTATTCTAGATGCATACTGGAACTCGGCTTCCATTTTTACCCCGTGTGTATATTTGTCTGAATAATGTATATCTGATAGAAGAAAAGACTGCAAGGACACATTCCAAAACGTTGTTAATAATAGCTGTCCACTGAGTTCACACTATGTATTAAACACTTTATAAGTATTATTTCAGTTAATCCTTATAACAAACTTATGTGAGTAAGTAATCTCTCTGTTTTACATATGAGAAAAATTAGGCATCCAAAGGTGGAGTTGCCAGGAATGAAAAAAATGAGCAACCCTGTTAAAAAATGAGCAGAGGACCTACACAAACACTTTTCTCAAGAAGACATACAAACAGCCAACATATATGTGAAAAGATGCTCAATTTCACTAGCTAAAGGGAAATGCAAGTGAAAACCACAATGAGATACCATTTCCCACTTGTTAGGATGGCTATTATCAACAAGACAAGAAATAACAAGTATTGGAGAGGATGCAGAGAAAAAGGAACCCTCATTCACTGCTGGTGGGAATGTAAACTGGTATAGCCACTATGGAAAACAGTATTCCTAAAAAATTAAGAATAGAACTACCATAAGAGCAATCCTTTTCTGGGTATCTGCCCCTCAAATTTGAAAACATTTATTCATAAAGATATCTGTTTCCCTATGTTCACTGAGGCATTATACATAGTAGTTAAGATATGGAAAAAAACCCACGGTGACCTTGGGTGGATGATTGGATAAAGAAGATGTAGTATACATATATATAGAATACTACTCAGCCATAAGAAAAGATGAAATACTGCCATTTGTGACAACATGGATGGATCTTGAGAGTATCATGCAAAGCAAAGTAAGTTGGATGGAAAAGGGCAAGAACCATATGCTTGCACTCACATGTGGGTTATAAAATAGAAAGCAATAAATGAACAAACTCATAGACACAGACAATGGTAGGGTGGTTACCAGATGGAAAGGGGGATGGGAAAGGATGAAGAAGGTAAATGAGGTCAAATATATGGTGGTGGAGGGATTCTAGACTATGGGGGGGGGGGTAGTAAAATAATACAATATATAGATGATGAATTATAGAATAGTACACCTGAAACTTATATAATGTTATCAATCAATGACATCCCAATGCATTTAATTAAAAAGAAAGAGGTGGAGTTGCTTGCCTGACATCACCCTGGAGCAGGCAATGGAACTTGGCTGTTGACTCTGAGCCTGGGCTGCCGTAGACCTCCTCCCTAGTGGTAGGGTATTGAGTGGCTTTTAATCTCTGGACAGTGGCATGTTTTTCACTTTTACTTTTTGCTTATCCATATTTTCTAAATGTTGTTAAATGAATAAATGTTACCTCTGTAATAAGGAGAGAGAGAAATGGTATCATCTTTCTTTTCCCAGCCCTTCAGAACTATTCGAGGGGACTATCTCAACTTTCCCTGCATCTTTCCTTTCAGTGTTTCTGGAATGCCAGTGGTGCCCGGCCAGCCATCTGCCAGGCATAGGGAGCCAGAGTCCTTGCCTGGAAGGAGCTCACAGTCTCCTGAACGCTTCTGCCACAGCGATGCTGTTATCTCTTCAGATGGAAGAGTGAGGACCACTAAGGAAGTGTCAATCAAGGAGGGTCAAGATGAGGGAGTGGCCGCAGTACTTCAGGTATTAAAATGTGTATGTAAGATTTAAAAAAGCATTTTAGAAAAAGCCCCATGAAAGTAGAAACAAATGTGACCAAAGAGAAAAAAAACTGAGAGCAAATGTATAGAAGGTCAGCCTTGAGGAAAGGAGTTGTAATAAAAGCTATAGAAGGAATAACTCTATAGCAACAAACTTGAAAACTAGAAGTAATGGTGAAGCCTAGATAGGTGTACTATAGGGACAAAAAGTTGAATAGATCAATTCCATAAACATACAGAAAACCTGATAAATTTAGTATAAAAAATAACTAAATACTCTAACAGAGAACAGACACATCCTTAGATATTTGGGATAAAACTTTTGAGTCAAAGTGTATTATTGTTTTGATATACTGCTAATATTTTATTTAAGTTTCTACTTCTGCATTCATTATATAAATGATGAGAATGTGATCAGATCAATAGGGATTAACAAGGCATTCAGTGGAATTCAGCAATCTTTCCTAGTAAAAGTCTTAAGAAGAATAGGAGGAAATCGCTAAATATATAACTGCTAATTATCAAAAACCAACAGTAAATATTACAAATGGCGACATGTTACATTTCCATTTAAATCAGGAACAAGGTGGGAGTGTCCACTATCCCCATTATTATTCAACATTGTTTTGGAGGTTCCAATGGGTCAAATAACATGAGAAAGTAAAATAATTGGTTTAAAATTTTGGAAAAGAAGAGAAACAACTGACCCGTTTGCTGATGCCACATAACTGTATAAATAAATGCTGGTATTCTAGAGTTAGTAAACACACCACCCCCTCCCCCAAAATCCACTCCAGAATTAATAGGGAAATTTGGCACTTGATACTGAAATAAATATTTCAAAGTATAGCTCTTTTTTCCTATACTAATAGTAGACTAACCATAGGGAAAAAAAAGGAAAATAACTTATTCATAACAGCTTCAAAACGATAATATACTTAGGAATAAATTTTAGAAGAAAGAAACAAGAATTATAGGAAGAAAACATAAAATCTTATTAAAAGTCTTAAGAGCTGAACAAATAGAAAAACATCCCATGTTCTTGAATATAAAAGTTAATATAATAAGAATGTAATACAATTCTAATTTGAATCTCAATGGCTCATATGTCTTCTGAAAAATAAGACTAGAGAGCTTTAATAGATATTAAAACACTAGAGGCTCGGTGCACAAAAATTCATGAACTGGGGGGATCCCTCAGTCTGGCCTGCGCCCTCTCACAGTCCAGGAGTCCTCAGGGGATGTCCCACTGACAGCTTAGGCTGGCCGATCAGAGGACAGCACCTCCCCCATCACCCCACCATTGCCCTCTGGCCTCCCTCTGCGGGAGGCTATCAGACAGCTGATCAGGGGATGGTGCCTCCCCATCATCCCTCTGCTGATGCTGGTCACCACCCCCCCATCACCGTTCCCTTCCTCTGCCTGCTGGCACGTGCCTTGGCTGACCTGGCGCTGCCTGCTTGCCGGCCCTGCCCCCTACCGACTGGTCGTTCAGTCGATTTGCATATTACGCTTTTATTATATAGGATACCTAGAGTTTCTGTAGTCAAAGCCAGCAGAGTATTGACATAGGAGTAGATGGATAGAATCCTGGACCAAAAAGAGAACACCAGAATAGTCACATTGTTCATGTGACTGTAATACATGGCAAGGGTGGTATTTTATATTTGTTGAAAATGAATGTTTCTTTAATAAATGATGGCATCAATGGCTATCTTTCTGAAAGAAAATCAAGTTGAATTTCTATCTCATATGTACTTACAAATAGATTCTAGATCAATTAAATATAAAAATAAAACAAAAATATTGATATTTAGGAAAACATATGTATAATATATAGCAATATATTTTATTTATTTATTATTATTTTCCCATCACCATTTATCCTTTCTCTATGCCCTCTTCCTCCTCCACCTACCCCCTCAATCTAGCAATATCTTTAAGACTAAGATAATAACCCAAAAGCTATCAAGAAAAGATTGACAGGTAGCCATTAAATTTGAAATAAATACATGATACCATAAACAAGATAAAAAATAAATGTTAGCCCAGCAGGCGTGGCTCAATGGTTGAGTGTCGACCTATGAACCAGGAGGTCATGGTTCGATTCTGGGTCAGGGCATGTGTCCAGATTGCGGGCTCAATCCCCAGGTGGGACATACAGGAGGCAGCTGATCAATGATTCTTTCTCATCATTTATGTTTCTATCTCTTTCTCTCTCCTCTCCCTTCCTCTCTGAAATCAATAAAATATATTAAAAAATGTTAAAGTTGGGGGATTTGCATCACACATGACAGATAAAGCATTGAAATCTATACAAACAGAAAATTCTTTTAAAAATATTTTTATATTTATTTGTTTGTTTGTTCATTTATTTGTTAATCCTCACTTGAGGATATTTTTCCATTGATTTTTAGAGAGAGTGGAAGGGAGAGGGAGAGACATAGAGAAACATCGATGTGAGAGAGACACATCGATTGGTTGCCTCCTGAATGCACCCTGACCAGGGCAGGGAACCTGCAACCGAGGTACATGCCTTTAACTGGAATTAAAGCCAGGATCCTTCCATCTGCAAGCCAGTGCTCTATCCATTGAGCCAAACTGTTGAGGACTAGACAGAAAATTCTTATTAATTGAATTTAAAAAAAGATAAGTATCTTAATGAAAAAATAGAGGATCAAATTCAAATAGAAAAGTAGGAGAGCAAATCCAAATTGATTGATAATCATGTGAAAAGATGCTTAGCCTCACTATAGTCTAGAAAATGAAAAATAAAGTAAAAAAGATATTGCTGATGATGGCAATAGGGATATGGTGGGAATTTTTGCTCATATACTGTGAATAAAAATGTAAGCAATCAACTTTTTTATTTTTAAAGGAGAGGGATGTAGTCTGGCAACACCTATTACAAGTAAAACACATATATCTTCTCACCCAGCAATCTCACTGCTGGTCTGCATTTTACAGAAATAAAAGCACCAGAATGATAACATTAAATCTAGCCATATGAAAATATTAATGGCAGCCTGGGCTGCAGGATAGCATAGTTATGTGAATGCGGTCCTTGGAGGTATGTGCATCACACTGGCATTGACTGAAATGTGTGTAGTGGCCAAACGCAGGAAACCAAGCCACAGTCTCTTAGTGGACAAATGGCTGAGTGAATAGGATACATGTATACCATGGAATATTGGGCCATCATTAAAGAGAATGAGTCATATCTGTACTAATTGACTTGGAAGGACTTTCAGGATGTATAATGAAAAAGAAAGGCAAGGTGCAGAGAAATGTATAAAAGAAAGTCCCAGTTTTTGTGAAAAGAACTAAGCTCCCACCCTCCTCATGTTTGAATGAATGTGAGGGAAGATACTCAAGGATACATGCCAAAGAGCGAGAATGAGGAGGTAAGCCCAATCCAACCAAACAAAATCAGGCCAGATCAGACCAGACCTGACCAGTCAAGATCATATCTAACAAGATGAGACCAGATCAGATCAGATCAGATCAGATCAGACTAGACTAGGCCAAACTAAACCAGACTAGATAAGACCAGGCCAAATCAGACAGATAAAACCAAACCAAACTATAATAAATACAAGTAAACCCAATCAAACCAACCAGACCAGACCAGAATGAGCCAAACCAAACCAAACTAAATCAGACCAGGCTAAACTAGTCCAGTACAGAACAGATCAAACCAGACTAAACCCAACCAAATCAGTCAAGTCTAGAGCAGACCAGACTAAACCAGATCAGACCAGACCAAACTAAACCAATCTAAACAAGAAACAGACTGTCAAAGTGTCTGTGGTAAAACATGTGTGAAATCCCATTTATGTTGAGATATCTATCTATCTATCTATCTATCTATCTCTATGTGTAGATAAATATAATGATGAATGAAATGATGGTCACTAAATTATTAGTGGAGACAGCTAAGCATGATGGGACCTCAGATGATTTTTATTTTCCTTGTACTTTTTGTGTTGCTTGATTTTTAAAAATAGAGTATATATTATTTACACAATTAGGAAAAAATTAGAAAGCTTTTCTACTGTGTAAGAATACTTTTTGAAAAAAGGGGAAGGCAGGGGGAGAAACGTTTTATTCTGCAAGTTAGCAGTGTGCTGTCCTTGGTGGCTCTTCCTGCCTAGGTAGCACATCCACCCACCGCCCCCTCTCACAGACGAAAGCAGGACCACTGACTGCTAAGATCCCAAGAAGCCTTGTGCCCACAGCGTGCTTCTGGGCTCCAACCACATCTCCTACATAATTTAGCTCCTGCTCTGGACCTCTTCCCAGCAATTTCGGGAGAGGAGACTCCAGGAATTGCAGAGTGAGCTCACAGGTCCCCTTCTGGGACAGGAAAGCAAGCCCCTTGGTGGCTTGCATAGAAACAAGATGGGAAAGAAGGGAAGTGTATGGGGCACAGGGCTCGGTCACGCTGATGGATGAGGAGGCCCTCTCTTTACATGGGCGAGATTACTCATGGGCTTTTCTCTCTCCAGGCCCCAAAGCATGTGGCTTTCCAGGCCATGCAACTGAGAAGAGAGTGGGCTCATGACCTTGTTTGCAGTTGCCTAATATTGAAAGACAACTCAGGCTCTCATCTGAATCTCTGTGGGCCTTTTTATAAATGCTACCCCTCTCCCCCTGCCCCTCCACCCCTGCTCTATAACTAGGGGTTGAGTACATTCCAAACCCTCATTCTCCCCACAATGGTTGATGCTGGAAGGGAATGAGTCCCCAAGCCACAGCTCCGTGTTGTGTCTCTCCACCACCCCCCCTGACCCCACCCCCACTACAAAGCTTGGGTTTCTGTGGGTTCTTTTTACTCTTGCCTCTGCCATCCTTTTTCTTGTGTCCTCTTGGCTTTGAACCTGATGCCAGGAAACGGTTAGGTCTAATGGCTGAAACATAAAAACATTAAAAAAAAAAAAAAATCACAGACATGAGAACTAGGCCTAGGGAATGCATTGTCCAATCTCTTTCTCAAGTAACCGTCTCAGCTTTCGGGTACATTGACAAAGTCCCCACAGTGCCTTGCATTCAATAGTTCCTGAGTAAACACATTTTAAAGTAAGGCCTTGGGTCTTCCCTCACACTGTGTGTGAGAGGCTAAGGATGAACCCACCTGCCTCACTCACCTATCAACATGGTTTTATTTAGCTGATTAACTGGCAGATCCACCCATCTATTAGAAAAGGCCTTTCATTCCCAGGGAGTCCTCAGGCTCTGATGGAATGAAACAGGGAAGGTATGTTTTGAGGCCTGGGCAGTGGGGAGAGGGGAAACTAGGAGGGAGAGGTAGATCCAACGAGGCCCTGTTCCAGAGAGAGAGGGACGAGAATGCAAGAGAGGAAAGGGGAAGAAAGCCATTCCAGAAAGCTCAGAAGACCTAGAAAATGGCCAGTAACGATAATAGTATGATAATTGCCATTGGTTAAGTGCTTCCAAAAGTCTTGGGAGGAAATTCACTTTCCTCTTGCTCTGCAAGGAATGTTTGTGGGCCTATTTTTATTTTACTTTTCAGCCCCCAGACCCAGGAAGGGATTGGTGGGCCAATGCCACATGCCCTTAGCCCTGATTCTGAGCTGTCATGCCTGGAGTGCTGTCTCCTCAGCAGGAGATAGATGGCCTCATTACAGCAGGAGGAAAGGTCCTTCACACCTAGCAGGCAGGTGGCTTTGTCAGCCAGGGGCAAGGGCAAGGGGGAAGGCTTTCGGGAGGGCTGGGGCAGAGGAGTCAGTTGTTGCGAAACCAAGAAGTGGGCTCAACCTGAGCCCCACGCCCTGGGCCAAGTCCTCTCAGCACAGCTCTACATTGGCCTGGGGAAGTGAGTTCATTGCTGGCTCCAGTACAGGTCTGACCAGCCGAGGATCAGGGTGGTTCAGGATATACTGCCTGGTTTCCTGCCCTGGGTGTTCCTGGCCCCCTTGTCCACCCCCTACAGAGGGTCAGGCCTACCTCCTCCGAGAAGCTTCCTGGGCTCCCTAGGGACAGGGCTCCCCCAGACCTGTGGATCTCTATGCATCTTTTAAGCTGTTTCTGGGTGGGGCCTGACATCCATCCCTTTTCCATTCTCCCCAGCACTTAGCAAGGCGTCTCCCACACTGGTGGGTCCTCAGGGAATATTTGAGAACCAGCTTTTTTAAATTGGAAAAAAAAAATTTAAAAAATTGATTTTAGAGAGAGGAAGGGAGAGGGATAGAGAGATAGAAATGTTGATGTGAGAGAAACATTGATTGGCTGCTTCCTACACACTCCCTCCTGGGGATTGAGCCTGCAACCCAGGCATGTGCCCTGACCTGGAATGGAACCATGACCTCCTGGTTCATGGGCTGATGTTCAACCATTGAGCCACACCGGCCAGGTGAGAACCAGCTTTGAGGTCAGATAGATTTGGGTACAAATTCTGCCTTTCCTTCCAATCAGCTGTATGACTCTGTTGGAGGCGTTCTCTGAGCCTCATTTTCCTCACATGTAAATTGGTGATAGATATTTTTAGGACGCTTGTGAGGATTAAATGAAATAATACATGTGAAGTGCTTACAGCTCAGTGTCAGGCACGTACAGATCAGCACCATGTCTGGAACAGGTTACTATATTAGTTTGCCATGCATTGTAACACAACATCAATAAATCATTTATCATGTTTTTCCCTGTTGTTTGCAGACTTGATGCCCACCCTGTTGAAAGCCCCAATCTATGGTCTTCCATCCACGGTGGTAACTAGGGACAGTGGTGCCCAGATGCTTGCTGCCTCCTGGCACACGGATTTCCTTTGGTGGTTCTCCCTTAAGGTCACCCTTCCCTGCCCCCCACATCTAGGATGGGCTACCTCCCAGATCTGGTATTGGTGACTAAGAACAGTGCTTAGAAGCAGGCTGGGCTACTGGGATGCCCCAGGGAAAAGCCAGTTCAGGGTGTCAGCTGTTTTGTGGGGGGACAGGCCCAGCATTCATTAGGGAACAATCAAACACCTGTTACTGACGTGCTGCCTTGAGACCCCAGAAATCAACATTTGGACCTAATTGCTATCTGCCTCCTACACACAGAGGCTTTTGAAAGTTTAGGAGAATCAGGAAAGTGGGAAGACTATTCGTGTGTGCTAAATCACCAATCCAACCGTCCTGCACACATTCACTGAGCACCTACTGTGCTCGGAACAATACGCTACAAGGAGTTGCACAGGCACAGAGGTCTAAGAGATGGTCCCTGTCTGCAGGAAGCTGCATGCCTGTTTTGGGGGGCCAGGAGGAAGTTCCCAGAATAGTAGAAGTTGGAGACATACACAGGAGGAAGGGACTACCCAGATCGGGGGAACTTAGGGAGAACTCCCAGGGAGGCACCCAGGTCTGACTTGATTCTTCCTTTTTAGATGGAAACATTACATTTGGGATCATTTGAGGGGATATTGGTAGTAGTGGTGAGATACCAATAATCTGAAGCATTTTTGGCTTCTAGAGCAGTGGTTGGCAAACGTCTATAAAAGGTTAAATAGTAAATATGGTCTTTCCTCCTCCTCCTCTCCCTCCTTTTTACAATTCTTTTAAAATATAAAAATCATTCTTAGCTCACAGGCCTTTCAAAAAACAGGCCAAGGGCCAGATCTGGCCTGTAGCAGTAGTTTTCCAACCACTGTTCTAGAGAATTACCAGAAGCTTGATATCAGTGTGAGCACCAACAGTAACAACCCAGCCCCTGGTTTAGTGTGCAGGCACTATGCCATGCACTTGATCTACATCATCAGATGTAATTCTCACAACAGCTTGCTGAGGTAGGTACCATTATATGTTATAGGTGAGGAATTGAGGCTCAGAGAGGCTAAGCAACTTTCTCAAGGGCACTCGGATAGGAAGTGGCCGAGGCTGGATTTGAGCCAGGTCTATTTGACTCAAGCACCCCCATAGCATCAACCCAACCTCAGCATGAGGAGGCTGGGATAGTGCTTTTCCTTCTGGTGGCTGCAGGGAACATCCATGGGACTCATGGGAAAAACACAGGAAGAGAAAAATGCTGGAAAAGTAGATCAGAATTGAGGAGAAGGGAAGGTTGATCAGAAACCCAATCCTGGCTTTCTAGTGACTTCCCTGCACTCCAAGGTCCTTTTGTGTCTGGAAACCTCATTTGACCATCTTTGAAATGGATGTACCTGTTTCTCTGCCTCCCCCCCCCCCCCCCCCTCAACTATGAAGAGGGCTCTTTTTCGGGCACTTTGAGTAACTTCTGGGTCATTAATTAAATGAGAATCTGGATTTACTAATTCATTCAATCCACACATGGCTTCATTCCAACAAGGATCTGATGGGTGTAACAGGCAGCATGTGCTCATTCTTCCCTCAGAAGGAGTGGGAAAATAGCCACCAGCTCTGAGAACACACTTTACACATTTTGTATGTCATTGTTTTCTTTGCTTTTGGAACAGATTCAGAGAGGAAATTAAAACGCAGAGAAGAAAATAAATACATTTGTTACTTCCTAGAACGAATTACTTTGTAATTTAGAAAGCCCAGTAAACTAAAACACACACACTCACACATCTCTCAGGCACAGCATGAAAGGAAAGGCTAATTTCTGGATTGTTTTCCCAGGGGCAGGCCCTGCCTTTGTAGAGACTGTGACCAGGGGAGAATAACACAGAGCGCGTGAGGTGACGTTTGCAATTTCTTAGCACAGAATAAGGAATGGAGAAGTGTTGGCTGTTATTATCCCCATAAATCCTTGCAGTTGGATGGAGCCAAAATTGTGCACAGTTGCTGGGGCTTTCTCCTCAGGGACCCCAAGACTTGGCTCCAGAGGCAGAAACAGAGTGAGACACGCCACTGTGCTCACGCTGCAGGAAGCAGAGGGCTGGGAACACTCGTTGTGAAGAACAAGAAGCAGATCAAGAAGGCTGTAACATCCTTAGCAGGGCTGTTTCTCTGGGGCTCTCAGGCCTGACAAGCCAGTGGTTTGGGGGTTACTGGGAATAAGCAGCTCAACTAGCAGATCTCATAGAATGTTCTACGAACCCGTGGGCGGGCCCTGAAACTCAGGGGTCTGAGAGGTCAAAACTATTTTCAGAATGACACTGTGGCTGTGTTGATATCGGCACCATTGGTGCAAAAGCAAAGGCGGGCATGAAACATCTGGTGCCTTAGCATGAGCTGGTGCCCCAGCCATCACTTCTCCAATGCTGAGCATTCAAGGCAGAAAAGAAAGGCCCGTCACCACTAAGAGCATCCTTGAAGAGGCCGGACAATTAAGCATTTTATTGAGTCTCAGCCCTTGAGGAGATGACCTGTTAATATTTTGTGTGATGAAATGGCACGTATGCAGAAAGCACTCGAGCTACAGACCGAAGAACAGTCTCGAGGAAAAGCACTCGTTGGAGTCACTGCTGAACAAGCTGCTTTTTCGCAGAACCCCGATTTTACAGCGTGGGATGACTCACAGACCCTGGCTCTTTACACTTGCTTTGGGCAGACAATTCTGAAAATGGGTCAAGTGCATGTCCGCGCTTGGCCAAAATGGGGTAATAGGAACTGTATCTATCTTCTCACCTTAAACAATTAAACAAGCAAAGCAAAACAAAACAAAACAAAAACCCCAAAGCCAGACAAAGTATATACCAGTATTGCAAGCAATGATCTTCAGATACCAGACAACAGGCAGCGCCGGACAGTGATCCCTGAGAGAAGGGTCCCAAATGAGGTGTCCAGCTCACTGTCTGGAGTTCCAGGCCACAGTGCAGGGAGGGACCCCAAACAGAGCCAGTGGTCTCCCTGAGTTGAGAAAAAAGAGCTGAACATGCAGGGAGGCCCAGCGACGCAGAGGGCCCCCTTCTGAGCCGCCAGCTGAGCAGTGAGCGGCCTGCGCAGGAATTCTCTGCCTCCAGGAAGACGATCACAGTAGCAGTGGCCATAGGTAGAAGAGGTTTGGAGGGGCACGAAGGGTTCCCTGAAATGACTATGTTTTACCCTTCACCCCTGCATCTCTAATCTCTCAATTAACCAGCAAAGCGCAGGAAAGGGAGGGGCCAGGGAGATGGTTTGCTGGGGAAACGGTGCCTGCACCTTACACCCCAAGGCTGTGCTTCAGCAGGGCTGTTCTGGAGTCACTCTGGGTTCTCCTCACTCGGAGACAGAGGGGGCGGATTTGCCAGGGAGCCCGTGAAGCTTAAGCTACAGGGTCCCTCACTTGCAAGTCCTGGGAGTGCCCTGGACATGTCCTCTCATGTCATATTTTTGTAAACTTTGCATTAGTTTTCTTCGAAGGGGCCTCTAATAATATAAGCTTCGAATTTCACAAACTCTGGATCATCCTCTGCTAAGGAGGTTCCTGCCTAGATCCCTTTCTGGGGACTGTGTGGTAACACCTTTATGTAACACAAAAAGTCCCACAGGAAAAACCAGCTCATGTTCATTCATTCACCTCGTTATGGGCTCTGGGTTCCTGCCGTGGGCCGGCTCAGGCCAGCTCTCAGGGTGAGGAGACAGCCACGTGGCCTCTGTCTTTAAGGGACATTCAGTCTAATGGGAGAAGGGAGTGAAGTAATTACCCAAACAGTGATGCAGCTAAACAGGCAGCAAGTGCTGCGGAAGGAGTAGGGTGAGCAAGGACAGTGGAGCCCAGGCTCTGTGGAGGGTGGTGGCCAGGGGCCCTGCCTGGAAAAGCAATGTGTATGTGAGATTTTGACAAGAGCACTGGCTTGCCGTTATTGTAAGACTGGGTGCTGGGAGGGGTGACCTCCAGGCAGAGAGGCATCATGTGGCAAAGGCAGGGATGGGGCGGGGAGCCCTGCCGGTGTGAGTGGGGGTGGGCTTGAGGGCAGGATGCGGCTGGGAGCTCAGCAGGGGTCAGCCCCACAGTTCACTGCCAGCTGGTGGTAAGGATTTGCCCCCTCAAGTATTTCTCTGTAGAAAGACCCAGGGCTGGGACCAGATGGCTCTGGCAGGGTTTCAGCCCAAATCACAGGCTCTTTTTACAATTCTTTGTAATCCTGCTCACATTAAAGTTAAAATTGTCTGCATCGGGACAGCCACTCTCTCCAGACCAAATTATAGACACTGTTCTTGGAGTGTCCAGCGGCCACTCACTGCTTCCTCCCACAACACCAACCCATGGGCTCAGCCAGTGCCCCGCCTGACCAGAGAGTCAAAGTGGGACAGGGGTGTGGGCTGATGGGCAGCAGCCACATCCCTCAGCCCTCTCACCTGAGTGACCACACCTCGGAGGAAGCCATCAGGGGTCTGACCTTGCCAGGGAATGTTGGCACCTAAAGCAAAGGCCCCCAGGCCTCATGTGACAATGTTAGCTGTGTGAGTGCATCCCCACCACCAGGTCCAAACTGCCCTCCAGCCATTTCCTAGGAGCCCATAAAACCTCCAGCAGCTTCCAGGACCCCAATGGCCCATGATCAGAACCACCCCTTAAAGTGACACATCCTGCGTTGTGCAGTTAGGCTGAAACAGAGTTCTAGGTTCTCTGGGATCAGCTCAGGGGAGGACGGATATGGGAGTGCAGTAGGACCGGCACTTAGCGAGCGCCTGCCTATTTGTTGCAAGGCACCGTGCAGATGCGTCATCAATTCAGTCCTCGCCCACAGCAGTCGATATCTGTGTCCCAGGATAAGGACTCGGTTGGAACTTTAGCGTCCATTCAGAAGGTGTTGCATTTGGAAGTAACACCAGTCCTACATCCAAATATAATTGAAAAGCAATTTAAATTGTTTCTGTTGTCTCTTGAGCAACCCCTAAGGGGTTATATATCCACAAAGCATAGCAAAATGTTTAGAATTTCGTGCTACCACATACCTGCCCCCATCCCTTCATTAGAGTAGGGCGGCTGCTCCAAGATTGCTCATCACCCTACCCCACCTCCCCCAAATTCTCAGGGAGCTTCCTCCTCTCCACTGACCTCCCATGGACAATCAATCTAGCCTTCCCTTCCCACTCAATTCTAAAGGCACATCCTTCTACCTTTTTCCAAAGGTCTTTGACCCCAGAGCCACATAGTTAAGTTTTGTGATCCTTTGATGTTTGGGGGAGGGAGGTGGAGGAAAAGGCCAGGGCCTTGTAACACTAGAACCATCATCATTTGACTGGCAGGCCCAGGTACCCCTGGAGTCTGGCTCTTGTGTTGGTGCCATACCTGCCGGCTGAGTGACTGTGGGAAGGGAGGGGACAGAGCCCCCCTTCCTACCTGGGAGGGGAGGCAGGTGGCAGCTGGGGCAGCCTTCCCTTCATCAAAGTGTGCAGGCTGGCTGTAGTGATAGGAGACAAATGTGCCCACCTCTGTGAGGCCTCTGCTGAGATAGTCAAGGAATCAATCAAGATAAAAACAGACAGAAAAATCCAAGTCATTGCTTCTTTTTCCACCAGGGACCAGAAGAAACACTAAAATCCTTCCCCAGCTGGCAGACAGCGGGAGAGGGGCCAGCACCACTCGGTCTGTCTCCCTCCTGCTCTGACTGCCCTGACCCCACCATCTGATAACCCCTCCCTGTCAGTGGCTGTATTTCGGTTTCTCTCTTTCACTCTTCTCTGAGAGGATTGGGCTTAATGATACTCCTTGATCTCATTATCAAGGCCTGGACATTAGACTCACCTGGGAAACTTTTACCAAAAGGCTCCCCCAATTGCAGGCCATTTACATAAAAATTTCTGGAGTATAGCTGGGGCATCAGCATTGAAAAAAAAAATCTCCCTCGAGGTTTCTGAGAAGGAGCCAGTCCTGAGACCATGAGACCCAGGAGCAGTTAGGAGTGGGGGGCGTCTTAGTGCTCATCGGAGTCCAGGCCCCTGGGGTATACTCTGGCGTTGGGGACCATGTGGTTGGGGCTGTGCCTTGCTCAGCAGAGGAGGCTGGTGTGGGCAGGAGCTGTAGGGCCTCCCAGCTCACAGAGCAGCACTGAAGGCCGGGCTAATCCCCCGTTTTCCCTTCTCCACTCCCTGCCCTTGGAATTCCGCTGTCTCCTTGGAAGTGAGTGGAGGGGTCTGGGGCTCAGCTCAGTCACCCTCTCCAGCTCTCCCAAGGAGCTTTTCTGTTGCTCTGAGCTGGGTTCCCAAACCCAAGGGGGTTTTGGCAAGTTATTAATCCCTAGTAAATAGCCAGCTATTAATCTCAATTACCTTGATTGCTTAATTAGGCAGTGCAAAGAAAGAAGGAAGCCCGTCGAAATGGAAATTGCTCATGGCACAGGGACAGGCTGTGTGGTCTCTGAGAAACAACAGGAGTCTGAGGTCTGAGTTCTGTTTGCTGTCTTGCCAAGACCTGTGTTGAACACAGGGTTTCACATTGCTAACCCAGGGGCCGGTGAATGGTTGCTCCTGTTCCAGGCCATTTACATTGCCATGTATATGTGCAATTTTCAAAGCAGTGGAAAAAATGGAAATACATTCAAAGTTAAAACCATACTGAATACTCTGTAATTTCCCTTTGCTACAAATTGCATTTCATACTTGTGCCCTGTCATTAGTATTGCATTACAAACACTGATCAGAATCACACCGGAGTGTAAGTGGTAATAATAGGCACTCAATAAATAGTTATTAAATGAATAGAAATGTTTCTTAGATCCTGAGTTGGCACATCAGTGGTTTAGTTTGATTGTTGCTTTATGCTAATGTATCTTGATGGCAGCAAGTTTGAAAGAAAAACAGAAGTCAACATGAGACCCCCCTGTAAACAGATTTGTGTCTATAGTTCTAGTTCTCTTTTCTCTGTGTACATACACATAGCTTTCGAAGATAAAATCTCCGATATGAAAATCAGTGTGAATGGGGCAGTGGGCCTGGATGAGGTCTAGACCTCTGCAGTAGACCGTTGGGAGCCTGCCCAGATCCCCTAGACTGTGGGGGATACCCAAACCCCAGCTGCTGTGGAGTTGGATGCTGATGGCTCACAGTTGTATACCTCTATGGAGACTTACCCTTGACCAACTAGGAGCCACCAAAGCTGAAAAATGGGTGGTTACCCAGGGGGCTTATGCCCTTCTTTCAGGGGCAGCTAGTCAATGACTGGCTGATGCTGGGAGCAACCACCTGGCTCCCTTGCCTCAGGGAGGGACAACTTGTGTTGTCACTTATGTTTGGAACTGCACATGGGATCAGGTTGAGGTTAGGTTTCTAACTGATCCTCTGCTGTGCGTAGCTTCCTTCCCTGCCTCTTCCTGCATCCTTCACAACTTTCTCTGGAGCTCGGGCTCTGCTTCTAGAGAACCTGACCACTCAACGCTCGTCCTCTAGGGCCAGAGTATCAGTCTAGGGCAGGGTGGGGAACCTTCTCTCTTCCAAGGCCCATGTGGATATTTATAACATCATTCTCGGGCCATACAAAATTATCAGCTTAAACATTAGCCTGCTATATTAGGGCACACATTTCATTAACTCCTCGTTAATGCCTTGGCAGGACCAGACCAAATGATTTCTTGGGCCTTACACGGCCCTGGAGCTGGATATTCCCCGCCCCTGGTCTAGAGCCTTACTGCTCAAAGTGTGGTCCATGGACCTGCAGCCACCGCATCACTTAGGGTCTTGTTAGCAATGCAGAGTCCCAGTTCTCATGCTAGCCCTACTGTGCCTGCATCTGTAATTTAACAGGATCCCAAGGAGATGTGCATGCACATTGCAGTTTGAGAGGTTAGATTATTAGCGATGTAGGGAGAAAGAGAGGTCTGAATAGAGAGAGCAGTGGGGGAAGGTGGTTCTTCTTTGGCCTGACTTCCCCTGGAGCCTAGGAGGTTGGCTAAAGAGGGAAGACTGTGTTGGAAGTTCTAAGTATCTGAGCTACATCTCTGCAGACAGGGTGAAGAATTCCTTTTGGAAGCATCTAGAGACAGTGGAAACATGGGAGGAGCTGACCAAAATTGAGGACTCATCCTAGGCCAGGAGGAAGCGTTGTTTTGGGACAGGGAGGGCCTGGGTGTGCCATAGTTTCTAATTCCTTCCCTTCCACCAAATCACAGGAGCCTCTGCGGCTCTCTAAGTTTTTGTCTTTCCATATATAACATGAGGGATATGAACACCCTGATTTCTAAAGATGCTCCGGAGACTGTACCATGTATGGGTCTAAGAAGAAAACAAAATAAAACAAACAAACAAAAAGGTCTCTAAACTGCAATCACAAGCCTCAGGCAAAGATGACAGACACATTAATAGAGGAGAGGCAGTTGCTAGGGTAATGGGACCCAGGGACAAAATTTAGGACTTGTAAATAAATTCCACTTCAGCCCGGCCAGCAGGTGTGGCTCAGTGGTCGAACATCAACCTATGAACCAGGAGATCATGGTTTGATTCCCAGTCAGGGCACATGCCCAGGCTATGGGCTCCATCTCCAGTGTGGGGCATGCAGGAGGCAGCCGATCAATGAATCTCTCTCATCATTGATGTTTCTATCTCTCTATCCCTCTCCCTTCCTCTCTGAAATCAACAAAAAATATATATTTTTTTAAAATAAATTCCATTTCATTGTATCAAAACTTTGTTGTAAAAGGAAAAAGGAAGGGAGGGAGGTAGAGATGGGAAAAGGATGGAAGGAAAGAAAAAGAAAGTTTGAAATCACAGTGTGGGTATTTACAGGAAGGAGCCACGTCTACCTGGTCAAATTCCAGATGCTCAATGAATAGGGCTGTTTTTTGACATGCTCAAGTTGGCAAAGCTGTCTTCATACTTTCTTCAGCCACCCTCCTTCCTTTGGAATTTCCTTTCCTTGCCTCGGACGCCCAGAGATGCTTAGGAACTCCCCAGTGCAGTCCTGACCAGGGCTGACCCCCTATAGGCATAGCCTGTGTCCCAGAATTTCCCCGACACTTTCCTTCCTCACACTTTTAGGTTAGTTTCCTCTCCTATGCCAGTCAATCTGGGAGCCACTAGTCACATATGGCTATTTAAATTTTAAATTTATATTAATTTAAAAGAAATAAAAATATAGTTCCTCAGTCACACCAGCCACATTTCCAGTGCTCAACAGCCATGCGTGGCGAGTAGCCACCACAATGGACAGCACCAATAGAGAACATTTCCATCGTCGCAGGAAGTTCTATCGGATACTGAATGCTGTCCTAAACCAGTCCTGAGCTCCGTTCCCTTGGCAACATGTCTGGTCAGTACATGAGCACACAGGAGGGGGAAGTAGCAGAATGCCTTCCCGGTTCTCCCTCCATGCCTCTCCTCCTTTGGCAAATCAGAAGTTCACCATTTGCCTTCAGATATACTCTGCTGTTCTCTGAATATTCTGGCTCTGGGAAGCTCTGGACCCCTCCCCTCCTGGGCCCTCACCAACACAGGTCACTGAGTGGTCTACCTTCTACCGCTGAGCTGAAACCCCCAACATGGCCTCAGAATTGCTTTCAGAGCAGCTGCATGGTTGGTTGTCTTAGTCTATTCTGGCTGCTATCACAAAACATCACAAAACAACAGACATTTAGTTCTCACAGTTTTGGGGACTGGACTCTGAGACCAGGGTACCAGCATGGTCAGGTTCTGGTGGGGACCTGCTTTCAGGTTGCAGACTTCTTACTGCTTTTTAAAAGTCAGAAAGAGGGTGAGAGAACCCCTGTGTCTTTTATAAGGGCACAGATCCCACACATGAGGGCTCCACCCTCATCACCTATTTACCTTTCAAAGGACACACCTCCTAATCCCAACACACTGGGGGTTAGGATTCCAACATATGATTTTTGGGGCAACACAAACATTCAGTCCATTGCCATGGCCATTGCTAATATTAAGCACAATAGTTGTAATTCTCTGAAACAGAGGAATGGAAAGTGAAAGTTAAAACAGCCCTGGGCACCAGGTCTCCCACACCATTTCCTACTTGCCCTTCCTACATCCAAATCTTGGCAAGGAGGCCTCTGTCTTGGAGTCCTCGAGTGCTAAGGCTATGGGGCAAGGTTTCAGTGGCCCCACCTTTCAACTGACCAGTGGGTGTGTCTCTTCTAGGCCCCGCCCAATTCCCCTGAAGTACAGCAGCAACTGTAGGAGTGTTCAATGACAGCAACTCTTGTACCTGAGGGGAAATGGTTTATTCAACACAATGTGTAATGAGGCTCCATTATGTTCCCTCTTGGTTGGATGCCTCCTGGGACCCTTAATAAAAATGTTGATTATTCAAACTAATTTTATTCATTGACACTTGCTCCAGGCTGCTTGTTCCGATTTTGTTATGAGTTAAAATCCTTTTCTGGTTTCCCACTTTCCTGAAATGTGCTGGTGAGAACATGTGATATAATAGAGAGAGGGTAGACTTAAAATTAGACAGTTCAGGTTGAATCACCGCTTTACCATAAGCAAGCTGGGAGACCGTGGGCGCGCTCTGTCACCTCTCTGAACTTGCTACCTCACCTGACAAAACAGTGCAGAAATACCTGCCTCAAAGCCCTGTGGGGGAGGCTCGATGAGGCAATGCACATGAAATTGTGTACAACGTGGTATGCTGCCTCTGACACAGCACAGGAACTCAACAAATATTAGCTTTCCTCCTCTTGCTCCCCTTCTGCTGACATTAAATAAAAAATCAAAGTTATAAATTATTTTCTTCTAAAGCTTTGAGTGCAGTGGCTTGCCATTTCTTCTTGACCCACTGATATTTGGAAAGAGGAAGCATTTGTCATCCACAGTTCTCTTTCCCAGCTGTGCCAATTTCTCTGCAAGCTACCAACCCTTTATTTTGTGGCTGAGCTTTGTAATTCACAAGTTGGTGTTGGTATTTCCCACTCTTGAAAATGGTCCAGGGATCATCTCCTCTGGGGGTTGATCAAAACTGCTGAATTCTGACTCTTTCTGCCAAAGCCCTTTCGATAGGTTGGGAACAGATGGTGGGTTGGCAGACACTGTCCTAGCAGGAGACGTGTGCTCCGATGAATGTGCCAGCGGGATGTGCCCACATCCCACAAAATGGGACACACAGCATAGGCCGACAGGTTGGCTATAACACCGTACCTCCCCCTCCCACCAGGTGATGTTGTCAGCAACTCCACACACATGGAACCCTCCGTAATCAATCAAGGTGTCCGTATAGATGGCCTGTGACGAAGGAATGGGGGCCGCAGGTGGACGGGTAGGTAATGAAGCTCTGGCAGCGCGGTCCCCAGGCATGGTTAATGCATGAGGCGATATTCAATCACCTCCCAGGGCAGCAGTGGGGAGCAGGAGAGCAGCTAACTAAGAACCCAGTCACCAACCTAAAGGCTGCTAGAGTCAGTCTGCAGCTAAGCAGTGGTCCCGAACTGGTTCCCAGTACTTTATTTACAGAATGGTGGCCAGGGAGGATTCCCTCGGACTGGATTGAGTAAGCCCACACTCTTCCCTTAAGCCGAAACTGGTGGCAGCAGGGTTTCTGTCTCATGCCCCTGAGTGATGGCATGGGGGTATCACTTTCCATCTGACACAACTTTGAAGAAGGCTGGCACATGGGAGGGAATTCAGCAAGAACAAGACTGACAGGGGCACTGTTTTCAGCCAAGATTGGGCACCAGAACCCAGGGAGGGAGGAGAGGCAGCAGTCATCCTGTGTTTTATGGAGAAGTAACAGCATCAACAAGAGCTGGCTGCAGTGGCTGCCTTGGTCCTGCCTGGCGGCTGTCCAGCCACCCAACCTGGTCCGAGGGGCCTAGCTGACAACTCCCTTCCATCCTGAAGACTTCTATACCCACTTGGGCGGGAGAAGCAGTTTTGTGCCCACAGGGCAGACATGGAAAAAATGACCCAAATTTTCTGGGTTCTCTTTCTAATTTGTTCTCTGGGTCAGACCAAGGAGTGGTTGACAGAGAGGAAACACTATCCAAGAGCAGAAAACAGCGTGTGCAAAATTTCAGTGGCAAGGGGAAGCATCATATATGTGGGAGTTGTGTGTAGCTTAGCAAGGCCTGGGCATGTGGAATAGGCATGTCAAAGGTCACATGTCTCAAATTCCAATTACCTGCCTCCCCCAGGTCTGCTCAAGTCCTTGGACCTCCCCACTTGAGACCGCCATCCTTCTAGCCTCTAGTTATTCAAGCCAAACCCATTTAAGCATCCTCACTCCTCTTCTCTTAAGCCAACATCCAATCTCTCAGCAAGTCCTATTTCTCATCCTTAAAGAACCTCCCCCCACCCATCTTCCAGCTGGTCTCCCTGCCTCCTGTGTGGCCCTTTCCAATCCATCCACCAACCTGCACCCCAAGTGATCTTTCAGAGCATACCCCCCTTTGAAAATCCCTAGTGGCCTCCTACGCTGTACAGGATAAAGTGAAATCTCCTTTATAAGGCTTATAATGCCTTATGTGACACTACCCTTTCTTACTTTTTCATCACCCCTACACTCCAGCCCCAATATCACACAGGCCATTCATTTATTCATTTTATTGGTAACTCATTCATCAAATATGTATTGAATGCTTACTATGTGCCAGACCCTCCAGGTACTGGGAATACAGTAATGAGCAAAACAAATGATCTGCCCTCAGAAAACTTACATTCTCTAATGAGTGGACAGACATATCAACAGGCAAATACAGTAAGCTCCTCTTACAGTCAGCACTGGGATATGTTCCAAAACCCCCAGTGGGTGCCTAAAACTGCAGATAATACTGAATCCTATACACGGCAAATAGTAAGTTTTACTATACATACACACCTATGATAAAGTTTAATTTATAAATTAGGCACAGTCAGAGATTAACAATAATAATGAAATAGAACCATTATACAACATCTTACCTAATAAAAGAGAAACATGCAAATTAACCATCACTCCACCATGCCCACAGCCAATCAGAGTGAGTATGCAAATTAACCCAACAAAGATGGAGGTTAATTTGCATGTGCAGGCGGGGAGCAGCCAGAAGGGGTGGGATGCCTGCTATGAGGGGAAGGGGGTGGCGGAGGGAGCTATAGGAGCGGTGCTCCGGACAGAAGCTAGAACTTGCCGGCTCCCGGGCGGCTGGGAGTGAAGCCAGGAGAAGAAAGACCTATTCTTGCATGAATATCATGCAATGGGCCTCTAGTCCTATTTAATAAAGAGGGAATATGCTAATTGACCCTCGTGCCATTGCAAATATGGTGGTGCCACAGCCAATAAGGAGGGAATATGCTAATTACTGCCCCACCCTCAAAGATGGCGGTGCCCATAGCCACAAGATGGTGGCGCCCAGTCCCCTCAGCCCTGTTGGGGTGGCAGGTGTGCCGCAAGGCCGGGTCTGCCCCCAGGTGGGCCCAGCCTTGCCATGTGCCTGCTTCTGAAGTCCCCAGCCACCCAGGGTCGGCCCGAGGTGCAGGCAAGCCTCGGATGGCAGCTGCCCAGCCTCCTAGGGCCACCCAAGGCTCAGATAACCAGGGCCGGTCGAGGCTTGCACTGCTAGCAGTGGCAGCAGCAGAGGTGTGATGGGGGCATGCCTTCCCTTGATCGCCAGGTCGCCTCCCACCCTGAGACTCCTGAAATGTGAGAGGGGCAGGCCAGCTTGAGGGACCTCTTTCCCCTCCTCCCCCCCCATCCAATGCATGAATTTTCATGCACCAGGCCTGTAATACTGTAATAAAAGTTATGTGACTGTGGCATTATTAAGTAAAATAAGGGTGACTTGAACATAAGCACTGAGATACCACTATTGTTGATCTGTAACCAAGCGGGTCAATAACTAATGGACAGACAACATACACAGCGTGAATACGCTAGAAAAGGGGTGGGGCACATCCTGGGCAGGATGGGACTGACAGCACGAGATTTTATCATGCCACTTAGAATAGCATGCAATTCAAAATGGATAAATTGTTTATTTCTGAATTTTCCACTTAATATTTTAAGACCCTGGTTGACTGTTTCTGAAAGTACAGAAACCATGGATAAGGGAGAGGGGGTGGCTACTTCTCATAGTATGTCAGGCGATGATAAGGGCTATGGACAAGACTGAGCGGAGGAGGTTTCTAGAGCTCACCCATGTCCAACTGCTCTCTCCTTCCAGGCTGTGACAGAGCAGGATCTCCCTCTTTCTCCCCACCCCCTCTTAGATGGGGTCATGTGACTAATTCTGACCAACAGGTTGTGAGCCTTAGAAATGTCAGTGTCAGCAAGGGGCTAAAGCAAGGTCTCTCAGTAGTCATTTCCCCTGCAGTGACAACCGAGGAGGCTGCGTGTTCCAGTCCCAGTAGCTGCGAGATGGCAGAGCCTGCTTCTGCAGGATGGCCAAGGGGCCACATGGAGAAGAGTTGTGGTGGTGAGTTGGCTAGACCTGCAGCGGCCCTTCAGACAGAGTTAAGGATCTGATCCGACGTTGTGGCAATGAGGATGGAGGGAGGGGGCATCCAGGATCAGAAACTGTTTAGAAAGTGGACCCACAGTATATAGAATGAATTTACAGGATAGTCTGGATGCCCCAGGGAACATAGGAGGCGGGCTGCAGGGCTGAGGGGAGAGAAGACGAATTCAGTGTGGGGCATGTGGAATCTGATGTGTTGTTGATGGAGCCATCTCACAGGTCCTTAGATGTATGGGTCAGGCAGCCAGAAAAGTAGTTGGTGACAAGTGTACAGACTAGGGGATCAGTGAAAGGCAGGTGGTCTTGGAAGCCATGGCAGTGGCTGAGATCACCCAGAGAGGTGCCAGAAGGAGAAGAAAGAGGGCAGAGGATCTCTCAGCATTAAAAGGGGCAGGTGAAGGTAAAGTTAAGGGAGACTGAGAAAGAGTAGCCAGGGAGCTACACAAAGAACAGGAAAGAATGGTTTAGAACGGGCTTCTCAGCCTCCAAGGCTCACACAAATCACCTGAGGGTTTTATAAAAATACAGTAAGTTTGGGCTAGAACACAAGATTCTCCATTTCCATTAGGCTCCTAGGTGATGCTGATGTCACTGGTCTGCAGACCATGCTTAGAGAAGCAAGTGTGTAGAAGAAGTCAAGGAGTAGACTTTTTGGGAGGGTAAGTGGCTGGCCATGAGATTTTTCTGTGCAATGCTTGTCTGTCTCATGGAGGAGCAGCCAGTGGGGAGGACTGAGCCGTCCAATGATTGAGGAAATCCTGCCCATAGAAACCAGGTTTGCTTGGACCAGGTGATGCCATGGGTTCTGGGCTCCATCCTATGGGTTTTAAAAGGCATGCTCTCTACAGGTGGCTTTCTGGTGGAATGTGCACATCCCTGGGGCCCTCGAGCAGAGCAGGAGTGTCCCCTCCATCATTGAAGCAGGGCCAGAACTGTCTGGGATGATCTTCAATAGATGCAGACGGGCATTCTCCTGTTGATGAGTCTGCACACGATTCATACTGCCCCTGTGCGTGATGTGGCCATGCTGACACTCGACTCAGGGACTTCCTCAGCTGTTGTAAAGAGCAGCTGGGGCCCCCTTTGGAAGGCCTCAGTGTGAATTCTTCTTGTAAGACAACCTCACTTCTGAGAAAGACCCAGGATAGCTAGGTCAGAGGGGGAAACCCCATTCTCCAACCTACTGTGGCTCCCTCCAAGTACACTCTCCTCAGTAAGTTAGTCAATGCTCTCCGCAATTTAGATGTTCATTCTTATCCCCCATGACCTTCCCTAAGGTCCTTTTCCATCTCGTTGGTTCTCCTCTCTTCCAGCCATAGCAATTTCCTCCCAGTTCCTAGGAGACATCTTGAAATCGTGCGCCCCTTTCTTCACTCCCCCATCTGCCAACATTTCAAGGCCTGGCTCAAATTCCATCTCCACAGGCAGCCTTCTCAGAGGGAATCTCCCCTGTCTGTAGGATGTCCCTACCATCATCTGCACTTCTGTTTTAGCATTTCCCAGAGGCTGCTTTTGTTGGTTGGCTCGTTAGGTGCGTTTTTACCAACTAGTTTATGAGCTTCTGGGGGCGCGAAGACTCTGCCGTATTCATCTCTGTCTCTGGGGCTGCTGTATGTGGTGGGTTGGGCACTGCATTTTGGGGGATGGGGAGCAGGATCTGATGTAGCCTGAGCATTGCTCACCAAGCTGTGCTTCCTGACAAGGGCCTGCATTGATCCAGAGTAGGCGGTGCCTTTTTCTATTTCACACAAGGATGCTGGCTAAAAGGCAAGAAGGAGCCCAGTCTGTAGCCTCTCAGGATCTGAGCATTTTGCTTTGCAGGTGATAAGAGCTCCATGGATGTTTGTAGGATTGACACAGTCCTGTTCCTTAATGTAAGTGCTAAATAGTAATTCAAGGCCATTTACAAACAGAAGCTGATCATGGCCTCATGCCCTCTTTTCTAGCTCTGTCTCTGTGGACTGCTCCAGGGGTGGTTCTGAAAAGGCTGCACAAGTCTCTGAAAGGGTGTAGAAATCTGTCTAAAACGGTGACCCTCTCTGCAGCAGTCTGCTTCTGGCAGGGTGAGGGTGGGGTAGGATGAGAGGCAGGGAGTGCTTAGGGCTGAGCCATATCGCTAGGTGACTGCTGGAGGGCTCTATTACCAGAATCATGTGAAGACTGGGTCTAGCTGAATAAATAATTATGCATTTCTCTTCCTCACAGTGAAAAATGTCTATGTTCCACCCATTCCAGCCCTTGGGGTTGTCACAACAACCCACCCTTCACTTAGCCCACAGGGAGGAAACTTATTTTCTTTCTTTATTTTTATTTACTTTATTGGGGTGACATTGGTTAATAAAAGTATAGGAGTTTCAGGTATACAATTCTATAATAAATCATCTATATATTGTATGGGGTGCTCACCACCCAAAGTCAAGTCTCCTTCCCTCACCACTTATTCCCGCCTTTACCCTCTTCTACCTCCTCTTCCCCCTTTCCCTCTGGTAATCACCAAACTGATGATTGTGTCTATGAGATTTTTTTGTATGTTGTTTGTTTGCTTAATTTCTTCACCTATTTCATCCAGCCCTGCAACCCTCTCCTCTCTGACAGGTGTTAGTCTGTTCTCTGTATCTATGAGTCTATTCCTATCTGTTTGTCTATTTTGCTCATTAGATTCTATTTATTAACAAAAAATTTCCTTCAGAGATGTCCAGAGGCCACTTGGACCTCCATGTAGAAAAGCCACCAAAGGGAGCAAGGGACAGCCAGGTAGGCTTGTGGGTAGGAGAGAACGAAGGATGTGGGTGAAGACAATGAAGGGCAAATTGGCCTGTCACAGGCCAAGGCCCTGCTGGTCCTGAGGTTGTAAATCACTTGGGAGAGTTGTTCCAGAAAACATCTGAGACTGGCCAGGTAGGCTTAACCTTCTAGCCTTCTTTATCTTTGCTGTCCCCTCACTTTCCAGAACCCATATCTCATGAAGTCTTGGCTGGTCACCTTCCTCTGAAAAGTCCCTGCAATTCTGGTTTCCACACCATGGCACACTCCTGGTCTCTGTACCCCTTCTTCCTAGCCTCCTCCACTGCCCACCCCTTGAATGCTGGTGGACCTCTCATCTCAGCCCACAGGCCTCCCAGGCTGGTCAACAGTGTGGGGTGGAGCCTAACAGCTCTTCTGTGCATCAACAAATGCATGAGCAGGCACACACTGGTTATTTATTTATTTATTTTAACTAAAAATGGTATCCTACTATGTGCACTGTATGTTCTTGATTTCAAATGAGCACCATCATCCCCTAGTACCAGAGGTAGAAGTTAGCATCACCCTTGACTTCCTTTTTCTCTTGCTTTTCAATGTAAGAGAAATAGTTCTATTGTCCTCTATGTTGTCTATCTCTGTTCACTCATCACCTCTTACCTGGATTATTATAATCATTTTTGAATTGGTCTTCCTATCTCCAGGTTGGATTCTTTTAAATTAATCCTCTACACCATGAAAATATTTTTTTTCTGTTTAGATAAAATTCATAGGACATAAAATGCACCATTTTAATGTGTATAATTCAGTAGTTTTAAGTATATTTACAATGTTGTACAACCATCATCAGGATCTAATTCCAGAATATTATACCAGTGTTGTTGTTTTTTATACCTATAAGCCTTGATCTATTGGTGGGTTGTGAAATCAATTTGTAACCATTATATATTTTTTCTAAAAAAAAGACATAAACATATAATACAATAGATCACAGCATTGCAAAAGGTGAATAGGTAAATATTATTTCATGAAATTTTCATTTCAGTTAGATGTTTTTGTATATTTGTGTGTTCATAGTATAGGTACTAGGTCACTTAATTTAGATTAATTTCTTACTATGGGTCATGATTTTTAGAAAGTAAAGTGGGAAAACTACCAGGAGTCTATGTGTAGCTGCTGTGTAACTAGAGTGATTTTAAATTATAAATCTGAGTATGTCACTCCCCTATCTAATGCCTGTCATTGGCTCCCTAGCTTAGTCATGAATTAAGAAACTCATTGAGAACCTACTATGTGCTAGTCACTATTCTAAGTACTGGGGATAGAGCAGTAAAGAAGATACATGAAAACATCTGTTCTGGTCCAGTTTATATTCTAGTTGGAAGAGACATAATAAAGAAGAAATTCACAAGTATGTTAAAAGGTGTTAAGTGCTCTGAAAGAAAGAAATTGGACATGGGAAAGGATTTTAAAAGTGTGGAATGAGAGGAGGGCATGGACATTTTGAAAAGGATGGCCAGGGCAAGCTTCACCAAGAAGTAACATTTCAACAAGACTTAAGGGAGGTGAGGGAGTGAGCCATGATGATAGCTGGGAAAAGAGCATTTAGGGTAGAGGGAACGGGCAGTGCAAAGGTCCTGGGACAGAAGCTGCCTGGCTCGCTTGAAGACTAGGGAGGAGGTTGTGAGAGTGTGCAGGGCCAGGGCATTGGAAGGAGATGAGGTCAGAGAGGCAGCGGGAAGCCAGGCCATGCTGGGCCCACAGGCCCCGTAAGCACTTGGGTGTTTACTGTGGGGAAATGGGAGCCAGTGCAGAGCTTTGAGCAGAGAGGTGACATGCTCTGGGCGCCATTTAAAAACACTGCCTATAGGATTCGAACTCCTTAAGTTGAAGACCTAAGTCCTTTATGTTTTGGTCCTGACTACAGATCCAGGTTCATTTCTTGCCACTTCAGCAACATCACAATGCTCTCACTTTCTCCATGTGCCAGGATGTGTCCTTCCTGAGCCTGGGACTTTCCCTCCACTGTCCCCTCTGCCCACTTCTCTTTGGCCTGGCTTGCCCTCTACTCATCCTTTAGTCCTCAGCTGCCTCCTGTACCCCCTGCCCCAGGCTGTGTGATGTGCCCCCTCTCACCCCCAGCACCCTCTGTGCATTTCTGGCAGTGGTTTGCATTATTGCACCGTAGCGCCCATGCCAGCTTTCTTCCACATCTCTGATGCCCACAGGCCTGGGATCTTGCCTTTTGCCCATTTTTACCCCATTACCTCGAACAGTGGTGCAAGTAGGTCAAGGTTGCAATACACTAATGAATCAGTTGTTGCTGATAAGGGCTCAGTGAAGTATAAACCACTGGCCCTAGGCCATCCTGCTCATTGCTCCTTCCAGTACACCATGACATGCCTTTCCTGGGGTTCTCTGAGGCTTTCCTGGGGGGTGGGGAGGGGTGTGATTCCCCATTCTCCCTGGAGGAATTTAATAGTTGAGAGGAACTGAGTGGTGGGAGGGTGGAGGTGAGGAAGACGCTGAGAGGAGGCAGCTTGCCTAAGGTTACACTGTGCTCACCGAACTAGGGGGTCCCCTTGCAGCGTCTGGCTCCGCACTGAGATAAGTGTACACCGATACGTCGCCGGGTCCATCTGTATCTCTTCACGGTGGCAGATCCCCTTTCACCCACAGTGCTTCATCAACATGAGAACAGGAAGGGGGGCCGCTGGCGTCCCTGCAGCCCAGGGTGAGATGGGGCTTTGGTATAACTTGGGAGCAAATGTGGGGATTCCCCTCAGATCTCTAAGTGTATCCTGCCCTGGGTTGCCCTGCCAGAACTTGGAGGTTAGGAAGGGAGAGAACCAGACTGTCCCGCTAACTTCCCCTTTCCTGTGGTGAGACTCACAGGCATGCGCAAGGACAGGCCACTGTTGAACATGACACAACATCTCACATGCCATCTCTCTCCACATAGAATCGGCTGCTTTCTTTTCTTTCTCCCCTGTCTTCCTGCAGGTAACCATGAATCAAACTTTCCAAACACTATTACTAGGCCTTCTTTCAATCATCTTTGCAGCTTAGACCTTCTTCCTAGGTCTGTGTCCTTATAAATATTCCAGGGTGAGGCTGCCAGCGGGTGATTTATTTACGAGGGGGTATCATTCCCTGCAGCTGTGCATGCTGTCCAAGCACATGGCCGACTCCGGCGCTCAGCAAACCAGGCCTCCTTATCTATTTTAGATGAGACCAGGGTGAATCACTCCATCTCTAGTTTCAAATCCAGCCACGTTAACATAATTTCTGTTTTAAAAATGTTCGGAATGTGAAACAACAAAAACCTATAAAGATGACAAACCTGGGAAGTGGCTATTCTGACAGTCATACTGCTTTTCACATCAGAATGCTGATCCAGGAAAGGCACAGGCGGACGTGCCACCACCAGGAGCCTCCTCACAGGTTCCCCATTCAAGGGAACCTCCCAAGAGAGACAGCGGAGAACCCCCTGCACACCACAGGCCAGACTTGCTGAAAGGCAGCTTTACTCAAAGCCTTTCCAGGCCTCCTTTCCCCTCCTATTAGTTCTAAACCTTTCGGGGACCCAGGACTCCTATGAGATTTCCCAGAAGACAATGCCTGTGCCCACATTTCTGCCTCTGATTCCAGGAGGTGCAGGGGAGTAGAGGCAGCAGATACAAGGCGGCAAGTGCCGGAAGCCAGAGGGATAGCAATGCCAGGGGACCGGCGGGTTGAACTGTGTGGATAGAGTTTGGCTGGGCCCAGACCCTGGGCTGGACTTGGCTACAGAAAGGAAATGAGGAGTCCTGGGCAGGAGAGATGCTTGAAGGGAAAGCAGAGATTCAGATGACTTGCTTGTGGAGGAACAATACAGGGCAGGAAGCTAATGTTTATTGAACAACTATTATGTTCTAGTCACTGTGGTATGTGCCTAGACCCTGTGCTCTCTCATGCGAGGGACCATACACTTGTATGGGGGGAAGGCAGCCATGTCCCCAGGGTACCATCAACTGTAATGCAAGTTGCGGGGGGCGGGGTGGGGCAGGGCGGATGGTGGGCATCAGAGAGCAGTAGTCGTGACATAAAGCCAGCGGCTGCAGAGGGTCCGCGATGGACGGGGACCACTGCTCCCCGGGAGTCCTCATCACCAGGCAGAGGGCTGCTGCCTCTCTCCAGTGAGGACTGGTCACCAGGGAGGAGGCTGGACCCTGGGTTCAGATGGGAAATGTGTCAGTCAGGGCTTTCAGTGGTCCTGGGACCCCAGCCAGCACCAGCCCTTCAGACCAGGCACAGGGTGGGCTCCTGTCTTGTTTTCTGATGGGGTGATTCAGCTGACCAAAACAACTCCTGCCAGCAGCCGCTCTTTCTGCCTGTGGGCTGGGAACAGGCACGGTGGGAAGGCAAAAACTGCCAACCAGTGAAACGTGAGGACTCCTCCATCTGACTCAGCCATGGAGAGAAACAGAGAGGGAGAGAGAGGCAGATACCAAGACTGACAGAGACACACAGAAAGACAGAGATATGGAGACAGAGAGAAAGAGACAGAAACATGGAGACAGAGAGAGACACACACAGATGAAGAAACACAGATAAAGAGACACATACCATGACTGATAGAGACAGAGACATGGAGACAGAGACAGAGACAGAGACAGTGACCCCTTGCAAACAACTCTTCCCCCCGCTGGTCTGAGGGGGTCAGCTCCTAACTCTTACCTGCTCCAGAAGCTCCCCCTTAACTTGGCTCCCAGATAATCCTGAGCACTCTGCTCCCAGACCCCCCTGTCTCAGGCCTGGGCGCAGAGTCTGAACATGCCCCTCTCTTCAAAATGCCTCATTCAGGGAGTAGTTGGTTGATTAATTGAAACTTTGGTTGAGCCGGGGATCATAAAATAGGACACATAGCATATTATTTTCATAGGGATCCAATGCCCTTCCTTTAAAAAGGCCTCTCTGAAGACCTCCCCGTCTCATCTGCGTTCGCTGTTCTCATAATCCCCGTCTCTGTTTAGTAAAGAGAAGAGAGAACCTTGGAAACACTTTGAGTGCAGAACCCTTCTAGATTTAGACACACTCCTCCTGGGTTTCTTTGTCTTTTTAACAGTCACTGCATCCCCACTCAATCCATTTGATCTTTCAGTGATACAGTTTGTCAAGTTTTTCCAAAGCAATGTGTTTGCCGTGACACAGCAACACGTTTCTTTGTTCCACACTCTTCTCTTCTGGTTTATGTTTCTTTGGGTTAAATTACATGATTACAGTGCTAAGCATAAGTGGCATACATAGATTTGGGAACAAAAATAATTGATTCTTGGTGAACATTTGGTGGGAGTGGAAGTATGGAGGCGTGTTGTAGATAAGCTCCCAGTTGGGAGCGTCACTGGTATGTTTAAGACACAGAGGGGGCTGGTTGACCTGGCCCGTCAATTAAGGGGCAGCTGGGGAAGGGGTTTTGCACAGGACTTGACAGAGCACGGAGGTAAGGATGACTAGATACCAGGTGTAAAAAGATTTAGTGGCGTGCACCTGTAAGCAAACTCCGGATTACTAAGCCTTCCCTGGTGCTGCACCCCACATGGACCTCTCCTCCTGTGAATCCTTCTTTCCTGGGGAACATTCGAGAGCCCTGACAAGTGATCCAGAGGCCCAGACATGGTCCCAGCTCTGCCACTAACTGCCTCTCTGGGTTTGGGCACAAGACTCACTTTCCTCACCTGGGTTTTCTTCTTATAAAGGTGAGGGACTGCATGGCATTGCCTGAAAGGCTCTTCTGGCCCTGTTGGTTCTGAGTATCTCAGGGCCAGGTTTCCTGCTCACTCTTCTCCTCTGGGGTCCCAGTCATACCCAGGGGCATTGCATGCTCCCCCACCCGCACTGTATCACCATCCTCTCCTGTGTCCTGCATTGAGAGCCAAATTCATGTGTCCTGCTGTTTACCTGGGAGGCCGCAAAGTCAGATGAGTTGAACTCTCATGGATGTAACGGTGAAACTGTAGACCTACTATATACAAAAGCATATTACCAAACAATAATGATTAAGATAGTGTGGCTCTGCCCTGGCTGGTATGGCTCAGTGGTTGAGCATTGACCCATGAATCAAGAGGTCACAGGTTCAATTCCTGGTCAGGGCACATGCCCAGGTTGTGGCTCGATCTTCAGTAGAGGGCATGCAGGAGGCAGCTGATTGATGTTCTCTCTCTCTAAAAAATCAATGAAAACCTATATTTTTATAAAAATGATAGCATAGCTCTGGAGCAAAATGCAGCCTCTTATAAGAATATGATGAAGTATCAACAAACAGTGGGGAAAGGTGCCAGTGTTGCTGCTGGGATATTTGAGTAACAGTTTTTTTTTGGGGGGGGGGGGGGCGGAATCACACAGACTCACATCCCAAACTATGTACTAAAATAAATGGTGGGTAATTCTTAAATGTAAACAAATTCCACTACCGAAAAATCAGGAGAAAATACAACTGAATGCTATCAACACCTTGGAGAGAGATGTCTCTGAAAGTCTAGAAGCAGCAAATAAAGTCACAAAGGAAAAGATCAACTTCACTCTGTAAAAATCAGTTAAAATAAAGAAATAGGCAAACAGAGGGAACATTTTCAGCTAAGATAAAACATGAAGGATTAATATACAGAACTCATAAGTAAACTAGTAAGATACCAATAAACAAATGGGCAAAAAGCATAGGTAAGTTATGAAAGAGGAAATTCAATGGCATGTCTGGTGCTGGTGAGGGTAAGACAAAATTGTCAGGTGGAAATATGAGTCCCAAATCACTGGAAACCAATTTCACTTCAAGCAATGTAAAAATGGCCTCCTTCCCTCTGACCCAGCTTCTAGAAAAGCATCCTAAGAAGATGATGTTGAATACAGATCAAGCTATTTCTAATGAAGATGTTCATCACATTTTTTTAATGAGAAAAACTACCCATGTTCAGGAAGGGAAGAGTTAAGTACTGTGTGGTTTACTGATCCAGACATTAAAGGAATCAAGACTGAAGCAAGGTGCGAAATTACGTTTTCATAGCAAGTCAGTGAGTCTCTCCAAGCCTCAGGTTTCTCATTAATAAAACATGGATAATAACTGTACCTTCCCCAGAAGGTTGTGGTCAGGGCTAAAGGAGATAAATGTGTGTTACGTGTTTGACCCAGCACTTGGATTTTGCTAAGCATGCAATACATGTTAGTCAATGTTATTATTTGTTGTAATTGTTCAGTGTAGATAACAAATAACACCTAGAATGGAATATTTAAAAAAAGAATAATAGTTGTGTTAGGGTGGTAGGATTATAGGTGATTTTTGTTCTTTATTTTCTAAATTTTGTATATTTATGATATATTTTGTTTATAATGTTACTAGCTTAATGAGGTATAACATATATCGTAAAGTTTTTCATTTTAACTTTTTTCATTTCCATACAATTCCATGATTTCTAATATATTTACAGAGCTGTCTAACCATCACCACAATCCATGACCCTGAAAAGATCCCTTGTGCCCATTTGCAGTCACTCCCCATTTACACCCCTGCCCAGGTAACAAATCATCCACTTTCTGCCTCTATAGATGTGCCTTTTCTGCACATTTCATAGAACTGGGAGTACATTGCATACCTTCTTTTGTGTCTGGCTTATTTAAATTTATAATTCTTAGGAGTCAAAAAAATTGTTTGCCAGTGTCATTGTAATATACAAAGTATTCTGACCACAAAAAAGAAATGTGATAAGGGTGTTAGCTAAAGCTACAGCGATCATCACATCACAATATATAAATGTATCACATTAACATGTTGTATACCTTAAATTTACTCAATGTTATACGCAAATTATATCTCAATAAAACAAAACAGAAAGCAACTGTTCTACATGGTCATTCTTTACACTTTCACGCAGCCCACCAGTAAGAGCCAGGAAACAGGTGCCCCCTCAGAAAGGTCAACTGAAGAGCATTTAATGCAGGCACTGCTTAGAGGGGTTGGTAAAGTTTGGAGAACCAATAGGTAGTGTCCAAGGCCTAGCACAAGGGAGAAGCTGTGCCCACGTCTAGACCTTAAAGGTCAGAGGGAAGAGCAGCATTGCTGTTGCCTCAGAGGAGGGGCCACCTGGAGGGAGTTGGGGCCTGGTAGACAGTGCAGTCATCTGGCCCGGCAGGGAGGGAGCTGGTAGGTGGCAGAAATAGACCCCCTTCTCTGTCCTCCATCTGATCTTCTATTGGTACCTCCCATTGGCTGAAGCCAGCTGGATGGTGGGGTGGGGGTGAAGGGTGAGGGGACAGCTGGGAAACCCAGGTGATTGGGAGCCCAGGTGATACAGTCTGTAAAGGTCAGCTTCCAGGGCAAAAGCAAGGCAGAGAAAGATGGAGAATGGGTACCTGGGGGCCACAGAGATAAGCCAGCACACCACTTTTCCAAAGGCACCTCCCTCCCTCTCGACCCTCCTCCAGGGCCGTGCACGTCATCACACGGAAGTACTTGCAGGCCTTTAACATTCTCGTACCTTCTACAGCTGGTGCCTGAGTCTGAGATGCTCATTCTGTCTTCCTGCCTTCAACCCTTGCCCAGACTTCTCCAAGGGGTGGGGTGGGGTCCCACAATAGTTTTTTTTTTTTTATGTTTTTAAAATTGATTTCAGAGAGGAAGGGAGAGGTAGAGAGAGATAAAAACATCAATGATGAGAGAGAATCATTGATTGGCTGCCTCCTGCATGCTCCCCCACTGGGGATCGAGCCCACAACCCCGGCATGTGCCCTTGACCAGAATCAAACATGGGACCCTTCAGTCTTCAGGCCAATGCTCTATCCACCGAGCCAAACCAGCTAGGGCCCCACAATAGAGTTTTCATTATTCTGCCAGAGCATTAGCATATTTGCTAACCTCATTTATTGGCATGCCTGCCTTCGACTGAGCGGGAACCACGTTTCCCCCGGGGTCGGAGGGGACGACTGTTTTATTCATGGTGCCTGGAACAGTACCTGCCACACGGTAGATGCCCTATGAATATTTGCTGAACTGAACAGTGTCCTCTAGTTCTTTTGTGTTTCTCCCACCTGGTGCCACTAGCACCAACCCCAAAGCTGTCTACCTGCTCAGAGATGGATTTTAGCTGCTGCTGTGAATGATGAATAAGTCAAGTTCACCACGGCCTCTAGCTCTAGGAATGTGCAAACAGCCTAGTGAAGGTGAGAAGAGGAGCTATGACAGTCTCTCCTGTACAGATACAGAGTGACTTCCTCATAGTTTGAGCAGCTGCAGCTGTTTCATTTTCTCGTTGGTGTCTGCCCCACATGAAGTGAATCCCTCTAACCGTTTGTTCACATTGAATGGGGCCTGTCATCTCTAGCCAGTGAGCCGCTACCCGCCCATGAAACAGACCTGACAGAGTAGACACAGTACAAAAGAGTGAGATGGAGTGAACCCTAAGCACACACATGCAGCTCCTGAGAACTCTGTCAAGATGAGAAATCTGTGTTGGAACCTATCAGACATTTTGCCCACTTAGCTGGTTCTCAAACTCCTGCCAAATCAGCAAAAAGGAAAGAAAAAGAAGCTCATTGATTTTCATGTTCAGGCGCCCTCCCAGCTGAAATAGATGCTTCTAGGTGCAGCCTTGAGGCCAGGGGATTTCCTGAGGCAACGCTGCCATGAGCATCCCATCAGGGGCATCATCTTCTAAATATCGTCCCTGGCTGGGAAGCTGGAGGCTGACTCCCAGCCTTCCTGCCCAACAACCCAGAGGATGCTCAGGAGGTCACAGACTGAGATGAGTGCCACAAAGCGGCTAGAAAAATTCCAGATGCAGGCCACAGGGCAAAGTTAGTTAGTTCTCTGGAAAGAGGAGAAGGGATAAAATTTGGGAGGGTAACTACTGGCTTCCCAGAAAAACACTGAATGAGTACAATGCCACCCAGGGGGCCATGACAATGCCCCTTCCAGGAATAGTCCAGAGGGCTCAGGGGGTAGTGAGAAGTTGGTCCATTGAGAAAATGGGTGTTCAAGCCCTGGCTTTGATACTTATTGTCTGGGGGACCTGAGGGTTCCTAGGAGTCTATTAAAAAATAATTCCCTCACCTGGCCATCGTGGCTCAGTGGTTGAACATTGACCTATGAACCTGGAGGTCACAGTCAGGGCACATTCCTGGGTTGTGGGCTGGATCCCCAGAAGGCAGCCAATCAATGATCCCTCTCGTCATTGATGTTTCTATCTATATCTCCCTTTCCCTTCCTCTCTGAAATACCTATCTAATAAAGAGGGAATATGCTAATTGACCATCACACCCTCACAAAAGGTGCCCACAGCCAATAAGGAGGGAATATGCTAATTGACTGCCACGCCCTCAAAGATGGCAGCACCCACAGCCATAAGATGGCGGCACCCAGTCCCCTAAGCCCCGTTGGGGTGGCAGGCACATGGCATGGCCGGGCCCACCCCCAGGCGGGTCTGGTCGCTCCGCGTGCCTGCCTCCAAAGTCCCCCAGTCCCCTCAGTCCCCTAGCTGCAAGGACCAGCTAAAGGTGCAGGCAAGCCTCAATGTCAGCTGCCCAGCCGCCCAGAGCTGGCCTGAGGTGCAGGCAAGCCTTGGATGGCGGCTGCCCAGCTGACGCCTGAGGTGCAGGCAAGCCTCGGATGGTGGCTACCCAGCCTCCCAGAGCTGCCTGAGGCTCAGGTAACCAGGGCTGGACGAGGCTTGCACTGTCGGCAGTGGAAGCAGCAGAAGTATGATGGGGGCATCGCCTTCCCCTGATCGCTGCATCGCCTCCCACCCCTGAGGGCTCCCAGACTGTGAGAGGGGGCAGGCCGGCTGAGGGATGCCCCTCCCCGTCCAGTGCATGAATTTTCATGCACCAGGCCTCTAGTCAATAATAATAATAATAATAAATAAATTCCTGTTGGCTTCTTCCCAGGAAGACAGCACAATATAGTGCAAAGGGCATGGCTTTGGAATCATACTGACCTGAGTTCACATGTGGGTTCTGTTATTTATTAGAATGTGTGTTGCCATGTTGCATAGGACTTTTAGCTGGTCACATGGCCATCACACTAAAACTGCACTTTCTAGCCTACCTTACAGTTATCTATGACTAAGCTGTGGAATTGTGAGTGGGAGTGAATGTGCAACTTCCTCATCTTCCCTGGAAGTGAAGAAGCATGTCCTGTCTTCTCCCTCCTGCCTTTTCCTATTTGGGAAAGTAAACTTGGTGTGCGAGTATCTTGGATCATACAAATACTCCAGGTGACTGGCAGAAGCAAACACAGTTCATCTCTGCAGCAACGCAGTTTCGATCCAGGCCTCGAAGAATGCCACAGAGAAAGTCCCCGGGCCTATGTGCTCACAGTAAAAGACAAGACACAGACTGAGAAAAAATATTTGCAAATCCCACAATGGCTAACAAAGGAAAAGCTATAAAGTGTTTAGATAATATGTTTATGCTTTGAAGGTAGAAAAGACTTTCTTGGACAAGACAGAAGATGATTCAGCAGTGTTCGTGATAGACAGAAACGGGAACAACGCAAATGTCCATCGATTGTTGGATAGATACATTGCAGTATAGTTAGATGATGGACTATTACATGGCATTTAAAATGAACAAACCATAACTCTACCAAACAAAATGAATGAGTCTCACAAATACAAGTGTGAATGAAAGAAGCCAGACACTAAGGGACTTGCAGACGCTAATTCTATTCCTAGAACAGGCTACATTAAGCTGTAGTCTGTAGTGGTTACCATGGTGGTGAGGGTGAGCAGGATTTGCTTTTGGTCAGAGAGGAGCAGACAGAGGGCTTCTGAGGTATTGGCAAATATTCTCAAACTAGACCTGGGTCATGGTTTTATTGGTGTCCACTTTGTAATTATTTGTTAGTTTGTACATATGGTTTATGGACTTTTTCTACATGTCATCTCCCAATGAAAGAAGGAGAAAAATAGGGCATATGCCACTCTAAATTTCTTCCATTACAATGTTTACCACTGGATTAAAATTCTTATTGCTCTATCAGTAGACACCATTACCATGAAAGATACTTGAGAGCAGGAGTCATATCTAATTTTACAGTCTTGCTAAGCACTTAGTAGTTGCTCAACAATCGTTCAATGAATGAATAGTAACCTGCTACTATTTAAAGTTAAGCCTGAACTTGTGAAATGGCTTCTGATTTTATAGCATAACAACCTTTTGCACAGGAATGACCCAACAGGATTCAACCAGCAACCCTCACCTGCACGCAGGGACCGTGACTAGAGGGAAGCAGAGAACTGAATAGCAAGGAAAACACGTCCAGTTGACTCTGCTAGGTATCCTCTCAATGTGTTACATTGTGTTAGACAATTTGTGATGGGAAATTACAGATCAGCTGCATGGCTCATGATTAAGTGACTCCATCATTCAGAACCTTCAACATACTGATTCTCAGTGGGATGGTCTTTGGCAAGAGCTGTCAGGGAAATGTGCCCACATGGAGCCAGCTCCTATCTAAAGAGGTCCCTGTAGAAACATTACACAATGACAACAGCTCCAGAGTTTGTTTGCAATTTATGGTTCCCTGTTTATGACCCAACATCAAGCTGCTGAACCCAGCTTCCTGGTAGATGATAACAGTTTGTCTGTCTTACATGGGCCCCAGGGGGCAGAGGATAAGGAGGAGAGAGATCAGAGGGTCAGACAGTCTTTGGCTGCACAAGCAAGTTGTGGTCTCGTGGTCCAGGCAAAAAGTCTGCATTTCTAACTTCCTGCCTCCATAGTCTTGGGATCTGTTTGTTGACTAAGTCTGAGTCAAGTTAACCCAGACATGGCCAAATCCTAAAGACCTAAGGAAGTTGGAGCTCGCACATGAAACATTCTACTTTGGGTTCCAGGGTGTGTACTTGGTGTTCAGTCTTTCATGCAACAAGCAACACTGAGACCTATGGTGGGGAGGTGCTGTGCTAGGCACCAGGGCTGGTGTTCAAAGAGGAAGTCATGTCACCCTTTCAGACTAGACTAATGTAGGTGTTATTCTGGAAGGAGTAGAGATGATGGAATTGATAAACAGTCTCAAGAGATTGGGTCTAGAGGATTCTTCTTGAGATTAGAAAGAGGTAGTTAAGGACCAAGGAAAGGAAGCACCTGATTACATCATCAGATTTCCCATGGCAAGTACTGGAACAGGTTGGGGAATGTAAATGCTTACACCATAAATTTGTGGATGTCTGAACTATAAAGGGAGACACAGATGTTTGGAGAAAGCTCCCAAACTTTTGAAGTTATGTCAGGAAGAGTAATTGTTCTTTGTAAAGAGCTGTGGCTGGGTATCAGTGTTAGAGACAGCATGCTTGGCTGTTCATACATCAGCACTGGCCCTCTCCATGGCCCCACGGCACTTCTGGAGCCCTCCCTAAGCCCAAACTGTACTTGGGTGGTAGGATACAAGCTGAGCCCGCATTCACTAAAATACACAGGCTCCATGCTGTGATGTGGCTACATGAAACACTATGTCCTTTTTCTCAGAGTTCATCTGGGCACATTTTTTTTACTTGATCACTCCTGCCAAAGAATACAAAACACTCAGGGATCATGTGAGAAGCATGTCTGTTAATTTATAAATGTTGACACTTATAACTTATGAATGTTGAGAGGTGACAGGAAAGTATGGGACTGTTTATAAAAATTGTTTGCATTTCTGATCATTTATGTAGTTAACCCCCTTGAATTGAAACACAGAATTCCCACTCCATGTAATGTTTTTTGAATAGTACATGAAAGTGTCTGTATGAAATGCAGGTATTTCCAAGTGTATATTTACTTAAAGAATTCTATGCATTCTGAATTCTTATTTGTTTAATCATGGATTTGAAAGTTTTACCAAGTATAAAAATAGTTAAATTATGGCAGAAGCTTTGAGAAACCATGGAAGAAATAGTAATTAAACATTAAAGGAGAAAGCAGATAGACCACAAGTCAGACTTGAAACTCTACAATAAAAGCGATGGACAAAGAACTTTGTAGAGCTTGGCTGGCATGGCTCAGTGGTTGAGCATCAACCTTTGAACTAGAAGGTCACAGTTTGATTCTTGGTCAGGACACATGCCTGGGTTGCAGGCTCAATACCCAGTGGGGCACATGCAGGGGGCAGCCAATCAATGATTCTCTTTCATCATTGATGTTTCAAACTCTCTTTCCCTCTCTCTTCCTCTCTGAAATCAATAAAAATATTTTAAAAAAAAGAAAAAAAAAAAAGAAAACCTACATCAATATGGTAATGGTCTTTAAAAAAAAAAAAGAACTTAGAAGAAAGAGAACAAACCTTGAAATTGAGAAGATTGAAGTACTTTGGGACTAATTAAAAACAAAACAAATCAAAACAAAAAAAAGAAATGCCAGATGTAAATGTTGAACAAGCTGTAACCAATGTGAAAATTATAGTACAGGATTTTCATGTTATGATGGTGAGCCCTGAACTTTGGAGGACTCCATGAATGCCTCTAATGATTTTGGATTTTAGCCATAACAGATTGGGGAGCCAGGGTGGGTACTGTCAGACCTAGGATTTTATAGGCAATCATGGCAACACGGTGATATCGGATTCAGAGAAGAGTGAGACTTGAGTCAGGGAGCCCACATTGAAGAAGACTGCGACAGTCCAGGAGACAGGATGAGTCTGCACCAAGGAGGGGCAGTGGGATGAAGAGAAGAGCCAGTCTGAGAAGCATGTTAGGGTGAGAGTCAATAGGCCTGAGTGCCATTTGGGTAATGAAGGAGAGCCCGTTCGGACCAGGATTCTGGGAGGTTGAGGCCAAAGCAGTAGAGGTCATACACTGAGGGTCAAGCCTGAGATGGATTCAGTATTGAGCATGTTGGGACACTTATGGAAATGTCAAAAGGATCACCCAGGGAGAAAGCTTAGAGCAAGAAGGAGCACTTAAAGAGGGCAGAGGATGAAGAAGAGGAAGAGAGTAGAGGAGATGGAGAGATTAGTTAGCCTGGTAAGATTGTTCTTTCTTATAATCTTAGCAATGAAAACAAACCCCCTTATTGAGGGCCTCCAGTATCCTAGTCCTTAGCCTATATGACCTCTTTATTTATTTTTTAATCCTCACCTGAGGATATTTTTTTCCACTGATTTCTAGAGAGAGTGGAAAGGAGGGAAGAGAGGGAAAGATAGAGAAACATCGACATGAGAGAGACACATCAATTGGTTGCCTCCAGCATGCTCCCAACCTGTGCTAGGGAACCTACAATGGAGGTACGTGCCCTTGACTGGGAATCAAACCAGCAACGCTTTGGTCCCCAGGCCAATACTCTAACCACTGAGCAAACCTGGCAGAGCAATAACCTCTTTTCTTTATTCTTTCTCTCTGCATTACTGACCTTTCTGCGTCCTTTCCCACATGGCCTGGTATTGACTGTGGCCTCCTGGAGCTGGTGGGGAGATTAGCTCTGGGGCCCCTTTCCATGATGCAGGCAGACAGGCCAGCAGTGATTTTTGGTTCAAGTGGTGGATAAGATGGAATGACCTCTGAATAACCCCTTGTGCCCTACTCAAGTTCTTTTAACATTTCAACTCTAAAGAAATAACTCCCTTTATGAGAACCTGTAGTTCTCAGAGCCTCAAAGTAGTCAACTTGGTGGGTTGTTTTCCATAAGAGCCCTCCCCTGAAATAGTGCCTTGTGACTCTCTTGTTCAAATAAAAATGCATTTCAAAAGGCATTTTCACACTGTGCCTGCAATGAGGCCTCAAAACTCAAGACCAAAACTCAAGATCTAGTTAAGAGACATCAGTCTTTGCTGGAGGAGCACATTCTTTTTTTTTTTTTAATAATATATTTCTTTATTGATTTCAGAGAAGAAGGGAGACGGAGAGAGAGATAGAAACATCAATGATGAGAGAGAATCATTGATCGGCTGCCTCTTGCACACCTCTTTCTGGGGATTGAGCCTGCAACCCAGGCATGTGTGCTTGGCTGGAATCGAACCTAGGACACTCTATCCACTGAACCAAGCTGGCTAGGGTAGAATAGCACATTCTTGAATGTCTTAGCCTATGGCTGAGTGTGCGGTGTTCATGATAAGAATCTGGACAAACATTTGCAAGTGTCTGCTCTGTGTGAGGTGCTAGGTTTTGGGCATGGGAAGTGTCCTGGTGGTCATTATCTTTCTGTCTGCTCGGAGGAGAGGAAAGGCAGAATCTTAGTCTTTAAAGGCAAATGTAGTCTATCTTATGTAAGTCCTCAGTAGAGAGTCAGGGAGGCAAATCCATTATGGAGAAAGGAAACAGCAAAAAGAACACCATATGAAAGAAGTTTGGTTGTTAACCTTCCCTAAAATCATCAAATTTTCACAACTTAAAAATAGGAATATTTTCAGAAGATTATTTTACACCAATAAAAGGTAAACCAGAAGCTTCATTTCTATTTGATTTTGAGGAATAACGTATATTAAATACTGCAGTGAAGGAGAAGAATCAATGATTAACATAAAGCCACATTGCACTGAAAAGTTTGTGTTTCTTTTAATTTATCATAAATTCATATGTGTTTAAGTCTTATTTAAAAGTGTGTATCTATATACTATAGGCCCAGTGCACAAAATCTGTGCATGGGGGTAGGGGTGTGTGTCCCTCCGCCCAGCCTGCACCCTCTCCAATCTGGGACCCCTCGAGGGATGTCTGACTGCCCATTTAGGCCTGATGTCTGACATCTCTCACAACCCAGGACTGCTGGCTCCCAACTACTCGCCTGCTTGCCTTCCTGATTGCCCCTAACCGCTTTTCCCTGCCAGCCTGATTGATGCCTAACTGCTCCCCTGCCAGCCTGTTTGCCCCTAATTACCCTTCCCTGCAGGCCTGGTCAACCCTAACTGCCCTCCCCTGCAGGCCTGGTCCCCCCCAACTGCTCTCCCTTTCAGACCTGGGTCCCCCCCAACTTCCCTTCCCTGCAGGCCCGGTCACTCCCAACTTCCCTCCTCTGCCAGCCTGGTCACCCCTAACTGCCCTCCCCTGTTGGCCTGATCGCCCACAACTGCTCTCCCTTGCAGGCTGAGTCCCTACCAGTTGCCCTCCCTTGCTGGCCATCTTGTGGCGGCCATCTTGTGTCCACATGGGGGCAGCCATCTTTGACCCCATGGGGGCAGCCATCTTGTGTGTTGGAGTGATGGTCAATTTGCATATAACTCTTTTATTAGATAGGATAGAGGCCTGGTGCACGGGTGGGGGTCAGCTGATTTGCCCTGAAGGGTGTCCTAGATCAGGGTGGGGGTCCCCTTGGGGTGTGGGGCAGCTTGGGTGAGGGGCCTGTGGTGGTTTGCAGGCTGGCCACACCCCCCGGCAACTCAAGTGGAGGCCCTGGTATCTGGGATTTATTTATCTTCTACAATTGAAATTTTGTAGCCTTGAGCGGAGCCAAGCCTCCTGCTCACTTCATGGCTGTAGCCATTTTTGTTGGGATTTATTTATCTTCTATAATTGAAATTTTGTAGTGAGGCCAAGGCAGGCCAGGGCTGTGGGAGCTTGGCTTCCTCCATCGCCGGGGGCAACTCAAGCCTCCTGCTCTCTCCAGCTCTGTGGCTGCCACCATTTTTATTGGGATTTATTTATCTTCTATAATTGAAATTTTGTAGCCTTGAGTGTAGGCCTGGGCCAGCCAGAGCAGCAGGGAAGCTTGGCTTCCTCCATTGCCGAGGAAAACCAAGCCTCCTGCTTGCTGCAGCTCCGTGGCTGCAGCCATCTTGGTTGGGTTAATTTGCATACTCACTCTTGATTGGCTGGTGAGTGTGGCTTGTGGGTGTAGGAGAGGTATGGTCAATTTGCATATTACTCTTTTATTAGATAGGATATAAAAGCCTAAGTGACCATTACGACTGGTTGACTGGTTGCTATGATGTGCACTGACTATCAGGGGGCAGATGCTCAATGCAGGAGCTGCCTCCTGGTGGTCAGTGTGCCCTCACAGCCAACCTCCTGCCATCCCTCCCTCTGGCCCGGCTGGCCCTGATCAACCCAATTGGCCCTGATTGCTGGCCAGGCCAAGGGACCTCACCCATGCACGAATTTGTGCACCAGGCCTCTAGTTTTATATAACAGAGTCAAATTGATTTTTAATTTGCTATTTTGATATTTTAAAATGATCTTTCTACAAATCATAGCTAAATAGAAACTTTAGATTCTCCCTTCAGAACTAAGGAAAATCTATCTGTGAGAGTTCAAGATTAGATATAGGCACATTATTTAGCTGGCAGTAGCTTATGTAAATTATAGGAATTAGAAAATAGACAACTATGAAAGCATATGCATAAAATGATTATATTCACAATATTTTTTATATAGTAAGAAATTGAAAACAAGCTAAATGTATAATAGAGAAATGAATAAACTTATCATGGATATAACTATAAAGTAGTTCTACATTGCTAGTAAGAATGATAATAAAAGTATATTTCTGGGGTTTTGGGTGGAAGGTTGGGTACACAAATCTTACCATTTGCCCCTCTTTCCTTAGGATAATGGCCAATAGAAAATTACTAGGGAAGTGGGTATCAAAATAACAGTGTCATTACTAATTGGGCAAGCATCAGTGACCCCCATTGCAGGGCACTCCTGTATCAGCTGTCTGGGAGAAGACTTGGGACTTGAAGCAAAAGTAGAGCCTCCTACTTCTTCTGAATAGAGACCTAAGTACTTGACTGTGGGGAGAGTTGGATCACAAAACTGACTGTGAGTCCAGTTCCCCAGCTGCCTTCATGGACTACTGGCTTGTCTCACTGGCCCAAATAGTGCAGAACAGAGAAAATAAATGAGGCAGGTGCAGGGCCTTGTCCTATGAGAGTTTGCCACATGGAGACAAGAAGCTCAGAAGAGATTAAATGAGCCCATCCCACAAAAGCTGACCTTTAACACTTTAAACCCTGCTCACTAGCAAAATATGGCCCAATGTTAGGCCTCACCAGAACAACTATATCTCCCTATTGAGAAGAGTGAGTGAGTGGAGAGAGAAAAATACAGAAGAATGTGTTTCCTCCAACACTCTCCAAGGAAGAAGAGAGTGGGAGAACAGTGCCCCTCCCTTCCCTCAAATACATTAACATGAAAAGACTATTCATGATATGTGATTATTGTGTTTTTCTATTTTCATTTATAAACTATAACATACTTTAAATATGTTTTATATATCCTTATTTCCTATCATTAGCATTAATTACTTGTGCACTTAAAACTAAATATAAAAATATCTAACATTAGAGGAAGCTAGTAAAATTCTTTGTACTATATTTGCAATTCTTCTGTAATTTCTAAATTATTTCAAGATACAAAGTTAAAAATATACCAGCCTTGCAAACACTATAAGATTGTGGAGAAAACATTTGATGTCATAAACATTTTCAGACAAACTGGGTTTATGTATACCAAGATACAGTAGTAGGTACGGAATTTACCTACTATTTTGAAATAACTAAAAAATGGGATAAAATATATGAAACAATGTCTTTTTTCAAGACATTGGAAAACAGGCAATGAAGGAGACTGATCTCTGAGAGATGGGAAACAATTTATGCGAGCCCAACAATTATCCCAGCTTTCTGCATGGGGAGAGTTTTCAGGCTGTGGCACAGGGAGAGGGGCCCAGGTGGAGCCTTGGTGGTCTCCCTGAGTTGAAGAGATGGAGCTGGGAGTTCAGGGAGACCAAGGTGACTAGATTTCACAGGGCAGAATACTGGAAAGGAGAAAGCTGCACAGGAAAAAAAAATTCTAGAGCTTTCTAAAGCAGTCAGCTGGATACCAAGCAGAACATTCATAGAAAGAAATTACCCAAGGCCGGAAAAAGACCCACCCTAAAGGATTAGAAGGAACAATCCTCAGAGGTCACACACAGCTGAAAATAGTGCCTGTTCCCATAAGCCAGACTGAAAAATTCATAATTCACAGGGCTGTTTTGCCTCAGTAGTAGGGAATAATTAACCCTAGATGGAGTCCTGCTCCAGATCCACCTCACAAACCATAAAAACAAGTAACTTAAATGTGTCCCAGAACAAAGCTCAATAATATTTATAGGACTATAAAAATATCCGGTACCCAACAATGCCTGCAGAGAAGTGGGGAAATAAAACTTACACTGAGGAGATAAATTGATCAATCGATAAATTGAAACTGACCTAAAGCTGACATAGATATTAATTAGAATTAGCAGAGATAAACATTAAAAGCTATCATAACTGTATTTCATATGTTCAAAAAGCTAAAGGGAAGGCTGAGCATGTTAAGTGGTAATATGGAAGATGCAAATCTAACTTACAGAGAAATAACTAACAATGACTGAGATTGAATTAAAGATTAGATACTGTAGAAGAAAGACTAGTGCACTTGATGACAGCCTTATATATGTGCAATAGGAGTCTTTGATGACAAATGGGAGAAACCTGGGGAACAGAAAAATTATTTGAGGAAACAATAGCCAAAAATGTTGTAAATTTGACTTAAACTATAAACCACATATCCAATAAGCACAACAAACTCTAAACACAAGAAACATAAAGAATGCTATACCCAGACATGCCATAAATCAAATTGCTCAAAACCAATGATAAAGAGAAACTCTTGAAAGAAACCAGAGAAAGAAGACAAGTTATGTACAGAGGAACAACGATAAAAATGATAGTAGTTATTTTTCTTTGGAAACAATGCAAGTAAAGAGTGGAGCAACATCTTTAAATAACTGAAATTAAAAAAAACCAAACCTGTGCTAGAAGCTTGCGGGAGTCCCAAGGGTTGCTCAAATCAGAGTTGTTCGGTTTTTCTTAGGCTGGTGTGGGAAGACACAGTCAGTGGGAGTGGCCACTTCTTGTGGCTGAAGGCTCAGGGATTCTGCCCAGCTTAAAAACAAAACAAAACAAAACAAAACAAAACAAAAACTTGTCAACCTAGAATTCTATACCTAGCAAAAACATTTTTAAAACTGAAGGTGAAATAAAACCTTTTTCAGACATACAAACAGTGAAAGAACCCATTGCCAGTAGAACTGTATTATAAGCAATGTTAAAGGAAGTTCTTTGGGCAGAAGAAAAATGACACAAGATGGAAATATGACTCTAAGCACAAGAACAAACAGTATCCAAGGTGTTAACTTCATGGCTGACTAGTAAGATTTTAAAATTAGTTAGTACCATATGGATTTCACTTATATGTGGAATCTAATGAACAAAATAATAGAGGGGAGGGGTTAGGGGCTGGGTGAGAAAGGTGAAGGGATTTAGCAAAGATAAAAAAGGAAGATTCACGGATACAGGCAACACTATGGTGATTGCCAGAGGGAAGGAGGGATAGGGAAGGTAGAAGAGGGTAAAGGGGGGATAAATAGTGGTGGAAGGAGACTTGACTTGGGATGGTAAACACAAAATAGACAGATGATATATTATAGAATTGTGTACCTGAAACCTATATAATTTCTTTTTTTATTGTCTAAAGTTTTACATATGTCTCCTTTTCCCCCAATTGACACCCCCCCCCAGCCATTCCCACCCCAGGCAAGCCCCCATGGCCCCAGTGTCTGTATCCATTGGTTATGCTAATCTGCATGCATACAAGTCCTTTGGTTGCTCTCTAACGGTCCCCCTCCTCTACCATTTGTCTCTGGATCTATTCTTGTTCATCAAATTATGTTGATCATTATATCCCACATATGAGTGACATCATGTGATATTTATCTTCCTCTGACTGGCTTATTTCACTCAGCATAATGTTCTCTAGGTCCATCCATGCTGTTGCAAATGGTAAAAGTTCCTTCTTTTTTTTATAACGGCGTAGTATTCCATTGTGTAGATGTACCATAGTTTTTAATCCACTCATCTACTGATGGGCACTTAGGCTGTTTCCAAATCTTAGCTATTGTAAATTGTGCTGCTATGAACATAGGGATGCATATAACCTTTCTGATTGGTGTTTTTGGTTTCTTGGGATATAGTCCTAGAAGTGGGATTACTGGGTCAAATGGGAGTTTCATTTTTAATTGTTTGAGGAAACTCCATACTGTTCTCCACAGTGGCTGCACTAGTCTGCCTTCCCACCAGCAGTGCAGGAGGGTTCCCTTTTCTCCACATCCTCACCAGCACTTGCCGACTTGCCATTTGTTGATTTGTTGATGATAGCCATTCTGACAGGTGTGAGATGGTATGCAAATCATTGTTGTTTTGATTTGCATCTCTTGGATAATTAGTGACTTTGAGCATGTTTTCATATGTCTCTGGGCCTTCTGTATGTCCTCTTTCAAAAAGTGTCTATTTAGATCCTTCGCCCATTTGAAACCTATATAATTTTATTAGCCAATGTCACCCCAATAAATTCAATGTTTAAAAGAAAAATAAATAATTCTCGTTAAAAGACATTTGGTGGCTTGAAAAAGAATAACAACAATGCAGTATAGTGTTTACAAGCTATACTGAGTTAAAGTGTATGACAAATACAATAGCACAAAGGCTGGGAGTGAAGACATGGAACCAGTCTGTTGTAAAGTTCTCACACTGTGTGTGAGGTGGTATGATTCCACTCGAAGGCAGATGTGATCAGTGAAAAAGTGGACCATGTGCTTTCTGTTGGGATGGTTAGAGGAGAACAGATGGGAGGGAGGAAGATACAGGTCAGGAGCATCCATGGTCAGAGCTGCTGGGAAGGGACCTGGGCAGGGGGTGGTTGGGCAGCACTGCAGGGCAGGGGAAGTGAGAGGAGACCAAAGCCGGCTTTGAACAAGCTATGGTTTCTAAGACTTAAAGCTGAACTAGAGAATGGCAAAGGGGTCCATTTCAGAATCCCTCCTTATGGGCTCCACCTTTAACATTCATGTGGATTATTCCAGAACATAACCAAATAAACTTCCATATTCCCAGAGGGTGCCATATTCCATTGGATATTTTTGAGGTCAAATACCATAATGTCATAAGGTAAGGCATTCAGATTGAGGGACTGTTTGTAGGACGAGGAACTGGAGAGAATAAACACAGTGAAAAGAAGGCATGATCCAAAGTCAGAGCCCATATTGAAAAGGCCATATTTCATGAAATACATTTTAATCAAGAGCAGGTTTCCAAATATACAGTGAAATAACACAAAGAAGCCCACAATCTCCTCTTGATATGCTGGGTTTCCCCATACACAATAACACATCTAGCTGGGAGCACAGAAGAGAGCCTGTTCTCCACTTCGCTGGTGAAAACTCCAAGCACACAGAGAATGATCTGTCCAAAGAGCTGATCAATAATCAGAATAAGGTGTAAGACCCAGGCTTCTTGACTTGTGATTCAAAGTTCTAGCTAATTTTAAAAGTGGATCTTTGAAAATTTTTAATTAAGTATAATATCTAGGCAGGTAAATGAACAAATACAGGATCAGAAACTAAACACACCAATATAACTAGCAGCCAGACCAAAAAAAAAGAATAATCCCCACCCCAGAAGTCCCCTCCTGCCCCTTTTTAGTCACCATCCCCCCAAAGTAATCGCTATCCTGACTCTTTTTTAAAAATATTTTTTTATTGCCCTAGCTGGTTTGGTTGAGTGGATACAGCATCGGCCTATGGAACAAAGGGTCCTGGGTTCGATTCCAGTCAAGGGCACATACCTCAGTTGTAGGCTCCTCCCCGTTTGGGCCTTGGTTGAGGCTTGTACAAGAGAAAGAGATAGAAACATTGATGGGAGAGAATCAACATCGGTCAGCTGCCTCCTGCATGCCCTCTACTGGGAATTGAGCCAGAAACCCGTGCATGTGCCCTAACTGGGAATCAAACCTGTGACCTTTTGGTGCATGGGTCAATGCTCAACCACTAAGCAACATCCCGACTTCTAAGAATATAGAATACTTTTGCCTGTTTTTGTACTTTCTAGAAATGGAACAATAAAATACCTTTTTGGGGTTTTTTTTTGCTTCTGGTTATGTTAGCTAAGCATTATTTTTGTAATGTTCATTCAAATTATTGCACATTCAGACAGGTTGTTCATTCTCATTGCTGTATAGTACCCCATGACTTAATTACACCATAATCCATGTATTCTTCCACCGAATGCCAAGGGCATTTGAGTAGTTTCCAGTAAAGAGCTACTACAAAGAATGCTGTCATGAAAATTCCTTTAGGTGCCTTTTGATAAATATATGCACACAGTTTTGTTGGAGATACATTTAGGACTGGAATTGCTGAGTCTCAGGGAAGCTATATGTTAAGCTTTAGTAGATATTGTAATTTTCACATTTAAATTTTGGGGATCAGAGGTTAAAAATCACCTGCCTATGAAATTTTCAGTTTATTTGTATCTGGGCATTCATCTCATATTGCTGAATAATTGCTTCTCTTCTCAGCTAGGTCATTGAGGAGAGGCTCGTGACTTGAACATCCATGTATGCTGTGATGCTGGGTACTTGGCCCTGGATTAGAGAACCTGTTATGTAAATAATTCCTTATTCAGTTGTACAGAGAAAAGCATAGACATGGTTCTGCTTCCAGGAAAGAGTCACTGACTTAGACACACATGGAAAAAAACACAAGGTTTAAGAACTTGAGAACAGAGATCATGGATCATAGTTCTTTGAATCCTTTTCAGTAGCTAACATAGTGCCTTCCTTACACATTGTAGGTGCCCAATAAATATTTGCCAAATGAATGGAATCAAGATAGGAATGATTATCACTTATATCACATGTAGCTCAAATGCCAAGTGCATTTTGAGATGGGGAAACAAGATGAATATAAAATTGGGTAAAAGTCGCAGGAAAGCATACATTATTCCAATTCTTGGAAAACATTTGTATAAAGAAAGCAATTAAGTATTTTATTAAATTTTTGGCCACTTTTCACAGACAGAAAAATTCTGGATCTCTTACCCTGACCCTAAACAACGTAAAACTGAAGAACAGACATGTTTTAGGTTAAACTTTATTCCTCAATAACTAGATGCAGCGGGAGAAGCACGATGTGTAAAGTTTCATTAACACCAAAGGCAAGTGTATCTCTCTAAGACACCCCAACGTCAATGACTCAAGGTAAGACCTGGAATGGTGGGGGCACACGGGCTTTGGTTCCTAGGAATGAAGGCTGACCTCTGTCTATGCAGTCACAACGTTCATAAAGGCACTGAGGTTTTGCTGAAAGGGACTTTTGCAGAAAAGGGGAGCCTCTGAACTTGGCAGCATCTGGCATCCCTCAGTCCCACACTGCCTCGGAGCATATCTCACCGACGTGTGCATTTCTGCTGAGGGCGGCACAAAGGAAGCCTCTTTTGTCCATTTCAAAACCAGATCGAGTGAAATCAAAACCGCGGCAGCTTATGCTCATGGCATGTTTTGACATCTCTCAGGAAATCACATTTCTGCCAAGGAAAAGCCAAGAGTTTCTGGTTGGGACCCAAAGGACTTTTCAAACTTCTCAAGCAAGGGAGTCATCTGAGGTTTCTACCCACTCTGTAAACCGCAGCATCTCCCTTCCTGAAACTCAGAAAAGGCCAAGCATATTTCCTAAATGGACAAGGAGCTCAAAGTGGAATGTCACAGCACTCCTGCAGGAAAGGGCTGCTGAAGTCTCGCGTGGGCTTTGGCGAGGAAGGAAAAGAAGGAAAAGGGATGAGGGTGGGAAGATGGTGGGGTGGGTGAAGAGAAAGAACAAGAAGGCTAGGGAGGAGCTGGGAAGGTCAGACACAAAGAAGAAAATGAGCGTTACTGAACACTTACTCTGTGCCAGGTTTTTCATATAAAGAATCTCAACTGATCCTTAAGCAACTCTACAAGATAGGTGACGTCATTCCTATTTTTCTGGGCAAGAAAATGAATGCTTGCCTAAAATCACATGGCCAGTCCCCCTTCCTCCTGGGTAAGAGGGCCCCTGCTGAGGGCTTCGCTCTGGCCACACTACCTTCCAAGAGCAAAGAGTCCCAGGGGCAAGGGCATGTGCCTCCTCAGAGCCGTGTGCCCCACTAGACAGCACTCAGGGTGCCCGGAGCCCCAGAACTCCCTGCCTAGATGGTCCTGGCTTCTTTCAAAGCCCACATAGAGCTCTTCTCCTGGGCCCAGGCATCTAAGGGTGCTGGGATGTTGACGTGTGAATGCTCAGGTCTCGGGGTGACCAGGGTTCATGGGCTAGTTGTCTTCACACGTGCACGTGAGGCCTCTTGTGATGCAGGACAGAGCTTGTGGGGAGAGAAGGAGGGTCAGGCCTGGGCAGGGGAGGCGGCTGGAGGCCGTGTCTTCTCACTCCGTCACATCAGAGCAGAACTCCAAAGCTGGCCTACCAGGTCACTATGAAGGCATATTTGTCAAGGTTGGAGGGTGCAGCACATATATTTAAGTTATTTATATGTATGCATTTTACAACTTTAATATTGAGACATACGGTTAGGACCTTCATCTGTGCTCCTACCCGGGGCCTGCAAATGTCGGAGGTGGGCCTGCTGGCAGGAGAGGAGCTGGTGAAACTCAGCTCTGTCCTCTGCCAAGGGCGAGTGCTTTCGACTGCTCCACAGAGAAGTCAGGGGCAGGAACAGAGCTAAGTATTTTATGGAAATTATCTTACTTTATAGAGATCATTCCTGACAATTTCCCATCACAGGTCTGAGCTGCTGTGGACATGCTGTGGGAGGAGCCACCCCCCAACCCCTCCACCCCACCCCCCTCTCCCCGCCGGGCCCAGCTCCCTCCTTTGGGTCATGAAGGGCCTGGATAACCTCTTAGGGCTCATGCAACTTGAAGATACTAAGAGTCTAAAGAATAGTAAGACCTGTTTCCTAACTTTACTGAGAGTCTCAGCAAAGGTCTTTTAAGATTGTGAAGTGCTTTAAAGAATAATAGCAGTAAACCCTACATAATAAAACCCTATATGCAAATCAACCAAACGATGGATCTACCGGTAGAACAACCAGTGGAATAACCGGTCACTATGACGCACACTGACCACCAGGGGGCAGATGCTCAATGCAGGAGCTACCTCCCCTGGTAGTCAGTGCACTCCCACAGGGGGAGCACTACTCAGCCAGAAGCAGAGCTCACTGCTGGTGAGTTCAGCGGTGATGGTGGGAGCCTCTCCCACCTCTGTTGCAGGCGGGTGGTAAGGAGGGAGGGATCCTGAACTGTGAGAGCCCCCGACTGTGAGAGGGATGTCTGACTGCCAGCTTAGGCAGGGGCATCAGGCCTAAGCCAGCAGGCAGACATCCACCGAGGGGTCCTGGACTGTGAGAGGGCACAGGCCCGGCTGAGGGGATCCACCCATGCACCAGGCCTCTAGTAATAATATAAAGACTGGGGTGAGGGGAATAAAATGGATGAATTGGCCAGACATGAGGGCCTGGCGGGAGACTGGCAAACAATGGGCAGAGGCCAGGGACAGCAGTAAGAGGAAAGGTTGGGACACTGGACATCTCTGAGCCATGGAAACAAGAGGCAAAGGAAAGCAAATGTGTGGCCAGCAGGGCATGGTCCCACAAAGCAGCCAGTCTGACGTGGCTCCCACCTGTTCCCTTTGTCTCCTGGAGGAGAGGGGGCAGGAGGCATGGGGCAGACCCTGGCCACCCAGAGCCCAGGTTTGGGGAGAGGGCAGGGGCCAGGTCCAGGGTAGGTTAGGACCCTGACTGGCTCACCAGGGGCCTCTCAGGGATCGTCCTATGATGGGCCTGGGAGCAGTCTTCCTGCTCTGAACCTCCATTACCCTCTTCTTCTCTCGCTCTTGCTCTCCATAGAGAGTCCTGCCTCTCTCTTCGTGCATGAAGTCCAATCAGCTCTCTCCTGTTAGGCTGAAGATGCAGATTGGTGCTGAGATCCTTCCTGGGGGCCATGTCTCCCTAGGGAGACACATTGGTCTCTCGTGCCCTACTGTGACCACTGAATCAAGCTTGGGTGAGATGTAACCCACCTCATGTAACCCAGTCTCATTGCTTAGGTCCCCCACCGGACTATGTCCTACCTCTCAGGTATGCCAGAGAGGGGTGTAGAATGAGAACCAGGGATTGGAAGGAGCCTGGCTCTAGATCCAGAGGATCTGGGGTTGATTTCTTCCTCCCTTACTTGCCAAATATTTCTGAGCCTCAGTTTTGCTCATCCATAAAATGGGGATAGTAATTTTTTTCTCCTATAGTGTTGTGATGAGGCCAGGATAAAAAAATATATTCAAATGTCTAGTCTGGGGCCCAGTCTCAAATGGGAACTCCTTTAATATTATTGCGTATTTTAAGCACAAACTGCAAAGGAAACCTTCCATCTCGAGTCTAGTCCTGCCCCTTGAGAGGTTTCTCTGTGACTTCTATGAACCATACAATTTAGCACTGAATTATACATGCATTTCAGTTCTGAATATTAAGTCAATATTGCCTTTGAGAAACTAAATATCATGTTCATGGATTGTCTCTCTCCACACTGTCTGAAGTCACTTATACTTACGTGTCTTCCACAGAGCAATCTGGATAAGCGGCAGGTGAGGAGGCACCTGGCCTCTAGACATATGCTCTTGGCCTCCCAGGGGTTCTTACATCTCACCATCCACCCTCCTCCACTGAGCTTGTGCATCTGAGCATTATCAGTAGAGAAGAGCCGGATAAATACCCCGTGTAGGAGGCAGGAAGTCAGGATTCGTGTGGGGGGAGAAACACTCCTGGCTCAAGTGGGGCAGGACCCAGCCTTCTCTCAAGCAGCACCCACCCCTGGGCTGCAGTCTTTGCTAATGCAGCTGAGTCAGACCCCACTGACACGGAGCAACCTGGAGGATTAGCGCAAAACCTGGAGGACGTGCAGGCAAAACCCTTGGTTATAATAGAGACAAAGGCCGACTTAGAGGGTCTGCTATGCAGAGGGTCTGTTTGACATGCTGTGGGCCTCCAAAATGAGTAAGACGTTGTATAGTCCCTGTGCTGGGTGGGGCAGTGGAGGGTAAGGTGGGGGCTGGGGTCAGGATATAGGGTAACAGTTGATAGGACAGAGAGAGGAGTCTGAGGTCACCAGGTATGGCTGTGTAGGTGTCCACTCCACAAGCCCAGGCTCCAGTCACCTGGAACGGTGTGTACTGAGGCTGGCTATGCAGTAGTCCCTGGGTAAGGGCTGTGCACAGAGGGGTCGAGAAACATAAATGAGAGAGCCATTGTCTCTGGCTCTGTGTGTGTGGTGGGGGGGCATGGGGGAGATAAATATCAATATTTATTTCATCAAAACCTTCTCCAGGCCATAGCCAATTTGGCTCAGTGGATAGAGCATCAGCCCACAGACTGAAGCTCCTAGGTTCAATTCAGGTCAAGGGCACATACTTCGGTTGCAGGCTCGATCCACGGCCCTGGTCAGGGCAAGTGCGGGAGGAAACCAATTGATGTTTTTCTCTCTCCCCCTCGCTTCCACTCTCCCTAAAAGTCAATGGAAAAATATCCTTGGGTGAGAATTAACAACAAAAAAACCTCCTCTAGGCCTTCATTCTATACCTCCCTCCTCTTTCTTTGGCAAAAATTTCCACTTTTTGACAGAGCATAATTTCTAGAATAATTCTTGGCCCTGTAATTTTTTGACATGCATAAGACTTGGCAGAGTCACAGTAAAATGAGGTCTTTTCACAAAACCCTGCAACAGTGATACCTGTGCTTTCTGTACGGGCGGCAAGAGGAGTGGGGGAGAGGAGAGTCACCCGCGTGTCACCGCAAAGATGCGCTGGGAGCGTGGCTGTGGTGAGGATGCAGAAGGGAGACTTCTCTTTGGTCTGTTTGAAGCTTTTCTATTGTCGGGGTGCAGGGGTCTGCCTGACCTAAGACGCAAACCGAGAGGAGAGTGTGGGTAAGTGTGGGTGATGCAAAGGACTGAGAGCACCAGCGTTGGAGTTTTGTTCAGCCCCTAATGTTAGTAACGTAGATCAAATCACGTCTCTGCTTTAGCTTTTTTGTCTGCTGACATGGGATTGATGCGTGTCTACCCCTGGGAGTCAAGATAAATAAGATAAAGTACCCGAGGAAAGCTAAAAGCTAAAAGTGCAATAGCTAAAAGTACAATAGGAGTGAAATCTCAAGTGCAATAGGGCTGTTCTTATTTTGCTGGGTTATTCCTTCTTGTGAGCCCTGATACCATCAACATGATACATGTGAAAAGACCAATAAATTCATCCGACCACTGCACGTTAAGGGCCTACTACGTGCCCTAAGGAATTGTATTAGCTACTGAGAATGTAAAGATGGATATTACATTTCTATTTTTAGATTTACTGAATCTTAAGTGTTTTTTATGCACATGTGGGTTGAATCTATCTGACTTAAACTAATGGACATTCACTTCCACCTGACTTTGGAACCCATACTTGTTACATAACATAACACACACGCACTCATATATGCACGAGTGCGACATTGAACAACAATAATGATGTCATGTCGGGACCACCTCACTGGCTGTGTGAGGCCACATGGCTCACTTTCCGTGAACCATTCATTTTTCCTGGAAGAGAAAACGGAGCCGACAAAGCAATGCTCTGGGACCAGAATTCAGCCAGTTGCATTGGCAAGTCTGAAAACAAAGACGGTGGAAGGAGATGAGGAAGTGTGTGGGGACAGGGAGAAGAGAGACATGCAGCTTTTGCTCCGTGTTCTAGACAACCCCCCACACTTCCTTGGGTAGGAATGCGGTGAAACCAGTCAAGCCAGAAGTCAGTGCAGCCTGACCCGGATGAGGCCAGGATTTGCATCCAGCCAGGGAGGCCTGGAGGACAGATGATGGTCCAGAGTAGGTGCCAGGAGGGCCTGACCTCCCACTGGAGCCTGAGGGGCCCCAAGGCCAGGCTGGGGCACAGTGGGGTGGGGTAAGGGCCTGTCTTCCTGCAGGGCTCCTGACGTCCTAAAGACAGGGTTGAGCCTGTAACATTCAACTTTGAGACAGTTCAGCCAAGGCCCTCCATGTGGAGCCTGGGCCAGCTTCCCACGCTGGGTTGCAGGTTGGTGCCTCCTGCCCCTCTTCCTTTCTGCCTCTTTGGTTAGGGACCCATGGGTGAGGATCTGTGATCTGAGGGCACAGAGGTAGAGCCTGCTGAGAGCTGAACACAGCAGCCAGTGTGTCCTGAGTAGGCAGAAGTCAGAAGGAAGGCAGCTAACACTTTTTGGGTGACTTTGCATTAAGCACCTTATACCGCGAGCGGGAGACGGTAAGGGTTGTGCATCCTGAGCTTAGCTAGGTTCAAATGCTGGTTCCGCTACTCAATTGCTGTGGGGCGTTGAGCAAATTGCTTTACCTCTCTGGGCCTGGTTTCCTCATCTGAAAACTGAGGAGCAGCAGTTGGGGTGTTCTGGGTTGAAACAGACTCTGGTTCACTGACACAAAGGGGACTTAGGGGCTAAAGCAGCTCACAGAATGAGGGGAACTTCTGCAGAAAGGGGGGCTCAGAAACCCCAGGCCCCAGAGTGATTCCAGGGATCCCAGAACTGAGCCAAAGTCATAGCTGGGGTGGGGAGAATCAGGTCCTCTCACCAATCCACACCCTGGGGACAGATCCCAACTGGCCTCTGGGGGTCACATGGCCACCCTTTGGTGGAGAGAGGATATGAGAACAGCTCCAGCAAACTTCACACAGGAGGACAGAGACTGTTCCAGAAGAGCTGATGAAGCAGCAGGAGAGCGTGAAGGGCTGCCAGGGCCAAAAATATAGGGGGATCCAGAGCGGCGGACAGGGACCCCAAGATGGTCTGTGAGGGACAAATGAGACCAGACAGTAAAGCCCTTAGTGCGGTGCCTTGTCCCACTTAAGGGGCCAACCATGTTCAGGTGCCCTAACTAGTACTTACCGTAATCCTCAACAGCTCTGTGGAGGGTACCCCATTTTCCTGATGGGAAACTAGGACTCCAACTGGTGAGAAGAGTTGCCCACGGTTGCCGAAGTGCCGGGCAAGACTCTGACCCCAGCATCGCCAGAGAGCCCACTACGCAAACTGCAAAGACCTGTGAAAACGAAAACAAGGAACCCCTGTTCGAAAGCAGAAAAACAACAATTAAAGAAACTAAAAGATAAAGCCTTTTCCTCTCTTTCAGCATCTCTTTCTCCCTCTCTCTTCCTCTCTCACTCTCTTGGTATTTTTTATTTGCGATTTAATGTCCTTCTAAGTAAAGAGAAATGTTAAATGTAAACTATTAGCACTTATTTGACTGGTCTTTCTTTATAGGTACAATGCCAGTTTTAAATGCAGACAAGCATTTAACTCCCATGTGGAATCACCAAAGCACCCAGCCCTTCTCAGCACGAGTGGTTGGCGAACTCAGATGGAAGTAACAGGAGTAAGAAAGGCTCCGATAGAGTTCCTTGGATGCTCAAGCTTCTTCAAACATCATTGCCTTCTTTCTACATTGGAAGCAAGTTCTGATTTGGTTAGAAAGTGTGGCCTTGGGGTTTTCAGTGTTATACACCGAACACACTTACCTGATACTCATGTTGAGCTTCGAGTTCCCATGCATCGTGGGTCCTCTGCATTCATGGGGCACATCAAATGCTATATGCACATGGAGCAGCTGACACACATGTTGTTGATATATCCCACACTCACATCTCCTCTGCTTGAGGGCATTCCCTGCTGTCCTTCAGACCTCACTTGCAAAACATGAGTTGAAAGATTGAATTATTAAGTGTGGTGAGCGGCCATGGTGTTTGGACAGGTTCAAGCCTCGGACTAATGAGAGGGCACAGTCCTCTCACGGCCATGTGCAAGTCCCAGCTTGGCAGGCAGAGCCCTTCCAACACAGTTATAGCCAACAGCTATAGTTGTAAAGTTGAACCTATGGTCCGAACACGTGGCCCCACGTGGCTGAGTGATGTGGGCTTGATAGAGTTCAGGTGCATGTAATTGAGTAGGATTGAAACCCATGAGAATGTTGTAAACATCTTGACCACGCCCTTACTTTGCCTCATGGAAACTGGCTAGAAAATAAAGACACGGCTTGTAGTCTGTGGCGCTGTCGCTAGCTCTCCATCAGAGAGGACAGTGTCCCACCCAGACCCAGCTTTCTTCTCTTGTCTGTCTTTTCTCAATCCTTCACCGCCCCCTCTCAGGCTCACCGAACCTGGCTGAGCTGCCGTGGCACATAAGGTGCCCAGTGTGGGGCTGAGTATGCCATGGCTGTGCGGGCTCGCCACAATTAGGCACTTCAAGACAGTGACAGCAGAGCGTTAGACCAAGGGTGGACCCCTCTGAGCCAGTTGTGCTCATCTCAGAGCCTTGGCTTTCAGAACACAGGCACCCCTGACCCCAAGAGTCAACAAGCCTCTTTCTCGGTTGGGTTTGCTTTTTGCTCTACTAAGGCCCTCAGAGCTGAGGGAAGCCTGGGCTAAGGGGAACCAGCAGGGGGAAGAATGTGTGCCCAGGAAGCTGGGGCAGGAGACTGGGTGCAGGACCAGGGTAATCCCTCATAGGCCGTGGTGTCCATGCCAAACACAGTATGGGGAGGGCCAGACACAGGATGCAGCCGAATCCTCACTCTCTGAGTGGACAGCTCAGATGTATTTGCGCAGCTTGGCCCACGGAGCCCGAGGGGTGAAAGGATAGGGGTGTGACAGGCAGCCACATCACACCACAAGGGCCTTCAGGCTGCAGGTGGCCCCCATATGAGCTCTCCAGGGAATACTGAACACTCACAGGCTTGTCCTGGACCCAGAGCGCAGCTGGCTGCCCTGCCAGCCTCCCTTTCCCAGGAGCCCAGGTCCAGCTCTGTGGGCTGAGCTGCCCCATCTCCCAGAGCATCAGACTCTGTCAGCTGGGATCCCTCCCTCCCTCATCCCCAACCTACTTGGGGTGATTTCCGGAGGTGAGAGGAAAGTCTCCCCTCCCCACAAATCTCTACCTTACCTGGTGCTTCCTGGGGATTTGACTGGCAATCCAGCCTGGTGCTTTTTGGGTGAGAACCCCTGGAGTGACCAGCAGGCCCCTGGATGGGGGTGGGGCTGTGCCAGGCAGAGCAAATAGACATTCCCCCTTTGACCCTAAAGGAAAGAGTGAAGAGGCCTCGGATTTGTTTTCCATTTCAAAGAGCCAACAAGGACATTGACTTTGTGGCTGTTCTTCTCTGCAAAACCCAGATGATGCTCTGCATTTCCAGAGGGGAAGGGAGGGATCAAATGAGGAGAAGTACCCGTAATGGCCATAAAGCCCTTTGACATCCCAGCTCTGCCAACGACTGTCTGCAGGACCTGTGGGCGCCCTGCCCGGCCTCCACTCCCGCCTCTGCGAAGTGGGCTGGGTGCCCTGCACCTCTGTGAGCATCAAGACTTTAAGGGATGCCACCATAATGGAGGTATTGCATCGTTCCTATTGTCAGAGAGGGTATTCAGAAGCTCCCAAAAAACAGACTTGCCTCCTTTTAAGAAACCAATTGATAGAGACAGTAACCTTTGTCCTCACCAGTTTCAGTATTTTTACTTGAAAAAGCCATTGTATAAGAGAAAGAAAAAAGATTTGACCCACAAATATTTCATTTTACCAACTCCGCCTTGGGGAAACTTCTTGGTCAACACCCTCCTCCCTTCTAAACTAGGGGAGCTCTGAGCTCTCCCTTGGTCCCTGGGGAGCCTCTGTCTTCATGGCAGACTTGGCCCCACCCAGACCTGCAGTAAATCCTTGCTACTCCAGGAGCCCAGCAGGGGCGGGTGGGGGTGGCAGCGTGAGGGTTGGTGTGGCTGAGGAGGCATCTGGCGCATTACCTTTTAGGACTGGAGGCACCTAATAAACCTCCCTCCTCTGCCCACACAGAAACACCACATACCTTGCAGTTAAAGACACGCTCCCATGCTCCTTTCCTAATGCTTGCTCTCCAGTGTGTGCTTGGGCCAGAATAGCCTGCATTCTCCGCGGGCAGGTCTGCATAGTCCAACTGTGGCAGTAGCAGAGTAAATATTTTGAGAGCTGCAATTTGGAACCATCTGCAGTGAAGTCACCTCTCTGGCTTGGGTCAGAAAGAAGAAAACCCTGCTCTCCTGAGCACTGTCTCCATTTCCCATTCAGGCCCTGGAAACATGTAGCGCTGGTGGCTGCCGTGCTAGACCAGGTGCAGGGTATTGTCGTCTGATAAAGTACATATTTAAGTGTTGCCTGCCCCGCCCTGCCCCTTGGGGCCCAGCAGCACACAGGGCAATCTCATTAAGGGGCTGTGGAAGATGGAGAAGTGGAGGCCACATTTTGTGCAAAGGTGTAACCAGAAAAATCCTCTTTCCTTACAGTTGCAAGCCACTCCAGGGCAGCAAGATTTGCTCATTACTCTAAAAACAGAGACTAAGGAAGGAGGGGCACAGCCCACCCCCGGCCCCTCCTGACCCTACCCACAACACACACATTTCTTTAGGTAGGCTCTGCGATTGGGCTGTGGGGCGGGGCACTGGGATCAGTGAGTTGAATTGAGTAATGTGTCAAATGTAGCAACCACAGCAGAAGGCAAATCCATCTGGTACTCTTGTGTGATGTTATCTGATACGTATTCCAGCTCCTCCAGGAAGCCTTCCTTGATTTCTTCAGAGAAGATGAATTATTCCTCCTTGGAAACTCACACAGTATGGATAACCCAGACCATAAATGTACTCATGGTTAGGAACACAGTCTGCCTGCCTGAAACCCCAGCTCTACCATTTGCTAGGTATGTGATTTTGCACAAGTTACTTCTCTCCACCTCATTCCTTTCCTTATCCTATATAATAAAGAGGTAATATGCAAATTGACCATCACACCCTCACAAAGATGGCTGCCTATGACCAGGCTGGCAGCGGGGTTAGTGAGGGATGACCAAACGACTGAACAAGCAGGCTGCGTGGGGTGACCAGGCTGGCGGGGTGGGGTGGGGTGGGGCGTGAGGGGCAACCAAGCCAGCATGGGGGGCATTTGGGGGCAACCAGGCTGGCAGGGAGGGGGCAGTTGGGGGTGACCTGGACGGCAGTGGGGGGCAGTTAGGGGCAACCAGGCAGGCAGGCAGGTGAGCGATTAGGAGCCAGGGGTCCAGGATTGTGAGAGGGATTCCAGATTGGAGAGGGTGCAGGCTGTGCTGAGGGGACACCCCCCCCCCCCCGTGCACGAATTTCATGCACCAGGTCTCTAGTAATATGAGAATAGTGAAAATTCTATTGCATAGAGTTGTTGTGGGGAAGTACATGATTTTATATACATAAAGTGCTTAGAATAAGCCCTGGACAAGAGGCTGCTATTAGAATCATACAACTTTTTGTGATAAACTATACATAATATAAAACTTACCATGCCAGTCATTTTACGTGTACAGTTCAGTGGCATGAAGGACATTCTTATTATTGTGCAACTACTGCCACTGTCCATCTCCACAACCTTTTTATCACCCCAACTGAAGCCCTGTCCTATTTATTACACACTAACTCCCCATTCCCTTCTCTCCCCAGCCCCTGGCAAGCTCTACTCTACTCTCTGGCTCCAACCATAACTTTAGATTATATAACTTTTTCTTTATTCAACATACTAGAGGCCCAGTGCACGAAATTCATTCACAGGGGTTGTGTCCTTCAGCCCAGCCTGCACCCTCTCCAATCTGGGACCCCTCAAGGGATGTCCGACTGCCCATTTAGGCCCGATCCCGGTAGGATCGGGCCTAAATGGGCAGTCGGACATCCCTCTCACAATCCAGGACGGCTGGCTCCCAACTGCTCGCCTGCCTGCCTTCCTGATTGCCCCTAACCGCTTCTCCCTGCCAGCATGATCACCCCCTAACCACTCCCCTGCCAGCCTGATTGATGCCTAACTGCTCCCCTGCCAGTCTGTTTGCCCCTAACTGCCCTCCCCTACAGGCCTGGTACCCCCCAACTGCTCTCCCCTGGAGGCCTGAGTTCCTCCCAACTGCCCTTTCCTACAGGCCCAGTTGCCCCCAGCTTCTCTTCTCTGCTGGCCTGGTCACCCCCAACTGCCCTCCCCTGCTGGCCATCTTGTGGTGGCCATCTGTGTCCACATGGGGGTAGGATCTTTGACCACATGGGGGCAGCCATCTTGTGTGTTGGAGTGATGGTCAATTTGCATATTACTCTTTTATTAGATAGGATAGAGGCCTGATGCTCAGGTGGGGGCCAGCTGGTTTGCCCTGAAGGGTGTCCCGGATCAGGGTGGGGGTTTCCTTGGGGCACAGGGTGGCCTGGGCGAGGGGCCTGTGGTGGTTTGCAGGCTGGCCATGCCCCCCAGTGACCCAAGTGGAGGCCTTGGTATCTGGGATTTATTTATCTTCTATAATTGAAACTTTGTAGCCTTGAGCAGCACCAAGCCTCCTGCTTGCTCTGTGGCCACAGCCATTTTTGTTGGGATTTATCTCCTATAATTGAAACTTTGTAGCCTTAAGTGGAGGCCTAGGCTGGCCAGGGTGTGCAGAAAGCTTGGCTTCCTCCATTACCAGGGAAAACCAAGCCTTCTGCTTGCTCCATGGCTGCAGCCATCTTGGTTGGGTTAATTTGCATACATGCTCCTGGTTGGCTCGTGGGCATGGCTTGTGGGTGTAGCAGAGTGATGGTTAATTTGCATATTACGCTTTTATTAGATGGGATATTTATTGACCCCTTACTTTGCCCCTGGAACTGAAGTAGAATCTAGGGAAACAGTGGTCCTCACGATGGACAGTTGAAGCATTCATGGAGCTTGTATTCCAGTAGGTTGGGACTGTAATAAGCAAATAAACACACAAGACAATCTCAGATAGAGATGCACGCTGTTGTTGAGAAAAATTATACAGAACTTAGGAACAGGAAAAAGAATACAGTGCTGCATTCTTTCAAAGTCAGACCTGGGCTTTGTTTAACAGCACCACCCAAAGGTGATTTAATGCTCCAGAGGAGGAAGCTGTGTTTGACTTACCTATTGTGCTATTTGATCATAGGGCCCAGCCACCGGGAAGTACATGTTAACTTGTCAATTTCTAGCCAGTAGAAAGGATTACCCCAAAGCTCAGGGTTTTATTATCCTGTAGAACAGTAACCACATTTGTATCTAACCTAGAAATCTTATAATATTGTTTTTCTTTATAATGCCCGTAAACAATTCTCAAATACTCTTGGAATCAGCATGAAGTAATCTTACTGGTTCCTTCATTGGATCCCTCCCTATGTTTAGCTCAACCAGACCAATTATACTGGCTCATCTTGCCTGTTTATCTCACACTGCTCCAAGCCTGAAGCCAGTTGTCCCTTTCACCAGCCCTTTGTCTCAGCCCTGGCTGGGAGGCTGGGGATGGGGAAGAGGTGCCCTCAGGAAAAGCATGGAGAAGGAGGGGGCAGCCTTGGGCCGCTGGCCAGGAGCCAAGGGGAGTGTCCATTTCTCCCTGGAAGTTCTCTTAGGGCTTTGCAGTTGGCTGTGGCCACCAGTTATGTTGGACTCAGGGGACTTGGCCGTGGTCCCTGCTCAAGGACTTCTCTGGTAAATATGAGTGATTCCTTCCACCTCTAAAACCCTCCAGGATGCCCTGAACAACCCCGATACCGCCCTCCAAACTCCCCCTTTGCACAGAAACCAGTCCTTAGGGCAGTGCTACTGAACAGCGCCCTCTAGTGGAACCTGGTGTCCCAGCCTTAACCCCTCGGAGGGGCTTTTTTGCAGAGACCAGCCCACTCCTCTGAGCTCCTACTGTGTGCCAGGCACTGTCAGCTTGCCTGTCTTATTCACTACTGGGTCTCAGCCCATATTCCATAAATGGTTTTGTTTGTTTGTTTAGTGAATGAATGAATGAGGAAACAAACATAAATATGATGGAGTGTCTGGACCTTAATGAAACCAGTGTGGGGCTTGTTCTGTTACTCTAGAGCACTCCCATGAGCAGGGTTAGTTTACTAGCATGTCTTTTTCATTAAATTCACTCCTACAGGCAACCGTATATAGTGTCAAGTTCAAGAATTTTGGAGTCAGACCGCTGGAGTTCCTTCCTGGCCCTGTCACTTACCAACTCCGTGATCTCAGGGATGTTACTTAATCCCTCTGCACCTAAATTTCTCTTTTGTAAAATATGACACCTCACAGTGTTGTCGTGAGGGTTAAAATAATTAAAATTTGTGAAGTACTTCAGAGAGGGCCTGGCACCTACTTTGTGATGTGTTGCATTTGTTAAAGAAATAAGGAAAATTTGTTAAAAACTGGAATGATGTCCAACAGTGAACTGGTTCCTTAATGCAGTAATGAGCTGCCCAGACCCGGAAGTATGGGGAACGCATTAGCTCTAAGATCATTAATCATAACTATTATCTATTGAGCATGTCATATTGCCCGGCACCATGCTAAATGCGCTACATTACCCTCCTCTGTTGTCTTCATAATAGCCCTGTGAGGCAGGTGTGATTGTCACCACCTGAGACAGGGACTAGAGGCTTTGTGAGAAGCTGAGGTCCCTCTGTGGAGTGACAGCTGTTGACTCTGAGGTGAGTCATGCTCAGAATCCAGGGAACACCTGGCGCCTGAGGTCACACTGGGCCTGGGAATCTTGGGGAAAGGCAGGTGAGCGGTCTGGGGGCTGAAGTGGATGGACTCCCGGGCTGGCCCCAGCTCAGGTCTTGGTGATAAGGAACCCTTTGTGCTGGGGCCAAAGGCAGAGTAAAGGCGGTGGGGGCGGGAAGACAGAGGCAGCTTTTTCAGAACCAATAAATGAGTCAACCGACCGACCCACGAAGGCTGAGACACTGGATTTGGCGAGGATGGGAAGGGCGTTAAAGGCCCAGGTGCAAGGCAAGGCCCCAGCCGGTCAGGAGAGCTCTCCAAAGCAGGACCCTGTCCCTGGAGAGAAAGAGCTAGAAAATCCTCGGGAGAGAACAGCAGGTAGACAGATTGGAAGATGACACAGGTGGGGCTTTCCTTGGAGAACAGGGGACACGCCTCCCACAGCGGCCATAGGAAAGAGAAGTGGACGTGGAGACATACTTAGAGGCAAAGGGCAAAGCCAAGGGCGTTTTGGCTTTGTCTTTACAATAAAGAAAGAACTGAGATCATCAAGTTGAGGGAGTTAGAGGCATGAGACAGGCAGTTTGGAGTGAGCCTCAGTGGAGTGTGCCTGAGAGCAAGAGAGGCGAAGAAGTGGTGCTGAGCCACAGGAGACCTGCTGGGAGAAGGGGCAGGAAGCAGGCCGGATGCAGAGTTAGAGTTATTAGTATGTGGGGAGACCACTGCCAGGCCACTCACTCACCCTGCTCCTCAGCCCCTGGGCTTCCCCATGAGAACCCCAAGTTCTGGGGGCTGTGGTACCCACCTAAGAGTAATTCTTTCTCTTGTCCCACCTTCCAGAAACTCAGGGCCATCAGAGCTGCATCCCAAGAGCAGGCGGAGCCCTCCCCCCAGCCCCACAGGGCTCCTTTGGCTTACATGTTCCACAGGACTGTCAGGAGAACATTGTGATCACAGAGGGGCCTGGCTGCCCCTCACGTCCAAAGCATTTCTGTACCTCACAGGTCCCTGCGCGGGCAGGGGGTGAGCACAGGGACTTCATTTTCCCAGTGGGAAAGTTGAGATATCAGGTTCTGCATCTGCCATAGTCATCGTCAGCAGTGTCTTAATATTAAGGGAAGAAAGGTCTGGGTTTGCGGCCTGAACCTCCCCGACCCCCACCCGCAGGGCCATTCCCATCATTACCCCTACTGTGGGGTTCCAGATGGGTACGGGAGAGGGATGGCAAACACCTGAAACGTGTCTCATCATGCCCATCTGGCACCAGCAGCAGACATCAACAATCCATCCGACCCTGTTTCTCAACTTTGCTCCAGGCAGCAGCATAAAACAATTACAGCTGAAGTCCAGGTGAGTCCTTTTTGTGGTCCCACGGGTAGCATCTGGGGCTCTAGCACCATTTCCCTACTGTCCGTGATATGGGGTGGCCCCAGATAGAGATGTGCAGGGGTGAGGTGTGCCTTGGGCCTCTGAGCTTCTCGCCCTACACTCCCCTCTCCTGGTGCCCTCCAGAGGTGGGTTCCCTCCCAACAGCCATTCGTGCTCTGTCCCAGCCACTCTCCTCCTCATGGTCCCAGGAGGTAAGCACCTAATGTGATCACAGATGGCGGTGATGGAAGGAGCAGTGGTTCTAATCACAGCTGCCCCTTCCCCGCTGGCCCTCCAAGGCTGCCTCTCACCTGCAGGGGAGGCTCATTATACCCACCTGTGTGCGGGTCCTTAGCCACAGGAGGAAGGGTTAGAATGGAAGGGAGGCCCTGTATTTGCAACGATCTCTACCAACCTAAGAAAGTCTTATTTATAATCACCAGCACCAACCCTCCCAGACTGTTTAACAGGGGACTTCGGGACACAATTTTTTAGTCTGAAAGGGATGATTCTAATGGTGGGATTTTGAGCTTGTATAGATAGTTGGGGGCAAGCCAGGCCTTGGGCACCCCCCAAACCCTACCTCATGCTGCTGCAGAGCTTGCATTTACACGGCACTTAATAGTCGATAAAGGGCCCGTCACTTTCTCTTAAGAGCACTCTGTTGCTATTTTAGTGGCATCAGTGTTGCTATTCCAGTGAAGCTTTGTAACTCCTACCTGGTAGACACGGCCAATTCTTTTCTCCTCCCCTCCACTCCCATTTTAATCAAGGGCTCACAATGGAGGGGCACTAGCTGGGCAGGGGACTGTGGTGGGTGAAAGTGCTGTCCAGGCTGAAACCGGTCACGGTCATGCTGGGCTCATCTCTGCTCCAGGGCAGGAAGAGTGCAGCCAAGCCCAGTGGAGTGTTATTTTTAATCCCAAAGATGCAGCGTTTGAGGACAAACAGACCAACCCTGGGAGGACCTGCCAGGAGTGTGGGCCTGGAGGTGTCAGAATGCGCTGTGTCCTGTCACCTCAGGCCACTCAGGACCCAGAGTGTGTGTGTGTGTGTGGGGGGGGGGAGCAGTGCCTACTTTCACATAAGCTGACTGGCTGTGCCCTCTGAGTGCTCCAGGGTCCTGTGAGGATGGGGTGAGAGCCCCACACCATGACCTTTAAAGCCAGTCTGGGCCTGACCTACACGGGTGCCCACTATCCCTGGGGCCACCTCTGTCACATGGCCAGATGGCTCCCAACCTTTCCACCTGCTGGCCTCGTCCCACCGCAGCCCCAAACTGCTGGAGGCCACTTGAGACTATCATTTCTTCCTTTCTTTTTTCTTATCCCTCCTTTTCCCCTTCCTTTACTCTCTATAAAGCAAATAATTCTTTCTAGACAAATTAGAAAATTGAGCAAAAAGTCCCTATAACCTCCCTGACCTCTCTCCCACTCTGGGGGTGAGGATGGGCAGTTTTTTATATTTGGTGGGTATTTTTCCTGACTTTTTCCATGTATATTTATACATAAGGTACTTCTTTTTTAAAAACACAAAATCCCACGCAAGGACTGGCACTAAGGAAGCCAGGATGGAAGCATTCAGGAAGAATGCTGATGCTGTCTCCCAGGGAGGTCTGCAGGGGTTTGTTTGGATCACAGGGAAGCACTTAGCACAGGGCCTGGTCCCACAGTGGTGCTCAATATGAGTGAGTTTCCTCTCCACCCTCACCTTTCCCAGCAGGAATCAATGGTCAGGCTTTGTTTCATGAGTCATCTGATTCTTGACCCCTCTGGTGTGCTTGTGAAGAAAACAGGCTTGGAGTCAGGATGCTTGGGTCTAAATCCTTGCTCTACTTATAGATAACTGTGTGATGTTGGTAAATAACTAAGCTACTTTGTGTTGAATTGCCTGATTTGTAAAACAGATGAAGATAGGATACACGTTGCAGGTCTGGTGTGAGAACTCAGTGGGCTAACACAGGTAGAAGAGCTGTAAGAGTGGCTAGTCATGGTAAGTGCTCAATAAACATTAGCTCTTATTCTGCTACTAGTGACCCAGTGCATGGATTCATGCACATTGAAAGGAAATTAATTAGAAGGTGGCTGCCAGGGTGGGACTTGGCAAGAGGGGCCAGACACGTCCTGGAGCCAACCTCCCGCGATCCCTCCCTGGCGTTGGTGGAATGAGCGAGGTCCCTCCAACAGGTGGGGTCCCTCAGCTTGGCCTGTGAGGATCAGGGTGAAACTGGCTCTCCGACATCCTCCAAGGGGTCCTGGAGTGCGAGAGGGCACTCTGCAAAGTTGCTGTTGTACAGGGTGTGGAACACAAATGCAAGTGTGCAGTAAACCAGATTCAGGGCCGACAGTGCCCCAGCAACAACATAACCCATGGCTGAAGGTGGAATCGCATGGCCCCGCGAGGAATCGAGCTCTCTCCTCTCTGGTTTTGGGGTGTGTCACCTGAGAACAGCCACTGCCAAGTCCCTGCAGCTTGGCAGCTCCTGTGTTGAGCGTCTGCCCCCGGGTGGTAAGTGTGTGTCATAGCGACCAGTCAGATGGTGGGAGGGACACTTAGCATATTGGCCTTTTATATATATAGATTATTACTATTTTTTCAACTCTTATGGGCTACCTCATGTTTCAAGTACTAGTTGAGATTTCTGCATGATTTGGAGCAAGTTAATTAACATCTTTTTCTTCATTCAGATAGGTGATCAAGGCAGGTGGGGAGTAATGAGATGAGGAGTAATTTCAGGTGCTTGGAAATCAGGAAACTTCACACATTTGCATTATGGAGTTCCAGGAGCTCGTTAACATATTAGAAAGATGTTCAATGCCATGTTGCTTTAACTGGGACACTACTGCAGTTGTTGAAGTCAGATCATTAGTACATGGCATTCACTGTCCTAGTCATGATGTTTGAAAATTTCCATAATAAAAAAGTTTATGTGTATATTATATATATATATATATATATATATATATATATATATATGTGTGTGTGTGTATATATATATCCTGAAAAATCCAATAATGTTTTACTTTCATATTTTTCTGCATTGTTTTAACACACTTTTTAAATAATGTTCAAGACCTCTTTTGTTAATCAAGACAATAAAATAATTAAAAGCATTCCCCTTGAGGCACACTGGTGTTGACAGACCCTTCCCCCCCCCCCCCCCCCCCCGGCTATTCTATAACAGGTCTTCACTCTGGGCCGATCACACTCCATTGCATGATGATGTGCAGAATTCCCAGCCGACAGGTGCTGGGGACAAACAGCAGACATATGCTCTGGCACCAGGTGCCAGGCTGCCCCCTTCCTTTGCTTTCCCTCCCAGGCTTGGCTTCTAGCCCTTCTTTTGGATCACACTTGTCCTATCTATGTCAGTGCCCAGTACTCTGTGTGCCCCATTAACACTCCGAGAACAGAAGAGGTGGAGGTTAGAGACATCCATCTGAGTCAATCCACAGACCTTTCTGCCTCGAGGTTAGGGGTCTCTGATGCCTGTCCCATCCCTCTTCCCAGCCGGCCAGCTGCTGCTCACCACCTTTGTGTCTCTGATTCTGGCACCTCTCCAGACTTTTGGCAACAATACAGATGTTACATCTTTGTTGCTACATAGCACTGAGTCCACCTGCTTTTTTGTGATCATCTGGGTGCTTTGGTTGGTTTTCTGCAGTTACCATCAATATTGTTATGAACTAGAGGCCCAGTGCACAAAATTTGTGCACAGGTAGGGTCCCTAGGCCTGGCTGGTGATCAGGGCCGATAAGGTTCCTTGCCTCCCTGCCTTGCCACCTCCCCCTTCCTCGCAGCCTGTGCGCCGCCACCACACGGTTCCCCAATTCCTCTTTCCCTTGCTCCCTCAGTGCCCTGCCACTGCCGCTGGTTGCCTGCCATGTTCTGCCCGCCCCCTGGTGGTCAGTGCACATCATAATGAGCGATCGAACTCCCATTCTCCCGATCAAACTCCCAAGGGGACACTTTACATATTAGCCTTCCTATATAATAAAAGCCTAATATGCAAATCGACTGAACAGTAGAATGACAGGTCACTATGATGCGCACTGACCACCAGGGGGCAGACACTCAATGCAGGAGCTGCCCCCTGCTGTACTCTTGCAGGGGGAGCACTGTTCAGCCAGCAGCCAGACTCACGGCTGGGGAGCACAGCCATGGTGGCGGGAGCCTCTCCCACCTCTGTGGCAGCAAGCAGCGCTAAGGAGCAGTGAGCTAAGCAGTAAGGACCAGTAAGCAGATGGGCGGTAAGGAGTGAGGGGTCCCAGACTGTGAGAGGGCGCAGGCTGGGCTAAGGGAACCCTCCCTCCAGTGCATGAATTTCATATATATATATATATGTGTGTGTATATATATGTGTGTGTGTGTATATATATGTGTGTGTGTGTGTGTGTGTGTGTGTGTGTGTATATATATATATATATATATATATATATATATATACACACACACACACTAGAGGCTCGGTGCAAAAAATTCATGCACGGGTATGGTCCCTAGGCCTGGCTGGGGATCAGGGCCGATCTGTGGGGGCAGTCGGCAGGGTGATCAGTGGGTGTGTGTGTGTGTGGGGGGGGTGCTCGCACCTGCCTTGGCCAGCCTGGGGCCTGTGGGCTGGGGGCAGCTCCTGCATTGAGCATCTGCTCCCTCGTAGTCAATGAGTATCATAGTGACTGGTCATTCCACTGTTCAGTTGATTTGCATATTACACTTTTATTATATAGGATAGATAGATGATTACAGCTTCCAATGATGACCATTGGGTGCCAAATGCTGTGTATGCCTAGGCATTGCACTGAATCCATACAACAGTCAATGAGGTAAATGCCACTGAAAAAGTCCATTTTTCAGATGAAGAAATTGAAGCTAACAGAGGCTGAGACTCACCCAGGGTCACCCAGCTAATACATGGAGATGTAAATTCCAGGCTATCTGGTCCAGAAGCTCAGTGCTCTTCGCTCACTAGCTCGTGCTAATTGGATATGCCTTTTCCTCCCCAGGAAGAGGATGTGTATAAGAGAAAGCCTAACTTCACGAGGCCCTCAGTTTTGTTTGGCCTGTATGTAGCATAAACAGAGACTGCCCTGCTGTGCAAACCCTTGCTGTCTGGGCTGTGTTCTCGGTAAAGTGCTTCTAAATGGACAGAGTGGGCAATCCAAGGGCAGAGGACTGTCGGTAAGAGGCTGACTTTGGCCTTCAGCACACACATGGGTCTACCTCAGCTCAGACACTCATCCCCCTGTTATCTTGAACAAGCCACTTCCCCTCTCTGGGCCTCAGTGTCCTCTGTAAAACAGGGATAACAAGCTCATCCAGTGAAACTGCAAATGGAAAGGCCCAGTGGAGTTAACTAAAGCAGGCGGGAAATCAAGGTGTTCACTCCTACATCCCTGGCGCGATCCCACATAGCAGGACTGGGGAAAGAGTTAGAAAAGCTTGGGGGGTGAGGGGAATGCCTGGCACTGGCGCATGCACACACCATGCGTATAGGGGTCCTGCAGAACCCTGCAACTGCCCCGCTGGAAATGGAGCTGTTGTCCTTGGAGAGCTTTGGGGTCAATTTAGGGCTCCCCGCGGCTCCTCAGCTCCCCCGAGCTCTTGCTGAGGGTGCTGGTCTCACCACTCACTCTCTTCTCTGCTCCTTGTCCTCATTCCTTCAGCCAAACAGAAGTTCCCTATCCTTTGGGGATCCAGGCCACAGGGACAGGGGCTGCGCAAGGAGGAGGTAGGGGAGGGAGGACGGGTCTATTTCCCGGGGGCTTCTGGTCTGAGAAGCTGGGCCACCATGCTGTGACCCGCCCTCTCTTAGAAAACCACCTGACTTAATGCATTTCTGATCCCTCGTCCCATCACAGACACACATACACAGACATGCAGACACACAGACTCATAGAGACACAAACACAAAGACACAGAAAAATGCACAGAGGAATTCACACAAAAACATGTAGATCTACACACAGACATACACAGACATAGAGACACTTATAAAGACACACAGAGAGCCCTGCTCAGTGGTTAAGAGCATTGGCTCACCCACGGAAGGGTCAAGGGGTTTGATTCCAGGTCAAGGGCACATGCCTGGGTTGCAGATTCAATCTCTGGCACTGGTCAGGGTACATGCAGGAAGCAACCAATCAAAGTGTCTCTTTTACATCGATGTTTCTCTCTCTCTCTCTCTTCCCCTCTTCCTCTTTGCCACTCTAATAATCAATGGAAAATCCTCAGGTGGGGGTTAAAAAAAAAGACACACAGAGAGACACATACAGCCTGACACTCATCAACCATACACACATGCACATGCACACACACAGACACACACATACACAGGCACACAGATGCACAGATACAAGTACTGGCTGCTTGCCTCCCAACCCTGGGCCCTGCTTCCTGCCCAGTGCCTGCACCCCTGCAGTCTGCCTCTCTGGTCTAATAAAGGCAGGTGGGGAAAGGTGGTGAGGTTCCAGAGGAATTTCCTAGGTCTGCTCTCCTTAGGCACTTCTAGTTGATCGTGCAGCTCTGGGCAAGCACCCAGCCCCACGCAGGAGGCTGAGCCAGGCAGATGGAGGGCTCTGAGGCTCCAAGTCAAATAGAATAGCCCAGGCCATCCTCAGAATCAGTGTATTTTCCCACAGAAACTTCACTTGGTGTGGATTTAATCACAGGGTGTTTTTAAAGCCTCATCTGGAGGTAATTTGGAATTTAAATTACCAGGAGAGAGGATTTTTTTTTTACTGAAAGGGTTTGGAATAGTTATATCCTGTCAGTTATTAATCAACCATTTCCAAAGGATTAAAAAAATTATTGTTTCACCAAATATGTTAGAAAAATTCCCTTCAGGATTTGGTCATTGTTTAGATATAAATTGTTCCATGACATTTGGGAATGTGTTCCATAACACAGTTCACGCATTTTCTAAATAAAATTAAATCATACTTAGGCCCCCCCCCGCCACCTCAGGACCTCAGAAAATTCAACCCCAGACACTTTTCAGGAGCCCCCCCCCCCGCGAGCCCCTCCCCCCTCCCGCACACACACACTCCTCTTCCATGCAGAACTCTGGGCTTTCAGGATTCTAGAACCTTGGGGAACGGCAGCAGGTCAGTAATGGTCACTGCTGAGCTGCCCATTGTCCAAGCTGCTGCTGCTGCTCACTGCATGTTCTCCAAATCCAAGGCTACAGGGCAAGCTTTCCACTTCTGGATATCTCCCTCCCCCTCTGAGTCACTCCCAAAGGCCCTGCCACCTCCAGGGAGCCTGGTGGAGGCCCAGCACTCAGGGATCTGACTAGCCCTTAATGATCTCTGGTCCCAGGGCCCCTTCCCAGACTCTCCTGGCTCTCTCTCCATCCCAACAATTAGTGTTAAGCCTCTAGACCCTTGGAAAATCTAAGAACAGCTTCTAACTTGCCCCTGGGGCAAGAGAAGCTCAGCCCTGAAGGACGCACAGGCCTCTGGAGAAGAAGAGGGGAAAATACCTCACATTCCTTTCCAGTTAGCCTGCAGAGGAAAACAGTCATGGTTAATTTCTCAGGCACAGCAGCCCCTGACTTAGTCAATAATTTTCCAATTTACTTAGTAATCCATACTCTTTTGGAAGTAGATAGAGCTGTGGGCCCAAAGCAAACAAACAAAACACACACACACACACACACACACACACACACACAGTAACAAAATCCTCCTTTGAATAAAGGTTCTGAAATCTCATGGCTCTTGTAATTTTGAGTCTGTAGAATATTCCTGTTTGGGCAGAGATGGCTTTAAACGCACACAGAAACGATTTAGTAGTTTGGTCTTGTTCCCTTTCATGGAAAAATTGAACTCCATTTGAGGACGAGATTGAGATAAGAAGTGACACTGAAACTCAGTAAACCTGAGGTAGCCTCAGCTCACACCTGGCACCACATGGGGCAGTTGAGCTTATGATGAAGAAGCGTGGCTTTGGAATCAAAGAGACCAGGATTTGAGTTGTGGCTCCATTGGTTTTTTCAGTTGTGTGACTTCAGGCAAGTCCCTACACTTCTCTGAGCCTCAATTTCTTCATTTCTAAAGTGGAGATGATAATGTGCCTCACGGTAGTATGTGAACGTCAAATGACAACCGAGATGGTAGTGTAACTTCATACCATGAAGACTACCCTCTCCTCCAAAGCATAACATGATATGTGATATAGAAAGAGAAAATTAAAATAACATTGCTACATTCAAAAAACAAATGAACATTTCTGTGAACAAGGCCGGAATGTATTCTCGATACCTCCTCCCAGGGTCCCTTATGGAACACAAACCTATTTGCCTGTGGTGGAGATCAGCTCAGGTTATCGCTGTGTCATTCTTCCTACCCCCTCCTTGACTCCGATTCCTGGAATCATTTCCTAAAATAAACAACCTGCAGACAAGATTTTATCTTAGACTCTGCTTTTGAGGGGAATCCAGACCAAGGCAGCTTAGCCTAGGAGAAAAGAAGAAAAAAAGAAAGAAAGAAAAAAGCAAAGAAAAGGGATGATAAATAGAAAACAAACTATGAACGAATGAAGTTAAAATATATTAGTCATCATAATAAATGTAGACAAATTACCTATTAAAAGACTATCAAATTAGATAAAACAAATTAACAAAGTTTATTAGATTCATCCAAAGCAAAACCACAAGGAAAGATGGAAAATAAAAGTTAGAAAAAAAATACACATCCTAAAATAAATATATTGTTATGGGTTGAATTTTGTTCCCCAGAAAGATATGTTGAAGTCCTAACCCCTCTACCTCAGAATGTGGCCTTATTTGGAAATAGAGTCATTGCAAATGTAATTAGTTAAGATGAGGTCATACCGGAATAGCGTGGGCCCTTAATCCAAGATGAATAGTATCCTTATAAGAAGAGGAGGCACACAGACATATAGGAAGACGGCCATGTGCGGCGGAGGCAGAGATTGGAGTTACACTCCCGGGAGCCAAGGAAGGCCAAGGCTGCAGAAGCTGGCAGAGGCAAGGAGGGACCCTTCCCTAGAGGATGTGGAGGGAGGGCAGCCCTGCCAACATCTTGATATCTGACATTTAGCCTGCAAAACTGCGAAAGAATAAATTTCTGTGGGTTTAAGCCACCCTGTTTGTGCTAACTTGTTATGGCAGCCCTAGGAGACTGATACACATGCCTAGCAATATTTATATGAAACCAAATAAAATTTAAGACCAAAGCATTATCAGAAATAAACAAGGATAATGAATAATCATAAAAGCAACATCTAATATAACAATCTTGAATTTGTATGCACTTAACATGACTAATTATACATGACTAATTGATTAATTCATATTCACAGTAAAATATTTGTAACATACTTTTACCAGGACCCGATCCATCAAACAGACAAAAAGAGAGGAAAGATATGTAAGAGATGAAGAGCTAATTTAGGAAACCTGGTCCAGTATAGGTACATGGAAGCCTGCATCTGAATAGAAAATGCATATCCTTTTTAAGCATACATTGATGACTCTAGCAAAGTAAGTCTCATTATACATTATTTTAAATAATGTATAGCAAACAAACCATCTTTTCTATCCACAATATGATTACATTGGAAACAAACATACCCTTAAATGTATTGCGGATTTAAGATAAAGTCAATAAAAATTACAAAGTATTTAGTCTTGAACAACTATGAAAGAACTACATAACAAAGCTTGTGGGATGCATTATCTGGAGGTAAATTTTTAACATTAAAATACCTTACTGGAAAAACAAGGTCGAAAGTAAATGAATTACCGTTTTAATACAAGAAGCTAGAAAAAGAAAAAAAAATGAGACAATACATTTAAAGTCTTTCCTATAATGCTCACCACACAACCAATAATCAATTGAAGGAGATACTTAATAAAAGGAAATTGTAGGTGTTGTTATTCTACCCATAAACCTTTCCATTAAAAGAGCTTTCCTTTCCAAGACTAAGTGAAAATTTCATAAGCAACTATGGCACACCAAGACAGAGATGTCTGTGTCTAAAACTTTGGAAATTGATTTATATACAGTTTTGCAAAGTCTAATAATATGCCAGAAAGAGAGATTCTCTGGTCTACGTTGGTCTCTGCCGCTATAAAATACAAACATATGCGCCATTGGGTGGGCTAGAGACTGAGCCCTGGAGTTCAGCAGTGAAAGGGCACGTATCAGCCTAGAAGCGAGGCTCCTTGGTGGGAGCCACCTCTGAAAGTCCTTCACAGCGCCCAGCAGTTCCAGCATCCATCCTGCTCTTGGAGGGAAACAGGACTTAGAGAGTGTCACCTTTCATAAAGGTGCTGCTGAGGTCCCATTTCCCAACACTACCCTTCAGAAAAGCGTGGCCTTCGACCAGCTTGTATTGCAGCGTGTTCTCTCAGTAATTGTATTTTTGAGAGTAGGCGCTCAATTGACAGCATTTGTTTAAAAGGCAGCAAAGAAAGTAATAGAAATGTACTAATTATTCCTGGGGCAAGACTTCACAAATTTGAGCACGGGATATCGGATACCACAGCAAACAAGTTTTCAAAAGATCTTTGATCAAAATGGTCCTGTAGACTTGGGTCATACCGGAATAGCGTGGGCCCCTAAGTGGTTTTGTTGTAGAAATATGTATATTTAGAAAAGCAGCTTAGGAAGTTTATATACACACACACTCAGAAAGAAAGGTTAGAAACTGCCTTACAGTGGTTTGTGCAAATGGGTACTTGTGCTTGTGACTTGGGATACATGTCCAGGGACAACAAGAAAGATGAGTTCAAGAAGTGCTGGATTTCAAACAATGTAGGAAGTAAAGATGATGGGCTCTGGAGAACCGTGTGAGAGGGTTCAGGAAGTAGCTCAAGGGATGAAGACTGATATTGAAGGTGAGCGCGAGGAATTGAACAAAACTGTTTCATGAAATTCAAGAGAGGAAAAAAGCTATCTTTCTCTGTTATTTTATATCACAATTTGTTGTAATAAATACCATTAGTAACATTTAACTTTTCCGTCTATAATCCTAAAAGTTTATATATTCGAGTTGGCCCCAAGGCCATTTTGTTTAGTCTTTTTTTTTTAAAAAATCCTCACCGGAGGATATTTTTCCATTGATTTTTAGAGAGAGTGGAAGAGAGAGGAAAAGACAGAGAGAAACATCAATGTGAGAGAAACACATCGATTGGTTGCCTCCTGCCTGTGCCCTGATCAGAGCCCAACCGAGGAGGAGCCTGCAACCGAGGTACAGTCCCTTGACTGGAAATGAACCCGGGACCCTTTAGTCTGCAGGCTGACACGCTACCCACTGAGGCAAACCAGCTAGCGCTAGTCTTTTACTTAGAAAAAAGCAAATAGAAGCCTGGTAACCACTGCCTTCACTCACCTGGGAGCAGTCAACGGCCTGGCTCGTCCGAAGAAAAGTTCCAAAGTGCTCTGGACTGAGTGTCCCCCACCCCAAACCCACATGTTTAAGTCCTACCCCCTCAATGTGATGGTATCTGCGGGTCTTTGGGAGAGAATTAGGTTTAACTGAAGTCATGGGGGGCGAGGGGAGGGTCGGGGGGGCATGATGAGATTAGTGCCCATGTAAGAACAGGAAGAGACACAGCTCCGTCTCTCCCCACCATGCGATGGTTCGGAGTCCACAGCCGGGAAGAGGACAATTACAAGAAACTGAATCTGCCACCAACTTGATATTGGACTTCTCAGCCTCCAGAGCTGTGAGTAATAAATGTCTGTCATTTACCCAGCAGACTATGGTACTGTGCTATGGCAGCCTGATCCGACTGAGACGCTGAGGATGCTGGGCAGCTCCCAGGCCCTAGCTCTCGGAAGGGGTTGCTCTGTCATCAGCGTGAAGCTGGCATTGACACACCACCTTGTCCTTGCCATTTATCTCCCCAACACCCTTCAGGGTTGGAAGGGAATATTCTTCTGCCCCTTTAAAAAGTGAGGGAATTATGCAGTCACAGATTAATGACAGGAAAGGAGGTTTGGCTCATGGATGAGGAAGACTTGTGGGAGAGGACACTTGGCTCTCAGGGCCCTCACCAACCCTTCTCCTGTACCTGTATCTGAGCAAATCTGCTTCTCTGGGGAACCCCCCAACACCTAAAAACCCCCAACATAACCCACCCCAATCTCTCCCTACTTGCAGGTCCATGCAATGCCCATTGAACCTTGGCAGCCATGCACACAGCACAGGGCATCCACCCGCCCCACACAGGCTTCTTGAGTGCCTACTTTGGACTCAGTACTGACTGTGCTTGGTACTGGGGACTCCGTGATGAACAAGACAGACAAATCATTGGGGAAAGCTGAGCCTGGGCTCGCACTTGGTGCAGGACACACATTTCTATGGAGAACGGGTCCATCGTAAGCAGAGAGGACATCATGAGCTTCAGTCCGGCTTCCCCTGGGAAGTAGCCACAGAACTGATGCCCCTGGCAGTGGCTTCAAAAGACAAGGCCCAGCACAGCAGAGACCATCACTAACCGCTAGGAAAGAGGCACAGCATCTTCCTGGGAGCTTTCCTCCTCACCCTAAGGGTCCCCTGCCATCCAGGAAGGTGAGGAGTGGGGTCCCAAAATGCACTCTCCTTGTGGTCTCTGAGAGAGCTGCCTTCCACAGAGGGCCCACAGGGCCCCTGGGAGCAATCTTCCCACCCCCGTAGCCTCCCAGCTGCCAACTCTGCCTGAACTGTAGATAAAGCAGCTGGTTGTAACTGAAATCAGAGAGTGTAAAATATCAGAAGTTGTTTCCAATCAGCCTTTTTGATGCAGTCCTGTGGAGGGGTCCAATTTTTTAAGTGCTGGAAACCAAGATCAACAGTAATTAATATAAATGTGAGAAGTCGTCAGAAGGCTGACTTGGGCTCCTTTTATATCACAGGGTGAATTTGCATTTTATTACCTACTGCTGACTCAGTGGCCTAAAGCAAACTCCCCCTAACCTGATAATTTTACTGTTTACTAAACAATCACCTTTGATATGTCTGTTTGCATTCCTAAAAGGCATTTGTTATTCTAGTAAATAAAAGCAGATGGGAACGGAGACTTAGTGGAACTTGACTACTATAGTTAAGTTTTCCCTGGCTTCCCCCCATAATTTTGAAATTATTATTTCTTGTCTTGTGTTTTAATTTGCATGTCAGCTCTTTCTCCAAGACTTTGAACCTGAAAGTCAGGCTGGCCATGGCTTTTCACATTTAAGTGCTACTTTGCAGATTAGGGAAGCATCCCTCAGCCTCTGAGCAGATGCCAGAGCACATTCTCATGGGGCTCCTGGGTCAGAGCTCAGGAGTCTCTATTTCTGGGTAATGCATTATCCTCCCCTGGTGACTGCTGATACGAGTTGTACATCATTAGTTGTCCAGGTCTTGGGATAACTGAATGTCATAGCAGACTTCTTTTAAATGTCTACTGCACTTGCTAAACTCATGTGAATGTCAAAGCAGACTCTTTCTGGTGAAATGCCTTTGCTTTATTACCCGCATCTCCAATAACACTACCCCATCTGAAGGTTTGCTGTGTGAAATCATTCTGCTAAATATTGAGAAAGGCCCCAAAAGGTTGGAGGCTGGGAGACTATGAATTGTGCCGGATTTCTGCAGAGGCTTGACGAGATGATTCAGTTAAATCCATAGGCTGATCAGACAGGAGTCAGTGAGGCCACCGGAAAGCTGCCCCAATGAGCAGGAGTGGATCAGCATGGTGAAAACCCACTCGTCTGAAAGTGGAAGTCATATCACAAACCCCTTCCCCTCAATAGTTCCTGAAGCTCAGATACTCATAAGCAGAAGACCTCACAGTTACTCAAACCCTGGGTGCACTCTGGAAGCTGTAAATAAAGAACTCCTCCATGGACAGCTCAGCAAACCCGGGCAGAATGATGTGCTGGACATCAGAACGGTCCCTTCAAGCTCAGCGCTACCTCAACCCTCTGCTCCTGCTGTTCCCATCTTCTAAGGTGCCCCCTTCCCCTCTTCCCACTCGGCTCACACCTAGTCATTTTCAACGGTCAGCTGAAGTCCCAGAAATTAACCTTGGGATCAGTCTGAGAAGGTTTCTAAATGTTACCTAGGTCTATGATCTACTCCCTTCTAAAACTGAATTCCTTCTCTAATTTTGAGCGAGAATTTGAACACCACTGTTGATTGGGTACACACTACCTTTCTGAGCTAACCCACTCTAGGCCCATATAGCTTTATTTTTAATAATAATAATAATAATAATACTATTTGTGTGTCAACTTAGGCCTGAAAACCATCACATGATGTAATTCTCACAACAACCCTGTGAGGGAGTATCTTTATTATCTTCTCACTTTGTTTTACAGAGGAGATCAAGTCTGAGGGAGGCCCAATGATCTGTCAAGGTCACAGATCTAGGACACGTCAGAGCCTCGGCCACTGCATTGCACCCCTGAGGACATCCCGACCTTCAGAAACTTCTCCTTGGGCCATAGTTGCACTCAAGGTAGAGTGTAGAATTGCCAAGTTTCCTCCTAGACTTCTCAGTGCTTAGACTATTTTCAATATAGAATGCAGTGTGTAATGGCCTAAACTTGCAAGTTTATTCATCAATTTAGTTTCACTTTCCCATGAAACTGTAAGTTCCTGGAAGATGGGACCATAACATACAGGTATTTTGTATGTTTAATCTTTGTGTATTTGATTTTCAAGACTTTGTTTCCCTTTTGGAATCCATTATAGACAGCACTGAGCACATGCCAAGTGCTAAGCACAGCCTCTGAATGGTGGTGGAAAAGACATCAAAGGTTTGGGAGTTCCCGGTTCTGGTTCCAGCTCTTCCCCTCCCCTGGCCTCAGTCTCCTCACTGAGCCTGATGATGGGCATGATGCCCTTTGATGCTGGCCAGCTAAGTGCTGGAGCTCCCCCAAGCCACAGAATTGGTGGGCAAGCCCAGGGAGAATGAGCTGTTTTCCAGACTGAGTCAGGTCCTTGGGCACCCACCTATGAGCAGCGATGTGCCCCCAGAACACACAGATGGGACAGGGAGCTGGACACATCACTGGCACATGAGCTAACGTCTATAGACACCCTGGCTTATTTGTCCCTTGTGCTCCCTAGGCTGGAAACAAGCAGAAACCCTGCACTATTTACAGTCTCTAAGCCTTTAACCTTTTAGGACCTTTCTCCATATTTAGCAAAAGGGTTTCACACAGCGTCAGTGAGAATCTCCACAAATTTCCTTGGAAAATCCCTCATTGGCTAGCTCACCAAGGAATTTGGGAAGCTCTGTTGGGCAATTTTTCATTCATTTGTTCATTTACTTCACAAACAGTGTGTGTGTGTGTGTGTGTGTGTGTGTGTGTGTGTGTTTATGTGTTGTGTGCCCATCATTCCTAGGCACTGTGTTGAGTGGTGGGGCTTACAGTCTCGTGCGTGAGGGAAATATTAAGCAAATAATCATACAAAACTATGATTAAAATTTCTGCTAAGTTCCATAAAGAAAAAATACACAGGCTGCTTTATAGTCCCAGCGCTGGCTCCCACTGGCTGTGAAACTTTGTGTGAGTCACCTACCCTCTCTGAGCCTCAGGGCTGTTTTTTGTTGTTTGCTTTGTCTTTTGTTTGTTTGCATTGTTTTTGTGTAAATTGGAGATCTGCTTCTTCAAGCAAATGTTGTGATGCTGAGATGAAAGCACTGACTAACGCAGCGCCCTGAGAACCGTCATTCTACACAAATAAAGACCCGGGATCCTGACTCTTGTCCTGGAAATTTGCCGTGTCTGTGAAAGTGAGATTGTCTGTGGGAGAACTTCAGTTGACATTTAGAAAAATGAGAGTGAAATGGGTTTTCCTTATTTGGAGTCTCCACTTTATACGCAATAGACTCAGATTATGTTCAGACACATGTGGGGGAAACAGAGGGATTGGGAAGCCTGGTCCCAGATGACCTTGGGAAGGAAAAGCCAACAGACGTGTGATGGGAGAAGGAGCTTATTAAACAGCCCTCACCGACAGTCCTGCTCCCTGCTTTTCCAGATGCACCCAGAAAGCGGTGCCAAGAATTCTAATGAGAAACAGACTCTTGCTCTGTCCTTCACCTGCAGATTGCTAAGCAGAGATGCTGCTGCCGCGTCTGCTAAGAACCCGAGAGTGGTTTGTTTTTAATTCTCCTCTGTAGGCATCAGGGCTCTGAGAGTCAGAGAAAACATTTCAGATTTTACCTTCCTTTATACTCCAGCCAAAAAGCACGGGGTCGAAATATGAAAGGGAGAAAACCCAGGACATGTGGTGGAGGGTTCGGACTGGACGCCGTGGTAGTTCATTAGCGAAGCCCTTAAGTTGGAAGAAAGAGGGATGCAGTTTGCATCGAGAAATGCTTACCATGTGAATATCCAGGTTTATGGTCCCCACGCACACACCCACCCGCAGACTCCGGGGTGGGTCAATGACTTTATTGTGACAAAAGAAAGCCAAGGCAAGACATTAGCCAGGAAGGCATAGATGTGGGTTCTGTTCATTGAACCTGAAGAGGGGTTATAAAAGAGGTTTGCCAATCCACCAAGATTACTACTGTCTTGGCCTGGGAATTTTCACAACTGCATAGGATTGTAAGGCAAATGCGGTGTTTGTTCTTGCCCTTTTGGCCAGAAGTCCAGGCCTGCCTCTCCCCCGCAGCCCAGCTGTGTCCCTGGGGCCTGTTTCTATCTGTCCCGAGTGTTTGTTCTGCTTCCCACAGCCTCAGCCTCCTTGGCCTGCTGAGCGACCGGGCTTTGCCAGGCACTGTCTCCAAGAAGCCAGCACAGACCCTCGGCTGCTTTCTGGGTTCACATACCACTGTGGGAAGATCGGCCTATTTCCCATGTCATCCCGTCACTTTAAAAAAGTTCTTATTTTTTAAAAGCTTCCCTTCTTATGAGTGATCAGGATGGTGGTTTTCTAAAAACAACAACAAACAAAAAACAACCACGACTTGAGCTGTAACCAGTCTGAGTGGTGGGGAAACCCAGTTCTGTACTTCTCGTTGGCGCTGGCATTGGCATTCATCCCCACAGCACCCCACTTCCTCCTACAAGGTGACGTGTTCTTCGACCTGAGTTTCATCAATAGCCAAATCTGTGCCAAGACAAACTCTTTATCTGGGAGGAGCTCCCTCCCTCAAAGTCTGGTTGTCCGAACAGTGTGCCGTCTGCCAAATGGATGCGCAAAGGCTAGAACTACCTGGGAAATGTTTCTGTGATTAAATTACATGGACAAAAAGCTGGAAGCACAACTGGATTTTTCATGTGTTTGAAACATCCCATCAAAAATCAAAATGCTAGCTTTCAAAAAAGAAAGGACGGAAGGAAAGATGCCAAAATGTCCTATGGCAGTGAGGGCCGAGGGATAAGGATGGACTTTGGGGCCAGGCCACCTCCCTCCAGTGGGAGCTCTGAGCAAGCCCCTGTGTGTCCATGAGCCTCAGTCTTCTCATCTGGAAGCAGGAACAGGGCTTCTCCTCCTTGGGGCTCCTGCGGAGGAGATGAGGTGATGTAGCTGAAAGACCTAGTGTGGCTGCTACAATCTCCCCAGCCTTATATTGGCTACTGTTCTGCATATTCTAAAATTTCCATGATGCACATTTTACCCTTATCAAGGGAAAAAGTAAGTTTAAAATAATGACAGCAGCAACAACAATATGGTCCATGTTACAGGGACATTTCAAACACGGTAACGTTACCCAGATTGGATGGCATATCGAGTGGGAGAACTTCTAAAGGCATCCTAAAGCTTTAGTCATCACTGGCAGAAAAATGCAACCCTTTCATCCTGCCAAGAACTCAGTCTCAAACTCAATCTGCCATGGTAGAGAGGTTTCATTTTGTAGGAACTGTGCTGCCCCAGGCAGTACAATCTAGGGATGCTCTTGCCTCCCACAGGGATGCAAAGGACTCTGCTTTCTGCTTTAAAAGATGCCCCAGCTGGCCAGATCCCTCTGAGAAAGGAGAGGTCCCCCGTAGCCTCTGCAATGGTAACATTTCTCTCACCAAATGTTTTCATTAGCATCCTTTTGTAACCCATTAAGTCCTTAACAGCGGCTCCCAGGAGTCCCACCTGCTTTCCATCAAGGTTTCAGCTGTAAGCCAGCACAAACATGTGTGATAAGTTGATGCTAAAATACCATGACACACTCCTTGGATTTACTAGCATTTAATAAATGGAGAGAGCTTTGCCTTTTATAGCCCCAAGCCTCCCAGGCCCAAAGCAGACGTAGCAGTTGCCTCCTGCTAAGCATTCATTACTCATTGCTTCCAAATCCAAAGACCCAGCACCTCCCGTCCTTGTGCTATCCGGGCAGGAGGACCCCTCTCCTTAGGTCCAATGCTCTCTGCCCAGACTGTAGCGCAGCATTAACTGGGAGCCTTAAAAAAATATCCAGGCCCAGGTTCCTGGCCCAGAGATTTAGATTTAGTTGGTTGGAGGACCCAGGTAGCCATAATCTTTAACAACTCCCCAAAGGCCGCTTATCTGTAGCCATGATTGAGATCTGCTAAGAACTGTTTGGAACATAAGCAAGTATAGTGGAGTGGGAAGAATATGGACTTGGAGATATGAAGTAATAGATTTGAATTTGCCATCTGAAATGGATAAATTGTGTTATCTTAGGCAAGTTTCTTAAATTCTTTAAGCCTCAGTTTCTTCATTTCAAAAATGAGTTTAATAGTATCTGTCTCATATGGCTGTTTGTTGTAAGGATCAAGTGACATAATATATGTAAACTGCAGAGTACTAGGTCTTAGATATAGCAGTTGACCCATAGGTGTTAAATATTGCTATTAATGAGCTGCAAGTCAACAGCTATTTTCTTAGAATCAAGGCTCCTTAACTGAATACAGTAATTCCACAATCATCTTGTGAGAATAACAAAGCCTTTCTCATCAAAGTGTCTATCATATAAAGGTCAATTAAACATCGTACTAGAGAGCCTAGCCAATGTAATAAAGCAAGAAGAAGACACAAAATACATAGATCACAAAAGAAAATATAAACTGTCTTGATTTGCAGATGGCATGAATGTCTACACTGAAAATCCCAAGAAATCTATTAGATTTATTTTGGAGATATTAATAAATTTAGCAAGGTTGTAGGACACAAAGTTAACATACAAAAATCAATTGTATTTCTATATGCTAGCAATGAATTTAAAAAATTTTAAATTTAAAAAGCAGTATCATTTATAGCATTAAAGCAACAAAAACCATGAAATACTTAGGTATAAATTTTATAAATATGTACAGGACCTATATCCTGAAAACTAAAAATCACTAATAAGAGAAATCAAAGAAAATCTAAACAAGATTGGAGGACTAGACATTGTTAAGATATCAATTTTCCCCAAATTAAATGATGGATTCAATTAATCTGAATCAAAATCCTAATAGACTTTTGTGTAGAAATCAACAAACTGCCTCTAAAATTTATGTGGAAAAGCAAAGTACCTAGGATAGTCATTGAAGTTGTGGGATCTTATTTCAAGACTTAACTATGGAAATGCAGTAATCAAGACCACGTGGAATTATTGAATGAAGCAAAGAAGGGAGTCCAGAAGTGGACCCACACGTATATGGTCAAATGATGTTTTTGATAAAGAAACAAAAGTAATTCAATGGAGAAAGAACAGTTTTCAACAAATTGTATTGAAACAATTGGATATTGATATATTTTTTTTAAAAAAACCTTGACTCTTGATCCATATTCCATTCCTTGTACAAACATTAACTCAAGTGCACCATAGACTTACATGTAACACCTAAAACTATAAAAGTCCCAGAAGAAAACATATGAAAAAAATCTTTGTGACATTAGGTTAGACAAAAATTTCTTAGCTATTATACCAAAAGTACAGTCCATAAAAGAAAATGAATAAATCAGACTTCATTATAATAAAAATAAAAGCTTCTGCTCTGTGAAAACACTGCTAAGTAAATGAAAAGACAAGCCATAGCCTAGAACATTATTACAAAACACATATCTGACAAGGATGTACTATATTCAGAATATAAATGACTCTCAAAACTCAGTAAGAAAGCAAACAACCCAATTTTAAAAAATGGGCAAAATATTCAAATAGGCAGCTCATCAAAGGACAAAGATAGATGGCAACTAAGCATATGTAAATATGCTCAGCATCATTAGTTATTAGCGAATTTCAAATATAAACCACTACATGCCATTTAGAACGGCTAAATAAAAAATAAAGAACAATATCAAGTCCTGGTGAGGACAGGAGCAACTACAACTTCATTATGTTACTGGTGGTAATGCAAAATGGCACAGTCACTTTGGAAAACTTTGTTAGCATATAAAATTAAATAGACACTTGTCATGTGACCGAACAATCCATATTATCCAAGAGAAATGGAAACTTATTTTCACATAGATACCTGTACACAAATATTCTTAGTGATTTCATCCCAAATCACCAAATGTGGAACAGCCCAAATGTTCACCAACTAGCGAGTGGATAAATGACTGCAGTACATCCATGCAAGGGAATACTACTCATCAATACAAAAGGGGGAAAACGAGGGGTACACACAACATAGATAAATTTCAGATGCGTTTTTCTAAGTGAAAGGAGTCAGACACAAAGGCTACAGTCTGTATGGCTCTAGTTACGTGACATTCTGTACAAAGGAAACCTTTAGGGACAAAGAATAGACTAGTGGTCGCTAGGGGCTAGAAGTCGAAAGAATGACTATGGTGGCACAAGTCAGTTTTGGTCATTGAAATGTTCTATATCTTGATTGGCGATTATATGAATGTCAACATTTGTCAAAAACTCATAGAATTTCACATTGAAAAGTGTAAATTTTGCTGCATATAAATAATACTTCGATTAAAAAATATTTGTTGGGGCTTCTCTGAATTGAAGAAACGTGGCATCTCATTTTATGTGTTGATTGGCTTACTCCAAAGATAAGAGTGTTGGGTAAGAGTGATTCCTCCTCAAGGTCAACCACAAAGGTAAGTGAACTGTGTTGAGTAAATTAAACCAGTGGTTTCAAAACCAGGTCATCAGAACGCTGGGAATTTATCTTAAAAAGGTAGTGCGTGGGAGCATGATGTTATTTTCCACATTTCAGGGAAAAGGCCTACGGAAAATCCTATTTTACCCAAGATAAGTTTGCCCAGACTTGTTGAGTAAAATCTCAAATTCTTTTGCTTTTGGCTGGAATTCTCTTTTCTGCTGATCATACCTAATTTTTAGGGAATCTAAAAAGCCAATCTACAGCTTGGTGGCTAAAAGTCTTTTGAAAGAAGATGCCTCTGGGGGAAATATGATAAAACGGGTTTTTGGTGGTGAAATGTTTGTGAATGGCTAGAGTAGAGCATACATGTGAGGGAGCTAGAGGAACGCGCTCCCTTGGAAGGACTGAACACCCAAACAAGCTGTTACGTGCCCGAGAAAGATCATTCTGTCTACGGCCAGGGGATGGCCTCTCCCACCCCGACCCACCATCAGGCCCGTAGGCTTGAGTGTAAACCAGAGGCTGGCAAAAACATACCCCCCTGAGTTCTGACACTACGTGTCCACCCTATCAAGAGCACCTCATGTCTCTGGACTAGGACACAGCTAATGATACAGGTACATTTCCAGGGCCAACCCGAGCTTCTCTGTTGACATGTAGCACATCAGTTTTATGACTGTTCATCCTCACAACAAAAAAGGTTATGGCTTTGTACCAATCAGTGCCAGAAAAAATGACACCAAGCTCTGGTGGAGGTGGGAAAATGTGGGAGATTATAACAGCAACCTTAGCTCCGGCCAATTAACACGCCCTCCCCTGCTCAGCTTGCACGCAGCTCAAGGGAGCTTAACAGGATTAGCAGTAAATACCTTGTTGTTATTTTTAACATAGCTCAATTTCTAGTAAATGTCTCCAGTGTACCTGCCAGTAACCTCTTCATAAACAGAGGTATCCACCCTGAGAGATGCAACAATGTGTCTGAGAACGTGCCCTGTAGTGGCCCAGAGAGTTGGATGCTTTAATAAGAGACTCATCATCTTCGACATTTGTGCCCTTTAAGGCATGGTAGGGCATTGGAAGCCAGACAGAGCTGGATCTGAATTCTGATTCTGCCACTAATGAGTTGTGGTGAAGTTATCTTGTCTCTTTGAATCTCAGGTTTCTTTAAAATGAGGATATTACCGACCTCGAAAAACTGCTATAATGATTAGAGATAATGAATAAAGGAGAGTCCCTGACATGGAACTTATGATCAGTAAATGTGCACTACACACATACACAAACACACACATATATATATATACATACATACATATACATATATACAGACATACGTATATATTTAAAATTTAATTAGTAAATAATTAGAAACAAGTAAGATGCACACTCTCACTTTTGAACGTTTCTGAGATTGGCTTGTGTCTTCATTAATGTCAGCCACAATTTGCTAGCAGCAAATAGAAAGGTGAGTCGTGACATGGTTGTACTATGGGGCTGTGCCAAATCAGCCAAACTCTAAGTAGATCACAGGATCAAGAGCTGCAGTGGCTAATTGGTGCCGTGTGGGAGATTATCACTGGATACTGCACATCCTTCGGTCAAGGGTCTGGCTAACTTTCAAATTGCCAGTGATATGCAATTCAGTTATAGAGAATATTAAACCATGAGCTTAACCAAATAGGAAATGCATGCAAAACCTGGCATTAATTGTCTTTATGAAGTATGTTAAGGAGGTCAAGTTCATGGGCTCCATAAATCTACATTTCTTTGACAATATTTGCCTCAACTGGGAAGAACTTTTAGACCCTGAGTGCAAAGAAAACTTGGAGTTGACTATTGATGGTAATATTAAAGAAGAAAACGGTATGTGGTTATAAGTAAATGTACACTAATATTCATTTTTAAAAATTGTATAAGTTCATGTGACATTTCTTTTTGTCTTCCTGAAAATCTTGTTAAATTGATGATGTATCTACATTTGATGGCATCTTAGAATATGTTAAACATGGTAGTACTTAGCCACCTCTCCTGTCCCTGGCTGGTACCACACATACTCAAGTTTTCTGTGAGATTGGTTGACTAGGCGGATTCAAAATTAGCAGAGGAAGGCAAAGTATATGGCCAATGAACTCACCCAACTTCGCTAATAACTAGGAAAGCACAAATAAAGATCACAACAAGATATCACTTTATAGCCATTCTTTTGGGCAAATAATAAAAAAATAAAAAATAAAAGTTTGATAATACCAAGTGTTGGAGAAAATGTGGATTCCCAAGGTCTCATATACACTCCTTGTAGGAACATAATTTTGTACAACTGCTTTGGAAAACAGTTTGACATTTTCTCCTAAAGTTGAACATGCACGTACGCCATGACCCAGCAATCGCAATTGTTAGTTCAAGAGTTTCTTATCCATGTGCACTGAGAATCATGTACAAGAAAGTGGCTAGTTCTGCTTGCAAGTCAGTCACAGAAATGCTTTTTCTCAAGATAGCCATTGTACTTTGCTACACAGGAGAGGTGCATAAGCGAGCTTCCTATTTTGTCACACAGAATATTAGAGATAAAAAAAAAGAACAAAGCTGTTTTGATTAAATAAATTGGATGCTCAGGTTGCTATAAAACTGCAATAGTCATCTGTAAAAAAAAAAAAAGAGTATTAGAGCTATGTACTCGAGGGTTGAAGTTTACTAGAATTCATAGTTTTTGCTGATTCATCAAGGTTCAATCTTAAGTGAAACGGCCACATTTTTGCTGAGAATGTATGATAAAGGACACAATGACTGCTAATACAGTCGAGTGTTACTGCCCTGACTTGTGCTAATTCACCTGCAGTTTACACACCACGACTTTGGTATCATCAGTGACAATGTCAATAAAGTGGAAAAGTCAAATAATGTCTCAGCATTATTACGAAAATAGTTTTGACCTTGCAGATCCCCTGAAATAATCTCACAGGGCAGACCACACTCAGAATGCTGCTGTTTGGCATTCCAATATATGAATATACTGCAATGTAATTTGTTTATTCTAATGTCGATGGACATTTGGGTAGTTTCCAGTGTGAGGCTAGAGCAAACAGTGTGTAGCAAGCTTTTTAAGTAAGTTTTTTTTCTCCCTGATACATAAAAAAATGTACTTATCCCAGTGCCTGACATACAGTAGGAATTTAATAAATTATGGTGATTAAAATTCCTTTACAGAGATGTCCTTATTAGATTCTGTTTAGAATTCTTCTACCCTATCTGATAGAGTACATAGTGGGATCTCTATGACTACAGATGATAACAAGACATTCTCTCCAAATGCCATAGAAAGAAAGAAATTAGCCACATTGGAAACGGTGGAAACCAGAACATTAACCTGTTCCTTCCCCTGGCCCTGGTCCCCTAGGACATTCTCAAACTTTTCCATGGCTCAGGGGCAGGGGTAAAACACCTGGACAAACTGCTGCCCATTCCCCACGGGAAGCAGCTCTCCAGCCAAGTTATGAGGCTGGAAGAATAACTGATGCCTGTCCCTGGAGGCCTGCAGGCTCCCTTCCCCAGACACGGGAGCCAGAGGGTCCTGCTTCCTGCCCTCTGGCAGCCGGAATGCGGAGACGGAATGTAATCTCTACCTTTTGGGACTGAGACACATGAAGGAAAGATGCCAAGATGCAGGAACAGCCAAGAGATTATTCCTGGCAATGGTAGGTGTTTCTGGGACTTGCTCTTGACCTGTTGGCAGCTGCCCTGCCTCTCCTGGTTCCTATCTAAGCCCAGTCCCTCCAGATTTCCTGCTGATTCTGGGAACACCCCCAACTCTCTCCCTAGAGACTTCTTCTTTGCTTAAGTTGCCCCTGAGTTTCCGCTACTTGCACCTAGTGACTCTGACTCACTCCACACCTTCACTGGAGTTCCCTCTCAGGAGCAGGGAGAGGCCAGGCCTGCCGCCCAGGGAGCCGACTCAAGAGTCACCAACACGGTGAACTCAGCTCTTTTACTCCTCACTTTCCACCTCCACCTTCCCATTTCCCCTCCAGGCCTCACCTGGCACACCGTTGGACTAAAGTGGCACGGTGCCCTCAGCGCTTCTTTTGCTCCCGCAGGCATTAGTCATGACCACCTGCATGCTCTTCACCTCCAATGCGGGACAGAGCACATTCTCCCGCAGCTGTTTGCTTACCCACCAGCCATCCCACCTGCCTCTTCTCTCCTCGGGGCTGTGGGCCACAGAGGCTGATTCACCAGAGGTTTACACCTTAGTTGACCCCGGCCCCCAAATGACCAAGAGTGGAGGCCATGGTGTGCTCTTATCCCATCCCATGAGGAGCCCCCATTCTAAAAAAGGAGGGCCCTTTAGAAGTGGAAGGCTTTCCAGGACAACCTTGAGGAGTTTGCTTGGGAGAGGGTCTTAGATTCTCAGAGCCTTTTCCTAGCAGGGAGCTGTGAGGGTGACTCATCCACCAGCTCTGCGTCCAAATGGAGAGAGTGGATCCCACGGTCCCTCAGGGGAAGCTCTCGGGATTCAGGAAGCAGCTGGGTGGAGTGAAGTATATTTCTCTAGAGGCAGGACGCCGGAGAGCCTAGGTGAGGACATCTGCGTCCCACAGTCACACAGATCCTGTGCCTGCTGGGCAGAGCCGGGTGCTCCGAGGAGTGACAGTGATGTTGGTTGAGGGTCCTCTCTGCTGTGCCAGGACACTGAGGTATCTGGTCTTCCCAGCAGCTCAGACTCAGCACCGAGGCCTCTGTCCTCAGCCAGGCCTCAGGGAGCCCCTTCACCTGCACACGAGCCCTCTGAGGCTGGATCACCCCTGGGCGCCTGCTCCTGAGGCTTCATGGGGCCCCGGGGGCCACCAGGCTGCTGCTGGGCCAGTCTGCGGCCTCATTTGCCTGCCACAGCTGAAGGGCCTGTGCAGTGTATGGCGGGAGAGTCCCAGGCTGGCCTTCCTGCCTGCAGACTGGCAGGGCCCGGAGGTCATCCAGGCCTGCACTGGGCGGGGCCACTCCACAGCTCTCCCATTCGTGGTCTGGGCAGAGAGCTGTTTTCCAGATGTGGCTTTACCAGGAAAAGCATTCCCACTGGGCTCCCAAAGTGAGGTTAGCTCTCTTCTTCACTGTAAACTGACCTCAGGGAAGGCAGACACAGGGCTACCACCCCGTGGCTGAGGTAGGAGGGGCTCCTGCCCACGGTGTGTTATTAAATAACCTGTGGAGTGGCCACGATCACATCACAAGAAGCATTTCAAACGCTAGCCTTGCCCACAAAAGCTCCTGAGGTTACCAAGGGCAGGCCCCTCACTCCCAGAAATAGGGGAGAATTGCTTAAGTGGGGGGCCTCTTTAGGAGAGAGAATTCAAATCAGACAGACTGCCTCGCTGACTGAAACTTCTAACTTGTATGTTGATCACCTCAAAGAATGATTCCGAGAGGACTCACAGCTGATGGGCCACCAGAGATCAGACCCTGGTGAGGAGGGCCACTCAGCTGCCCACAGCCACGGGCTTTGATGCTCTGCTCCCCACCCCGCCGGAAACACCAGACCACAGAGAGGAGCCTGGGCTGAGAGGGCGAGACCTGGGAGCCAGCACCACTCTCCGGGGAGTGGCCTTACACAGCCGCATTGACCCCAGTCGGCCTCAGCTTCCTCACCCCTGACTGGGGACAATGGCTGCAACCTGGACACCGCCCTGAAGCTCTAGTGAGACGGGGCATGTGCGGTGAAGTGTGAAGGCTAGAGAGGCGCACAATGTGAGCTATTGTTGGTGTTATGTTGGTGTTATTTTTTATTGCTGAGTGCCACCATCCCTGCTTGGGAGGTGGCATGCAGAGTATGTCCTACTGGCAGGAAACGTGGGCCCCAGGGGACCTGGCCGTGGCCGTGATTCCAGACAGTGTGCCCAGGAGCTGGGTGTCTGAATGAGGGGGGCATGCCTGACTGCGTAGGCACCTACACTCTCCACAGAAGGGTCTAAGAGGGTAGCTTTGGGCACCCCCAATTCCAGGACCTGATGTTCCTCTAGCCCACCTCAGAGCCGGGAAGCAGAGGGGGGCCCAGAGGCTGAGGTTGGGGTCGGGGTCGAGGTGGGGGCTGCTGGTAAGGACTGCCTGCGGGCACATTCCCTCTGACCTTGTGCCCGGGTGGGTCCATCTGAGGCCTGTGCCTTTAAAATGCTTTGACATCTTTGAGATGGGAAGCAGAGCTCCCAGCGGAAGGCCAGCAGTAGCTACGGAATGCTGTTCTAATATAAAACTCTAGCTCTCCGAGGACTTCATCTGATACTCCCACTGTCAGGCTTTGGAGCGAAATCACCTATTATGGTCCTGGAAACGGCCCCAGATTCTCGGGGCTGATCCTTGACCGGTGTGGGTTTGCCAGAACAGAGCTGATGTTCTAACTGCGCAGACCAGTCCTCCATCCCCGGCTGACTGCGACCCTGAGATTCCCCTCTGGATCCAGGATTAAGGGCCCAGGGCTGGGAAGGCGGCACAGTGGGGATGTGCCCCGAGCCCTGCTTTAGCCTGGAGAGATGGGGCGGCTGTGGGAACTGGGTGTGCCCTGCCAAGCACTCCAAGTGGGCAGATGGCAAAGCCCAGACTGACTGGCAGGCCTCCACTGGGCTATTCTTCACATCACTCCAGTTGCCTCCCTCCCCTGGACCAGACCGGCAGAGGTTTGTGCCCATTTTGCGTGATCATGGAATGGGGCCGGGTTCCGCCTGGATACTTCAGCTTCTCCTCATGGTGGGAGGTCCCTGGCAGGAAGGCCCCTTCTTCCACGGTGGGCCCTCCATTGTGAAGACTCTCCAGCTACTCCCCTCCTGGGTCTGGCCTACCAGTGGGCAAGTCCTGTTCAAGGCAGGCGCTGGGGTCAGGGAGGGAGAGCAGGGTTGAATCCTGACCTGCTGTTTAGTAGCTGTGTCACCTAAGGCAAGTTACTAGGCCTTTCCCAGCCTCAGTTTCCTCATCTGTAAAGTGGAATAATAATCATCTACATTTCCAGGGAGGAGAATTAAATGAGCCAGCGTAAATATAACAGCCTAGCTCAGGAGCTCACAAAGTGGGTCCCAGGGGCCTGAGAGAACCCCCAAACCCTGTCCGGCTGTGAGATCAAAACTCTTTTCATGAAAATACTGAGATGTCATTTGCCTTTTCACTTGCATTTTCTCACAAGGTTACAGTAGAATTTTCCAAAGGCTACTGGCTCATGGAACGAGTGCTGGGTATTCTGGTTTTGAAAGTTTTCTCAGTTTTAATTTATAAAATGGTAAATGTCACTAGATAGAACCCACATAAGCAAAAGCTGTCTGGGGTCATCTGTTACTTTAAGGCAGGGGCGGGGGGATGGCTCCAGCTCTGTGTTTCCCCAGCAGAGAAGAGTGTGACTGGTACAGAAATGCCTGGATGGATGGGGCTGGAAGGGACTGGAGATCACCTGGTGTTTAAGGCTTTTTAAAGCAGCAGAACCTTTTTCCAAATGCAATTGCACATAGAACCCCAATACGAAAAGCAGCTCTGTGGGGTCCTGACCTTTTAGCTTCCCTTTCACATGCTCCTGCCCGGAGGCCCCTGGGCGGCTGAAAACCTTGGACTCCAAGAAAATTCAGTGTGAAAGCTACCAATCTCAGCCAAGTTCCCCCTCGTGCAGCTGGGAAGGTGGAGAGGCTGGGAGAGGGGAGACGAGTTACTCACCAGCCCCTACAAGGGTGTCAGCGCCAGGACCGTACAGCCAGGTCCTCGGACTCTGAGCCCGTGCTCTGTCCTGTGCCCCCAGCCTCCTAGCTATATGACAGGGTCTGAATAAGGACTTGGCATGTGACTCTGTAAACTTTCCAGGAAAGTCCTCCACAATTCCTATCCTGCCAAACTCCCTTCGCCCTGAGAGCCTTGTTGATTCCTGGATGGGCTCTAGTAGCGGCCTATACTCCGTCGACGTCCATCGAAGCTGTCTCTAGTATCATGATGCCCTGTGTCTCGGGCCCACAGGGACCCACTGAGAGCTACATTTGATACCGAGAGTGGGCAGTGCTACAGTGTTATGTCAGGGGGGTCGGAGCTACAGGAGACCTTGGAGGCCATCGCTGCTGGTCAGTTTGGTGGATCTCTACAACCACCTGCCCGGCACAAGGCATTGCACTGATTCTGGGGGAACAGGTATGAAAAGAATAATAACCGTAGATGCTGACAACCGGTGCAGACTTACCACTCGCAAGGTACGGCTCTGTGCTGCACACAATGCAGACGAGCCTGTGAACTGTGCGGGGCATCTTAAACGTGGAGTTTTTCCAATAAATACAGCCAGCCCTTCCTCTCCACGGGTTTTGCATCAGGGGATTCAACGAATGGTAGATTGAAAACTAGTTTTGCATTCCCAACTGCAGATTCCCAACCGCGTTTTCCACACCAGCGAGTCCTAATGTTGGAGAGTGGGAATTTTTGCCCATTCCAAAGACCATGGACTATGCCCTAGATAGAGCTGTCAGTGCTGACACCAGGCCAGGCCTTGAGATACGGTCTCATGGCCCCTTCCCAGCATGTAGGCCTTCTTTCATAGAACACTGTCAGCTTTCTGAAGAACAGGATGACCCTGTGAATAACATGGTCATCAATGGCATGATCCTGACGTTGCTTAGGAAAAACTGTTTTGTCTTGGGTTACTTGCTCTACAAAAATAAGATGTGGTTAATGTGCTTAAAAGTGGGCCTGCCCACCCAGTACAGGCCTCTAGCAACAGAAGGCGAGGTAGAAATGCAAACCGACCCATGATTGGGCCCGTAAGTCTCATGACAAGGGGGGAATGATAGAGCTAAAACCAGGTTGACCCCATGGAGTTCTTTTTGTTACTTTTATAATGTTTCTTTTGTTTTGTACCGGCCGTTCTGCAACTCTTCCTGCTGCCCTTCCCTGTAAACAGCAAGTATGTAACATTTTCACAAACCTGCCAATAGGAATGCAGAGAAGTGGACTCAGTCCAAATTAGGCAAACTGCACAGTACCCCTGCGTAACCAGACCCCTGATCCTGCCCCCTGACCAATCGATGGGAGCCAGGAATGTTCCCCCTGCCCACTGCTTTGGACCCCCTATAAAGCTTTTGTTCTCCCAAAGCTCTCTCTCTCTCTCCTGCGGCTGCGCCGGTGATTGCTGGAGACGGGAGCTCGTGCTAGCACGAATAAAGGTTCTCTTGCTCTTGCATTGGCTCGGCTCCTTCCTGGTGGGTTTTTGGGGATCCCGAACACTGGGCATAACACTAAGCACTGATCGAAAGTATTGTTTTTGATCTGCTGTTGGTTGAACCCACCGATGTGAAGGGCTGGCTGACTGTAGTTAAGTTTTGGGGAAGTCAAAAGTTACATGAGGAATTGCGACTGCACAGGGGTTGGCGCCACTAACCCTCATGTTGCTCAAGGGACAAGGGCACTAGCTACATTGCTCAGGACTCATCTGGTGACAAGCAACAGAAACTCAACTCATACCAATGTAAGTGTTCACTAAAAGCCAGGATAGGCAGGCAGCAGGAGCAGGTCCACTCTACAGAAGGGGAAACTGAGACCCAGCAGCAAAGGGCACTGCCAGGACACCTAGACCACACACACTCCTTTTCACACACACCTCCCTGGGCATGGGTCCTGAGCTGACATGCCCAGACTGGTCAGGCTTCCATTGCTGGGGGCGGGAGGGGGGGGGGGGGAAGCTGGCTACAGCGGTAATCTCTGCGTGTCCAACCCAGCTCCTCTCTCACTGGACTAAAGGAGTTCTGGGTTAGTGTAAACCACTTTCATGTCAACCTAGAACTGGATTTACCGGAGGCATTGGGTGAAGGAATGCAGGGGTGGATGATGGAGTTTCTCTGTCTCGGTTTTTCAATGATCAGAAAAACCTCATGATTTGTGACTTCGAGTGCTAGCCCTGGATCAGACAAGCTGCGTTGGAATACCATCTCTGTCCCTTAGCATATAAAGAGCTTGCTCTTCAGTTTCTTTATCTATAAAATGGGGACAATACAATCTGTGTTGCAGATTTTTTGAGGGTAATAAATGAGATAGTATATGTGATCAGGTCTAGCAGTACTGAAGAAATATTTGCTACTTAAAAGTCCAGTTTTACACAGTAAAAACTCCATCTGTGAAACCACCACTAAAGAAACAGTAGCCAAAATTACAGACATAATTAAGAAAACACAATGTGCCCAAATCCAAATGTACAAACCAAATAAAGGTAAAATTCTCGCTTTGCAGGATTCTCCTAAAAAAAGATAAAAATAAATAAAGCCAAAACCTAAAACCTAAACACACACAGAAATTCCCTTTAAGTCATATAAAACCATGTAATGCTTTTACTTATCCTGTCTTTTCAGGAACATACTTACAGGGGAAAGCAAAGAGTTAGTGACAATCTGAGCATCTTCAGCTGGGAATTGCCCAGCTCTGAATCCCCGTGATCAGAAGAGAAATTTGCTTCCTATATAAGAGTTAATCATGAGCTTTTGAGATTAAAAAGAAAAAATCCCCCTTGGAAATTCTCAACATAAACGTTCCGCTATTCTGACCTCATGGCCATAAAGAAAATGCCAGAAAGGGGAGTGTTACTAAGACGGCAGGAATGTAATCACAGGGGAAACCATCATCCCCAGCCACTCACTGCCTACTGTCTCTCTCTCTCTCAAAATTGTTGATTAACCCTGTGGCCTATGATAGCTGGGTGACCTCTCTGAGCCTCAGTCTCTACATCTGTAAACAGGACGAGGGACTAACGCATGTGTCAGACAACAGCCCATTAGCATGTGTCAGGGCAAGTGATCTGGCCACTGTCACTGCTACCATTTCTGGGGCTCTCAAAAAAACACTTGTTATTGATTTTGACATGAAACAGTCTTCCAAGCTGGTGCTTTGAGCATAAGTGTAACCCTTAGAGGACTGGGGAAAGGGCTTTGCTTTGTAGGACACCAGGCTTAGCTGGGCACCGGTGGCAATGCGCACAGAGGCACTGTACCATCTGCATGGATGACAGATGACGGCTTCCAGACCACCTGGCCCGTGGGACACTCCTCAGAGGGTTCCCCCACCTTGGCTGCAAGTCAGACACATAGAGGAAGCCTTTAAAAAATACAGGTGTTCAAGACCCACCCCACACAAACTGAGGTTGTCATACAGCCCTGCCAGGCTCCAGGCAGTTGTCATGGAACTGGAGTTACACTGTTGTGATCCCCTGCTCGGGGCAGCCCAAACCACCTTAGGGTTTAAGGAATGGCTGATGTGCTTTAGGCCACCAGTCACCAACTGGTGGTCTGTGAGGCCAAAAAGGTTGATGACTGCTGGTTTAGGCTGCATTCCTTCCATGTGCCAGGACTTTTTCATTTTATTTCAGCCACAAAAACACTCTTTTGTACTTGGGGAGGTAGTCGGTGAGCAGCAAGTATGTCGTGAAAGAATTTTACCGTGAGGACACTCAGGCTCAGAAAGGTAAGGATGCTTACTCAGGATCGCACAGCTGGAAAAGGGAGGAAACAGGATTCATGGGCAGTTCTCTTGACTCCAAAACCAGTGATGTCTATCTAGGTTGGCAATTGATGCTCATAGGCCAGATTCAGCCTGCTGCTTACTTTTGTCCAACCAGGGAGCCAAAAATAGTCTTGACATTTTTAAAAGGTTATAAAAGACAAAAATAAAAACAAAGAATATGCAACAACAGATGCTAAATGAGGCCCAAGAAGCTTAAAATACCCACCACCTGGCCTTTACAGAAAAGTTTGTCAACCCCTGGTTAAGACTGTGACATACTAGTAAGTCTGCTTCTGAGCTCACACTGGGATGGCTGGTGCAATAACTCAGGGTCTGTGTGTCCCTCCAAAGTTTCATTGTCAAAAACACCCTTCACAGCAGTTCTGTATCCTTCATAAGCCTTAGGCTTTCAACGTCTTCTGCAACCGTTGTTTTGCAGGCACAGCTTACAGATGGCACCTGGTCATTTAGATGTTCTAGTGGGGGTGGGTTTCTTGGGATAGCCCAAGAAAAAGAATTTTATGAGGCTCACACATGAGAATGGGTGATTTTTATTTCTGTGGAATTATATCCCTGAGTTTCCAAGGTCCCATTTCCCTCAGTCCAATCATAGAAGAAGTGTAGCTGGGACTTTAGCAGAGCGAAAATCACAGTCATTGTCCAGAGTTCCTTTCCATGCTGGAGCAGTGTCCAGCCCAGCATCAGGCTAGCATACTTTGTGTTTTCTGCTACAGTCCATTAGTCCATTGCATGTGGGTCTGAGGGGTCACGTGGCTATGGAGGAGACACAGGAAAATGCAAGGAAGCCAAGAGCAAGCCAAGAGCACCAGAGCAACAAGAGCAACAAGAGGGATGAGAAAAACCAAGATGGCGGCATAGGTAAACACCTATACTGCTGCCTCGCACAACAATTTCAAAACTACAACTAAAAGACAAAATAGACATCATCCAGAACCACCGGAAAGCTGGCTGAGTGGAAATTCTACAACTAGAAGGAAAGAGAAAAGCACACTGAGACTCAGAGGAGCTGCGGAGGGCAGAGGTGCGGAGACGTGGAGATGCGTGCGTGCGCGCGCACGGAAAGGGCAGGAGGCTGAATACACAGCTGGCTTTCTGGAACAGAAGGGAGACAAAGGCTCCCCACTGCGCTGAACTCCAGTTCTGGGCAAGACTCGGGGAACCCAGACTCATAGGGGGTAAAACTGGACTGTCAGGAGGAAGTACACTGAGACTCAGGGGAGCTGCGGAAGGTAGAGGTGTGGAGACGCACGCACACGGAGAGGGCGAGCAGCTGAGCCCGTGGCTGGCTTTCTCGTTCGGGAGGGAAACAAAACCTCCCGATTGCACTGTACTCCAGTTCCGGGTGAGACTTTGGGTACCCAGACTCATTCGAGGAGAAACTGCACTGTCTGGCAGCGGGCAAAACTTGAGGGCAGCTTTCTCTCAGAGGTGCGTGCAGCCATTGCTGTGGGATACTGAGACCCAGGGGCCTCTTTGGGTGGGTCTGCTCCACCCTGTGACTCCGCCCCATCCAAGCTGAGCACAGAGGCTCTCCCAGCTTAGACACAGCTGATCCTGACAGCCAATTGGCCTGGAGGTCAACTTCTCCCAGTGATACCAACAATCTAGGTTTAACTTACAACAAGACTGTGCACACAGCCCACAAAGGGGTGCACCAAGAGTGTCCACCTCAGGTAACTGGGGAGGCTGAGGCACTGGGCCCTATAGGGAAGCCACTCTATCAACTCAGGGAAGCAGCTAAAATGTGGAGACAAAGAGGCAGGTCACAAATGAAAGAAATGGAGGCAAACAAACAACTGGATATAGAGTTCAAAACCACAGTTATAAGGTTTTTCAAGAATTTTCTAGAAAAGGCTGATAAATTTAGCAAGACCCTTGAGGATATGAAAAAGGACCAACTAGAAATTAAGCATACACTGACTGAAATAAAAAATATTATACAGAGACCTAAAAGCAGACTAGAGGCTCTCAAGAATCAAGTCAAAGATTTGAAATACAAAGAAGCAAAAAACACTCAACCAGAAAAGAAAAAAGAAAAAAGAATCCAAAAAGTTGAAGATAGTGTAAGGAGCCTCTGGGACAACTTCAAACGTAACAACATCTGAATTATGGGGATCCCAGAAGAAGAGAGAGTGCAAGATACTGAAAACCTATTTGAAGAAATAATGACTGAAAACTTTCCCTACCTGGTGAAAGAAATAGACTTACAAGTCCAGAGAGTGCACAGAACCCCAAACAAAAGGAATCCAAAGATGACCACACCAAGACACATCATAATTAAAATGCCAAGAGCAAAAGACAAAGAGGGAGTATTAAAAGCAGCAAGAGAAAAACAGGTACTTACCTACAAGGGAGCACCCACACGACTGTCAGCTGATTTCTCAACAGAAACTATGCAGGCCAGACAGGAGTGGCAAGAAATATTCAAAGTGATGAATAGCAAGAACCTACAACCAAGATTACTCTACCCAGCAAAGCTATTATTCAGAATTGAAGATCAGATAAAGAGCTCCACAGATAAGAAAAAGCTAAAGGAGTTCATCACCACCAAACCAGAATTATATGAAATGCTGAAAGGTATTCTTTAAGTAGAGAAAGAAGAAGAAAAAGATAAAGATAACAATTATGAACAACAAATACATATCTATCAACAAGTGAATCTAAAAATCAAGTGAATAAAAAATCTGATGAACAGAATAAACTGGTGAATTTAATAGAATCAGGGGCATAGAAAGGGAGTGGACTGACAATTTTCGGGGGGAAAGGGATATGGGGGGTGTGGGAAGAAACTGGACAAAAATTGTACACCTATGGATGAGGACAGTGGCGGGGGGAGGGGGTGGTAAGGGCAGAGGGTGGGGTGGGAACCAGGTGGAGGGGAGCTATGGGGGGGGGGGGAAGAGGAACAACTGTAATAATCTGAACAATAAAGATTCATTTAAAAAATTTAAAAAAAAAAAAGAGCAACAAGAGGGAGAACTCCTTTGTTTAGGAGATTATGCATTCCCAAATTTTTGTTCGCTTGCAGTGGCCACGCCCATTCTGGTCAATGATCTTTGTTCTGAGGTGTGACTGATAGACAAATACCTTCCCTATGTCACCCTAACTTTATAGGGTATACAGCTATCTTCCTAGGTTGGGTTCCTCCCTCCAATGTTTTGCAGGGAGTGGGCCTGTGGTTCCCTGGGGAGTGCAAAATTGCAGCTTCCTGGTGAAGCTGCCCAAATACTGTGCCTATAATGTCTGGCTTCCCGCTTGGCTCCTTTTCTATTTGAATAACTAGCTAATTCCAATAGTGTCAATTCTGCCCCCTGCACAAAGCAAAGGAGCCAGACACTGAAGGTGGAGTACACTGACCTGTCATACAGTAGCTCAGCCTCCTCCCTGCCCTATTCTCCAGTAGCTTTCAGTGATTCCCCTCCCCAAGGAACTGTCTTTCCCCTGCTGCTACCGCTGCTTCTATCGCAACTCCACTTCTGCTGGGGACCAGAGGGAAAAGCCAGCACCTGAGCAAAACAGACAAGGTCAGGGATGGTGCCGTGCAGTTGGGAGGAAGGGAAAGAGGCAGCACGGTCCCACTCCCTCCTGCTACCATCCACTCTCTGGGGTCCTCAGCTTCATGCCAGTGCCTCCAGACAAAATAGTTAAGGATTTCCTTGCCAAACCCACACACCACACCACATACTCTACATACCAGACATTCCCCGGATGGTTTGCTTTGTAGGTGATTGGCCACAGCTGTCTCTAGCTTACCAGAGGCAGATGTCTCTGCAAGAGAGCAGGAATGGAGGCTGGGGGCGGAGGACGCCGGGGAGGATCCAAACTCCAGTTGCTCATCCCAGAGTCTGGAAACTGGACTGAGACCTCTGCTATCTACAAGTACGTCTGTTACCACTTTCCACTCCCATCGAGCAAGCAAGCCATAAACTGGAATCCAGGCATCACTCACATCATACTCTAGGGGTGTGCCACAGGTTAAGAGTCATGCAAATATTTATTGAAGACCTACTATGCATCTGGCACCGTGTTAGGCCCATAGGACAGCACTTGATTTAACTCTTGAAAGTGGAAGAAATGGGGTTTTCTTTGACCACATTTTCAAGATTGCTTTCATGTAGGTGTGAGGGGACAGGGAAGCAACATTTTGCTGAGCACCTAATAGGTGGCCAAACCCTTGCTGGTCCTCCCCCACCCGACTGCTGTCTGAGATTAGTGATCGTGCTTTGGCAGGAAATCCCACTAAGGCTGCCTTAAACGTGGCAGGTTTGATCAAATAACTGAATCGATACCCCTCACCTGGGAACTGACCTTTAGGCCACTTCACAATGGACATTTCCTTTCACTTAGACCAGTGGTCGGTAAACTGTGGCTTGTGAGCCACATGCGGCTCTTTGGCCCCTTGAGCATGGCTCTTCCACAAAATACCACAGCCTGGGCGAGTCTATTTTGAAGAAGTGGCGTTAGAAGAAGTTTAAGTTTAAAAAATGTGGCTCTCAAAAGAAATTTCAATCGTTGTACTGCTGATATTTGGCTCTGTTGACTAATGAGTTTGCTGACCACTGACTTAGACCACATTCCACTTGCTAAGACCATTATCTCTCCCCTCTGGGCCTTCCCAGGATCCGGATCTGCACAGAGAATTCTCCAACCAGAAAAAGCCCGCCTAGAGTCCTTTAAGAACCTCTGACTTCCCATCTTTGGATGCTGGCGCCATTTTGGGGCTCAGCCCATCTGGTATCCAGATGACCCAATAAATTTATAATTATTTACCCCTTTTGGCCTTGTGTGTTCCTTTTTCAGTGACCCTAACAGAAGGAATGTATTTGGTTAGGGACTGGGAAGTCTGGAAGAATCAGCGAAGCCACCAGAGAGATCCTTTGATTATCCCCTCTCTGCCCTCCTTGGGGTAGGCTCCATCCTGAGGCTGGCTCTGCTTGTGGTCAGAGAATGAGCTTCATTCTCCACTGATACAGGAGAGACAGGTAATACCCCAGCAGACCTTTCCTCCCAGCTCCTTGGCCAGCCCAAGTTGTTTGCCCATTCCAGAACCAGTCACCAGCTGGGGGAATAGTGATATCCTTGGACTGATCACGCTTACCCTTGACTTGAGGTCAACACCCCAAAAATATTGCTGCATTTTGATAGGGGAGGAAAAAATAGGTGCTGGCGAGTGAAATGCAAAGCAGTATATATCCCCACAGGCTTGGATACGAAATGCCTTACTCAAAGCCATGTCCAGCTTAAGTCCAAAGCCCCGTATAGTGTATGTTTTCCCCCCCAACTTCATTGTGCAGCCTTGAGGCAAGAAAAAGGAAGGGAGAAGCACTGAATTTCAGGTGCCCTTTTTCGGTGAAGGAGCTATAGGCGGAAAGCCTGGGTTTATTAAGGAAGCCCTCCAACCCCCAGCCTTTCCCTTTTCTTCCAGGTGATGGTCACATGCCACTGGGATTTGGGCCAGAGGCACTATTTATAGGGACCAGTCTGAGCATTCTGAGGCCCTTTCGATGTTTCATTAACAACCCGATTCCTGCTGAAGCCCATCTTCTGGATTTTGCTGAAAAGGAAGAGTGTTACCAGGAGGTTGCAGGACATTGAGGATCAAGCTGCGTTTCCTTGCAGCTGTCTTAGGAAGGGAACCCTGGGAATGCAATTTTCAGAGAAAGTATTTTAGCTATAGTGTTTCCCTGTGGCACGGTGGGGCCACTTGAAGGGGTGAGGCAGGAGGGGGGCAGCTGTGGTGTGTGGTAACTGTTTGGGAACAAACTTATTATTATTGCTTATTCAAGTTCAAATCAGCCAGAGTCCAAAACAGTGGATTCCCAGGTCATAAACACTGGTTGCAGACCGCATGGTCTGAAGTTTATCACTCAAGCAATCAATCTTTCTTAAATATCTCATATGTCCACAGCTTGGTGCTGGGGAAGCTACATGTGACAAGATGTGATCCCTGCCTGCGAGCCAGATGAGATTGCTGCACAGACGAAATATTACCTAGTAATACTAGACAGAGTGTGCTACATGTGCTGGTGGAGGGGGAGGGGGAGAGGAAGGGGGAGAGGAGGGGGAGTCAATAATTTCAATAGGATTTTAGAACAAAGTTTCCCAGGGTATGATCTTTGGAACAATACACTGGAGTTAAAAAAAAAAAATGCTCTGAGCCCCAGATGGTTTGGTTCAGTGGATAGAGCATTAGCCTGCGAACTGAAGGGTTCTGGGTTTGATTCCAGTCAAGGGCACGCATGTACCTCAGTTGCAGGTTCCCCAGCCCTGGCTGGGGTGCTCCCATGTGCAGGAGGCAACCAGTTGATGTGTCTCTCTCACATGGATGCTTCCACTCTCTCTAAAAATCAATGGAAAAATATCCTTGGGTGAGGATTAACAAAACAAATGTTCTGAGGCCAAAAAAAAAAAAAAAATGTATACTGTATGCTCCTTTTGGAGATATCCAATGTATATGAGTATCTTACAGGCCATAAGACTGCTCATAGAGATGTCTTAAGGTATAAATTTGTTTAAGTTTAATACTATGATTCTTACATTTGTTTGCAGACCAATGAAATGCCCCCTTTTTTCCTCAGGGAAACAGGAACGGCCTAGGTATTAGCGTCTGTGGAACCACACTGCCCCCTGTGGTCACAATCAGCCAGGCTGCCTAACAGTGAGGAGCAAACTTGGGTGCAAAGGCCTTCTTCCCTGTAACCCAGGGAGAGCCCATCACTGGTGGAGATGCAGGGTCAGCATCGGGGTATTCAGCAAACATGGGTCCCTCCAGGATGCACCCCCGGGGCTGGGGCTGTTAGGTTGCTTCATGGTCCCAAACAAAACACCCTGACCATCAGGCGAGCCGATGGAGAGCTCTCAGGCATGAAGAATGTGTCTCTCCTCTGCTTCCTGTCCCCTCCTTCCTTTAGGATGAAGCCCTGATTCCACAGAGCGCCACTGTGGCCTCTGCCACTACTTGTTCCCCCAGTTTCAGGCCTCTTCCTGGTGCTCTCTCTCCACCTCCATCTTCCTGCCTGGGTACCTAGGCCCCAAATGTTCTTCCTGCTCATCCACTGGCCCCAGCCTGCTTCCTGTCCTTGGAGACCTGGCTCCAGCCCACCTCCTCCCCAAGAACCCAGCCCCAGTCTCTGCTCCTCAGACGCCCTGTGCCCTCCCAACCCTCAGCCAACAGTGGGCACTGGCATTGTTCTCACTTCCCTGGCAGGAGTCTCCTTCGCAGAGAAGGTCTAAGGACCGTGCCTTTTACCCTCCTTTCATCTCCCTCATGCCCACGGAGCCCAGTTCACCTCGCCCTTCCTGCTCCGCCCTGGACGCCCCTGCAGTATCAGGGTGCTGGGACCCCAGGACTGAAGGCCTGACTCAGAGCCCCTGTCACTCTGGGCCACACTAGAACACAACCAGCCTTTCGGGGAGCCCGGAGGCATTTCTTCCACATTCAGTTCTGGGTTTCATTGATTCCAAGTTCTCTTTCTAAAAATGAGCCACGGAAGTGTGTGTGTGTGTGTGTGGGGGGGGGGGGGGGGCGCTGGGGGAGCAGACAAGAAGCTCCTATTAAGGCCTGAGGTGCTGGGGTGCTGGAGCCTGTTACCTTCCCTCCTAGGGGTCGAGGCATTTCTGCCCCCGGGCACCAGTTCCTCTCACTTCGGGAAGTTCAAGCAGCAGAACAATTATGTTCTGTTCAGGGTGGAGAATGCTGAGTAAAACACAGGCTGAATTTCTGAGCTGGTAGTTACTCTTGAACACTGGTTTTATGGGAGAGTTCTCGCCTGAAGGAAAAGGGCCTAAACCAGGATTTTGGAGACACTCAAGTGAGAATGAAGCCACCCTGGGCTCTCCACAACCTGCCTGTTAGAGAATAAGCCCCTTAGCTGGGTGCTCATGCAGTGCCCCTCAGGACGCCCCTTCTCCCTTACAGACCTGCAGACTCCCTACCCTCTCCTGCAACCCCCACCGCCCCCACTTCTCCCTGTTCCTAATGCCTTGAGTTTGCCCCAGGCTCTGCACACGTGGGTCCTTCTGCTCTGAGGCCCTTCTCCTACATCTGCCTCAATTCTATCCAATCTGCCAGGCCCACACAGGTGCTCCAGAGACTGCTGACTAAAACATGAGTTTTGGTGCCTGGCCGGTGTGCTCAACAGTTGAGCGTCAACCTGTGAACCAGGTCACAGTTAGATTCCAGGTCAGGGCACCTACCTGGATTTGGGGCTTGATCCCCAGTGTGGAGCGTGCAGGAGGCAGTCAATAAATGACTCTCTCTCATCATTAATGTTTCTCTCTCTCTCTCCCTCTCTGAAATGAATAAAAATAAAAGGACAAAAACACGAGCTTTGGAAACAAATGGGAGTTTGCGTCTGGTTTGCCACTCACCAGTTGTGTGACTGTAACACAGTGGCTGGCAGCTCCCAGCTGTACTCACTGTGTGGTCTTGGACGAGTTACCTCACCACTCCGTGCCTGGGCCTTGCTGTCTATACAATGAGAATATTAAGAGAGCGTCGGTGTCACGTTATGTACGTTGTTGTGAGGATTAAATGAAGATGATAAGGTGTGTGCCCGGCGTGTGGTAGGAGTACACTATGTGTAGCTGTCTAGAGATGAAACGCCCGCTCCCCTGTGAATAAAGCCCACCCTGACTCGGGGTGCTGTCCCTCAAGCTGTGGCATCTCCTGCCTGGAGGCTGTGTGGCTTGGCCCACATACTCGCTCCTGCTCTACTTTCCTTGCACAACGGCACGGGACCCACTCCCGCCGGTGTTGCTGACCTTTGTCAGTGATCTCCACACTGTGACAGGGAATTCTCCCAGGGCACCCTATCTCTTCAGATCTCCTGCCGAGTGACTCACCGGTAACCTGCCCTGGCGTGCCACAAGCCCCTCGCTGCCTCCTCCTTTCCATGCCACGGGCCCCAAGGCAGAAGCCCTGCCATTGCTGAACTGCTCCCTGCTCCCCTCAGCACTCCAGCCCCTCACAAACCCACGCCTTTGCATGTGTGGTTCCTGCTGCCTGGAATGCTGTTCCCACCCCTCTTCCGCCTGGAAACTCCTACTCACTAGGAGTGAGGTCAAACACCCTCCACCCAAAAGCCTTTCCGAGCTCCAGGGCCCTTTTCTCCCATGGCCCTGGCACAAGTTTGTTCTCCATAGACTCTGACCTTCTCCAGGAACAAGGTAAGGTGTCCTGAACACAGTAGGTGATGGTACCTCTGGTAAGTCTCCGACCACACACGGGGGATTGAACTCCCTCAGACAGCCCCCAACCCCGCACCCACCACTGTGCCCTGCTGAGCTGTGGTGTGCCCCTCTGTGGAACAGCCATTCCGCCTTTTCCACCACTGTTAGCTTCCTGAACTTCACCTCATGCTTCTCACCTTCCTGTAAGCCAAGCATGTCAAACTCATGGCCCGCGGGTCACATGTGGCCCAGCCAATATAACAGTATGTAAGAAATGTTTTAATAAAAATTTTGTAACTTAATTTTTACAATATTGTTATATGTAATTATTAATAACAAACTGCAACATTCACTAATGACTGATTACTATAATCTTACTGCATTCATTTCTCTTACCCGCCTTACCTGAACGCAGGTGCACCATTTCTCTCCACTAATACTAGCAGTGAATATTTTAGCAGCCATTGCCACATCATTAGTCTTGTACTGACTTGTTTGGTGTGCACAACAGGAAATATTTCTCTTTTGGAGAACAAGAAAAATAGGTTTATTTGTGTTACGCTCATTAATTTGTGCAATTATTCAGTGTCTGGTTAATGTTCAAGAAAAAATATTAATTTTTATTAAAATGTTCTATTATTTTATGTAACAATTACTCATTTATTTCAGCCCTTTGTATTCAGCATGTCTCTATCCAAATAAACCTACGTTTCTCTGAAAATTGAAGCTTTTTTTGTGGCCCACATAAACTTAAACCTTGTTTATTTGGCCCGTGTTGGCCTTTGAGTTTGACATGCTTGGTAGGGGGTAGTCAGTCCCATCCTTGTTCTAGTTAAGTCAAAAGAGAACAACATTACCCATTGGCTTAGAGATGCCAAGTCACCATTTTATGAGGAAACATAATCTGGTTAGACAGACCAGTGACACATTCTCCATTGCTATGGTGATTCTCTGACATCACCCTCTTGCACATTAGAAATGCCTCTCAATTTCCCTGAGTCTGGTTTCTTCCAAAGAAGGATTCAGGGTAGGCCACCTGCAGGCCCTGTCTACAGGAGGGAGGCAGCCCAGGCCACCTGCAGGCCCCCTCTACAGGAGGGAGGGCAGCCCACGCCCCCTTTACAGGAAGGAGGGCAGCGCAGGCCACCTGTAGGCCCTCTCTACAGGAGGGAGGCAGCCCAGGCCACCTGCAGGCCCTGTCTACAGGAGAGAAGGCAGCCCAGGCCACCTCTATAGGAGGGAGGGCAGCCCAGGCCCCCTCTACAGGAGGGAGGTAGCCTAGGCCACCTGCAGGCCCTCTCTACAGGAGGGAGGGCAGCCCAGGCCCCCTTTACAGGAAGGAGGGCAGCGCAGGCCACCTGTAGGCCCCCTCTACAGGAGGGAGGCAGCCCAGGCCACCTGCAGGCCCCCTCTACAGGAGGGAGGCAGCCCAGGCCCCCTCTACAGGAGGGAGGGCAGCTGCGATCCCTGGAGGCTGCATTGCTGGTGTGGCTGTTGGAGGCGAAGCTCACCTTCCTGGGCCAGGCCCATTACTTGGAGAGGCACAGGGCATGCCTTCAGCTGTGCAACCTTCCAGTTAGGACACACAGGCTCCATCCACTTGTCCAGGGAGACAGTTTCTTTCAGAGGAAAATCACCGCATCTTTCTTTTTATGGTCTATTTCTTCCTTGAAATTCCTCCAGAGTCAGCAAAGCTGCACGGAATTCAGTGGCACTCTTGGCCCTGCCTCTGTCACACACACAGACACAGACACAGACACAGACACAGACACACCCACACCCACACCCACACACTCACACACACCCCTCCACAATCCTCCTGGTAACGATGGTGTTGGTGCTCAAGGTGGAATTTCTCTCGTGATAATCATTCTCCTCCATCTCTCTTCCCTCTTCCTCCCATTCCCCTGAGACTTTCACACAGGGTCATTCCTTTAAAAGTTTATTTCCGGTGAATAAAAAAAATAATTTATGTGACCAGATCCATAGAGTGAAGACATATGACAGGCAGCAGAGTTTAACGCTTCTGTTTGTGCCTGGATCTGCAGCTCAGCGAGAGCTGCTGAGTGGAACCCTGCCTCCTGGAAGCAGGGCACACCTACGCCACATGGATGCTCACCGCGGCTGGGAGGCGGCACAGAGGAGGGCCCATGATCAAACCTCTCTTACAGAACAGAAGTGGACTGTTTGCTTTTCTAGGCAGTCAACACAAGCTCTGCCACATGCCTGCTCCTAATGAGCATAAACAGAACGTGCCCAGCAGACGCTGAGACAAGCAGTTGTCTCGGGGACTTTAAACATGACACTTGGAGATCACGTCGGGGAAGACCCCCCACCCCCCCGCCAGGCTGGCACTTGGAGGAGACTGTGGGGAGGTGCGACCTGATGGGGAGGTGCGACCTGACCCCCAGCACAGCTGTCAGGGTCTGTGGGTCCCTGCACTCCACTCTGCTTAGTCTGAAGCGAACACTTCCCGCCAACCTCTTGGGTTCTGGGAGTGGCCATTGCTGAGGTCAGCAGAGGGGATGCTCCTTCCAGGAATATGGCCCCTGAACGTGCTGACAGTTTGCTGAGGTCCCAGGTAGAACCCCCCCAGAGGCCCTGCAGAGCCCAGACTCAGAGCTGGGGACACTGGGGCAATGAGGCAGGCTCATTAGCAGGAAGCCCCCGGGAGTGGAGCCACGGCTTGCACACCACGTCGCCCTGCTGCCTGTGCCCAGGTGAGGCTGTGGCCTTGGGACTACTTTGGTGGCAGGGTTCACTCTTGGTGGTTATAATGTATTGATAAATCGGGAATGGCCTTGGTTGCCTGTAAACTCACTGACTGGGAAAACCCTCAGAAAACAAGCAGCAAAAGCCTACCAGAAGCCCTAAGGGTTTTCTGTGATCAGGCACACACTCTGGTGGACACACATCCCTCCTGTGGCCCACGACGCCCGCCTAGGGCCCACGACGCCCGCCTGGAAGGCTGCCCAGGACTCTGGGTACCTGCGGGCACAGGTCACCGGGGCCGCACCAGACAGCATGCCAGCACTTTAAACAAGGGCGGCTTGTTGCACTGAATGTGACTTTTGCATTCTCTTGAAAGGCAGAACCAACAAAACCCAAACTCCCAAATCACTGGGTGGCTCTAAAGTCCAGTTCAGGTTCCTCCTCTGACCTTCAGAGACAGCAATTTCTGGGCACAGAGTCCAGCCTAAGGCTTCAAAGCCCAGCGGGAGCTCCCCTCCCGGACACCCGCCCACACCTCTTCCCTCCACTCCAAGCTGCATCTCTATGCTCCAGACCTGGGACCATTTTATCTCAAGACCATTCCTTTGTTAGATGCTTTGAAATGAAAACTCACACCCAGAATGCAATCATATCTACATTATTTCCCTTTAAAGAAGAACCGGAAGGCCCTTCAATGCCTGGGACACCTTTCAACCCTTTCATGAAATGAGGGGACCGAGCCAGCATGAGTCCATTCACGCATATACCCGCAGGTGGACGCGGGAGAGACAGACAGGTGAAAGCAGCGCCACACAGGGGTCCTAGCAGATACTCATGACAGGAGGATGCCTGCATCGTTCTACAATAGACTGTGCTAGTGTGCTCTGTGTCGCTGTAAAGGCAGGCCTCTCCTCTGGGCTGGTCTCTGAAGGTTCTTAATGACTGAGGCGGAGACAGAGACCTCCCTGCCCGTCCCTGCCTGGCTCCTGGGATGCAGGATGTGACAGGGGACAGGTGGAGGGAAGGAGCAACTGCACAGCCTGGAAGAAAAGGGGGTGAGGGTGGGTCCTGGAGGGGCCCCTAAGTCTGTGATGTGAGGGCGTTAACACCACTGGTCTGTGAGTCTTTGGTCTGACCCTTACGGCCCCAGAAAGCACCCTGTGCCCGTCCGCAGAGTGTTCCACGGAAGAAGCCCTTGTCCACAGGCCGGGTGCACACCCTGAGGTCCGAGGGGCACAGCCAGGGCGGAGCTGAGGAGCTGCACTCGCCACGCTCACCAAGGGCCAGAGAGTGGTGTGAGCTTCCCCAGACGCCAGGCTCCCAGGCTAACGCCCTCTTCAGGGGGCGCCTCCACCCCACCTCCCTGCACACTTGCCCCACCTGCTTTTTATCAACACGATTTCCTCCAGCTTTCTACCTGTCTGGAAAAAATTCTGTCATGTGCAGCACTACCACTCTTGGATAAATATGGGGAACTGTCAAAAGTTTAATTATGTTGTAAAACCACAAAGTAGGCTCGAGTCTGCTAAAGCCGGACTGTTGGCAAGGGCTGCAGGCGATGCCTCGTGAGGACCAGAGCATCAGGGTTCTCTGGAACTCTGAAACTGTACTGTGGACGCAGAGTGAGACGTGATACCACATCACTGCAGGGAAGGTATGAGCTTTGAAAACCGCGTACCCCCATAGTGTCCCCTCCATAAATTCTTTCAAAGTCACTTGCTACCTGGCATTAGGATCTGTCCCACAAACCGCTTTGTGTACTGTCTTGGGTCAAGGCTCAGACAAATGGTAAATTCAAGATCTTAAAGGGGCCTTCCAAGGAGAGGGCTCTGAAAAAAGAGAGGGGGAAACCACACAATTCTGCAAGAGCGACATTGAGGAGATGGACTCTGAAAATTGAGCTGCATGGATAAGATGCAAAGAGAAGCAAAACGATCCTGTTACAGGCTCATACTGATTTTAGGCTGCGCCTAGGTTTTAGGAATCATAAGCCATAGGGAAAATGCCCATCCTAGGAGGGAGGAAAGGAGACAGACTTTTAAACAGACGCCTTCCCATTCTGAATTCTGACCACTTCAGAGCAGAGGAGCTGATGTGGGACTTGGAAGATGGGGCCACGAAGGAACTGCTTTGTTTCAGTTGCACCCCCCCCTTGAATGTTTGCCAGGGAGTGCTGAATTGCCTGTCATCTGGGGGCTGTGGGTTTGTCTGAATGGACTTGTAGGAACTGAAACAGCCTCTGTGGAGTAAGGACCCACACATTTTATTACAGCCCCTGATGGCCGAGCCCTGACAGTTACCCCACACCTCTGCTCTTTGGATTACGGAGGGGAAAAAATAATTGTTTGATTTTCTGGGCCACAGAATACAAGACAGGCTCTAGATTGTCCAGAGAGCTTACACACTGAGGCAAGAAGGCGTGCAAAAGGGAGCAGGAACTTGTCATCCCATGGGTGAGCCAGCCTTTGCACAGAAGGACGACTCCCTTTGCCCTCCTGGAGTCCACACGGGCTTACGTTTCTGTCTTTTATTAACATGTTCCACTCCAGCTCCCACTCTCTCCTGGCGGGGAGAAGAGCATCTTTGAATATCTATGGCATCCATGATTTCCTCAAGCCATTATTTTTTTCCTGTTAACATTTCAACAGGCCCAGGAGCAGGCCCAGAGAAGGACCGACAGAGAGCACAGGTGTCTGAGAACGACATAATACTGACTTCTCTTTTTTGGTAACAGTCCACGAAATGCATGCCCCTCTCTCCTGAGATACGGTGAGGCTGGCGGGGAGCTGGCAGAGGAGTTATGGGTGGGACACTGTACCGTGTGACATCACGATCATGCAGCTGGTGCCCGACGGAACAGACGTGAGGATGAGCACTCGGCTCTGGGCTGGCCCCGGGGGAGGCAGGCAGCTTCCAGGTAAGTTCCCCACCTCCCAGGAACACTGTCTGTCCAGTTCCCTCAGAGCCGTCCACTGGGGGCTTCCCACCTCGGCCACAGCCTTAGCCTTCATCCTCCCTCAGCTCAGTGGGTAAGAATTTATACTGCTGTTGGCGGATCTGGGCCAGTTTTTTCCTTGCTTCTTCTAGTTCTCGCTCCTTCTTCAGCATTTCCTCCTGGGCAGCGATAATCTGGAAAGAAAACAACAAGCTGGATGGATGTACAACTTTCCAGGTGACTGCCCTGCTCTCCAGTGCCTGCCTGTGAGCTTCCACAGCGCCTGCTGCACAGTACACAGCAGGGCACTAGGACTAAGTACTGGCTCTGGAGACCAGCCTCGGGGCCACAGTTTGGGTTCTGAGACTGATGAGCCAGTTGACCCAAGAAAATCAGCAGACTTCTGGCCACTAACTTAATAGCTAACGTCTGTGTCATCCCTACTATGTGCTGGGTTCTGGTGTAAGCACTCTAAGTGGAGTGTCACATCACCTTCTTGGGAGCACCGTGAAGTGTGCCCCATTGACCACCCCATTGTTCCAATGAGGAACCTGATGCTGAGAGAGAGAGAGAGAGTCCACTTCCCCACAGCCCCCCAGCTAGTGGTGCAGGGCCTGACCCAGGGATTCCCGAAGCCGAAGCTGGAGCCGTGGACACGAGATGGCTCTCCTACATTTATTTCATGCTTCCACGATATGATCTGAGGAATATTCATAAACGGGTATTTAGTGAAAAAGGTAAGTTTGTGTGCAAGAAAGCCAACTAGATTTCTTTCCTGTGGGCCTTTTCAGAGCCTTTACTAGGCCAACGATCACTGTGCTACTCCGAGGAGCGGGTTGAGAGTACAGCATTCCACAGACTTACTGGATCAGAGACCCTGCTTCATAGACCTCCTCATGGAACTAGTGAGTCAGGAGACAGAGTCTGGTAAGGGTGTGTGTGGTGTGTCCCCAAATAGAGGGAGAGGTTTGAGAAGAGCTAAGGCAGGCACAGGAATGAGTGACTTCGGTAACAGGGTCTCGGTGCTCCTGGCGCTGACACGAAAACCAACCTCGTAGAATAGGTTCATGTCACACGCACTCAGAGCGGCAAGTCTGCTTTCCTGGTTTCCCCCTCCCTCCCGAGCCTGTGAATGCAACCTTGCCCAAGTCAGGCTACTCTCTGCTACCCCGTCTACTCTCATCAACGTCTGGGAAGGGGTCACCATTCATTCTCTTTTGAGCCAAGTATCTTGAGTGGGTAGCAGCCCCAAATGCATCCATCATTTTATTTACAGGATAATATTGCTATCCTCCAATTCCTCTTCTCCTTTTTTATAGCAGAATCCCTGACTTTTAGCTAGGCATACGACACTAAGAATGCTGCATTTCCCGCCTCCTTTACAGCGAGGTTGGCCATGCGACAGTGCTGACCAATGACATGTGAGAGGAAGCGATGCAGGCACCTTCAGGACCATGCAGCCTCTCCTTTTCCTCTTCTTGCTGGCTGGAAAGCCCAGGTGGTTATTGAGCTTTCTTGGACCAAGTGGCCAAAGACAACTTCTTAAGAAAGGTTCAGCAATAGGGAGATAAAGTCTGGGTATATCAGTGGGTAAGAATGCAGACTGCTTACACCCAGACCAGTGGTGGGCAAACTGCGGCTCGCGAGCCGCGGTTTGCTGCTGTTGACTAATGAGTTTGCCGACCACTGACCCAGACTGTCACACAGGAGAAATAAACCTCCATCTCGTTTAGGTCACTGCTATTTTGTGTCTCTGGTATAACACAGTGCCCATCGTGGGACTAAACATTGTCTGGATTTAATCACAAACCTGAGCAATGCCCCCCACAAATTTTGTTTTCACTACAACATCGTCATCATCAGCTTTGCCAAATGCTGCCTTCTGGGCTGCACGGACAAGATTGTCTGAGGCTCTTTTCACAGCATTTCCTGCCGCCTGGAGAGGAAACAAAACACACATTGTATCATTAGGAACAGCCATTTGGATCAAGCAAGAACAGATATGAAGGTGCAGTTCATGACTAGGAATCTATTTATCATCCAAATATAACACAGAGGTTCTCTCTAGTTAGGATCCATCTGTCAGTGTCTATCAGTCTGTCTGTCCATTCACCCATCCATCCACTGATTCTATCAATATTGGCACCTACCTAATCTTAGCTCATTCACAGATGAATGAGATCCAGTTCCTGGCCCCCAAGGAACACACAGTTTTGAAGGGAAGTACAATTATGTAAGTAAATGACAGTAGCATTGTGATGTGTGTGTGTTAACAGAAGCCCTTGGGGCTGCCTCCTTGGTTTAGAAAACCTGCCCTGTTTCATTTAGATATACCCGAGGACTTGGCTCAGACATCACTTTCTCTGTCCACCTGGGCCTTGTCCACCCCTGGAGTGCCCTGTTCTGGCTTTTCTTAGCCCTTACCACCTTGTGACTGCCTTTCTCCCTCATGGACAGGGAGTAACTTGAGGGCAGGGGCTGTGACTTGAATCTCTGTATCCCCAGCATCTGGCACAGTGGCTGCCCAGGGTTGGTATTCACTGAATGTTGTTTTGGTCAAACGAAGGGCTATGAAATCACACCTTACCCCTGCATGAAAGGGCTGGGAGCCCCACAGTGATAAGGCTTTTATGATGTACTTTCAGAGGCAGAGCTGGGCTTTACGCCACCTGCTCAAAGATGGGCAATTGCTAGAGACAGGCGAAGGGGAGCTATTCAGTGTGAGTCTAAATCTTCAGTGAGGGCGCTGGCCCGCACTGGTGTTACCTCATGCTCAGGGTGGCTTACTCTGAATGCTGGGGGCTCGTCTTCTGCCACCGGAGGTTTGGGACGATCTCCTAATGGTGGTCAAGGCTTTTTTAAAGCATCTGAATTCCTGGCCCAGCCCCCTCAGAGTCAAAGATATGTGTTTGGGGGTTAAACCTCAGAAACTTGAGAGTTTTTCTCATTCAACATCAACTGGCTCATCTGATTGGTGAGCTAACATGACAAATAGGGACTATGAGGACTTTCATAAAAGAAGGGAGTGCTTCAATTCGTCTCTGACAAGCAGTCATCATGTGTTTATTTTCAAAATAGCTTTATGAGGTCAACTCATTAGTCCGCTTTTCTGATGTTGAAACTGAAGTAACTTGTCTAAGACCCTGTAGCTAGTAAATTATAGAGCTGGGATTTGAATAGGTCTGTCTATTCAGAAAATAGGTCTTCTATTCAAAAAGCCTCTGGGTCATTGTGAGGAACTCACACTGTGATCTTGCAGCATCTAGTGAAATCAGCAACAGTGATAACAAGAGCGATGTTGTGCTAGATCTGTGTAGAGCCCGAGGGCTCACAAAAGCATGTTCACAGGACAATGCAGGTATCTCCATTCCCATTTTACAGAAGAGGCAAACTAAGGCCTGAGAAGTTTTGAGTGATTGGTGTAAGATCATACACTTAATACATGGCAGAGTCAGAACTTGAACCCTGGTCTCTCTTAACTCAGAATGTTGTCCTCAGAAGCGTTTCCCAAACCCACAAATCACAATTCACAAACGTGCAGCTCTCCACTCCTCCCCCCCCCCCCCCGCGGGTTTATCCCAGGAGTCAGATGAAGGTGAGGGAGGTGTGTCAGAGAGACACTCGGGAGGATCAAACAACAGAAATGCACGCCAGGACTTCCTAAATAAAACGAGAGTTCTGAGCTTTGGTAGAACTGTTCAAATATTTCTGCCATTTATGAAATGGCTATGACTTAATGTAACCATATTTTAGAACATAAACAATCTGCATTATAACACATAACAAAAATCTAGAAAATTGGAAACAAAATGCCCAAAGTATAGGGAAATTCTGGCATGATCAGCTGATGCAATATCATGCAATCATTAAAATATGAGGCTCATGAAGAATGGACCAGTTAGCTTTGCACAGAGAAATTATGAAGCCTTTCCTTCAAGGAAAAAGATATGTATGATAAAATGTTCAGTGAAAAAAAGCAGAATGTCTCTTGCCGGGATTACAACGAGACAAAACTATTTGGTGTACAGATAAACACAGGAAGAGGAAAACGATTACTCTGACATGTACAATGTCGAGGCTATGTGCCTTTTTCATTCTAACATTTCTTTCACTGTGTTTCCAAATACTTGGTAATGAAAACGATCAGGAAAACATATGCCTTGGGAAGGACTTGTCACCTTCACAAGCATGTTCTCTGGGCTCTGGGAAACCTTACAACAGCCTCGGACAGACTCCTCCGTCCTCTCCCTCCCTCCTTAGCAACAGAGAAGGAGGACGCCCACTGAAACATGCACCATCTGAGTGGGAGAGATGCTAAGATAAAGATCTGGTGCCTGTGCCTAAGAAGCTCCCCACCTTGTCAAAGACAGATCTAAGATAAACATGGTGGGCCAGGAAATGGGAACCATGAGTGGTCTGGCCGAGGCTCTGGCAGGACAGAGTGGGGGCTGGCTGCCTGAGGCCAGGAGGCAGGCAGGGCTTCCTAGGAGAGATGCCCCTGGAGCTGAGTCATGAAGAAGAAGTAGGCGTGCCCCAGGCTGGAGGAGGGTCCCAAGGCGTGAGACCAGAAGGCCCACATGGAGAATGTCAGTTTGGTGGGCCAGCAGTAGGATGCATGGTTGCACGTGGTAGAAAATGAGAAAAGTGGCACAGAGTTGGCTGATGGAAGGCCTGGTGGGTCATGCCAAGGAAGTGAGACTGTCCCCTTTGGCGACACTTACCCGCTCCAACAGGAGTATTTTCCCACCAGCATCAGTGACCATTACCTGTAGCCGCCTCATGGCCTCTGAGTCCTGATCGGCCTTCACCTTGCAGGCCACAAGCAGCTGAGCTGTGGAAGCGGCGACCTGCTTGGCAGATGAGATGAGCTTTTCCTCACTGGCATGTCCCTGAACAGAGGCATTGGCCGCCTCACAGAGGCTGCTGGTCGCAGCTGCCACCATGCGGGCCTGGGGACAGTCAACAGAGAAGTGACCCAAGGCCCAAACCTCCCGCAGGGGCTCAAAAACCCAAGTGGGGAGGAAGGAGAAGGCGACTCACAGCAGAAATCAGCCCCTGCGACCACTGTCCGTCATCTGCGGCATTGGCGGGGATGGAGCCCACCTAGAGAGTGGAGGTGAGAAATCTGCAATGAGAGCTGGAAGGCGCAGGGTGACCCAAAGCCCCTCAGACCCCACACTGCCCGAAACCAGGGAGAAAAACATCCCAGATGCGCAGTACCCCCAGGGACTCCCCCCATCAGCACCAGCATGAGAATGGATCACCCTTTCCCATGTGGGGCACTGGCCACTGGGAGACTGCACCAGCATGGCCAGCAGGATTCCCCCTGGGCCACAAGGAGCCACTCTGAAATGTTCCGAATGGTCTCTGTTTGGTTGCCAGGTATTGAGTTTCTGGGAAAATGGCGCAGGAATGGTAGATTGGGGCTGTCTTTACATGCTCTTCTCTTCTGCTGCCTTTCTCCACTTCAAGCATGGGAGCCCCTGAGGCCTCTTCTTTCAAGGGCCAAGGGAAACTTCAACTGCTCCTGATCACAGAACCTGAAGCCATGCTGTGATTTTTCTGGCAGATGATGCAAAAATGGGTGGTACATTTTCTTTAGTACAATTAAGTGCAGACCACTGTTTTGTGGGGGTGGGGTTGGGGAGAGCATTAAGAGACTAGGAGTAAGATGATCTCTGTTTCTATTTAGAAATTATGGCAACAAGTGAAATATTTTCTATTCAGAGGAAGTATCTATGGGAGGAAATACCTTTACACTTGTGGGAGGTGAGTGGACAAGTAACAGACAACTGTATTTGAATATGAAACTGAGGGTCTGTCAGCAACTACAGGAAATACATCATGGCTTGGTGAATGTCAGGGGAACCCCAAGGTCCTGCATATAAGTTCACCCAAGTCCAGCTGAACCTCCTTTTCCAACTTGTTAAACACTTGGCCATCTGAGTCCCGTGGGGGACAGGGGCTCTGCCCGACTTGAGTTCGATTCTCTAGACTCTAGCAATGTGCCTGGCACACAGTTGGCCCTTGATCAATAAACTGAAATTTTTAGGTAGGATATTCTCCTCAGTGACCCATTTTTGGTCTTTAATATTGATTAGTCAACAAGTACGTGGTAAGTAAGGTTAGCATTGTGCTACATTCATAGGGGATAAGTGAGAACCATAAAGAAACAGACTGCATGCCACTTAGGGAGACGTGCATACGTTAAAATTGAATAACATACCATACAATAGTTTAGAAAGGAAAGTATGTCGTTTGAGACTAAGACATGTCTAAGTTCACAAGAAACTTCCTGGAGGAAGATGGACAGCCCCTGGTTGGCGTAACTTCCTGTCTGTGCTACACACTCTGGGGTCAGGACACAGCCATAGCCATCTCTCTGTACACTGACAGCAAAGGCCTGTTAATATCGAACAGAGTGACTGACAGTTACGATGACCCAGTTTCCCAACCCTCACCCTGACGGGATTTCTGTGCTGCCTTTATCTGTGAGAGGCTCTCTGCAGGCACAGTTTGGAGGGGTGTTTTCATGTTGTGTGGGAAAAACAGGACACAGGGAGTATTTGAAATCGGGAGACCTTCCCATAGCCAGGATTAGTCTAGTGTACTACTAATTCTTTGGATTATTGGAAAAACCCCATGATGCTTTCCTGCTAATGCGAATGGAACAGGTGACTGGAGATGAAGCAGATCGAAGACATCTCAGATTGGAAACAAGCCTGGCCTTCTGCCCAATGGGCTCAGGAAAACGCTAACTGCCGAGTTGGACAGCATTCAGCTACACAGTGCTCAGAAATGAATGGGGCCATTGGAGTTGGAAGACGGTATTATAAAGCCCCTGACTGTGGTGCTTATGGAACCTCCACCAGGAAAATATGACAGCTTACACCTTTAAATAGCCTCATGTATGGAGGGAATATACGTGTCTTGTTCAGGGCCTGCTCGCTGACCTGGGTGGATGCTTTCCTTAACCAGAAGCAGATGAGGGCCCAGAAGCCAAACCCAGGAGTCTGTTGGTCAGGTCTAAGCAGAGTTTCCAGTCAGTTGGGGCAGACTGGCCATTCAGCAAGGGAAGGCACGGCCCTGGTTTCCTTGGTCAGGCCCGAAGCGTTCACCTCCTTCCCTCATAGGCCCTCACTAGGTGAACGCCCTACCTGTTGGCCAGCGGGGTTTACCCACCTTTCCTTGGGCCACCAACTCCCTCTGGGCTGCCGAGGCTGACTTGACCAGGGCACTTGTGGCAGCAGCAATGGATTTAGCAGCTTCCAAGATCTGTTCTTCAAAATCCAGGGTCTCATCTGCTTGCTATAACCAAAAGAAAACAGCATCACAGGCAATTCATAGCCACAGAGGGAGCTTTCTGCCAAACTGCTGGGTCACCTGGTGCTCCAACCGCCTATTGCTTTTTGTCAACAAACCACACCCAGGGTAGGAGGGCCTGAGCTGGGCAGCTGCCCCTCCATCTGCTGCCTCCCCGTACTCCTAACAGATGAGCACTGTCATTCTGCACAAATGTTAAGTCAGAACATGCTAAGGCTGACAATTTTCCCAGGCCAGACTCTAGAGACATAAATTCACTGTGAATAAAAATATCTTGAATAGTTCTATCAGCATCAATAACTCAAATCAAAATAATCAATAATCAAAATCCAAAGAGTGGGTGATAGCACATTCTCCCAGGGCTTAAGGCTCAAAAAATGGGTTGAAAAATAAAGAAAGGTGATATCCGTCGTGAAACACCTGATCTTTTTGGGGTAAAAACAAAAGCAAACCCGCATTCGCATTTTTGTGGCTGAGCCCGAGAAGAGTTACATACCAACTAAAGATCACCCCGTGATGGGAAAGAAGCCCATCAGGTGGAGCTAGCTGTTCTGTGGCCCGGCACCCAAGGCCTGGCTGCACCTGGGAGGAACACTGGCCACCACTGTGTAGGGCTGTCGGGCCGTTAGGACTCTGCTGTAAATTTGCCACCACCATGCCCGATGCGGCCAAAACCACCAGGGAAGTTGAAGTCAAGCTTCTGGGAAGTGGGGCAAATGTGAAGACCTGGGTCCTAGGCTTGGTGGGATGGAGCATCACCATTTGGAACCGTCAGACTAGCTGATGTTCAAGGTCAACCTCTAGCACTAATATTTTGCCAATATGGTAAAGTTTCCCCTTAGGCCCCAGAATGTTAAAGATGTGGCTGGTCCCTTTTAGGTATTAAGAGAAGATGGTCAGGTATAGCAATCCTTTCTTGTGTATGTAAATACACATGACACAACATCTGCCCTTGGGACCAATGTTACATGCATGAGTCAGTGGCATTTAGTACACTTGCAATGAGATTTTAAAAGTGCCTACCTAGTGCCAAGGATTTTGTTAGGCACTCTCATATACATTAACTTGTTTTTCACCAAAGAAAAGAGTTATCTATACCAGCGGTCACCAGCCAGTGGTCTACGGACTACTGGTGGCCTGTGAGGTCAGAAAGGTTGGCGACTGCTGATCTAGACCATAGTTATCTGTGTCCTTATATTTACTGTGGGAAAACTGAGGCTCAGGGAGGTAGAGAATTGGGCCTAAGGTCATATGGCAGCATGAAAAATCTAAACCAGACCTAAACCTAAATCTCTCCACCTCCATAATGATATGTCTTGCTTGTCAAAGGCCACCCCCCAGGGCATTAGTGAGGAATAATTTCAGGTCGGAGGCTTGAAGTCGGCTGGCTAATGGTCCCACATGCGACATCACACAGAGTGGGCACATGGATACAATTCTTTTTGTGTTCCCTATTTTTAATGGTCACTCCTTGAACCACGAGAGATGCCAATCTCATTTTCATTTTTACATATTATCACACAGGGAGTGGATCTGAAGGATGGCAGCAGTAGGCAACGAGTTCTGAGTTAGAAGTTGCATAGTCTTTCTTTTTTCTGACAATCTTGCCCTAGGAGCATTCAGCACAGAAATGGATTCCTCATTATGGGATGGGAGCAGGGGAGCAGTAGTGGTAGAATATAAAATTTCTTTACTGAAATACAGAAATGACTCATTATAAGATACTCTGGCCCTGGCCAGTGTTGCTCAGTGGTTACAGTGTCAGCCCATGCACTAAAGCAGTGGTCGGCAAACTCATTAGTCAACAGAGTGGCAAACCGTGGCTCGCGAGCCTCATGTGGCTCGTGAGCCGCGGTTTGCCGACAACTGCACTAAAGGGTCTCGGGTTCAATTCTCTCAGTCAAGGGCACGTACCTGGGTTGTAGATTTGATCCCAGGCTCTGGTTGGGATGTGTGTAGGAGGCAACCATTCGATGTTTCTCTCTCTCTCTCCTCTGTCTCTCTCCCTCTCCCTTCCTCCTTTCTACTCTCTCTAAAAAGCAATGGAAAAAATATTCTTGGGTGAGGATTAACAACAACAACAAAACAAAAATAGAGACACTCTACATGAAAGGTATTGCCAGGTCCCAGAGAGAGGACATTAGGCCCTGATACATGTACTCAATGACCTTGAATTAAGAGCTTTTTTGAAAATTCATTCTGCAAAAGAGTGTCATGCATATAACAGATTAAGGTACTGAGGAAATCACAGAATTTCTGAGTCTAAATTTTGTAGATCAGAAAATAGAGGCCCATAGTAGGTCCCCAAAATTTCCTAGTCTCCTGTCTCAGGCAGCCCCAGCTACCTCATGTATTGCAAAATTTAGTCCACTTTACAGGGTGGAGTGCCATCAGCAGATTTCTGATTTTTCAAATTTTAGGATTCACAAATATGGAATTTCCTTAAAATGAAGTGCTAACTCTAATCATGGATAGATCTGATAGAATCACCTCATTACAACTGGTTGGAAAGGCCTCTCCCACATCTTCTGCTGCCCTGCAGGCCACCCCCCCCTTTTTTTTTAAACACATGCTTAAAACAGATATTCAACTTTGAAATATTTTTGATACCTGCTGATTTTTCTTAGAATGGCAACTGCTGTAATGGCCTCTGATGGATTTTTCTTTTTCTTTCTGTAACACCTCCATACTTTCAAATGGACACAGCAGAAAGCCTCATTCCTACATGACATTTGCCCTGAGTAGGAGGAACTAGAGAGTTTCCCAAGAAAGGCTTCCTAAAGCTGACTGGGAGGGCAATGGGGATGGAGGGCGAACACTTAGCTGCTGCCATTTGAGCCGAGTCCCATGATGAGACCTGCCTGCTAGACCCATGCCTTTTTGCAGGCCAGGTTTATCGCGAACACGAATCCCCACCCCACCTTCCCCGCTGCAAACAGACAGCAACACTTGCCGCTTCCTCAGACCACCCAACCTCCAGTCTCAGAAAGCCTGGGCTCTCCCAGGCCAAGGAGGCGTGGTGCAAAGCCACGCACCCCAGCCAGCCCTCCCCTCAGCGTCAGCTCCTACCAGCACGGAAGGGGGACCTGGGAGAGGGGCGGGAAGGGCGGCCAGAGAAGAGAGAAGGACACACATTGCTAACCACACTGCAAAAAAGGAGAGAAATGGAACTGGCTTGCTCTTCAAAGGACTTTCCTAAATAAAAGGATCACAATTAAAGTGCAGGAATTGTTAACAGAACTGGGGGATTGGGGAGAATATGAACAGCAAGGAGGAGTTGCTATAAGGGGACCTAAGGGAGGGATCTAGAGACTGGGTGGGCAGGTTCCTCTCACGGAACCTCGTTCTCTTCTACTCACCAGAGCTCAGCTGGTTGGTCTCTTAAGACCCTCTTTAGCGGAGATATTTTATTGATCTGACCAACGCTTCCCAAATCTGCCCCTCAGTTTCTAAGACTGAGTGAAATCTTCACTCCTGAGTCCTTCCTCCCAACAACTGGAGCCAGTAAGATTGTTAAAATCATCTTTTGAAGAGTACAACTAATCCTATACATACAGTTATTAATATTTCTTTAAAGCATCAAGCGACGACAATGAGTTAAGGACACGTTGTCATTAAATGGGCTAATGGACAGCTCTTGCAGAATCACTGGAGGATCTGGTTAAAGAGGCAGACTGTGTTTCAGTAGATCGGGGTGGGGCCCTGGAACCTGCGTGTCTAATGCAGGTGTCCGGGCAACGCTGTGGGAAATGCTGGCCTGGATTAAAGAAAAATAGAGACCAGTTAACAGAATCCTACCAGCCTGTGATCTCCTCCAGGGCACGGGCTGTGTTTTATTCAACTTATGTATCCCAAGCACAAAGTCAGACAGAGAAACCTGTGTGATAAATAAACGCTTGGTGAATGAATATATTCATTCAAAATGAGTCTCCCAAGTTCTAGAGTTCAGCCTGAGTACAATTTATATGCTTAGAGAAGGAGAATGCACCCAGTAAGCATCCACACCAGTAACTGTCCGCTCCTGATTCCTGGGGGATGAAGGCACACGCTTAGATGCACAGGCGCCTGCCCTGTTTAAGGCTGTGGGTTGTTAACTGTACGCTCTGTTGCATCTTTCACCTACCTTTCATAGTTGGTGACACTCAGTCATGCACATAGAGTGGAAACACAGTGGAACTTTCTGCATTTTACTAAGAGGCGCTCTTAATAAAACAGTGCTGGGCAAAATAACACGTGCAAACTAAGACTCTATTCTGCTTCATGAAGGTGTTAGCTGCAGCCTGGATACTGAATCTATTCTCTCCTCCTTTGTACCATGTTCTTTCCCCTGCTCTCCTCCACTCGAAAAGCGTATTGGCCAGGTCACCACGAGCTCTCTCTCTCTTTTTAACCGTTACTGTTGAAAATATTAATGTCCCCCTTTCCCCCCTATTGACCCCTTCTACCCCCAACCCTACTCCAGGCCTTCACCACCCTATTGTTTATGTCCATAGGTTATGCATATATATGCATACAAGGTCTTTGGTTGATCTCCCCCACCCCCATTCCCCTTCCCTCTAAGATTAGACAATCTGAACTCTAACAACTGTCTTTTCTAAACTGTCTAGCAAGCTAGCTGAGGATGGTTTCTCCTCACCTTCGTTTTTTGGTAGCTTCGAGAATGGTTTAAGCAGCCTTTTGCTGTTATCTTTCCTGTTTGGTGATCTTATGCAGAGCTTCCCCTTTAAAAAGTTAGAGGCCTGGTAGGTAAGCTCCTTCTTGGGAAAGACCACACGTTGGGCTAGCTGAGTGGTCGGCAAACTCATTAGTCAACAGAGCCAAATATCAACAGTACAATGATTGAAATTTCTTTTGAGAGCCAAATTTTTTAAAATTAAACTTCTTCTAACCCCACTTCTTCAAAATAGACTCGCCCAGGCGGTGGTATTTTGTGGAAGAGCCACACTCAAGAGGCCAAAGAGCTGCATGTGGCTCGAGAGCTGCAGTTTGTCGACCACTGGGCTAGCTCCCTTGCTGTCTACTCCCCGCCCTTGAAGAACTTTGAGAGTTTTACTCTGATTGGTCTAAAGTTTAGGGAGCTAGAGGTTCCACTGGGGTAGGAGAGGGGAAAGAAGGGTGGAAAGGGGATAGAAAATGAGAGGCTTTTCTTCATTTTTATAGTGTTTTTTTGCTTTTCAAGGATTCTGAGAACACAGTCTTTGCAGCAATTCATTCATTTCCTCAATCCCCTTCCCTCCTACCTATCTGATAAGGGTTGTTATAAATAAATTATTAATATACATGGAGCATAACTGACTCATAGTACATGATCATTAACCACTAGCAATTAATTTCATTATTATTTTTACTACTACATATGTTTTTGTGGTCTTAGAATTGTTTTATTCTGGAAGGGGCAAAATGGGGGGGGGAATGAGGGACATCTGTAATACTGTCAACAATAAAATAAAAATAAATTGGGTTTTTTTCAGACTTTGACCTAAGCTAGTCTGTTTTCCCTTTCAGAATGCTGTTTTCCACTCATAATAACAGTTATACTGGCTTTTTCTGATTAAAACAAAAAATAACTATAAATAAAAAACACAAACCAAAGACAAATGAAGTGTCGAGTGACACATGATGCATGATACTGACGGTACTGCTTCAGGCTTTAGTTTCTGATCTGCACTTTCTGAGCGTGACTTTGGGGACTTCGCCACCCTCCTTTGGTACTGATCAGTTTTCTGTTTGTAACTTGACGAGCAAGCTACAACTTGGTAACTTTAGCTTAGACATGCTGTAGTTCCAAAGTAAATTCCTCTTAGGAGGCACTGATTAAAATAAGCAGGGAATACTCTTTCTCTTCCTTCCTCTCCATTGGCCTCCTCCATGGAAGAGCCCTGCCTCCTTCCTGCAGTATCTTTACCACTGAAGGAGCTGAAGTCACCCATAAGATATGGCCAAAGGGTCACTGCCCCAATTCCTGCCTCCCTCCCTTTTCTCACAACTGGCCACAACACCAGATTACATCTCATGGCACCGTCTTCCCAGTCAGGAATCATGCTTTGTTCTGTGTTACTGAAAGCCTTGCAGAATGCTTGCTATTAAAAACAAGGTCATATCATGTCAGAAACGAGAAAAAAAAATTCTTTGAATTATATTAAAAAAAACACATTTTGAATATAATTCAAATGTCCTTGAGGGAAAAAAGGAAGCCAACGCCAAGTAACCAACGCCAAGTAGTCCCACAATGTGAGGCATTTCCTGCCAGTTAGAAGCTGAGTGGAAGAGGCAGCCATGTTTCTCCTTTGTTTGTAGTGAGTCTGGCTGCTAACATATTGCTTCTGGTGTGGAACTGAGAGGTGCCTTGGGGGAGACCTTAGCCTGTATTGAAAGACTCAGCTGCATCAGAGCCAGATTAGCTTCCTTTGGGAGGACCTGTGGGTGGGTTGTCTTTAGGACCACCACCTTGATCTATAATAATAAAAGCGTAATATGCTAATTAGACCGGACATCCTTCTGGACGACCTTCCGGACAAAGCCGGGGCTGCCCAGGTCCTGGTTGCCTGCCGGCGGCAGGAAGGTGATGCCTGTGACCTCGGGAGGGGTCACCTGTGCATTCAGATGTAGAATAAATGCACATTCATGCCATATCCATAGGAAAAGCTTGCACCACTAGTACCTTGGGAGTGGTTTTCCCATAGTATCCACCGGTTTAGTTGCTTTTTTTTTAAGTGAAAAGTAATGCCACTGAAATGACTCTATAATTGCTATTTCTGTTTGATGGAAAAACTCTTAAAGATTTTGTCACATACTCTCAGAAAAAGGGCACATGAATGTCTAAATAGGAAGCCTGGGTAAAGAAAAGGTAACAATTCTTTCAAAGATTAATCAGATACATTTGTTACATCGTGAGCCCCTTGATATGAATCCTCTGTGTATCTGAGGAGGGTCTGACAAGGACTTATGGTTCTACTGGCAGGGAGTCACCTGGGGACCTGTGCTGGCTGAGTTCCCGCACACCATTGCTTTCCACACCCTATCCATCTCCTGGCCTGAACCAATCATGGCAGACAAGCACAGAGCCCACAGTTCAGCCACATAGAAATATCGTATCTGCTCCTGTTTTCCTCTCTGATCATCTGGTTGCCTTTCCTACTCACCCAATTAATCAGTATAGCATGCTGGTCAATAGCAAAATTACCAAAAGAAACAAGAAAATTGTATCAATGGTAACAAATGGGCTTTATCTTAAGGTCCTATTAAAATGGTCTTTTTCTTTATTCATTATAACTTGCTATCTCTTTTCCCTGGTTAACCAGCTTAAACTGTACTCAAAACCCTAAATGATGCTCCCTGGCAGGCAGGGTGAAGTTGACATTGACTTGGGCAGCACCTTACCTGAAAACTGCCTGAAAGAGCTCCTGCTGACACCCACTCATGGGTCGCTTCTCAGGGGGAAAGGGCTCCAGGGGTGGGCTCTACATTTTAACTCCCGAAGCCAGGACCCCAACACTGCACGTCCTTCCCTGGGTCATCACTTCTCTGCTGCTGCCACTACACCTTCACCGCAAGCCACGTGGAGATGGCTCCTAGACATAACCCAAGGAGCCTTCCTGCCCCACTGCTCACCCCTGGCTCTCCACCTGTGAGGGTGTTGCACACAGACATACACCCGAGTGCTCTTTAAAGGAACACGTCTTTTCTCCTCTCCAAAGTCGAGCTATTAGCACGATAGTTCTCTTTCCAGGAAGCGGTGCTCGCAGCCTTTTGTTGAGAGATCAGCATGCACTCGCACATACTTCACAGGCTCCTCGGCGAGAGGAGGTCAAAGTCAACCACAGAAGGGGTTTGTGTGCCAGAAAAAATATTTCATAATCCTGAACTTCCTGTTGCACCCAATTAGGCTATGGAATTACTTTCTGATTGCCAGCTTAGTCTAAATATTATCAATTTCTACTGACAAGCCAACCTATAACAGGAAATTCAACAGAGAGAGTGTAGTCCACACCACATTATCCTTATCAGATGCAGTTAGTCGTCACCAAGGTTTGCACAAAGCCCAGTGACTCACCATCCAGACAGCTGGCATGGCCAATTTGCTTTATATATACTGCGGGTGGAACAGAAAGAGCTCCAGAGAGTTCATTTGTGCTTGAATTTTTGCTAAAACCTTGATAATGAAAATTACTAATGTCTAAAGGGAAGATCAGATTAAAAAATGAACAAAAATGAAATATAAGCCTAGATGTGCTTGGAGGTTACAATCCTGACCTTTATTTCGTGTCACAAACACAGGGTGGAACCTTCCATTTTTCCAATGAGCGAGCCCCTTGAGGACTCATCACCGCACAAAACTAAGCTGCCCATGACATCTCAAGCTCTTAGGAAACATCAATAGTCATGATTTGTTTCTTTAATAAAAAATAATCTAGCAATACTGATGCAGGTTTCCCATGCTACAAGAAGAAATGAAACACAACATAATGGAATGGAATGAGCGCTCCGTCTTCTAAGTCTACGTGTGGTTTTAACACATTCTTTCCTGTTGCCTCATACACTGTATTAGGAACCCCCGGAGACAGAGCAAGACACTGTAGGAATATGTTTGATATATAGTTGGATTAAATAACAACCTAATATATCAAACATATCACACAGAGGCCTGCAGAAAAGGCATCCAGGTCTGACTGAGCTCGAGACAAGGCAGAGTACTGTGGCTACGGCTGCAGGGTGGTCCCCGCAGCTCCTTCACCTTCTGTGGAGCACAGTCTGTCTGCAAGGGTGGAATCGGCACCATTAGCGTATCAGAGGCACATGCACCAGAGCTCCCGGCATTCTCATTTTGCCTTTATACCGTCTTCCCAAGCAAATGGTGGATTCAATAGTGCAAATGTGTTCCTGATTCATGTCTGGGAAATTCCAGGCAAAAAGAGATGCTTACATTTTAAAGGGCCTGAAGCAGGAATAAACCAGGAATCATCTTCGTAAAGCACAGAGGATTCTAGTTTTAACACAGGCAACCTGAGAATGTGGTGAGCAAAACAATTTAAACAAAAACATTGCCCGTCCCCAAAACTACTACTCACAGCAGTGTAAATGCTTCCCAGTTAGGGAAGGAAAGCGTGCTTACTCCCTGCCTAGGGCCTGGGTGCTGGGTGTGGAGGTAAAGGGTCAGGGATGTCCCAGCAACTGCTGACTCACAGTATCCTAAGTTTTGTTTTTCAGACTATGAGAGGGGATGGAGAAAAGTAATCAATCTCAAAAGATGAGTTGATATGGCTGTCAGAGTGGGATTTTCTTTTTTTAACTGGGGAAATAAGTCCCTTTATAAACGCAAGAAAGATATTTTTATTTCACGTGGATATTACCACAAAGCAGACAGCACTTCTAGACAGACACTAAAGCGGTGTGTGCTTTTTAATGATCTGATTGGCTTTATTGAATGATTCTAGGAAATAGAAAGGTATTCCCAAAAAAGCCATGGTTTTTCCCCAAACAGTTTTATAGAGAATATGAGCCATGTGGTGGGAGCTCTGGTCATGGGCAGAGGACACTCAGGTCATTCTAAAGCACTCCAGAAGCTCCAAGCACCCTTCCTCATAGGACGCTGGGAGCGGCCTAAAGTAGGCTGCCCCATAATGAAATGTAGGGACTCAAATCAACAGTTAGGCTACCTCCGACCTTAACCAAAGGATTCCTGGGAAGGGCCCGCTTGCCCACTTCAGTAGCTGTCACTAATTCAAGTGCTCTTATTTTGAAAACATAGATGCTCCCATCACCTCAATTCCACCGCTCTTGTACATTCCCCACCTGTCTCTTTCACATGCAAGTGATTTTTACAGAGCTGTAATCATAATGAGCATATATTCTGTATTCCGTTTCTTTTCTTTGTTTACTTTACACAATGCCATTAGCACCTTCCTTATGCTACCATCTTATCAAACCATATTTTTAATAGCTTAATAGCCGCATACGTTTCCTTCAAGGAGACATTCAGGCCACATCTACCCTCCCAATGCTACAAACCAGGACAAAAAGAACAACCCTTTCTCACACAGAACGCTCCTTCTCTCTGGATTTCTGCCTTAGGACAGATTCCCAGAGGTGGCATTAATGGCTCAAAGAGTATGGGCAAACCGAAAACCTCCCCCGTGGGCCTGCACCAGCCCCTCTGACACTGGGTAGGCCCAGAGGGCTGGTATGGACTAGAGCTGCCACCCAGAGCCCACACACCCTCTCCCAGCACAGCCATGGCCCTCTGATGCTGGCCAGGTAACCAGCCTCTGAGTCTGTGTCAGGAGAGCAAGGATGGTAACTGTGCTGCCTCCTGGACTTGTTGCCAGGACCAGGTCAGTTCATCCATGTTCAGTACCTAGAAGATTGTCTGGCACATGCCTGGCACACAATCAATGTGAGCTTTTTGTTTGCTTTCCTTTTTCTTGTTCTTTTTGCTAAGGCCATCAGCTCATGGTTCTATGGAATCATTTTTATTTCAAGCATTTTCCTAGGAAGTAGTAGATACAAGTCCCAGAACCTAGTTTCAGTGATGGTGATAAGTTACTGCTTACTAAGTCTTATTGTATGTTGGGCACTGTGTTCCTAAATGATCTAATTTGTTATAATGATCCTATATTGTAGGAACTCTTAATAACTTTGTTTTTCAGATCAAGGGTCATCAGGTAAATAAATGGCTGGCAGAGGGAAACCCAGGTTCAGAGACAGACAAGAACTCAAAAGGACCTGGCAAAGGACAGAGGGAGTGGGATGGATGGAACAGGAGCTCTTGGAATATGGTGACGTTAACGTTAAGTCAGCACTAGGCTCATCCTCAGGGAGAATGAGTGTCAGCTGACAGGACTTCACTAACAGACAAAAGTTCTCCCAAGAGAAGCCACTGCAATAAATCACTTAAGAAAAAGGAAAGACAAATTAAGCATGAAGCCTCTAAATATTAGTCGATGGTTGCTGTTTGCTTCCTAAGCTGAAAGTCCATTTTCCATTCATGATTAGCTTGATCGACAAAGCAGAAACAATGAGATAGCCAGAAAATGGAGTGGCGTGTATAGGAGCCCACGCTTAGCTCTCAAATTTGTTACAAAAAACTCAATCTCAGACAATCCAAGACCCTCAGGTCAGAGGCCAGTGAAGAGAACTCTTATTAACCCCCACACCAGACGCCAAAACTCTTATACTACATCTTAATGAGAGGTTTTCTTAAATGCCTTTACCAAGTCTAGAGTCACTGTTAGGAGATCAGGTCTAAGAATTCCATGGTTTTAAGAATGTTCCCCAACTTAGTGGAGTCACTCTATGCTCATGTGTATTTTATACACAGCACTGATCCAGGCACTGCTTTTGAGCGATTTGGTGTATTCCAGTGCCCAGACTCCATCTTTTGCTCTTAAAAAAATGTAGAATTTGAGGCATAACTAAACTGAGGGACCCAACTGTTTTTGAGGGGAAGAATTAGATTTTATTTCCAAATGTATTTGGGTCCTTGGAAGGGAGGTGAGGTTACAGGTACCAGAAAGGACTTGGTTGAATAGACCAAAAAAATAAAATAAATAAATAAATAAATAGGCCTCCTCTGGTTCTACTATCTTCTCAGTGAAGATAGCCACGGGGGTGGGGGTTGGGGGTAGGTTACAGCTTCTTAACAGGGTTGGGCACTGTCCCTGGACAGCACTAGCTCACCATCCTTTTTACTTAATAATTGTCCTCCCTACTGTCCAAACTTAAAGCCTTTCTTTCCTTTAATTGCTGCTTCCCTTAACATAAACTAATGGTCTTAATTTCTAAACATTTATCTAGACAACAAATATAGCTGGAGAAAACACACCATCCAATCACAGTCTCCAGCATATACAGAAAAAGGCGATTATTGGGTGCACTTTTGAGATTCACATGGCCAACGAGAGACTCGGTGTGAAAGGCACAGAAACCAAAAAATTGGAGGGTGACAATCTCACACTCAGTAATAAGAATCCAACACCTGCTTTATATATAAAGGAACTAAATCAAGATTGTAAATGCCCGATTCCTCCTCTGAATACCCAAAGGTATTTTTCTGGCTGGTTAACCTGAAAGACTCACCCACTGGTTTTTTTCCGTACCCTGTTAAAAGATGCTGGGCAGGCAGAGCAGGTGTGCCGCTTGCTAGGCTAACCACTCAGAACAAGACAAGCTCCCTGCAGCACTCCCAGCTTCATGGCACAGCCATCCACCTGGAGACCTACTGGCATCAGACAAGCAGCCACACATGGACACTCACTTTTGGCTTTGCTCTTGGCTTCAGTTGCTCTAACTTCTTAGCAGCAGCCTCAATGGATGCTGCAGCCCCCAGTAATTCTGTTTCTGCAATGACGGTTGGGTCTTCTGGATCCACCCACTCTGTTCCTAAAATCAGTCCAAAGAGGGTCATTCATGGTAGCTGCAGACCTCAGGGAAGTGGCTAAATTACAAACAATATCTGGATTTTCATGCAGAGAAGTTCCTGGAGCATACCAGCTGCACTGTCCTAAGGAAAGCACCCTCGAGTTCTCAGAGATCAGCTGGGTGCAGAGGAATGCCTGCCCGATCCTGCTTTTCTCACCCAGTTGCAGGTACAGCCCTTCCACAGGAGCAGTCTCATTAATGACAGTTTCAAAATCAAGATCTCACAGGCACAGCCAGCATGAACATGACTCTGACTTCTAAATTAAGGCCATGACTGTAAGCAGGCATCCTCAGGAGACTCGAGACTATGTTGAGCACAAAGAGATTTACTCCGCTCTTCTCCTGGGCACTCTGATGAATGGCCACTCACCTCAAATCAAACAAAGGGAAACTGGAGAGAAAACCTTTCCCTGGTGAGTTGATTGCTTCTATGGAACCGTGAAGGGGTGTGCCAACAAAGTACACAAACTGCACTGTTTTCTAAATGAAGGGTATTATTTAAATAAGAATAAATATTCTGATGAATGAAAACACAAATGAAAATAAGTGGCCAGAATCCCCCCTCCCTTTTTTTTTATGGAGTCTTTAGGGTGTGTCCAGACTCTTAAAAGAGAAGTGGGCAGTTCTAGATGGATATGCCATTGAAGTAGAAGTCCTTAATGTAAAGACTGGAGAAAAGGTTTGCTTCAGGAGGATATTTCTTTTTAGATCCAACTCTGTTTCCATTTGATTTTTTAAGGAAAAGTACTTCCCTATATTCCTTCTGACTGCATAGGCCTGTGTGGCTGTGTGTTTTCTCTGTTCAGTTGGCTGTACTAGCTCTGCCATGGAGTGGTGCCCCAGAAAGGACATGAGAGGAAGCCACCTACCTTTCATGGCTTCTGCTGCCTGAATGAGCTCAGTCACGGCGCCAGCGACTCGCTTGGAGAGAGCAGCCAGCTGGTGCTTGAGTTCCGGGGTTGGTTTCTGAAGGACCTGTGGGTGAAGAACAAGCCAAGTGCATGAGGAGGACGGCAACCATTGTGACAGGAAGCACCCTCACTGGTGGACACAGCTGGACATCCTGGTCTTAGGTTGTAACTTTGCCACCAAGTGACTTCAGAATCTTGGGGAAAAGGAAAAGTTGGGAGCCAGGGGTTTCTCTAAAGTCCCTTCTGATATACTTCCTTAAGATTCTATGGGAAACAAAAATCCTTAGTTGCCTTTTATTGATACCATCATTGTCTTACATCTGTACTTTTATTTGTACATAAGATAAATATATGCACCTGAAAATTACCCAGTGCTACCTAAGCACACTGAGTGAACACAAAAGCCGGAGGCTATGGGTCAGCTGGTACTTGTGACAAAACAGCCAATGTGGAACCAGAAAGAGAAATGGATGACTCAGGTGGGATCTTGGGGACAAAATTGGCAAGAGAGCCACAGCAACCAACTGATCAGGAGGGTTGCTCCAAAGGAACAGTCCGTTTCCAGCGTTTTCACTGCAGCCTCACTGGGAAGGCACGAAGACTTTCCCTCTTCTGAACTAGTTCACAGGTTTCAAAAATGTTTTGCTTTTTTGTATTGTTCTCCCCCTCCCCCACGATGTTATAAAAAGATATTGAAACTCCAACCCCAATCCAACTTAAAAGGCATCCCAGCTGAATTCTTCCCCAAGTCCTTCAAGGTGAGAACTAAGAAATGGGAGGAGCGCTCCCTACTGGCCTCCACCGGGATTTACATTCTGACTTACATCATCTTGTTCCTTCCTAATTTCAAAATTCCTCTTCCAACATTCTTTTCTGCATCTCTTCCCACATGCAGTGGTAATCTTCAGGTTCAGAAATGTTTAGACATGCTGGAGAAAAGCACAACTGCTGTCTCTCTAGACAATTTGGAGCCTCTGAGCAGGGGATGAGGTATGGGCATGGGGATTGGATAGGCCTGTGTTTGAACCTGGCTTTGCCGGCTACTGGTTTGCAACACTGGGTGGATTACTAAACCCCTCAGAACACTTTTTCTTATCTGTAACACTGAGGTAATGCTGCCCCTCAGGGCTTCCATAAAGTTCAAATGCAGTAACACATGGGCAGTACCTTGCACAATGAGACCCCACAGGAGTTCACTGAATGTTAATTCCCTTCTTGGGGTCCCATTCCCTCTTTCACCCAGCCAGGTATCATACTCATTCTCGGGAGTCTGGAAAAAATGCCTTTTGGACCCTGGTCATACCATTTCATACCATAAGAGAAACATGATAAAAATCTGGTGCTGGGGTTGTATTTTGACCAGCTCAAACATACCAGCACCTAGAAGACATTGCTTACATACTCAACCTGATTTGTCAAAGATTTTAGAAAAACACCTCACATGCCTCTATTCCCACCCTCCTTCCTCTTATAATCTTTTAAATTTTATATTTGCTACTGTTATCCTCATTCTCTCACCCTAGGGTTGACACATATCACTATGAAGAAATTAAGAACTCAGTACAGACTTGTGAAGAAATGAACAGATAAATGGAGGAGTGAAAAAGACACCAACACACTGTTGGAATAATTCCTAATGTGGTGGCTTCCTAGACCAGTTCTGAAACAACACTAGAACAATGGAGAGGTTGAGAGAAGGGTTAAGTGCTTTTTGCTTTCTAAAACAGCTATGTAGGTTCCGGAGTCAACGTGCCTTTGCAACCTTGGTCCAATTACTTATCCTCTCCCTAACCTTTATTTACCAATTAAGTGATCATAACAGTTCTTTTGTTATAGAGTTGTGATAAGACTATATAGAGATATATAATTTAATATATAATTTAGAACAAAAGATTCACACGGGATGAGAGTGAAGGGATGGCAAAAAATTTTCATGCAAAGGGGAATGAAATAAAGCTGGGGTAGCAATACTTATATCTGACAAAATAGACTTCAAAATGAAGGCCATCACAAGAGACAATAAAGTTCACTACATAATACTAAAGAGATTGATTCAACCAGAGGATATAACATGGTAAACATATATGCACCCAATATAGGAGCACCTAAATATATAAAAAAAAACTTCTAGAGGACTTTAAGGGAGAGATTGACAGCAATATAATAATAGTAGGGGACTTCAATACCCCACTGACTTCACTGGATAGATCTCTCAGACAAAAAATCAACAAGGAAACAGTGAATCTAAGTGCCTATAAAAATATGTCTAAGATCAGATGTATTTAATTGACTCTTATGGAACATTTCACCCCAAAGCTGCAGAATATACCTTCTTCTCAAGGGCACATGGGTCATTTTCAAAGATAGACCACAAGTTAGGACATAAAACAAGTCTTCACAAGTTCAAGAAGACTAAAATCATATCAAGTATTTTCTTGGATCACAGTGGCATGAAATTAGAAATCAACTAGAGTAAAAATACTCAAAAACATTCAAACACATGGAGGCTAAATAGTATGTTATTAAACAATGAGTGGGTTACCAATGAGATCAAGAAAGAAATCAAAAGCTTCTTGGAAAAAAAATGAAAATGAACACATAACAACCAAAAATCTATGAGATACTGTGAAAGCAGTCTTGAGAGGGAAGTTCATAGCACTACAAGTTTACCTCAAAAAGCAAGAAAAATTATTAATAAAATAAACTATCTAATCCTATAACTTAAAAAATTAGAAAGAGAACAACAAAAAAAGCCCAGAGTAAGTAGAAGGAAGGAAATAATAAAGATAAGACAGAAATAAATGACAGAGATTAAAAAAACAATATTAAAAAATCAATGGAACCAACAGCTGATTCTTTGAAAAGATAAATAAGATCAATGAATTTTTAGCTGGACTCATCAAAAAATAAAGAGAGAGGACCCAAATAAATAAAACCAGAAATTTTCTTGTCCTATCCAGTGTGTGCCTATAAAAGAGCCTTTAGTTCTGATTAACTGTTTGGAGCTCCCTTCTATTTGCTAGGTGGGATGCTGCTCCATTCATGAACTGTTCAATAAAGCCAGTTAGATCTTCAAATTTACTTCATTGAATTTTTGTTCTTTAACAATATAGAATGTTCTTAGCAGCTTTATTTGTAATAATTAAAACCTAGATACAACTCAAATGACAATCAACATGTTTATAAATAAATTATGGCACATCCATATGATGGAATACTATCTACAGTAATAAAAGAGTAAGATGCAAATTGACCATACATTTGTGACGCCCACCAGCCAATCAGGAGTGAGTATGCAAATTAACCCAAAAAAGATGGCGGGTTAATTTGTATACGCAGGCACCGAGTGGCCGGGGGCGGGGTGGGATGCTTGTGTCCTTGCCATGGCCTCTGGGCAGCATGGGAAGGCGGAAAGGTGGCTCCGGCCAGAGCGAAGGCAGTGCCGGCAGCCAGGATAAGGAAGGCCCATTCTTGCACAAATCTTTGTGCATCGGGCCTCTAGTTTGTCAATAAAAGGTGACAATTTATTAATACACACAATATGGATGGAAAGTAAAATACTGATGCTGAGTGAAAGAGGCCAAAGAGGAGCACATGCTATATGATTCTATTTATTGAAAAGTCTAGAAAATACAAACAAATTTATAATAACAAAAGCAGATCAGTAGTTGCCTGGAAATTTTGAGTAGTGATGGATCTATTAATTATTTTGATTGTTTTGGTGCTTTCACAGATGTATTTATATGTTGATACTAAAATTGTACACTTTAAACACGTTCATTGCATATTAATTATGCCTCAATAAAGCTGGAAAAAATTAAGGGTGTGGTGGGGAGATTGACATCACCTAAGTGGAGTGGTGAATGACTTCTGTCTTTAAAAGAGCCTTGATGGAGAAACAGAACTGCTTCTGTGGACACCATGGCTTGCTAAGAAACAGTCATATGATAAAGTACCCTACTGAGATAAGGCAGGAGGGAATGAGTTCTATTTTTATTCTGCTATTAAATCAATATGATTTCTAATAGCAGGCAATGGACAGAACCAAATTAAAGTTCTGCTCCTGGAAGCAAGGGTAATTTTAACCCTGTCAAGGATCTCATATTGTGGGTTTGCAGCAATATTGAACCGTGATTGCTGCAGAGGCCAAGTGGCTGCCTATAAACCCGCAGTACAAACTTTATATGTGACACTGCTGAAATGGGCATGCCTACTGCTTCATAAAGCAGCTCCAGAGCAGCAAGGAGATGGTGCTGCCCAGATCAGATCCTATTATTGCTGATCGCTAACAGGATTCTCCAAAGAAAAGGATTCCCCAAGGAGGGGTTTTCAATTTGGAGCCTCAATTCCAAAAGGATCCAGCTGGGTGTTTGGGTCTGAGAACCCTTTCAACAGCTTAAGGGCCCTTGTGTGTGTGTGTGTGTGTGTGTGTGTGTGTGTGTGTGTGTGTGTGTGCTTACGTTTCTTTGATAAGAGTAGGGGAGGCAGAAAATGGGTTTCAGTTCAAGGGGGCCCAAGATCCACAAAAGGTTGCACCTTGATATTCACGGGGGGCTGGGGGGGTGGGGAGGAAAATGGGATTGATAAGGGCTATAAAATTCATTTTTATTTATAGATTTCTTTAGAAAATAAAGTTCTGAACCAAATGAAACAAACATTAACAAAATTAGTTAATTACAGATGGTGGATACATGGCCGTTGATCTGACTTTCTGCATTTTTTTAAACCTTTTCTATAGTAAAACTAAAATATACAGACCAGGCAAACAAAGTTAGGAATCCTTGATGCCAGGATATTTGAACTGAACAAGGCTAAAGCAGCATAATGTCCCAACATATTTATGTGGCCAAATTTAGGAAAGGCAGCCCACTAAGGAAGATCCAGGAACCTCCTGGTACCACCTGAAAAGTAACATCAATTTATTTCTGTAAATTGCTGGATACTTTCCCTGAACCTTAACTTCTACTTTCCTTTTTTCCATTTGGTAAAAATTAGACAACTACCTGTTCTTTCTTCAGCTTCAGGAACCTTAGTAATGTTCTTTGATCAATTAAAACAGAATTCGAATTTTCAAGTGACCGGGGAGGGTTGTCAGAGTTCTGATGTAGGTAGACTTTCTTCTCAGAATGGTGATACTGTGATCATCTCATTATACGTGGTTTCCCCATACAGACGAGAACGAAGAGGGCAGGATGGTGGTGTCTCTGTGTGTGTAAATCTCTAGTTTTTAATTGCCTTTTTATTCACCACCCTTAAACAGCTAATATAATCTTAGTATTCTTTTCTTCTACCTTAAAAATAATTTCAACAAAAATCTGATGTCTTCTCTAAACTGGCAATTTGGCTTTCCTATCCTGGTTCTGTCCCTCAAAGTTCCCTCAGAAATAAACACTGGTGGACTCGACCTCACTATGGTTTCCTGGGGAGTAGGAGAGAAACCAAGATGGCGGCATAGGTAAACACCTAAACTGCTGCCTCGCACAACAATTTCAAATCTACAACTAAAAGACAAAACAGACATCATCCAGAACCACAGGAAGGCTGGCTGAGTGGAAATTCTACAACTAGAAGGAAAGAGAAAAGCACACTGAGACTCAGAGGAGCAGCAGGAGGCAGAGGTACTGAAGTGCGCGCGTGTGTGCATGTGCATGCGCGGGGAGGGCTGGCAACTGAGTGCGCAGCTGGCTTTCTCAAGGTGGAGGGAGACAAAAGCTCCCGACTGCACTGAACTCCAGTTCCGGGAGAGACTCTGGGGACCCAGACTCATTTGGGGAGAAACTGGACTGTTTGGCAGCGGGCGGAACTCAAGGGCGGCTTTCTCTCAGAGGTGCTTGCAGCGATTACCATGGGACACTGACACACAGGGGCCTATTAGGGCAGGGCTGATGGGAAACCAATGCTGTCTACTCTGCCCTGAGACTCCGCCCCATCCAAGCTGAGCACAGAGGCTTTTGTAAGTCTTGTCTCATAAGGGTATCTCCAGCATAGAAGTTCTCCCAGCACAGACACAGCTGATCCTCACAGCCAGTTGGCCTGGAGGTCAACTCCTCCCAGTGATACCAACAATAATCCAGGCTTAACTACAACAAGACTGTGCACACAGTCCACAAAGGGGTGCACCAAGAGTGTCCACCTCAGGTAACTGGGGAGGCTGAGGCACTGGGCCCTATAGGACATCTAGCACACGAAGCCACTCTATCAACTCAGGGAAGCAGCCAAAATGCAGAGACAAAGAAGCAGATCACAAATGAAAGAAATGGAGGAAAGCAAACGACTGGATATAGAGTTCAAAACCACGGTTATAAGGTATTTCAAGAATTTTCTAGAAAAGGCCAATAAATTTAGTGAGACCCTTGAGGATATGAAAAAGGGCCAACTAGAAATTAAGCATACACTGACTGACATAAAAAATATTATACAGAGATCTAACAGCAGACTAGAGGATCGCAAAAATCAAGTCAAAGATTTGAAATACAAAGAAGCAAAAAACACTCAACCAGAAAAGCAAAAAGAAAAAAGAATCCAAAAATATGAAGATAGTATAATGAGCCTCTGGGACAACTTCAAGTGTACCAACATCCAAATTATGGGGGTGCCGGAAGAAGAGAGAGTGCAAGATACTGAAAACCTATTGGAAGAAATAATGACCGAAAACTTCCCCCACCTGATGAAAGAAATAGACTTACAAGTCCAGGAAGCACACAGAACCCCAAACAAAAGGAATCCAAAGAGGACCTCACCAAGACACATTGTAATTAAAATGCCAAGAGCAAAAGACAAAGAGGGAATATTAAAAGCAGCAAGAGAAAAACAGTTAGTTACTTACAAGGGAGCACCCATATGACTGTCAGCTAGCTGATTTCTCAACAGACACTATGCAGGCCAGAAGGGAGTGGCAAGAAATATTCCAAGTGATGAATAACAAGAACCTACAACCAAGATTACTCTACCCAGCAAAGCTATCATTCAGAATTGAAGGGCAGATAAAGAGCTTCACAAATAAGAGAAAGCTAAAGGAGTTCATCACCATCAAACCATTATTATATGAAATGCTGAAAGGTATTCTTTAAGAAGAGGAAGAAGAAGAAAAAGGTAAAGATAAAAATTATGAACAACAAATACATATCTATCAACAAGTGAATCTAAAAATCAAGTGAATAAAAAATTTGATGAAGAGTCGCAAAGGGAGGAAAATCCAAGATGGCGGTGTAGGTAAACACCTAAACTGCTGTCTCCCACAACAATTTAAACTGCAACTAAAAGACAAAACGTCTATCACCCAGAACCACGGGAAAGCTGGCTTAGTGGAAGTTCTACAACTAGAAGGAAAGAGAAAAGAGCATTGAGACGTGCACGAGTGCTGAAAAGCTGAGGTATGGAGGCACGTGATCCGGGCTGGCGGTGGGCGACTGGGTGCGTTGCTTTTTTCAACCCGAATGGAGACAAGCCCCCGATTACTCTGAAATCCAGTCTCTGGGGAGACGCAGGGGACCCAAACTCCTACGGGGAGAAGCTGGACTGTCTGCCAGTGAGAGTGGCTTGCTTGCAGAGCTGCATGCAGGAATAATTGTTTACGGCACTGGGGCACGGGACTCCAGGACGGACGCCGTCGGGGACAAAGAGCCAGCTAACTAGCAGCCATTGCTGTTTGCCACGACCTAACCTAGTGATGCCCTGAGACCCCGCCCGACACAACCTACAAACCCACCCAAGCTCCAAGCAGCCGAGTTAGCATAAGAAAAACCTGCCCTATCGCAGCTTAACCTAGAAAACTTGCAGCCCGGGTCAGACAGCTCCAAAACCTCCAAACCCCAAGCAAAGAGGAGAAAACTGCAGCTCTCACTGTAGCTCCTGCTGAGTGGCCTCAGACAGTAGCTGACCTGTATCCCATTGGAGATCCAGAAGCCAGTGTACCTAGTGGTCAGTGTGAGACACAAGATTTCAACTCCTAACATCCATAAGTGACACATTCAAGAGGTAGACTCAGTGAGCACCAAAGCCCCACTGAAACAAGTCCTGCCCCATAAGCGTGTCTTCAGCGCAGCACTTCTTCCATTATAGACACAGGGAGTGCTCACAGCTAATTGGCCTGGAGGTCAATTCCTCCCAGCGTACTAACAGCAATTCAGGCTTAACTACACCAAGACTTTGCACTCAGCCCACAAAGGGGTGTACCAAGAGCACCCACATCAGATGATTGGGGAGGCTGAGCTACTGCCCCCTATAGGTCACCTACCACACAAAGCCACTCCATCAACACAGGGAAGCAGCCAAAATGCAGAAACAAAGAAACATGTCATGAATGAAAGAAACAGAGGAAAGCAAACTACTGGATGACATAGAGTTCAGAACCACATTTATAAGGTTACTCAAGAATCTTCTTAAAACCGCTGAGAAACTTGATGAGACCTTCAAGGAGCTTAATGAGAATGCCAAAAAAATGGAAAAGGACCAGTCAGAAATGAAGCATTCATTGTCTAAAATAAAGAATATACAGAAACTCAATTGTAGATCAATGTACCCCAAGAATCAAACCAAAGATATGAAATATGTGGAAACAAAAAACATCCAGCCAGAAAAACAAAAAGAAAAAAGAATCCAAAAATATGAAGATAGTGTAAGGAGCCTCTGGGACAACTTCAAGTGAACCAACATCCGAATTTTTGGGGTGCCAGAAGAAGGGAGAGAGCAAAATATTGAAAACCTATTAGAAGAAATAATGACAGAAAACTTTCCCTACCTGGTGAAAGAAATAGACTTACAAGTTCAGGAAGCACACAGAACCCCATACAAGAGGAATCCAAACAGGACCACACCAAGACACATCATCATTAAAATGCCAAGGGCAAAAGACAAAGAGAGAATATTAAAAGCAGCAAGAGAAAAACAGTTAATTACCTACAAGGGAGTACCCATACGACTGTCAGCTGATTTCTCAACAGAAACTATGCAGGCCAGAAGGGAGTGGCAAGAAATATTCAAAGTGATGAACAGCAAGAACCCACAACCAAGATTACTCTACCCAGCAAAGCTATCATTCAGAGTCGAAGGTCAGATAAAGAGCTTCACAGACAAGAAAAAGCTAAAGGAGTTCATCACCACCAAACCAGGATTACACGAAATGCTGAAGGGTATCTTTTAAGAAGAGGAAGAAGAAGAAAAAGGTAAATATAAAAATTATGAACAACAAAATGACATCAAATACATACCTACCAACAAGTGAATCTAAAAATCAAGTGAATGAAAAATCTGAAGAACAGAATGGACTGGTGAGTATAATAGAATCAGGGACATAGAAAGGGAGTGGACTGACGATTCTCAGGGGAAGCAGGTGGGAGGGGTGCGGGAAGAGATTGGACAAAAATCTTACTCCTATGGATGAAGACAGTGGCGGGGGGTAAGGGCCTGGGGTGGGGTGGGGAATCAGGTGGAGGGAAGCTATGGGGAAAAATAAAAGAGGAACACCTGTAATAATCTGAACAATAAAGATTTATTTAAAAAAAATTTGATGAACAGAATAAACTGGTGAATATAATAGAATCAGGGGCATAGAAAGGGAGTGGACTGACAATTTTCGGGGGGAAATGGGTGTGGTGGGTGCGGGAAGAGACTGGACAAAAATCGTACACCTATGGATGAGGACAGTGGGGGGGGGGGGGAGGGTAAGGGCAGAGGGTCGGGTGGGAACCAGGTGGAGGGGAGCTATGGGGGAAAAAAGAGGAACAATTGTAATAATCTGAACAATAAAGATTTATTAAATTAAAAAAAAAAAAAGAAATAGACACTGGTTTCCCTGCTTGTGCATCTCCACTTTCCTCATTTCCTGTCAGTCTCTATCAGCAGTGCTGTGGCTCGAGGGCCTCTCCTTGAGGAACAACCTCCCTTGCTCTCAGCCTCATCTTTGCCTGTATTTCTTTTTTTAAAAAATATATTTTATTGATTTTTTACAGAGAGGAAGGGAGAGGGATAGAGAGTTAGAAACATCAATGAGAGAGAAACATCAATCAGCTGTCTCCTGCACACCCCCCATGGGGATTTTCCTGCAACCAAGGTACATGCCCTTGACCGGAATTGAACCTGGGACCCTTGAGTCCGCAGGCCGACACTCTATCCACTGAGCCAAACTGGTCAGGGCTGCCTGTATTTCTTTGAAGTCTGTTTGGAGAAGGAGTTAGGGGCTAATAATGTGAAATGTAAACTCACTTTTAGCAGCAGCTCCAAGAAAACTACCAACATCCACCGTTTAAGTGACAGAACATTGTCACAGGGCCTCTACAATTGTTAGCAACCTGTATTATCCTATGTTTGTGGTAATTCCCTGGAAATGGAGGCTGTTTTCTTCCTATATTTTTATTAGGAAAATAACCCCAAAGAGTATGTCTAATTTTTTAAACAGAAAAAAATGAATACATGAGCGAATACGTGCACGATGACATTTTAGTCATGTTTCCTTGGAAGTAAGAACCATCATCACGTGTCATCAAGAGGCAACAACTATCCTTGCAAAAGATGAGATGATTTTTTTGTATGTTTCATACCAGTTTTGATGTCCTTTAGCTTTTCTTCCTAGTAATGATTTCATTTTAGCACCAATTACCTTCACACCCCAAACCTCAACCCAGCCGTGGAGAAATAGGACATTTAAATTTCTATCATAATTACAGGTTGCAATGGCAATAATTGCATAGAAAGATGAAAAGAAACTTATGTGGCAGGTTTTTAACAGACACATCCACCACCCAGGTTTGCAACAGAAGATTTAAGAATCCTGCTTCTCTGGAAGGAAGAATTCATAACAGAAAACGAATCTATTGAATAATAATAGATCTGGTGGCCCAGGGTCATAGACACCAATAATTCTAAATTCTTAAAAAACTACCAGATCTTTATCTGTTTCTGTACCTATTGGTAGGACCTGGTGAAGCCCAAAAAATGGATGTAGGAAGCAAAGTGGCAATCCCTGAGGATGATATTCAAAATCTTTGACCAGAAAGAACTTTCACAAGCCATTCCTAAGTATCCCTGCCCATACTGATCTGTCTGTTATTCAAACATGTGGACAAAAGAGAGCTGAATCTGTGGCAGCCTTTAAAGCTGCTTGGAAACCCTCTTCTGTGGCGTTCCAGGTTCCATATGATAAACAGGGTCACTCAGCCTGCTCTAGCTGCCCGCCTTGTAAATGGCTCATCCACTGAGATTATGGACCCATAAAAAGCAGAAAATGGGATGGGAGGACACAGGCCTAACTGAGCATTTTGAAAGGACCCCGGAGCAAAAAGGGAAATGAAAATCACAGAGCTATTAGCTTTACGGCTCCAACAGCTCTAAGGCCAGAGAACCAAAATAACACAGTGGCCTCTCAAACTGCACTCCTTTAGGGGCCCATGATCAAACACTGGCCAAGAAATCAATGTTTCAATTGTAATAAATTGGAACACTGGAAAAGAGATTGTCCTCAAAGGCCTTATGCAAACTTTTCAACATTAACTCAAATGTTCCCATATCAACCCCCAAGGATTCCCCCATATGGGCCCTCCCACAGTTAACGGGGCTCTGTGGCATTCTCCGGTAAGCTAGTAACAATACAGCAGGTCCTCAAATAATGTCGTTTTGTTATAACTTTGATAAAAAAATCAATTCCCAGCCAAGGACTCTATCTGTGTGGAGTTTGCATGTTCTTCCTATGTCTGTGTGGGTTTCTCCAGGTGCTCTGGTTTTCTCCCACATCCTGGAGATGTGCACATTAGGTGAATTGTGCTATCTACACTGTCCCAGTCTGAGTGTGGGTGGATGTGAGTGACCGTACAATGGAAGGGTGTCTTGTCTGGGGTTGGTTCCTGTACCCTGAGCTGCTGGGATAGGCTCTAGGCATCTGTGACCCTGAACTGGAATAAACAAGTTGATAAAGAATTATCTGTTTTTATTAATCTTTCTTAAATGTATGTATAGCTCACAGTTCTTTCAATGTTTAATATTAGAAGTGTTTGGATCTTTATTTGGAAATGTGATGATGTTTCTGGAATCAGAAATACCACAGGAACTCAACTTTTGTTTATATCACTTAGCCTCTAGTACAATTGGTTTCATTTTAAATCCTTTTGCTAAAAGTTGCAGTTTCCAAAAGCCTACTGACAACATTAAGTGAGGACTTACTCTACTTTCCCAGGACAGCCAAGGGGAAAGAAAGTAAAATTACTTGAGCTGTGCTTTCTCCTTTAAACTCCACCCTCACTGGACAACAAAATTCTCAGAGTAAAAAGGGAGTTTCCATAATGGGGATATCTAAGAAAGTTTAGAGAGAATTTTACCTCAATGAGTACAAATGACTCTGGGACCTTTCACTGAAAAACATTCCTTTTTTGGCTCTGTAACCCAGCACCAATCAGTAGGGGGAGGCCTCCTTTCTAAATTAAAAGGGATAACGTGTTGTTTCCAATAGAAACCTCCCTTTAGAATTTCCTGACCAGCCCGAACCTAGTCTTTTATGTTCCTTAGTGTCTCTTCTTGACATAGAAGAGGAAGAATTCCAACAAAGGTCCCCTAAGTTAATTGAAGTGCCTGCAAATCTAAGGACTGCCTTTTTTTTTTTTTTTTTAATGTTTTTATTGAATTTTTTTTAGAGGGAGAGGAGGGGGGAGGAATAGAGAGATAGAAACATCGATGAGAGAGAAACATTATCAATTTGCTGGCTCCTGCATGCCTCCCACAGGGGATCAAGCCCACAACCTAGGCATGTAACCTGACCCGGAATTGAACTGGTGACCTCTTGGTTCCTGGATCAATGCTCAACCACTGAGCTACAGCGACTGGGCTAAGGACTACCTTTAAAATTGACATTGGAAGAATAAAAAGTGCAGAACCTATAGAGACTCAGGTAGATATAACTAAACCTCTCCCTAAATTATCTCAATATCCACTGAAGCCTGAGGCCATACAAGGCTTCACACCCATAGAAGACCTAATTGCCGGGGGCTAACTGTTCTCTATGCTGAGAACAGGATGGTGATGTGTCCAGGATTTGAGGGACCTGAGAACTCTTAATAACATACAGATCCCTTGGTTCCCAGTTCTAACCCCGAACACTGTTGTCGTCAAATTCCTCCAGACTCAGTGGCTCACTGCCGCAGACCCCTGTTCAGCCCTCTTCGGCATCCCTGAGGAGCCCACAGCCAACATCTACTTGCCTTTACACGGAGTAAGTGACCGTGTACCTGGGCAGTCATGCCTCAAGGGTACAGAGGCCCCTCTTAGTTCTCCTAAGTATTTCACCGAGATTTAAACATCCTCCAGGTCCCAGGGAAATCGGCCTTTTTACAATGTGTAGATAACCTCTTGCTGAGCTCAGTTACCAAAGAGGTGTCCATGGAAGATTCCATTTATTTGCTGCAACAGTTCACTGAAAAGGACACAAATTCTCTAAGGAAGCATTTCAATGATCTTTAGACTGTTCATTACCCAGGTTGTGATCTCAGTGCTCAAGGAACACAGCTGTCTCCAAAAGGAATGAAGCTAAGCCAAGGATTTCCTAGACCCACAACTAAGCAACAGCTTCGTGGATTTCTAGGCTTGACTGGTTACTGCCGATGCCCTCACAGTGGCAAAGAAGCTACTTCCCCCTTAGGGTGTACCTTCCACAATTTCCAATGATCACTTCCTTGGGAAAATCATGTGAGGCTTGATGGAAAGATTTGCAAGGTTCTCAGAATTATCACTGTCTTCATCCCCCTTGGTCGCCAGGCAAGGTAGAAAGAGTTAATGGGACCCTCAAACTTAAAATCTTTGAATGTGCTGAAGCTCCTGGACTCCCCTAGCCTACCGTATTGCCTTGGGTCTTGCTGAGTGTTCACAGTACCTCCTTTGGGAACCATAATCTCACTCCACACAAGACAGTCACCAGCAGACCGATGCCTATTGGTTTTCAACCTTCTGTTGATCCCTTGCTATGTCATGCTAGTAGGACCAGCTGCCGTTAAGTTTCTAATGCTCCAGCTTATCATCAATAGGTTAAAGATGCCACCCCAGATCCCATTTAAAAGAATCCTGTTGGTCACAGCCTAGAGCCTGGTGACTGGGGATTCTAGACACATCATCAGAGGAGCCCTCAAGCCCCAATGAAGGGACCTTACAAAGTACATACTCCCGCCCACTGATGCTGCTGAGCAGTAGAAGGCCCCGAGCTATGGGTCACAGCTAAGGAAGGCTCCACCTGACATTACACAGACACTGCACACCTACAACTCACTTTGACGAGGAAGAGAAACAGCTGACATCAGTGCAGACTGCTTCCACCCAAGGCACGGGATCAAGACTGCACACTGTAACCAAACATGAAACCCTTTCTTCTTGTCTCTTTCCTTTGCTCCAGCCTTGGCTTGGAAAGATGATGCCACCCATCATCCCCATCTCCCAGACCATTGCCACGGTGGGGGGTTTACCTGTCAGACTTGGGACTTGTTATCAAAACTCCAATCTGGCCATGAACAGTGCACAAGTGGAGGAGGACAATGCCTGGCAGGACTTTGTCCTCAGCAGTTATCATTCTCCTCAATGGCTGGTGCATAACAGGCCATGCCTCTTAGGTTATCCAACTGTTCACAAATCCGCACAGACACAGTCCTGGGTCAAATCCCCCGAGTTTACACTGTCTAGTTAGAAAGGAGCTACCATGATTCAGAATTCACTTCCTTTGGCAAGTCCCTACTTCCCTAGTTTGAAATAAATAAAAATAAGGCTATAACCAGGATCCACTCCTTTGCTCTGAAAACATTGCAGAATCCACTGCTAAAGCAACAGTTGCCCAACAAAAATCCTTTCAGTCTCTGTCCCAAGTTGCTCTTAACAACAGAAGAGCCCTAGATTTTCCTTTAGCTGAGCAAGGAGGTGCCTGTGCTGTGGCCAGCATGCACCTGGATTAACGCTTCTAGCGAAACTGAAACTCAGTTATGTAAGACCACGGAGCAAGCCACCTGGCTTAAAAAGGTGACTCCCTCAACAAGGTATTTCGAATTTCACTATTTGATTTTGACTGGTTTGGGTCTTGGGGACTATGGCTCCAAAGTACATTCCAAATACTAGAAATTACCCTTTTTATGTTTATCATCATAACTTCTCTGGCACATTGTGTTCTCTCAAAAGCTCTAAACACATGTTTGCAGCCACTAACCACCAAGCAAATGATCTACTTAAGATTGGATTGTCAGGGAAGGAACAAAGAGAAGGACAGTCTAAAGAGAATGAACCTGGTTTTTTCCCAGCTGCCAATAAGGTGCTCAGTTCTTCCAAGGAAGCTAAGGCCACGGCGTTGGGGTGAGGCCCTCTTCATCCTGTGACTAGCACTACTCCTGGCAGCGCTCGCCCAGCACTCTCCCTCACCATGGCCCCTGTCTTGGAGCTCGCCTGCATCTACTCGGCCCTTATCCTGCACGACAATGAAGTGACGGTGACGGAGGACAAGATCAATGCCCTCATTAAAGCAGCTGGTGTAAATGGTGAACCTTTCTGGCCAGGCTTGTTTGCAAAGGCTCTGGCCAGTGTCAACATTGGGTGTCTCATCTGCAATACAGGGGCTGGTGGACCTACCCCTGCAGCTGGTGCTGTACCAGCTGGAGGTCCTGCCCCCTCCACTGCTGCTGCCCCAGCTCAGGAGAAGAAAGTGGAGGCAAAGAAAGAAGAATCTGAGGAGTCTGATGATGACATGGGCTTTGGTCTTTTTGACTAAACCTCTTTTGTAACACTTTCAACAAAAGCTGACCTCTGGGGCAGGAGGGTGGGGAGGGGGGTGGGGGGAGCGAACCTGAAGATGTAACCTGTGTATGTCATAGGGATTAAGCAAAATCATCATGACCTGTGACTATCACACCTGTGGCTCTCACACAGGGACTCTGAAAGCTGCCAGAACTACAGAGCTGGAGCTGAGTGTGGTGCTGCTGCCTTCCATTTGATCATATCTCCAAGTCAAGCTGAGAATCTGATCAAAAGGGAGGGACTATGACAGAGAAAACCCCAAACAGGCCCAAATGGAGTTCCTGTGCCAAAGCCATGACACCAAAGCAAGACTTAACATGGATTTAATTGCAGTTTCAACCGTCTCCAGGAATGTAATCTCAATCAGTCTGGGGTCCTCTGGTCAGGACCAAGGCGGTAATCTGTCACGTAGGAATTCCCTTCCCTCTGAGGAGGCAGAGCACTCTGCCTGGAAAGGCCTTGGCCTTCCCCGACTTCCCTCGTTCTAAACGTGCTCCTGGGGGAGGCAGGCACAGACGCGCACCCGATACACTTTCTGGTCTGGCCCTTAGGGTCTGTGCGGGGGGGTGGGGGTGGGGGGTCAGGGCAAGCCACCCTAGGAACTGGGAGTTGGTGCAAGCCTGAGGCTGCCGTGTGGGCCATCTACCAGCCACAGCCACAGCTACAGCCACAGCCACCACACCCTTGCCAGAGTCTTCATTTCAGCCTTTTAACCCGGATCCACGCAGGTACCCCAGGCAGATGGAAGGTCACCAGAGGAAAGGAAGTGTCATTCTCAACGTGGTCTAAGCCATTCGTCAAGGACTAGAGGAAGTTGGGAGAGTCTAGTAGGTCACCCGCAGCACTGGTGATATTTTTCCTAACTTGTTGTGGAGGCTGGTGTGGCTCTTTCAGGAGCCTTCTGTGTCTTCATGGGACAGACTGGGTCTTCCAAAGAGGACCTCCTGACACTTGTCCCCACCTGCTCTGTCCCTCACTCCGTCTAGCCCCCTTCCATGCTAGTTTTGCCTCTTTGGTGCAATGGGAGAGCCAGGCCCTTCTGGACTCTTCCTGCCGCTTCCCCAGCCTGCACCTGAACCTCAGTGCAGTTGCGGCCTCGCACTCAGAGCCTGAACAATGCCCTCGGAGGGGTTTGGCCAAGGAAAGGATTGTCTGCGCCGAATGAGCTCTTCTCTAGCCCCGGCCCACGCCCCCACTCACCACCAGGACGTGCTCCAGAAGGTCCAGGTAGCTGAGGGTGCACTCCGTCCCGTACCGCAAGGCTCTGGCACGCACATCCTCGCTGACATCAGGGTGGAAAGATGCTTGCTGGAGAGAGAAAGGAGCGTTGACACCTTAAAATGGGAAGAGCCAGCCGGAGGACCAGGTGGGGTGTCCAGCCCGGCAGTGTCATATAGCCTGGATCCTGGATTCCGGAACTCCTGCTGCCTCACGTCGGTGACTTCTGAGAAACCTGCCCTGACCCCCTGGATAGTGGGGTGGTCCTCTACCGTCCCCTGCCCCCCACCTCCACAGCAGGCTCCTTCCAAGTCTGTGTCTTGACATTTTTAGTGCCCTGGAGCCAGATAAAAGCAAGTGAATCTGGTCCCTCTTATCTCTTTTTCCCTTTCTCTCCCTCCTGCACCCCACCTTTTATGAAATGTAAGAAATTCCCCAGACACTGAGAAGTTCAGGAAGGATACATGATTAGGGCTTACGCAGGAGATGTGCGGCCCCAGGGTTAGCTGCGTCTCCTCAGAGCTGTGAGAAGTCCTGCCGACCGCTCCCTGTTCACAAGCTAATCGCGGCCAGGCCCTCTCACTGTGACCTGACCACACCGGGGTCACAGTGCATCGCCCAACCAGACCCCTGGCTCCTGGGAACCTTCAAGCAGCGAGCTCCCCAGAACCCTCGGGTGCCTTGCATTATACAGGCCCAGATAAGCTGAGCAGGACGTATGGGGAATGCAGCACTTGGCGCTTTTCCCGTGTCCTCGTGCCCTGCCGAGGCGAGTCATTCACAATATATCATTTCAGATGGCACACCCCCTCACGGGGTTGTTGGATCAGCTACAGAATGCCCAGCTGAATTTGAATTTCAGATAAATAATGGCAAAAGTGTAATGTAGGTAGGGGACACCTTATTTTTAATTTGCTAAATCCAGCAACCCTACCCATTTAACGACCTTTCTTCCTTTCTATGTATTCTTGTATGCCCTCTCAAGTTCTTTCCCGAACTTGTGAGGGCATACAAGAATACATATAAAACTGTAAATAAATCACAAATCAGGACACACAGGAATCACACATTAGGGTAACAGGTCAAAACGGACGGGGTATAGTAACTAACGGGGTATAGCTTTCTTCCAGTCAAGCTCCCCATCCTAGGATGGGGTGGGGGGTGCTTGTGGAACATCTGTGGGCTCTCCCCATACCTGACACCCTGCCCCCACCTCCCCGAGAGAAGTAGTGATAATTCAGGGGCCAGCATCTGTCATTCACGAGTCCAGTTTTACTCATCTGAGGACAAACCGGCCTCGGAGGCAAGAGCCATGCCATGCCCATAACCACAGCTTAACCATGATAAGAGCCACGTTCTCCACTGCCACTACACGGTATCATCCTCGTTCCCGTGTCTCCAGGTGTGAGGACAGAGCCCCGTGTCCGCTCTGGTGAGACACACTTGGGGAAGACGCAGATAGCGATGCTGCCTAGTGTCACCTCCAGTGGCTGACGAGCACGGCCTTCTTTCAGGGCCGTGTGGGAGCTAAGGCTGAGGTGCTCTTGTCCACTGCTGCCGGCTCTGTAACTTGGCAGGGCATTTTGGGAGAGCAAGCCAGCAGTAATTAAAAAGTCCTACCATTTTACCCACTAAATTCTAACTTCTGGACGTCTTGCCTAAGGAAATAATCCAAAACATAGAAAAAAACAGATATGCCCAAAGATGTTCCTTGCAGTAAAGTTTATGATTAAAAAAAAAAAAATGCAGACAACCTAAATATCTGATGATAGGGTAAAGATGGTATTCATTAACAGAGTATTTTGTGCATCAAAAGCATCAGTTGCATTAAAAGCATCAGTTATAATGGCTCATAGCAACATAGAAACAACTATCTAATGTTAATTGTTAACAGTAGATATAAAATTGTATATAATGTAAACCTATGCACATGGAAGTAAGATCAGAAAGCAGCAGAATTAATTTAGGATGTAGGGAAGTCTCCACCTAAGGAATCAGTGTAATCCTTCCTTCCTGATAAAATGGGTCAGTATATAACCTACTGCATTTTCATATCTGCCCTGGATTCCCTGCTCAGCCTCACACGGCAACCTGGCCCACTGCTTGGCACAAGGGTTCCTTCTCCATCCACCATTCAACATCCCTGGTATGCTATATATCCCTATTGCATGCACCTCACTTCCTTTCTGCAAAGGGGTGGAAATACAGGAGACCAAAGGAAATGTAAGTGTCAGCCTGCTAAATAAATCCTACCCCAGCAGGAGCCTCAGGGCTTAGCAGTGACGCTTGTCAGCAAGCCTGGCTGTTGTTTTTGTCCTGAAAAGTCAGGATGGCCTGATCCAGGGAGGAGCTGAGGCTGGGACAATGAGTTTTTTAAAACTTAACCTCCCCTCCTGCAAACAGAGGAATGTGTATGAAAAAAGAGACTTGAAAATAAGAGCTGCTTGCCATTTACAGCTTGATCATTTCCCTCCAAATGCCCCCTTTTCATTTTGTGCCTATAATGAAGACGAAGTGCCTGTCGCTGCTCAACCACAGTGACCCTGACTGAGCATGGTGGCTGGGAGGCCACGGCAGCAGAGACAGACTGGCTGCGAGCTCAGAGACCTGGTTTCAGTCCTGGATCTGAGAGTAGGTAGCTGTGTGACCTCGGTCATGCCACTCAATCCCTCCAAGCCTGTTTCATCATCCATCAAATTAGGAAAATTCCCCTTGCCCTTCCCATCTGGGGCCAAATAAGAATATAAATGACAACCCTTCCAAAACTGCGAGGTGCCCTGCATGCACATCTGGGTGGCACTGGGGCCACACCTTGCTAGGCAAGTACTATTCTCTGATTGAGACTGGAACCCCTTTTGGAGTCATCATTTTCTGGAAGGCCGATTCCATTAAGCACATCAAAATGACCAATATTCATGGCCTCAGAAGAGAGTCTAAACTCCCTGGTCCCTCATGAATGTGACCCTATGACTTTGCCACCCACTGCCCCCACCCTCCATCACGCCCAGGAGAACAGTAAATTGTCTCCCACACGAGGCCCTTGCACACCACCTCCAACTCATCCTAACCCTTCTGAGGAACCATCAGGTGGACCTTGCACCCGCTGCCCTCACGCCCCACGCTGCAGTAGCTGCAATAGCAAGTTTTCAACTTCTGTGGTCTACCCCCTGCTCACCATTGCAGGGGGTTACCAATCAATCACTGAGCAGATGTCAGAGTCCCTGGGGCAAGGCTGGTGTTCAACGGATGTAGGGGATAGAGAGCTCTCTCTTATGGCTCACCTTCTTAATAGAAAAAAAAATAAAGTGAAGGTCATGAAGCTCAGGTATCCCCAGCTCCCTTACAAAGCCCTGGCTCAGGGCAGCTGCCCTAGTTATCTATCTGAGAACCAGAAGAGTTTCTCCAAAATGCCTGGCACAGAGAGCAAAAAGGCAGTTCCCCAACGTTCTATTGTTCCTCTAATTCACTTCCTCCCCCGATTACGGCAGCACCCTCCTAGCACAGAATGGATGACCTACGGAGGCAGGAAAGGGTACAGGCCGGCGAGGGAGGCAGCTTTCATTTGGAGGGCCTGGAACAAAAGGCCACTGCCCCCATTTCCTGCTGTCAGACTGACCTGCACTATGCTCTCATCTGTTAAGGCAGAAGTGAGCGCGGCTAAGTCAGCAGGGCGACTCCATCCCTTCACATGCAGAACTAACTTAGAATCTTTTTCCCTCAGGCTGAAGCGCACACGCCTTCAGCATGCATTTTAGTCCAGACTTCAAGGTGCTGAGCTGCTCCTGTGTACAAACCCTGCCCCTCGCCTTCTCCAGACTAAACCAAACAAGTCAATCATGACAGAGAACTATCCATCCATCTAGAACAGCACCAAGGAGTTTACCTTGCAAGCCATCAGCATATCTGACACCGCTTTCCGGCTCAGATTAGCAGTGGCGATCACGTCCTCCTGTCTACACGAGTTCCCAGCTGCTACGGCTTTGGCTGTTGCCATGGTGATGCCTTTCGTCATCCTTATAGATTCTTCAGGTGATGATGTCTTCTCAGGTACTTCTTTTGACTGAAACACCTGGAAGTTAGAAATGGAAGAGGTGAAAAAAATAAAAAAAGGAAGGACAAAAATAATTTATTCTTTTCCGACCAGGCTGCAGCTCAGAGTCTGAAAACTGAGCCAGCAACAGGAAGAAAGCAAAAGGCAGGAAATGAGAAATTTAATGTGAGCACAGTAATATCGTTCTTGCTTTCCAGATTCTAGCATGGATCAGACTTGCACACCTATACTCAGCATTTAGGAGAACAATGAGGGCAGAGCGATGCACCTATAGCATTAACCCACGTGTCTGTCTGCAAAAATGGGTACTCAATGTTTGTAAACCATCCACCCCAGGGAAGGTGGGTCTGTGGCTTCCCATGCCCAGAAACTCTGCAGTCCCAATGCTGGCTGACCTGGATGCATCAATCTGGACTCACCTCTCTCTTTAAAGGGGTGTGGGGCTGGGGGAAATGAAACATTCCGTTTCTTCTATTCTTGGCCTGTCTTACAAATATAACTGCATAATTGTGTGGAGGTGTTCATGTGGAGTGTACCACAGTGACACTGTGAATTATTTAACCACACATCTCACACACACACACACACACACACACACACCCCTCCAGAGGAGCTGGAACAAATTAACCATGGCAAATTAACCATACCTCTTCAAAGGTCCACCTGTCAGTCAAGCCAACCCGTTCATGCTTCCAGCCCACCGGGCTTGTCTCCCCACCATGAGTGCCTAGTGCTCTGGCTGTGTGCTGAGTGTTCACCTGTCCCTGCCCATGAGGAGTCCCGCACCAGTTGGGGCTGCTGTGTTCAGTCCTGAGCAGCCACGTTTCAGCAGGGAAGTCTTCCCTGATCTCATTTGAGAAAGGGGGGCCCAGCCATTATCCTTGCCACATGCTAATCAGTGTCAAATATCACTTCCCCTAAAAATGGGCAGCTGCAATTAAGGCAGGACCCCACCCCCCAGGCCCAACCCTGAAGGCTGCACTGGAATGAAGGCCACACTTACAGAGCCCTCCACAGGAAGGTGGCCCTCCTGGCTCATGCTTTTTGGAACCTCCTGTGTCCACTTCAAATCTGGGTCCATTTGAAATCACACTGGGATACTTAGATTGACCATGTGTCTATAATTTCCCAGGAAAGCTCCATATTTCAAATTTTCTCCCAATGCCATTATTAGGCCCACTCACATCTGTCAGAACATGTGTCCAGATGTTGGTAGGAAAGCCCCAGCCCACATGGGCAGGTAAGTTCCAGGTAGCAGTACTTAAGGACACCACCTGTATTCCTTAGCACAACATTAACCAAGGTGGGTTCATTAAAGACAGGAGAAAAGAACACCAGGCTCCACCACCAAAGCCCAAGAGAGCCACTCATTTCCACTGCTGACCCTCAAGGGCTGGTGACCTTCACAGGTGACCTTCTAACGATGCAGGACAACTGGCAGCAAAGGCCAGTCCCTCATCCCCACCTCCAAAAAGAAGTTGAAGCTGTAACCAGACCTCCTATTAGAAAGAACTCTCGGTTTGAAACACTCATTTCTAGCATACTTCTGTTTCCAGGGATTAGGGCAAGTCAGTCCAATCATCACGGAACCAAAACAACTATAGGCAGACATCCATATCACAGTAGCACCAGGACCCCTTCTCTCAGCAACACTGGAGCCAGGCAAGAAAGAACACAGGGTGGACTTCTCTGATATCAGACACTTCAAGAGAAGGGAACCGAGGTTTAAAGGGCAGTGTTTCAGGTGAAGGCATCCAGGTTCTTCTATTGGCAAATTTCAGACTCCAAAATCCACACATGAGCAAGAGTGAAGTGTTGCTGGTTGTAACAGGAATCCAGAGGGGCTGTGAGTGTGGCTACACTATTGTATAGATGATTAAAACTCAAATAACTATACTGACTTTTCCCTTTGCCAGGAATCTCCTGTAATGCTTTGGTTTCATGCTGCAATTTTAGTGTCATTAAACCTGAATTGTCCTACATGATACATTTCAATTGATTCCTTAATTACAATTATAAATTGATCCTAACCAAATTCTGGGGTGGACAGTACCAGGTTGGATTTCGGGCAGGCAGGGGAGTGAGCCTCCCTAGTTCAGGCGCTCCGGGTAGAACTTCTTTATCCTCACAATCTCAGGAAAGCCTGGGCTGGTGTCAGCTGTTGGACATGGGTGCCCCAGGGAGGTGATGTTGGCTCCTCACCGTGAGCTCCTGCTTCATGTACTCGATCGTGGCCTCAAGCGCCCGGGTGCCCCGCGTGGCCTCGTCCTCCACTGCCTTCACAGTCTTGAGAAGGGAGGTGACATTGGTCACCATCACCTGCATGGGAAGAAAGGCTGAGAGGAAACAGTGCACTGAGGGTTCATCCCTACCCCTTCTGTTCCAGATCTGATGCCATGAGCAAAACCACCTTTCCTTAAGCAAGAAGGGAGCTCCGATGTGCACCCTGTGCTTCTCTCCCCAGCACTCCTCCTGCATCCTCGCCCCTAGTTGGGGCTCCACTCTACCTTGGCAGCCCCCTTGAGCTGGTACATGGAGGGGTCATCGGCAGGCTTGCTGGCAGCTCCCTTGGTAGCACCAATGAGGTCTGAAAGGGCCTTGGCCACGTCTTTGATGGCGTTGATCAACACCACCTGAAAGAGCAGGAAGCCCCAGTGAGCAGCACCCCAAGCAGTCACCTATTGGCTTCACCTAGAGCACGTGCCCAAGGGCAGACTGGGGGCATCTGGGTGTCTAAGTCGGTGGCTCTCAAACCTGCAACTCACAGAGTCCTGGGAGCCACCCTTGGGCATTCTGATGCAGGAGTCTGGAGGAAGATCCATTATCCAGACTTTGAAAAGCTCTCCCAGGCTATTTGACATGTTTACACACCTCCTAGAGGGCAGCTCTATGGACATGCTGCCTACGGAAAGAATGAAGGTGGCTAAGCAGATACCTGAGAGGCAGCACCATTCACCTGTGCTCTCAATTGGTGACCAAAAATGCTGAGAACAAAATGTGAGCCTCATATCCCGGCCTGCAAGGCCTCCCTGGCCACCCACCTGCTTTGGTTTCATGCTGCAATTATCTTCGGCTTTGGTTCCTAGATTCTCTGACTCACTCAACATGCTACAGGCACATGGGTCTTTCCTCTCCACTGGAAGGCCCAACCCATCCCCCATTCAGGGCCTCCGCTCCTGCTGTTCTCTGTCCGGACCGGACCTGGCTCTTTTCATCCTGCAAGTCTCAGCTCAAATGTTATGTCCTCAGAGACCTTCCTGGACCACCCAAACTGAATCCCGGCCACACTCATCTACACCCGCACCCACACTGCAACCCCATCAGCTTGCCCTGTTTTATTTACTGCATGTATTGGCATGTAGAATTATTTTAGTATTCATTCTCTTAAACACCTCTGCCTTCTCCCCTGACTTGGATGTAAACTTGGATGTAAGATCCAGAGGGCCGGCCTGGACTCCTGCCTGTGAGTGTACACTCAGAACAGGGCCTGACACATTAGTGTGCACTCAGCACGTACTCGTGGAATGAATGAATACACAGGTGTGTACCCACAGAACATAGTATTTTCCCTCTTCTAATGGAACACAGACTGTCTTTCAGTGTGCTGGACTTGGAACCTGAAGTGGCAGCCACACTCAGGGGCACATGACAATGGGCATTACATTAAACCAGTGGTCGGCAAACTGCGGCTCACAAGCCACCGGGGTTTGCCACTCTGTTGACTAATGAGTTTGCCAACCACTGGGATAGGGGCTTAATCACAAGGAACAACAACAGCCTGTAATTATTGGAATCGAGAGTCTAGTTCAGTGGTTGGCAAACTCATTAGTCAACAGAGCGCAAACCGGGGCTCGCAAGCCGCATGTGGCTTACGAGCCGCAGTTTGCCGACCACTGCATTAAACTCTTCTAGGTCCAGGTGCTACAATTACAACTCCTACTTCAATAACAACAGCAACTTCACTTAATTGAAGGCAGTGCTCTGGGGGCTGAGCCATGCACCGTACACATATTATCTCATTCAGTCCTCACCACTGCCATTTCAATTGGGAACTAAAATGCTTATGCCCACAGTCTCAGGGCTTAGGAGTGGAAAGTTGGGATTTGAACTCTGGTCAATGTGACCCCAAGGGCATAGTCTTCACCTCCAGACTATATTACGCTTTACAGCTCTGGCTCCTACAAATGAGCTCATCAACACCAGCCCTGCCCATCTCCCTGCACTGCTGTGATGATGAAATGGACAATGTACATGGAAACACATATTAGAAATTGAGAGTCCCCGTCAGCTGCAAGCACAGGGACACTGCGATTTCACAGCCCCCTTCTCCATCCAGTGCCTTCTCACCCACAGGATGTACGGAACCGTGGCCAACCTCTGAAACCAGGGCAAGTTGGGCTGTGATGGGGCTCGTGGGGAAGGGCTGATATGTGGGGACCTCACACTGATTCCTGAGACCGTAACAGGGAGAGGCAGAAAGAGGAGGCTGAGGGACAGAAGCATCAGAGCTGCCACTATCCCACCTGCCCTGTCCCATCCCTGGTCACTGGACAACTGGCTAGAAAGTGGGGACATTTCCCTCTAGAGATCTCATTAGAAATTGGAGCTTTAGGATATCTAGACCACTTGGGAGTTAAGACTGAGAAATTCAATACATTTCTCTATTCAAAGATTTAAACAGTTTCTGCTCCTAAAGTTGAGCCAGGCTTGGAGAGCGTGAGTTCCCACCCAAAGGATGCATTTTTAAGCTTTTTCTTCCTCCACAGGGGTAGGAACAACACTGCAGGCAGGGATTTCTGTGAAGACTTCGACTTGCAAAGGGCAGCTCTGATGCTGTCAGAGAGAAATCCAGCAGGAGGAGGAAAGCGGCCACAGGTTGCAAGGTTCCCTCAGGGCGCCAGGCCACATGGGAGCAGAGCTGGTGGCCTTGTGCGCATCAGAATAGTAACTGTCGATGACCCAGGCACAGAATAGCGGGGAGCTCTCTACCCATGTTGTCCAAATGGGACAAACAGACTGGTTTACTACTCCATTGGCTTCATCAGTGAAAAGAAAAGTGTCTACATATGATGGTGCTGGGATAGAGAGAACAGAGGGAATGTAAGTTTTGCAACTTGGCTGTTAGTTTAAAAACAGGTGAGCATACTATCAACAATAGAAAGTATATTAAATAAATAAATAGATAAAATAAATACAAAAATCCAAAAAAAAACCCACAAACAAACAACACAAAAACACAGGTGAACATATATTTGATATGTTCTGGGAGCTATGTTTGGGGCTTAGGTTTCAAAGATTAATAAGCTGTGATTACTGTTTTTGATAGCTGACAGTCTAGGCTGAGGGACATAGGCAGATAACACCAATGAAACTGCTATATCAGGGCAGAGTATAAGAGCACAGAGCCCTTCCCTACCCCTCCACTTCTCTCTCCCACTTCAGAGCCAAATTTCTCAAGTAGGGTGTCTACGGGTGCTGGCTTTGTTTCTTCCCCTCGCCAGGCTTCCCTGCCACTCCACATAAACAGCCTTGGTTGGGGTCACCACTGCCCTCCAGTCACGTGGGCCAGCGGCCAGCTCTCAGACCTTTCCTTTTCCTGACTCCTCAGCCATCGCTGGGTTGGAACACTCCCCCTTCACATCAGTCTCCTGGCTCTCCTCCTAGCAGCTGTACCTGCTTCTCCATCTCCTTACGCATCTCTTTCTCCTTAAATGTTCTTAAATCGTGCATTCCTCAGGGCTCCGCCTGAAGCCCCCTTCTCCTATGCACATATTCCCTGCTCTGGGGTCACAGTCTGTGTGGCAACCACGCCTGAATCCACATCCCTGTACCTGAGCAGGCTCATGCCCACACACTAGCAATGCCTGCATGTCCCTCTGCCACTTCTAATTCAACATGCCCCAAACGGAACTTACCTTCATCTCCCACCCAAGCCAGCTCCCTCCAGGGAGCTCCATACGTGGAGCCACCCCCATTCACCGATCTAGCCTGAATGTGGAGTCAGCCCTGCCCCTCACTCTCCCTTATCTCCAAATGCTCACTGCATTCGATTTTGTACCAAGCCTGGCTGAGTCTTCTGCACAGATCCCTCTCAAATTTGTTGGCTTGACCCCTCCCTGCAGTCCATGCCACAGTCCTGCCTGGATAAGGTTGTCGTACTGTTCCCAAACCACGGACACCCTCACACACACACTGTTTGCTTCCAAGTTCCCATTTTGCCTTTGGCTTCTTCTGAGGCCTGGTGTCAGTGTTTGTGGGATTACCAGGACCCCCCATTTCCCAGGCCCACCCGTACCTGGGTCTCGGGGTCATCAGAGCCCAGGCTGGCGGCCCCCAGCTTGACCACCTCGGCGAGCTGGGTGATGGTGGCTGCTGAGGACTGGGCTGCCTGGGCCAGCTTGTCTGGGGTGGATGCGGCTCCAGACACCAGCAGTTTGGTGTCTTCCACCAAGGCCTTGGCCGTCTTCAGAATGTTCTCCCTGGAAGGGGAGAGCAGATGGTAGGGGAGAGACAAGGGCCACGAGTGGTTACTGACAGTGGGAGGGAAAGAAACCCTTCAGGGGGGCTTTTTGTGAAAGGGCTTTGAGAAATCTTGTTGAAATCAAATTGGATGGCCACATTTCTGGCTGCTGGGCAGCATCTCCACAGTCCAGCCCCACCCAGGAGCCCGCACCTGTGGTCTGCGAAGGTCTCATTGTTCTCTGCGTTCAGGGTCCCTGCAGTCGCAAACATGATGGTGGTGTCCAGGTCGGCGATGATCCCAGACACGGCAGTGGCAGCGGTGATACATGCCTGGGTCCCCTTGTTCCCAGCCTGGAGAGCTGACAGCACCAAGGATACCTGTGGGCAGACAGGGAATGTCAGAGGGAGCGGAGGAAACATAACCCAAATGTGCACACAGTCTGAAAACCCTGAATTCTTTCTCTGGGAGTCGATGCAGCTCCTGGGTTAACAGCACAGTTTGGGGTCAACACTTCAGTCTGAACACCAGCATTCTTGTTAGCTGGTTACCTAACCTTGGGTAGGAGGTTTTACTTCTCTAAGTCTCAGTTTCCTCATCTGTAAAATGGAGCCATTACTTCTTGTCTATCAGGATTGTTGGCAGGATTGAGTGCAGGAAAATGTATGTACAATGTCTAATGTGGAACTTGGCACACGGTAAGCGTTCGGGAGAGGACCGATGCTATCATTTAGTTATGATTATGTTTCTGAACCCACAAGCAGGGACACAGGATTAGGCTCCTGTGAAAGGTGTGGCCATTTCTGTCCCCTCTCATGAGGATTTCTGTAGACCAGCCCCCTCGGCTAACACTCATCGCTCCCTCCCTTGGCAGCTTCTTTTTGTTTTTATTTTTTATACACCTTTACATATTCTTCATTTTTAAGTAGAAGGGTACCTCTTGACTGAAAATTCTCCATAATGGAGCTCAGAGGGGTCACTCTATGTTACCTCTACCCCAACACTCCCGAGTCACCTGCCCCCGAATCATTCCAGTGACCTGAGGGTCCAGCAAGTTGGCTAAGGTGTGCATTCCAGCACCTTCTGTGTCAGGAACCCTGCCTTGCCACCTGACATGCCCACTCCAGTAACACTCACTGTTCCCAGAGCCACTCCTGTGATACATACCTGACCCCACCACACGCTGCGTACAATCCTCCCTGGCTGTGGGGAGGAGTTGAACAGGTTCAGCTTCTCCGGGACTCCTACCACACTCTTGCCAGCTCCTTACTTCAGCATTACAGCTCCTACCACACCAGCCAGCTCCTACTTCCCAACACCCTCGGCTTCTCCCGGCTCCCAGTGGTTCTGCCCTCTGTCTGCAACCCCCCTCCCCTCCTCTTCTCCAGCCACTGATCTGCTCATCTGCCTTCCCCACTGTCCTCTCCTGGAGAGATGGCTAGACCTCCTGAGGAGTCTACACACTCTGTCCGTGCCCTCAGGGTGGCCTGCTGGCCACTGATCATAAACAGTACGAATGGGCCTGTGGAAGGAGGCCCTGAGGCCAGAAGCTGCCACATTAATCCCTGAGCACACACACTCACCATCCCTGACCATGGCTGACACAAAGAGGAGTCTGATGTGTTTTGTGAATGCATTTTTAAAGCACGCCGACCAGGACAGGCAATGACAGCATCCGTGCGAAGCCCAGAGTTTGATCATTTTCTCCCTCCAGTGCAGCTGAGGTCTCAGCAGAGGCCAGGGACAGTCAGACAAGAGGGGCAGAGAGCCCGCTTCCTGAGGAACCACCATGTCCCAGGACCAGCCCACAGACAACTACTTCCCAAGTTAAACGCTGCTGTGTCCCACCAGGAAAAGGTGAGTCAGGCTGGCTCAGAGTTGGCCTGGGAAGGAGGGGTCCAATTTCTGGAATGAACTCCCAGAGGACAAAGGCTGAGGCAAGTAATCAGAGTCCGGGAGGGGCCTTCTCAGCCAGTGTGAAAATAAGGGTCGAAAAATGTGTCCCGCCCACTGCGAAAGGTGTGCAAGTCAGCTGGGGTTTACTGAGCATCTACTAGTCACTACACTAGTCACTAGGGGACCAGGACAAAAAAGTGAACAAGGCAAGGGCGCATGGCTGGGGCGAGTGACACAAACACACCGAGACGTGTGCGAAAGACACAGAGGGAGGGGGAAGGGAGAGCAGGAGATCAGAAGGGCCAAGTAGACGGGCTGCTCTCTCTGCTTTTGATCCTTCCCCAGGCGTCCTCCGTCAGGGCCAGCTCAGGAAGACGCGCTGCCTGGCCAGGCTCACCAACATCATGCCGCTTGATGAGGACCCTCCCCTGCCCTGCCCTCCCTTCCCCCAGCTCCTGCTCCAAGGTTTTCTACTGGGAAACTTGGCAAGAGTAACTTCAATAACAAGGAAGGGCTTTCAAAGGAGGGAGAGTGCCTTCCTGAGCTGGGAGACTTGCTTCCTCATCCTGTGGAGTCCAGGAGGCCTGGATGGTCCTGTGGGCTACGGGAGGCGGCCAGATCGCAGCCCCAGAGAGGGGCCACCTACAGAGAAGCCTCTGTAGGGCAGCTTCCAGGTGAGGGGTCCCCCGCCCACCCCTCAAGTCCTATTGCCAAGCTTCTAAACAGGGCAGAGCTCTGTGTCCTAAGAAGCTGAGTGCAGGAGTGGGAAAGCCGGCCGAGTTGGGGTGTTCAGCCTGCGCTCTTCTTGGCCTGTGAAAGCGCTGCCCAGAAAGTGTGACTCAGAAATAAGCCACGCAGAAGGTTAAGGACTGCGGGAGAGCAAAGCAGACTCTGGGAGCAAGGGGGCATGTAGAACCGGGAAACTTCCCGGGAGGGCAGTGCTAGAGGACAGCTCACAGACGGCAGCTGGCATTTATTAAGTGAACTGTGTGCCTGGCACTGTGCCAAGCCTTATACGCATACCATGGTGATTAGTCTGCACGACCCCACGGGCCAGGAATGAACGATATTCCTTTACCCTCATTTTACAGATGAGGCATTCGAGGCCTGGCAAGGTGGAGTTACTTAGCTGGGATCCTAGAACCCCATCCACCACCCTATGCGACTCGCTCGACAAACTGCTGCAATCAGTCAGAAATGGCACACAGGCTCCTGCTCTCCCGCCAGGTGCCATGCGGCTTCGGGCAGGCTTCACCCTTCCCCACATCACGTCTGGTTTGGAAATAAAGAGGTTACAGGAAAGCAACTTTATGTCCCTCTCACTCAGCCCCGCAACAACGAGGGGCCTCCCTGAGAAGGAAGCACAGGGGACAAGTGTCCGAGGGATGGCAGGGAGGGGCTCCCGGGGCTGATCTGTACATTCTGTCCACAGCTGAGCCCTTCACGGTGGACCACCGGGGCCCTGACCTTGGCAGGGCAGTCCCTCTCACATGCTCAGTTTAAGGCCCGTGGATCACCCCCAGCTCCCTGAGGTGCCCCATCCCTGGGGGGCACCCTGGGTTCGAGGGAAGATGCCCAGACCTGCCTGGGCTGGGTTGTTTCTGGCTTAGTTTCTTGCTTATGACCTTGGTCACAGCAGGTCACTGGGGCTCTGACCCAGGGCCGCTCCTTACCTTCTCGGTGACGGCGCGGGCACACTCGATGAGCTCCCTCTTGGTGTAGCTATCAGTGGGGCACACCTGGAGAGCCCCTGCCTTCTGCACGAGGAAGATGCAGCCATGGCCCAGGTCCTGCACCCGAGTGCGAATCTGGAAGCCGATCTGCGGAGGCAGCCGGGGTGGGGAAAGAGAAGCGTGATGGACCCGGCCATCGAGGTCCTCCCTGCGTGGAAAATTTCTCCTGCGTCCTATGGGAGTCTGGCTAGGAAAATTCCACTGCTGCTCGGAGTCTGTGCTGGGGGAAGTATGGAATTTGGTTGATCTGGCTTCCCATTTTTAGAGACTGTGAAATGCCCACAGCCCTCAGGAAGCAAGTCTGCACCTCATCATCCCAGCCCAATGCCTTCCCGGTGCTTGCTGCCTGTCCTGGCGTATTGCTTGTCTGTGTCCTGTGCCACCTGATAAGCATGTCAGTTAGATGAGCTCTGCTGGACAATTAATTCTGTGGTTCCTTCCACAAGCACCCATTGTGCCCCTACTGTGTGCCAGCGCCTCTTCTAAGCAGGTCATGCATTTTGCTTTCATTTATTCCTCACAACAGCACTGGAGGGTAATTAAAGCTTTAGTGTTAAGAATATTTTAAAGTGTTGAGATTCCTGTGAAATTGGTATGTTTACCAAGCAGAACTCCCCTCCTCAGCTGTAGCCATGCTGAGAGCGACCATGTGGGGCCCAGGCTTCCTTTTTGTCAGGCCAGGTTGGAGGTGGCCTGCAAAAGGTACATTTTTTTTAGAGCTAACGGCTCAGCAGGCACGCATTCTTTCCATGACCCCTGGCTTGTGTGATTATCAAAGGCACTTTGCTTAAAAGAAGCCAGCTGTCTCTTTAAGGAGCAATAAATCCGCGGCCACCCCCAGAGTTCGCACTCCTCTGGCTCTGTTTCCCGTCAGTTTTCATTGGGGTTTGATCAATACAGCTGTCATAACCATCTGACTTCCAGCCCAGGTGAGCAACTAAAAACAAAACAAACTAAAGCCTTTAGGTTTGGTCAATAAGTGTTATTTTCAAAAAAAATCACAATAGCAAGCAGCTGTGACTTATCGGCCTAGCATCTGTCATGAAGAGTTACTGAATAACCTCAGGTACTGGGAGTAAAACCTGGGAGATGTGAGCCCCTGTGTGCTGTCTCCCACTATCATCCCAGGAGGCAGTTTAAGGGAGGGGTCTCTGAGGAGCGAAGGGGCTGCAAATGTAAATTCTGCTATTATTGAAACACTTCCTGTTTCTAGGGGGAAAGGGAATTCTCTTAACCCCTTAAGGCTCAAAGAATGTTTAAATCAATTGAATGGGAAATTCTCATCCAGAAAGTTGGGGTGTCTTCTATGGTACCCAGGGGGCTGCAAAAGCTTCCCAACAAGGCAGGGCTTCTTGCAGACCACCTCCACGTGGAATACGGCAGGAGCAGCACCGGGGCTCACACAACCCAGCAGCTCTGCAGGCACGCCTGGACCAGCGCAGCCGCAAGGCCGCCACCACCGAGGAGGGAGAGGCACTCTAATTCTCCGCAGAGGGAGGCCACTGAAATACAGCCGTTTGTTGGGCATGCTCATTGCTTTCAGCACAAGGTCAAACTGAAGTAGGCGGATGCCCGAATCATATTTTAAGCTCAACCTGGCTCTCAATGCTTGTTGGATCTGTACGGTTAAACCCTAAGCACTCAGGGGTCAGAGCAAATCCGAAGGCAAGAGCCCTGCTAGGGAGGAAGCTGCAGATCTCTCAATGAATGACAAGTGGTGCCAGGAAGTCAGGTGAGGGGCAAATGGAGGAAGCATGGCTGGAATCTCACAATAAAAATGACCTCACCAGCTCCACCTCTCCTTCATCAACAGATGAAGAGACAGAGGCCAGAGAAGGGATTGCCTGGTCCAAGATCACACAGCGGGTCCCTGGGGAAGCAGCCGAGTGTCCAGGCCTCCACCCAGCACAGCGCCCTCTCCTCAGAGCAGCGCTTTCCTGACTTTGATTCCCCCACTTAGCAGCAGACTCCTGACTCCCCCATACAAGTTCTCATGAAACCTCAACATGTAAAATTAATAGAAGTAATTTACCATTATTATACTCTTCGTCATGAGTTAACAGTTATATCCCTGACTCAATAAAAGTCAACAATGAGACCGAGTGAACCCAACCTGAAGAGCCGGGGTTAGGAAAGCCAGCTGCAGCCACAGCCATCAACTCACTTCTGCGCTTGGCTTTGGTTGCACAGTGTTGGGAAAATCCCGTTGTGTGAGCGAATAAAGCAAACAGGAGCGGTTTTCTCACAGTGTCCTGACCAGAGAGGGTAGGACAGAGCTGAGTCAGTCCAGGGTCTGCACAGACCACCTGGTCCAGGCTGCAGGGCTGGGGGTCCAGGGTTACCATCTGGCTTGGAACACATTCAATAGTATGTGCAGTTTTTCCTAACAGTTTTAAAGGTAGTTCAATTATGTTTAAAAGGTGAGACTGGCCCTAGCCAGTTTGGCTCAGTGGATAGAACATCAGCCTGTGGACCAAAGGGTCTCGGGTTCGATTCTGGTCTAGGGCACGTACCTTGGTTGCAGGCTCCTCCCCAGTCCAGGGCCCTGTAGGAAGCAACCAATGGATGTGTTTCTATTACATCTATGTTTCTCTCTGTCTTTCCCTCTCTCTTCCACTCTCCCTAGAAATCAATGGAAAAATATCCTCGGATGAGGATTAACAAAACAAAAAAGTAAGCCTGGAGCCAAATGTGCAGAACTCCCAAAGACCCTCCCTGGGTCAGGGTTCTGAACAATAAGGTATGAAACCGGAACCCTGCTCCCAAGCAGAGCTGTTTACAGAAGATGGGGCATAGGGACAAGTATAGGCCTCTTAAATCACCCCCAAATCACCTGGGGGCCCTGCTCCAGAGCTGTCCCAAACCGGAAACCTATGGGCAGACATGGTCCGTGGTGGGAATACATCCTCCATCACACTCTCAGGCTCCCTGGGCCCCCTCTCAAAGGCCATGCTATAAAAACACACCCCAAGGCCCCGAAGCCCAGCCCCTTTCTTGGAGGTGACATCATGCATGTAGCAAAGATCTTAAAACGTGACAGGGGAGGTGGCACCATGGTCATCAGGGATGATATCCCAGTTAGAAAGCATCAGGGAAGAACAGCACCAGAAAGCAAAGGGATGAGACTGAAATAAGGGAACAGTTGCAAAAGCCGTTGGGGTTCCAGGGTGGGCCTGGGCAGTGGGGTCTGTGCCAGGTCACACAGTTAGCGTTGGGTGCCTAGAGGCCCCCTTGAGGTTTGGCCATGCAGACCTCCTGTACACCTGGCTGCACGATCCCATTTGGATGGCATGCAGGAAGGATGAGGACTATAAAGGATGGATTGAAATCGGCTTCACTCACTCATCTTCACAGGCTGAGGGCTGAGTGTAACGAAGGGATCTCAGGATCCCCACCCCAGCCCCACTCCTGCTCTCAGCCCTTCATCCAGGTGGACCCCATGGGTACCAGAAAGGACCAGGGGCCGTGCTTCCAGCCCTGCCCTTCCCTGGCCATCGGACTCTCTGGGTGAGCCTGCTAACCTCCTGGGACCTTGGTTCCCTCACCTGCGACACAGGCCAGAATCCGCCCTGACTTCTCAGGGCTGATGAATGACCCAATGAAAACAGCTCACAAAGCAGAAAGTGCCGTGCGAATGTTCACTGTTGTGAAAAGAGGCAGCCTGGTGCAGGGGAAAGAGCAGGGGTTGCCCAACAAAGCCGGGTTCGAATCCTGACTTTTCCACATAGTTACTTCTTGTAACTTCACTTATTCCAAAAAGTTGTTTAAAGTGGCTTAGAAACTATGGGAGCTGTGTGATATTGGACACTAACTAAGCTCTAAGCCTCAGTTTGCTCATCTGTGAAATGGGGAAGCACAAACAATGGTCTGGCATGCTGTAGGCGAGGGTCCCAGGACAGCACAGCACCTGCCTCCTCCTGTGGACGCAATCCACAACTCTCCCTCATTCTTTTCCATAGGCCACTTAGTGGAAGAGGACAACAGAACCAGCTTATCCACAAAGCAATCGTCTACTCCACCACACGTTCACAGAACACTTTGTACGGCCAGAGGGACTACATTTTTAAGACTGTATTCCAACAGATAAGGGTTTTGAATACTGTTTCTCAAAGCAACACTAAACTCCACATACAGGGTGAGCCAACTCACAACCAGTGTTTATTACAAAGAAATGTTGCTCAGAGACATTAAACTTGGGTTTTAAATTGGCAACTTTAGTAAAGCATGGCATGAACCTCAAGGAAACCCTCAATGGCCTCCTTGCCCAAATGGAAGTAAGTGGAGAAGGTGGTCTCCTGGGTGTGCACCCTCAGGGAACCAGAAGCCTGGCCTTCAGGAGTCTGGGCTCACATTTCAACCAGAGGGAATCTAAGAAAATACTAATCATCTTCTTCACAGCTTAAACTCAGATTTTTCTCAGGCTCTAAAAACAATTGCATCTGAAACTGGGTCAGGTACACTGTCCCTTGGAGAGCCTGTGAATGTTAAGACACAACCATGGATGGTGTCTGACAGACCTGACAGTTTCTCCTTCAGCAGAAGAAGTGGAAGGAACAAGGAAAGTGTGTGTGCCACAGAAGCAGGGCAGCGCTGTCTCAGTTCTGAAAGTGTGTCTGGGAATGGAAAGCTGAGCGAGTCTGAGAGCGGACACCCATCTCACGGGGACGGGAGGACTGTGGTTCTCGCCACAGGCTCCGCAAACGTTCCTGCGGCTCCCTGGAGCTGTGGTCACTCAATCTCTTCCCCAGGTTACACATAGGAGCTGCAGCTCACAGCACCTGCATTTCTTCCTTTCTTCTTCTTTCTTTTCGTTTTTTTTTTTTTTTTTTTTAAAGCAGAAACCAATCTTAAATGACAAAGTTGTCTGAGGGTTTTAACTTTTCTGAAGAAAGACGTTTCCACAGCAATGTTAACAAATGTTTCCATTTTCCCTGGAACAATAAGCAAGATAAAGCTCCCGCGTGATGTCCGTGATGTCTGAGGGCAGCGCTGTGACTTTTCCTGTAATTGTCACCCTCTGGAAAAGACTAGAACGCTGACGTGGCAAAGCAGGGCTGCAGCAAGGCAGCGGCTCATTTGCCCTGGAAATAAATATTTTCACATGCTGTGATGTGGGGGCCCTCTTGCGCATACAAATAATTCCACGGTCTTGGAATAAAAAACTACACTGCGTCAGGGATCTCCTAACCTTCTCAGTTTCCCCCCAAATATCTGTCTGGCGAATGCACACCAAGAATTCTCCTTTGCAAGCCACTGTCTGCCCCTTCTCGCTCCAGGTCACACTGATTGTGTCTGGAATGTAAAACACATCTCAAGATGTAACAGAGAAAAAGGGAGCCGTTCTTAATGAAAACATCAGCTGCTATGAACGCAGGCCCAGCACTAAAGTAACCAGTTACGCTTTCAGCAACACATTTTCTTTGCTGGCTGCTGTGGCATCACTTTATAGTTTGCTCCCACGGTCTGGGTTGCAATAAGACAACCTGCCTGTTTCACACATGGGGTGGAACTCGGATGTGGAAACGGCTCCAATGGATTACTGGGTCTGCACTTGCTAACTCAGGCAGGCCAGCGTTTAAACCAAGCAAGGCAGAGGGTGGTCGACCAAACCAACCCTTCCTCGCAATCACAGTCTCTTTCAGTTTTAATCTCCCTGCAAAGCCAAACTTCTTTCCTTGGTCCAACCAAACTCGTCCTGTAACATAAGCTCCCTTACACTTGCTTAAGAAATTCAAAGTTACAAGTCAAATAAATTATGAGTCCAGATGATTGGTCTATTTTTTTTTTTTAAATGATGGGCCTTTTGTGAAGGATCAACAGAATCCCAATGTGGGTCTCTTATAATTTTTCTTTCTTGGTAGTGACTTGTCAGACTCATTACGAAAGGATTATTCATGCTGAAGCCTAAATGCTCAATTACTCTAAAAATCTCAAGATGCAGGCACTGTTAGAGACTCGTCATCCCATGCCAGATATATATGTAAGCAAGTACATATATATGAGACTCCTACTTACATGCATTGTTACAACATACGTTAGGAGGTGACTTTTGTGTTGGGCCTTCATTTCTGTAGTGTCTCTGGGAGCCTTTGTTAAGACATGCTTAGACCTGACTCCCAGGAGAAACAGCAGTGCCGAGTAACAGGGGACACTGACTGTCATCGCCGGGAGTAGGGTAGACCAGGCACAGCCTTTTGCGTGCTCATGTAGGAATATGGTGAATGTGGTTTGCGCTCGATGAAAAGCTTGCAGAATTTCATGGAAAGTGGTTACCTCCAACTTCCCAGATCCCTGAAGTCCACCACTTTATTTTGTAGTTCAGACTGAGCTCTCTTTCTCTAAGGAGCCACATAGGCACTGGGATGGAGCCCTTTCTGTTGCTAACACTGACACACATGCAGCCAGGCACCCCAGAGCTCCCCTGGACCCTTCTGTGCTTCCCATGGACCACTCCATTTCTCAGAAGCGTCAGAGATGGGAGCGCTCAGAAATGCCCTTTGGGACCAAACTTTTGCCATTTAACTCTTAAGGATTCAGGCATTCTGAGGCAAAGTCTGAGCTGGCCACGAAGGAAAGTGAGCGTAGGGAAGGCAGGTAGATAACAAAGAGAAGTCTGCAGGAGGTATGGGGATAGAGATCTGGGCCAGTTCTTGGAAAGTCACCAGAAATATTTGGGCAAGATGTTGCTTTATGAAAGCAGGCTACTCAGCCCAACACTTCAGCGAGCCTTTGGAAAACATAAAAATAATAAAGAGAAATGTGCTAGGCAGGAGTAGGCAATAACAGGAAGATGGCAGTCAGTGTTTGCCCTTGGCATCGGGTAATGAGCCAGGGGCCAGGTAACCTGATAAAACACTGCAAAAGAGAGTCCTTCTGTGGAAAGCCCACCTCCCCAGATGGCCCCAGATCCCAGCCAGCTGGCCTCAGAAAGCACAGGGAGCCCTGAGCACAGCCTGGGCGACTGGGCCTGAACCTGGGGGCTGGCAGCATGAAGCGTGTACTAGTGCTGGTTCTGGTTCTTAGGCTGGGGTTTTCTGGAATGGAGCTAAGCTATGGAGGATCCCCTCACCCCCCGGAGTGGGCACCAGGGTGGGTTGGCTTCTTAAAACAGGGGCTTAAGGTGGCAGACCTCCTCTGGTTCCGCCGTGGCTGCTGCCATCTGGCCCTGGAGAGCCAGGTGCCCATAGTCACTGGTCATTTGTGAAGCCAGTCCTCCCAACTCCTCCGGGTTAGTAACCGACTTAGTCATCTGGAAAAAGAAAACAAGCAAGACACAAAACACACACAGAGAAAAGCATGAGAATCATGTGTTAATACCTCTGGTAGCCACAAGGTTTCATTCACTTTTCAGCGCTTGGCTTGCATTTGGGGCTGGACACTGGAGAGGGCAGTACAAGCGAAGCCCATGCTGCATCGCACACAACAGGCCAGGGCCCTCTCAGGCCAGCAGGTCCCGGCCGATGGGCCACATGCTAGGCTCAGGCCGTGCAGCGTGGAGTCCAGGCCCTCGGGGTCCATGCTGGGAGGTGAGAGTGGCAACTCAGCCAGCCCTGACCTGAGGGTTGATCACCAGAGGAGTTCCCCAGGAAAACCACAGGGTGCACAGTTCCTGTGCAGTGCACACGCCCAGCCACACCCTTCTGCAGGGGGTTTGTCTGGTCTCCAGGAACCCAGCCATGGGTCCCCCTCGGCACGAGAGGGCATGAGGATAGAGATGCTAAGGACTTCTCGTGACTGAGAAGTGACGGACAAGACGAATGCTTTGGAGGAAGAAATTTATAGAGAATACAGCTTTGTAGTAAATTTGTGCCAAAGAAAGACAAGGTTTTGGCCCCAACTTGAGTTAAGGGTATCCTGCAGCCTAAGTGGTCAAGATCTACATTTTTATTATCAAGATGTTCTGTGTCTTCCTCCTGTTTCATAGAAAAACTTACCTTAGCTTATCCTACCTAGCTAACGTGCTGGCCTCACGTTTTTCCTCCTCCTTTGATAAAGTGCCTTAGCTGCCACAGCAGCAGTTCTGGCCTGCCTCCCAGAAAGCCTCCCGTCCCTCGGGTCAGAGGCTTCCCAGCTGCCCCAGCTCTTCTCTCGCTCCGAGGACCATGTTTTCTCTGTGTCTGCAGCATTCAAAGACCCTGATTTTAAGGGGCCTTTAACTGACTCCACATCCACTGAGGTGGGACAGAACCCGCAGCCATGTGTACCAGGAAAGGCCACAGGGTTTCTGGCCCAGGTGTGGGGTCCCCAGGAATGCACCCTGAACCCCGAGAAAGCGAGGCTGTGCCAAGAGTTGCTTCATATGAGCCCTGCCACACAGAGCACCGCCATTCTGGGGCACCCCATTGCAGTGAAGAAGGACTTGCGCCAACACAAGGCCCAGGCTAGTGATGCTAGGAGCGGCAATGCAGCCGAGGCCAGGCTCCTTAAGAACATGGACACCAAGGTCAGGACAGGCCGGCCGAGAAGCTAGCCCGGGAGATATTCCAGAAACTCCACGAGGCCACTCAAAATGTCTGCAACCTCCGCTGCACTGTGTTCCCTGCTCGGAGGCATCGGCACCGTAGGGCTGCCTGATGTAACCTGTGACCTGCCCCTGAGCAGGGCCAGCCAGCTTGGCCCTGCTCCAGCCTTTCACAGCCACGGAGATGGGCGCTGTTCCTCCTTCCCTCCCCAGCCCCAAACCTTTTAAATAACCGCTAGCCTGGCATAATCCCAGAGTTTCTCAGGATGAGCAGCAGCAGCCAGGAAAGTCTTTGTGGTCCAAGCCCAACCTCTAGTGGACACACGACTGCATGACAAAACCATCCAGACAGGCAGTGGGCTCAGCCTGGTCCCTCCAGCTGGGAAGGCTACGCCATCTCTCAGCTCCGGCTCATGTGTTAGCACCACAGGTGGCTTTCAAAATCTTATCCTGTGCCACCTGACCCTTCAAAAGTTGAGCGGAACTTTCTGACTAGTATTCCTATGAAATCTTTGAAGACACCATTTGTCATTTTTGTTTAATTTTTTAACATACCAAGTAGTATCCAACTGTTTCTCATTGCCATTTATATCTAAAGGTCCATATGATACAATTATGATTGCATTCTAGCAAAAAAAAAGTTACATCCCTTCTATTATCAGGAAAAAAAATATTTTTACACATAACCATGGTGTTTTATTTTGCCTGAAAGACAGGCAATCTTTTTATTCAAATATTGTAATTTGATTCATCAATCTATGTTCGATGCCCACATGTCCTCTTGTACTATAATTTTATCTATAAAAACACCTCAAGTCTTTTGTGAGGTGAAGAGGATTTTTTTTTCTTTTTCTGTAGCCCAAACTTCCTTCTCATTTCCTCCTTGATTCTCATTTTCTCTCCTTCCTTTGCTCCCCAGACCTCATGCCCAAATTCTCAGCCATCTTTAATTTCTTCTTGCAGTGGACTGGGGCTTCTAGACCACAGGCAGCCACAGAGACCATGGGTAAAGGACAGAAGCTGGGGCCCAGGAGGAACTAGGTACACACACTAATCTCTCCAACACAGACCCTGGAGTTAAAGACTCAGTGGCGGTGCGGATAAAAGGGCAGTTCTTTTTCTTCTTACCATTTCCTGAGCTGTTACCGCAATGGCTTTAGAATATTTGACCACAGTCGTCTGGTAGTCGACGAATGTTCCCTTTGGTTCTGGAGGAGTGCCATCGTCCAGCTGGAGGAGAGGAAAGGAACCCAAGGTCATCAGAGGCCAGTTGAAATGTGGGCTGAACTTACTAGAATGAGGAACTTTAAAGATGGAGAGGCCCTCAGAGTTTCTTTGGCCAGAGTCAACAGAATCCCTGAACTTTTGCAATGAGGACTTCAGTAGAGGTGTATATAAGGCATTGGAGGAACCCGGGCAAGGAGAGGCCCCAGCCCTGCCTGAGAGGAGTGGGGAGGGCTTTCCAGAAGAAGGGTGTTTCAGCCAAGTCTTACCACAGGGAGGAGTCTGCTACATATATGAAGTGGGGATGTGTCCCAAGTAGTAGGAATAGAATCTGAGTATAAAGGTGGGAATAAGCTGGCCAATTGCAGGGAAGCACAGACTGATGGAAATGGGCTGGGAGAGAAGGCAGCACCTACCTCAGAAAGGGTGTCTATACCCTGGAACACTCACTTCTGATCTAAGTCAGGAAAGAAGACATGGGAAGCACCAGATATAATTTGTTACTTGTCTGACTCTGAGTGCAAAAGGAATTGAGAGAAGGGCGAGGTCACCGTGGGGTGGAAGAGTTAGAGAAGTGGAACAATGACTCTGTTCCTTGAGGGGTTAGGGACATATTGGTTCAGAAGACTTGTATTCAAGGCCTGGTTCCAGGGCTTGTGAATGGGCCTGAAGCTGGTTGCTTTAACTCTCCAAGTCTCACATCCTTCACTGGAAACTTCTATGCATCAGTAGGTTGTAGTAAAGATCAGCTGAGATTATACCCAGTCAAGAGCTACATGAAGGAAGAGGAGTTGATGAGGATGATAATGAAGAAGATGATAATGTCAGTGATGATTATGATGAAGAAAAAGATAACCCATCTTCCCCATCATCATCACTGTTACTGTCACCATTGTTTGCTGAATGATACTCAACAGGTGAGGAGACCAAGGTGAATATAAATAAAGAGTAAGAACAGTGAACAGAGAGGACTGTTGAGAGTGGTGGGAATGAAGCTGGATCTGCTTAATAAAGAACCTTGAAGTCATGAGAAAAATGGTGGCACTGGGGGTAGGCAATAACATGGTTGAGAAGATCGCTTTGACAGCTCTGCCAAGTAACTAACTTATAGTCCGGGAAGAGATGAGGGGCCAAGAGGGCAATTAGAAAACTGTTAGATGGAGTCTTCAACATCACTACCAGGCATAGGCCACAGTGTGAATTGAAGGAACGTATGGCTGTCTCCTATGTGTGATGGGTCTGCTCAGCTCAGGATCAATTTCCACCAAACCATCAATACAGACTCTAGGCTAGCTAGAATTTTTTTTAGGTTTCTTTATCAGGAAGATCGATGCTGCCAAGTATCTCCATCACATCATGGGAGCCCTTGCAGGTCAGATGAGAACTGAGTTGTGGACTCATACACTCAGTATAAACTGACTGGGTATCTTCTTCATGTCAGGCTATATGCTGAGAGCCTTCATATGAAATGTGGCATAGCTGCATATACTCCAGAGGGTTGGAGCTAGAGGGAACTTAGATACGGGGCCACCGGCCACCAAGATGAACCTTCTACCAGTTTGAAGACAATGATAAAAGAACAAAAGGATGGATTTAGTTGAAAGAACTTTGCTTTATTCTGAGATTATAGCTCTCCTACTTTTAAAAAATGTTAACATGACCTTTCTTTTATGAGATAATAGTGATGTAAATAGCAATATTCTTGTTTGTTTTGTTTCTTTAGTTTCTTTCCTTGGCCACCTCTCTTCCCAAAATACAACAACTCACCAAGCAAACAAAGAAGGAGTACTGGGTCACAAAATCCCAAAGGTTGAGAGCTAATGTCACTGAATGGGGAAACCAAGGTTCAGAGAGCCTGAGTGATTTGTCCAAGGTCACCCATAAAGCTGCTTACTTCCTGTTAACCTCCTGAGGCTTGGCTACAGAGAGAAGCTCCATAGCAGAAGCCTCAAAAGTGTCAAGAATTGCATCCAAGTTAGAGTTAACTTTGGGTGCATTCACATTTTTCTGCCAGTAACTGTCTTTGAGAATTGTAGACAAGGATTCTGAAAGTATATCAATATTTTAACCAAATAACTGAAACTCAGGAAATGCCAGATTTTTAATGCCTCACTGCTCAGGGAGGAGCTCAAAGGACCTGAAGCGCCACTTACCACCAAGTCCCCAGCACAGGCAGGCTGGGGTGGGCTGAGCAAGTGGGGAATGGGGAAGAGGCACTGTATGGTCCACCTTGCGTGTCAGGTCTGAGTAGATGAGAAATTAGGGGTTTTAATGAAACCCCAATTGTATACTTTACAAAACTGAGAGGGGTGGGGATGGAAACCTTTGTTGCTGGCCTCTGTGGCTCACACTGTCAGCATTCCCTATCAGGTAGACCAGACTTCTTTCCCAGTCCTTACACAAGAATCTACACCACTAACATCAGCTTGCACAGTGCAGCTTTCCATATTGAAAATCCATCCCAGCCTGCGGGGCTCAAGGGCTATCAAGAAAGGACTTCAGGAACCTGACTTCTACCCCCCATCATTACAGTGACTATAAAAACACGTTCTCCTGAGAAGAAAAAGATTAGCACTTGGATTTCTAATTTGTACTGAGAAAGCCTGAGCACGATCATTTAATACCCTTGGTGGACACATGGCTTATTTTCAAAGCTCGGGTATTCTGATGTCCTAAAAACCAAAGAAACCCACTGAGATTCATCTGAGGGCCTTGAAAAGGAGGAAAATTTCACTCTTTTCTGCCAAACCATCTGTATCTGAAGCATGAGAAGCCCACAGTAGAAATTACTGGAGTGCTTTAACAAGGTAAAGCCTGGAGTCTCGCAAGGGAGCCCCAGCATCCCCGCCTGGCTTGTGACTTCATCCGTCTGATAATGACTGCATAATGTTGAAGGGAATTATCCTAATTATAGTTTCAGGCAATCATCTATTTATGGAGATATGAACCAAGCCATCTTCTCTAAATTAGCAATTAAAGACTGCTTAATATCCTGAAAATCCACAAGAATGTATTCACAATCTGACAATGGACATTTCAAAACACAGGCGATGTCTAAAAGTCATGGCTATGCTATCATAGGATAGCAATTAGATGTTTATGAACAATTGTCAATTCTAATGAATATCAAGCTGACATGACTAATGAGGATTCCTTGGGGGAAAGAGCAGAAGATACTGAGTTGAAGCTGTCCAGTCATAATGCCTCACTGAATCAACTCAACTGACGGGTCACTAAAAGAGAAATGATACTCATGGGGCCCTCTATATCTACTGCCGGAAGATTTCACTAAGGGGTTTTGGGCATACTACTTTAGTGGTTTCTGCATCTGGCTAGATTTCAATAATCTGGAGAGATTTAAAAATTATAAATAGAGATCCATAGCCTCCACCCATAGAGATTGCAGCTGAGCAGGGCTGGGAAAGAGCCCAGGAAAGTGCTGTCTAAAATGATCCCAGTGGTTCCAAAGTGGCCATTACAAAGACCTGCACTTGGCAATCACTTTCATTTGTGAGTTTGTTCCCTACAATAACTCTATAAGGTAGACAAGGGAGGTGGATAATTATTTCCATTTTAGAAGTGAAGTAACCAAGGATAATTTCTGCACCTCCATTTCCCCCCACATAGAACTGGAAGGAAGGGTACACTGGCTTACAAAGTCATCAATGGACATTGAAGAATGAATTCTATGTTGAACATATGATAAGGCACCTGTACATTAATCAGAGCCCTCAAGAAAAGAGAGAAGGTGCTCCTTAGGAAAAAGCACCTGGGGACCAGGTCTGAGGGAAATCTTGGAGGCACTGGGGTCAGAGAGGGAGGGAGAAGGATGGAAGGATGGGAGCCCAGGCCCACCTTGCTCATGGCTTCTGCAATGGCGTCGACCATGCCACCCACCAGCCCCACTTCACTGGCAGCTTCATTCAGTGTCACCATGATGTCGTCCACAGCCTCCTTCATGAGCTGGGCAGCCTCCGTGATGGCATCGTGGGTGTGCTGCGCCTGAGGGGGAGAGGGGGAAAGAAAGTTGTGAACTGTCTCCTTTAGCAGAAGAATGGTGCTCTGTCTCTAAGTACCACTTCGCGTCTTTTAAGAGTAACCATAAAAAGAAGAATATAAAACTTCATCCCCATTATGGCACACAGCAATGTATCCTATCTTTTTCCTTTATGATGTTATACATTGGTTTTCAAAATAAATGAAAGTCAGAAAAAGATCTCTCTATAACCCCAAGGAAACATAAAACTGCAATATTAAGCAGTGCTTATGGCGGGACTAATTTTATATTACTATGTTCAGGGTGGGAGAGAATGCCACAGATCCCCAAAAACAACTTGGCATAGTGAATTAAAAAAGAGCTAATATAAGATAAAAATGTGTTCAATTCAAATACACTTCTCTTCTAAGCTCCCCAGCACAGTATAATTCTCTTTCCACCGATGAGATTGCTTTACGGAAAGGTAGGTCTGTACAGGAGGCATCAACCTGTATAAGACCTGACAGGTTTTGGAACTCTGTCACAAACTACATCACCATGAGGCTGGAGGAATGAACGAGGGAAGTTCTCTAGGGACAAACACTCTGCAGGCAGCACCCTGCGTGTTCATGGGTTTCCCTGCAGAGAACCTTGGAGATGCTTTGTAACTGCAGGTGTTTAACCTGAGAGTCAAAAACATAGTAGGAGCGAGATACATGAATGCATGAAAGGATGAAACAAGGATGGGTGCTGGGCTCTCTGAAATGGCAGCAAGGTGATAGGGGCAAGAGCCAAGGTCCTGGCTCCACTGTTAACCAGCTAAGTGGTCCTGAGCTTGGCTCTCTAAGCACAGTGGGAATGATAACAACGCTATGCAGTTGAATTCTGATGAGATCCTATGGCGCAGGCACTTTATCATTTCTAGTAAGAGTAGTCTAGTTGGGGCCTGTGCCCATAACTGGGAAATGTGACTAATGCTAGGTAGTTAGTGTCAGAACTGTATTGCCCCCAGGCACTGCATGTGTGGCTGTGGTTGTCCTGGCCCACTCAGGGGGAGGTGACCCTATCAAAAGGTCCAAGAAATCACATCTTTACTTTGGTAGATGAGAAGGTAAACCAGTGAGAGGTGGTAAACAACAACTCTTCTGAGTAATTTACATAAAAGGGAATTCCAAGGAGAGGGTATGATTGAAAAGCCGTGGGACCCAAAAACATGTTTCACATCTGCCAAGATCAGATCTGATCACATTTGGTATCCTTGAGGCAACTGTGTCAGATGTAAACGGTAATTATTGATCATCACTACTCAAATTGCTTTAGAAGATAATAATGGAAAATAACCTTGAGGAACAAAGATTCCTTCACTCTTTATCAGACTGGTGCCCACCTTTTCTATTTTTCAGGTCCTCCCTGGGGACAGGGAGGCGGAGTCTCTCTCTCTTTTTCTCGACTTATGTCCCCATCCCCCTAGCATGGATTCCTGGTTGCTGCCTGGCTGGCCTTCTCACAGGTCCACTCTCTCACCCTCTGTCTGCAGTGACTGATTCTATTCACTTTATCCCTCCTCCCATCCATCCACATCCAAGCACCATTCTGTAGAGTGACCGAATCTCAGATCATTAGAGCCTCAGCCACCATCTGGCTGCACTGGCAGGAGGGGCTCTTGCTGAGCTTTGTGAATCTGAAGGCCCACCAGAGAGAGTACTAAAATGGTGTCTTAAGCCATTGAATTTTAGGATGGTTTATTTACAGCAATAGCTAACTGGTATGGTCCCTAGGAAGGGCTCCAGTTCAGTTTCCAAAATTGCTCCCTAGAGCTCCCAAGGGCCCAGCCTGAATATGTATTCTAACCCCAACTCTGATGTTGAACAGTCAAATATTTGGCTGGTTTTTGTTCCAGGTTCCTTGGAGGGAGCCTCCAAGTTCTCAGCATTTCCTGAGTGGTAGGAAGGTCTCTGTCATTCATGGTGGGCTCCTTGATGGTGAACCCTGGAGGAAGAGTCCAGTCCTGACAGAACTGATGGGATGAGAGAGAAAGGGAGCCTCCCAGGCAGAGGCCACAGCCTGTGCAAAGGCTCAGAGGTGAGAAGGAATGGGGGCTGTGCAGATGAGGTGAAGCACCATATGTAAAGTGCCTGGCACACGGCTCCTGCTGCCTTCTGTTATCGCTCACCCACTCCAGTTGGTCTTTCCAACTAGACCGTGTGCTCCTTGCAGACAGTTTACTCTGCTTCTCTTTGAAAGCACAGTGTTCACAGGAGATGAAGGGCCTGGTGGGGTCACCAGGTGGAGCTAAGTAACTGTTAATTTTATATTCAGAGAAGTTTTACAAGGATAACCTTCACAGGCTGCTGGTGCAAAGCTCTCTGAAGAGGCTCATTTAAAGAGAAATGAAACCATCTGTTTTTAGCTGTGAGTTAAGAGAGGTGGCTTAGGGGAAGTCAGAACAGGACTGGCCCCCCTTCCCAGCCCTGAGCCACCGATTGCACTCACTGAGGCCGCAATGACATGCTCTAGCTCCTGACTGGACCAAGAACACTGACGACATTCACGTAGATGCTGGCAAGATGCCAAGGGCTCTTGTGTCCTTTATACAACACAAGAGCCAACCTGTAGGCCCAATGCAATTTTTGTACCAGCTTAAAATCTATTTTCTTGTATCTGGGGTCAGATGTTTTAGTATTTTACCGTGGGGAGCCAGGAACAATAAATGTCAAACCACATAACAGCAGTGATGGCGAGTACAGCATAGCATTCAGGGGGCCTCCCGGCTGCTGTGCTCATCTCCTGTAACCCTCACTACCCCCTGGAAGGCAGGACTCGACAGCATCCCTGCCAGGGAACACTGACAGTCACAGTCTGGCAATGCGAGCTTATACCTTGGAGCTTAGAGACCTGGTGCATGACAACTGGAACTGACCAGCTGGCTATTTGCTGAACTTATATGTCACAGGTCAAAAGGAAGATGAGCAGATAGCTAGATCAGATTGAACTTCTTAGGGCTACTGGAAAAATGAACCTTAATGGAGGGAATATGCCATCTCCAAGAGGGAGGTCGCAGCCTGTTCCCCCAGAGAGGGGGCTTTTAAACAAGGCAAAGTCACCCAGGTGCACATGACCCAGGCAAGGGGCCCCCGGATCTGCCACCACTCCTCAAAGCTGGCTGGGTCGCCCTCCCTCAGTGCCCTCCTCTGCATTCCAGCATCAACCTGGCCTGGGCTCTCTCAGGTCTACCTGCCACTGTGGGCTCCACACATGCCATGAACTTGTTGCCAATTCACAGTTTCCAAATTTGCTCCCTAGAGCTCCCGAGGATTCAGCCTAAATATGTGCTCCAACCCCAACTCCGATGTTGAACAGTCAAATGTTTGGCTGGTCTTTGTTCTGGTTTCTCAGAGGGAGCCTCCAGGCCCTCAGCATTTCCTGAGTGGTAGGAGGGTCTCTGTCATTTGTGGTGGGCTCCTCAGATCACACATTAGTTTATGCTAACAAGGTGACTCATTAAATGAGAGAGAAGAATCCTAAGAAGAGGCCCCTAAGAAGTTTTAAGATAGGGGCTGGCCATGCTGGAAAGATCAACCATGTGATTAGAGGGTTGGGACTTTGAGCAACATAATAGTAGCCTGACCTCTAAGGAGATGAGAGGACTAGAGATGGAGTCACTGATCATATGACTGAACTCAATCCACCAAGCCTATGGCATGAAATCCTAGTAGCAGCTATGGACGGTGAAGGTAGAGTGAGCTACCCCTGTTGGTGATGCACATCAGTATGCTGTCAAGGTGACATCTGTGGACATGGAAGCTTCATGTGTGGGACCCTTCTGGCCCTCCTTCTCTTCTTTTGGCTGGTTTTCATCCTTTATAATAAAACTGTTTTTTAAGTGGAGCTATTTCCTGAGTTCTATGAATCATCTTAGCAAATTATAGAACCTCCTGAGAACTCCTGAGTTTGTAGCCAGTGGGTCAGCATGAGAGTGGCCTAGGAACCCTGGAGCTGTGGCTCTGTCTGCACTGAGGTGAGTCTAGCAGGATCCTGTGCCCTTAACCCGGGAAATCTAACCCAATGACAAGTAGTTCCATCAGAATCACATTGCACTCAGGCACTGGGCCCACCCAGGCAGTGGCCATGGCTGCCCCAACTCTCCTGAGGGAGAGATGTCCCTTCCAAAAGGCCTAAGAAATTGCATTGTAACTTAGGGAGGAAGAAGGTAAGAAGTGAAGAAGAGATGGTAAATCTTTTGAGGGGTTAAATAATGAAAGAGAAGCATCCTAAGAAGAGGCTGTGTGAGCCAGAGGAACCGGCCCTGTCTGCAGAATCAAAAAGCCATGGGAATGCAGAAGAGTTCTTAAATAGGACATCTGACAGATGTGGAATATTCAGATCATGATGGTTATCCTTGAGGCAACGGTGTCAGGATGACCAGCTCTCTCTCTTAGGGATGCAAAGAGGAAACTGGTCAGTCAGGTGATTTCACGGCACAGAGACGGCAAAGCACAAATGTGCAGGTCTCAACTTTGGGAGCGCAAAAACAACCAGCAACTAGAACTGCCCAACAATGGATAGACTGTGTATTTGCTGAGTGCTGGAGGCAGAGCTGCAGGGGCCCTTCAAGGAGGTTGTGGGAGGGAATCTGGGGTGGGGGGGCGGTTGGCGTGAGTACAGTGGGCTCTGTGGGGTGAGGTTACACAGCAATGCCTTGTAATCACATCATTCATTTACATCAGGCTCTGGGGCAGCCACCTTTTTTTAAAACACATAATGTGTCAGGCGCATTGTCTCATGTAATCTCTACAACTACCCTAGAGAGACACGCATTATTAAATCCATTATTTAGATGAGGAAACAAAGAAATGAAGTAATTTGCTAGCAAGAGACAGAGCTGGGATTTGAATCCAATTATGTCAGAACCCAGAGCCAGTGCTATTTTTCACCAAATCCAAGCTACTGATAATGATTTAACCACATTTCCTCTGCAAACAGAGACATGCATATACATACACATATAACATATAACACAGACATATACATACACACACATCACCTAACACATAGTAAATATTTGTCCAAAGACTGGCTCCTGAGGTAATTACGTCTATGCATCGGGCCTCTTAGGAAAGGGCCTAAAAGCCAACTTGAAGTGTCCTAGGCATCCTTTCTGACAAACCTGCCAGGGTTTGCAGACAAAGCACAGGTTGAATGACATCACTGAGGGGACAGACATAAACACCTGTCTTGTCTTTACTCATCTTAGCTCATCATCCAATGCTTCAGGTCGTTAACTGGAAAGTATTCTACACTGGCCCCCAGCCATTTCTAAGCAGATGTCATTGTAAAGCTTACAGTGCTGACTATGAATGCTCTCAAACGAGAGGTTCCCTGGTATAAATGAAATTCCATGAGTTTTGAACTTGCAGTCCAAGCTGATGTGCTAATAATCTTAAAGATCCAGAACACTCCTGGTGTGAATTATTCTGCTGAGAATGAACTCTCCAGGTAGGAGTGGAGAGGCATGGCAGCAAACAGTCCTGGATAAAAGACAACCCAGAACTGGGTCTTGAAGGTGAGTCCTGGCTCCTGCAGTTTGGGGAGGCTGCCAAGGGGGTTGGCCCGGCTCTGAGGCACCCACCAACCACTAATCCCCCACAATCAAAAGCCATGGCTTCAGCAACTGGACTTATTTTTTCCGAAGGCTCAGAACAACCTGAGGGCAGTGGCTGACTCTTAATATTTTTTAAAAAATATATTTTTATTGATTTCAGAAAGGATGGGAGAGGGAGAGAAAGATAGAAACATCAATGATGAGGGAGAATCATTGACCAGCTGCCTTCTGCACACCTGCAACCCAGGCATGTGGCCTGACTGGGAATTGAACCATGACCTCCTGGTTCATAGTTTGACCCTCAAGCACTGAGCCACACTGGCCAGGCAAGACTCTTAATATTTTTAGCATTCCCAGAATTCTGTTCTTAATAGGTGCCAGATACATTAATGAAAAACCGAATAAAGAGAGAATCCAAGATGGCGGTGTAGGTAAACACCTAAACTGCTGCCTCCCACAACAATTTAAACTGCAACTAAAAGACAAAACGTCTATCACCCAGAACCACGGGAAAGCTGGCTGAGTGGAAGTTCTACAACTAGAAGGAAAGAGAAAAGAGCATTGAGATGTGCACGAGCGCTGAAAAGCTGAGGTACGGAGGCGCGTGATCCGGGCTGGCTGCGGGCGACTGGGTGCGTTGCTTTTTTCAACCCGAACGGAGACAAGACCCCGATTACTCTGAAATCCAGTCTCTGGGGAGACGCGGGGGACCCAAACTCCTACGGGGAGAAGCTGGACTGTCTGCCAGTGAGGGTGGCTTGCTTGCAGAGCTGCGCGCAGGAATAATTGTTTACTGCACTGGGGCACAGGACTTGCGGATGCCGTTGGGGACCCAGAGCAGCTAACTAGCAGCCATTGCTGTTTGCCACGCCCTAACCTAGTGACACCCTGAGGCCCCGCCCTGCACAACCTACAAACCCACCCAAGCTCCAAGCAGCACAGTTAGCATAAGAAAGGCCTGCCCTATCGCAGCTTAACCTAGCAAACTTGCAGCCTGGGTCAGACAGCTCCAAAACCTCCAAACCCCAAGCAAAGAGGAGAAAACTGCAGCTCTCACTGTAACTCCTGCTGAGTGGCCTCAGACAGTAGCTGACCTGCACCCCATTGGAGATCCAGAAGCCAGTGTACCTAGTGGTCAGTGTGAGACACCAGATTTCAACTCCTCACATCCATAAGTGACACATTCAAGAGGCAGACTCAGTGAGCACCAAAGCCCCACTGAAACAAGTCCTGCCCCATAAGCGTGTCTTCAGCGCAGCACTTCTTCCATTATAGACACAGGGAGTGCTCACAGCTAATTGGCCTGGAGGTCAATTCCTCCCAGCGTACCAACAGCAATTCAGGCTTAACTACACCAAGACTTTGCACTCAGCCCACAAAGGGGTGTACCAAGAGCATCCACATCAGGTGATTGGGGAGGCTGAGCTACTGCCCCCTATAGGTCACCTACCACACAAAGCCATTCCATCAACACAGGGAAGCAGCCAAAATGCAGAAACAAAGAAACATGTCACGAATGAAAGAAATGGAGGAAAGCAAACTACTGGATGACATAGAGTTCAGAACCACATGTATAAGGTTACTCAAGAATCTTCTAAAAACCACTGAGAAACTTGATGACACTTCTGAGGAGCTTAGCGAGACCTTCAAGGACCTTAAGGAGAATGCCAAAAAAATGGAAAAGGACCAGTCAGAAATGAAGCATACACTGTCTAAAATAAAGAATATACAGAAACTCAATTGTAGATCATCGTACCCCAAGAATCAAACCAAAGATCTGAAATATGTGGAAACAGAAAACATCCAACCAGAAAAACAAAAAGAAAAAAAGAATCCAAAAATATGAAGATAGTGTAAGGAGCCTCTGGGACAACTTCAAGCAAACCAACATCCGAATTCTGGGGGTGCCAGAAGAAGGGAGAGAGCAAAATATTGAAAACCTATTAGAAGAAATAATGACAGAAAACTTTCCCTACCTGGTGAAAGAAATAGACTTACAAGTTCAGGAAGCGCACAGAACTCCATACAAGAGGAATCCAAAGAGGACCACACCAAGACACATCATCATTAAAATGCCAAGGGCAAAAGACAAAGAGAGAATATTAAAAGCAGCAAGAGAAAAACAGTTAATTACCTACAAGGGAGTACCCATACGACTGTCAGCTGATTTCTCAACAGAAACTATGCAGGCCAGAAGGGAGTGGCAAGAAATATTCAAAGTGATGAACAGCAAGAACCTACAACCAAGATTACTCTACCCAGCAAAGCTATCATTCAGAGTCGAAGGTCAGATAAAGAGCTTCACAGACAAGAAAAAGCTAAAGAAGTTCATCACCACCAAACCAGGATTACACGAAATGCTGAAGGGTATCCTTTAAGAAGAGGAAGAAGAAGAAAAAGGTAAAGATAAAAATTATGAACAACAAAATGACATCAAATACATACCTACCAACAAGTGAATCTAAAAATCAACTGAATGAAAAATCTGAAGAACAGAATGGACTAGTGAATATAATAGAATCAGGGACATAGAAAGGGAGTGGACTGACGATTCTCAGGGGAAGCAGGTGTGAGGGGTGCGGGAAGAGATTGGACAAAAATCTTACTCCTATGGATGAAGACAGTGGCGGGGGGGTAAGGGCATGGGGTGGGGTGGGGAATCAGGTGGAGGGGAGCTATGGGGAAAAAAAAAAGAGGAACACCTGTAATAATCTGAACAATATTTATTTAAAAAAAAAACCGAATAAAGACTAAGACATTATTCATGCGTTAGAATGGTGTTCCTAAGCTATGAAGGGGCTGTGTCATTCCCTGCTGCTCACCACAAAGCCCCACTCCTCAGAGTGGAGGAGGAAGGCTGTCACAATACAGTCCAGTCTACCCTCCCACCCAGTTGCCCCACACCCTGCATGCTCCACTGTGTCCGATTGCACGCTATTTCCCAAAGCTATCAGAATTCTTTTACAACCCCATCCAGGCCGTTGCATATGCGCCTCCCTCCTTTGAACACTCCCTCCCTCATATGCGCCAGGGAATTTCCTTTTTTGAGACCAACCAGCCCATGTCCCCACTTTCCTACAATTGTCCCTGCCCTCTCTCTAGCCTTTGCTTTGGGCAGAGCTGGCCTGTTATCCTCAAGGTCGATGCTGCCTCCACCCCTCGTGACCTCGGACACCTTACCGCAGGACTCTCCGTCTCCCTTTCCATATGAATGGGAACCTTCCTACTTCATAGAACATTTGTGAATAAATAAGATGAGGATATAAGATATAATAGGTGACAGTGGGCATTCAATCACTGTTAGCTCTGATTACTATTTTACAAGTCTCTCTCTTTTTCAAAAAATTTATTTTTCTATTGATTCCAAAGAGAGGAAGGAAGGGGGGGGGGCGGTGGTGAAGAGAATGAAAGAGAGAGATTCCACTTGCAAATGAGTAAGGGAGATTTTCATATTACTCTACTGACCCTGAGGCAAAAGCAACACATGCCATGGGTGACCTCAAACCAGGGTTTGCACTGGACGTGAGTGCCAGGAATGGAAATAACATCCACTGGGGAACAACAGAGCCTTGCTCTGTGGAAGCTGGTGTCAGCACTGAGCAGGCACTGGCGGTATTACAGTTATTCCTGTAGGAACCGCATAATACGTCTTTCTTTCCCAGGGACGCTGCCTACACAACTTATAAATATGCATTAAACATGTATATTTCTTGTTTTTCCTCTTAAAGATCCCCTGGAAGGCCAATAGAAGATTACTTCCCACCTCTGAATGGGAAATCAAATGCCACCAGCTAGGAACTGGAGGTGTTTTCCCTGGAAAGATGCAATACAGAGGAGCACAATGGCTTCTCAGTGGCCTGGAGTCCCCGAAACCCTGATCTGTACCTTGGGGTTCCCTCCACCTTCTTTGGCTGCGTACAGCATCTGCAGGGCAGACTCTGCGAGCGTTTTGGTCTGGTCCAGCACCGTCATCTGCTGCTGATGGTCCAGAATCTTGGAGGCGACACCAACCGCTGCTAAGATCAAGGGCTCAAAGTAGCTTGCCAGCTGCGTCACCTTTCAAGACAAAAGGGTCACAGATGCATCATGTAAATACATGTGTCTCCTTTCGGGGCCCCACTGATGGGGCGGGGCTGGGACAGGGACGGGATAACTCACAGGGAGAGGCAGATCTGCTGAGCTTTAGTTTTTTGGTTTTTTCCTAGTATGCAATCCAGTATCATGAATTATAGTCACCACGTTATACTCAGATCCTCAGATCTTATTCATTCATCGCTCAGTTTTATTTTTGAAAGCACTTGCTGATCACAGACTCTTGCTCAGGCTTTCCTTCCTCTGGGAGCTCTCTGTCTCTCATCATGGCAGGAGTGGTAAGAAATCCTTTCTGAGATCCAGAGTTAGGGGTGAGAATTTTATTAATTTTAATTTAAATTTCACACTGAGCAGGTGCTGATAGGTATTAGAAGTATTCCTGTATTCACAAGCAAAAAAGCTTTGGAAAGAACCAAAGACCAAGAAGGAAGGGGCAGGGGAGCAGAGCATGAGAAAAGACACGGATGTTTTTAGCACGCCAACCCAACTGCCCTCTGTCCTGAGCATTTAGACCAAACTGTGGATTTGGAACAAAGGCAAAAACGATTTCACATCACCCTAGATGTTCTGTTTATGGCCAGCAGGAGGTTTCTGAAAGGATGTGCTTTTCCCTGAATTTAGGGAGCTAACACCTTCTGTTTTTGAGACATGATAGGACAGGAAACATCTCACCTGGGCCAGCACAGAAGTCAAAATAACAGAGAATTTTGAGTGCTTAGTACATGATATTGATCCCCTAGGGTGGCAGAGAGGGTTGAATGGAGGCCCCCAGAGCATAGACCCCTTGGAAAAGTGGTCTTTGTAGATATACTTAAAGATCTTAAGATGAGATCCTCCTGGGAACTCAAGTGGGCCCTAAGTCTGCTAACAACTATCCTTATAAGAGATAATAAGGAAAGACAAATGGAAGAGCAGGGGACAGTGTGACCACAGAAGCATAAGTGGCATGATCCAGTCAAGGAATGCCAGGGAATGCAAGGGCCACCAGGAGCAGGAAGAGGAAAAGAACTGGCCTCATCTGGACTTCTAAATGCGCAGGGCAGAGGGCAGTTGGATTGGTGTCAGAACTGTGAGAGATCAAATCTCTGTGGTTTCAAGCCACCCAGTGTGCAGTAACTTGTTACAGCAGCTACAGGAAACTCATACAGGTGGGGCCTGAGAATTTGCACTTAGCATCCCCAGGTGACGCTGAAGCTGCCCTGGGGCTCCACCTGAGCGCTGTCATGAAGCATTGGAATTAGGTGGGTACAACTCTCAGTCCACGGCTCCTCTGAATCGATGGACCCCGCACTGCCTTTGTCCAGACTCCCTCTTAGAAAGTCAGATGGGCCACAGATGCATCATGTAAATACCAAAGGGCCAAGAGTAAAATGTGTAACTCAAGTGAATCAAATAGATGATGCTTTTGATGCCAGCCACTGACCAGGGAATTAACCTTCCTTACTAACAGATAGGCAGAGACAAGGATGTTGCCCTAGCACTCTAAAAATATTTTCTGATGAAATTCCTGCTGGAATAAAATGTAACTGCTGAATCCGGCTTCTCTGCCACGTGGTTCCCCTCAGCATGCACACAGGTGGCGGCTCCCGCCTCGGGGTGGTCCCTCCACCACCTAAACCCCTGCCCACAGGTGAATGAGCCCCTCTCTTGCTATCAAGGAGCTCCACTGAGAAATAAGACTTGCCACACTGGAAAAGGTAGAGACACTGACCATTTTAAATCTCAAAAACCTCTCCTTACAACACCAGCAGCAAGCTTACTTGGCTCTTAAACTGTCCTGTAATTTAAAAAAGCAAGAATATTGATTTCCTAAAATCGATACCCACGGATACGGTTCTGGCTCCTGGATTTCTGATGTGCGCATCGATACCAATGGCTGCACTGATGAATGCAAGGAAGCCCGAAGGTTGTTACAAATCCAATTTCTGCCCTCTGTCTGTTGAGGCTCGGGCTGCTCAACGAGCCAACTATCCTTGAAGGATTTGCAAAATGAACCCCAAACAGGCCAAGCATGATTCACCACTTACAACAACGCAGGTGGAAGGGCCCCCAGAGGTGGCCATGAAAGGAGGCTTGAGTTGTCCAGAGTGAAGTGTGCGCATTTGTTTTGCTTTCTCAGGTGTGAAAACAGACACTATGTTTGTGGCCATGGAGGAACAATGTACCCCAACGCTCATGAGAATGAGGCTGGCCAGCCAGGGACAAAAGGTGGGTGGCCAGGCCAGGAATGTCAACTTCACTTCTGGTTTATCTCATCCAACGTCAAGAGCCACAGGTGACTACAAACACCTCATGGGCTGAAAAGTCTGACCACACCCAGAATCATTTCCCTGCAGTTTTTGTCTCAACTCCAGGTGAAAACAGACCCCGAAGGGGGCACTTTTGGAGAAGATGCCGCTGAGAAGGAGGTTGAGGGCTATTTCCTGCCGTTTAAGCCAGCACGGACCCAGGCACAACAGCTGGCACCAGGATTTTGGGAACAAAAAAATATTAATACTCTCCCCTGTCCCCCCCCCCCCCGCCTCCCCCCGCCACCTCTCTCATGAGCATTCCCAGCAGGCTCCCCTGGGTGCGCATTACCTTATGTCCCAGCTGAGCTGCTTCCCCTCGAGCCGCTGTGGCGATGGGATCAATAAGGTGCCCGATTTCCTGGACCACTGAAGTCAGCTGCTCCTGCAGGGCCTGAGAGGAGAGAGAGCTGTCAAGGTCACCCCACAGTGCTTCCTCCCCTAGGCACCGATTTAGAAAGGCCTGCGTGAATGACAAGGGAGCCCACAAGAAATGGACCTCGAAATGCCTGGGCGTGCCATCAAGCTGCTGCTCCACCTCCCCTTCCCAGGCGCCCTCAGCTCCTCTGGGCGAGGAACCCCCCTCCAAGCGGCACCGTGAGTGACATAGGCAGGCCTGCCGAACACTGTTCCTACAGGCTTCTCACTCCCACCAGCCGCAATGACAACGGATGCCACTGCTGTCTTGACACCGGGTTATTCCGCATAATTACTGGGAATGTGGATGAGCCATGGCTTTCTCAGAAGAGAAGACAACTTTGTCCACATGGAGAGAGCTAACAGTAGGGTCTGAGGGACCACCCAGGTCGTTGTGCCCTCAAGGGGGTAGGAGAGAGGAGGGAGATGTAAACATGACACCACCTCTCTGAAGCAGGACTACTTCTCAAACACCGCACTGTGCAAATGCCAGGGCAGATGCCCACCGAGCACACAGCTCAGGCTTTCAGCTCACAGAATTTGGTGATGTGGACACAGTAACTGAAAATGGCATTCTCAAGGCATTTCTTCTCCGGTTTGAGAGAGGGTTGAATCTCTCCATCCCAGAGAACTGAACTCATGCTGGAAAGAGACAGGGCAAGCTATCTAAGTGATGCTGGAGTGCGAGGGGGCGGAGGACTCAAAGGTGGAGATTGCTAACTGGTAGCGGGAGAGATCAGGTCCTTTTGTAGGAATCTTCATAGGAACTTTGCTGGATAGAGTCAGGGTTTAATCCATTATAACACTGGATGGTTTATGTTTGCACACACCAGCATGGAATGGGTACAACTCATAGCCAGGTAACTGTCCTGCTCCTTGGAAATTAGACTCAGTGCTTTCCCATTGAACGTGCTGCATGTGGGCTGGGAGCTCTGGGCAGAGTGCAGTCAACGAGGGGAGCAGCCTACCATGCAAACTTGAAAACAAAATCGTGGGCGGAGGGGGGGTGGTAGGGAAAGAGATGGAGGAGGGGAGGAGAGAAAGCTCCAACTTTTCCAAGGCTTATTTAGCTAATTACTTATCTTCTCACTTATGTGACTATGGTCAAGAGTGTAAGAATATTCCAGCAATGTTGTCTTGCTAAAGAAAATATGGTGTAAGTAGGGAGTGCATGCAGCTAAAGGGGAGGATGTTCTTCCCAGGGAGGAAGACGGAGGATGTGCATGGCGGGATGGGAAAAGGGTGGGGCATGAGGGGGCTTCTGAGGGACTGGTCCCCTTTGTTTCTTGGTCAGGATGCTGGTTAAAGGGTGTGCTGAGCTGGTGATGATTCATGTGGCTGCACACTTACACTTTTCTGTATGCATATTCTACTTGAATTAACACATTAACAATACTTCTAACATTCTGCGCAGAATGAGAACGCTCATTCCTTCTTCCTTTTCTTGGAATCGGGGGTGGTCACGTGAAGCTGAGGTGAAACAGGTCTAGTAATAAAATGAGCAACACCAACTCTGGGCCCGCTCATTGAAGACAGGGGCCAAAGTGCCTTGTTGATGAATTCAATGGCAGTCAGAGAAGCATCAGTAATGAGATCATCCATATTTATTAAGCACCTAATGAGTGGCAGGCACATTCAACACAGAGGAAGAAGTATTACTCAGAGGTCTTTGGAAAGTTAATGAAAAAAAACTCAAAGGATCAAAGTAGGAGAATTCAATTTTCAACTTTAGAAAATTGGCAAGAAAAAGTAAAGTGGCTCTGAAATAATAACAGAATGTAAGAGGTCCCCAGATATTAGATATCGGGTAATATAGGGAAGACTCTGTTATCTCTGAATGCACCGAATGTACAGGATTTAAAGTGCACTGATGAAATGTGATGAGAGAAATGTTCACAGTGTATGCTCAGATCTGCTCTGCTGATGTGTTACACTGAATACGATAACTCCACGTTACTGACATATTCTTACCTGACTTGAATTTTTCTTCAAACTTCAGGCCACCTTTGAAGCCCCAGAGAACCCCCATTCTCCACTCAGCATTTGCCCTACCCCATCCCAAACCTCCCAGGTGGGTTCCACAGGGGAAGTTGTTTCAGTGATGAAACTCAACCATCACAAACATGTTGGCGCTATTCTCCCACCCCCCAAAGCCTGATACTGAGATTCTTCAGCACTTCCAGAGGCTTCTGAGCCAGCCCCGAGCCCCCGTGTACCTCCACAGAGATATCGTCCCTTGTGGCCAAACTCTGGCTGACCGCTGCCAGGGAGGCCTGCTCGATGTCCCGGATGCACCGGTTGATGCCATCGATGGAGTAGTCACATTCCCTCTGTCCAGGGGCCTTGTCCCTGGAAGGGATAGAGGAAATTAAACACAGGCTCCTTGGGGGGCAAGTCCCACAACCCACTCCTGTGTTGGTGAGCCGGAGCCCCTCTCCATTCTCTGCCCGACTCGATCGCTTAATTTAAGGAGCCAATCCCAGACACTTGCTTGGCAATGCCTTCCTGCATAGCCCATGCATTTCTTCATGTAACACTGATGCTACCCCTACTTATTTCTGGCGAGAAGGCTATGGTGCTGCCCTCCACCTCAGGCAGATGCCAGGCAACTGCAAATGAAACGACTTGGACTTGGATTATCCTTTCCCTGGCTTAAGCACAGAACCTTACTTAAAGAGAAAAAAAAAAAAAAAATCAGTACTATTTCCAGTGCAACCGTATTATGCTCTCTATGTTGCATACTATTTATAAAGTCCTGGGTTAGGGTAGAAATGAAAATATTTAGTGGACTTTTCTTTGCAAGGCATTAAGAAAAGTAACTGTGGTCCTGAGCTTCAAAGGTAATTGAAAAACAAAATATAACTAACACAAGGGATGCATTCCGTGATGTGAGATATTAACTTTGGTCCATTTTAGAAATGGTGTAGCTACTCAGGGGATATTTTTTCAGGCTCCTACTATCACCAAGGAGGTCAGAGATGCCCAGAGTTACTGTGAGACCTAGAATATTCTTTTTGTCTTATTAGCAAAATAGGGTGCTCTCCGCCTAAGCTCTCAGGAACAGACAATGAGGTGCAGTGGTTAGAGCCATCAGGCTGGGGATGATTGTGGAAATGCTACCTAAATCCTTTCTGCCTCAATGATCTCATTGGTAAAATGGAGACAATGGCAGCATCTACCTTACAAGGTTGTTGTGATAATTAAATGAGATAATATAGGTTAAATGCTTGGAACAGTATCTGACATAAATTAGCTATTATTATTGTGACCAGTGCTACTACTGATCTCAAAGAGAGAAAGAAAAAGATGATGACAGTCAACCACATTGCTTTTAAATACAAGTCCTCATAGGCTATTTCCTCCTGCTCTGTTCAGATGCAGGTCCCTAGTGATTTCTGGAGGCGAAACTAACCTGATAGATGTGATGAGACTCTTGATGGAGTCAGACACAGTGTGGGAATGTCCGGCTAGCACAGACCAGGTGGGTGGGTCTTTGGGGTTGATGGCCAGTGAGCGTGCAGTGCGGATGAGGTATGATGAGCTCTCCAGCATGGTCTTGGCTGAGACCAGGATCGGTTCCTGTGCCTGAGAGCCCTGGGACCAAACAGCAGAAGGGTCAAGAACAGGCTGTATAGAGTGAATGGTCCTGTTCTTTACCAATTCATCACCTTTGCCCTTTGGAAGGAGACACAGAGGGTAGGGAACCAGAGAGGTTGGCTCACACAGGGCCTTGATGGTGAGAACTTGGGTCCACGTTCGCTCCTTAAATATAATTTCTGAGGGCAACACATACCAAGAATCAGGCCCAAACCTATGCATAGAGATCATTCCCAACATGTAGAGCTAAGGCATTACTTCTTAAGAGATGTGCAGACATTATGTTTCGTTAACTCTGTGCATCATCAACAATAACAATGCCTTACATGTTGACAGAGAGAAACTTTGGAATTCTTCACTGTTTGTGCTCATTTAGTGCCACACAAAACCACCTGAAGATGCCGACATTACCTTTGCTACAAAGACTCCCTACCTCGGAGCTGATCTGGGCGGGAATGCTGACAAACTCAGGGTTGGATGCGAATGCGGTCAGGTTCTCCACGGCTTCGATCAAGGGGGCGGTGGCAATGCGACACTTATTGCGGTTGTCTTCAGAGAAATCCCCATCCAGGGCCTGATGGGAGGCAACACGGAGACTTTACCCCACTGAGTGGCACAGATTATTCCTGGGCCCCGGGAATCACCTCCCAGCGAAAGAAGGTGGCTTACAAGATGTGGGAATACAAAATGTTTGGTGAGCTCATGAATAACAAATAAGAACTAATTAGAGAGATCGCTGCCATCAAGCGGAGGGGCTCAGTTAGCGATGATAGGAAGTAAAGCTGAATGTGTGGCTCACGGGACAGCTGACCTCACAGAACATCACTTCCCACTCACACACAGCAGAAATGAATTCAAATAACATCCTGTCACTCCCAGACCCTGCAGTTCAACCCTTTCCTCCCCACTTTTGACCCTATAACCATTGGGTTCTTCCCCTCCATTCTCTCTCCAATTAAGTCTGTTCCCTCCCAAACTATAAAAATACTTTACATTGGGCAGCACTTTCAACCCTTTCTAAGTTTTACCTCAGTGTCCCTGACTGGCTGATGGAGGTATAGGGCTTCATAGCAGCCCTTCTGAAATGAGCAAAACAGAATCCATTGGGAAGGAATAGACTAGAACTACCCTCAACAAAATGGACAAATCTCATAAACATATTTAGTTAAGGAGGCCAGACACAAAAGGTACCTACTGTATGATTCCATTTGTGCAAAGTACAGTAACAGGTGAAGCTAATTTAGGGTGTTGAACTAGGAATAATTGAAGGCCCACCAAGGAGACCCTGGGGGCTGGCCATGTCCTGTGTTTTAATCTGGCTGTAGTTACCCAGGTGTGCTCAGCATGAGAAAACTCACTGGGCTCTACACACATGATTTGTGCTTTCTGTCTATGTATCTTACGCTTCAGTAGCATTTTCTTTTTTTAAATTAGCAGCAGGTAACACAACGGCATTGAATGGTCAGTGACATTGCTGATTAATGACCCGGATGGATGAGAATCAGGAATGCGGCCTGTGGTCCATGCCACACAAAAGGTTAACACTGGATTCAAGGCCCTGCAACACAACTCCACCTGTTTAAGAAGACTGTTGGAACCAAGAGCCTGTGACCCAGCAATAGCACCCCTGCCTCCCAACGAAGGGCTGCATCTGAGAAGGCAGCTATGTTTGTAAGAGAATGTAAATTTTCTCATTAAACAACCAACTGAACTTTTAATTTAACTGTTATGAGCAATATAAACGCCAATTCAGACAATTAGTGAACAAAAACCAGAGGCACCGGCATCAAGAAACCACGGGATTTGAGATGAGTGTGTCTCTATTTTTCACGAAGGCAGGAGTAGGCAGGCACAGCCAGCTTAAAGGCAAGTTTGAATAACAACTACATTCTAACCAAGCCTTGGCAGCTTGGGACAATAATTACACATCCACCAAGCTAACGTTTTCAGAGGAATTCCCAAGAACCTGGCTCATTTACCATCTTTGCTAAAAGTGTGCATGGCTTGCCTCCGGTTCAAGCCCTTCCCCACCAGACAAGCACTGACCTCTACCTTAACCGCCGACTCTGCCATTCTTCGGGGCCCAGTGGACACCCGACATGCCTGCTACTTCTTGCTCACTGATGTGGCCTCAGTTCTAACTGCCACTCGTGAACTCAGTGAACACCGACGTGGCGCCTGTTAGTGTCACTGTGCCGGGCACTGGCAACGCAGAAGTGACTCTGGAGCTCTAATCTTGTTGCACTGACTCCTTGAGGCGAGGCTCCAGAAGGCTTCAGAGCAATTGGGAATACAGTGGGAGACAGGCTCCACATGGCAGGAGCCTGGTGGAAGTGGCCCTGGTGCAGGAAAACTAGGGAAGCAGGTGGGTGGCAGGAGTGGACTTTGGTGTCAAAGGAACTCAGGTCCCAGCACTGCCAGTGGCCAATCACACCCCCTCCGGGTGGAATGACACAGCTTCTAGCTGAACAGAAGATGACAGGCCTCCCCTTGTGCTGCTCACTCCTGCTTCTTACCTCCTCACACTCTTCCCACCCCCTGGACAACCTTCCACAACCCTCTGGGCCTATTTGGAAGGCAGGATTCTGATTGAGTCACCAACTCATAGTTAAACTTAATAAAAATGAAAAGATGATTACCCAAGGGAAATTCTGAGAAATGTTTTTTAATTGTGCAGTTCCATAAACTGCACCAATAAGATGAAGGAAGCATTTTTTTTTGAGCATGGGCCCTAACATCACATACAATGTAGCACATCAGGACAAGACCTTGAATAATGTGGAGTAGAACACCAGCTATGTCACCTGCTTTTTTTCATTTTCAAAAAGGAAAAGCTATCCTAATATATAAAAACCCTGGGTCGTAAAATCTGGTAACGACCGAGGCTCAACCAGCGGGAAGTCAGTCCTGCAGTCAGTGCTGGGTTGCCGTGGCAACCCAGTGCTGACTGCTTCCCCTGCAGGTGCAGAGTGCCCCAAAACAGACTGCTGAGGGGGCTGCGAATCAGGGCTAGAGAGAGGCCTAGAGAGAAGCAGGGACTGATCCGTTGCCTCTGTGACAGCTTTTGATCAGGACTTGACTCTCTCTTTCTCTCCCAGTCTGGCCAGCAGCCACGCCTCCATTTCTCTCCAGGCCTCCACCCAGGCTCCTGATCAGCCCCACCTTTCTGATTAGGCCCTGTTGATAGGCCCAGAGATGCTGACTGGCATAGAAACCAACCAATCAGAACCAAATCTGGGTGAAGCGTGAGGAGCCAAAGGCTGCCTAGGAAGCGGAGCTTTTGATGCCGATTGACATAGAAAACAACCAATCAGAACCAAATTGGCCAGGAGAGGAGGGCAGTTGGGGGTGAGATCAGGCCTGCAGGGGAGGGCAGTTGGGGGCAAGATCAGGCTGGCAGGGGAGAGCTGTTGGGGGTGATATCAGGCTGGCAGGGGAGGGCTGTTGGGGGCAAGACCAGGCCAGCAGGGGAGGGCCTTTGGGGGAGAGACCAGGCTGGCAAGGGAGGGCAGTTGGGGGCGAGATCAGGCCAGCAGGGGAGGGCAGTTGGGGGCAAGATCAGGCTGGCAGAGGCAGTTGGGGATGAGATCAGACTGGCAGGGGAGGGCAGTTAGGGGCGATCAGGCAGGCAGGCAGAGGCAGTTAGTGGCAATCAGGCAGGCAGGCATGTGAGCGGTTAGGAGCCAGTGAGTGGTCCCAGATTGCGAGAGGGATGTCTGACTGTGGGATCAGGCCTAAACCAGCAGTTGGACATCCCCCAAGGGGTCCCTGATTGGAGAGGGTGCAGGCTGGGCTGAGGGAACCCCCCCATGCACAAATTTTGTGCACCAGGCCACCAGTCCTATATAATAAAAGGCTAATATGCAAATTGACCAAACAGCAGAACGACAGGTCACTATAATGCACACTCATCACCATGGAGCAGACGCTCAACCCAGAAGCTGCCCCCTGGTGGTCAGTGCGCTCCCATAGGGAAAGCGCTGCTCAGCCAGAAGCCGGGCTCATGGCTAGTGAGCGCAGCGGAGGTGGCGGGAGCCTCTCCCACTTCCATGGCAGTGCTAAGGATGTCCAACTGCCAGCTTAGGCCTGCTCCCCGCAAGGAGGGGGCCTAAGCCAGCAGTCAGACATCCCCCAAGGGCTCCTGGACTGCGAGAGGGCATAGGTTGTGCTGAGGGACACCCCCCTCCCCCCCCCCAGTGCACGAATTTCGTGAACCAGGCCTTTAGTTTCATATAAAGGAAGCATTTGTCATCAGAAAGGATAGCTCACAAAGATACTATTTCACTGTGAATGCTGCTCCCACCCTGGGGATGGCTCATCCACCTAAGGGAGCTACATACTCAGGCCTGCCCACTGGAGAAACTGCAAGCAGGCACAGCAGCTTTCATGGAGATGTTCCCTGTCACAGAAGGTCAATGTACCAGTCGTAACAATGAAAGGGTGACTTCACTTTAGGCCGCACAGGGACAGGGTGCTCTTGGCCCCTGGACCAGCTCCTCTGGACATTCTCCCTTGGCAGAACCTCACAGGGAGCTGGGAGAAATGACGTTTCAGAGAGGAAGGGAGAGGGATAGGTGTGCCGGGTCACAGGTTCGAGGCTGTGGGAGTCAGGAGAAACCTTACAGATCATTTAACCCCAACCGTCCAAGGTTCCAGATGACAAAACCAACACCCAGGAACGTGACATGCTAAGCCAAGGTCCTGCCTCAAACCAGAGCCCACGACCCCTGGCTGCCTTCTCTCCTACTGACCTTAGACAAAGGCGACCAGAATAAGGAGTCAGAGAAGCCCAAGAGGTTTTGTTCCTCCTTTTTCTTTCTTTTTCTAAAGACACCTACTTTACCAATCTAAACAGAAGGATGACCAAAACAGCTGAGTCAAACTGATTAACGACAACTGGATCTAGAAACACTACATCACAAAACCCAGTGGTACCTAGAAACACCACATCACAAAACCCTGTGGTACCTAGAAACACTACATCACAAAACCCTGAGCTTCACCGCCACCCTGAGGGGCAAGGCCACACTCCAACGTCTCAGGAAAACAAAAGCTGTTGTTGCACAGTTTCTACTTGGCACCCAAACCCGAGCGACCGCACATTTAACATAACATTCCATTCCACACATCTGATTCGAGAGAAAGGCAGACAGCATTGTATGTGGGGACCAGTAGAAAGACAGCAACCATAGCTAGGCGTCTGTGCGCTACTAACCTGCCCTGGCAGGAAGTGGGGTGAAGATATTTACACTTGCTAAGTCATGCTCTGGCGTTTTAAAGAATGCCATCCACAGAGGTTTAAGATTCCTAGAAGCAGGAATTCCTTAGCTTCCCCTCCTTTTTGCGGGGACTGTAAGGGTGTGGCAGCTGGGATTTAGGCCTGGGCACACCCTCATGATTAAAAGAAAAAACAAAAAAAGCACCAGGGAGCATAAAACTTAGAGCAAAAGACAGCTATGAGGGCAGCGGCTTTAAGCATTTAGGGAATTAGCTAGTCATTTGTTTTACTGTTTGACAGGATTTTTAACCATCCCTTAAAATAGGACTCTTCAGTATATGGTATTAGTGAGCTACAGTGAAATGAGCCTTTACCATTTTCCTATTCATAAGTTAAAATAAAGTGTATGGTACCCGGCAAATCCCGCCACCCAATGGGAATGGAAAGACAAGCACATTTCGGCAAGTTGAGGGGCAAAGGTTCAGTTCTGTTCCCTTGGCATTGCTACCCATTCCCGGGGTGCTCCGGGGAGGTAAGGCCTTCCTCTTCTCCACAGGACATCACCCTGTATCCCTTCTCTGATGCTCTGCACAGGCCTATATTTCAGGCTGTCACACAAGCACATCTGCTGCAGGGAACTGCAAAGAGGGTTTGGCACTGTGAGGAGAATCTGAAAAGAAGATGAGATCTTAACAGGGATAGGAAGGATTTAAAACCAAGGAGGAGGCAGAGAAGAAAGGTTTCCAGGAATTTCTAAAGAATTGTTTCTTTCCCCTTTTTTTTTTTTTACTTCCTTGATCCATCTATATATAGCCTATTTTTTAATGATCAGAAAATGGCCAAGTTTAACTGAAATAAAATTACAAGCATCCTAGCCTGTTTATCTCAGTGGTTGGAGCATCAGCCCATGGACTGAAGGGTAGCAGGTTTGATTCCAATTAAGGACATGTACCTCGGTTGCAGGCTCAATGCCTGGCTCCAGTCGGGGAGCATGTGCAGGAGGCAACCAATTGATGTGTCTCTCTCACATTGGTGTTTCTCTCTGTCTCTCCCACTCTCTTTCACTCTCTCTAAAAATCAATGGGAAAAAATATCCTAGGGTGAGAATTAACAACAACAACAAAGAAATAAGAATACAAGCAACTAACCATGATGTCGCTACTTTCAATTCTCTTGCTGTCTTTCCACCCCCACCTCCCCCACACTGGCACACGCGCACTGTAGACACATTGAGGTATTTCTTCCCAGGGTGGCGAGACGAGTCAGCTTCTCCACAAAGAAGATGTGCGCATCATCTCCAGGGTGAGAGCGGAAGGAAGAGTGGGAGAGCAGGGCATCTGGTTTGCTTACTGGCTGGGTCCCCTTGGGGCAGTTACTTAACTTCCCTGTTGCCGCAGCGTCCTGTCTGCCAAATGGGAATCAGCACAGGGTGGCTGTGTGGACCGAATGAGTAATATACACAGGACACTTGGAACGGGCTTCACATGAGCTAAACATTTAAAAATGTAAGCTGTATTAGTTTCTAATACCAAGGACTATGACGGTAATTAAGGTGGGCCGCCACCAGGATCCTAGGGGCACTGGCTTCAATGTTTTCATTTCAACCTATATTATTGTCTTCAAATAGGCAGGTTTCTTGTTTTTGTTTGAAAGACTCCATTTAAACAGCTAGGGCAGTGGTCGGCAAACTCATTAGTCAATAGAGCCAAATATCAATAGTACAACAACTGAAATTTCTTTTGAGAGCCAAATTTTTTAAACTTAAACTTCTTCTAACGCCACTTCTTCAAAATAGGCTTGCCCAGGCCGTGGTATTTTGTGGAAGAGCCACACTCAAGGGGCCAAAGAGCCGCATGTGGCTCGCGAGCTGCAGTTTGCTGACCACTGAGCTAAGAAATTGCTGACTAGGAAACCTGCCCAGGCTCTGGCCCACAAGCTGCCAGCTGCTGCTGGGGTGTGTGTTCTCTCTTTGCTTCTGCTTGGCTCAGCCTGTTGACTAATGTCTCCAAGTGAACACACTGGCTTTGTGTAGTGAAAGAGAAAAGAGAGGTCTAGTGCCCTACCCTCTGGAGAGAGAGAGGAGGGAAAGTCCCATTACTCCAGGCCTGCCCAGCAACAAAGCAGACTCCTACCTCAATGAACGTGAACATCCTTAAACAAAGAATTAACCCTCCAATGCCTCTCCCTCCTGCACATCCTGGTTTACACAGAACTGGTAGCTGGCTTCCCACAACAATCTCCTGTGGAGGTTGGAGGGGGCGCTGGGCTCTTTGCCTGGGGTCTACTGTCCAGGCTGTGGCTGTTTCCCCACAGGGCCGGTGGCCTCCTGCCTGCTTGGTCCCTGCTTAGGGCAGACTGGGTTTGTGGTCTTATCACCTACCTACAAATACTACATTCCAGCCACTGCAATTGCCTCCTCACCATGCCCCTGCCCCAACCTATCCATGGGCTTTCACACAAACATGAACTTGTTATAAACACAGAATGGTCTGTTTCAAAACTTTGATGCCCCTTTTAAACATTTAATTAGCTGTAAAGAGTACATATCATATGATAGATTAAATTGATTTTTTTTAGATCAAAGTGATTTTCTCACAATTTCCCATTCCCGTCTCCCTCCATATGCTCCAGGTCTATAACAATGGTGGGACCCTACACCAACCCCCTTAGAATGAACCCACAGGAGCACACAGTTTAAGTACACACAGGATGCTTACTGCCCAAACACAGTGCCAAGGGATGCCCCATAGGCAACCCTTCCAGATTTCTGCCCCTAAGCTCCTCATGTAGAGAATCTGGGGAGCCCCCCACTATCTGGATGGTTAGGAGAGACCAAGGCTGTTGGTTTTCCATGATGAATATCTCCACTTGTAAGGGACTCATCCTCAGAGACTTAAATCATGCGACCAAATTAGAAGTTAAACTTCACTAGACCTACGTCTCAGGAGAGCAGAGGGTAAATCCTGTCCTCTCCCCTCTGCAGCAGGTGTCGCTGGGATTATGAGGCCTCAGTCCAGCCACCTACCTTGATGGTCTTCACCAGATTGGCGGTGCTGTTGGCGACTTCCTTGGCTGACTGGACAAAGTGTCTCTTGGCCACTGGGTTGGCTGTCTTGGATGAGGCGATGCGGCAGGCGTTGCATAAGGCTGAGGTGTGCTTGGCGACAATCGTGGCGGCTGACAGAACCTAGAAAGCATGGAGCTGGGTTGGGGGCACCCCATGCCTCAGTGCAGAGGGGTCCAGTTCAGGAGTCCACCCTGGTCCCAAGCCCTGGATTCCTCTTCAACCTGCATGTCCAGGGCCTGTGTAATTACAACACATGTGTCTCGTTTTGCCACCCCCAGTCATCCCAAGAAAGGAGAGGGCAAGAATTATTCAGCAAGAGAGGAAAAGTGAAGAAAAGGAAAGGAGGTGCTGATGTAGGGGTGGGGGTGGGCTGGGCTCCAGACAGGAGATGCAGTAAGCTGTCCTGTGGAAACCCCGGGGAGGAAGTGTTCGGCCCAGGGTCTACGCCAGCACTGCCTAGCAGAAATAAAGCATAACCCCCTATGTAATTTTCGAGCAGCCACATTAAAATAAGTAGAGAAACAAGAGAAATTAATTTAAATAATATATTTTATTAAACTTGAAATATCCAAAATATTTCATTTCACCATGTAATCAATTTGATAATATTGAGATTTTACAGTCTTTTCTTATCATATCACGTCTTCAAAGTCCAGTGTGTATTTTATACCCACAGCCCATCAAAACTAGACAAACTACATTTCAAGTGCAGCTCGTGGCTAGCACATTGGAGAGTCCAGGCCCAGATAAGTAAGACAGACATCAAGGTGCGATAGCTGCTGCCTCATATAGGCACCGTATTAAGTAGTCTGTCTCAGAGATCTTCTAGGCTCCACTATCCCCTGCCCTGCCCCCCCCCCCCCGCCCCAACACATACCCCACACAAAAAAAAAAAAACTGCTCTTTTGGATCCACCTGATCTACTTTGCTGAGGCTGGTAGCACCCCTTTGCCCTTAACTGGAGGGTAAGGAATCTCAGGTGCACTGACGCATTGCAAGCTCCTCTGAGGCCTGCTTCAGGCCCAGGTCTTCCCTGTACTGCTTCCTTCCCTTGGGTCCTTCTCCTGCCTCCAGAATGCTCTTCCCAGAGTTCAGGATGAACATGCCATTCACAGGCTGCCTCTGATACCCCAGATTGGCCAGTTTCAGCACACACTGCTTTAATACGTGAATGGGAGCCCATGCCACTTAAGCATGGAATGTCACATACTGTCTAGTCCTCAAAAGTCTGTGGCTCCTTTATGGTCTGTGGATTATGACCCAACTTTGAGACCTGGCTCAGCACCACCATCTCTGTGATGTGATCCTCAGAAAACTCACCACACCTTCCTCTGTGCATTGCTGGCACTGTCATCATAGCCCAATCACTGCACTTTCCAAACTTTATCGAACAGACTAAGCGCCAGGGTAATGGGGATTGGATCAGACTAATGCTGACGCATGTTGAGCACAGAACAAGCCCTCAGTGGATGTCCCTGAACTGAATGGAATCACGAGACTCCTGATGAATCTCATGCTGGTTGCTTTACCCCGACAGCCTTCCAGCATGCCATTTCAAAGTACCTAAACATTCCCACTTTCACCTCATTTTGTGACATCCCCCGAGTCACTATCTACAGTGCTGCATTGAGCTGGCTTTGCAAGCTCTGTAAGAACAGTGTTCTTTACTCATTTCTCCCACTCCCCACAGCCCACCTACGAGAGCTTAAGGACTCACTGATCGCACATCCTCGCCCCTGGGTTACCTGTGACGGGCTGCTGCCAGGGTCCACCAGGTTCTGGCATGCCATCTGGATAGCCTGGTTAGCCCTGGCGAACTGGATGGGGTCCACGAGGCCTTGGTGGCCTGCCTGGCTGTTCGGATCAGAGATACCAACAAGGTATGCAGCCTGGAAAGGGAGAGGAAAACCACAGTTCAGGCTCTGGGCTCCCAGGTGAGCCCCTGGGGGACAACCATCCTATAATGTACATGCAGCAGCCATGCTGAGGGGGCTCCTTAGTGCAAGGTAACCAGAGTGATCAGGCCTTCGGGATGGAGAGGTGAATGCCAGATCAGGAGTTTGCTGCAGGCTTCTGGGAAAAAGCTTCCTTGCTCTGAAGAAAACCTCAAGAAACTCTTCTGTGGGCCATGAACAAAGATGGACCCAGATTGATTGTTTCTGGCAGCCACCTTATGACCATGAGGGAGGACACCCAGCCTCAGCATGAAGCTGAATCCTCCTGCTGGCAGATGGGAGAGGCAGGAAAAAGTGGGCGTAGGCTGATGGCATGGAGCTGCTGAGTCAGCCAACTCTGGAGCATGCCCTTCGTGAGGGTTTCTTATCTCATTATCTAACACATCCTTATTTTTTAGGGCAGTATTTCCAATAGCAAATAAGAAGAATGAGTAATATGGTTCAGGGGAAAAGGTTATATTTCGTCTCTAAGAGGACAAGAGGCTGGAAGAGGTCTTTTCTTTAAACCCTCTGGATGCATTAGACTAATAATGGAGAAAACGAATCTGTGAGCAACAGTTTTAAACTTAATTCATTTCCCCTGAAATTTGAGGGGTAGGATAAAAGTAGGCAATTCCACCCCCCAAACTAGGGATGGTTTTCCTTGGTTTAGTAAAATCATCTAGGCTCAAAGCAATTGCCAAATAATAAATCCTTTAAGGTAAATGCTGACATTTTGAAGCTTTGGTCACGTGAGCCTGATAATTATTGGAAATGCCCAGGACAGTCAAAGAGCAAGGAACATGCCTGATGGTGTCTCTGCATGACGGCATTGCTTTCTCTCTCTGATGCTAAAAGGATCATGACTAATGTTTTTGCAATTCTAAAACATCAGAGAGAATTTGAACTATGCAATGCGTATTTTCCCTCCAAAACAACTCATCTGGAGCTCCCCTATGCCTCCCACAGGGATCTGGTACTCCCCTAGTCTGGCACAGGACACAGGCTGCACTGCAGGGGAGGGGACCAACCAGTCCCTTACCTGAGCTGCTGCCTCTGTCAGCCCACAGAGAGCCTTGGAAGCAATCCCTACACACTCCCCAAAAGCAGGAAGGTCCCCAGTCTTGGCATTTTGTGAAATCCCTGCCATCGACTCGCCCAGAACCTGCAAAACAAATAACCAGAAATATTCTCTGACCAGCATTCTTCAAACCGTGGGGTAAAGGGAGCTACACTTGCAACTTTAACATTCAAGGATTCTTAATTTACAATATTGGCCATTATTTCCCTTTATTTGCATTAATAAAGGATTTAAGACAATTGTATTGTTTCTGTTCCATAAAGAGAATTGAATAATAAAAATGTAAACCTTTCACCCAAAAGTTATCTATATCTCAAGAAGTAGTAGTAAATATACTCATATCAATAAAGTAAAATCTATACAGGGCATCCCATGGGGGAATGGTCTGGACTGAGAACTCTAAATTCCCAGAATACAAAAATCAGACACATCCATTGAGCTGTAGGTGAAGTCATATCCATAACGCAGAAGACACACTCCTCCTGGTATTATCTTACTTATTTATAATAAAATTTAAATGTCTTTATGAAGTATATATAATATGAATACTAATATGGTTTCTTAAATATTATATTATCCCATATTTTGAAAATCATTGGTGTATTTTCTTCAGAGGTCTTTAAAGTAGCAGCAAAAAGGGATTTTAGTATTCAGAATCTGACCCAGAGAGGTCAAGCACCAGGCACAAGGTCACAGAGAAGGTCATGGGCAGAGGCAGGGCACCTGCCCCTTATCTGGTATTCCATCTTCTGTGGGCCTCACCAGGCCCCCCGAGGGCTGGTTCTACCTTCCAGGATAACAGATGTTGGAACAGAAGGCTATTTCAACACAACCCCTTGGAGAGGCAATGGGATTGCTAAGTCTAGAACGCAAGACAGAGCTCTTCATTTGTCAATAAGCCACCTAGGCTGGGTGAAAGAAAAAGAAACTCCCTAAAATTGTTCGGAGATCGAAAATAATCCAGCTTACTAAGGACTTGCAAAGCCCAGAAGTTAGAGGGTATTTTCAGATACAGTATTTTCCTCTTCCTAACTCTGCATCCTTCTTTGGCTCTAAGTACGGGCAAAATATGTATCCTCCCTTAGACAAACCATCGTTCCATAAAGAATGCTGGACAGGACAAACCCTAGTCTTCGCCCGAGGCAAAGCAGGCTGTGCTGACACCACCAGTAGAGATGTCTCCCTGAGGCTAATGTAAAGTGATGTAAACCAGCAGAGCCAGACTGCCACTGCTCAATATCCACTCATCTCACTCGCATTTCATCTTAACCAGATTCTGGCCGTCTCAAAAACATCGACATTATCATCATAGGTTTCTCAACCTTTTAAAAATTATTACTACTCCTAACATTTTCCCCATAACTGCCACCCACATCAAATTAAATACTAAGAAATTAGATTTTGTTGAATAAGGTTAAGGCTGGGGGGTGGGGCACAAACTGTTGTATTATCTTAGATTTTTCTACCCGCATCCAAAAAACTCCCCACACAGTTTCACTCTCTTTGAGAATGGCTGCCGTGGATGGATGGCAAGAATACTAAAGAGGGGCTCATATAAGCCAGGGTCACTGAAGGGCTTTCCCCAAGAGTTCAATCCCAGGTAAAGAAAATACATGATTCCATTCACAGTAAGACCCATCTGTGATATGGTGTAAGCAGTGGCTCTCAAAGTGTGGCTCCTGGACCACATAGGCAGGACCTGGAAACTGGTCAAAAATGTACAATCTCAGCCCTACCTCTGATCTACTGAATCAGAAACTCAGGGGTGGGGCCTTGCATTCTGTGTTTAACAAAAAAGATACCAAGATGATTCTAGTGCGTGGTCATGTTTAGAGAAGCACATGAGGGCAGGGCTACAGGAGAAGACTTTATGAGATGTGCAACAATACAGAACAGCTACGGGCAGATGTACTCGAAGCACATCTGAGCTCCTCCCACACCGAGGAGGAATGTTAAGAGCACAGGCCAGCTTACCTTGGAGTTTTCCATCACACTCTCAATGCAGTCAAAGTAAGAGAGGTCACTAACAGGTTCATTAGGATTGTCCAACATCCCCTTGACAGTCTACAGAAGGAGAACACAACTTAAAAAGCATGCACGTGTTACAGAACAAGAAAATTCAACCTAACGTACCAGCAATCAACTTCCCTCCCTGTACAGGATTCTGGTCACGATCACTCATTGACCTAGGTAATTGAAAGGAACTTATACCAAAGTATCCATGACATCAGATTTCCGGCTAAAAACACAACATTGAATGGAGGGATGGGTGTGTGCGTGTGTGTCTCAGGTTATTACTGATGTAGAGGAGGATCTTATTTTCAGTTTCGACAGAGAAGCACAGTATCTACAGAGCAGGGAGAATTTTTTCTTAAAGAAATCTGTAAGTTAATGCAAGGCAATGTATTTATGGTAAATTAGTACAATTTCTTTGCTGGATAACTCCAAGGAGTTTAAATTTTAAGAACACACTCATTTCTTCATGATTAGTATAGCCTGCAGTTTTCAGTTCTGGAACCTTTTAATGGTAGGCCTGAAAGAAGATAAATCCCCCAAATGCTCAGTGGGATGGTTTGCTTCTTTTTATTTACATTGGAACACTATAGAAAATGTTCCCTCATGCTTCGGTCCCCATCAAGGAACTACATATAGGGATTGCCTCTTCTGTCGTTGTTTCCACTTCACTGAAAGTGATCCCTAGCTTTCATGTTATAATGACCTTTGAGGCTGGAAAATCTGGAGATATAGCCATTCAACCTCCCTGCTGAGAGAAAATGTGCACGAGGACCCAGCATCCTTTGGGGCACAGCCAACAGAAAGACAAGGTCATTTGAGTTGCAAAAGGTTGTATGGCATTCATGGTAGAAACTGCTGAGTTACTCAGAGATATGAGGGAAAGAGGACGCATAACGGAGTTCATTTCATTGAAGAACCTCCTCTCATCCCTTGTATAATCAAAATTATTTTAGTAACAGCAATTCTGAAATAGTCATAATTGTGGCAACCAAGGATACCATTAAGACATCCATTTGCACCTAGGCCAAAAGAATTCATTTAGATCAACAGCCTACATATTTATATTTGTAAACGTGAACAGACCAGAATTGAGAAATAATTCCCCCAATGCAGGAAACACTCCACTGTTTTCAGAATGTCTCAGTCCTTTAAGAAGCCACTTTTCACTTCCAGCACTTCTGGCTGCACACAATGGCCTATTGCCATCGTCAAACTGAGCCTCAATCAAACCCCCTACTGGCATGGGAGGTATTCCCATCAGGCCAAATCCATGTTAATCATCCAGAACACTCAAGGTACATTGGGTACAACCAACCCATAACTACTGAGAGATCCATTTGGCTGTTTCAATAGAACCTAGATTGATTAAGACTGCTCTATATACAAGTAGGCATACTGTTGGGCATAAACCAATTTTAAATTAGAAATAAACCATAAGTATGAACATAAATGTAAAAGCACCCACGCTGTGTTCTATCCCACGGGCACCTTGGTCATATGGTAATGAGTGCCACTTTTGGGTTTTGTTTTATTTGGTCCTTATATGTTACAACATAAAATAGGTAGGGAAATCGTTTTTACCTAGAAAGCACATCTATCTCAGCTTCTCTCAAATGCCTCAGAATAACCTCTCCCAAACTTTTCAGGTAGAGCTTGCTCATCTTCAACCTACACCCAATACCATAGGCCTCTTTCAGTTTGAAATAAAGAATCCTTTAACAAAATAACTCTCATCCTAGTGGAAAAAGGGGAAGCAGGGCTGATAATGCCACCAAATCTAATCTTTGTTCAGTTCCTCCCACGTGGATGGAACGTTGGCTTTGACAGTCTCCCAGGAAGCTAAAAGACAACACAGAAGAGAAGGAACTGATCCCATGGGCAGAGGACAGACAGACACACTCTTGGATGCTCAGAGGCCTGTCCAGGACCCACCTCGAGCTCCCGCAGGGCATTGTCACACTCCTTCTGGCCGGGAGCTTGCTGGGTGCACAGGGTGATGAGTTGATTGATGCTCTCTGTCACAGCTCTGTGCCAGAACAGAAAATGTGGGGTGCTTTTGTTTTAAAAAATCAACAGTAATTTCTCCAAGGACACTTTGCAGGTTCATTAGAAATACAATGAATTCACTGTATAGCCTGGAGTCCCCAGCAGAGCTCTACTACAAGGCTTTAAACAACCAGAAAAAACACCACTCCCAGGAAAGACAGAATGAGACCCCTTTCCTTGCTTCCAATTATTCATTTGATTTACTGAAAGTTCTCTTAAGGCAGTATGACTATCTTTTAATATATTCATAAGAAAGAATTCACAACAATGTTGCAAATAGCAAAGAGATCATATTAACACTGATTATGAGGAGCCCCAAAAAGTAAGATTATCAGAACAAGGCTATTTTGGGTACCCTTGGTGTAGTTTGGAATAGCTTGTATATTTTTAGACACAGTGACATATAGTAGTAAACTCTGTCTATAATTTTTAAACCCCCACTTTCCATTAAATTCTATATAATTGACTAGTTCCTAGATGCTATCTCAAAATTATTCTTTAAAATAGCAACTTTCTTTGTTAATACTAATACTTGTATGATTGATTTTACATGTGTTTCTATTCTTCTTAGAACTTAAAAATCAGCCCAGATTTTTTTCTTCTTCAAGGACTGGAAGTCAAATTATTCCAGCACCAGTGGTTTAAAAGGCTATTCTTTCTCCATTGAATTGGTTTTGCAATTTTGTTGACAACCAATTGGCTATATTTGTGTAGATCTACTTTTTGATTTTATTCGATCCCACTGATCTATGTATGTGTCTAACCCTTCGGCCAATACCACACCACTTTGATTACTATAGCTTTATATTAATTCTTAAAACTGAATAACTTTGTGCTTAATAAATAAAAAAACAGAGTTGAGATCATTCCCTAAGGGGCTGCTACGAGTAAAGAGCAGACACAGACTAAAACCCATGCCTATCTAACCAAACTCTTTTCAGCCAGGTCATCACCGGTCCACATTTCTGGCAGGGCCTGAAACCTATTCACAGTTACTAACCACTGCAGCTAGCAGACAACTACAACAAGAACAAAATAGGGCACCTATTGCTGTTAATTATTAACACTGCCTAATATAAATGATAGCTCATTTTATTAGTTAAATTCACTTTGCAGCTTCCCACAGAATATCAAATTAGATGGAAATGATGTTGGAATGTACAATGGTTATCAGCTTAATTATTTGATGAGGAGATATGCTTTGAATTTTAAAATTTAGCGAGGGTGAGGGGAAGAAGAAAATCACTCCTGAACTCAAGAGAGAACTCACAACACAGATTTTTGCCACACTAACTCTAATGGTTTATTTATTTGGGGAAAAGGGCGTAATTACGGTGTCACTGGGAAGTACTGTGTGCTCCATGGTGCAAAGCAAAACAAGGACCCTTGGGATGGCAGGGCAGTTCCTAGTTCCGACCACCTTGGAGGTACACCTGTGAGTGCCCACTAGAAGCGTCCCTCAGAGGGTCCCACACCACGTTCTGTGTGGCCGCCTTCAGGATGCACTAAGTGGACAGGCTGATGATGCCAACATGACAAAGGGAAGAGAGTGTCCTAAACTGTGATGACCTGATCATTTGGAGACTATCACACAGCTTTCCATTTAACTTATTTCTTTCAGTGTTTCCTATTTATCTGCATTTTTTAAAAACCTACCTTTTATGTGAAGATTTTCCATTTAAAAACTAAGGATTTACAATTGATGAATCCTGAGACTATATCACTGTTCATTGTCTTATTCTTTTTTAACTATTTTGTAGACGTAAAAATTTTTTCAAATAAAAATTTGGGAGTTAAAAAAACAACAACCAAACCCCAACAGACTGAGTTTGTGGTTAGAAAATCCATAAAAGTGCCTGCACAACACTGCAGTCTGAATGAGCCACTTGGGTTAACAGTGATCCATGACTGAAGAGCATGATTTAAGTATCATTTATCCCCATCACTCATTTTAGCCTCTGGATTACACAGCCAAATCATCAACTAGGTGGCCCAGAGGCAAATGGTTATATAGATGTGACAATGAAAAATAATATTGTTATGTTTCAAAGTATAGCAGTTATTTACAAGAGCAAAAGATTAGAGGCAACACAAATATACCATAATAAAGGACTGACTAAATAAATGTATTGTTCACAACAGAATCCTGGGTGCCCATTAAAAGTCATAATGTATAGGGTGGGGCAAAAATAGGTTTGCAGTTGTGAGTAAGCAAAACAGAGTTTATTTTGTATTATTATTTAATTATTGTATTATTTTTCATATGAACAACTATAAACCTACTTTTGCCCCAAACAATAATAGCATAATTCTAATGCCATAAAAGGATATTCATAACACACAATTAAGTAAAGTAAAATTTACAAATCAGTTTGAGTCCACAACTGCAAATATATAAAAATGTTTACAGTGATTTTACATTTTTAAAAAAATATTTTTTTATTGATTTCAGAGAGGAAGGGAGAGGAAGAGAGAGACAGAAACATCAATGATGAGAGAGAATCATTGATTGGCTGCCTCTTGCACACCCCCTACTGGGGATCGAGCCCGCAACCTGGGCATGTGCCCTTGATCGGAATCGAACCTGGGACCCTTTGGTTTGCAGGCTAACACTCTATCCACTGAGCCAAACCAGCTAGGGGTTTACATTTTTATTTTAAAATTTCAGTAAATCTACTAAAAAGTTATGAATTAACCAACTTATATTATCAATAAAAATTTGGCCTAAATTAGTAATATCTGTTCTATAAAAATTTCAATAGGCCTGAACTGTAATTATTCTTTCCTACAATTTTTAAAATGATCAAATCTATGCAACTTTATTTTTAAGAATATAAAAAAGTTAAACGACCATAATTCTACAATCTCTAGATAGCATTTTCTTACATTTTATTCTTTATCTATGCAGCTAGTCTTAGTTTTTAAAAAAATTGGGCTCTACAACCTCAGAGTTAAAAAGGGGCTTTCTAACATACAAATCATTTAGTGTTTAGAGATACTGAATTGATTTACCTAAAGTTTGGGAGCTCTGGTGGGAAATTTTAGCTAGACGTGGAACTGGATTAGGCATGAGAGAAAAAAAATCACCAATTTGTGCTTTTGATTATGTAGTTAAGGCACTAAATATCCAATAAGAAGCTTTAAGGGGAAAAAGCAACATCAAACATTTCCCTCCCTCAAGGGAGGAGGTGCTTAGGGAAGGAGTAAATAGCAAACCAAAATCCATCTGCAGTATTCCCAACGTCTTGCTATGCACAAGGCTCAGGACTTAAAAATTACACAGCTGAACTGCTGTTTGATCCAGTGATCCCACCTCCAGGAATATATGCTAAGAAACCGGAAACACCAACCAGAAAGAATATATGCACCTATATGTTCAGAGCAGTGTTATTTAAAATAGCTAAGATCTGGAAACATCCCAAATGCCCATCAGCAGATGAGCAGATAAAAAGCTGTGGTACATTCACACAATGGAATACTATGCAGCTATAAAAAGGACGGATCTCTTACCCTTTGAGGCAACATAGAGACACCTGGAGATTATTATGCCAAGTGAAATAAACCAGTCCAAGAAAGACAAATATCACATGATCTCATTTATACATGGAATCTAATTAACAAAATAAACTGACCAACTAAATAGATCCAGAGGCATGGAAGCCTGGAACAGACTGACGAATCTCAGAGGGAAGGAGGGGGAGAGGGGCAGGAAGAGCTTAACCAAAGAACGTATATGTACATATGCATTCCCCGTGGTCACAGACAATAGTGCAGTGAAGGCCTGGGGTGGGGCATGACCTGGGAGGAGGCAGGCAATAGGGGAAAGAAGGGGGAACATCTGTAATACTCTCAACAATAAGATAAAAAATAAAGGAAATAAGACCAGGCATTTTAGCTCCAGGAAAAAAAAATACAATTGAAGTCTGGTTGAAGAGGCAAGACAATGACTAGACAAGGCACAGAGACGGTGCTGGGGCATGACACCAGGCAGGCCGCGATGGATCCTGAACCTCGCGGAGGCAAGATGCATGCTGGACTCCCAGGGAGCATGAGAGAAAAGTAATGAAGGCCTTCATCATGGGCACGGGTTCCACATGACAGGGAAGGCTCCATGTGGACTGGGCCAGGCCTGAGTGTGACCCTGATTTGGATAAAGGGAAGAGAACATTCTAGAGGAGACCAACAACCGGAAGGAAGGCCCAGATGAAGGGACTGGCTGTCTCTAAGGCTGGGAAGGCAGTGGGGCTGAAAATGAGGGTGACAGTGACCTGATCCCAGCTGCTTACCTGCAAGTGCACCTCTGCTCAGCACCACTGGGAGGCCGAGATGGCTCAGACTCCTGGTGTATGCCACCTTTCCCAACTCCAGCAGGGCCATCCCTGTCTTATCCGTAATGTGCGCCCAGCACCCGCCCTATCCCAAATCCAGCATATGGTACAAATGTGGGTAATGAATAAAGCCCAACCTGGGAGAGCTTTACCAAGAGGTGGCTGTCTGACTCACCTGACCTCCTGGGAGCTTGGCTGGGAAACCACCCCGGGAGCAGGGCTTGCCAGCACGTGCCAAGAAGCCAGCAGGAATGTGCCAGCATCTTCTTGCAACAGTTCCATCCTGAGATAATCATTTCACATAATGATTTTTAAGTGCTGACCTGGCTATAACACCATCAGGCTGGGAACTCCCAGTAGACGGCTGAAAGCCAGGTCAACATAGGCAAAGAAAGCTTTTTCACCTAAAAGTCTTGTGAGCCTTTCCTCAATGTCACCACCAGGGGGCCTTCAGGTCCCCACATAGCCAGGTAACCGCAACATTCCTTGGTGGTGGTGGTGGTGGGGGTCTGTATTTTCTTCCTTATCTGGCTTTCAAAAGGCCAGTTCTTACTCTCCACTTCTTCCCACAATTTAAGAGAGTGAACAATACATTCTAAGTTGAAAACTGTAATTCTGAAATGATGCAAAAAACTGAAGATAATGAAAAACATCTGAGATCAGACACCTGGAAATGTCAATTGCCTTATCCTAAGGTCTTTGTAGAAAAAAAGAACAATCAAGGGAAGGTTTTATACCAGAAACAGCTGCTCAACGCAGCACACATACCCCCTTCCCCCTGCCCCAGCCCAGGGAGAGACTCACTGAAACTATCACAACACACAGTGTAAGATGGAAGCGGGGAGACGTCAGGATATTTTTCCAGTCTCCTAATGGCTCTAGCTACTGTTTGAAGCTAAAGTATATATTTGGGAGTAAATGAAGAAACTCGAGGATTTCTGGAGGAACTGCTCTGATATGTCTAATCAACCCCCCCAGAAAAACAGCACTACAAGCCATGCGGGGACCTGAGCCAGGTTGTCACCATTAGTACCATGGTATCTCATGTCCTGAGAACTGAGAAGACCTTCAGGATGATGTGCACACCCCCACTTTGCAGATGGGAGAGTTTAGGCAGGCTGAGGGACCCGATGGTGCAACCCAGTTAGTAAGCATTAAAGCCTGGACTACAATTCGGGCTTCCCGACTCTGACAACTTAAAAAAAACAGCCTTTGAGCTACCAGGAGAGAAAGCCATAGAAAAACAAATGAGTAAACTCATAAAACCAAGTTTAACAATGTAGAATTTAAGCTACGCTTTTTAAAAACCAGTCATCCGCCCATTTTGAAAAGTTCCCAATTAGGCTTTAGAGCCTAATTGTTTTGCATTTAATCTCCCACTGCTGCCAGCTTTCCTGTACATGTGAGGGTGCCAAGTAATGTTAAGAAAACCCGCCCACACCGCCACAGCAGCAGGAAACGCCCTCCCCATCCGGGTGGGGAGAGTGAGGTGAGGTTTTTCCTGGTGGTCACGATAGCTTCTCTGCATGCTAGCCTTTGCTCACTGGTTACCGAATTCTTAGCCACAGCGGCCCTGGGACAGACACTGTATTGTGTCACCCACTTCCTGGGTGGGACCAACAGGAAAGAAGAACAATGACATCACCCAAAACACAGATTCCCATTTTCATATATTTCCAAGAACAATTTACTCCCACGGCCACCCCGTTCACCCTAAACAAGAATCACTCTGCATGGGACAGACTGAACATGTTTCCGTCCTTCTAACTAACATTGCTGCCAGGCGGACAGGCAAGTGCTCAAGAAATGAGGAATGGCTAGTTGAGTATCATTTTTCTCATTTTCTTTTCTTTTTTTAAAAGTATTTTCTGAGTTGTTTTTCAACAAGCATATATTGCTTTCATAATCTGAAAAATATAACACTATTTTAAAAAACTGACTTAAGCCATCATAATTATAAATCATTGAGCGTCTAAGTCTAAGCAAGGCCAATGGAAAAGGCTGGAGGAGAAGACAGGCGCCCACAGAGGGGAACGCGCATGAAAATGAGCCAGTTTACTGAAACCCCAGAGTCTTAGCCACTCTGGGCTCCCCCTGCAGCAGCAGGACACCAATGCTTTGCTCAGCAAAAGCAGCAGGATGCCAGCACATCTTGCAAACACTGACCCTGCTTGTCAACACACGAAAAGCCCATTTTGTTCCACTCTCACCTTGCAGCTGCAGCGAGGAGGTTTTTCGCATTGGGGGCTCCTGGGTCCACAGAGAGAGACTTGGCAGCTAACAGCAGCTTGCTGGATGCCATAGAGATATTCTTGAGGTTCCCGATCACCTGGATCTGGTCTTCTTTGGTCTGGAAGGTCAAGAGGGGCTGGAGTAACTGGGGATGCTCCATCTCTCCCAGCAAGCAGTCAGAGAGCTGGGAGCAGCATCTTGGGATAGAAGTAAGTTATCTACATAGATTGAATTAAGCCCAATTAATTTGCAGATGCCTAACTTGTTGGGACACTGACTGGTGTCTACGCTTCCCCAGACAGATACCCAGACCAAGAGTCACAAAACAGGACAGAAATTCTTCCCCAAGTGGGTCAGCCAAGAGCTGTGCTATCTCACAAGTGGAGGCATTAAAAGGAGGGGGCGGGAGGGGGGAGCGAGCACGCGCACAGTGCACAGGCCAGGCCACAGGCTAACGTCTTGCTCAACAATGCTGGAGTTGTCACGGGGCCGTCCGTCTCAGCCTGGCACAGGCGGCCAGCCCCATCTCAACAGTCAGAGCTGACTGCATCCAGAAGTTCCTGACCTGGGAGAGGGCACATTTCTCACTCTCTGTAGATAACAGAGCAAGAAGTACCCTGGGTAGCTCTGCTAGGGAGATGGCAGGAGCTCGGGGGAAACAGCTCTGCAGGCTGACACCAGACCAGTTATGCTCCCTTGCTCTAAATCAGGAGCTTATCTGTTCATCTGGAGGAGGCGATTTTTAATCCTCTGACTCAGTATTAGATACAGTCCCTTTAGATGGGCCCGCTGAACCTCCACAACATGACTTTTCACTCTACTACCACACTCAAAGCACAGGACGTGGAGCTATACTAGTCTCGGCTAAACATTTTCCCTCCTCTTACCACCCTCCCTCCAAAAAATGTAAATAAAGCGGCAAATTTTGCTGAAGGTCCGTGGGAATCATTCCCCATCTCCAAGAATCACCTCACACAGAAGCTGATAGCATCTCGGGGATGCCACTCCTGTGAGATCACAGAGCTTCCTAAGCAGCAAAAAGAACGCAGCAGGGTAGCCTTGGACAGGTTCCCCATTCCCATTTGCCCAATCAGCCTCAAGGGTGGCCTGTCCATTAGAGTAGAGAGCTGACGGTCAGTTCCAGACTGCCCCCACAACCCCACCCCATACACACACACCCACCTGAGCTTGGCCCGCCATCTCAATGCCAGCATCGAGGAATTCATCAAAATCGTCACTGAACTTCCCGGAGGCCGCAGCCAGCTCCCCGCTCTGCCCGCGGGTGGCATGGACCACTTCCCCAGCAGACTGGTTCAGGTCGGCTGCTGCTTGGTTCAGTTCGCTCTGGGCTTCCTGGAACGGCTTCGTGCTTGGAGGTAACTGTGGGGAAGAAAAGGCACAGCCGTGAGACGTTCACTTTGCATGAGAGGGATAGAGGGAGGGACTGAGGACAAAGACAGATTCTCCAGGGATGCGTTTTGAGTCACTGAGACTGAAGGCTCTGTGCGGCCTACGCTCATGTTAAATTTGGCCTTCAACATATATGCATTCATTCACCCATTTACATTTATTGAGTACCTATTCAGTGCTAGACACTGTGGTTCTAAAAACAGTAAGACAGCTATCCTCAGGGGCGACGGTCTCCGAAGTGGCACAGTCAGGACTCACACCTGGGCAATCTGCCTCCAGGACTCTCTGAAGCACAACTCTGTGTTGTCTCTCTTAGACAGAAGCTCTCAAACTTTTAGCTTTCTAGAACTAAAACACTGATGCCAGTTACCTTCCAATCCTATTCTTCCAAACTAACAGCCATCCATTCTTATGAGTGGCCTTTGCTCATAATATAGCTTGGCTACAGAACAGAATCGTCACCAGCAGAACTAAGATTGTATGTGAAAAGTTGCAGAGAGAGAGAGAGAGAGGCTAGACTCTAGCTGTCACACCGCATGCACTGCTTGCACACCTGGCATGTGCACACCAGGCACCAGACAGAAAAGAAACAAAGATCAACAGGCACACGCCCCCCAGAAGGAGGCTCACAGAACAGGGAAGGGAACAGGTCCCAGGTGAAACCCCTCACACTACCTCTCCTTTACTGAATCTTGGACACATGCCCCTCCACTGCCTGATCGTCATTGTCCCAGATGCCCTGATAAGAAGTCAGATGATCACCTACTCCCCCCTTTCCTGTCTCACGGGGATGACCCAAGAGCAAATGGCAAATGTGTTCCAAGAAAAAGTGAACTTTAAAAGCTCCACCTGAAACTTCACTGAGCAGGAAGCCAAACTAGGAAAAGACAGATGGGCAGGAATAACAGCCTCCTAAAGGAGAGGCTGGCTCTCAGAGGCCCCCTGGAGGAGAGAAGACTGCACTCACACCCATAGTGAGCTCCATTCCCCAAGGCCCCTTCCCAACTCCAAGCCTCTCACCGAGTCCACAAGTAGCTTCTTGCTGGACTCCCCGATGCTCTTCAAGGCCACGTCCACATCCTTCTGCCCAGGGAGGCAATTCACGCAGTTATTCAGGGAGTGCGAGACGGCTTTGGCCACCTGCATACACGGAAGGAGAAAAGCTCTGTAAGAAAGCAGCTTTCCGCACATTTTTGCACGTGGTGGGAAAGAGCAGCAACAGTATGCAGAGCTGAAAAAAGATGGGGCAATGGTCCACCAGCATCTTCCTGACACTGTTTACCCTTAAATCTCCTCCTCTGGCCTCTCGCTGCAGTAAATATCCTGTCTTGGCAAAGGGTCTGACAAACTGAGACAGTATACCCTGCTTTTCCCCAAAGCCAGGATATGTCCATGCCTCTGCGATTCAAACTCAGAGCTTGCCAATATCATGTCAGGTTCTAAACAAAGATGTCTAACACCAAGAGAAACAGAAAGAGCTCCCCTGTTGAGAGCCCTGCAGAGATCACAGAGGCAGAAGCAGGCTTTGAGTTCTCTGGACCACAGTGAAGGGGGCTGTGGTTGATTTCTGCTCAGCGACCCTCTGAGTCATCAGCCCCAAGCCTCACTGCCCAAGGGCAGGTGGAAGGCTCCGAGCACTTCCAGACCCACCTGGAGGCGCCCACTGGATGCCTTTCAAGCATGTGTGAGGGCTCCCTGTTTGTACTCTTTGGTATCCTCATTTAAAGGGCAAGATCTTAAGATGTGGGTTATGTCCATCCCTTTAATCTAAAGCATCTTCTTCCTAGTGACTGGTGCAGAATTTCGTGCAGATGGTCTCTAGCCAACTAGGTGCATTAGGTAGTTGAAGACTCCTCCTAAGAGGCAGTAGAGAGTCAGAGTTTAAAACTCTGAATGGTCAGACCAAGTACATCCACCTTATCTCCCAGGAAGAGGAATACCCTCGAGCATATGTAGGTCCAAAGCAAACAGGTTGTGTCCTGACTCCTAACACTCCAAGGGCAGATTTCAACAAAGTAAAGTCCCCATACCCTGTTGACACATTATGTGGGCTACTAGGCAAGACTTACAAAAGCAGGTATGAAGGCCTGGCTGGTGTGGCTCAGTGGTTGAGCATGGACCTATGAATCAGGAGGTCAGGGTTTGATTCCTGGTCAGGGCACATGTCCAGATTTCAGGCTCCATCCTCAATAGGGGGTGTGCAGGAGGCAGACAATGATTCTCTCTCATCACTGATATTTCTATCTCCCTCTCTCTGAAATCAATTAAAAAATATTAATTTTTTTCAAAGTATTATGTAGGTAAGGGCAGCATTGTTATGGCACTTTGGAAGGTCCTGAAAATACCCACTAAGTGTTCACACCAGAAGAAGAATGCCCAGGAGGGAGCCTGCTAACACACCCACTTTAGTGATGATCACCATTCTGGGCCTCACCTGGGCCAGCCTCTGTTGACTCTCCGCATCTCCAGGAGCAATCAGGGCCTGCTTGGCTTCTTGGATGAGCATGGCCGAGCCCTCCATTACATCACGAGCAGAGTCTAACATGGCGTGGGCAGCTGCGGGGTCACTCGTCGATGCAGCCACGCCACGGGCAGCCTGGGCCAGTGTCTTCAGCGCTTGGGCTGTCTCTCTAGCTGCCACCCCTGTGGATAAAAGCCATCTAAAGTCATACTTGGGAGTAAACCTCTAGACTGGAGCTTCCTAGAAAGAAGAGTGTCTGGCACACCTGAGCTCCAGATTCCTTATTATAAAATTTGAATTGCTGTGCTTCTCAAAGAAGTTGCTCACACCACTGGCTCTGGACCAATCCAAGAGAGACATTCTAACAAATGCCATGCTGAAAACTATTTCCTTCTGGTTCCCCTCACCCCCACTGCCCCACTGCCCCACTGTCCCTAGACCCAGAACACCAAGTGCATGGGATCACACACAGGTGACTCATTCAAACCCACCTTTCTTCTCAATTGTTTTGATTGGGACATAAATATATATATATATATCTCCCTAATATGCAAATAGCCGAACCATGGAACAACTGGACAACCGAACAACCAGTTGCTATGATGTGCTCTGACCACCAGGGGGCACGTGCAGAACATGGCGGGCATCAGCAGCAGGTGGCAGAGCGCAGAATATGGTGGGCATCGGCCGTGGCAGGATAGTGGAGCAGGTGAGCAGGGGTGCCAGACCAAGGCGGGGCGCCAGTTGTGTCAGGACGAGCCTCTGGTGGTTACTGAAAATTTTTTGCTCCTGCACATCGCAGTCCCGCCTGGTGCTTGCATTTGCTGCTGGTGTCAGCCCCGCTTGCACCCACTGCTGGTGCCGGAGCCACCGCTCACACCCATTGTCAGCACCCGGTGTCAGTCCTGATTGCTCGGTGCTGTCAGCAGGTGCAAGCAGCAGCTGCCTGAGGGCTTCTCCACCTACCCATGCTCCTGAGGGGTGATTGGGGCAGCAGCGGTCACTCACACCTGCTGCTGGTGCCGGCCCCACTCTCACCTGCTGCTGGCGCCAACCCCAATCACTCCACGCTGCCAGGGTTTGTAAGCGGGGCTGGCGCCATAAGCGCATGGGAGCGGCAGTAGTGGGAGCAAGGCTGCCAGCAGACCTGGGACCAGGGGCCGCAGCGGGAGGGGCAGGGTGGGAGTGTGGAGGATGGGCAAGACCCGTCCCTGTGCCCACCACAGCCTCATGGTCCACAATTCCTTTCAAGGTGCACAAATCCGTGCACTGGGCCCTTAGTATACACTCCGTGAACAGCTCAGTGACTTTCTACTTGTGTGTCCATCTACATATATCTGCCCTCCAGATGGAGACATAGAACATTCGCATCACTCGTGCCCATTCCCAGTCAGTGTCCTCTCACAGCAGAGGTCATGGCTATTCTAGTTTCTATCACTTTTGACTAGTTCTACCTGTTCTTAAACTCCATGTTGATGAAACTACAGTCTGTATCCTTTTATATCTGGTTTCTTTCTCTGACCATAATGCTGTGAGATTCACCCATGTTGTTACCTATAGCCATTCATTCGTTTTCTTGATGTATAGTATTCCATTTTATGAATACATCAACATCTGTTTATGCATCCTACTGCTGATGAACACTTGGATTGTTTCCTGTTTGGGCTACTATAAATAAAGCTACCAAGAAAGTTCTTGTACATGCATTTAGGTTGACATATGGAATAGTTTTTTAAAAATATAAACGTAGGAACACAATTGCTGGGTCACAGAGTAAGTGTAAATTTTGCTTTAGAAGTACTACAGAGCTTTTTTTTTTTTTTTTCAGAATGTTTTTACCATGATGCACTTCACCAGCAATGTATGAAAGTTCCATCCTACATCCTAGCTGAAACTTGCTATTGTCAGATTTTTTATTTTAGCCATTCTGGTGGGTGTGCAGGTGCTTCTCACTGAGGGTTAATTTTTATATCTCTAGTGAGTAATGATTTTGAGCACTTTCTCACTTAATGGCCATTGGGATCTCCTCTTTTGTGAGAGGCCTGTTCACCTTTCAATTCACTCCTAAAGATGTTGGGATATGGTGATAAACTATGAGCATAGAGTGGTCTTTAAAAACTCTGGTGCCACCTCCTGCAGAATGAACATGAGCTTTCCTACATGGCACCTAGTCCTTGGCAACCCAAGAAGAGGACGCAGACTGGAGATGCCAGAGCACGTGACAAAGAAACCGAGAATCTCTAGAGCTGCATAAGAGCCGACCGTAGAGCTCATCTCTGAACCGTCTCACCGACGAGGCCCAGTGCTTATCCATGACCACGCTTTTAGAGGCAGCACCAGAGCCAGACCTGAGGTTTTCTAACTTCTGGGTCAGACTCTGCAAGTGCTCTCTGGGATAGAGAACAACGAGGGATCTTGTTAAAGCATATAACATCTGCATGAAAAATACGCAATTCAATTTTTTCTAAAGGCTTCGGCTAGACAGTCCCTGGGGGCCACTGGGTGTGGCCTTTACCAGCCATTGCTTTGGCCGAATCGACAGACACAGCAGGTGGTCCTCTTCTTGCTGAGGATGATGAGGGCCCATAATACAATAAAGAGTGCAAAAGGCCCAGCTCCATAAAACAAGACAACTTTACAGCACTGCAGACTTGCTGAGCTGTAAATGTTTAGTAAACACAGCTGGGACATAACTCTACAACCTAATCAGTCTACTGCTTCTCACACGGCACTTCCGCGTGCAACATGCCGAATCAAAGATTTGGAACAAAGTGCTTTTTGAGGCAGAGGAGAAGGCCAGGAGAGAAAACACAAAGATAATAAAGCGAAGGTGGCGAAGAGAAGCAAGCTGTGTAAAAGTCATTCTACTTTATGGTTCAGCTCTGGCACAAGGTGGAAGGATGTCCCTGTGCAGAAAGGCTGCAGATGAGGTGTGGTTAAGACTTCATCTAGCTCTGACTCTGCTGTTTGTTAGCTGGGCGACCCACACTGTTGCCTTTTCTCTCGGTTTCCCACAAGTTTTAGGGGAGCTGAGATCACAGCTCTGACTGTTGAAAATCGTAGCCTGTGGCTTTCAGATCCCTCCTCTTTGTCATATGAACTCCCGAATCCATTTCTATTAGAGTTGTATTTGACTTTGGAAGAATAAAAACATTTATCATACACAATAAGGAAAGTCATGTTTATGCAAAAGTCATTTACTGAAACAAGACAATTTTTTTAAAAGGTAGAAACCAGAAGAACGGAGTTCTGCAAGCTGATGCTTGTCCATCCACCTGTTTTCTACCAAAGACTTGGCATGAAATCTCAGGGCACATTCTGGGTCCTCTTTGGAGGGATCAGGTTTCCCAGAAAGAGGAAGCCACACCATCAAAAGGATGGAACAAGGCCGCCAGAGGCTGGGGAGCACAGGGAACATCTCAGGCTGTAGGTGGCAGAATTCACAGCAGCATCCTCCACGGTAAGGAAGAGAATCATCAGAGCTGGTCCTCAAGCAAACACCACCCTCCAAATGAAACCGTTCCGGAGTCAGGTGTGCGTTACCATGCCAGAGCTGCTGGAAAGCCAACCACTGTTTCAAACCCATAATCCGTTGAAGACACACATCACTTCCCCAGAATTCTTGCCTCCTGGATCTTAAATAATATTCGGTAACAGAGTCTTAAGAAGCCAGATCGTGATATAAAAGACAGTGGAATTTTTTGTAGTTATTCTTGATCAGAATTCATGTAGATTGTGTGTAGACAGCATTAGACCACATAGCAAACTCACCAGGTTAAAACCAAGCATGACAGATTTTTAATCTGCCCCAAGGGATGTGGAAAGGCATCTGTCTATGTAATTATAACTGGCTGATTGGAAATACATTTGGAATACTGCACTGGCCAAATCAACGCACGTCTGCGTTAGAATCCAGCCCTGTGGCGGCTTATGTAACTTCTGAGTCCCGCACACGTTCACCGTGGCCCAGGGAACCGAGGCCCAGGGAGAGGCTGCCATGTGCGCGCTCTCCTTGTTTCCCTTCCATTCTTAACTTTCCTGCCTTCAACAGGGAGAGCAGGGCCCTGTTTTTCCTAAAGCCAGTGGGTGTTCCTTAAGTCTCTCGTAGGTAACTGTCTGGGCAGCAACTACCTCTCTAGCTCTAGAGACATCCCTCTCTCTGAGTTTCCTCTCTCCAAGGCTGCATGTTTTCATTTCTTATGAAGGTTTCTATTGCTCTGCCTTCTTCAATATATTTGAGCTCCTCACGGTTCCATCTGATAAACTTTTCTCACCCTACCACTGCCCCCAGACAAATGTATCTCCACCGTTTCCATCATCATAATTTTATTAAACATTAACAAACCTTCCTCTCTAGCCCAGATTTCTCTACAGAGTCCAGAGAGAGGCAAATATCTAGCTGCCTAATGGGTACTTCTACTTGGATATGCTGCAGGCACTTCAGACAGAAAGCATTTAAGGTGAAACTGGCATCTAGCATGCCCGCCAATGGTCCTGCATCTCCATCGCAGAGATTCCAACATCTCCTCATTCAACCAGCAGGCCGTGGTACAAGCTGTCCTTCCTTATTCCCCTCCCGCCACTCCTAGCCAGTCACCAATTCTCAGGTCTCTCTTTCATCCACCTCTTCGCCTTCAGGGCCATCCCTCATGCAGATGCATGCAACAGCCTTCTCACTGGTCTCCCTGCCTCCAACTTTGTTTCCCTCCAACTTATTTGCCCACAAGAGGAAGAGCAACTTCTATAAAAGGCAATGTAAACTGGATCCGTGGGGAAAAGCTCTTCAATGTTTTCCCATGCTCTTAGGTTAATAAATTTCAAATGACTTAAATTGGAGTAGGAGGCCTTTACGATCGGACCCCCCTGTCTACCTTTTCAGCCATATCCTCTTATGCCTCCCCTCCTTGCCTTTTGCTGGACCCTTTCTCAGTTCATTTGGTCCGCTTTCCTTTCTCTCACCTTTGGGACTTCATAGGTGCTGCTCCCACTGCCCACATGAATGGTGCTACTTTTAGGTGGTTTTTCAGACACCAGCTAGACAGTCTGTCACCCTGAATGTTATCAGTGTCAGATGATGTAAGGTATAAAGCAGTCTTTGCTCCATTAACAATGCATTTCATCATCCCGACAAAATCTGGCAAGGTTTCAGGAAAGTTTAGAAATTCTTGAAACTTAAACCTCTCCTATGCCCTATGCTTTTAAGAATTTATATATACTTTTCCTTCTCCTTGAATGCTTAATGAGCCCTAAACAATCCTTAAAACCCCAGGTGTCAATTCCACTCTGAAAATGTCCCTTACCCTCCCATTAACAGAACTGTACATTTTTTTTGGAAGTATTATATGATCCTATGCCATAATTATTACTGTGGTCTTATTTTCAAAGCAATAAATACACATAGCTATTTTAAAAATGAAAGAGGATTTTGCTTATAGTAATGGCAGAATAACTTATTGCAGATGAACCCTCTCTCAGAAAAACCACTAGAAACACTGGGAAAATACACAAAAACATCTGTTTGAAGGCATTGTAAAGACACCAAGGCATGAGCTTTACCTTGATGAGTAAACAAAGAATGAAAGCACAGAGAAGTGAGTAGTTTTGCATTTGCCCTCAAGGCATTTTTAAGTTTGTAAACTATTGTCCAGAAGCTAAGAAGCTAAGCAGAGCTTCCTGAAATCCCATGGGTCTGAGAAGATAAAAAAGCACAGTTCTGAGTCCAAGAAACAGCGATGTCCTGGTAAACACCACAGGTGTTTGGGTGGGAGGCACAAAGGACTCCCTCCTAAAAGGACTACTAGAAATAGACTGCACCATCTCCAACCAGTTCAGTTCCTCCTCACATTATGGTAATCTGCCCCTATCTTAACCATGTGCTGGGAGCAAAGAATAATCCTCTGTAGGGAAAGAAACACAAGCCAGAGCCTCAAATTATCTCTACAATGTAAATACAAATGATTAGCATTAAATTAAAAAATATATATAAGAAACACCAGGAGATAAAGCCCAATGGCTAAAAACAAAGAGGAGAAAAACCCCAGACAACACAAACAGATCCATATGTGATTCTGATATTGGAATGATTGGAACTGGACATTTACTAACTGTGATAAAGATGTTGAAGAAATTCAATGATAAGATAGAGTTCCAGCAGGGAAATGGAAACAATAAGAAAACAACCAAATGGCTATAATAATACTGAAAAATATGATCCTATATAATAAAGAGGTAATATGCAAATTGACCATCACTCCAACACACAAGATGGCCACCCCCATGTGGACAGAAGATGGCCGCCACAAGATGGTTGGCAGAGGAGGGCAGTTGTAGGCGATCAGGCCAGCGGGGGAGGGCAGTTGGGGGGGACCCAGGCCTATAGGGGAGGGCAGCTGGGGCAGACCCAGGCCTACAGGGGAGGGCAGTTGGGGGGGACCAGGCCTGCAAGGGAGGACAGTTAGGTGCAACCAGGCCAGCAGGGGAGGGCAGTTAGGGGTAATTAGGCTGGCAGGGGAGCAGTTAGGTGTCGATTAGGCTGGCAGGGGAGTGCTTAGGGGGTGATCAGGCAGGCAGGCAGAAGCAGTTAGGGGTAAGCAGGCAGGCAGGCAGGAGAGCAGTTGGGAGCCAGTAGTCCTGGATTGTGAGAGGGATGTCCAACTGCCTGAATAGGTCGAGGGGTCCCAGATTAGAGAGGGTTCAGGCTGGGCTGAGGGTCACCTCCCCCAATCCCCGTGCACAAATTCCATGCACTGGGCCTCTAGTATTTAAAATAAAAAACTCCACAGAAGGGAATGAAAGTAGAATAGACACAACTAAAGAGAAGAATCATGAGCTGCAGATAAATCAATAGAAAAAAATCGAGAATGAAGCATAAAGAAGAAAAAGTGTATACTGGCTGAATGACTCAGTTAGTTGGAACATTGTCCTACACACCAAAAGGTTTCAGGTTCAATTTTCAGTCAGAGCACCTGCCTAGGTTGTGGGTTCGATACTGGTCAGGGCACATACGGGAGGCAACCAATCAATATTTCTCTTTCACATCAGTGTGTGTGTGTGTGTGTGTGTGTGTGTGTGTGTGTGTTCCTTCCTCTCTCTCTAAAATAAATAAAAAACATATTGTCAGGGGAGGATTAAAAACAATAATAAGCAAAATTATGGCAAATATAGAAAAGAGCATAGGAGACACATAAAACTGAAAATGACTAACTTAAGTGGTAACTGAACTCTACAAAGAAGACAAAAGAAGGTGGGGGGCAGAAGCAATATTTGAAGATACAGTGGTTGAAAGTTTGAAAAGAAAAACACAAACGTTTAGTAAGACAACAAATTCCACTTTTAAGGAGTACTACAACCCAAAGCAGGATAAATATGCAAGAAAATTCCTCTGGGGACATTTCTTGAAAATCAAAGGCTGAGAAAATTAAAAAAGCAAATAGAGGGGAAAAATAAAATCACATTACCTTTAGAAGAGTAAACTGACAGCTGACTTCACAAGAGAAATAAAGGAAGCCAGAAGACAATGGAATAACATCTTCAAAGGCTGGAAGAAAATAACTGCCAACCTAAAATTTTATAATAATTGAAATTATCCACCAAAATTAAAGGCTAAACAGAAGCATTTTTAGCAAAACAAAAACTGAAGGAACTGGTCACAGTAGACTCAGACTAAAGGGAATAATGAAGGAAGGTCTTCAGGCAGAATGGAAGTAATACCAGGTCAAAGAACACGGAGATGTAGGAAGGAATGAAGAACAATGGAGATAAACATGGGAGTGAAGCAATCTATACCCACTGCATGAAGCAATATTGAGACTGAATTGAGGAGATTAAAATGTATGTAGAATTAAAACACATGGCAATGAATGAGTTGGGAAACATGTAAATATAATTTAAGTGTCCCAAGATTCTTGCACTGTCTGGGAAGAGGTAAACATGGTAAATTATATTAGATTTTTAAAAATTGTAATACTTAATGAATGTACAACTAACAAGTTAATCAAAGGGAGAGAACTAGAATTGAACAAATACACATAAATCTGAAAGCAAGAAAGGGGATAAAAAAGAACCAAGAACAGCTAGAACATATATAAAACAGTAAGACGATAGAATCAAACTCCAATATTATCAGTATTTACAGTATATGTAAATAGATCAAATATCCCAATTGAGAGAAAAAGATTGTCACACAAAGAACTTCTCCTTCCACCAAAGAGCAGCTACATGATACTGGCAGGATACACATCGTATATAATAAAAGCCTAGGTGGTGTCACGCAACGCCCTTGCGCGACCTCACCACAAGATGGTCACATGCACAGCAGAGGTGGGGCCCGGCAGCCGCTCCGCGCAGTGAGGCCTAGGGGTCCCGTGGCTCCACTGGCAGGGGAACAGTTAGGGGGCAATCAGGCTGGCAGGCAGAAGCGGTTAGGGGCAATCAGGCAGGCAGGCAGGCAAGTGGCTAGGAGCCAGCAGTCCTGGATTGTGAGAGGGATGTCTGACTGCTGGTTTAGGCCTGATTGGGAGATTAAAATGATAGCAGTCGGACATCCCCCGAGGGGTCCCAGATTGGAGAGGGTGCAGGCCTGGTTGAGCGACACCCTCCGCTCCGTGTATGAATTTCATACACTGGGCCTCTAGTTAAATATAAGCACACAGAAAAGTTCAAAGTAAAAGGATGGGAAAGGATGCATCATGCACACTGTAATGAAAACAAAAGCTTCTATGCAGAAAACTACATAACAGTACTGAGAGAAAGGAAAATCTAAATAAATGGAAGAACATAACCCATTCACAGATTAGAAGACTGTGATAAAAAGTCAATAATGTGAAGATGTCATTTACCCCAAAATTGATTCATGTAACTTCAATTAAAAAAACCACAGGGTATGTGTGGGTGGGTGGGTAGAAACTGACAGGCTGATTCTAGAATTGATGTGGAACTATGAAGGGCCAAGAGTAGTCGATACTAACTTGAGGAAGAACAACAGTGTTTGAGGACTTACATTATTAGATATTAACACTCAGTATATATAAAACTGTAGTAATTAGAAAAGTGTGATACTAAGAACAGGCAATTAAAGCAATGGAAAAGAAACAAAGGATCAGAGACTGACTTGCACATATATGTGCTCATTTAATTTATAATTAAGTGGCACTGAAGACTACTGGGTTTCAAAAAGTAGTGCTGGGTCAAATGCATAAGCATGTGGAAAAAAAACCTAAAGTAGGACCCTATTTGCACATCTACAAAACTCAATTCCAGACTGACTACACTTCTAAATGTAAAAAGTAGAACAGTAAAACTTCTAGACTGTAACAGAGGAGAATATCTTTATGATTTTGGAGAGGCACAATTTTAAAATAGGACATAAAAAGTACTAATCATAAAGGAAAAGAAGTATAAATTGGACTATTTTAAAATTTAGATTTTGTTTTTCAACAAACACCTTTAAGAGAGTGAAAAGGTAAGCCACAAGATACAAGAAATATACCTAAGCCAGAAGGAATTCATACAAACAAATAAGAAAAGGATAGAAAATTCAAATTTTTAAAAATGTACAAAAGACATGAACAGGCACTTCACAAAAGAAGATACCCAAATGGCCAATGAAAAGGTACTCAATTGCATTGTTCCTCAGGGAAATGCAAATTCAAACCACAATGTGTCACTGCTCCACACTCAACAGAATGGCCATGGCTGACAATACCAAAGTGGTGATAAGGCTACAGGACAACTGGATCCTTCGTCACTGCTGGAAGGAGCGTAGCTTAATAGTCGCATAGCCCATGACCCAGCAATGCCACTGAGTTGCTGAAATGTTCCATTACTTGATCTTGATGGTGGCTTGGCAGTGCATTATATTTGTGATAACTCATGAAGGTATACATTTAGGATGTATGCTCTCTTCTGGACGTATATTTACTTCAATAGTAATGTACATTTCAAACAAACAAAAAAAGTCAAGCAATACCACTGCATAATAAAAGCAACAATCCATACTCACTCCGCCCCGATTCCTACCCCTAGAGCCACTCAGTTCTTTATGCTTTCTTCTGATTAATGCCATTATTTTCAAGCAATGGGCTTACATTGAAACTTCGTGTTTCCATTTCAGATAGCTTTAGATGTCCTCCTGGTTCTACTTCTGACTACACAAACATTTCCTTTCTTTTACAACCTGGAGTTTTTCCTAAAGTTGATCATTACACAATCTGTTTCTTACAGTGTACTCCTGCTGTCTCCAGTACTCAAACCACCCCTCTCCCTGCAAACCTTTAGGCTTTTTTTTATTTGGCTCTTTCAGTTATTACTTATCTATCTCCTTCCATCTTTGAAAATTTCACTGATATCTTATTTGTTGTAATCTCCTCTTTTATTCTCTTTGACCCTTTCCCCCCCTTTTTCTTTAGTGGGATTTCAAGAGTCATGTACAGGTAGTTTATAATTACTGTTTGCTTATAGTCTAACTAGCGGCCCGGTGCACGACATTCATGCACTGGAGGGGGGTTCCTCAGCCCAGCCTGTGCCCTCTCACAGTCTGGGAGCCCTCAGGGGGTGTCCAACTGACAGCTTAGGGCCACTCTCTGGAGTTGGACATCCTTAGCATTGCTGCGGAGGCGGGAGAGGCTCCCACCACTGCCCCTTTGCTCACCAGTTGTGAGCCCGGCTTGTGGCTGAGCCACGTTCCCCCGTGGGAGTGCACTGACCACCAGGGGGCAGCTCCTGAGTTGAGCATCTGCTCCCTCGTGGTCAGTGCGCATCATAGCGACTGGTTGTTTCATCGTTCGGTTAATTTGCATATTACTCTTATATTATATAGGATAGGGGTGTGACCCACTAATAGTATTTTTTTTGGGGGGGGGGGGTCATATTTTATTAGGTCTTTGTGTGCAGAGCATTAAGCCAAGTAACAAGCATGTGAAAAGTGCTTAAAAACGGTGTTGAACTGGTAAAAAAAAAAAGTCAGATTCACCGCCAAGTCAATGAATTCCCACCCGGTGGTCTGCCACTGGCCCCACGGCATCAGGATTGGCGTGAATCTCACCTGTGTAGTGCTCATTGCCTTGAGCAGCACAGGTCAGGAGCTGCGCCATGGAGGAGCCCACTGCTTTAGATGTACTTCCCAGGTCCTGAGCACATTTTTCCAGCTGCAAGAATATTCAAGCAGGGAGAGAACTTAGAAGAAAAAACATACCCAGTGAAGTCTTAGCATAAAAATAATGCAAACCAAACTCAGGGCCTTAGCTCTTTCCCAACAAATGCACCAGTGGCGCAAAGAAGTGGGGTGATGGCGGGGGTGGGGGAGGAAAACCCTGCTCCAAGCGTGAACTATGAGGGATTAGGTAAGTTACTGAACCTCTCCAAGCCTCAGCTTCTTAAGATGGCAATACCTAGCTCAGAAGGTTTGCAGAGAATTAATGTACATACTCAACAAATGGTAGCTATTAGTATTCTGCCTTTAGAGCTAATTTAGAAAGTCTACAACAAATCTTTAGTGAGAATTAATCATCCCTTGGCAGGAAGTGGGCAGACATCCAGCGGTACCACCTTCCTGGCCTGTGGGGCCATTAACATTGTTCAACTTGATCATTATACTTTGAGGAGCTCTAACCAGAAGAAAATGCAATAGAAACGGAGGCTTGGAGTGGTAAATGAGATTATGAAAATGGGCAAAGGGCTTGCTTCTCATGAACAGCATGTCATCTCGCTTTGTAAACGGAATAAATAATTCAGAGAACAAAGTCAGTGAAGGCCTAGGGTCCGGATAATTACTTGATTGCTAGATGAGGACGTTTTGGAAGAGAACTTCTGGGTGTACTGTGAGGGTGCAGAAAGACATCAGAGAACTGGTGCATTTCTAATCCCGCACGTTTTGCAAGAGAGGCGGGCCCTTCAGATAAAAAATAGAGCCTGGTCCATCATAGCCAACAGTATGTTATAACACAGTACCCACATTTTTTAAGGGCAAACTATTTTCTTAAAATTTACATGGTGTTTCTTACATGCTAACTGACCAGTTATTATATGTGAAGGCAGGATTCACGTCACGCAAGCCTCTCCTGGTCTCCCTGAACCACAGAAGTTTGCAAAAGGCGAGACCTGGACCACACTGCAAAACTGCTGGCCCCAGAGCCAAGCCTGCCTTCATCATTAGCTGGGTGACTTCAGTTAAGTGACTTAACCTGAGTTTCCTAGTCTTTACAATTAGGGGTAGCCTGATTGAACAAATATTTACTGAGTGCTTCTTATGTTCTAGACATTGCTCTATGGTAAAGTAAGTGTTCCCGAAGTCCCATATATTCTAAAAGTCTTTAGTTCAACCAAAGAGCAGCAGTAGTTTTAAGAGATCACTCCCAACATGAGCAACTACAAGCTTTAATTCACGTATTTATTCTGCCAATAACTGGACAAAACACAGCTACATTTGTTTTCTCAGCTGTTAAGATGGGGTTAACAAAACTTGCTCATTAAGGTTGCTGTCAGGACAAATTTTATTTATATGTGTATAAAGTGCTTAATAAATGGTGGCATTTTATTAGTGATGTTAGTAATGTGTAAAGGAGGTACATAAAAAGGAGGAGGATTGGTAAACTTGAACCAAGAAAACCCTGACATAAGCATCAGGAGGTAGCCTAACATGAAAACTGCTAAGTAAATGTTTTTGGGTTTTTTTTAACCTGATTGTTGGAAGTATCTCCTGTACTTAATTTTATAAACTCATTGCCACTCATTTCCTAGATAAAATACCTGAGAGACGAGGCTTTATAGCGAGTTGATGATACAAGCTGCATCTATTTTTTTAAAAAATTACATTTTCTTTTTATTGTTAGCATTATTATAGATGTCCCCAACTCCTAGTTCCAAACCTAGCTAGTCAGCACTGGCATGTGTCTTGTGTGTGAAGGAGAGGGGTGAAGCTAACACGTCGGTTCATGACCAGCCAGACCCGAGGAGAGCGCTCACAGCACCAGCAGCAGGGCCCTTGGGCAAGCCCTACCATAATGCACTTCTAAAGCAATGTGGCTGTTCTGAGGCTTTGCATTCAAAATGTTTGATGTTCGGGCACGCCAACCCCAAAATAAAAACCGCTTCACATGATTAGAACAGAAGGCAGACCCCAGCCCACCTTACCGTCTCGCCGGGAAGCGGCTTCAGCTGGCTCTCTGCGGCTGCCATCTTCGCATCCTGCAGCTCGTTCTTCAGGGTCTGCACGATGCTCAGAGCAGAGTCGATCTCCATAGGGCCGCAGGCTTCGTGGGCCTGTCGACAGAGTTGGGAACACACGTACACAGTTGGCTTGGAAAAAGTGTATTTTGCAACATATGACATGCCTTTTGGACGTACCCCCAGTGAATGTCCTACTCCAGCAACAGGAGGCAGGGCAGGAAGCATTTCCCGAGAGGGCAAAGATCATCGGCAGTCAGAACCTTAGTCCTAACTTCCTCAAATAATAAGTTATGTCTGTCTCACAACTGGATAGACTTCAAGTCTCCTGGAAGCTGTTTTTATCTGAAATGCATTTGTTTCTCAGACTAAGAGGGACCCTTATTCACTGTGTCTGCGTTCTGGAGATAGGGCACCTAGAGCAGTAGGTGTGCACAGAGAGGCTCGGAAGCATGTGGTGAGCACTTAAATGAAGGAAGGAAGAAATGAATGAATGAACCCAGGACCTGGGGCTAAAGCTTTATCAACCTCACTGATTCTCTTTATAAATTTCTAGATTATAAACCATTATCCTTTCATACCGAAGACTATGAAAGATTTTTTTTCCCCTTAGTAATTTGTTTTAAGAAAATTGTATTCTTGCCCTAGCCGGCTTGGCTCAGTGGATAGAGCATCAACCTGCAGACTGAAGAGTCCCAAGTTCGATTCCAGCCAAGGGCACATGCCTGGGTTGCAAGCTCAATCCCCAGTAGGGGGTGTGCAGGAGACAGCCAATCAGTGATTCTCTCTCATCACTGATGTTTCTATCTCTCTCTCCTCCCTTCCTCTCTGAAATCAATAAAAAAAATATCAAAAAAAAAGAAAATTTTATTCTCTTGATCATTTAAAATATTGGTCTCCAAAGGTGTTGATTACCCCCATACACATATCTTAATCAATTATATACATGTATAATTATGGAACAGTGTATTAAATACTGGTAAATTGTAATTTCTTTCCTTTTTAAATAGTTAACAACAGCAGCAATAAACACTAATTAATTTCTATGTGCTGGTATTTCACAGTGAGGAACCTGGGGCAGAGAGATTCATTAACTTGCATAGGTCACAAAATTAGTCAACGGCAAGGCCAGAGTTTGAACACAGGTAGTCTGACTCCAGAGTTGATATTTCTCACCCTTACACTAAGTAAAACAATACTTGAGCCCTGGCTGGTGTTTCTAAATGGTTAGAGCATTGACTATCGCACCAAAAGGTTGCAGGTCTGATTCCTGGTCAAGGGCATGTACCTGAGTTGCAGGTTTGTTCCCCAGCCCCAGTCAGGGCCCATGTAGGAGGCAATCAATTGATATGTCTATTACATATTCCTCTCTCTCTCTTTCTCTTTCTTATCTCTCTCCTTCCCTTCCACTCTATCTAAAAAGGCAAGAGAAAATACCCTCCAGTGAGGATTAACAAGGACAAAAATACTTGAAAGCTCTCAGTGTCTTCTTGCACTCAGTGGGCCATCTTGCTTGAGCCCCCGGGGAGGCTGACCGCTCTAGAGCAGTAGTTTGAGGTGTGCGTGTGTCTATGACTCACTGAAGAAAGCCCTTAAAACTCAGATGTTCAGGCTCTATGCCCAGAGATTCTGATTCGGCTACAGAGGCCAGGCCCAGGAATCAGCATTCTAAGTGCCCCAGCTGACCCTAGTATAGATGGTCTCTGGACCCCTCCTTGAGAAACACAGCTCAAAGTACTTTACTTGGATATAATCTAAATCTCTGGGTATTTTTCTTTGGTGATGCAGTGCACTGTTCATATTAATTCAAATCAGCTCCTACCCTTCTTCCCTTGCTCAGGGATGAGGCTATTTGTTTCTATACAGGGATTGTTACAGCGGGAATAAATGAATTCACGCCAGAACGTCTTGCTAATGCCACATCAAACAGTGTAGTAATGAGGCCTCTGGTAATTAATAAGTTCCAGCGACAGAAACGCATTAATCCCTAATTCTGTTCAACTGAGGACCTTATTAAGGTGAATGCTTCCATTTAAGATGTGAAACACTTTCAGAGCAAAAAGATAATATAAATGTGCCCCCCCCCAAAAAAAAATTAGATTTACTGCCTAAATAATTTGTTATTAAGTTCGCAAGATGATGAGGGGAAGATGTGATCACTTTGGCCCACAATTTACCTAGCTCCAAGAAACTGATGACTACCAGTCTCCCTTAAGACTCTGAAAACAGACCACTGTTTGTCCAGGCAGGGTATGGGGGGAAGTGTGCAACCTAAAATAGTTTAACAAAAGTCATCTGTAGCCAGAAGGTGAACAAGAACTCTAGGAGACTGTGGCTAAAAGTGGTAAAAGCCAAGTACATGGAGGGCATCTTTAATGGACATGCAAATGCATGGACAAGAAATATACCCAGCAGTGCTCAGGCCCTGGGTTGCCCCCGGGTTACACAAGCAGGAAGGAATTCAAAGCACCATTCCCAAGGAGCTAACCGCTGTGACAAGGGGTCCACTTGCCTTCTGCGAGGCAGTCCGCAGCTCCGCCAAGCTGGTGGCGAGATTCTTGGCACACTGGCTCAGCTGCATGGCAGCAGCCTGGTCGCTCACCGTGGGCACTGCGGCTTTGGCGGAGGACACCATCTTGCTTCCTGGCTGTAGAGAGAGGGGCAGAACGTAAGGCAGCTCCTGGAGAGTAAGGGAGTTGACCACAACAGCAAGGCCACCATATCAGCCAGAACTTACTTTCCCTAAAACAAGGAATATTAGAGCCATATACACTCCCCCCTGAAAATTCCCACCCCAAATCAGATACTCTAGGGCAGTACATTCTAGAAATGTAAAAAATAAAAATAAAAATGGATGTGTCATTGGGGAAAGGGTAAAGTTTGGATAGTGACTTAAAATTCTCATTTAAAACTGATTTCAAAGAGAGTTTCTTATTAAATACGATTCTTTGTGTTTCTCAGAATAGCTCTTTAGCTGAAATATATCCAAAGATTATCCTTAAAAAATATAGGCAGACAGCCCGGCCAGTGTGGCTCTATGGTTGAGCGTTAACCCATGCACCAAGAAGTCACTGGTTCGATTCCCTCTCAGGGCATATGCCCAGTTTGGGGCTTGATCCCCAGTGGGGGGCATGCAGGAGGCAGCCAATTGATGTTTCTCTCTCTCCCTTCCTTTCTCTCTCAAATGAATAAAAACACATTTTTTTTAAAAAAAAGCTTTAGTCACAAAAATCGTAAAATGTCTAAAAAATAAAGGCAGACAAAAATGAAACAAATAAAATGACCTATTTTATTTCTCACTACTCAGGATAATTTCATCATGCATGAAATGTCTGCGCTCATGTACATATATTTTCAAGAGTAAGCTCATACTATTTATTCTATTTTCAAACTCCTAGTTTTACATATTCTATTTTTTTATTAATCCTCACCTGAGGATATTTTTTCTATTAATTTTAAGAGAGGGTGGAAGAGGGAAGTAAGGGGAAGGAGGGAGAGAGAGAAACATTGATGTGAGACATCAATTGGCTGCCTCCTGCATGAGCCCCAACCAGGGCTGGGGATTGAACCTGTAAACCCAGGTACGTGCCCTTGACCAGGTATTGAACCCGTGACCCTCTAGTGTGCAGGCCAATGCTCTAATCATTAAGTAAGGCTGGCCAGGGACATAGTCTATCTTTTTAAATAGCTAATAGTATTACATTGTATATATCTGTTAACTAGAGGCCCAGTGCACAAAATTCATGCATGGGGTGTGTGTGTACCTCAGCCCAGCCTGCACCCTCCCCAATCTGGGACCCCTCGAGGGATGTCCAACTGCCCGTTTAGGCCCGATCCTGGTAGGATCAGGCGTAAACAGGCAGTTGGACATCCCTCTCACAATCCAGGACTGCTGGCTCCCAACTGCTCGCCTGCCTGCCTTCCTGATTGTCCCTAACTGCTTCTGCCTGCCAGCCTGATCACCCCCTAACCACACCCCTGCCAGCCTGATTGATGCCTAACTGCTCCACTGCCCCTGCAGGCCTGGTCATCCCTAACTGCTCTCCCCTGCAGGCCCGGTCACCCCCAACTTCCCTCCTCTGTCGGCCTGGTCACCCCTAACTGCCCTCCCCTGCAGGCCTGATTGCCCCCAACTGCCCTCCCCTGCTGGCCTGGTCCCTCCCAACTGCCCTCCCCTGCTGGCCATCTTGTGGTGGCCATCTTGTGTCCCCATGGGGCAGCCATCTTGTGTGTTGGAGTGATGGTCAATTTGCATACTATTCTTTTATTAGATAGGATTAGATAGGATAGAGGCCTGGTGAACAGGTGGGGGCCAGCTGGTTTGCCCTGAAGAGTGTCCCGGATCAGGGTGGAGGTTCCCTTGGGGTGTGGGGCCTGTAGTGGTTTGCAGGCCAGCCATGCTCCCCAGTGACCCAAGCAGAGGCCCTGGTATCTGGGATTTATTTATCTTCTATAATTGAAACTTTGTAGCCTTAAGTGGAGGCCAAGGCAGGCTAGGGCTGCGTAAACTTGTCTTCCTCCATCGCTGGGGGCAACTCAAGCCTCCTGCTCTCTACAGCTCAGTGGCTGCCGCCATTTTTGTTGGGATTTATTTATCTTCTATAATTGAAACTTTGTAGCCTTAAGCAGAGGCCTAGGCAGGGCAGGGCAGGCAGAAAGCTTGGCTTCCTCCATTGCCAGGGAAACCCAAGCCTCCTGCTCTCTCTGTGGCCGCAGCCATCTTGGTTGGGTTAATTTGCATACTCACTCCTGACTGGCTGACAGGCATGGCTTGTGGGTGTAGCGGAGGTACTGTCAATTTGCATATTACTCTTTTATTAGATAGAATATTTCTCAATTCTGTATTGTTGGGCATATTTTCATTTTTCCAATATAATAAACAATGGTATGATAAACATCCTTGTAGCTAACATTTTGTATATGGTCATAATTTTTTGTATAAACTTTTAAAAGTAGAATTTCTGGAACAAAGAGTATACACACTTTTAAGGGTTTTAATACACAGGCTATACAAATGTCCTTAGTAAAGTTGTAAAAAAGCTAATTGCCAAATCATAAATATTAATATTCAAAAAATTCATGCCCTGGCTGGGTGGCTTAGTTAGTTGGAGCATCGTCCCATACACCAAAAGACTGCAGGTGTGATTCCCAGTCAGGGCACATCTGTAGGTTTCGGATTAGATCCCCAGTTAGGACATGTACGGGAGGCAACCGATCTATGTTTCTGTTTCTTTCTGTCTCTCCCTTCCTCTCTCTAAAATCAATAAACATATCCTTGGGTGAGGATTTTAAAAAAGTTACAAAACAAAGAAAAGAATTCATGAGAATTTAAGGAAAACCAGCATGAATATTCAAAAAACATGAATAATGTCACATAATAAAACAAATAACTGAAACATAAAAAATGTGTAACATTTTGAAAAACAAGGAAATGCAAAATCAACCAATAAGAGCTTTACCAAGCAAACGGGCAAAAACATTTTTTAAAAATGTTTGATTCCCCAACTTGAAAAAGATGTATCAAAAGGTGTGCTCCATACACTGCTAATTGTAACTTTGGATTCATTCAGCCTTCTGGAAGGGCATTTCACAGCATTATGAAGAACGTTTACAATTAAAAACTCTGACCTGCCAACTCCATTTCTATTTACTTCTAATTCTGCCTTAGTCTTGTAAAGATCTGATGGGTCAACGATAACAAAATTAAAAAGCCAAAGAAGAAGGAAAAGGAAAAAGAAGGGCAGGACAGAGTGGACCCTGGAACACGCATACAGGCTCTGTCAGTCTCTACAGTCCTGCCAGCAGGGGAGACGACACACCAGCTCCAGGCCCTCTAACCACCTGAATGAAAAGAGAAACACCTACCTGTCTGAGCTACAATCCTCAATGCCCCAATAATAAAAACAAGCCAATTGTAATCCTATTTCTAGAAATTTACCCCAAGGAAATAATTTAAGGGAGGCAAAGGCCTAGAACACACATGAAGACTTTCATTCTATCCCAGGTTATTTATGATGGCAAATAATGGAAAACAACCTGTTTGTTCAATGACAGGAAAACAGCTAAACATGGAGTATTGCCAGATGATAGAATGTTATTCAAAATCATAAATGCTATAATATACTTGTTAACATGAAAAACACAGTCTATATGTGATGAATTCCAATTAAAAATATATACATACATATGCATGTGTGTGTATGTAGTCAAAATGAGAAGAAATACATCACACTTTTTATCTTCTATCTGCATGCGGGATCTATGACACTTGAAAAATTAACCAAATGTATGTAGCCATGAGTTCTGTAACTATAGGTTCAACTAGACAGGGCCAAGGTAGAGAACTGCCTAATCACATGAACTCTTCATGGGATACAGGTAGACAGAAAGAGCTGAGAGATCTGAATACAAGAAGTACGTGAAAAGGGAGTTTTCCCACAACTTCATATTCTCATTTTATTTAACTTTCTTTAAACTAAATCCACCCCTCACCCACACAGACTGACAGTACTTATTCATCCTACAATTGCCATGGGAGACTGGCATGCCTTTGAAGAAGATCCACTCACCATTCCTGGTCTCCTTGGCCATGAATAATAGCATTAGACATTCTGGAAACTAGAAAACCTCAAGCAATGCCCAGGACTAGGCTGTTAATCAAACCTGCAACTTATTACATGCTTTCTCTCATAGAAGAGAAATAAAGTGATACTCCTGAGAAAAATGGATTACATGCCATCTCCTGGGGCAATTCCCCGGCATATAAGCATTTTGCTTTGCCAAGCTGAATCTACCTCTCCTGAGACTGCAAATATGAGGAGGAAGCCTTCAACGTCTGCTTACTGCAAAGACTTCGCTGTGGCTGTGGAATTCCTTATCCCTCTCCTGAAGGATAAAAGACACCTCCTGCCCGGGGAGAGGTTGGGGGGCTCTGAGTACAAGCCAGGTGAGTGCTTCTGTGTTACCTGGAGGAAGTTCTGGCTGGAGATGATGAGAGCCAGCTGGGCACTGAGGTCTTCTGCTTGGGCTTGGCTCCCTCTCACCCCCTGGACCAGCTGAGGGATGTGATCAGCCACCGCCTATAGGAAGCAGGAAAATGAAAACTGAGCTACCTAGCATGGGGAATTCCAAAACAGGGTGGACAATGACCCAAGTGATAAATGTTTTTTGGATGTGCTGTCACTCGTGGGAGGTGCCTGTCCCAGACCTTGGGTTTACACAGCACCTTTAGCCAGCTGGGTCCTTACCAACACTGAATCCTAACACAGAAGCTCTGGGTACCCTTCCCCCACACATGCTCTATCTACCCCAAGGTCCCAAAGGTCCCCAAATGTTCAGCACAAGACGATTCTACATAACGAGGCCTGAAAAGAATGCCCCGGTTCCAATGCACACTACCCTGGCTCATGAGGGTTGGAAACTTCAGAGAATCTATATAATTCACTGGTGAGTAAACTCAGATCATAGGGTCCCAGGATCAGAAGCAGTGAGAGAAGCGCTGAACTATTAGCATATTTCAGTGCTTCTATTTTTTTTCTTTTTTTTATGTGTGTACACATTTAGTTTTATTGTAACAAAGCAGTTTGTACACTTTTAATGTTCAAAACTGAGCAGCATCTTTCCTTTCCAGTGAAACAAAAAGAAAATTTAAAAATAAACAGGAACAAAATTACAATAGAGAAATGTCAATTCCGAATAAGATCCTACAGGTTCTGCTGATTCTCCCATGGAGTGGCAGGGCTCAAGTCATCATTAGGAGAGAATTTTATTTTAAAAGTGTCATCTTAGACTGCAAGGATGTCCATTAAACATCACAATTTAACATGCCAAAGGAGAAGCCATGTTGTCAAAATGCCCACTTAACCCACCCAAACATCTCAAACCCACCCTTTGGTGACCTTCTATAACCCCCGGCCCCTTTTTTAAAGTTTCTTTTTCTTCTTTTTTTAAACAAGAGAAAGTAGACAGATACATGTTGGTAACTGCCCATATTCACATAGAGACACAGTGTAATCTCTGAGTCCAATATACAGAGAAAGGAGGGAAAAAGCTAGAATTCTATGCACTACTACACAGGGGCCTAGCAACCTCCAGCTCCCAGCAGAACTAAGGGAGCAGAAGGTTTTTCTTTTTTTCCCACAGACCACGGTAGTGTTGATTCCATAAAGTTTTCTTGAGACAGGAAGGCATAAAAATGAATTTGGAACAGAAAGGGGCAAAGACTCTTTCCCCACTGTATTCTGCTCAAGGTACAACCCCCCAAATAAGGTGAGAACGATGGTGTAAAGGAGAGAAAAAGAGACTTCAAAAACAGGGCTTCTGCTTGGGCTTGGCTCCCTCTCACCCCCTGGAACAGCTGAGGGATGTGATCTTCTGCTTGGGCTTGGGAGGTGCGGGGGGGAAAGAAAGATCAAAAAAAAAAAAAAAAAAAAAAAGACTGCAACTTGTTCCCAGGCACTGGAGAAAATTCAAAAAGGTTGGAATCCATCAGTGTTCATTAGTCGTCTTCTCCTTCATCTTCCTCTCCTTCCCCTTCATCATCATCTTCATCTTCTTCACCTTCATCCTCATCCCCTTCTTCATCAATATCTTCCAACCCTTCCTCTTCTTCATCATCATCGTCATCTTCTTCTCCTTCCCCTTCTTCATCAACCTTGCCAGGAACCAAGTAGTGCTGTAATGGACTGGCCAAAGGCCACCTTTGATGACTAAGTCATCTGCACCTGCATCAGCATGGTCAGTAAACCAGGTAAAGACGCCTCTGGCTCCTCCTGCTGTCTCTTCCTGCTGGCTTTACTCTGTGTTTGACTTGAACGTTTGGTCAAATCCTTTCCAGATTTCCATTTGACTTCAGTGGACTTTGAAGATGGATCACCACTCTCAGATGAAACTCTTTGGAGAGAATTTTATTTTAGAAGTAAAAAGATATATTCTGTAAATAAAATACATTCTGTAACCTGACTTAATATCTTCAAATTCTGTCACTTCAACTCTTGTCATATAATGCAGCTCCTCTTCATACTCTTCCCCAAGTAGTGCAGACACTTGTGGATGGTTAACAAATGCTGTTACCCCAAAATTTGGGATTTTGGTGATCAATTCTGACCTCTTCTGAAAAAATGGTTGGCAGAGTTTGTTATATTTCTGTTCTACTTTCAAAATCTCCTCACTGGCTTGTTCATGAAGTCTGTCTGTTTCATTTTGACTTCATCAATAGGTTCAACTGCTTCTTGCTGTTCTTTTTCTCCCTTTGGCAAGTCCTGAGGGGTTAGCTTCTTCTCCGGCTTGGGGGCTGGAGGTAGTTTCAGTTTCTTCGTTTGAGATGTGAGGACTGGTGTTTGGGGCTCAGTGCTTCTTTTCTTTCTTTGCAAGTAAACATCTGTCCATCAGCTTTCCTGTCGCCACAGCTCCTCTTCCCCTGGTCTAAGTAGCTCTCCATTTCTCAAACTGGAAAACCCAACGCCCAGGGCAGAGGAGGGAGGAGCAGCAGCCCTGGGGTGAGACCATCTCCCACAGTGATTGCCTTTTACCCTGTGTCCCCCCATTTCCCCTCTGTCCACGCCCAGCTGACAACAGGCCCTGAGGTCACAGCACAGTGGCTCACTACTGGGGAAGGGCTCAAGTGCATCCCACTCGGTGACATGCCTTCCTTCAGGTGCCTGCTCCAGAAGGATTCAAAAAAGTCCCCATGAGACTTTTCTCGGGGCCTCTCCAGGACTGCTGGCACGCCATTTGGTCTACTCTTCCCTCCCTCTTATAAACAGCAATGCTCTCAATTCCTGAGGGTGATACTCACAGGCTGAGGACATTCAGTCTCTTCCCAAAAAGTAGAGGAGGGGGCTCACCCTGGAGTATTTCCCTGGACATAAGTAGCACGCGCTCCCTGAGAAGGGGAGATGCCATTTTCCACCCCTGCTGGCTGCTGAATCGAGGCCATAACAGCAAACAAACTCTCCTCCTGCAGGAGCCCGGCTCTCAGAAAACCCCCGCTTTGGGTACATGGTCTGGCAGATGGGCTACTGCACCCTGAGGTTTTTCTACGAGAGCACACGGATCCTCAACAGGGCCTGACCTCTGAGAATTCAGGCTGCGAGGGCTCGCGCCCTGGGTGCTTCCCTTCGGAAGTAGAGCCGTTTCTGAGGTAGAAGTGGCAACATCCCTTACAGGTGATGGTTTCACAGAGGAGATGTGAAGAAAGGAGAGAGGGCAGTTAACTCTCAGTCCCCAAGCACCATCACATGCCTCCACCAGCCCACTTCTAATAGGAAGTTACACACTTTAGTCAGACACATTGTTTGAACGTGGGCGAGGGCTACGAAATCAGATTTTGTGTCTGGCACCATTCAGGGGTCTCCTGGGAGAGTCAGTGCCCTGGGTCCTCAGAGAAGGCAACAGAGGTGTCACTGTGCCCTCTCTAGTACAGCGGCTTCTGTGCACCATCAAGGCCCAGGTGTCAAAAGAACTGACAGACAACAGCAGAAAGCACCAGAGTACCCCATCATGGAGGCCAGACGGAATGAAATAAACCCTGGAGGTGCCATCCGTGCAAAACAGGAAATCAACTTCTAGGATGAGTGGGGCTAATGGGAAGGCCCACACCTCCAAGGGGGAAAGGCACTCTGGAAATTCAATGCTCCGTTACTATTTCAGGGTCCGAAAATGGCCTCACCGTTGATCCCCCTTAATTCAGGCTCTCAAAAAGAAAGAAAAGAATCCAGACAAAGGAAAGGCAATGCTGGAAAAAACATACTCTCCCCTCACACAGGCCATCCACTTAGACAAAAACCAGACGTGCGTGTGTGAACACCTGGAACCGGGGAGCCGGAACAAACTGGATTCGAGGCCTGGATGATCCGACTTAACTACATTGCCAGGGCACTCAGTGTTCTAATGCTGTCAGCGTTTTCTCCAGCAGACCTGGCTCCCCGGCAGCTGAGACCTCACCTTGCAGCTCTGCACCAGCTGCTGCTGGGCCGCAGGGTTCTTGTTGGACACAGCTGCGTTCTGGGAGGCAGCGATGGTCTGCGTGGCCGCGGCCGCAGCCTGCTTTGCTGCAACCTGGGGAGGAGCGGAGAGGAGGTGAGCCAGGGTGTGAATGTGCCAGCCCACACCCATGCACATTTACGTATGTCCCGTCCCTGGACAGCTGCACATGTATGAAAGGGAACTCCGGGCAGGGCCTCCGCCTTTTAAATACATCGATGACCCTGACCTAACAGTGCTGCTATCTGCTTTTGGTTTACGTTCCCTGGGACAAGGGATCAAGGCAAGCACGCTGGAAAGCTCAGGCTGCACTGTTCACTTGTCTTTCTCAGAAACACAGGGGACAATTCCAAGGCTATGATGACAAAGATAAGCAGCACCAAGTCTACATGCTTTGGGGGGGAGGTGGGGGTGCGGAATTCCTCCTCCAACAGCACAAGCTGCTCCCTGGGCCAAGCACAAACCTGGCGCTCGTGGCTGTCCTCTCGTGGCCATGGGAAGCCTTGGTCCAGCAGACCCAGACCTTCCCGGCGAGCACTTGCCTGTGTTTATGCTCTCCCTTCCTTCCAGGAACAAGCAGGCCAGTTTCCTTCCAGAACCCAGCGGACTACGCACGGGGGGTTACACACTAGGAAGGCAGGTCCATCACCTTCAACCTCCCAAATCTTAATGTAAGAATCTCCCTTATACATTTGTGAGAGAGAGAGATATTTTCTAGCCAAGTTTTTGCCCATTACTATTTTATTTCTTTTAGAATAAATGAATGTTCTGGGGGGAAAAATGACATAAATATTTCTTATTATTCCTTCCCATACCTTTCTAACCAAGCCTGATCCCCATCTCTGGTCTTCCAAACTCCACATTTCCTACTGGGGGCCCTGAAGAAAAAATCATTGACTCTTAACAAAGTAGATACATTTAGAGCTAATGATTCTTCCTGAGAGTGGACGTCCCTTAATGGGGAAAACAAAATTCCTGGGCCCTCCTGAAAAAAATTTTGGAAGCAACTTTTCAGATTGTGTCAATGTGCCTAAACCATTGAATGTCGATGTATAATGTACCTAAACTAGCATTTCAAGTAGTTCCCAGTACCTAAACCACTAAACAATGTCATTAATCTCTAATTCTGACTTAGCTGCCTGCCCATGGGCTTTGCCTCGTTAGCCTGGTTGTTCTTCAGATACCTCTTTGCCATGTAAAGCGAACATTGGCTTCCATACAGACCTCCAATCGGCTGACAATTTTTTTCTTTATAGCATTCTGGGCGGCGGCGTTGGTTGCCACCCGGAGACCTTCTGCAGCCTCTCTCAGCCTCTGCTGCTGGTCCTCGTTCTCAGGGTTGGCTGCAGCTCCCTGGGGAAGTGAAAATAAAGATTTCCTGCTGCAGACACGGAATTCATGCCTCAATTTTGCTCTTCCCTAGTAATGAGAGCCAAATGCTTCAAGCAATGTCTTTGTGATAAAGATGTTTCCTCTCAACAACAACAAAATACCTACCAGGGGATGTTTCTAAACTGCATTGCTAAGCAGAAGAAATGCAATGGTGGTCATTAAACACATGAGGTCATAGCCTTGGTTGTCCATATAAATTAACCTGTGACCTGAAATCCATGGCTTAAAAGATGTTAAGGTAAATCTCCCCCTGCCCATATCTCTGAGACAATTTTATTCTAATGGGCATGACAGACATGTGTCACCGCTGGAAGAATCTCCTGTCCTGTAGCACCGGTACATGTGAATGGGCTGAGATTGCAGCACAACACAGGGGGACTGAGGGGCAGGGCGGTGGGGGGCAGGAATGCCAGCCAAAATGCGGTAAAGAAACACTGTTCACGAAGGACCATGTCTAGAGATGGCATTCCTAGAGAACCAGAGTTGGAAAGTATAACGAAGTAGAACAGGTACCCAACTGTACTGAGCTAACTGTAACTGAATTAAAGAAAGAAACCAATGCCCCTATCCTGGCAGGGAGAGAGGAAGGGCCGTGCACAGCCCATGGCCACACTTTCCTTGTGTACCTCCATGGCCCCTTTACGTGTTGCTGTAGGTAAAAGTGTCCACTAGGACCACAAGTGGATTTTAATTAGATCCCCAAAAAGCCAATGGGTTGGATGGATTTTGAAGTAGAGAAAGGTTAAAGGTAGTGTAGGGAGAGGATATAATTTTACTGGACAGTAATTCAACAAGGGCTCTAAGCACATCCAGCCTCCACTCCCACCTGCAATAAAAGCAGCAATCAATATTTTCCTCACAGGGCCTGGATGCTTTGTGACCACTGCTTAATGTACATAGATGAACAAGTTTCCACTAACACTTTAGGGTAACAATATTTGCTCACAAGGCAGAGGAGACAGCAGAAATAAATATGCCAATTATTAAAAATCAGGTTTTTTTAACATCTATATTATTCAAAGGGCCAGTTTTCCAAATTTACAAGAACCTATTTCTTTGAACTATTTATAAAAATTATAGGAATTCATATTGGGTAGAATAGTTTTGATATCTGTGTCAGAAATGTTTTGGCAATCTTCTTGAATAGAATCTTCCACTCTTCTTTTCTTTTTTATCCTCACCTGAGGACACGTTCATTGATTTTTTAAAATACATTTTTATTGATTTCAGAGAGGAATAGAGAGATGGAAACATCAACGATGAGAGAGAATCACTGATCGGCTGCCTCCTGCAAGCCCCCCACTGGGGATCGAGCCCACAAGCTGGGCATTTGCCCTTGACCGGAATCGAACCTGGGACCTTTCAGTTTGCAGGCCGACACTCTATCCACTGAGCCAAACTGGCTAGGGCATGTTCATTGATTTTTAAAGAGAGAGAAAGGGAGAGAGGGAGAGAGAGAGAGAGAAACATCAATGTGAGAGAAACATCGATCAGCTGCCTCAGTTAACACAATGGTGAGTTTACAAGGTTCACTGAATTTCACAATACATTTTAAGTGAAGCAATTCACATACTTGGCTGAGATACACTCCTATTCAGCTGGAGGCCAGGGAGACAGGATAAGCTGTGGGGATACTTGATGAATTTCAAATGCACAGAAATACATTAAACATGTTATTTTGGGGGTATAAAGTTGAAGGTGCTTTTCATTTTCTTATTTATACTTATCTGTATTTTCTAATTCCACAAGAGACGTGTGCTAGTTGCATAATAAAAACAAAATAGAAAAATATCGCCTTATCCATTTTAAACAGTTCTCACCTAGAGGCAGGCAACAGAATCTCCTGTGGAACTCACACACACACACACAGTCCCACCAGTGACCTTGTGAATCAGGATCTCTGGGTGTGGAACTGAGACAGGTGCACTTTAGTATGTTTCATAGGGGGCTCTGAACAGACCACTGGGTTAAGAATTACTGGCTTTTAGAAACATCACGATATTGTATCGCTGTCCAAAAGCACAAAGCTGACTCTCAACTCTTCATTCAAACGCTCCCGTAACATATTAAATTGCTATTGTGATTTGAAGAACAGCGAGGCAGGAAGCACTCTCTACTGTGCAAAGCCTCGATGAGAGGTTAGTGGAGAAGTCAAATGGAGGGCAAAGTAACACTGAGGCAGCAGGAAGAAAGCATGTGTCAGTGAATTTCCTGTCAAATAACTCAGTTTTAAATGAATCACCATTTTCAATAAAGCCAACAGGAAAGGAGCGCTCACTAAGCAGGGACGTTGCTGCCTACGGCTGTCGGCACCACGCACGCCCTGAAGAACTTCGTTCATATGCTCCCTGACCTTTTCCTTTCCCACTTGAACAAGGTTAAACGTTCCAAAGCCATTGTAGGGTTTAAACAAACAAAAATGCACACTCTGCTGACTGTTCTCTAGCCTGAAAATTCCTTCTAAATCCTGACTTTTAAGAATGCTCACTTGTTGGTGGAACAAATCCATTGCAATCATACCTTTGCTGCTTCCACCATGCGAGCAGTGGAGTCTGCCAAGAGTTTTGCAGCGGCCAGGAGCTTCTTTGAATTCTCCATGTCGATCTCGGCTTCTGCATCCGACCTCATGGCGTTGACAAGGTCTGAGGTGGCTTGGGCCAGGACCCGCGCCTGGCGCACCATTTCACCTAGAGGGTGGGATTGAGGATAAGGTCTGTTTGTCCGCTTTCTAAAGCTCGGGGTGAAATTTCTGGAGTCAGTCTTGTCTCTATTCCACTGGTGAGAGGAATGGAGAGAAATAAGCCCCTGCGATTCTTAAGGATTGTAGCCGAATTACACCCAACATCGAAAATAGCCCCTGTGGCTATAGGACTATATGCCCAAAACACAGCCAGCCAAGTTCAATCTTTAACTCTGAGAAATAAAAATGACATAAGCATCCAAAAAGGAGCTCTTTGTAAAGAGAAGGCAGGGAACAAAATTATGTGGGTTTATTGCGTGCATTCACATTTACTGAATACTTATAGAGAAAATGTTATTTACCTCCTGTCAAGAACTGCTTACACAAAAGCTCCTATAACAAATTCTTGGAGTAAGTGCATAAAAAACAGTTTCAAATTTTGACTTAATTTGCATGCCACCTTACACCGGATAAGTAATATCACATCACCTGTGTCATTTGGCTCTTGCTAAGAGGAAGCACTGACCCCCGTTTCATGCCCAAATGCTAAGATTTGCCTTGGCTCAGTTTTCCTTATCCATTTTCCCTTTGCTTACCCTCTTCTTCTCAATACTTGTTTTGATCTTGTTACCAGCAATTGTTTGATTTTATTGTACCTGTGATTTTATTGAAATCCATTTCAACTCCCTTTTGGAAGTGGGAGGAATATAGAGTCAACATTAACCAAAGAACTTACATGTATCTATGCATGACCCATGGATAGACAATAGTGTGGTGGAGGCCTGTGGAGGCAGTGGGAGCGGGTTGGAGGGAATCAGTGGGGGAATAAAAGGAGACATGTATAATACTTTCAATAATAAAGATAAATTTAAAAATATTTTTAAAATCCAGATTACACACACAAAAAATCTTACCTAATAATAGACAAACATGTAAATTGACCATACCTCTGCGATGCCCACAGCCAATCAGGAGTGAGTATGCAAATTAACCTGACAAAGATGGTGGGTTAATTTGCATATGCAGACATGGAGCTGCCGGGAGAGGCAGGACACCTGCTATGAGGGGGAGGAGGACAGCAGAGGGAGCTACAGGAGCAGTACCCCGGATGGGATCGAAGACTTGCAGGCTCCTGGGCGGCCGGGGGAAGGAAGGCCTATTCTTGCACAAATATCGTGCAACGGGCCTCTAGTAAAAATAAATAAAACTATTGAAATGTAAGAGATTTCTTCCTCTTCCTAAGGTCATTGGAGAAGAATGCTGAAGTACTGTACTGTTAAAGGTAAAAATGCTTTCAGGAAAATAAAAATATGCTAAATTCAAGATGTCTTCGATTTGGATCCTGGGACAATAGTAAAAGGACAACACCAGAGGAAAAACTGGTGAAATACAAGGGTTTAGTTAACAGTGCTGAAATCCGGGCTCTGAAAAATGTGCCCCAGGTGAGGGAGAGGCTGAAAATGCAAGAAACTGGGAGGGCAGATGAGAACTCTGCATTACTCTGCAGCTTCTCTGTAAATTTAAAAGTCTTCCAAAATAAAAGGTGTGTTAAAACAGACAAACAAAAATAACAAAAAAAGTCCAAATGTGTGGAGCAATGCTAGGCAGGTGAACAGTTTTGGGTTGGCTGGTGTGAGTAATTTCAGCAGGCTCCACACTGTAGGGGCTGGCCCTAGTTGCCTGGTACTTGGCCTTGGGATGACTAAGGCAAAGAATATTGCTTCCTGGCCATTTAGAGGAGGCGTGACTCAGGACACAGAAAAGTGCAGGTAATTTTCTTTAAAAAATACTCGTTATAAAGTATTGCTCGGCATTGATGCAGAAGTAGGAAAACAGACTTCTTACAAAAAACTAGTAGGGTTAAAAATTGTGGGATCTTTCTGGAGAGAAATTTCATAGATACGTTTAAAATAAAATAAAAAATGTATATAGCTATAGGCCCAGCATTCCACTGGTAGGAATTTACCCTACATAAACTGCCCCCTGCCCCCACCTCAAGTAAACCAAGCTAAAAAGAAAGAGGGAGTTATACATGACAACACATACATGACAAGGAAGAATAAAAACAAATTGTTAAATGGTTAGTTCTGGAGATTTAGATGGGACAGTGATGGGCTAGGTCTGGGGAGACATACTTTTGAACGAATAGACTAAAAAGGTACATTGTACTGTATATTTTTAAATTTTCTGTATATAATAATGTTTTCCATCTTAAGAAAATACCTTTCTGGATGGAAAGAAGCTGCCCCTCCTGGGCTGGAGCATGCCTTTGCTATGCAAGCTACCCAGTCCTGAGCCATGCCTCCTCTAAATGGCCAGGAAGCAATATTCTCTGCCTTACTCATCCCAGGGCCAAGTACCAGGCAACCAGGGCCAGCCCCTACAGCGTGGAGCCTGCTGAAATTACTCACACCAGCCAACCCGAAACTGTTCACCTGCCTCGCATTGCCTTCCCCACGGAAACCCCAATAAAGGCCTTCAATGAAACTCTCCCCTCAATCCTGTCTTTTGCCGCCTGATGAACCCCTGACCTTGTGTGGCATATGGTGACTTCCTCTCAGAGACTGGAGAATCTTCCAGCAAGATTCATTTTTTTTTTATCCTCACCTGAGAATATTTTTTTCCACTGATTTTTTAGAGAGAGGGGAAGGGAGGGAGAGGAGCGGGGTGAGAGAGAAACATTGATTGGTTGCCTGCCACACACATCCCAATCGGGGCTGGGAATTGAACCCATGGCCCTTTGGTCCACAGGCTAATGCTCTAACCAGTGAGACAAACCAGCCAAGGCATAGCAAGATTCATTCTTGCTTCCTCCATCTCCAACGCGGACATTTGTAGAAAAGGGATTTACTGTGAATGTAAACAATTTCTTAAAAGCCTAATTAACTGTAAATCTTTAGGTGTTGCTATGGATGGGCACATTAGGAGCCTTCCACCCTTTCCCAGGCTCAGAGAGGAAGGCTCCGGTTGAAGGTGATGAGAACTTGCCCTTGCCAGGCACCCAGGTGACCATCACCTGCCTTACTCCCCATCATCACTATCAGGGAACCCAACTGCCCCCCACCCACCCACCCAGCCCAGCTCCTCACCAGCATCGCCCATGGAGCTGAAGATGCTCTCGGTGACACACATGATGGTGTCGGTGGCCTGGTCGTAGCGGCCGATGGGCTCGCCTCGGCTGGCAAACTGTCGCACGTGCTGCAGGAGATCGTGCAGGGCCTGGCTGACCACGCTAGCCGCTGCGCTGACTTGCTTCAGGAGCTCGCTGTCATCTGTGGCTGCCTGGCAGGCGCGGACGCAGTTCTCCACTGAGCGGTCCACAAGCTTTCCCGCTTCGATCAGCTGCTCCTGGCACACGGGGGAGCTGATGGTGGGGCTCACCACCTGCAGGGGGACGAGAGCGGGTCTGGGCACTGTGTGTCCTCTTGGCCCCCAGTGTGCACTAGCTTTGCACCAAGTCCCTTCCTGCTCTGGGCCTCGGTTCCTTAATTACGGGACCAGGAATTAAACTAAAACATCACTGCTGTTTCTCATCTTCACTACCTCACTTGCCTTTGTGATTTTAGATGCTGCTAATTTTTATCTTTGTTAGGGATCTACAACAATCTATACTACCGACTACTTTGAAAGACATTTCCAGTATTTACCAACTATGCCTCCTCCTTCTAGAAACCTCTAAATGGAGTCTTCTGAGCCAGGATAACAAGACAACCAAAAGAACTGTATTTCTTTTTCCAGAGGCATCTGGAACTCTGCTTCATGGTACTTTAAAGAACAGGGGATTCTGTCAGTACCTGTGGATATGAGGAGGGGGACCATCAAGGACACCTCTGACAGATCCTGCACATCCTCCCACAGCCTAGGGAAGGCCAGGCTGGGCCAGAGCACAGACATGTCCTCTATGCTATGTCATCAAGTTGAGACACGGACACCTCCCACCTCCTCATGCATCATTTCATCAGATGGTGGGGGTGGGAAAGGGTATTTGAGGTCAGGCCCGAGTTAAAAAACTCAGTTCAGCCATCTCCTGCTTCTGTGTAATAACATCTAAAGGCCTCAATTTCCTCTTCAGTGAACAGGGTGATGGTGATTAACAAGGCTAAGTACAGAGTGTGCGCATTCTGACAACAACAACCTAAGATCTCACCACACTCACTCCAACACTATGCAGAGTAGAAAGGGCCCCACAAACTCTGCAGTGACTTCTGGCCCCATGTATAGTGCCGTACTGCACAGCGCAAGGACCTTTGTGTGCAGGTGTAAATAAGACGCGCTTTGTGTGCAGGTGTAAATAAGATGCGCTGACACGTCCAAATGGGAGACACTAGAGGTGGCAGTTAGACACAGGAGGTACCTCTGCCGGGGGCCTTGAACAAAGAACAAGCGATAGAAGCAGAATTGAGCAGTTTACATAAAAATCCCATCACATCACCTAAAAAAAGACACATGAAGCACTTAGTCTCCAACAATTTTAACAAATTCTGCCCCTGCTTCCCTCCAATGACTGGAGGCAGATAAGAACATGTGACACTTTGTAGCGAGGGCCGGGCCTGCGAGCCGGCTTACCTTGGCACAGGCCACCAGCTGGGAGGTGGAGAGGGCACACTGGGTGGCAGCGGCAATCACCCGGTTCTGCAGGACCGTGTCTTCAGCCACTTGGGCAACATTCTTTGCCTTTAGGACCAGCATGGCAGCAGCGTTGGCAACAGCTTTGGCCAAGCTCATTAAAACGTCCTAAGAAAAAGAAATAAAAAATACACGAGTCATTCATTTTGTTTTACTAATGACCCTTCAGGAAAATAAAATGTGGTGTCCACTTAACCCTTCTATTAGAATTCCATTTGATCTTCAGTACTTCAGAATAATACGTTTCCACTTATTTTTCCTGAAATGTCAACTTATCTTTAGAGCTAGTTAAGGAAGGAGACTCACATCCTAATAACATATTCTCCTACACATTCATTAAGTAGCACAGGTTTACATCTAAAAGAGGTTAATTTGAGGAAACGGTTTTTATTAAAACCACTGATTAACGTCCATGCACTTATCCAATACTGAGGGTCACAGCTCTTGAATGTGGTTGATGTGGTGGATCAAACGACGCTGAAATGCATCCAGATGCCACAAATACTGTGTGCTGTAGGAAAAATAGAATTCATGGCCTCCAAGTCACCATGCCCCACTGTAACTTGAAAATTCATTTTTTTGGATTTCTACTTTGCACAAGGATCCAAGTGATCACCACGAATTCAGCCACGACGTTGCCTCCAGAGGGCAACGTTGGACCTGCAGAGACAACACCTACTTCCAGAGCTAAGGGATGCTCTGCACTAAGTTATTCTCAGTGATCCGTAGCCCTCTGCAGAGGGATTGAATTATTATGAAAAGTGGGCAGGGAGTCTACATAAATAAACTAGCTACAAGCTACATAGCTTCAGCTATGACCTCACTGAGGATGCAAGGAGCTGTGAGCCTTTAAAGATCAGCTTATGCTTCAACTCAACAAAAAGGCATTCTGCCTGCAGGACGGGAAACCCTTTGATTTCGGCCACCAGCTTTGTCACCCATCTGTGCGACCTGAAGACTAACCACCGTTACACTTAATTTACATCTCTGCTTTTAATATTGAAGGTAGTTTATTTGGTTTGGAAATGCCTTCCCAAACATATGAGCCATTTTTATTTTGAACAAACGTGTGAAGACTCCCCCAGAGGAGATGTGGTCAGAAGTCTTTATTAATTCATCAGATGATAATGAAAAGCATCTTTGATTCTGGATGCAAAGGGCACCCACAATCTTTACGACAATATTTCTTATGAGAAGATAAAGTGGAAAGTCTGTCCAACCTGCACAGTTTTACATAGAGCAAAGGCCATAGGCATTCCAGTCAAATTAGAAACCGCTAAGTAAGTGCACTTTAAAATTGACAAAGCCAAGCAGTCTTAAAGGAACAGTCCAGCCCAGTCTGTTTTAGGTCTCTGAAGTTTACTGACTGTCCAGGAAAAAACCAAAGCCCATGGTGCCAAAAGTTTAAGATGCCTTTGGGATCTAGTTGGCAACTCTCTGCCGTAACTTTTAGAAATAGCTCCCAACACAGCCCAAAAAGTTACAGTTCTTGGACACCTATAGCTCAATGATCAGTGAAAACACAGCCTAAATGTCACAAATTATTAATAAGATTTAGGCTAACAACTTTCCAAAGGGTCACAGTATTTCTTCCCTCATTATGAATCCATCTTCGTGCACAGAGACCAAGATTTGGACATGGAGACTCAGGATTATTCTAAAGGGCTTTGTTTGACTCATTTACAGAAACCCTGTTCCTAGTAATTTTGTCCAAAAAAAATACAGTTAGGAAAAGAATGTGATACTACAGCGATAGTTGCAGACAAGGCCTTTGTCAAACTTTTCAACAAGACCACTATTATGTAGCCCGTGTAAAATAAATCTTTGTTAAGTCTGGGAACATGTTGAGGACCCAAAGAAAAGCTCTGAGATCGGATCTCAAGAATCTGAAAACCAGAGTAAGAAATCCAATGTCAGGAAGCCCAGGGCTGAGCCTAACGAGAGGCTGCAGATCACCTCATGGGGGGCCGGTGTTTACCCGGACGCCTTACAGAAACAAAGCGCTCCAGCCAGGCTTTCCTGGGAAGACAGCCTCCATAGGCCCAGGTCCTGAACCTGAACCTGGACCTGCTGCCTAGCTCGTCTGAACAGAAACAAACATTAGGAAGCAGTTTACATTTATAGGTGAAGAAAATGTCGAAGGAAAAAAAGGCAGTCTTCAACACACAGGGATGCCTGAGATGTCTTAAGGAAGGACTGTGATTTCCCTCTCAACCTTCCCAAACACTGTGGGGAAACAGTATTTTTGAGGAAAGTACATTGATCACTTCAAGATAATGAAGTCCAGAAAACCAAGCATGGAATCTCGAATTCACACAGTTCCTTAGTAAGGGTCTGCCTATGAAGAATTATCTGCTCTAATCCAAAAAGCAAAGGTCTCTTTGGGATCTGAGTAAGGAAAAGTCAGGATGGGGACACAATTAGCTTGGAGTTAGTGGGATATATGCCAGGAATGCTGGATTGTGGGTCTCACCCCCATCACGAGGTGAATGTTTGAGCACTGAGGTGTTACTGCAGGATATGAATGAGTCCCATGGCTCCAGCACCACAGGTGTGGATGAGGGGGAGAAACAATACATGTGTGGATGGAATTGCATGTTTCGTGAATCACAACATATATGGTCATGTCTTAGTGTAACGTGCATCTTGCGTTGATGAGATTTGGTAGTGCTAAATAAAATGGCATGCAAAACTGCCACCCAAGAAGCTAGAAACTTAAATGCCAGAGTAAAGCTGAATGATCTTTTTATTCTCAATTCTGCAGAATTCCTGAACACTGAACTGGACATGGGATTTGGAGAAGGGCATCTTTCCAGAGGACTTGGGCTCGAACTGCAACCATTTAATTAAAATGTATTGATACACAATTTGCAAAAGTAAGATTTAAGAAGAGGAGAAAAAGGAGTGGAGGGCATCTGCCCGCGTGTATGTAAGAGAAGCTCATTCGAGCCCCAGGCTCCCAGCAGCAGGCCTCGGCACCTCATCTGTGGTGGCTGGCAATGGAGGCAGACAAGTTGAGATCCCATCTGAGCTGGCAGTACATCAAAGCAGCTGCAAACAGTGGCTACAGCTGTTCACCAGAGAGCAGAGAGCACATGCCCATGGTATTGAAAATGAAGGGTGACAAAAAACCACTTCACCGCGTTTGTGGTTTTGGATGACACAGACTGACAATAGACACACCTCTAAATATGAAGGAAAGCCTGTGCTGTGTGTGTGTGTGAACGCTCAGCACACTCGGTCACTCTCATTTGTGGACTCTAGGGTAATTCAATTAAAAACTGCCTTCAGGCCCAGCCGGCGTGGCTCAGTGGTTGAGCGTCCACCTATGAACCAGTAGGTCGCGGATCGATTCCTGGTCAGGGCACATCCCGGGTTGTGAGCTTGATCCCCAGTGTGGGGTGTGTAGGAGGCAGCCGATCAATGATTCTTCCTCATCATTGATGTTCCTATCTCTCTCTCCCTCTTCCTTTCTCTCTGAAAACAATAAAAATATATTTTAAGAAAACAAAAACAACAACAAAAACTGCCCTCAAATAGATAAAACAAGATTGGCCATGAGTTGATAATTGGGAAGGCTCGGTGGTAGATACAAGGGAGTTCATGATATTATTCCCTTCACTTTTGTGTTTTAAAAATGTCAGTATATTGACCAATGAGAACAGTTAAATAAGTGCTTTACAATGATAACTGTAAGTGAAATGTGTTTTCCAATTAAAAAAATTAAATTAACACACAAACACCTCATCCCCAAGATAATCCATTCCAATCTTATTCTTGACAGCTCAAGGAAGATTTGGTTTCACATTACATTTCCCCCGTTTGGGTCTAGACCATCACTTAGGCTTCTTTCCAAGACTATGGGCTGCAAATATCTTACTTGGAATCGCTCATCAGTCTCGTTCTCTCCGATCTGTCTCAGAAGATCCCCACTGGCCTGTCCAATGCTTCCAGCAGCCGTCAAAACCGTCTGTCGGGGCTATGAACAAAGAACACACATTGGTTGGAAGGAAAATGCACTTCCTGCGCAGTACCGACGACAGGCAGTGCCGGGAGGGAACCTGCAGGATTGGCAGTACTGCACCTAAACGAGAGTCTCCGACTCTCTGCCAGCCAGGAGACAGGCAGTGCCGGGAGGGAACCTGCAGGATTGGCAGTACTGCACCTAAACGAGAGTCTCCGACTCTCTGCCAGCCAGGAGACATAACGTCCTGGCCAAATCTGTGCGAGGAATCACAAACCAGTGGATGGGTTTGAAACGTTCAATGACCAAGTCTTGTTCAGCTGGTAGGAAGGTGATTCATGCTTTACGGAACTTAGAGTGCAAAACTTGTATCCTTTTTAAATGTGTATTTGTCACATCTGTTCATTTCTGAGGTTGCATTTCATCAAGTACCTTGGGGGCAGGGAGGGAGAAGGGAGGCTTCCTACTAAGAGCTCAACTAGTCCTGAATGTTGAACCATCGGTTCTGCACACAGTTTAACAACCTGCAACCCTACCGTGTTTTCACGTGCCCCATCAGGATGGAAGGAACAGCTCTGGAAGCAAGAGCCCCATCTCTGGAACTCAAAGGCTGCACCTGTCACAGCAGAACCCAAGAGACAGCTTGCCCCAAGAGCTCACCTCTCCAGAGGTAGGCTGCACAGCTTTCAGCAAGTCCGACACTGCCCCGGCGAGGGTCCTTGCAGCTCTGAGCAAGTCCTCCCCGCTGCCCACCTCATCGTCCATGAGGGCCGCCAAGAGCTTCACGCCCTTGGACATCTCCGTCAGGTTGGAAGAAATGGTGGTGATTGCACATCCCACAGCTGTGTAGTCCGTGTCTGCCGGGTCACCTGGGACAGAGAAGGACCATCTCGGTCAAAGGAGGGTGGTGAAGAGGAAGGAGAGCCCAGTTGGACAGGAGATACGTGGCCAGGGGGCAGCAGCTCATCACCCACCATTCTGCAGGAGTCAGGCACAAGGCACTGCATGTGCACAGTGAGACGGGTGGCTCCCTGTCTCCAAGGTGCTGCTCTTCACAGGCGCCTTCACCCTGAGGCTGCCTACAGTGAAATGCTGAGCACAGGCACATTTGAAATTCCAAAGGAAGGCTGAGCATCTCACGGCCTTTTGCATTAGGCCGCTGTCAGCAGCTTAGGGAGGTCAGCTCTGCTGCTGGAACTGTTAGGCTGCTCAGGAAAGTGAAGACATTCCCTGGCCCTCACTTGACAGTGCCGGGAGGGGAGTGATGCTATGGCAGAAGAGACTATTCCTGGACAAGACAGGAAGCGCACACGACGGATCTCGTCACTCAGACTGTAAGCTCCCAGAAGGGAGAAACAGGCCTCCATGTACTTTAAAGTATGTCCAGCCACTGATGAACAAGAAGAAGGGTGATGTAAGTGCTTTTTAATGATGCTACGATACAGACACAAAGGGATGGATATTCTCCACATTTCTTCTGGGTCAGTGGGAGAAAATGCCTGAAGCACACAGGGTGCCTAAAAATAGACTGTCGTCTCACAATATGAAAATCTGTTTCAATCAAAGAACCTTTTTAAAAAACCACACAAAAAAACCCACAACATACCACAAACCCCTCAGGGTCTTACCGGCAGTGAGGTTAACAACTGAAGCTGTTCCAGCTGTGATGGCATCGACCTGAGAGTGGATTTCGTGTTTGGATTCGTCGACTTTATTCTGAACCCATACCCTAGACGCCTGCAAAACCAGACAAGCACATGACACAATCACTGCACGGAATTACCCGGGAAACCAGAGAAGTCATGCCATAAAATGAGACCAGTGTTCTGGCTATGCTCTTACTGGGCCGACACCAACGAGGCCCTGAAGTCATCTTAAACAATGTCTGTAACAGGCCTTTTGCTCCTGCATTGAGGCTAAACATCATGTAAATTTTCCATGTTTTTTATGCTGTTTTTTACTTATTTTTTTTTTAACTTTTAAGATCTTACAAAAATTCTATGTAGCTTTATTTAGGTGAATTCAATAAAAATGAAAATAGTTGATGTCTCATGATAATGCTGCATGTTAGCACCAGCAATTGTTGCTAATTTTTTCCTTGTTTTTTAGAGAAAAGGTATAGAATTAGGGTGTCTCAGCTCATGAGTATTCTCTGTCAATGTGAGGATTGTCTTCTGTTACAACATGAATGCCACGTAGATATGATTCCTTTCCTGGTAGGATTTTGGGGGGATAGATGGGTCAAGACCACTGTTCTATATCCAGCTTTACCACTAACAAGTGGTACAATCTTGGGCAAATTACATCCAGGCCCTGAACCTCACATTTCTTACACTGTAGGAATTCAATGGTCTCTAACAGCCTTCTCAGCTCTTACAGTTTATGTTCATGGGAACCTATAGATAGAAAATTCTCTTTTCTGGCATTTCTGGACTTAGTCAAATGATCATCTACACTATTAATGGCAATCCTATGGAAATATACTGATGGTGATCTGTTCCCTAAGACATTTCAAAAATACTAATCTATTCAGGATGTGCCTAGCACTACTAATATGTTTTGTATACTAATTCTTAGAAAGTTGATGAAGCAGAATGTTAAATCCCAGTATATTAAAACTCTGCCTTACAATTGTGCTGAGTTTGGGAGTCTGCCATATGTTTCACTCTGACATTCCCCAGAGCAAATGTTTAATGATTTCTGGGAGACACGGCACTGAGACAAGCAGCACCCTGCGTGTATACAAGTACACAAATGAACAACATGGCTTCAGTGAGAACTTGGAGCAGTTTATCCTGGCTGGACAAGATGAGCTACAGCCTGTATCTTGGTTCTGGCCCCTATGATGGCCTTGTCAGCCCTAAAACAGTGGAATTCAACCCTGGCTGCCCATTAGAGTCACCTGGGAAGGTAGAAAAGCAGTTACCCAAGCCCCACCCCCAGAGACACAGATTTGTTTGGTTTGAGCCTTAGGCTTTGACCTTAAAGCTCCTCAGGTGATTCTAATGTGCAAAGGAGGGCTGAGAAGAACTAAAATGTAGATTCTGATTCCAAAGGGGAAGGCCTACGGTTTTGCACTCTCAGGAACCCCCAGGTGTTGCCAGTGCTGCTGGCCCCTGGACTATGATCTGCAAAGCAAGGGGCCTGGTGATTCCATGCAGCAGGAGCTACAGGACCGCAGCTAATTACCCCATTCTGCTGAACAGCTCAGGAGCAGTAGTTCTCAAAGCACGGTCCCCAGAAAAGTGGCAACAGCATCACCAGAGACCTTGCTGGACATGCACATCCTCAGGCTCCGCCCCACACCTACTGAGTCAGAGGCAACCTGTTCGAACAAGCCCTCCTAGCGGTACTGATGCATGCTAAGGTTTGAAACCCACTTGTAATAACAAAAGCAGCTGATACTCATGAGCTCTCACGTGTGTTAGGTGCTTTATTAAGAACTCTGTGCACGTGATTAGATTATCGAGTCCTCATGACCAACCTACTTATGGATGACAAATGGAGGCTTAGAGGAAGTTGACAGATTCACGTAGCCACCGAGCAGTGGAGCTGGGGATTGAGCCTACATGATGTGACTCTAGGCCCCAAGCTGTGAGCCCTCGCCAGGTACTGCCAATAGCCAATAGCACCCTATGATTCTCTCCTCCTAGAAGAATCAATGCCTCATACTCTTGGAAAAGACATGGTTTTCACTTCACCTGGCTGAAGACAGAGGTTCACCTGGCTGAGTCCAGAGTGCACAGCCCTCTGTCCTGCCTGGGCAGAGACACTGAATGAAAGCACGTGCAATATTTACCATATCCTGGCCAAGAGGTGGCAGTGAGTCAAGCTCGCTGAGGTCGTCCTGGGCCTGCTGGACAGCATGCATGCTCGTGTTGATGGTTCCCATGAGGGCCTGCTGGGCCGAGGTCTGCAAAGACAGATGGACACAAGGTGATCATACCATGGCTCCAGCCCTGACACAGCCCTCTACACAAAATGAGTTGAAACTGAACCCCTGCTAAAGACAAAGTGACCCAGGGCACAACTCCAAACTGCCCAAACCACCTCTCATTGGACAACTTAGTTGACAAGAAGGCTCAGAAAGAGTCCTTGTGAGGGAGCTAAGGGGATCCAGTCCTCGAGTACTGAATATAAAGACCTCAGGCATGGGAAGCGTGTGTTACACCAGAACTCTTCCTGGTAAACAAGTAAGGATTTCACCTCCACCTATAGCCAACATGCCTCTTTGGAGTCACATTACTTCTGAGCTTCTGGTCTCTTCAGCTTTCAAACAGTTCTTGCCCCAAAGCACAGGATCCCTGAGCAGACCCAAGAGAGACACTGTAGCAGGGGAACCATCACAGTGGAAGGAACCAAAGATCCACTGGGGGAAGGGGGTATGGTTCACTATAGACCGGTCTACTCCTAAGACGCTCCGAGGAATATCTGGGCTAATTAGCAGCTTGACACTGCTATGGCAGGGAAGCAGTTTTCTACCAGTCACATAGAGAGGATACTGTTTCTCTGTTAGCCCCAGAGGACATCTGTGATCCTAGACAGGAAGTTACCAGTGCCACACAATTAAAAGGAAACATGCTGAGAGTTAGGCGTCAGGACTGCACAGCTGAAGAGCCAGGGTCCAGACAGGAGCTAGCAAGAGTGTGGATGGCACACAGCCTAGCCCCACGCCGGCGCCCCTCCCAGCACACCAGAGGCAGCACCCTGACGTGCAGGGTGAGTGCCCGGGAAGCCTCACCAGCGGGGGCATGTGGCCTCGGTGCATCTGCCCAACCATGACCTGTTGCTGCGGCGAGGGCATGCTGCCAATGTTGAAGGTCTCTGGCCCGCTGGAGCCCGAGCGCATCACGGCTGGCAGTGCCACGGAGCCATGCTCCACCTTGCCTGTCCGGTTGAACTGCTGCTGCAGGATGGTGGACCTGTGGGGCACAAGCAGTTGGTCACTGTGAGCTGGCTACTCATGTGCAATGTCATAGACACCACAACTGTCACGAATATTTGCTGCTTTATTCTGTGGAGGCCAAGTGAAAAGAGGCACGCATAGACAGGACTGTGAATGAAGAGGCAGACTAAAATGCTCCATGGAAGAAGAACCCTGAGGTGCATGCTTTTAAAATAGTACTATAAATCACCACTCCCAATGGAGTTAATAGGTTCACGGTATATGCAATCAGTTGTTCTTAAACACACACAGAGATCGTCTTATAACAAAGATGTTCCAGGTATACCAGTGAGTTTTGTATACACTGACCTATTCAGCAAATCCTACTGAAATAGCATTCATTCCACAAATATCTACTGTGTGCCAGGTTCTATTCTAGGCATGGGAACATTTATCCTTAGCTTAAAGGGAGAAGCATGGAAATAAACTTAAAGAAATCTCCACAGCTTCGACCCCCTCCTGCAGATCCAATGCCATTGGCCATGGAGGATGTTCAAACACCCTTGGAGCCTTGATGATGGGACAGATGCTTTCAGCTGAAGTCTGGGAAGCGTCTTTGTGCTTCCAGTAAAGCATAATATATCCATCTTTCACTGCTTAATATTTTCTTCAAATGAATGATGAGTGCAAAGGACTGTGAACAGATGAAGCTAAGAAGTCTGAGGATGGCATATCTTTCTCAGTAGCCCAGTGGACAAACCCACAGGGAGAGTCTGGAGGAGTCTGTGTGCTGTGGGAGGGGGCAGGGTTGGTGAGCACTTGCATTTAGTGGCAGGAGCCTCTGTTCCAGAGTATTCAGACCATCATGGATCACTCCCATTTTCCAGGGCAAAGCTATGAGCCATGCTAGGACACCAAGCAGCAGGCATGCATGGAGAAACATCACTGTTATGGAGGGCGTGACACTAGGGAGGGGGTCTGTGGCTCCTGTAGGAGGTCATCTGAAAGCTGGGATCCCACCAACATCTAATGCAAGGAGAAGTGGAAGATCTAACGATGCAACCACCTGGACCATTTTTCCTGTATGCCTTGACCAGCCCCTATCCTGATGCCCAAGGGTGGGGAAGAGGGCAGGACTCCGGTCTCAGACACTTGCTGAGCTCTTCCTACGTGAAGTACAAGTGCAGCAGAGCCCTCTGAAGTAAATGCCACACCCTGTCAGGAAGTACTCACTAATTTCCACCTAATGGTTATTAATAATTATGAGAACTTAAGGAGTTTTGCCAGAGATAGCAAGCACAGTACTTGAAATGAGTTACATCAAGTTTGGTTCCAACCTGTGTACTGATGGGACAAATGGAAAAACACCTTCAAGGTGATTATGAAGCAAATTGTGAGAAAGAGGTGCAGGGTGGTGATGATAGAGAAACAAGTACTATGACTAAACAAGTTCAAAGGCTGGGATCTCTCCAATTTCCTGGCACTGTGCTACAGGAAATATCACAAGATCTGAATCTGAGTACTGGCACTGCCACATGCATCTCAACTAACTCCCATGAGCTTCCGTTTCTGTATCTATGAATGGCAGAGGACAACATGTGGGCACCTCTGCCATAGGGGGTTGTTGTTGGGACCAAATAAGATAGAATGTGGAACACACACAGTAAAAACAAAAAAAAGTTATTCCAATGCTCTGTTTAACAAAACAAACAAAAAAAAGGGGGGGGGGGGCTGCACAGGTTTCCATTCAATGGGGCTAAATTGAGATAGTTTTGAATTTAATATGATGATGATGATGGCAACAGCAAACATTCATTCTGTGCCAGGCATTGTTTTATGTGCTTCATTAGCAAGTCAATCAGCAAAATAAACCTTATAAGGAGGTATTATCATTATTCACATATTATAAATGAGATCAAGGGGGGCGGGGAGCAGCGAAAATTCATAATGTCTACAAACCTGCAAATAAAAAATACAGCCCCCAGATTTGAACCCCAAGTTTGGCTGCAGCATCCACGTTCTTACCCACTTCCTTCTGCAACATTACAATAGGTGTACCAAGTGTGGCATGTCCCACGTGGCCCACAAACAGTAACTCCTCCACTGGCTGGATTCCTACCCCCCAGAGGGACAGGATCAAACAAAAGCTTGATCTGCAGCTCTTTAATGAAAAGGATGCGATTTATGAGGTTTACATCGGAAATGCAGACCAGGACTCCTGAATGTTCCCTGCCGCTGAAGATGGATTAAATACCTGTTCAGTGTCTCCCTGAAATCATTAGCCCCCATCTCCTCAGACACCCTGAGCACTGACACTGATGGTCTGGGACCACACTTCAACAAGCCAGACTCATCGACATCATCCACTACCTTCTCCTCCATGTGAAGAACTTCCGGGCAGCAGGCCCAGAGTGGGCAGGACCCCTGCCATGCAGTGGGAAAGCAGTTCTCTAGCGCTCTTAACAACACTTACTTTTTTGGGGAGACGGACTCTTCTAACATTGTTGACTCCTCATCACCCTCTAGTCCAAATCTATCTTTACTTTGTTTCTGGAGGTAAAACAAAACACAGAAACAAAAATCAGCAGGTCTTTACACAAGAACATTTTAAAAGGTGTCTGTCACACAAGCAAAATTGTGGAAGTTTATAGCAAATTCCTTAGATTGGATATTTAATAAGTTATAGGTGAACGAAGGCCATAACAATAAAAAATAAATTATTTACTATGGAGAGATATATAATGTCTTCTGCATTTATTATTGCACAGACCTAATTTTACATGGTTAAAATCAAGATACAGATAGTAATACTCTAGTAGAACTCGGTTCTTTGAATGGACTGTATCTAAAAGCTTTAGCAAACTTGTCTGTATACCACGATGGCATGTAACCCTGTTATATTTGGGGAATAAAAGCAACAACATGAAAAATGCAAAAAACATCTCCAGACCCTTAATCTGAGCTCCTACAGAGGCTGGAAAGTGTAACATAACTACCTAGAGAGGAAGATGCCGAGGGGTTAGTTAGGTTCATTCATTAGCTAAGTGATGCACTACCACTAATTACCCGGCAGTCAATGATACAGATGATCTGCAGCAAAATCAGAAATTCTCATAGGATCTTTAGGTCAAAGACCACACACTCAAGCAATCTCAACATCATAGATTAAATTAGTGAATCAATTACTTCAAATAAAGTGTGTTTGTTTTTTGGTTTATCCAGGTAGCCATATCATCTAAACCAGTGGTCGCCAACCTTTCGGGCCTCATGGACCACCAGTGGTCCGTGGACCACCAGTTGGCAACCGCTGATCTAAACCGAGTCTTAATAAAGAAACCTTGCTTTTTCAGTTGGCATCAGTAGGAAATACCTTTTTGAGGATGATATCAATGTAGCCTGCAATCAGCTGGGATATTTGCTCTCCCTCGGTGGTTTGCACTGAGTAGTAACTCTCCTGATATTCCCCAAAATCCTGGAGGGGGAAAGCAGCATTAGGAGAAATATAATAAATCAGATATATCAGCAGTTTTAAAGGTGAGAAGGTCCAAGTTTAAGATGGCATAGACTTAACATGTCCCTGCTCTTCCCTTCTAAATACAACCAAACATCCAAAATCTTATTTGACAAACAGGGTAAAAGGGCTCTCAAAGCTCAAAAGGTGAACTAGCTGGGGGCCTCAGGCCTTGAGAAGCCACATCCACTGACTTCCTGTGTTTTATTTTACACTAGAGGCCCAATGCATGAAATTCGTGCAGGGTTAGGGTCCCTAGGCCTAGCCAGTGATGAGGGCTGATCAGGGCCTTCCGGCTGCCGGCTGGGGCCTTCCTTCATTTCATGCCGCTCACTGTGGTCAGCGCACATCATAGTGAGCAATCGAACTTCCGGTGTCCTGGTCGAACTCCTGAGGGGACACTTTGCATATTCGCCTTTTATATATATATAGATCCCTTTACTCCACACTTGGGTACTAGAGAGGCCCAACACTTGGAACCTCCAACAAGCAGTTTTTGAAAAGCCTGTTCTCTGTGGCAAAAGGAGCAGAAGAGGAAAGCCCAACAGAGACCTCATTGGGAGCCCCAACCCAGCTCCACAGCCTGGGCTGTGTTCACCAGCAGCCTCAGAGCAATGAAAGCCCAGGCTGCCCCAGCCCCTGCTCCACAATCCAGGCAGGCAGGCGGTTTGATCTTCTGCAGCCATGGCCAGAGTGAAACCCTGTCTCCCTATCTTCCACCCAGTGGCATAACAAGACTCAGGTCCAGTGGCTTCTGCCTCCCCGCAGAGGTCACCCAGCAGTAGCAGGTAGCCCAGGGAAGTGCTCTCCTCCCTCACAGACAGCAGCAACAAGGTCTGAGCAACAATCCCAGCAGTGTCAAAGGAACAAAGGAGTCCAGAATAGCACTGCATGGGTTCACAAAATGAATTGTCATTGCAACTAAAGTGCACAAAGGTAGGCTTACAACTAAATCTACATAAAGTGACTGGTAAAATAGAAAATTTAAATCAGATCATGAGTCTTCTAATATATAACCAAAATGTCTAGGATTCAACTGAAAATCACTATTTATATTAAGAACCAGGACAACTACAATATGAATAAGAAAAGATAATCAATTGATGCCAATACTGAGATGAATCAGATATTGGAATTCTCTGATAGGGGTTTTAAAGTAGTCATCGTAAAAAATGTTACAATCAATTAGAAATTCTCCTGAAACAAGTGAAAATATTGGAAAGTTTAAAAGTAGAAATGTAAGTAATTAAAAAGATGAAATGAAAATTATAGAACTGAAAAATGCAATAACCAAAATAAAATAGTAGTGTAGAGATGAGAGAGGACAGAATCAGTAAACTTGAATTTAGTCAATCAGAGCATTAGAGAGGAAATAGAACAAGTAGAGCTTCAAGGATCTATGGGACAACAAATAGCAAAAGATCTAATCTTACATAATAAAAAGGTAATATGCAAATTGACCATCACACACTCACAAGATGGCTATCTACGACCAGGCCGGCAGGGGGGTTAGTGAGGGATGACCAAATGACTGAACAGCAGGCTGCGAGGGGCAACCAGGCCGGCAGGGGTTGGGGGGGCAGTTGGGGGCGACCAGGCCAGTGGGGGGGGGTGCAGTTGGAGGTGACCAGGCCAGCAGGGGAGAAGTTGGGGGTGATTAGGCTGGCAGGGGGGGCCAGTGAGGGGCAACTAGGCCAGCAGGGGGGCAGTTGGGGCAACCAGGCTGGCAGAGGGGTCAGTTAGGAGTGACCTGGCTGGCAGGGGGTGCAGTAAGGGGTGACTAGGCCAGTTGGGAAGGGGGCAGTTAGGAGCAACCAGGCCAGCAGGGAAGGGGCAGTTGGGGGCAACCTGGCCGGCATGGGAGGCAGTTAGGGGTGATCAGGCCAGCACGCAGAGGCAGTGAGGGCTGACTAGGCTGGCAGGTGGGGGGTGACCAGGCAGGCAGGCAGGTGAGCAATTAGGAGCAGTGGTCCAGGATTGTGAGAGGGATGTCGGACTGCCGGTTTAGGCCTAATCGGTCCTAAACTGGCAGTCAGACATCCCCCAAGGCATCCCAGATTGGAGAGGGTGCAGGCTAGGCTGAGGGGGACCCTCCCAATGTGCACAAATTTCATGCACCAGGCCTCTAGCATACATATCATCATCAGAATCCCAGAAGGAGAGAACAGTGTAAGACCAAAAAAAAAGTATTTGAAGAAATACTGGCTGAAAACATCCCAAAAATAAAGAAGCTAAGCAAACCCCAAACAGAACAATCCCTAAGAAATCCACACCAATAACTTTTAAAAATAATTGATTTCAGTGAAACAAGGACATATAAGAAGCAACAGGAGAGCCTAGGCTGGGCTGCTCCGGCTCACTGGGAAGTCAGAGAAAAGGGGCCTTAGAGACAGGTTTAGGGGGGTTAGCCTGGGATGAGCTGCTGCTACCCATTGCTCCCCTGGTTGCAAGTCTCCTGGGGACTCTTAGGGTTTAGGTAACACATGCCTGTTGGGGAAGATGAGGGGAAGGGAATATAGCAGGTGTGCTCCCCAGCGGGAGAGGGTGCCCACATCAAGAACTTTTAAAAACTAAGGACAAATAAAAATATTTAAAATAGCCATAGAAAAGTGATATATTTCGAGAAACAAACATACTATCTGTAAATGAACTTGAATGACAGAAAATTCTAATCTGAAACCCTGGAGGCCAGAAAGCAGTGGCATGACATTTTTTCAAGTGCAAAAAACAAACAAACAAACAAAAAAACCTGTACATTTCAAATCCTATATCTGTCAAAATTAACCTTCAAGAATAAAGGGGAAATAAGAACATTCTGTGATGAAAAAAGAAAAAAAAAAAACCTAAGAGAATTTGTTGTTGGCTGACCTATCTTTAAAGAATGGCTAAAGGAGGCTCTTCAAACATAAAGAAAATGGTAACAGAAGAAGGCTGGAAAGTTTTAAAAGGGAAAGAACAACAGGATGGATAAAAATAGAAATAAATGTAATCGACTATCCTTTACCTCATAAGTTTCTTAAGTCATAGTTTATGGTTGAAGCAAAAGTTATAACACCATCTCATGTGGTGTACAATGCATTTAGAATATTTAAACAATAACACTTAAAAAGTGGGGAGTGTAGAGACCTAAATGGAAGGTTGGTTTCTACACTTTAGTTGAAGTGGTAAAACAATGACACCAGTAGGCTGCAAATATCATATGTATATGGTAACAACTAGAACAATTATTAAGAACACCATACAAAGAGTTCATTTACAGATATACTAAAAAACATAAATAATAAAAAATGAAACTCTAAAAAATGTAACCCCCAGGAAGGCAAGAAAAACAGAGGAAAAAGAAATAGAAAGGATAAACAAACAAAAAAAATTATAAAATAGTAGACTTAAGCCCTAACATAAAAAATTAGCTAAAAACCCAAATGGTCTAAACATGCCAATTAAAAGAAAGACATTGACAGGGTGGATTTAAAAAAATAAAAGAAACCACAACCCAACTCTATGCTCTTTATATGAAACACATTTTAAATATAACTAGACTGTTAATAAAAGGATAGAAAAAATAAGACATGTGAACATTCATTTAAAATATGAGTGGCTATATTAATATAAGATAAAGACTTCAGAGCAAAAAAATTTACTAGGAAGAAAATATGTAATAATAAAGACAATTACTCCATTAATAAGATAAAGGAGTCTTAGGTGTATAGAAACCAAACAATAGGACTTTAAAATATATAAAGCAAAAACTAATAGAGATGAAAAGAGATATAGAAAAAGCCAGGGTCGCTGTTGGGAATTTGATAGAATAACTAGACAGAACATTAACAAGGATACAGAAGACTGGAACAACACCATTAACTAACAGGATCTACCTGGCATTTATAGAACACTTCAATCAACAGCAGAATATACATTCTTTTCAATCACTCAGAGAACATTCTCCAAGAATGATCATACCCTAGGATATAAAACAAATCTTAAAATGCTAAGAAGTAAAATTATACTTAACATGTTCTTTGGCTGTAATAAAGTCAAAGTAAAAATCAATAACAGATAATAGGAAAATCTCTAAATACTTGGAAATTAAATTAAGGCTAGGAATAGAAAGGAAACAAATATTACATGTTACAAACATAAAACCAACCTTATACTTTAATAAAAATAATGAAAATTCATTGTTTTCTGCTTGAGTACTTACTGAGATTCATAACTATGTAAAATGTTGTTTTTAACAAAGCAATACTTGGACCTAGTTTAAAAAGACCAATCTTGCTACAAGGTATATAATAACATGTAGCTGTCCTCTGCCCTACACATTCCTGCCTTCACTTCCCACCCCCGACCCCACCTCAGACAACCATTTTCAACCCTTTTAAGCAGTTTCTTCTCCTGTAAGTCCTCACTTAACATCATCACTATGGGAAACAATGTATAAGGAAACAACATTTACCAAAGGCTAATTGATATAAACCAGAATTAAGTTCCTAGGGAATCTCATCAACGTTACAATGAAATTAGGTTATTTGAGGATCTGCTGCATTTCTAAATAACATGTTTATATTAATTTCTTGATTTATCTATTTTTAGAAATTATTCACAACTTCCTGCAATGGAAAATGAGAACATAGTTTTCTATGAACAGTCATTTTTAAGGGCCACACAGGTACAGCTGTCACTGATTACAGGAGGAAAGAAGTTGTGTTTTCTGAAGATTTCTTCTAACTGGCGTGAGTCTATCAATCGATAATCAACTTAGATAACTGATTTCTCCCTCCAAGGCTACTTCCTTACACCTTTTTTCTGATGGCCTATTATGAGCTCTTGCCTCAATGCCAGCTGACATTTCAAGTGCTCAGAAGAGCTGGAGAATAGTACCCTTCAGGAGTTGTGAAGAAACTGACAAATTTTAAGGTGTTTTTTTTTTTTAAACTTCTCTTCTTACTCAACTTGCCCTACTAATTCTCACGTGTAAGTCTGACTGTTAGTTAAGGCTACACAGTTAAACTCTGCTAAGAGCAAATACTGAGGTTGGGAGCTGGAGTTCAGAGGTCTAAAGGCCTATGGCAAGCACACTGTTCATATTTTCCATGTATTTCACACCGGGCATTTCATTATGATCATGTCATTTGATCCCAGCAACTCTGGGAAATAGGTATTGCTATCCCTATTTTACAGCTGCGGAAGTTAAGGCTCAGAGAGGACAGGTGATTTGAGCAAGGTCACAGAGCTCAGAAATGATAAGCTGGGGTGGAATATCACCCCAAAGTCTACACTATCTCCACTATACAGCATGCTCTCTTTCTAGGCAGGCTGGAAAAACACACCTCAGCAAGATGTCACGGTTCTTAGGAACTTCTACAACAATCAGAGATAAAGGGTGCCTTTGGATGGGCCTCAGAGCATTAGAGAGTTTCCTTTTAGGGTATGCTAGGGATGCCATCAGGGGCACAGAAGACTGAGAAGCGTCCTGTGAGTGGCTCTTCCTAGAGACATTCTTACTCAAAGCACCAGAGAGGAGGGGGTGGCCAAGGATACCCAATTTTTATACATTTCCTTCAGTTCTGGACTAGTCCCCATGCCCACCCCATGGTCTCCCACCATCTGTCCCTCTCCACACTGCCCACTAAAGCCAAGGAAACCCAGTGGGCTTGTATTGTTTCTCCTGCCTCACCATATTACCCAAAACCACATGAGCCCCCTCGTTGCCCTCTGTCAGTCCCTACCAACGTGAAGCTCTTGGGCGAGGCAGCCCAGCGCTTGACCGTGGTGAGCGGCCACTCCTGCAGCACTTCCTTGGTCTTCTCATCCACGCGCATCACTGAGTCCTTGGTGATGCCCAGCAGGCGTGGCACCAGCTTATTCTTGCCTTTCATCTTTTCCTGAAACAGGAAATACCAAGTCAGCACTCTTCTTCTGGATACATCTGATTTTGGCAAATAATCAATGATATTGTAATGTTTTACCTGTGGTCAACTTACATACACTGTGTTTCAAAATAGGCAGAACTACTGAGTCTTAAAAATCTTTACTGATAATTAGTTGTGTGTTTTTTAAATATATTTTATTAATTTTTTATAGAGAGAAAGGAAGAGGTATAGAGAGCCAGAAACATTGATGAGAGAGAAACATAGATCAGCTGCCTCCTGCACTGGGGACGTGACCACAACCAAGGTACATGCCCCCGACAGGGACCGAATCCGGGACCCTTCAGTCCACAGGCCGACACTCTATCCACTGAGCCAAACCGGTCAGGGCTTTACTGATGATTAGTTTTAATAATTGTTTAAGAAACAGTAATCATGCCTATTAAATTAATGGATACCTACCTGTCATGCACACCTGAACAAATTCGAGACCAGTTAATAACTTAGGACAGTGGTCGGCAAACTCATTAGTCAACAGAGCGTCAAACCGCGGCTTGCGAGCCACATATGGCTCACGAGCCGCAGTTTGCCAACCACTGACTTAGGAGAAACATACAGGTGAATATTTTTGTGATCACTGAGTGCAAAAGGACTCTTTATACCAAAATTAAAAAAATAAAGGAAATGATTGATAACTTTAACTACAAAATATAATGGACTTCAATATATCTAAAAAAAGAGAGAGAGGTAGGAGAAAAAGATAGAAACCTCATCATAAACAAAATGAAAAAGCAAATGACTGGGGAATAAATATTTAAAACAAATACAAAGATAAAAAATGTCATACACATTGTATGTGAAAGGTTATCATAAATCAATAATAACTAGCAAAGTACACAGAAACTTTTAAAATAATAAAGTAATTAGGTAATAAGTAATTAACAATTGGATAAAGTTCATATATAAGATGGCAGATTTAAAAAAATAATAGCATTAAAGAAGATGTAAAGGTGAAACACTATTGAGGGAATTGAAAATGGCATAGCCTTTATTGAATAAATGTGTTAATAATGAACAAAAGCTTTAGAAATATTTCTACTTTTGACACATCTTGCTTTTAGAAACTTGTTAAAAAAACAAATTATAAATGGATGTGAAGATTATATAGCAAGAAGGCTCAACTCGAGTTTACCATAGTGGAAAATGAGAAATAAGCAAATTTTCAAAAAATAGGGGATTTGAAAAATTATGGCACAAATAACAGACTATTCTACAAATCTTAAATGCATATTATAGGAAAACAATTGGAAGCAGGGCAATACAGTTTTCACAATATATTATAAAATAAAAAAACAGTTTGCACTGCATAATCCTAAAGGAAGTAAAATTTTAAGCATAAATTTTAATTTAAAACATTAAAAGAAAATTTAAAAAAGAAAATTTTATTATGTGATAAAATGGTGGCAATAATCAGCTCAAGTGATTTGTATTATTTTCTTGTGCTTTCCTTATTTCCAAAATTTCACCCAATACACATCTTTTTGTTGTCAAGGAAAAACACACAAACTTTTCCAATAATATTTGCCAAAACCTAGTGATGACTATACCACGATTCCCTGAAGAATACATGTACAAATTAGCACACACAAAGTGTGTCTATATAAGTAGGTGTGAATACAAGGGGACAGGCACTCAACACAGGGCAGCAGTGTGCTACATGTTAGTCTTTTCCATTCATTTTCAAAGCATCCCTTAAATGTTGGCATCATCATCATCATCCCTGTTTTGAAATGAAGGGACCAGCAACACGCCCGAGGCGGACAGCAGTGAGTGGGAAAGCCATGATTAGAACACAGATTTTAGTAGCTCAAAAATACCTCTGATTTCAAAAGCAGACTGTCTACCACAGTGTGCTTCTTCTGTGGGAAGCAATTAGAAAAAAGCAAAAAATGCCCCCTCCTAGCCCCCATGGGCAGTTCATAAATCATGAGGTGGTGAAGATCACAGCACACCTCCAGCTTCCTAGCTGGAGGAAGAGATAACAGCATCAGGAATCTGCATGGGAGGACAAGGAGTGGAGTATGCATTGCAAGAACCTCCCAACACTTATGAAAGCAAAGAAGAGTCAGACTCTGTGGAGAGATGCCAGTTCCACAAGAGGCGAAATCAGTGCCCGTGGAGGATGCCAATCAGTCTAATTTGGCTTTAGGAGCCACACGGAGAGAGTTAGGTGCAGAGGCCCTGGGCAGCTGGTTTAGTCACACTTGGGGGAATGAGATGGTCAAAGGGTACAAACTTATAATTATAAGAGGAATGAGTTCTGGGGATTTAATGTACACTACTGTGACTATACACTGAGTGGCCAGATTATTATGATCTCTGAACGCATAATAATCTGGCCACTTAGCGCATATATATACACACATATATATATATGGCCCAGTGCATGAATTCATGCATGGGTATGGGTCTGGCCAGCCTGGCCAGAGGGAGGGGACATGGGCAGTTGGCCAGCTTGCCTGCTGGTCAAACTCGTGGTCAAGGGGACAATTTGCATATAAGCCTTTTATTATATAGGATATACACTGAGTGGCCAGATTATTATGCGTTCAGAGACCATAATAATCTGGCCACTCAGTGTGTGTGTGTGTGTGTGTGTGTGTATTAGAGGCCTGGTGCATGAATTCGTGCATGGGTGGGGTCCGGCCAGCCTGGCCAGAGGGAGGGGACATGGGCAGTTGGGCGGCCTGCCTACTGGTCAAACTCCTGGTCAAGGTGACAATTTGCATATTAGTCTTTTATTATATAGGATGTACACTGAGTGGCCAGATTATTATGCGTTCAGAGATCATAATAATCTGGCCACTCAGTGTAGTCAACAATACTGTATTATACATATACTTGAAAGCTATAAAGAGAGTAGATCTTAAATGTTCTCTACATAACAATAAAAATACGATAATTATGTGAGGAGGATATAACCTCATTCTGGTAATAATTTTACAATATATACATGTAACAATTCATCACATTGTACACCTTAAACTTCCATAATGTTCTATGTCAATTATATCTCAGAAGAGTTGGAAGAAAAAGATAACATCATCTGATAATTTCCTATGAAGCCACTAAGGTGTCTGATAAAATTCAGCACCTACTCATCTACACTAATAAAAGAGTAAGATGCAAATTGACCATACCTTCACGATGCCCACCAGCCAATCAGGAGTGGGTATGCAAATTAATCCAATTTAAAGATGATGGGTTAATTTGCATACACAGGTGCTGAGCGAGTGTTCCGCACCGCCCCAGCTGCTCTGGGCCTCTGGGCAGTGTGGGAAGGTGGAAAGGCGGCTCCAGGCCAGAGCAAAAAGGTGGCTCTGGGCCAGGTCGACGGTGGTGATGGCAGCCAGGGGAAGAAAGGCCCATTCTTGCACGAATGTTTGTGCATCGGGCCTCTAGTTATTAATAATTCATTAAAATGCTGGAATACATATACTTTCTCAAAGAGTATTTCAAGCCTATTATCAGTATTCTACTTAACAGAGAAATGCTGGAGAGAAATATTGGGATATGAACAAGTTACCCTTTAAAACCTTACCCTTCAACATTATTTTGGAAGTTTTGGAAAATGCAGAAATATTTTTTTTTTTTAATTCTAAGCATGAGTTCAGGGAATGAAGGAACAAAATTACTTATTCATTGCTATGATTGTTTATCTTATAACAAGATACCAGAATCATTTCTTAACTATTTACTTAGAAATAATCATAGATTAACAATATGCTGTGAAAGTAATAAAGACAATAAAAAAATCAGATATGTGTGAGGATGTAGAAAAATTGGAGCCCTAATACAGTGCTGGTGGTCCCTTTAGAAAATAGTTTGGAGTTCCTCAAATAATTAAACATGGAGATAACATACAACCCAGCAATTCTACTCCTAGGCATGATATATATATATATATATATATATATATATATATATATATATATATATGTATATGTATGTATATATCTCCAAGAATTCAAGGCATATGTCTACAGAAAAGGTTGTACATAAATGTATATAGCAGTATTTAATCCATAGGTGGAAACCCAAATGTTTATCAGCTGATGAATGGATGAACAGTATTATATTCACCTTAGCTCCTGGTAACCACCCATCTATTCTGTTTCTATGATATCCTCTTTTTAAAATTTCACATATAAGTGAAATCATATAGCATTTGTCTTTGTCTGAATTATTTCACTTAGCATAATGCCCTCCAGATCCATCCATGTCGTTGCAAATGGCAGGATTTCCTTCTTTTCTAAGGCAGAATAATATTACATAGTTATATATATATATATATATATATATATATATATATATATATACTGTATTATATACCACATTTTCTTTATTTTTTGATGGACATTTACATTGTTTCCATATCTGGCTATTATGGATAATGCTGCAATGAACATGAGAGTACAGATAGATATCTCTGAGACAGTGATTTAATTTTCTTCAGCTAAATATTCAGAAGTAGAAGTGCTGGATTATATGGTTTTTTATTTTTATTTTTGTTGTTGTTGTTAATCTTCACACAAGGATATTTTTCCATTAATTTTTTTAGAGAGAGTAGAAGGGAGGGGGAGAGGGAGATAAAGAAATATCAAGGTGAGACACATCAATTGGTTGCCTCCTGCATGCACCCCACCAGGGCCGGGATCAAGCCCACAAATGAAGTACATGCCTTGACCAGAATTGAACCTGGGACCCTTCAGTCCATGAACTGATGCCCTATCCACTGAGCCAAACTGGAAAGAGCTATTTTTAATTTTTTGAGGAATCTCCATACTATTTTCCACAGTGGCTGTACCAATTTACATTCCCACCAACAGTGTACATGGGTTCCCTTTTCTCCACATCCTGGCCAGCATTTGTCACCTCTTATCCTGTTGATAAAAACCATTCTAACAGGTCTGAATCACTATCTCACTATAGTTTTGATTTGCATTACCCTGATTATTCGTGATGTTGAGCCTTTTTCATGTACTTGTTGGCCATTCATATGTCTTCTTTGGGAAAGCGGCTATTTAAGACTTCCCATTTTAATTGATTTGTTTTTTGTTATAAAGTTGCATGAGTTCTATATATATTTTGCCTATTAATCCCTTATCAGGTAAATGGTTTACAAATATTTTCTTCCATCCCATAGGCTGTCTTTTCAATTTATTTGTGGTTTATTTTGCTGTGCAGAAGCTTTTTAGTTAGATGTAGTCCCACTAGTTGATTTATGCTTTTGGTGTTATATCCAAAATATCACTGCCAAGAACAAAGTCAAGAAGCTTTCCCCCTATGTTTTCTTCTGAGAGTTTTACAGTTTCAGGTCTTACATTTAAATCTTTAATCCATTTCAAGCTATTTTTTGTGAGTGGTGTAATGATCCAATTTAACTGCTCTGCATGTGAATGTTGTTTTCCCAACACCATTTATTGAAGAGACTATCTTTTCCCAATGTGTATTCTTGGCTCCTTTTGTCAAATATTAGTTGCTGTATATGCATGGGTTTATTGCAGGCTCTTGATTCTGTTTCATTGATTTATGTCTTGTTTTTATACCAGTGCCATACTGTTTTGATTACTATAGCTTTATAATATAATTTGAAATGAAGCTGTGTGATGCCTCCAGTTTTCTTCTTTCTCAAGACTGCTTTGGCTATTTGGGATCTTTTGTGGTCCGATACATATTTTAAGATTTTGTTTTCTGTGAAAAATGTCAATGGAATTCTGATAGGAGTTGCATTGAATCTGTAGATGACTTTAGGTAATATGTAGATTTTTAACAATATTAACTCTTTTGATTCATGAACATGGAATATCTTTCCATTCATTTGTATTTTCTTCAATTTCTTATAGTTTTAGGTGTATAGATCTTTCACTCCCTTGATTAAATTTATTTCTAAGTATTTTTTATTGCTTTTTCATGCTATTGTAAATGGGGTTGTTTTCTTTTTTTTTTTTTTAATAAATCTTTATTGTTCAGATTATTACAGGTGTTCCTCTTTTATTTTTCCCCATAGCTCCCCTCCACCTGATTCCCCACCCCACCCCATGCCCTTATCCCCCGCCACTGTCTTCATCCATAGGAGTAAGATTTTTGTCCAATCTCTTCCCGCACCCCTCACACCTGCTTCCCCAGAGAATCGTCAGTCCACTCCCTTTCTATGTCCCTGATTCTATTATATTCACCAGTCCATTCTGTTCTTCAGATTTTTCATTCACTTGATTTTTAGATTCACTTGTTGGTAGGTATGTATTTGATGTCATTTTGTTGTTCATAATTTTTATCTTTACCTTTTTCTTCTTCTTCCTCTTCTTAAAGGATACCCTTCAGCATTTCGTGTAATCCTGGTTTGGTGGTGATGAACTCCTTTAGCTTTTTCTTGTCTGTGAAGCTCTTTATCTGACCTTCGACTCTGAATGATAGCTTTGCTGGGTAGAGTAATCTTGGTTGTAGGTTCTTGCTGTTCATCACTTTGAATATTTCTTGCCACTCCCTTCTGGCCTGCATAGTTTCTGTTGAGAAATCAGCTGACAGTCTTATGGGTACTCCCTTGTAGGTAATTAACTGTTTTTCTCTTGCTGCTTTTAATATTCTCTCTTTGTCTTTTGCCCTTGGCATTTTAATTATAATGTGTCTTGGTGTGGTCCTCTTTGGATTCCTCTTGTATGGGGTTCTGTGTGCTTCCTGAACTTGTAAGTCTATTTCTTTCACCAGGTAGGGAAAGTTTTCTGTCATTATTTCTTCTAATAGGTTTTCAATATTTTGCTCTCTCCCTTCTTCTGGCACCCCAAAAATTCGGATGTTGGTTCGCTTGAAGTTGTCCCAGAAGTTCCTTACACGATCTTCATATTTTTGGATTCTTTTTTCTTTTTGTTTTTCTGGTTGGATGTTTTTTGTTTCCACATATTTCAGATCTTTGGTTTGATTCTTGGGGTACGTTGATCTACAATTGAGTTTCTGTATACCCTTTATTTTAGACAGTGTATGCTTCATTTCTGACTGGTCCTTTTCCATTTTTTTGGCATTCTCATTAAGGTCCTTGAAGGTCTCACTAAGCTCCTCAGAAGTGTCATCAAGTTTCTCAGTGGTTTTTAGAAGATTCTTGAGTAACCTTATACATGTGGTTCTGAACTCTATGTCATCCAGTAGTTTGCTTTCCTCCGTTTCTTTCATTCGTGACATGTTTCTTTGTTTCTGCATTTTGGCTGCTTCCCTGTGTTGATGGAGTGGCTTTGTGTGGTAGGTGACCTATAGGGGGCAGTAGCTCAGCCTCCCCAATCACCTGATGTGAACACTCTTGGTACACTCCTTTGTGGGCTGAGTGCAAAGTCTTGGTGTAGTTAAGCCTTAATTGCTGTTGGTACACTGGGAGGAATTGACCTCCAGGCCAATTAGCTGTGAGCACTCGCTGTGTCTATAAATGGAAGAACTGCTGCGCTGAAGACACGCTTATGGGGCAGGACTTGTTTCAGTGGGGCTTTGGTGCTCACTGAGTCTGCCTCTTGAATGTGTCACTTATGGATGTGAGAAGTTGAAATCTGGTGTCTCACACTGACCACTAGGTACACTGGCTTCTGGATCTCCAATGGGGTGCAGGTCAGCTACTGTCTGAGGCCACTCAGCAGGAGCTACAGTGAGAGCTGCAGTTTTCTCCTCTTTGCTTGGGGTTTGGAGGTTTTGGAGCTGTCTGACCCAGGCTGCAAGTTTGCTAGGTTAAGCTGCGATAGGGCAGGCCTTTCTTATGCTAACTCCTCTGCTTGGAGCTTGGGTGGGTTTGTAGGTTGTGCAGGGCGGGGCCTCAGGGTGTCACTAGGTTAGGGCGTGGCAAACAGCAATGGCTGCTAGTTAGCCGGCTCTGCGTCCCCAACAGCATCCACGAGTCCCGTGCCCCAGCGCAGTAAACAATTATTCCTGGGTGCAGCTCTGCAAGCAAGCCACCCTCACTGGCAGACAGTCCAGCTTCTCCCCGTAGGAGTTTGGGTCCCCCGCGTCTCCCCAGAGACTGGATTTCAGAGTAATTGGGGGCTTGTCTCCCTTCGGGTTGAAAAAAGCAATGCACCCAGTCGCTCGCAGCCAGCCTGGATCACGCGCCTCCGTACCTCAGCTTTTCAGCGCTCGTGCACGTCTCAATGCTCTTTTCTCTTTCCTTCTAGTTGTAGAACTTCCACTCAGCCAGCTTTCCCGTGGTTCTGGGTGATAGACGTTTTGTCTTTTAGTTGTAGTTTAAATTGTTGTGGGAGGCAGCAGTTTAGGTGTTTACCTACGCCGCCATCTTGGATTTTCTCGGGGTTGTTTTCTTTATTTCTTTCTCAGTGCATTCTGTATGATGTCATCTTATTTGATTTATTTTCCTAATTTACTAGGTTCATTATTTCATAACATGGAATTATTCCTGAATTCTCAGATGCACTACTTTTAAAAGCATGGAAACTATATGGTCAAGTAAACAATATTTATGAAAATCACTTTAAAAATAAAATGTATACTACATAGGACCACTGAGTAAAAAATTAAAGTTAGAGCATTTTCACTTTTATTATGTGATGGAAAACAAAATTATTGAAAACCAAAATTTGAGTAATATGTATGTGAAAGTTGTCAGTACTGCCTATCTCCTTGACTCTGCCCTCACTACAAAGAGATGTAATTTGAAAAAAAGTGAGAAAAGGAAGGAAGGAAGGGAGGGAGGAAAGGAGGAAGGAAGAGAGGGAGGGAGGGAGGAAGGGAGGGAGGGAGGGAGGGAGGGAGGGAGGGAGGGAAGAAAAAAATTCTATTCCTTTCTCATTTTTCATTCAATACTTTTGTAACAGAATAGTCTTCACTTGACCAAATCTTTGAGACCCTGTGATAACCAGATCTGTGCTCTGTCTCCAATTATCCTACTGGTCATGGACAGATTATTCTCAGGTGCTAATCTGCCTTTGGAGAAAAACCTTTGTTCCTGTAATTTTCTGTTCAATTTCTCCTTCTTTCTTTTTTTATTAAATTTATTGGGGTGACATTTTTAATAAAATTATATAGGCTTTAAATGTACAATTTTATAATGCATTTTGTGTTTACTATCCAAAGTCAAATCTCCTTCTGTCATCATATATTTGACCCTACTTTATAACTACATGCAGTTTACTGTATCCTATTTATTTCCCTAAATTTGCTGACCTATATGCATAGCACTGAAACTGACTGTGTGAAATCTGATGCAAAACGATGTGAATATAAGAAATTAATTTCATATGTGAAAGACTTAAAAACCCCCTCAAAATAGATGGAAAGTGATGCCAATATCACTGGACATGCTGAAAATTTAATCTCTGTCCCTGTGATAGGGATTAAATTTTAGAACTGATCTGTCACCTGTTGCCCTACAAAATAATGAGTAAAAAGGAGCTTGGTCTTAGAAACTAAGTGACTCACCCAGGTGTTCTTCATTTGCAAGGGCTGGATATTTTCTGGTGTAAAACTGAGAGAGACTGAAGAAAAGGAAGGACTGAAATAGAGTATGTGAGCTCAGGATGCACAAAGGAGAAATGAAGCTAATGGGAAGGTTTATCAGTCAAATTAAGAACATACCTACCAAGGCCCTCCCTCTGAAATTCACAGGTTGAGTTTAAAAGAACCACCTCTTTCCTTCTGTTAGGAAGACAATTCTGACGAGAACAGATCTAAAGGTCACAGGATTCCCAGACCCATCTGCAAATATACATCTTAAATTCCTTATTGACCTCAGGAATTTGATTTGGTTTGGACCTTCACTTAGTCCAGGGCACTCTTGACAGTCTTAAGTGAAACATTCTCTGGGGAAAGTCATAATGAGTACAAGTAAACACACCCCTGCGATGACAGTGAGCCAGGCCCAGACACAGCTGCCCGAGGACCAGGGGCAGCTAGGCTCACTCAGCAGCCTCACAGATCATCCACTTCACGTCTCTCCAACAGCTAAAGTTGGGTCATTATTGCCCAGATGCTACCTCTGCAAATGCAAACCAACCTGAACAGCAAACACTCTAACAAAAGAAAAAGGTGTGACAAGAGCAAACACTCTCTCCACCACCCTGCCCAACTCACCTTCACCAGGAAAAAGGACACACCATACGTCCGGAGGGACCGGGCGAGTTTGACGTACTTGACCTTGGCTTCTATTTCACTCATCTCTCCACAGTTCTTGTGCTCCTGCGGAAGTGATAGCAGCAGGGACCAGTTATTGCAGCTCCACCAAGAGGTGGACTTGGTGAGAGGTAGTTACTAAATGTGGTGCATAGAGTGTGGCTAGACTGACCAATAAGCAACATTTCTGTAGTAGACACCTTCACTACACAGAAAATGCTAATGCAGTGCTTCGGAACTAGAATTTGAGCCCAAAACCCTACAGATTTCATAACCATATGCACCAATGCACGCATGTGCAACATGGCAGGAACAAGCTCCATAATTATAATCCAATTTTCAAAATACCCCATGTATCAAAAGGTTCAGAACCAACACTTGAAATGAGACTCAGAAAAATGTTCTTGTCCAGGGAAGGTAGCATTCTAACATCCATCCACAACATACAGTTTTCCAGAGAGCAGGATATACAAATGTGTTTACATCATCACTCTGGGAAATAATACTTGGTAAAAAAAAAAAAAATGATTTATACACATGAAATTTACATTTCAACTTGCATTTACATTTCAACATCAAAGAAGATTTTGATGTTTTAGATTTATTTAGAGTGATTGATTCATGGCAAAGTTGACGATAGAGCTTTTCTTACTGGTTGCTTAGAATAAACAACTCTCTTTAAGAATAAACCTGAATTTTAAAAAGGTACCACTTCCCAAATTCCAGCTTCAAAAACCAAGCTCTGGACAAAGAAGCAACTTGTAGCTTCTTCCTTGGTTCATTTTTAATGGCAAATCACCTTGTTTGAAAGCTACTAAGATAATACCTTGGAAATTAAATGTATGCACATATTTTTCTCAGAAGGGCTACCATAACCTTTAGCAAGAAGGTAGGGATTAAGATAATAAATCTGCCAGATGTAGAACTGTCAGTTCCTTTACTCTTGAGATACTCATCATTTAGTATATAAGCTGAGTCCATGTATGGGGTACAAAACTATCATGTGTGGAGGCCCCTCTCATACTAATACATGAGGGTAGAGAGTGAGAAGAATGATAAATTCACATTCCCAGTACCTGAAATATTCTCTTTTCAGCTCCTCTCTGCTTGATGTATTCTTTGGGCAGGAATTCCTTTAGACTGAGAGAGAGGAAGGGAAAAAGTACAGCATTTATGTTCTGTGATGAGAAGGAAAGAAAAGCCTTTTCATAAAACCCACAATTAAGTCACTAACTTTTCCAGTATGTTCTAGTTATAATTAATAACAAACTGCCACATCCCACAATGCACTTAATAGGACACAAATATAAAACCAGACTGATAAAAAGGGTGAAGCTAACAAAGGTAAATGAGAAAGAGTTTCTAGGATATACTATAACTAGAGGCCCGATGTACAAAATTCGTGCAAAAGTAGGCCTTCCTTCCCCTGGCTGCCGGCACCAGCTTCCCTCTGGCACCGGGGACCTGGTCTTCCCTCGCAGCTGTGGCTTCGTCCAAAAGGTCGTCCGGAAGGATGTCCGGTCTAATTAGCATATTGCCCTTTTATTATTATAGATAGTAAAGGGCACAAGAGTATACAGTATACTATTCTGTAAGACAGGGAGGACAGGATGTATTTTTCATTTTATATTGTTAATATGTATTTTTAAAACAATAGAAAGGTATGCCCAGTACTAATAAAAATTATTTTCTATAGGAAGAAGGGAAAAACAGGAAAGGGGAACAAGGATAAAAAAAATAAACCTCTGTAAATATTCCTATAGCATAATTGTTGGTTTTTTTGTTTTTTCATTTTAGAACCACATAAAATTGCAAAGAGGGGTAAAAAGCGACCTAAAAATCTAGAGCAAACTGAAACAAATCAACTTAACAGTATATCAAGTTGACAGCATAACTACAGAGAAAAATGATTTCAGGTAACACTGAAAACAGTCTTTTCACTATGCATCCCTAGTGAGATATACTTCAAGATGAAACGAACCACAGTGACTTGTCCAACACTGACACCATTATTTTACAGTACCCTCCCCCTTCTCTATATATGCACACTCTATAAAATTAGGATATTATATAACATGTTGTATATAATTAAGATAAAGTGAGTAATTACATTAGTTGTTAGTAACCTAGATTTTTAGCATAAAAGAGATAAAAATATAAAGCCAAAACAAAGGTCAATGAAAACCCTGCAATCTTTCATTTGAATTGGAAATCATGACTGGCACATCAGATTCATTTTCTTTTTCTGAAAAACACACACACACACACACACATTTATTTTCTAGTTGTGTCCTCTTAGGAGACGAAGAGCAAGGACAACCTGCTGGCAATAAACACCACCAGCACCTTGGCTAGGTGGCCTTCAAATACCACTCCCCATTCAAAGAAACCGGAGATCCTCTGAGAAATGGCTGCTTCTAGCTCTGGGCCAGGGAGTCTATCAAATGTTCCTGGAGAGGGTCAGGGCAGGGCATGGTTCTGGCTATATTAAGATTTGAATACTGATGCCTGTTCAATTTGCAAACTACCTGTAGACAAAAGCTGTAAGTACATTTCCTGGAATTTCAGGGATCTAGGCCTGAGTACCAGCAGAACACTCTGGCCCTGTCAGGAGACCCCAAGTTAGTCAGCAAGAAGGATCTGAGAGATATCCAAGCAGCACCTTAGATATGATGACTATCGTGAAGCAACTCTGGGCAGAAATGAATGACTGTGAGAACTAGAAGTCACCCATGTCACAAAAGAGGAAGCTGAGTTCACAGAGGGGTAAGGTGACTTAGCAGAGGACTTGTTAGTTCACAGAGAGGTAAGGTGACTTAGCAGAGGACTTGTTAGTTCACAGAAAGGTAAGGTGACTTAGCAGAGGACTTGTTAGTTCACAGAGAGGTAAGGTGACTTAGCAGAGGACTTGTTAGTAGCAGGGAGCTTTTGACCTCCCAGACCCAGAGCAGGTCCACCTGAGCACATACCTGCTGCAGGATTTCCCCATGAGGTCACTTGCAAGGACAATGATGTAGTATCATGAGTAGGCCAGGGCTGTGGGGCTCTGGACAGTAGATCCTACACCATCAAAAAGCGAGACCCTGCTGAGGTTACCAAAAGCACCCCAAAAAGAGCCCCACAGAAAACTCTGTCAGGATGAGGACTGTTAGTAGAAGAACACCAGATGGTGGTGTCCAGTGGCCAGGCAGGGATAGAATATGCTTGGCATTTATGGCTAGAAAGTTCTGTGCAGCAACAAGCTGCCCTAAATTGAAACACTGAAAACTAACCCTTCCATTCTTCAGTAGGTACTGCATCTCTCATGCTTTGGTAGATACTGAAAACAATTTTCAGTTGCTTACACTAAATGTTGCAAGAGTCTTTTGGGGGGAGTTTATTGTGAGGCATTTTAAAATGTGAAGTGAGTATGTGTGAGTATGTGTGGTACATATTTTCCCCGAGGAATTCAACACGAAGCTGGAAGGAGCAGCAGCCCATCATCACCACCTGCCAGGCGGGCGGTACAGCAGGTCCAGCTCAGCCGTTTTCATTACCAAACCTGAGTTTGGAAGGCTCCTAAGCATCTGGGACTTTCACACAAGTGAAATCTGCCAGCCTTCACTGAGAAAACGGGTTAGATTGTCAAACTTGATTGGAACTTTTTCTCCTAATTAAGCAAGCTCTGGACAAGTGAAGCCCCTCCCACTGCCTCTTTAGGCATCCCCACCTTAAAAGGGCAGCTGTCAGGAGGCATTCCTTTAGACCTTACTCCTCCTCTAAACCCTACTGCCAGCCCTTTAATATCACCTTTTCTGAGTGCAATAATAACAGAGAATCCGCTCCACTAAGGTGGCAGGCCAGTCAATGCTCCTCTTACTCTCTACGATGCCTGGATGGTGAAGGTTTGCAGTACATAGACTACTCTCATGAGCCTCCACTTCTGCTCTGGTCAAGTCCGCTGTATTTGCTGTCCAATCTTGCTGCGGCTAAGTATTGTAAGATTATGTAAAAACACAACATAGCCCAAAAGCTGCTAAAATAGTACAAAAAGAGAGCTAATGAATGCTTCTTATAGTAAATATTTTTAAAAGTTATGAAATTAAACATAGGTGAGATAACTATAAAATCATGAAAACATTGTCTTCATTTTGCTTCACAAATGTATTTTTTTACTTTTCTTAATCCTCACCGGAGGACATTCTGAGAGAGAGAGAGAGAGAGAGAGAGAGAGAGAGAGAGAGAGAGAGAGAGAGATGAGAGAAAACATCGATCAATTGCGTTCTGCACGCACCCAAACCAGGGATTGAACCCGCAACCCAGGCATGTGCCCTGACTGGGAATTGAACTGGCAACCCTTTGGTGCACAGGTAGATGCTCAACCAATTAATCCATACCAGCCAGGCCACGATTGTCTTTAAATTCTCCCCTAGATGATACCGTTCATACAAGAAAGGCAATGTAGAACTCCAATCAGGAGAACCCTCACAAAGAAGAAACTTGGATTCTGTACTTTAAATAACTTTTTGGATTATCCAACCAACAGTCTAAATGATGCTGATAGATGGTTTTCACTACTAATAGCTGCCATTTATTGAAAGTCAAACACTGTTTCAGGTGCTTTACATGTACAAATAGATTACCTGAATTCTGACAAAGCCCTTAGAAGAAAATACCCCACTTTCTACAGGAAACACAAGGCTCAGTGACACTGAGTTATTTGCCCACAATCCTAGCCAACAACTTAAGCCTGGTCCGTGGGCTCCAAAGACCATGCTCTTAGCCACTCAACACCCCAATCCCTCCAAGTTACCTCTGAGTCAAAAGATTTACCACGTGATCAGTATTTCAGAACCTTTAGACAAAGAGAAATAAAATACAGAAACACACAATCAATGCCCAAAAGCCATTGAATAAGGCAGTGGTCGGCAAACTGCGGCTCTGTTGACTAATGAGTTTGCCGACCACTGGAATAAGGGACAGGAAATTGAATAAACACATTTGGGGGAGTGAGGTCTGGATTCCAATCTAGGTGTTCACTGACAACCTCATTTTCTTATATGTATAAAATTTAAGCTGCTTCTACAAGTAATTCCAAAAGAGCTGTCCTAAAGATGTCCTGGTCTGGCAGTTAGAATATAAGTACAATGTTAACTGTTTCTCATCTATCCTGGAGGTGACACCACTTACTCAGTTGCATGACCACAGGCAAGTCACCACCTCCCTAAACTGGTTTTAGCACCTGAAAAGAAGACAGGATCCCTACCTGGGAGTCTTATTATTTACATGAACCGAAAACCCGGATGCCCCTCCTTCCTGAGGACATCAGCACTCACACACACAGCCATGCAGTGCCTGCCCAGCACAAGGTGCAGAAGAGAAGGGGACAGAAGGCAGAGGGTGCTGCAGGGACAGTGTCACCCAGGGACCAACCTTTATGTTGAATGACCAAATTTGCTATCACATAAGGTTCTCAAAATGTGGTCTCAGAAGCAGCAGCATGATGAATAAGAGGCTCTGATGGCGAGGCCCAGCAGTGTGTGTTTTAACAAGCCCTCTAGACCAGCGGTCGCCAACCGGTGGTCTGCGAGGTCCGAAAGTTTGGTGATCGCCGCTCTAGGTGATTCCAAGGTGGAGAACCACTAGCATGGTGTGCTGAAGGCTCTGATGGTGGAATCAGACACTCTTGGGTTTGAACCCAGATTCAAAGATGAAAATGTCTGTGTGATTTACTAAATCCTGGCAATTAACCAACATGATGACACAGGTGGAAGGAAGCCTTGGTTGAGTTGGGAAACACTTAGGGTGGTTAGAAAAAGTAGAGAGAGAGGATGGCATGGGAGCAGCACAGGAAAGGGTTCGAGGCCCTATCTCAGTCCCACAGAACCAGTCCCAATGCCCTTTAGTGTAAGGAAGGGAGGTGCAGAAATAGCTCAGGGCTGGGCACACTCAGAGGTTCTGGGTTGAAAGTTCTGGAGTCTGAAAGCATGTAGGGAGGAAGGCACCATGCTTAACAGGCTGCTTCTAGGAGGACCACTGAATGGTCACATCTCCCCAAACTGACAGAAGCTCTGGCACACAGGATGAAAGCAAACAATAAAGAAACTAGGGGGTGAGGGACAGGAGGTAAGACGGAGATGGTGAAGAACAAAAGCGGAAATGCCTGCTTCATGGTGAGTGTGAAGACAGAATCGGCAGTCAAATTATTCTGACAAAAACACACAGAAGACCAACTCCAAAGGAGAAATATGTGTTTGAACATATGCCATGAGGAAAACTGACTGAAGACCTCTTAGTGTGTCAAAAACTTTGTTTGCTGACAGTAAAATTATCTTGAGTTTGAGGGGAAATTTTCACAAGTCCACTCTGAATTCTTCCTCAACAGAGATTCAGACCCCTGGTTGCTTTGCTTTCTCAGTGAAATACTTCTGCAGAACATGCACACAGAATGAGGGGCCACGTAATCAAGGATGGCAGGCCTCCTCAGCCTGTGACCTACCTGCCTGCACCCGAACACTGGACTATTTGCTCCTGTAGCTCAGTCATGGAGCCTCTTTGTCCGACCTCCAATGCCCATTAACTTTTCCTCTGCCACATGTTTGATATCCAACCTCAACTGAATATAATCTTTTATCAACTCACAAAGATTATCACAATTGTCTTTTTTTAAAGAAATGCTCAATGTGGAAACATTTTGAACCATACAGAAAAATATACACCTCATAATGTATATACCTATCACCAAGGATAAAAACATGTTAACATGTTATGATATTTGCTTTGTGATTGCTCTCTTTTTAAACATATATTTTATTGATTTTTTACAGAGAGAAAGAGAGAGGGATAGAGAGTTAGAAACATCGATGAGAGAGAAACATCAATCAGCTGCTTGCCTCCTGCACACCTCCTACTGGGGATGTGCCTGCAACCAAGGTACATGCCCTTGGCCAGAATTGAATCTGGGATCTTTCAGTTTGCAGGTCAACGATCTATCCACTGAGCCAAACTGGTTAGGACTCTCTCTCTGTTTTTAAAGAATTAGAGATTAAAAATTTAGCTGAAGTCCCATACCATCCTTCTTTCTCCCCCTAATGGGAGTCACTTTCCTAAAGTTAGTTTCCCTGCATATTTTATGTTCCGACATCTCCTTGTATCTATAAACAATATCCTCTGTTTCTCTATTTTTAAATTCAACAGAGTCATATTCTGGAATGTCTTGTTTCTTCTGTAAAGTACTTTGGTGTTTTCATACATTTAAACATGTGCCCACCTGCTGGGTGATAAACTCTATCCTTATTGATTTTGCATTCTGGATCACTTATGAGGCTATTTTCCCATATCTTTATAAGTCAGCTGAATTTCCTCTTCTCTAAGGCACCCAATGCTATCCCTGGGTGATATTTTGCTTAGATGATTTTTTCCCTTTTAATATCATTTTTTGGATATTAACTTGTTCTTTGTAGTGTACATTGCAAACATGCAAATTTCTTCTTCCAGTCTGGAGCTTCACTCTTAACTTCTAACATTTTAATTTTAACAAAGGTAGGTTTATCAACCCTTAGTACTCCCATACCACCTTACATCAATAATAGTGTTTTCATCACTACAGCTTGGTAAGAAATTGCGATAGTTGTATGAGTCCTCCACGTATCTTCAATCAGCGTTGGTCATTCATGAGCCTTGACTAGTCCATATTAAGTTTTTAATAGTTGTATTGAGATATCCATATTATCTGAAATAACCTGGGCCTAGTTTTTGTTTTGTTTTTTTACGGCTATATTTTAACTGATGAGGCAATTTCAAGATTATAGATCTATCAGGACTAATTATCGATTTTGTCTAGATTTTAAATATTTTTTGCTTCAAGCTCTCATTTTATTCTTTTATAATTTTTTTAAAGATCTGTCCAGTTTTCATTACTAATAAGGTTTATTTTTGCTTTTTTTCTTATTTTGTTGCTCTTGACCAACCTTACCAGATTTTCACATATTTTGTTAATTTGTTCTAAGCAGCAACTTTTTGGTTGATTCTGTGATTTGTACTTCATTACTTTCTCTTGACTAAAACATTTTCTTTCTTTTGATCTTATTCTACTTATCACTCCTGAGGGAGGTTGTGTTCAATTATTCCTATAAAATTGTGTGTCAAAAATTCTCCTTGTAATACTGTCTATTTTTCTTTCATGTACTTTAAGGTAATGTTTAGGTGCATGCAGGTTTATTACTAACATACCACCCTGGTGAATTAGTCCTTCTATCTTTATTTACTTTATTTAAAAATATAGACTTTTATTGATTTTTAGAGAGAGAGGAGGAGAGAAAGAGAAACATCAATGTGAGAATGGAACATCAATCGGCTGCAAACTGGGCATGTGTTTCATGTTGCTATTTCATATGTTTATTTCACATGTTTATTTGCCAAACAGACTGTTTCGAGGCTTCCAGCTCTCACTGGTCTGTGCCTTGCTTCTATCTCTCTTATATCTATTTTCTCCATCTCTAGAACCGACAGGGGACATTAAATAATCCTTAAATCCATGAAAACTGAAAATCTTTCAGGCTCTGATTTTCATTATTCTTAATAAACACCTTCACCAAGGTGGTATTGAGTCCAGAAATCACTGAAGGGCCTGAAAAAAGGTATGAAAGGATCTCATACAGCTCCTCTGTCTTCCCAGGTTTCAATCTTTCCATGCTCTTCCTTTGTTCCCCCAGCCCCAGGGTGCTAGCTGCTTCCTGTAGTGGCAAACGCCTCAATGCCTTAGAGCCCTCTTCTTTCCTGTTTAATTACTGGTTATCAGCTTTGTACCAGGTTAACAATTCTTTCCATTCAATTTTCTCGGTTTAAATAACTAGTATGGTTTCTGTTTCCTGCCCAGATGCTAACTGAAAAAGGATAATAACACCTACTTCATGGAGTTGTGGGGGGAAAATAAGTCCATAGTTTGCTGTTGACTTTGAGCAAAATGCTAAACAAATTTTCAAAAATTAAAAGAAATGTACTCGCTAAATGTACCTCATCCAGACATTCTGTGGGTGAAATCTTGGCCTGGCTGTGTCTTCAACCTGGCTCTGTGACAAGTCCAACCTTCTCACTATTTTTCTGTTTTAAACTTTGAATTGTTCAAGCAGATGGGATGTAGGAAAGCGAATGGGGAAAAAATCTAAAGCCTGGCCAATATGGCCGTGCCAGTCAGCTGGGGCAGTTCAGGCACATGGCCCCGAAAGAGGTCCCGACACAAAATCAGAGAAATGTGGTCTCGCTGTTTTAATTACAAGGAGACGAACATCCTCGGGAAGTTTTTGCACAATAATGTACACAATTAAATATCTACACTGGGTGAAAATGCCTCATTACCTAGACTAGATTTGGTCTAATTAAGAAGTAAATCAGATTCATAAGGGAAAATAATTGCCACCAGGCATAATAAGCTTGTTTTAATTTGGAATCTTAGTAAGAAGACACATTCCACTAGAGGCATGAGCTTCATACTATAAACTCAGAAGTAAGAAAACTGACTAAATACAATTGTTTAACTTTGGCTACCTTCATTCAGAGTATTATGAGAAAGGATGTCTTTAATGGAGTGTCAGTATGCCACATTCGATGTGCCCATAAATTGCAGGGAGACACTGTGAGAGCAAACTGAGGCTCCGATCGTGCTTGTCATCCCCACACGAATAGTCAGCCGCACAAAAAGTTGGCACAACCAGTGACACTCAGGAAAAAACCACAGGACCTTGGAATCACATTTTAAAGTACTTTCCTAATTTTGCTGCATAGTGGGAGACCAGTGACAGGGACAACTTTGAAAGTAGGATTCCCTTTGTAAATGATAGGGCCCAATGCAAGCAGTCAGAAGCCACTTGTAGAAAAGAACTCTATGTAGCTGAACAGGCCACTTCTCCTCTGTGACTCTTCTGCCACATACATCACATAAAATACATTGCTTTCTGAATTCACGGTGGCGGGGGTGGTGGGAGGAGGCTGGGAATTAGCCATCCCAAAACTCCAGAGAAAAGGCATAATGAAATGAATGGGGTAGCATCACCATTTTAGGCACCCAATGAATGGCTTCATTTAGATCACCTTCTCATCAGGGCCACACGGGCTTCCAGTTAAGGAAGTCTGAAAATGGGCAAACATCTTGTTTAAAAATTTTATCTCAGACATCTCACATAGCAGAATTTTCAGCAATACATCTCATAGGGCAAGAGAAACAAAGAAAAAAATAAACAAAAGGGACTACATCAAACTGAAAAGCTTCTGCACAGCAAAAGAAACCATCATCAAAATTAAAAGGGAACCTACTGTATGAGAGAACATATTTGGCAATGATACATCTGATAAGGGGTTAATTACCAAAATATATAAAATACTCATACAACTCGACAAAAGGAAACAAACAATCCAATTAAAAAATGGGCAAATGACCTGAATAGACAGTTCTTCAAAGAGGACATACAGATGGCCAATAGACATAAGAAAAAATGCTCAATGTCACTAATAAGAATGGCTATCATCAACAAATCAACAAACAAGTGTTGGTGAGGATGTGGGCAAAAAGGGAACCCTTAGTACACTGTTGGTGGGAATGTAGACCAGTGCAACCAGTATGGAAAACAATACGGAGTTTCCTCAAAAAGTTGAAAATGGAACTGCCATTTGATCCAGCGATCCCACTTCTGATGGGTGAATCCCAAAACACCAATCAGAAAGAATATATTCACCCCTATGTTCATAGCAGGATTGTTTATAATAGCTAAGATCTGGAAACAGCCCAAGTGCCTACCCATCAGATTACGGAATATAAAGGCTGTGGTACATTTACACAATGGATTACTATGCAGCTGTGAAAAAGAAGGATCTCTTGCCCTTTGCGACACCATGAATGGACCTGAACATTATTATGCTAAGTGAAATAAGCCAGAGAAGGACAAATATCACATGATCTCACTAATATGTGGAATCTAATGAAGAAAATAAACTGATGAACAAAATAGGTCCAGAGGCATGGATGCATGCAACATACGCACAGATCTCAGAGGAGATGGGAGTTGAGGGAAAGACTGAAAGAAATTAACCAAAAAATTTATATGCATATATACATAGCCCATGGACACAGACAATAATTGGGTGGGGTGGGGGCTGGGTGAAGGGGACATCTATAATACTGTCAACAATAAATAATAAATTTAAAAATAAATAGACATACAGAAAAATAATTATTTTGGTTCATAAATCTTTTCTCCATTGTCTCCTGTTCTTCATCAGTCACTCAAAGAAACAGAAACAAAAGATGTTGTTTCCTCCAGGGCCTAATGAGTTCTTGGTGTTTATCCATTTCTGTGGCCACAGTCCACAGTGTCTGAGGAGACTTCACAATCCACATATATCTGAGGAGCCAGATGTGAGGCGAGAAAGTGGGAATATGAAACTTCTGAAAGATGGTGTACATGCGGTCTTTCGTAAGGCATCTGGGTGTCAGAACAGAGAGAAAGGCAAGCTTCCCGTGGCTGCTGCAGGAAGGAAGCCAGACTGACTGGGTACAAATGGGCCCTGAGGAACACTTGGCCATATGACTTGTTTGGTGAATGCAGAATAGAAGAAGTGACAGGACCTGCTCAAAGCCATTCTCAAGGTCACCACACAACAACATCACTTTGGAAAAGCTCCCTGAGACTCGTTAACCCAAGGGAAGAGTTGTTTAGACCAAACAGCATGTTGGCCAGGCATTGTCTGCCACCAGGAGAAAAGTCATATTTTCTTCTTACTATGTAGATAGGGCATATGCTGAACCCCATCACTTTCCCACCAAGGTGACACTTGGACACAGAACAAAGATGACCTGCTCAACACATCCCATATTGGCACATCCTGCAGGAAATCTGACCCTGCTCCCCCCGCCCTGCCCCCGTCAGCAAAGTGTCAGGTCCCCACTTCCAGAGTCTACAAGTTGCATTTTAGGTAACCTCATGATATTGATCACTCTTGGAAGTGATTTCTTTTTGGTTCAGCCAAATGTTTCATCTGTCCTAGGAGTAAGCAGAAGAGAAACAGAAAAGGCGGGAGAGTGGTAAAGGAAAGGAACTTTACCAGAGGAAGACACATACAAAGCCCTTGGAGAAGTCCAGATCAAAACAGGGGGGAAGGTCACATCAGACAAACAGAGCCCATGTGAGGCTGGGCCTGTCCTCCTGAGTATTTCTAGAAAACCAACCCTAATGCCCGTGATCTATGGGACCAGGATGCATCTGTAGGGTTAGCTTTTTCTTCAATCTCCAAGCCAGAAAAAAACACCCCACCATTTTATAAACAAGCACCTGGAGGGTGAAAAGAATGGAGAAGTTTTTCACATCATCCTTTCAGAGCAATGAAGAATTCGCAAGATTGTGATAAAGAATGTGAAGCTCTGTCTGTCATTTATGCTCTGTGTTCTCATACAGGAATCTTAACAAAAAAGTTAAAAATGACAAAATTTGTCCCTGCATGAAGAAGGAATCCTCTAATAGGCAGACGTTTCAGAAGATGGAGGAAGTGAGTTACTGAACTCAGAGGAATGCTAAGACAGGCCAGACCATATAGCTCGGTGGGGGGCTCCATATTCTGTGGTCTAGAGCAGTGGTCGGCAAACTCATTAGTCAACAGAGCCAAATATCAACAGTACCACGATTGAAATTTATTTTGAGAGCCAAATTTTCTAAACTTAAACTTCTTCTAATGACACTTCTTCAAAATAGACTTGCCCAGGCTGTGGTATTTTGTGGAAGAGTCACACTCAAGGGGCCAAAGAGCCGCATGTGGCTCACAAGCCGCAGTTTGCCGACCATGGGTCTAGAGGAACTCACAGGCTGCCTGAACTGTGAGCAGATAACCTTCAGTCATCCCAACACTGAATTTCCAGGCCACCTGCTTTCGCCAAGGTCAACAAATTTGATCATACACTCAACTAAGTAAAAGTCAACAACCTCACAAATGACTGAAACTACAGCATGTATTTTATGTAGCTACCTCAAAAAGAAATAATGAAAAGAAAAAGAGAGGAGAAAAAGTAAAAAAGATCATTTACTCTAGGAATCCCGGTTTGTGTTTATGCTCCACATGAGGTCCAAATTGTATCTGGGCTTGAAATCCACCAAACTCACAGGCTTTCTCGAAGGAGACAGGGTGGGAGCCATTCAGGATATCATCCCGAGCCTGCAAGACAAGAGGAAGCAAAAAGCATCAGGAGCTTGGGGGAATGACACACTCCGTCTGGTGACACGTTCCTGCTCGTGGTTGACACCTTCCTGCACCTGAACGCACCCACTCTGTACAGCAAGGGGAAATGTGCCAGCCGACCTACAGCGATGCATCCAGGACACTGTGGTGATTGTAGCACAGCAGGAGTAAGGCAATAAGAAAACAAGTCTTTGCCCAAAATTGCCTATAGTTGGGCAGCCTCAGCAGTGCCCCATATATTAAAACTAAAGCTTAAATATATTCTAGGAAGGCAGAAGTGGGTCATGAACAATAGAAGCAAAGAGAAATCCTTGTGAAATGACCACATCCATGGGGGGGGGGGGGGGAGGAATACAATATACTTTCATAACCCTAAATCATAAAATGAACAGAAAAATTACCTAGAGGTAAAAATCAACCCAAATCCCAGTCCAAGATATAAAAGGAGGAATGAGGAGAGAGACAGTCAGACCCAGGAACTCAATGCTGCAGATATTTAGGGGAAATGATAAGCAAAAGCACAGTCTTAGAATGAGGACCTCACTGTGTCTGAAGTTCTTCTCTCACTTCTTGACCCATCACACTGCTGTTACTATTTCCTTCCTCCCTCCCTCCCTCCCTCCCTTCCTTCCTTCCTTCCTTCCTTCCTTCCTTCCTTCCTTCCTTCCTTCCTTCCTTCCTTCCTTCCTTCCTTCCTTCCTTCCCTCCTTCCTTCCTTCCTTCCCTTCCTCTAGTTCCATGACCCCCAGCCCACTCTCAGATGGACATGCTAAGCTATGGCTCTGAGCGTCTTACTGCCCCACCTTCCTCTCTTCCCTCCTTCCAGCCTCTTTCCTCCTAACTCTCCTTCCATACCCTTCTTCCATCCATTAACTAAAGGATCGGCAAACTTTTCCTGTAAAAGGGAAGATAGTAAACACATCAGATCAGGTGGGCCCTGCTGTCTCTGTCAGAACTACTGAATTCTTCCACTGGAACATGAGAGCAGCCACGGACAACACACAAACAATAATGTATGAGGGGATTTACCAATGTGTAATATGTTAACAAATGAGCTGTGTGCTAATAAAACTTTATTTACAAACACAGGTGATGCTGTGGCTGCACTTTTTCTGTGGGCACATAGGTGGATAAACAGAAGGAGGGAAGAGGGAAGGAGGAAAGGAAAGAATAAAAGAAGTGAGACTTGGAGATAGGTGGATTTTTTTTCTTGAGCCAGAAGAAACCTTGGGGGTGGTCTAGTGCGAAGCCCACATCTTAAGCATTGAGAAACCACAACTCTGACAAGTTCAAGGACTTGTCCGAGCTTAAACTATTAGTTAATAATAAAACAAAAAAGGTTATTGAGAGAATGTTGCTCAGTTAATGAGAAGTACTGATTTTCTGACCAGTTTTTTTGTATTCTAAGATGTTAGCTAAGCAAGCTTTAGTGCATTTGAAGTGGTGAGCCAGCTAAGTGCCTTGAAGCCAGGCAGAGAGAGAGAGAGTACCGGCCACCAGGTCCCAGTCTGGGAGGCCACATGAAGGCCCTCTTCTGGATGGCCAGCAGCTCATGTCAAACACCAACCTGCACACAACCAAACACGTGTGAGGAACCCAGGAGCCATGCCCCTGGAAAGGCATGCCACGCACAAGATGGAAGCCAGAGCCAGCTCCCGCGCAGCCCCAGCCCCAGCCCCAGCCAGCGCCTTCCTGAACCCTCACCAGCCTCCAGGTCTGAGCATCAGAGGGAGAGGTACCTGAACATAGAGCAGGTTCAGCTGCACCGGGTCTCTCGAGTCCACGTTCTGATCCGAGTAAAAGAACTTCCGTCTAAGCAGCAATGTTTCGTTTTCATCGACTCCTTGTTCTCTGAATGTCCGGCTGTGATCCAGCCAATTCACTGCAACACAGCAACACAGATAAAACAGCTGTGTTTATTTTTCCTCTTGGTTTAGGGGATTTATCAAGACAGCAGCATAATACAGAGGCAGATTTCTAAAATGCTGATATTCAGGTACAGTTACTTCTGACATTAGAACTGTGCATTTTAACTTCGCCAGTAATTTCACATATGCCTTCATGGACCATATGACACATGGAAAGTAAATGAGAGAACATTCCAAGCCATTCTGAAACTTAGTTAAAGCCCCACAATGAATTTATAACATGCCCCTTCCTTCTGGGGGTTAAAAGAAATAAGGAAATCAATGCTTTATGCCAAGACAACCCAGTTAGCATTTTCCTTTAAGTCAAAGTGGATACTTCAGTCTCATCAGGTGAAATAATTTATAAGCTTTGAGCATAAGAATTACCTCCAACCCTAAATAGAAGAGGAAAATAATAGTTGGGGATGGGGGGGCACTAAGGTAACAGGGGGTGGAAGAACCCTGCCCATGGCCCAGCTTGAATCTCCTCAGTCAGAAAACACACAGCTGATGTCAAGGTGCATAGGCACTGATCATTCCTCTACTCTCCCCACAGCGCTCATTCCCATATTCCTCCCGGAGTTTCACACGTACATTGTGAGTAAATATGTATCACAAGCCTCACTAGATTATAAGCAACCTTAGCACAAGGAATGTGTTGTGTTGATCTCATCTCTCATAGTACCTTTGAGAGTATCAAGCACATTATAAAAATCCTTAGGATTTGTCTACTAGGGTCTCCTTGGGAAAGAAGTATGCAACTGGAAATCAAATAAGGTAGAAAAAAAAGAGAAAGGAGAAAGGGTCAGAGGAAATGAAAGTCCCACTGAGGATCAATAAACATAACGACAATGATGACATCTTCCCAATGCAGCAGCAGCAAGAGCAAGAACAATGGAGAGAGAGGTTGAGAAGGTCTAAGTGGCCTGTACATGAAGTAAGATCCCCCGGCGGGGGAGGTGTCAGGGAACCAGGTGCACAGGGCACAGACGTTTTGGGGACACATGAGGTATACAAATGGCTTTTCCAAATATTAACAGTGTGGCCATAGAAAATTATTTTCCTGTGACAGAATTACATTACTGTTTGTAACCCCCAAGGAAATAATGTATCCGGGCAGTTGTTGTCAGTGGCTATTAACATCGCAAAAAAGGAGACAACCAGATACAAGTTCCTGATGGAAGTACAGCAGGTCCTTGAATAACGTCATTTTGCTATAATGTTGATGAGATGCTGTAGGAACTGAAACCTTGTTTATATCAACTGGTCTATGGTAAAACTGGTTTCATTATATGTTATTTCACTGAACGTCGCAGAGCCTATCAATGGCATTAATGAGGACTTAATGTACACAACATCACATATGAAGGAGAGTGTGTTTTTAAAAAATACACATACACAGCCTGCAGATCTCAGGAATTAAAGGGGATGGAAGAACATATTCAATGACACCATAGGTATGCAACCAACAAAATCCAGATTACACGAAACTCTATACAAGTAACAATATGGTGTCTTGCCCCTAAAAATTTGAAAGAGAAAAAAATGTAAAAGACGTAGGGAAGTCCGTGACACTAAAAGAGGCAAGCAACGTATCATTCAACATAATTTGGACCCCAGTTCAAACACTGTTGAAAAAAATTTTTTAAAGACAATGAAGAAACGTAGACATGATTTGTCCATTTTTGATATTGAGAGATTACCTTTTTAGATGTGAAATGGCATTTCAGCCACTTTTTCTTAAGAGACTCAATCTGTTAGTGACACAGACCAAAATATTTGCAGATGAAATAAAAAACAGAAAGGGGGAAAAAAGCCACACACACACATACAGATGACCTCCCTGGGTCATACAGATGATGGGAGGAGGCGAGACGTGGCAAACCCATGTGCCTGCCTCACCTTCCGCCCAGACACTTACAGTCGTCATCTGTGTGAAGCTTAGCCTTCAACTTCTCCATTTTCCTCTCGTCTCGTAACAGCGTCCTGTCTTTTTTTAGCGTACCCGTCCCTTCCTCTTTCTTTTCTTCGACTGTTTCTTGGATTAAAGAGTATTCTTCATAGTTTGTTATTCCTGAAAATATAAATTAGGTATATGATCAGTGGTTACACACCACTATCTCCCTTTTCAGTGTGGATCCTGTACTATCCATGGAGTTCCTGGTGGCAAAGGACAGAGAGAAGCTTTAGCCCAGGTGAGGGTCGGGGGCCATCCATGGAGCACATATCAAATAACTCTGGCTAAACGAAGTATTTTCAGATAGTGAAGTTACACTCATAATGTCATATTCCATTCTCCTGTCTTGTTTTCAAGAAACAAGTAGAGATCATGCAGAACAAGGCAAGACAATGTCAAACAAGAAGGGGCTGAAGGAACTGGGCTTCCTTTGAATCCAGAGGAAACAAAGACAGGCCAGACTACTTTCTTCAAATATGTGAAGGGCTTCATGTATAAAGGAAATAGACTTGCTCTCTGAGGTGATAAACAGAAGCTACGAGAAGAAAAGCTCTGTAACAACCAATCACAGATAGGCTGTCCCCAGGAGTCTTGATGGAGATACTAGAATGCCCAACAGTGGCGAGAGACTGAATCATATGACTTCAGAAACATTATTTTCTACTAGAGGCCCGATGCATGAATTCGTGCACCAGTGGGGTCCCTTGGCCTGGCCTGCAGGATCCGGCTAAAACTGGCTCTCTGACATCCCCTGAGGGGTCCCAAATTGGGAGAGGGTGCAGGCCAGGCCGAGAGACCCCACCGGTGCATGGGGAGGGATGGAGGAGGTTGGCTAGGCCCGTCTCGCTCAGTCCTGATTGGCCGGACACCAGCAGCAAGCTAACCTACTGGTCGAGTGTCTGCCCCCTGGTGGTCAGTGCACGCCATAGCAACTGGTCAACCGGTTGACTGTCTGCCCCCCCTGGTGGTCAGTGCACATCATAGCAAGCAGTTGAGCGGCCTTAGCATATCATTAGCATATTATACTTTGATTGGTTGAATGGACAACAGGACATTTAGCATATTAGGCTTTTATTATATAGGATTTCAAAATTCCTTTTTTTTTTTTTTTAATGTTCTTATTGATTTCAGGGAGGAAGGGTGAGGGAGAGAGAGATAGAAACATCAATGATGACAAAGAATCACCAATTGGATGCCTTTTGCATTTCCCCTACTGGGGATTGAGCCTGAAATCCATGTGCCCGACCTGGAATCAAACTGTGACCTCTTGGTTCATAGGTCGATGCTCAACCACTGAGCCACAACAGCCAGGCAAAAATTGTGTGTTTTTTTTTGAAAGGGAAATAAAAGCTCTCAATTTTTACTTAGTAGGGGAGTTCAAATGTTTATAGACCAGTTAGTGAGTTTGCAAATCGAGAGAATAATCAGACTCTCTTGGGAATGGCAGATTCAGTGTGCTAGGACACACTCAAGATGGTCTCAGCAACGAATGAGGGTTAAAAAAAGAAAAGAAAAGAAGAAGAAGAGGCATGTGATTCACACAAAACAAAAAAGGGACTCGAGGCAGATGCATAATCACCTATCCTGCTGCAAATAGTCACCAGGAGCTCCCCGACTGTCTTGGAGTCGTCCACCATCACCGTCTTCACAGCCCCATCCAGCATCCTAATTTTCTGAGGCCTCTGTTTCTTTTTGTATTCCAAGATATCCTAGGACAAACCACACAAACAGGTCACACTGCATGTGGGACAAGATAATGAACTTGGACACTTTCTTTGTGAACTTTCCCGAGCACGTTCTGATTTCTTCTTTCAAAGTGTTCATATTTTCTCCACTAATACAGAAATGCCTGGGCTAAATAATTGCTTTCATCAAGATTTCTTAAAAATCTGATGGTGTATTTGTACCCAAAGAATACACTGATTAGCTCATAATTAGTGAAAACTAACCTCTGTGAAGTGGAAGCGGCGTATGTCCCCCTGACAGGCTGGGGATGATCTGCTTTAATGAGAATTAGCAGAGGAAAATTCCTGCTTGCCTTTAAAAAGACAGTAGTGTGTGTCTCCAAGTATCTCTTTTTCAGTTATAAGCAATGTTTAATTTCCATGTCCTGGAGCCCATAAATAACACCCCCATAATTCTTCACAGTCATGGTATATCACAGTAGAACTGGTTTTCATTGTAACAGCAAGGCCAAATATGGGTAATACATTTGGGAGTTATCTTTAAATAGAGACTTATTTTTTTACTACATGTCTTAAAAATAGAATTATGGAGGGAAGTGTTAATTGGCAAACATACTTCACTCTTGTTTTATGGAATACTGACCAATCAGATATGTGCCTTTCATATACCAAACCCAGTATCTCGAAGATTCAGCTAAACAGAATATTGAACTTTTTTTACTCATTAGTTTTCTCCCCTTCCATACCACAAGTATTTTTTGTTACTACTTTTATGAATAGTTATTAAACTTTCATCCAATATGAACTTTCTTTTACAAAAATAAAACACCAATTAATATTCAATCTCTGACTACTGTCAGTATTATATTTTCCCTCTAATCCATCATTACTTTCTATCACCACTCACCAGGGAATACTTCCTACATACTCACAGGTGTATCTTCTTTCATAACTACCAAGTCCAACAAGGGCATGTAGAAACAGTTTTAAATACTAATCCCAAGTTGCTTTAATTACTCTGTGGAGTTTCAAGAATTTGGACTGCTGATATTTTCTATCACTACCTGGATAGCCCTTACAAAGTATATTGCATCAAGACTACTAATAAGATGCCCTTGAATCAAAATAAATTGTTGGGTCTCTCCTTTTCTTTCAAGCATAATTATGTTGGCTTCCATGGAAGGCTCAGGACAAAGCGATGAAAAAAAGAAAAACAAGATCAGCAGCCTACCCCATTTCGCAACATGTAGTAGTCCAGTGTTCTGCCCGCTTCCAGCCAGATTCCTTTCCTGGGGTCTTCATCAGAGAGAAACAGCCCATAGTCAGAAGCTGGAAGGTTAACAGAAAGAGAAATAGGAGACAAAGTGACGATGAAGCCATCACTGACACAGCCCGAGTCTGCTGACTGGGCTAGAACGTGAGTCTTCTCCTTCAACAGAGAAATGTTTCGTTTTGACACCACAAGCAGCCACCGGGACTAAAGCAGATGAGGAGGAATAAGAACTGAGCTGCAAAACCAATCCCCTCCGACAAGGTTGATGTTGCGGACAACCAGTGGGCAGTACTTACATTAGAATTGAGAAAATATCAAGGACAAAGCAGTCCACATTTCTTATTAACCGAATTTGGCTTTGTTCCTTATACCTGTTATAAAAACTAGGTCAAGAACACGGTAAGGATGACAGGATGTGGAGAAATGGGGAAGTGACCATCTAAGCCCAGAGCCACTTGGGCGCAGAAGGGCCCGTGGAGCCATTGCACTTGAATATTCCCTCCCTCACGCCAACATGTGCGACAGAAGGTAAGCAGGGGGTCCCTGTGAAATGCAGCCTCTGCTCTCACGTCACCAAATTATGAAAATAGTTGGAAAATTAAAGTCCATGTTCTCCACAGAAATCCCCTTAAGTGACCCAGGAAGTACAAAGGGTGGCAGAGGGAAGCAGTCTCATTTCCTGTTTAAGGACCTGTTATTTTCTTAATGTGATTCAAGGAAACCCCAGGGACCCAGGCGAGGTCGGAGCTCCTGCTGTTTCTCAGCAAAACAGCTTCCAGGTCTTCAAAGGTTTCTTCTTCCCGAGCTGCAAAGCAGCCCAGCCCAAGGGGTAGGGCACCTGGAGGAAAACAGCAACTGCGAAGTGAAGACCCCAGAAATGATTGAACTAGATCTTAAGTAAGGTTGGAGAAGTAAGCAACTTGTATTTCTGGGTAATCTAGAAATAACAGAGGGTTTTGAATAATTTAAATGATGCTTCCGACCTAAAGGTCAGCAGTTTTGTAAGAAACAGGTCTCTTGAAGGAGACCCATTCTACCTGTAATTATCCTTGTCATGTTTGAGTTTTATGCTTCCAATTTTTAAGGTAAGTCTTCTACTACAGGTCTATCAATTTGGGAGTAGTCCCAGTTTCTCAAGTGTCAGGCAAATAATTGCTAAGTAAAGGAAGGAAATGTAGAGAGAAGACAAAGGGAAATGGAAAAAATTGTATGAGCGGCTTTTGTTTAAATTCAGATTAATGCGGGACAGTGGTTTAACAAAACATATAAAACAAATGCTGTTTTAAAAAAAGGTTTCAGATAAAATTCATAAAGCCCCCCTCCCCTTAATAAAGGTTTGAGATAAAATGTATAAGCCCCTTCGAAGTATTGCAAACATAAGGCGGCCCTGGGGCCTGCTGGTGGTTCCAGGCTTCGTTGGGCTGCTGCATGGGAGGTCCTCATGCACCCAAAACAAGGATCAGGATCTACAAAACCAGCACCTGTTACAGCAGCTTCACTGGAACGTTAGAGGCAAGTGAGATGGTGTGTCAGAGGGCCTTGCACACTGCCTAGCACGATGCTGGTATATGAGTCAAGAGGATGGCATCGCTCAGTGGCAGATGTCGTCATTGTCATTGGAAGCCTCGCACAGGAAGCAAGCAGTGTCCAGGCGAGAAAGACATTTCATTTGAAACATAGACGCTAGCGGGCATGTTGACCATTCCGAGCCCCCATTCCTTTCACTGTAAGTGAAGAACACACAAACACGTGTCAAGAACCCAGTGAGTCACCCGTGGCTACCTTGGCCAGTTTGCGCCTCGGGCACCCGCTCCCGGATGAACCGACATGCATCGTACACGGCCGTGGACGGCTCAAACTGCATGGTCTTCACCACGTTGCAGTGGCGGACACAGATCTTTAAGGACAGGGCCACCATCTTCATAGGTGATCTGAAGACTCTCGCTTAGAATGTCTGGAAAACACAAAGAGACAAACCCTGATGCTCATGATGATGGTTCGTCTTGAGGAAAAAAACGTTAGACTCTGAATCAGCTTTAAAAATAAGATCACTGGACTGAATCAGCTTCAAGAGAATAAAACAGCAGTTAAAGAGAATGCTGTGAATGAAAACACAAATTAAAAACTAGTGTTTTTTTGGAAAAACTTTAAAACACTAGGATAAGAGCAGCATACAGTTTTGAGGTCGACAGTGTGGCCAGTGCAGTCCCTTGAGAGGAAGGACCTCAGGAGTCACCAAGCCTCCTTCTTTCAGGCTGCTCCCTACTTGGGATTTCACTGGGAATGGCATTTCCCAGGTGACTGCCCCTCAGGTGAGAGGCAGAGAGCCTTGGGCACCCACCGCTGTCTCCTGAACATGCCCCGGGCGGCAGCCTCAGTGCCAGCTCCCTGCCCACCAGCTTTTGGGGACAGAGGACGAAGCTCCAATGCCTTCACAGGTGTTCCTCATGGCAAAAGAGCTCACCAAACCATGTACCAGAAGACTTGGATTCCAGGCCCAACCACATCCCCAGAGACTATAAATCTGTGCAAGGCATTTTGGCCACTCTGCCTCAATTCCCCACAGATAAAGTAGCTACAGTGATATCAGCCCTCATAATTCACGGAAGAACTGAATCCTGAGGGGACACCAAGAAACAGCCAGACCCGCCCATTTTAAACACCCGGTGTAGCAAATAGCTGCATACTCTTCAGGGGTCTCAAAGTGAAGAAAATGCCAACTCCATTATTTCATTGGACAAACTATTGGGATATTTTGCTTTTCATCAAGTTCAATGGCTTTAGAAAACTAACAGGTTTAGGCTAGGTTTGAAATAATGCATAAATAATTTATTTTTAAAATTTAAATCCAATGAGTTAGTACATTTACTTGGAGTCATTGGCTTCTGGTTTATGCTGGTTACCTGCTCTATTCTATGGCCAGAAACTTACCCGCCTTCCAAGCCAGCCTCTGCCAATGCATGCCCTGGGCACAGGAGGGAGGAATCTTCCCTGCACTTGAGAACCAGCTCAGACTTACCCAGCTGCCATCATGGCCAGCAACATAGGCGCTTTATAGTTAGTAGCTATTAGAACCTTAGAGTGTGATGAATAACCTAAGTCCATGGGAATTTCAAGCTCACATTATTTTGTCTTTTATAAGACAATCTTCGGGGAGTAAAGCTGTAACCTAGAGCACCCTGTATGCCTCCTTCCCACTTAAGAATGTAAGTGCGCCTTAGCTGGTTTGGCTCAGTAAATAGAGCATCAGCCTGTGATCTGAAGGGTCCCGAGTTTCATTCTGGTCAGGGTACATGCCTCGGTTGCAGGCTTGATCCCCAGTAGGGGGCGTGTAGGAAGCAGCCAATCAATGCTTTTCTCTCATCATTGATGTTTCTATCTCTCTTTCCCTCTCCCTTCCTCTCTCAAATAAAAAATATATATGTTAAAAAAAAAGAATGCAAGTGCTGAGAAGCAGTGAGGTGGCCAATGCACAGAGAGGACAACAGGCTGACCGGCGAGACTAGAAAATGGGTGCCTCTGGGGTGTCACTGCTTAGTAGGCTAGATTGATTGCCAGCTTCCTGACAGCAGGTGACTAAAATCACTTGGATACAGAGGACATTTTTAGACAGATACACTCTCATGAAGCAACCATTCAGGCCATCCAACTCTGAAGTCATTCTGACCTCTACTTACACTCATTAAATGCTGTCTGTGAAAATGTGACAATGTTTATTACTTGAGAAATGTTAAGATATACTTCTCAACCATCAACAGCAGTGTTCAATGGGAATCTGCCCCAAATTGAATTAATTTACTACAGCCTGGGCAGTGACTAGATTGTGGACACAGCAGAGGAGTTCAAAATACCTTAAGATTTTCCATCTATAAAATCAACAACTTTTAAAGCCAAATATAAAAGGCTCTATCCAACTCTCTCTCTCTCTGTGTGTGTGCAGGCACATTTAACCAACCAACTCCCCAAGTTGGGAAAATAAAATTTAAACTCTAGAAACAGACAAATTTTCTGAAATGTAGATCACTCCATGGGATAATCTGTCGCCTGGGGCTGGTGACAATGTGGGGTTTCATGAACCACTGAGCTCTGTGAGCACAGATGGTGGTAAGATTCAGGGGGAAGGCCACGGACTTGATGTTGCCATGGATGCAATTTATGGGATGCACCAGAGAGGATGGGATGATCAGTGTCTTCCATGCCCTGGGAATGGGAAGTAGTGTAAGTGTCCCTGCATGAAGGCTGCTCCTCCCAGGCAAATAAGTAGGCTTTCTGAAGAGCAAATGAATGGTCCCTGCAGCCAAGCAGGGAGATGGATTCAATCAAAAGGACAGACAGAGCCCATGAAGCCACAGCAGGACAGTAAACACAGGCGCTCCGAGGAAGCAAAGGCACACAGGGGAGCAAGGAGAAAGGGGCAAATGCCGAAGCAGAGAGCAGACAGAAGAAGCAAGGAGACTGCAGCACAGAGGCTGGGAGACACGGAGAGAAGCCCAGAGAGTTGGGAAGCAAAGGGGAAGAGAAGAAGCATAAAAAATATAACCGTGAAGGAAAATCTCTATCCAAAACAACTGGAAAGTGAAGAAGCCATTAACTGAGATGGGGGAAGGTGCCGGAGGCACAGGTTTGGGGTGACAAGCCTCGGATGAATTGATCTGGGATTATTCAGTAGAAAGGTGGCAGAGAGTCAGCTACAAAGCAGGGGACGTAATAGGGAGTGCTACTGTATTTAAATCCTTGGGACTAGAAAGATCATCTAGGGAGTAAGAAAGAGATCTGAGGACTGAGTCCTGGAAAGACATTCTAAAATCAGGGACAAGGAAAGGAAATGATAAGAAGGTGGTGGGTGAGGGAGGAGAGCGGAGAGAGGGTGAGGCCAGAAAAAGGTGCACCAAGCAGGAGGAGAGATCCACTAGGCGAAAGGCGGACGCAGTTCAGGGAGGATGAGGACTGGGAAGACGAGGATTGGCAGCTTGGAGACCTCTGGCAGCTGAAAAAAGAGGAGCTCCGTGGAGGGGTGTCACCAGGGCAGCAGGTTCAGGAAAGAGGTGAGGAGAGGGGCTGGCAGCACAGGAAAAGACTCACCTCCCGAGGAGCTGCTGGAAGGGGTGGGGGAACAGGTGGCAGCTCTGATTTATGTTTTTAAGGCTTTTATCCAGAAGTACCAGTACACATCACGGGGCTGCTGCCAACTCCACAGCCACACATTATCTATATGGACATGGTTTCCCCTAACTGTGGTCCCGGGGGTGTCCCAGGACAACGAAGTGCCCTTCCTGGAGGCAGGAGTCTCACCATGCATGAAGCGGGAAGCCACCAGCTCCCATGGAAGGAGCTGGCTCCCAGAAGAAGCTCGGTGTTTGGCCAACTCTTCCCATGCGATCCCTTTGTCTCCACATCTTAACATCTCACCAGGGAATAGAAGCCACTATCCTTAGTTCAGGGTAGACACTCAACAGAACAAGGGGCACCAGAGATTCATTACAAGGTTCATGTTCTCAACTTTTGTATTATCTCAAAAACAACTATTGGAAAAGCCATCAATATTACTAGGTGGGAACACGCAAAAACACCAGAAAACAAAGTCAGTCCCTCTAAAACAGCTCTGCAGTAGTCGAACACTTAAAGACTCCAATCTTTTCTTCTTCCTCTTAGCTCTTTTATTCCGACTAAGTGTTCCCAAGCACGAAACGGAAAACAAGACCAGATTCTCCTTCATGAAGATGTTTAAAAAATGCAAATTATGTACATGAAAAATTATTTATAAACTAACAAGTATGTACGAAGGCAAGGTATTTCTGTTATTATCATGCAAGAGGATCACCCACATAAGAAAACCTTGGTGAGATCTGAAACCAAATGCACAGTGATTTAGTCACCATCCACAGGGACCATGGCACTGAGCTATGTCTAGCACCACTCACACCAAAATGGACATTTGCTGGAATTAAGTGTCCGACTTCTGACAAAAAGAAAGCAGGGTTAAAGCATATGGCAACCTAGAAATGTCAACTGAAGATGAGCATGTGTTTTCACCACTTGGGAGAAGTCTTACCACATATCCACTAAAGTCCCGGGAAACCACGCAGCTCAGACAACATGCCAGGTTAAAGCCTGGTGCTTCCTCTCCACTGTTGTATTTTCAGGGCAGCACAGCATGGGTACAGCACTGGCCGTCACTTCCACTTTCTGTATCCTCACCCTCTGCTAATCCCGGCCCTGCAGGCTGGGAGTCTGAGAGCTGACCAGGGTGCCTTTTCTGGTTTGGCTGCAAGAGGGCTCAGAGCCAATATTGTGTACTCTTTCTAGTCCAATCTGCCTCTCTTTTATGATCCTATCCTTGTTTTTGTTTTTTCTTTTATCCCAATTGGAATGTATACTATCTTGTTGGACCTTAAGTCCTATTGTTTGTTATGTTTGTATGTGTGTTTGTGTTTTTGTTGTTTGTGTGTGTGTTTTTTTGTTTTGTTTGTGTGTGTTTTTTGCTAAAAGGCAGGGCATTGATGCATAAAAGATGCATTATTTTCTTTCTTATAATCTCTTCCCACTCTGACCATTTTTGCCCCAATTGTGTGTGCATAGGTCGCCTGGACCAACAAAAACCTTCTGTGCCATCCATTGTGGAAGATGAGCCAATGGAACCAGTGGTGAAACCCAGACATTCTCATTCTAAAATAAATAATTTTCAGTCCCCAGGAGCTGTAAACAGCCCAGTACGATGGCTGCCCAGCCTCACCCAGTCCACCCTGGGCCAAATGAGCCCAGCTCAGCCAAGGCCTCCTGTCCGAAAGAAATGTCCACTATTGGTCAAGAAGAGCAGCTACCCCTTGGCTCTCTGCCCTGTAAGTGAGGGCCAGGAGGTGTTCCAACCCCACCCATGTGTTACCAGTTGCCACGCTGAGCTGATTACTTAACTAGAATCTGCCTCACTCTCCTCCTCTATAAAATGGGAGACAATGATGGATGTACCTGTAAGGGTACTAGAAAATGAAATGTTAATACAGTCAAAGGCACATAGAAAACACAGGTCAGGGTTTGCTATTGTGACTATGAGTCATGGGGATTGGAGAAACACTGGAAGCAGCACACTGTGGTCAACTACCACCTGAGCTGCAAACTTTCTTTTTTTGTTAATTTTGCATCTATTACTAGTAGATATTACAGGCATCAGGGAGCAAAGACAGAGAAGATTCTTGACTAAATGGAGCTCACCCTCTAGTAACCCTCTTCATTATTCAAGTCACATGACATGCTTTTTCTAGATGCAGAAGTGTTTAAGGAGGAGCTGCAAGGCTGCATGTTTATGGAGCAGGCAACTCCTAGCTCCTAGGCTGTTCTCTCAGAGGCCAGTCGGATTCCCTCGACTCAAGAACACAAAAGAAAGAAACCACATACTATAGGGCAGAGCAGAGGTGTGTCAGTGGGACCCTGGATCTCCAAGAGAATAAGAGCTGTGCACCATCCCTGTCCTCTCCATCCAGCCAGGGACTGGATTCTGACCCATTGGAAACCGCTGCATCAAATAACAATGGCTGCACCTCCCCCTTCTTTCCGCCTGCCCCTCTCAGCAGGTGAAACACAGGCCTGTTTGATAACAGCATGCATCACATAACCAAATGTCAGCATAAAACATGGGCCTATATAAAAGCTATCATTCATCTGTGTTTATATCTCAGTCTCCTGCGAACAATTCTGCTCTCTCAAAAAAACTGCCCTGGAAAGAGCTCCCCCTTCTCTCCAGTCTTTACCTGCTTCTTGGCAAGAAAAGAAGAGGAAGAGCTCATCCAACAAGTAAGAACCTATCATGACTGGGTCACAAAGATGCCTCAAAAGCAAAGGCCAGCATCTCACGTGCCTTGCCCTCCTGGGCTGTCTGTGCTCAGGTACCTTTCAGATAACATTCAGACTCCATATCCCAAGCCCACAGGCACACACGGGTATCTGTCTGTCACCATCTAGGAATGTAGGTCAGGTCAACCATTCATAGGGGTCAGGTATCTTTAATTCAAGGAGGGGCCAGGAAAAGAGAAGGCCCAGTGTCCCTTTTGGTCTCACCTCCAGTCTTACCAGGAGCCAAGGCCTTCCTTAATAATCTTGTCTCCTTCCTGGGCCCCTCACACCTCTTCCCAACTAGTGAGAACCCCAAGGTCAGAGTCTGAGTGGAGAGACTCCCCTAGTCCCCACATCCCCAACTTGTGAGAGCTCTAGCTAACAAGCAGCTCGGGGGAAACAGTCAATGAACACAGCTGATGTGCTTTTTCCATGTGGCTAATTAGCTCACTTACAAAAACACCAGCATGATCATGCTCCCCTTTGCAAACAGAGCGGGGAGACCAGAAAACCAGACAGAACATTCATGTCAGAATCTCTCTTTAGTTCCTCGGGGAGGCATAGGAGGCCAAGGCAATTATTTGACTTTGAATACTTCAACTAGAAATAAGACATTAAAAGGCCAGGTAGAAGATGGGTATAGGGGAAAAGATGAACCCTCCACACATAAGTGAACTTAGTGGCAGGCCAGACAAGTCAATAAAAATTCCAACCAAGTGGTTGGCTCACAGGGCTGCTTTGCAAACTCCATATAAGCCCCATAATCCACCGGGCTACTGCTGTGTACTCTTGCCTGTTTCCAATATACCAGTAATAAGATATATACACAACATAGTATTGAGAATGCATTTGCCATGAGAAGTCCATCTCCCCCACTGTCCTCTGAGAGCAAAGACTGTACCATTATAGCCATCTTTGGGTCTTGAGGCCCTAGCACAGTGCCCAGCACACAGACGATGCTTAATAAATGTTTGTGGGATGAACATGTATTCCATGGAAAGATTTAAACAGATATTTAAAAATTAGTCATTAGGAATTATTCACACTAACACATAACTGATAGATGAACAGACAGCAAACATCCAGCAAACCCAACTATTTCTACTGATTGAAAACCTGTTCCATGGGCCACAGAAGCTTAACCTCATGGCTTACGTGATGTTCTTCAGTTTGTCAAATGAGAAACTCAAAAAAGAACCAAAGCCACATCAGTCACAAAGACTTGGAAGCTCCTGTGGGCAGGGAACACGTGTATTGCTTAGTACCTGCCAAAGAGAAGGACTTAAAATGTATTTATTTAATGCATGGATGGAGGGCAAGTCAGCATTTCTACCTCCACTAAGAGAACCAATAAGCATGCTTACAACATAGAATATAGAATGATGTGAAAAGACCTGTGATATTGTTTTCCATTTTCAGATAAAGAAACTATAATTTTGAGATCAAAAGACCTTCTGAAGGTCCCACTGCTGGAAAAGCACAAGCAGACCGTCCACATGGAAGAATGAAGAGAGTTGGCCATGCATGTGGTAAGACTGGAGCAGACCAAGGATTCACTCCTGGCACTATTACCTAAAATTCCACCACAAAGATCTGCCCCCAGCTAAACCTCACTGTAAAAGCAATTATTTGCATTTATCAACTATCATGGTCTTAGGATGCCATGTTTCAGAATCTTTCAGACAACTTACTTGAAAGCTGCCCTTTATTAAAGACTAGTGGCCTCAGCCCGGCCTGCACCCTCTCCAGTCTGGGACCCCTCACAATCCAGGACCGCTAGCTCCTAACAGTCATCTGTCTGCCAGCCTGATCGCCCCCAACTGCCCCCCATGCTGGCCCGATCGCCCCCGATTGCCCCCCTCCATTGGCCAGCTCATTCCCAACTGCCCCCCTCAGCCGGCCTGCTCACCTCCAACTGCCCCCCCACCCCCCCGCCTGATCGCCCCTAACCGCCTCTGCCTTGGCCCTGCCACCATGGCTTTGTCTGGAAGATCTCCCAGAAGGTCTCCAGGTCTAATTAGCATATTATCATTTTATTAGTATAGATGATACCTAATGACCAGGAAATTCTGAGGAGGGAGGGGTATTTTACTGCAGACAAATACAGACCCCCAGCACTGCTGAGAAAGGGCAGCGAGCAGAGATGAACCCAAAGCAGAGACCTATGTGTTCATAGCATTATCATTTTGCTTGGAGGTGATTTTTAATGCATACAGCATTTTGAAATGTATGGGCAATCAGGTTCAAGGCATAGCTCAAGGGCCAGGGGCCCCATCCACCCAGTTATGCTGTAAGAACTCCCCAATATTTTTAATCCCTGCTACAACTGCCTCTATTTCCACCTGTGTGGCCCAAGTGTGTCTGAGATGCACCACTCCATTTTCTTCTCTGGTTCTTCCTAGCCACTCACTCTTCAAGCTCATCAGCATCAAGCTTAGCTTCTATAGATTAGTCTTTCCAACCGCCCCAGCCGGCAGGCTCCCTCTCCTCTCCTAGGCTCTCTGAACACTCACATCTGTAACCCTCACTCCAATAGCAGCCCTTCCGGCTAACGCCCCAGCAGAACAAACAGGAGCTGCTGCCCCTAGTGTTCTCTCAGTACTGAAGAGCCCCATGGTACGTCCACAGGTGTCTTTTCCCTTGATGTGCTCAACAGGTTACAAAGTAAATGGGTTTGTTTTTTTTTTGCATCCCCGTTTTTCACGGATAAAAACAGAGAATCTGGGCCGATAGGTGACTTCCTGTCCTATGTGTAGAATATGCTGTCATTTGCTGTCAGACCAGTAAAAAGGCTAACCTGGGTTTCCAGGAACCCTCTGTTCACCTGGGGTTGACACAACAGCTGATTAATCTCCCAGACGTCCTAGTTCCCCGGAGTCTACCTATTTTCTTCCTCGTTCAAATTGAAGAAGGAAGAAGCTCTAAACTAAACTCTGATTTTAAATTCTTTTATAAGCCAACTCAGTCAAATAATTTGAGGCTGTTGCAAAAACAGATATGATAGAAAAAGAAAAGGTCAGGTCCAAGAAAAAAAAAAAAAAACCAACACAGAAGAAAAATAAAAGTAAAGGTCAAGACCAGGAGAATTGTGAATTATTTACTACTCATTTGGATAACTGGGAATAAACTAATCTTACTATTTGTATGTGTATGTAGTTTTTTTCTGACCCTTGGTAACAAGCCCATAAAATCCCAGGAGAGCAAATTCTCTAGCTACTGGTGATACTAATAACACAGGCTTTGTCACTAAGGCGTGCCCCACCAGGATGAGTACAGATAGACTAGTTTTTACTTGGAAAACATAGAAAGCTTTGTTCTGCAATGATCTGGAAATAAATATTCAGTGTGTTCCAGACTGAACACAGAAGAATGTATGAAAAGGACTTTACAAGTTCAATCTCCGGTCACCTTCTTCATGTGTGTGCTTAATTCAGTGTTAAAATAGCAGCATGGACATGGGTTGTGACGTGACAAGGCAGACCGACTGTGCTTGGTTTCACGTCAGAAACAGAAGAAATCTCCCACTTCCCAGCTCCATTCTCTTCCACTGCAAGGTCTTCATCACTCATCAATGACCAGTGGAAAAAAAGGCTGCAAACCCACAGTATCACACATCCCTCAAAAAGGCAATGGTGCATGTTTAAGCAATGATGAATTCTGAAGAAACAGGGAATATTAAAAACATATGCCTGCCACTTGCCTATGCTAATCCATTCACCATAAATCAGAAGGGCATTTTTATTGGAACCCAGATCTAAAAATTTGGCACTTAAGTAGAGAACTGAAACCAACTAAGGAACTTAACCAAAATTTACATTTCTGAAGATTCAGAGTCCATCGGCCTGTTATCATAGTAGCAATCAGGCATTCACGCACGAGATTACAGTTTCCAAAGGATCCTCATTTTCTGTGACTACTCATTTCGAGATCACCCTCATTTTCTATCTAAAAATTGCAATGTTTCAGTTAAACTAAACATAGCCTGTGGTATCCTCAATCTCAGACATGGAAATCATTAAGACCAGCTTTCCGCAGGACATGTAAATCTTTGCAGTAACTTTCCCATTCTCCTGAATGTGGGAAGTCATAATACATATATTTTCTAAAATTTCTAAAATAACAATAGCAGCAAACACGTATAAGAGATTATGTTCCTGACACTAACTCAAGCCCTTTCTATATGTCAACTCATGGAGTCATCAACACAACCCCAAGCTAAGGAGTTCAGACTACATCCAGGTAAGACACCCAGGACACAACGGTTCAGTGGCCTGACAGAGGTCACTGAGCTGGAACTCTGCCTCCTACTGTGTGCTGTTTAAAACAGGAAGAAACATGGAAAAAATATAGTGCTTGTGTTATGTGAGCAGTAAAATGGGTGAAATATGTATTGCTAACGTGTTTTTTTAATTAACAATTGAAAACTTTCCCGTGATGCGTGATTACATGCCATACACTGAACTAAGCACTTTACTTAATGATTCACTGAGAGAGGAGCCATTTAGCCAAGATAATCAGGCTTAAGAGTCTATGTCTCCTAAGTAACAGGCATCACAGGAAGAAAGGGAGGTTTAACCCCAGATCTGTCAGAATCCAGACTTCCACGTCGGGCCACACGCCACCCAGAGAGAAGTTCTGCTAACGTTTTGACACATCTCCTGCCAGTGTTTATGCATAATTTTAGGTAGCTGTTCTTAATTTCAGATTTTCTTAAGCTAGATTTCACTTTTTGAAAGGAATCATCAATATTTTTAAAGAGCAATCCAGAAGATATTAAGAAAATAAGAAAAATTAAAACCTGAAGGGACAGATGTCAGCAGTTTGATTTATGGGTTAGCTAAATGAATATGCATTAACAACCGGGAATGCCAATAATCAATCTAGATTTTATAGTTCAATCTACCCACAGAACAATCCTGATAGCAAGGGTTCCGGTGACAAGGGACCATATCAAAAGATGGAACTGACAAAGGCGGGAATTGGGGAGAAACCATCTGGCACGGGCAATAAACCAGATTTACAGAAAAGAGACAGAGGAAAGATAGATGTTTAACATAAATTTTAAAAATATATCATGAGCAGTGGAAATGACAGACAGACAGGAGAAAGACTTGGGCTACCCTTTACCAAAAGAAAACCATGTGGGTGTGCACGGTAAATATCAGTGCTCTGCTCTCTGTAAGCCCAAGTTTCTAGAACTGCTTAGTGGATAGAACCAGAATTACAAAAAGTTATTAACTATACTAAAATGCCATGGAATTGAGTGACAACCTTTTAACCAACTGAGATACCTGGCCAGGACTGGTTAAATATTTTCTTGCCCCAGAACAAATAATTATAATTAAAAAAAATCCTTTTCTTTTTAATTGTCTCTTTCCCTTTGAAATACATGAATAAAATTTACTGAGAAAAAAAAATCTCTTCCTTCTCTTTCCCTCCCAGTGGTGAATCTCTCCATAAGCCTAAATGTCAAAAGGAAAAGGCATCTTCTCATGAAAACATAAATATTTATAGATAGCATTACTTCATCACACCTGAAATGTTAAACAGCTATTTCTCCCGTCTCTTCTTTATTTAGTTATGTGGTACATAATAATCAGAAAGCAAAAAAAAAAAGAGGATAATGGTAAACTCAAGTCACCAGGTCCAGGTCATGCATCGGATACATGCAGATCAAAACAAAACAACAAAAAATCATTACACTTGTGTGTGCTATAGTCCCAGAAAGCAGTAACAGAAACAAGACATCAATGTCAAAACAAACACAGCCTCAGACCACTGGAGAGTGGCTGCTCAAGTACCCTCTTCTGTGATCAGAGCCTCCAAGTCTGTGGAATTCCTCCTCTGAGATAAATGCTCTTAAGGCTAAGCTCCACTAGCCTGACTGAGGAGCAGGAGGAAACAGTACAAATATAGTGGAATGATCATGTAAACAAAGGCCCGGGGGAAGGGTGTGTATGTGTGTCAAGTCCTCACTCAACTCTAAAAGTGTTTGGATGGCACTCCTCAACTTTCTTGCTCTCCATTAAACTCAGATCTAAAGATTCCATCTTAAACTCAGGTCTGTTTCCTGCATTCCTATTCTGGCACCTAAAGTCTGGCTCTATCTGCATTGCCTGTCCTCTTCCCAAGTGATCAAGCCAACCTGGGAATAAGCAAAAAGATTAGTCGGTGCCATATTTGTGTAGCTCTTCCAAATAGTTTTGAAAGAGGTCCTATTGTATTATCAGCTAGTTCTATGGTTCGATTAAATTTTTTCCAAAAATCAATTAACGTAATCATTTCAACAGACAAAAAACAAACAAACAAACAAACAAAAAAACACACACACACACAATCATGTCCATTATGCCAAAAAAGAGTCATTCTTGACAAAATCTAATACCCATTCATGATAGAAATGGCCAGTAAACAAAGAATAGAGGGGAACTTTCTCAATTTGATAAAGATTATCCATAAAACACTTCCAGCTAACATCATACTTAATCATGAGAAACTTAGAGCTGTTCCATGGAGACCAGGTAAAAGGCAAGGATACCTTTACCACCACTCCTTTTCAACATCGCACTGGATGTCCTTGCTAATGCAGGAGATGGAAATAAATGGCATACAGACTGGGAAGAAAGAAATAAAACTTTGTTTGCAGATGAAATGACCCTCTATGTAGAAAATCCAAAAGACTTGACCAAAAAAAAAAAAAAAAAAAAGAGAGAGAGAGAGAGAGAGAGAGAGAGAGAGAACTCTCCTTGAAGTAGTAAGAGATTATATGGCATGGTTGCAGTATTCAAGTTAATATATAAAAGTCAATTGTTTTCCTACATAGCAACAATGAACACATGGAATGTAAAATAAAAACACACAATACCATTTATATTAGTACCCCCACAATAAAATGCTTATACATAATCTAACAAACATGTACAAGACCTATATGAGAAAAACTACAAAAATCCTATCTTACTAATAAAAGAGTAATATACAAATTGACCATCACTCCAACACACAAGATGGCTGCCCCCATGTGGTCAAAGATGGCTGCCCCCATGTGGACACAAGATGGCCACCACAAGATGGCCAGCAGGGGAGGGCAGTAGGGAGGGACCAGGCCTGCAAGGGAGGGCAGTTGGGAGTGATCAAGCCTGCAGGGGAGGGCAGTTAGGGGTGAACAGGCTGGCAGAAGAGGGAAGTTGGGGGCAACCGGGCCTGCAGGGAAGGGCAGTTGGGGACAATCAAGCCTGCAGGGGAGGGCAGTTAGGGATGAAAAGGCCAGAAGAGGAGGGAAGTTGGGAGTGACCAGGCCTGCAGGGAAGGGCAGCTGGGGGGACCCAGGCCTGCAGGGGAGAGCAGTTGTGGGGGACCAAGCCTGCAGGGGAGGGCAGTTAGGGGTGACCAGGCTGGCAGAGGAGGGAAGTTGGGGGCGACCGGGTCTGCAGGGAAGGGCAGTTGGGGGCGATCAAGCCTGCAGGGGAGGGCAGTTAGGGGTGAACAGGCCAGAAGAGGAAGGAAGTTGGGGGTGACCAGGCCTACAGGGAAGGGCAGTTGGGGGGGACCCAGGCTGGCAGGGGAGAGCAGTTGGGGGGGACCAGGCCTGCAGGGGAGGGCAGTTAGGGGTGACCAGACCTGCAGGGGAGGGCAGTTAGGGGTGACCAGACCTGCAGGGGAGGGCAGTTAGGGGTGACCAGACTGACAGAGGAGGGAAGTTGGGGGTGATCAAGCCTGTAGTGGAGGGCAGTTATGGGCAAACAGGCTGGCAGGGGAGCAGTTGGAATCAATCAGGCTGGCAGGGGAGTGGTTAGGGGGTGATCAGGCTGGCAGGCAGAAGCGGTTAGGGGCAATCAGGAAGGCAGGCAGGTGAGCTGTTGGGAGCCAGCAGTCCTGGATTGTGAGAGGTCCCAGATTGGAGAGGGTGCAGGCTGGGCTGAGGGACACACACCCCTGTGCATGAATTTTGTGCACGGGGATTCTAGTTGGATATAAGAAATCAAATGAGAACTAAATAAAGAGATACTCCATATTCAAGAATAGGAAGACTCCAAATAGTCAAGATGTTAATTTTTTTCCAGCTTCATAGATTTAATGCATTCCCAATCAAAATCCCAACAAGTTATGTTATGGATATTGACAAAGAGGTCTTAAAGTTTTTATTGAGTGGCAAAAGACCCAGAATAAGCAGCAGAATACTGAGGGAGAAGAACAAAGTTAAAGGACTGATACTACTTGACTTCAAGACTTACTAGAATACTCCCATGTTCACTGCACCATAATAGCCAAGGTATGGAAACAACCAAAGTGTTCCTTGATGGCTAAATGAATAAAGATGAATAAATGAAATAAGCTAGATAAAGAAAGACAAATACTACATGATATCACTTATCTGTAGAATCTAAAAAACCCTAAAATCACAGAGTAGCAAAGTGATTGTCAAAAGTTGGGGTGGAGGGAAGTAGAGGAGATTGGGAGAGGTTGGTAAAAGGATTAAAAATTTCAGTTATAAGATAACGCCTAAGGCCCTAATGTATAACATGGGAGCTAGAGTTGATTAACACTGTGTTGTATAATTAAAATTATAATTTAAACTAAAGGCCCAATGCACAAAATTTGTGCAAGAGTAGTCCTTCCTTCTCCCAGCTTTCCCTGGTACCTGGGACCCAGGCTTCCCTGGCAGCCCCAGCTTCGTTTGGAAGGTCATCTGGAAGGACGTCTGGTCTAATTAGCTTTTACTATTATAGATGTTTTTTACCAAAAAGAAAAGGAAATAAATGAAGTGATGGAAGTGTTAACAACTTGATGAGGGTATCCTTTCACAGTATATACATATATCAAATAACTTTGGTGTATGCTTTAACTATCATACTATTTTATTTGCCAATTACACATCAATAAAGATGGAAGAAAGACCATAAAACTGTAATAATCAAGACAGTGTGGTATTGGCAAAAGATCAAATAGATCAATGGAACAGAAGTAGAGTCCAGAAATAGACCTCAATAGGTATAATCAACTCATCTTGGACAAAGAAGCAAAGGCAACACAATGGAGCAAAGATAATCTCAACAAATGGTGCTGGAACAACTAGACAACCACATGCAAAAAATGAATCTGGATACAGATCAAACACCTTTCATAAAAATTAACTCAAAATGGATCACAGATGTAGATGTAAAATAACTATAAAACTCCTAAAAGTAATGAAAGACAAACCTGAGATGACTTTGGGTATGGTGATGCCTTTTTAGATATATCACCAAGGACATAATACATGAAAAACCTTATTAATAAGCTGGACATCATTAAAATTAAAAACTTCTGCTCTGTGAAAGACAATATCAAAAGAACCAGAAGACATCCCTGGCCTTCGTGTGGCTCTGTGGTTAGAGCATTGGCCTGAGGAACCAAGGGTCTCAGGTTTGATTCCCAGTCAAGGGTATGTACCTGGGTTGTAGGTTCATCCCAGGCCCTCGTCAGAGCGCATGGAGGAGGCAACCAATCGATGTGTCTCTCTCACAACAATGCTTCTCTCTCATTCCCTCCCTCTCTCCTTCCCTTTCCCCCTCCCTCCACCCCTTCCACTTTCTAAAAATCTATGGAAAATATCCTTGGGTAAGGATTAACAAAACAAAACAAAAAGAATGATAAGTCAAACAACAGAGAGAAGACAAACCACAGACTAGGAGAAAATATTTATAAAAGACACATTTGATAAAGGTCTGTTACCCAAACTATACAAATAACAATAGGAAAACAAACAACTCGATTTAAAAAATGAGCCAAAAGCCTTAAGCAACACCTCACCAAAGAAGATATACAAATGGAAAATAAGCATATGAAAAGAAGTTCCACATCACTGCCATCCGGGAAGTATAAGTTAAAACAATGACACACACCTGTTAGAATAGCCAAAAATCTGGAACACCAGAGAGCATGTGCAGTAAGGAACCCTTGCTGGTGGGAATGCAAAATGGTACAGCCACATTGGAAAACAGTGGCAGTTTCTTACAATACTAAATACCACAATATTCTTACCATACAATCTAGCAATCACATCCCTTGGCATTTACCCAAAGGAGTTGAAAACTTGTGTCCATATAAAAACCTGCACAGGGCTGTTCATAGAAGCTTTATTCATACTTGGTAAAACTTGGAATCAACCAAGATGTCCCTTCTGGTGAATAAACAAACTGTGGTGCACACAGACAATGAAGTATTATTCAGCACTAAAAATAAATCAGTATCAAGCCATGAAAAGACACGGAGGAACCTTAAATGCATCTTACCAAGTGGGAGAAGCCAATCTGAAAAGGTTACGTACTGTATGATTCCAACTATATGACATTCTGGAAAGGGCAAAACTATAAAGACAATAAAAAGATCAGCAGTTGGTGAGGTGGGGGTGGAGTTAAAGAGTGAGAACACAGAGGATTTTTAGGGCAGTGCAATTACTGTGTATAATATTATAGTGATGGGTATCTACACTAATAAAAGAGAAACATGCTAATTGACCATACCTTCGTGACGCCCACCAGCCAATCAGGGGTGGGTATGCAAATTAACCCAACAAAGATGCAGAGCTAATTTGCATACACAGGCGCCTCAAGTGGCTGGGGGCGGGGCGGGACGCTTGCATCATCGCCATGGCGACAACGCAAGGGTTCTGCACCACCCCAGCCGCTCCTGGCCTCTGGGCAGCGTGGGAAGGCAGAAAGGCGACTCCAGGCTGGAGCAAAAAGGTGGCTCCGGCCAGAGCGAAGGTGGTGCTGGCAGCCAGGGGAAGGAAGGCCCATTCTTGCATGAATCTTCATGCATTGGGCCTCTAGTATGTAATAATACATTTGTCTAAATGCATGGAGTGTACAACACCAACAGTGAATCCTTAGGTGAACTATGGGTGGTTATGATGGATCAATGTAGGTTCATCCTTGGCAAAAAAAAAAAAAAGTACTATTCTGTTGAGTGGTGTTGATAATTGGGAAGGTTATACATGTGTGGAAGCAAGGTGTATATAGGAAATCTCTGTACCTTCCTCTCAATTTACCATAAATCTAAAATTCTTCTTTATAAAAGTCTCTAATAAACATTTTTCATGCCATCAAGTTCACAAAATTCTATTCTCTTGGGTGGAATTGCTAGGTCACATGGTAATTCTATGTTTATTGTTTTGAGGAACTACTTGTTTTTCAAAGCAGGTGCTCCACTTATTCCCACCAGATGTGTATAAGAATTCCAATTTCTCCACATTCTCCCCAAATCTTGTTATTATCTGTCTTTTTTATTATAGCCATTCTAGTAGGTAAAGTGGTATCTTACTGTGATTTTGATTTGCATCTTCCTGATTACTAATGATGTTGAGCTTCTTTTCATATGCTTATTGGTCATTTGCATATCTCCATTGGAGAAATGGTTATTTAATCCTTTATCCATTTTTGAAGTTGGATTATTTGCCTTTTTATATTTGGATTATTAGAGTTCACATATACTTCTGGTACTAGAACCATATCAAATACAAATTTGCAAATATATTCTCCCATGCTGTACTTTGTTTTTCACTTTCTGGATAGTATCCTTTGATGTCCAACAGGTGTTTTTTATTTTGATGAAGTCCAAACCTGTCTATTTTTTTCTTTGGTTGCTTGTGCTTTTGTTGTCATATTATAAGAAACTGTTCCTCAATTCAAGGTCATGAAGATTTGCACGTGTTTCATTCTAAGAGGTTCATAGTTTTAGCTCTTACATTTAGATCTTTGATCCATTTTGAGTTAATATTTTATATATGGTCTGAGGTAGGAGTCCAAATTTATTCTTTATCAGCTTTTAAAACTAAGAAATAGATTTCTCCTTACTTTCACTGAGTAGTGGAGGAGAAAGGCTAGCAAATTCAAAATAAAAGATGAATTTATGAATGAGAAGAAACCACCTGGTTTCTCTGTGGAGTCTGAAATTACCTTCAAAAATTGTAAAAATCCAGTGTTTTGAGCACTGGGGTGGACTCTGGGCTCTGTACTTTTTAAATGACTAGCCAAGTCAAAGGAAGGCTTCATATATTAAGAGATACCTCCTGAAACCCAACAAAATCAGATTTAAAAGTTACTAGATACCAATAATATAATCTGTACTTTGTTAGCCCCTAAAGTATAGTAAAATATACACAAGACCTGGTCCCTCACTGTAAGGACCAATCTACTAATGAGGGAAATAAAGCTGGTTTCCTAGGAAGCAGTTCAGTCTCAAAGAGTAAAGTATTCCAATTACACAAGCCTTTAAAAAAAAAGGTCCCATTTCTTTTGGGAAGCATATCTTACATGCTGATGCCAATAGGGCTAATGAAATATTCAAACAGGGGCACAAGCTTCCTGTGACACTAGGTTTGATTTTACAGCGATGTTAATGACCATTCTGGCAACTCCCTTTATGTGTGTTATGCAATGGGCAACTACCTCACCAAATTAACAGAAACTTCCTGGCTTCAAAGACACAGCTAGAAGATAGTCTCTGAATTGAGAATGATGACAAGAAGATGTCAAAACGGTCTATGCATCTTCAATTACCTTTAAAATACACATTTCCTCAGGGAATTATTCAAGGCTTAAATGGATTAGAAGTCTCCGTTTTAACTGCTGCCTAGGTCTTTAATTTTTAATAGTTTAGTGATTGCCTTTTATTGGGTCCTCCCAATAATACGAAAGTGGAGAAAAGCAAAATGTGGTCAAAACGATATTTAGAATGATGTGGGCAATAAGGAGAAAATATGCAAAATCAGTATATCCATTATTCTCAAGGGAACAAACATTTCACTAAGACCTGCTCTAAGCCAGGCTCTGCAATCAGAATTCAACTGCTACCTTCAGAGAGTCGATGGCCTAGCTTCATAAGAATCCACTTTAGAATGTCAGAAAAATTTTGGAAGTTGTCTTATTTAGGGGGAAAACACAAACAGATATTAATACAAAACAGCAGGACATGAAGCTTTAAAAACAAAAATCCCAGCTGGTAACACTAAGATAACTTCCTGAAACTCAGCTCACGGTTCTCCTAGAAGATTCACCTTGGGATCAATCTAATCTCAGAAGGTGTCACATGTGGCTGACATGGAAGCGCCATCTCATGGAGAGATGGGAACACCATTTATTGACCATCTATTATGAGCCAAGCATGTAATGTTAATCCCATTTACCCCAGACACATAAATTTGGTGAAACCAAGGAAGTGGTGGAGCCTAGGTGAGGTCTACATAAATTTTAATCCACCACCAAAGTATCAGATATAAAATATGGAAAATTGAGAGTCATGCCACCAAATAGGTAAGTACTTAGGAATCTCTGGGGAAGCCTTGCAGGTTAACAGGTAGGGAATTCCTGCAGTGAAACAAGGTGCAGTGGAATACGATTATTTCATGGATGATTACCATAAGGCCATATGGATTCCCGATTCTATAAGTAATAAGCACCCCTGTTCTAGTGTTTGGTCTTATGAGCAGACTGGCCCACCAAGAAGGGTCTTTCACTTAAAAATCCCTCTTAAGAGCTCTCCCTGAAATAATAGACCCTTCAATCAGTTAACATGTCTACCTAACTACTTAACTAATTGTCTACTTAACTACACTGAACAAGGCTTTATGGAAGGGAGATCAATATGCCATTTACACTAGCTATAGAACTTTCTCTCCCCATACTTGGTACACAGGGATATCCAATCCTTCTTCTAATCGTAGGTCTCATTTACAAGGTACAATTATGAAGGCTTTACTTACTATCTAGACCTTCTTTTGAAAAATGTTGTTTTCTACTATAATCCATACATACTCAGAACAATTCCACTTAATTCAACAAATACTTATTGAAGGTCTATTGTATACAATGCTTTAAGTATTACTATTATTTCAACTTTTGCTCTTGTTTCAAAGGCATTGTCTAATTGGGATTTTGTCTATTCAAGGCACTCCAGGATGCCTAGGCAGTAAATCCTGAGTATGTTGCTTTAAAAGGCCAAGGAAGCCTCAGTGGGTATATGACTAGTTTCCAAACTACAATCATTTTGCTCTTACACCAGAATTATACAGTAAGTTATTAATAAAAGAGAAAGAAAACCACAGTTCTCATCTTGTTACAAAGACTAAGTAACTAAACATGAGATTTAAATAGAGCAATGACTGTCAATAAACATTAAATTTCTCAGGGTAAAGAGCCTTAGTATGGTAATACAATTATGAAATTCTGATTTCTATTATCAGGGATGCACAAAAGGAGATTGTTCGCTTGTCATGTTCATAGTCTATGTGTGATTTCACCCTTTTTGTAATTTTCTCTGTTAAAAATTAAAGTCATAGCACGATTAGAATCACAATGGATTAAGTTCCAATGCAAAGTACTTCAAAACTCCACATAACATAAGGTATGGCAAACAACCCAACCCCTATCTGAAAAGAATTCAGAAGGGAAAACTAACAAGCAGGAAATTGCCTAATAAAAATCATTCATTCTGGAAGTTTTAACAAGATGCTTTCTTAAAGAACAAAAACTTTGGAAAGAAAATTAGTGTACAAAGAGAAAAAAAAAATGGCAGCAGAACAGACAGACGTGTCCCGAGTCTTGTCCTGGAGCAGATACAAAGAACAGCTGAGAGTCACATGGGGAATGTTTGTTGGTGAGTTGAGGGACAGCTATAATCCAGGAGACTGTGGGGGGACTGCTGGACAAGTCTCCCCTGACCTGGCAGCCCCCACTGCTGCTGGGTTCACTCCTTGAACAAGTGGCTCGGATGCGGAGACTGCGCCATCTTGAAGGGGAAAGTGGAAGTTATTGGAAGCCTGAAAATTAGCAACTACAGCACCCACTGAACAGCTGCGAACCCCAGAACACCGGTCCCCTATTGGTACAAACACGCGGATTCAGAGGAGCGCTACACTCAACCACGGAAAGATCGGATTTCGTCTGGGATAAGGAGAGAGAGAACTACATAACCAGACACTCAGAGAAGAGAGAACATGGGGAGACAAAGAAACAGCCCGCATATGAAAGAAAAGCAGGCATCACCAGAAAAGGAAGTAAACGAAATGGAGGCAAGCAACCTGCCAGAGAAATAATTCAGAGAAATGGTCATAAGGTGGCTGAAAAGAATGGAAGACAAATTCGACAATATGTGTAAGAACCAAGAGGAAATGAAGAACCAAGAAGAAATGAAAAATGACATTGCTGCTGTAAAGAACTCAATAGAAAGCATCAAGAGTAGACTAGAAGAAGAAGAGGACCGCATCAGTGACCTAGAAGACAAGGTAGGAAAAAATACCCAAGTAGAGCAACTTCTAGAAAAAAAAATTAAAAAGCAGGAGGAGAGCCTAAGGGAACTTTGGGACAACACAAAACAAAACAACATCCACATAATAGGGCTTCCAGAAGGAAAGGAAACTGAAAAAGGAATAGAAAACCCGTTTGAAGAAATAATGACAGAAAACTTCCCTGATATAGGGAAGAAAAAACCCACACAAATCCAAGAAGCTGACAGAGTCCCAAGCAAATGAATCCCAAAAGACCGACACCAAGGCACATTATAATTAAATTGGCAAACACCAACGATAAAGTAAGAATCTTAAAAGCGGCCAGAGAGAGACAGAAAGTTACTTACAAAGGAAACCCCATCAGACTAGCAACTGATTTCTCAACAGAAACTCATCAGCCAGAAGGGAATGGAAAGAAATATACAAAGTCATGCAAAGGAAGAGTCTGAATCCAAGAATACAGTACCCAGCAAGGCTATCAATCAAAACTGAAGGTGAAATCAGGAGCTTCACAGACAAAAAAGGACTAAGGGAATTTATTACCACTAAACAAGCAATGCAAGAAATGCTAAAGGGTCTGCTGTAAAAAAAAAAAAAAAAAAAAAAAAAAAAAAAAAAAAAAAAAAAAGACATAGGAAGCGAAGAAGGAACACAGGGGTAAAGAAGAAAAATGGTGACAAATAAGCACTTATCAATATAACTTTAAATGTAAATGGATTAAATACCCCAATCAAAAGACATAGGGTAACAGATTGGATAAGAAAACACGACCCATATATTTGATGCCTACAAGAAACCCACCTCAGAACAAAAGATGCACACAGACTGAGGATGAAGGGATGGAAAGAGGTTTTTCAGGCAAATGGAAATGAAAAAAAAAGCTGGGGTAGCAATACTTATATCTGACAAATTAGATCTCAAAGTGAAGAACATAACACGAGATAAGGAAGGCCACTTCATAATACTAAAGGGAGCAACCCAACAAGAAGAAATATCTCTGGTAAACATATATGCACCTAATACAGGAGCACCCAAATATATATATAAAAAAAAAAAAACTCCTGGAGGATATCAAGGGAGAGACTGACAGCAATACAATCATAGTTGGAGACTTTAATACCCCACTATCACCATTGGACAAATCCTCTAAACAAACAAACAAAAAAAATCAGCAAAGAAACATCAATCCTAAATGACTCACTAGACCAGATGGAATTAATTGATATCTTCAGAACATTTCACCCCAAAGCCACAGAATATACATTCTTCTCAAGTGCACATGGGTCATTTTCAAAAATAGACCATATGTTGAGTCATAGGCAAAGTCTCTTCAAGTTCAAGAGCATAGAAATCATATCAAGCATCTTCTCAGAACACAGTGGCATAAAACTGGAAATCAACTACAATAAAAACAATCCAAAAAAATCAAACACATGGAGACTAAACAGCATGCTATTAAACAATGACTGGGTTACCAGAGAGATGAAGGAAGAAATAAAAAACATCATGGCAACAAATGACAATGAAAACACAACAATCCAAAATCTACAGGACACGGCGAAAACCGTCTTGAGAGAGAAGTTCATAGCTCTACAAGCCTACTGCAAAAAACAAGAAACAATGGTAACAAATTACCTAACCCCACAACTCAAAGAGTTAGAAAGAGAGCAACAAGAAAAGCCCAGTGTAAGCAGAAGGAAGGAAATAATAAAGATCAGAGTGGAGATAAACGACATTGAGACCAAAAAAACAATACAAAAGATCAACAAAACCAAGAGCTGGTTCTTTGAAAGGATAAACAAGATTGATGAACCTATAGCCACGCTCACCAAGAAGCAAAGAGAGAGGACCCAAACAAACAAAATCAGAAATGAAAGAGGAGAAATAACAGCAGACCCCACTGAAATACAAAGGATTGTTAAAAAATACTATAAACAACTCTATTCCAACAAACTGGACAACCTGGAGGAAATGGACATATTCCTAGAAAAATATAACCTTCCAAAACTCAATCAGGAAGAATCTAAACATCTCAATAGGCCAATAACTATGGAAGAAATGGAAGCAGTCATCAAAAACCTTCCAGCAAACAAAAGCCCGGGGCCAGACGGCTTCACAGGGAAGTTTTACCAAACATTAAAGGAAGAACTAAAACATATCCTCCTCAGACTATTCCAAAAAAATTCAAGAGGAAGGAACACTTCCAAGCTCCTTCTATGAAGCCAGCATCACTGTAATACCAAAACCAGATAAAGACAACACAGTGAAAGAGAATTACTGGCCAATATCCCTCATGAACACAGATGCCAAAATCCTCAACAAAATTCTAACAAATCAGATCCAGCAGTATATCAGAAAGATCATACACCATGACCAAGTAGGATTTATCCCAGGAATGTAAGGATGGTACAATATCCGCAAAGCAATAAACGTGATACATCACATAAACAAATTGAGAGATAAAAATCACATAGTCATATCAACTGATGCAGAAAAAGCATTTGACAAAATACAACACCCTTTCTTGATAAAAACTCTCAACAAGGTGGGAATAGAAGGATCATACCTCAACATAATAAAAGCTATATATGATAAACCCACAGCTAACATCATACTCAATGGGCAAAAACTAAAACCATTTCCCCTAAGAACAGGAACAAGACAGGGATGCTCACTCTCACCACTACTGTTCGACATAGTACTGGAAGTATTAGGCATTGCAATTAGACAAGAAGAAGAAATAAAAGGCATCCAAATTGGAAAAGAAGAAGTAAAGCTGTCCTTATTTGCAGATGACAAGATATTGTACATAAATAAACCCGAAAGACTCCATCAAAAAACTAATAGACTTAATAAATGAATTCGGCAATGTAGCAGGATACAAAATTAATGCCAAGAAATCTATGGCATTTCTATACACCAATAGTGAACTTACAGAAAGAGAGACTAAAAAAGCAATCCCATTTACCATCACACCAAAAAAAATTAAGATACCTAGGAATAAACTTAACTAAGGAGGTAAAAGACCTATATGCGGAAAAATACAGGACACTGAAAAAAGAGATAGAGGAAGATGTAAACAGATGGAAGAACATATCGTGTTCATGGATTGGTAGAATCAACATCATTAAAATGCCCATATTACCCAAAGCAATCTATAGATTCAATGCACTCCCCATTAAAATACCAACGGTATATTTCACAGACCTAGAAAGAATGCTCCAAAAATTCATCTGGAATAAAAAAAGACCCCGAATAGCTACAGCAATCCTGAGAAAGAAGAACAAAGTAGGCGGGATCTCAATACCAGATTTCAAGCTGTACTACAAAGCCACTGTTCTCAAAACTGCCTGGTACTGGCACAAGAACAGACATATAGACCAATGGAATAGAATAGAGAACCCAGATAACGACCCAAACCACTATGCTCAATTAATATGTGACAAAGGAGGCATGAATATACAATGGAGTCAAGACAGTCTCTTCAACAAATGGTGTTGGGAAAATTGGACAGATACATGCAAAAAAATAAAACTAGACCACCAACTTATAACATACACAAAAATAAACTCAAAATGGATACAGGACTTAAACATAAGACACGAAACCATAAAAATACTAGAGGAATCCACAGGCAGAGAAATCTCAGACATATGCCGAAGCAATTTCTTCACTGATAATGCTCCTAAGGCAATGGAAGCTAAAGAGAAAATAAACAAATGGGACTACATCAAAATAAAAACTTTTGCACAGCAAAAGAAACCATCAACAAAACAACAAGAAAGCCCACTGTATGGGAGAACATATTTGCAAATGTTATCACTGATAAAGGTTTAATCTCCAACATCTACAGGGAACTTATACAACTTAATAAAAGAAAGATAAAGGATCCAATAAAAAAATGGACAACGGACCTAAATAGAATCTTTTCGAAAGAAGACAGAAGGAAGGCCAAGAGACATATGAAAACATGCTCAAAATCACTATTCATCCGAGAGATGCAAATCAAAACGACAACGCGGTACCATCTCACACCTGTCAGAATGGCAACCATCAACAAATCGACAAATGACAAGTGCTGGCGAGGATGTGCAGAAAAAGGAACCCTCGTGCACTGCTGGTGGCAATGCAGACTGGTGCAGCCACTGTGGAGAACAGTATGGAGTTTCCTCCAAAAAACTAAAAATGGAGCTCCCATTTGACCCAGCAATCCCACTTCTAGGATTATATCCCAATAAACTAGAAACACCAATCAGAAAGGACATATGCCACCCCTATATTCATAATAGCACAATTCACCATAGCTAAGATTTGCAAACAGCCTAAATGCCCATCAGCAGATTAGAAAACTATGGTACATCTACACAATGGAATACTATGCTGCTATAAAAAAGAAGGAATTCTTACCATTTGCAACAAGATGGATGGAGAGCATTATGTTAAGTGAAATAAGCCAGGCAATGAAAGAAAAATATCACATGATCTCATTCATTTATGGAAAATAAAGAACATTATAACCTGATTTATAAAAAGATAGATACAGAGGCAGTAAAGCAACGAACAGACTGTCAAATTGCAGCAGGAAGGCCGGGGAGTGTTGGGGATGGAGGGAAATAGATCAACCAAAGCACTTGTATGCATGCATATAAGCACAACCAATTGACACAAGACACTGGGGGGATGGGATGAGGGCATGCGACAGGGCGTAGGGGAGGCTAGGAGAAGGTCAATGGGGAAAAACGGAGATATATGTACTAATATATGTAACATTTTAAACAATAAAAAAATAATTAAGGAAAAGAAAATTAGTGTATGACAATGATAATGTATCAGCATTATAACCGATTTTTAAAAATCAAATAAATAGAGGTAATCTGGAAAAGCTAAGAGAGAAAACTCTTGGCATGCATTCAGCTCTTCTGTTTTTAAAATAATGTCTGACACACAGCAGTTCAATTTCAACATTAGCCTCTAAAAAGTCCAAATCAATGTTTTACAACAATACGATTCTCTATATAGCAAACCTCTTTGCTTACCTCAGGAATAACTGCAACTATTAAATAATGCTTTCTATGAATACAAGGTAAATGCAGAATTAAAGACATTGTTTACCTAATCCCCTCCTTGGCTAGCTCTCAAAATTCACCAACTTCCTTCCCATCAGGAGGGACAGACAGACAGAAATGGCATACCTATAAATTTTCCTCATGATAAAAGCAACTGAGATATTAGGGGTACAACTCCACCCTAGCCAAAGGCAGAGTGATATAGAAAATTTAACACCATCCTCCCTGAACATCCAAGAGGATGGATGTTTCCCTTAAGAATTCTCTTAAGAAACAAAATGGTCTACCTACTAGAACTACATTAGCCTTCGGCGATAATGACATTTTAAAAGGCATGTGTAATAAAGGTGTGCTAGCATGCGCAATCATAAAGCAAGATGTTTCTTGCTACTTTTACCACCAGCACTTACCTCAGTCCTTCCTTCCAACCCTCAAAATAAGCCCACAATCCTATTTTTGTAGGGCAGAGTTTAAAATACTTATGTTAATACTAGAGGCCCGATGCCCGAAATTCGTGCAAGGGGTTCGGCCTTCGCAGACGCAGAGGCTTGCCTGGGCCCTCATGGCCCCAGCTTGGTTTGGAAAGTAGTCTGAAAAGACGCCCCGAAGTTCGTTCGGCTGTCTGGTCTAATTAGCATATTACGCTTCTATTATTATAGATAACTGAATATCTGCCAAGAGGGAAAAACATCATCCTTATGTGAAAATAGGTGCCACACTCCTCAAGCTTTCTCTCCTCTATGTCCATCATCCAGTATCAAACACATCTTTAGTTTCATCTATATGTCAACATGACACCCGATCCAAATAAAACTTTCATTTGTCATTCCCCACGTAGGAATCCATGGGACTCTACAGCTGTACTGTCCTTGGACAAGGCTTTTGTCACCTGAGTCTCACTTTCCTCCCGTGTGAAATAAGTGGTGAGGCCCGGGTGACCCCAGACAGCGTCCAATGCCATATGCCTGGGCACATCTCCTTGTTGTTGGCTTGCTCATAGCGGGGAGAAAACTAACTTCAGTCTCAGCTTCTTGAGTTCAGTTGTCCCGAGGGATTCAAGATATTAGCATTAGGGAAGAAAGTAATAAAGGGTAGTAGTGAGCATGTTAATTTATTTCTCACATTCCAGTCAATAGTTCTTCGGTCTGCCTGAGCTTTTGGTTGCAAACTTCCAGGGGACAAGAGACCCACCTTGGCAGATGTCAGTAATCTGTTTGTGTTATTATTCCAGCAAAATGGTGTTTTGATGGTTGTGTTTTTTTGTTTTGTTTGGCTTGTTCAAATGAGCAAAAAGCAACAAAAACAATCATTGTATTTTCCTCAGCCACAGAGAACATGATTCTGGCAGGTATTGGACACTACTATTGTTCTGAAAAATTATTCAAGTGTCAATCATTTTGAAAGCCTCAAATGTATGACCAGCTCCTATTAAAATGTCTTTATGTACTTACATGTGCTAATTAGTGCCTTATATGTACTCTTTATGTGCTATCGTCTAAATACTTGCAAACCATTAGAATAACTGGTTTGAAGTCAAAGGCTGTGGGAAGAAACATGCTCTCAAACTCACCCTCCTGCAAGTGGGAGAATGTGAATCTGCCCCACCGTTCAGGACAGAATGCAGATGGATTTCACAAGGAACTCGGATCTACCCTCCCCACAGCCTCCGTGTCCCATGTCTCCGTCTACTGCACAGGCACACAGGAGCAGCCTGCAATCCTTTCTCCAGCATCCCTTCCCATCTGCCCGCTCACATCTCTGTAGCCTCCAGCAAAATTACATCACAAGAGTGCAGTCTGACAGCCTGGCTAGAAACACGACCGAGCAAATCGGCTGGATTTGAAAGAGAATCTTATGCTTTAAAAAGACAGGTGGCACCCTTCATAATTCCTCCCTGCCCATCAGCTTCAGCCCATACTCCCTCCAACAACCCTGGCGTGGCGCCTCCCCTCCCCCCCCCCCCACCTTCTCACACATGCAGTGGGAGTTCCCACCCTCTCCCAGTCCTTGTCAGGGCACAGGAGCCTACCTGTTCCCAGCAGCTGCTGGCTTCCTCCCGACTCTCCAGCACCAATGCACTCTTAACAGAATGGATGCTGACACCTCTAAAACCAGCAAAAGGTATTTCTTCATATTCCTTGCCCTAGCCACAGCCTCTGCCCTCTTACCTTTCATTCAATTATTTGGATGAATAACTAAGACTCTGATAGTGAAAAATCCTCAGCTTACATGGCAGTCACAAAGCCTGCCCATAGCCCAGAGCAGGGGGTGCGGCCACAGGCTAGCGCTCTGAAAGGTTCCAGTTGTGATCAGGATGACTCCAACTTGGGAGAGCTCTCCTAACGGTTCATTTAGGCATGAATAACAGAAAAGTAGGTCAGGGGCCTGAGTCATAGCCTGAAGGCAGAGCTGCACCTTTGCTTGTAAAAAGCTAAGCCCCACAGTTCTGTTCTGCATGGTTTGCAAGATGTGAGCAATGACATTTGTGGATGGGTCCCGTGCACGGCCCCACTGACATGTCCACATCAGACTGGATGACCAGCACAATGACAATACACACCCTGCATCTTCCAGTTATCCCCCAAACCCAACAACCCTCCCCTCAAGCAGCCAAAAAAAGTGATCTACGATGTCACCGGTCCAAGCCGCTTTCGGGTCAGCATGCTCCCGCTGTCCCAGGCAATAGCTTCTGATTAAGATGGGCTTGCTCTCCCTTGGTTGCATTGTTAGGGCTTATCTGGTCAGTAGATGTCACCATGGGATGTTCTTAGGCTTTAAACTTACTTTAAAAAATAAATCCTCTTCTTGCTTTTACTCTTTTACCAAGTGTGTATGTACATAAGTACACACAAATACACCTGCCCCCCCCCCCAACACACACACACTTTTGACATTACCCACAGGACAGCTGAGGAATTAAATCAAACACTCTAGTGCTTTAAGACAACCTGACAAAGCAGCAGAGAAAAATTGTCAAAGCTTATCCTTTACTTCCATCTCCTTTTTCCCTCTTAATTGTGATGTTTCCTCTCCTTTCTGGCCCCATAAGAGGAAATGGCATGTTTTTCAACAGCCCACCACTTGTGGGGTTTCAGACAGTCCACAGAAGGGCAGAGGTGGCCTCCTCTATCGGTCAAGAAGCAAGGAACCTCCTGGAGGGTTAAAACAACCTATAAATCTGATAGGAAAGTAGTATAGCAAGCCATCTAAGACCAATTTAATTCTTTCAAAACTGGGAACAAATATGGAAATATGTGACAATATGCAAAGAGCACACACAGTTGCAGGTCAAGCAGTGTGAGTATTTCTGGATCGAATGAAGATGAGAGTCCAATCGGCCATTGAAAACCAGTACCAATAAATTGTTTTCTGAGTAGAATACAAAATTCACATGCAGCTCGATTATGAAACCATTTGAAGCCAGGCCCTTAAGGTACTCCCACCCCCACCCCCACTCACTGAGGTATCAGATCCCTCATTCTCCTCTGCAATGAGGTAGGAAGTGGAAATCCTAGATCTCTTCATCACACAGTTGACAGCAAGGGGGAAAGTTACAATAGTATCCCAAGCAAAGAACCAGCTAAGGGCAGATCTCCCATCAGTGGTGAACTTGATGCGCTACTCTTCAATGGAACGACAAATCAACAGATCTTCCAACAATGAGAGCGCATGTGCCCTTCCCTCATATTTTATTCTCTTGCCAGCCTTATTCTCACCCCCAAATAAAACATATGAACTCGAAAGGAAAAGCAAAAACCACAGGTTCCACGTCTAATGAAAAACTGCCCAATGAAAGTCAATTTGCTAAAAGATAAAGGATGAGAAGAAAATGTATATCCTAAATTTTTATCCACATGAGTGTTAGCAGTAACCCCAAAGATGATCATCTACAGCAAATGGTGAGCTCCGTTGGTGCTGGCATGGGTGAGCTATGATTTAAACTTAAGGTAAGATACATTTACATTCCAGAGAGGTCTAACATTTCACATATGAACCACAGAGTGAACTTACAACCATTCTCTTAGCAACACAGCCAGCTAAAGCTCATTCAGAAATTTACACTTGGTTTTTGTAAAAATGGAACCATCACTAGATCACTGGGTGAGCTGTATAAGAGACTAATGTTTGCTTTGCAAGCTATGATACTGTCTATACAAACAAAACAAATTATTTTCTATATGTATTCAAACCACCAGCCTTCTTCATGCTTACACATAGAAAACCAATCTTGAAAATAATTCTAAAGGGCTATTCTATGTACCTCCACTCACCTGGTTTGGGATATCCTGTTCCAAAGAGTTTTGTTTCCTTTGCCATAGTCATGTTTAATTCTTTTCTGCTGCAGCATAGGTTTACCAGCTGAGGGCTTAGTTAAAATCTCCACTGCCCAATCAAACAGCCACTCCACATGGATATTAAGTAAAGCAAATCCACTTAGTGACTGCGCCATGAGGAGGGCAGGCCATATTGATCATCCTGATTAGCCCTGTCAGCTGGAGGAAGAAAGACTGGCTGGCGCTCAGAGCCCGCTGTGCAGGGCACACAGACAGAGACAATGGGCAACATCGACATCCTCTGAGCAATTGGTTTGGGCAGTGATGGATGCTCTGTGGACAGCTTATGGGGTTATTAAGGATGCAGAACTAGCTCAAGAGAAACCCAAACTCCATCTCCTTTTATTAAGATAAAGTTGGATTGTTCGTGATACAGTGCAGGACTAAGGAGGCTTTTGTCTCTCATCATCATTGACACAGGCCAAAAATAACCAATTCATATATTAAATAAGAAAAAACCACTCAGTGAGTATCTGTGTAAGATGAAGATTACAAACACAACTTGTCTGCATTTTAAAATAAGAGCAGGATATATGAAGTTTTCAGTAAACGAACGGTATTTCAGCCCATGCTATTTAAGCTGTATTAGTAACTACATTACTTAAGGGAAGAAAGAAGAGGCATGGCTTTCTCTACGCCCACTCTCTGCTTATCAAGGGCACCTGCTTCATAGATTAGGGGACATATCACACTCCAGTCCTCACCCTACAAATTGGATTGAATGGAGCATGGATGACAGGTATCTCCGACCACCTCACCCACCTCAGACCAGAACAATTCTTCCCAAAGTTGCAATTAAATGCCTTAAATTAGAAATCGTCAGGAAAAGAATTCTCCTATATTTATAGACACATGCATGCATGCTCATTCACTCACACCCTCCCCCATTTCTTTCTTCCGTGCCCTCAAAGAAGTCCCTCCTAATTACTTACTGGTATAACCTAGAGTGAACTGCTTTAATGTTCTCATACTCACTTTCCAAATTAGGACTAATAATCATTTCCACATTAAGAATACCAATGCCTACAAATCATAGGAACACCCTGAAGATTACATTAAATCAATTAAGTCATGCCTGGTAGAGTTCACATTCAAAAGATGTTCTTGCCCTTCCCTCTGGTCCCCCCACACCCCAGCACTTAGGCCTATCAAACCAAGAAAAGGCCGGCTCATGTGCGATGCCTTCCGGGAAGGATGACAGAAGATGCTTTCTTCTGGACACCAGCAAGGTTTTCCTTAATGTGCTCACGTGGCATCTAACACTAGCAGAGCAGCTCTCCAGTCCCAATTGGCTTTCTGTCCTAAGGCCATCTGTGATGGGAGGCCCCCTTGGTAGCATTTGCTAGAAACTCTATGTGGAGAAATCTCCAGATTTTGCCATTCCTTCTGAGCACCTGATCATGGAAACATGAGGTTTTGTTATATTGGGCCAATCCCTCTGAGGTCAGGGAGTTCTTCACAGCAAATGAGAGGACTCCTGTTCCAAGAAGCCCAGCCCAGCACATGAGGCCGCAGTGTCCATGGCATGATTGCAGCGCCTCCACCACCACCACAGGTGAGCATGTTGCTGCTCAAGACTGAGTTTCACAGCATGAGGACCTAAGTCCTTCAACTTAAGTTCCCCTGGGGATGCCTGAAACCACAGAGAATACTACACCCCACATATACTATGCTTTTTCCTATATATACCTACTAGTGGCCCGGTGCATGAAATTTGTGCATGGCGGGGGTCGGGGGGGTCCCCTCAGCCCGGCCTGCATCCTCTCCAATCTGGGACCCCTCGGGGGATGTCCAACTGCCAGTTTAGGCCCCATCCCTGGGATCGGGCCTAAACCGGCAGTCGGACATCCCTCCCGCAATCCGGGACTGCTGGCTCCTAACTGCTCACCTGCTTGCCTGCCTGATCACCCCTAACCAGTCTGCCTGCCAGCCTTCTTGTCCCCAACTGCCCCCCCCGCCCTTGCTGGCCTGATTGCTCCCAACTGCCCCCCTTGCTGGCCTGCTTGCCCCCAACTGCCCCCCTTGCTGGACTGCTTGTCCCCAACTGCCACCCCTGCTGGCCTGCCTGCCCCCAACTGCCCCCCCTGCTGGCCTGCTTGCCCCCAAGTGCACCCCCCCCGCCAGCCTGCTCGCCCCCAACTGCCACCCCCCGCTGGCCTGCCTGCCCCCAAATGCCCCCCCCCCAAGCCTGCTCGCCCCCAACTTCCCCCCTTGCTGGCCTGCTTGTCCCCAACTGCTCCCCCTGCCAGTCTGTGGTTGACTGGGGTAACTGAAACCACATAAAAGCAAAGCCATGGATAAGGGGGAATTACGGTATAGGGTTGGGGCTACACAGGGAAGTTGAATCAATGTTACCAAGATACGGCAATTTTATCATTATTGACCTTTAAAAAGAGTTTAAAAAGAGTCATTAGGGAGACTGTTTCCCCTGCGTTCCGTAACTGTGTATCAAATGTCCTTTCTCCTCATCCTAACAATCGTAATGGAGCAGCACACTGTGACCAAATGCCGCATGCCCACGGAACACTCAAAAGGACGCTGTTGCCCAGCACTACCCTGTAGCCTTCGCTGGGGTTTCAGCTTGTTTGCTGACACGCTAACCTGAGTCCGTGAGTACTGACAATATGAGCAAATAAATACTTAAGAGACACAATCGATTCCTTAAGTCCCAAGGTGCTACACGAAGCAGGTTTAAGGAATCGGAAAATTCACTTTGATGAAACAACACAGCCAACAAGCATCCAGCCCTACAGACCACTCCCAGGAGGTTAAGATGAAAAAGACCATAAAAGCACCTTCAAGTGGTACAGGATTCTGGTAAATTGTCTCTTATAATATATTGACCAAATTAAAACGGAAGGTGCACCAGACACAGGAGTCTCTTGCCTGCGGAACATTTTACTGCATTGATTATAAACGCTGTAGTTTAAAACTTGGCTAAACTCAGAGCCCCTTCATACGGAAGGTCAGTAAGAGGCTGACCTTCAACCTCTGCCCTTTTATATTGGTTGCTATATTAGTTCCCTAGAGCTGCCATAAAGAACTACCATATAGTGAGCGCCTTAGAACAATAGAAAACTATTCTCCCACAGCTATAGAGGCCAGAAGTCTGGAATCAAGAGCTGCTGCTGGGTCACGCTCCCCACAAAGACTAGAAGGGAGAATCTCCCCTCGTCTCTCTGAGCTTTCTGGGGGCTCTGACTTCACACGGTTTTCTCGTCGGTGTGCCTCTGTGTGCTCTCCTCTTCTTATAAGGACACCAGGCATCGGGTTAATCTAGTATGATCTCATCTCCATCCTTAAGTAATTTCATCTGCAAAGACTACTTCCAAATAAAGTCATATTCTGTGGTTTCAGGTGAACATGAATCTGGAGGGGACACAAGTCAACCCACTACAGTTATTAATGAAGAGTCCAGTTTAACTCTTTGGCAAGAATTACTTTGAAATAAAAATACTTGCTACAGAAACAGGAATCAACGGAATGTTATCTACACAGCCATCATAACAGGATCATGGGACACGGAGTGACCTCATATACAGAGATAGACTGAAGATGAGCTAAGAAAGAACAAGTCCACACCAACAGCTTCCCCACGTCTCTCTTGCTCTTCTCTAAAGCAATAGAGCTATTTTATCAGAGTCAAACATAAAAATTAAGTGACATTTTTTCAGGAAAAAGATGTAGGACTATCTCCCCCTCATACCTCCAACCCAAGAAAGACTTATACACAACACATATCAGAGTATCTAAACAAAAGGTGAATAAAGGAACAGGAGGAAACTTTCAAGTTAAATTTAAAATTAAGTGTAAGAATGTTTCCCAGGTCTTGGGTGATTTTTACTGAAGAAGTGAAATATGTATGTGAAGCATCACCTGAGAGATGAATCAGCTTGGGTAACTCAACCTCCTTCAGTGTTTCCTTTCTAAAAAGAAATGACTTTCCAACTGGAAGAATACAATCTCTATTCCTCGTCTCATCTTTAATGCTATAGCGTATGTTTCCTCTAATGAGCAGAAGGTATAAACTCCTTCCTTTACATCTTCAACACGAAAATCTTTTCCCTGCTCCATACATTTGATTTAAAAGTTCCAGAAAACCAAAATGGACAGAAACCTCAATGGGGAGCTATTCAGTGTGACAGACACGTCAAAAGGGCAGGCGGCTCAGCAGTCAGAGGCGCATAGTAGCCGGGGCTGTGGCCATGTCAGGCGGCCTCTCGGGTCCCAGTGTGACAGCCCACAGGGCTGCTCACAGAGGCATGACTGAGGGGTGAGAGTCAGCCGTGCATCCCGCTTCTGTTACAGTCACATTTCTTCTTGCCTCAAGTGTGCTAACGGTTCTTTATAGATGCGAAATCAATGATACGCGGGTACCTCTGCATACTGGATCAGGGCGGGGAAATGTCAGTGTCATTGTGCCGGGGGACAGGGCAGACTGAGAAGCCAAAACCAGGAAGTGATCACCAGAGGCGTTTGAAGGGTGGCTCCAGGGGGAGAACATGTCTAGCATGGGCTGCCTGTCACTGTGGTCAGACCCTCTGGGCTAACCCATAACACAGAGGTGACAGACGGCCTTGGCCTGGCTGGCTTCTGCCTTCTGCTCAGACTCGTTCCCGCGGCTATACAGTTTTCTCCCAGTGCAGAAAGGTGACAGGCTGAAAATAAAGCAGCTGACCACACCCCAGATAATGCCTGTGCCCTGTGGGTTATAAACTGGCAGTCCAGGCCATCTGACCTTGTGAAGTCTTGCATCCAAATCCGAACTCTGATAGGGACATTTTACAATGTCCACAACTCCTTTCCTGGGCAGTTGAAACCCCGCTGGACATGCCTACTCCATGACGCTTCCACTCTGCTGCAGCCAAGCCAGATGGCAGAGATCACACAGGCCGAAGGAGCATGCCATCTCTGCACTGCTCCTCTGAAAAAGGCATTATTATTCATCAAACATAAGAGATGAATGAAACAACCCAGACTATATGAAGAAGCAATAGCAAAAACCACCTTTTCAGTAAAGGTTGAGTGTAATGATGTTAAGAATGAAAGAGGCAAATGTTCAGGTGAGATAGGAAAGGCCCTGGAACTCACACGAGAATCCCAGTGAAATTACCCAAGAAGGTGAACACCAGGGAGCAACTTACAACATCCCTGGAAGCCTGGACTATAGCCCATCTAGAAATAGTAGCTTCAGAAGAAAATACACCGAAAATAGTAAAGAAAATGTTGCACAAAATGGGAACTTGCTCATCAGACAATTCTATATAATAAAGAGGTAATATGCAAATTAACCCTCATGCCCTCACAAGATGGCTGCCTATGACCAGGAGGGCAGGGGGCGTTAGTGAGGGATGACCAAATAACTGAATAAGCAGGCTGCATGGGGTGACCAGGCCGGCAGGGGGGTTAGTGAGGGACGACCAAATGACTGAACAGCAGGCTGCATGGGGCAACCAGGCTGGTGTGGGTATGCAGTTGGGGGCGACCCAGCCAGCAGCAGGGGCAGTTAGGGGCAATTAGGCCAATGGGGGGTGGGGGGCAGTAAGGGGTGACCAGGCCGGTGGGGGAAAAGTTAGGGGCAGCCAGGCCAGCAGGGTGGGAGGCAGTTAGGGGTGATCAGGCCGATGGGGGCGGGGGCAGTTAGGGGTGACCAGGCAGGCAGGCTGGTGAGCGAATAGGAGGCAGCGATCCAGGATTGTGAAAGGGATGTCCAGCTGCAGATTTAGGCCTGATCACCCCCGCCCCCAAGGGGTCCTGGATTAGAGAGGGTGCAGGCTGGGCTGAGGGGGCCCTCAGCCTGTGCATGAATTTTGTGCACCAGGCCGCTAGTAAAAGCAATAATAAAGCTAAAATGATTACATCCCCATGTTGGAAAGGGACAAACATATAAATGAAATAAACACAATATCTAGTACATTTTTAATGTTCGTATGGGATAAAAGTTTCATCGAAACTCCCCAGGGAAATGCAAGTATTTCAAAAAGTGGCACCCTAGCTGGTTTGACTCAGTGGATAGAGTGTTAGCCTGCAGATAGAAGGGTCCAGGTTTGGTTTCGGTACCTCAGTTGCACACTCCTCCCCGGCCCGGGCCCTGGTCGGGGTGTGTGCAGGAAGCAACCCGTGGCTGTGTTTCTCTCACATTGATCTCTCTGTCTTTCCCGCTCTCTGAAAATCAGTGGGAAAATATCCTCAGGTGAGGATTTTGTTCCTAAGTGGCACCAGACAAATTGCTCATGCGAAAAAAAATATTACGTTAGATCATGCTTAATACTAATACCACAATAAATTAAAAATTCAATTTTTAAAATAAAAGAATTGCACAGTAAGATTTATGCAATTTACTTGAGTCAGGTAGTAAAAGGTCTTTCTTAATAAAAACAATGGAAGAGCACAAGTCACAGACACATTTCATGATATAAAAAGTAAAAATATTATTAAGTCGAGTCAAAAGATAAGCAAAGAGCTTTGAAAATATATCTGTAGCATATGACAAAAGTTACTATCTACCAGAGATAAACTAGATAGAACTGAAGAAAAAAATTAATAAAATATGCTAAAACAAAATGGTTAAAGAATAGTAACACATTTATCACTAAAGAATACTAATAGCATGACAATAAAAGGTAAAAATAAAGTTAATCCTTAATAACGCCTTTAAAATACAAATCCAAACCAGATATTCTCTATCCTGTTAGTAGGGATCTAAACACTCAACATGTTGGCAAGAAACGCAGTGAAACATATACTTTCCTCCATTGGAGGTACAATTTGGGGGCAGTCAATATGGCAATATTCTTTAAGAATCTTAAATATGGGCGGTCTGCGGCCCAAGGCCCACGCGCGGCGCTATGCCTGCTGCGCACGTCGCGCGGGTGCGGGCCTTGTATCGGCGCATCTTGCTGCTGCACCGCGCGCTGCCCCCCGACCTCAAAGCCTTGGGCGACCAGTACGTGAAGGACGAGTTTAGGCGACATAAGGCGGTTGGTGCTGACGAGGCCCGGCGGTTCTTGCAGGAATGGGAGGCCTGGGAGTTCAACCGGTCGCTATGATGTGTGCTGACCACCAGGGGGTGGTGCTGGCAGCAGGTGGCAGTGGAGCTGCTGCCAGCCCCGATGACCCCCGACAAGAGTGGTCTGCGGTGGAATGGTGGAGCAGGTGAGCGGGCAGCGCCAGGCCACGGCATATGCAGCAGTGCTATGGCAACAAGCTAATGAAAACAGCCAAAATTCAACTGAAAAAGCATGTTTTGGAGCCATCCTACCTGAAGAGAAACTTAATGACTTTCGTGATGAACAAATAGGACAGTTGCAGGAGCTGATGCAAGAAGCCACTAAACCCAATAGGCAATTTAGTATTACTGAGTCAAGGAAACCAAAATGTTAGTCTGTACAATAAAGCTTAACAAAGCATTTCAAGTTCAGAACACCTTATTTTAACTGTCATTGGTTTTAAAAATTTATCGAGCTTTTAGGCTTTGAGAGTGCCTGGTGTTAATGAAATATGTATTTTTTATTTGGGAATGTTATGAATACTCTCTGCAATGTATATCTGCAACGTATAGATCAGGTCACCAGTGGGCAGAACTTTACATTACTGAGGTAAAGAGCAGCACTTGCTGGATGGGATTTGATTTTTGGACTAAATAAGGAAGAACCTGTACAAAACTGGACAAACCTGTAGAATTGTCAAAAATTTTTGGATATATAAATTTGTTTTTAATGCTGTTCTTGTTCAAGCATTAGCCTCATGGTTTTGCAGTCAACAACACTGAGGGTTGTTTGCATTTTCTATTTGATCTCTAATTTATTCTCTTGGTAAGAGACCTGCTGGAAGAAATACTAGAGGACCTTTGTAATGTCGATTCCTACAAAAGTATTGAAATTGAAGAGGCTGCTAAGTTCATCTAGTCTAACCACGTTTTTCAACCTTGCAAGATTTGATCAAGAGATGCATCTTGATTCTCAAGATTAGCGAATTTGAAACACAGTGGATTATTCCAACTAATTTTGTGTTCTGCAAATCTCGCACAGAGACATACAGAAATGCTGGGCTCAATTGGCAATTATGGACTTAAATAAATGTATTGTTACACAAAAAAAAAAAAAAAAAAAAAAAGAATCTTAAATATGGACACTCTCTTTAGATGTAACATTTCATTTCCAGGAGTCTATTGAAAGGAAATAATTAGAAATAAGTGTTTATGTTTGAGGATAAACATCACTGCTTTTTTCATGAACAGAACATGAAATAATAAACTACACATAAAAGACCAAAAAAATCCACCTAAACATTAGTGAAATTTTTTGAAAATTCTCCATTTATTAAAGAAATTTAGATGATGGTGAAAAATTCCTCACCATAAAAGCAGTACTAGGAAATTTTATAGGAAATTTCTACAAAACTTTCAGGAAATTGATTCTCCTAACTGTATACAAACTCATTCTAATAAAGAGAAGAATTTCTTACATTATTCTATGATGACAATATAATCTTATTCCAAAATCCAATTAACACATTTCACTCATGAATTCAAGTGCAAAAATCCTAAGCTAGATATTTGCAAACCAAATTCAACAGTATGTATAAAAGATTATATAGCATAAACAAGTAGGGGCCATCCCACCCAAGAAGAATGGTTTTAATAACAGAAAAATTCTTCAGTGTATTTCACCACATTAACAAATTAAAAAAGAATAACCATATCATTTTATTAAATGAAAAACATTTTTCATTTAATAAAAAATATACACTTTCTTACATTCATTATAATTTTGTATTAGTTCCAGGTGTATAGCACAGTGGCTAGACAATCACATATGTTAGAAAGTATTCCCTGATATTACTAGTACCCACCTGGCACCATGCATAGTTATTAAAATACTAGAGGCCCAGTGCACGAAATTTGTGCGTGTGTGTGATCCCTAGTCCTGGCCAGCAATCGAAGCACGAGCATCTGGCATGGTAGGGCAGGTCCCAGCTGACCTCTGGGTCCTGGGCAGCACCTGGGCCCCCAGGACCCTGTGTGCCCCCCCCGAGTCATGGTGCCCAAGTCCCCTCATGGAGATGTAGTGAGCGTGGCTAAACACTGCGGGCCCAGGGTGCAGCGTGGGCCTCTAGGCTGCCCAGCAGCACCACACAGAAGCCAGATGGGCAGTGTGCTCTCTTCTGGCTGGCCTCGCAGACCGCTCCTGCGCAAACCCATGGGGAGCTCAACCAACCCCTGTGGCTACAGCCCAGCTCACCCGGAAGACCTGGCGTCCCAGGGGTGGGTAACAGGGGGAGTAAGAGCCAACTCAACGGACACTGCATTCTCAGCACACCTCCGTCCCATCACCCCCGCCCCCAGGTAGCCAGCGAGAGGTCACAGCGTGTCACCAAAGCCTGCCATGGTCCATGCTGCCCCCTGGTGGTCAGCACACATCATAGCAAGTGGTCGAACTGGTCAAATGACTGCCCAAGGGGGCAATTTGCCTATTAGACTTTTATTATATAGGATTATTAACTATATATTCCCTATGCTGTACTTTACATCCCTGTGACTACTCTGTAACTATCAATCTGTACTTCTCAATGCCTTCACCTAAATTTTATTGTCTTTAAATTCTGGCTTTCTCACTTTATAAATGATTTATCGTTTGCTGTGTTTTGATTTCCTAAAATTTGTGCATGTACAGTAGACAGTCTCATAGCCAACTTCTTCTTAATGAACTTGACAAATTAAAAGTAACTCTTCAATGGGTGGGCTACAGTCACATTGCACGCCTGCTAGTGTTTGCTCTTAAACCTCTTCAAGCCAGTTATACTGATTATGTATTTATATACCTAAATGTGACATGGAGCAACAAAATACGAGCACAAAAAGAATTGCTGTTTGAATAAAAACTCTGTAGAATGTTTCGGTGAATTACTAAAAAAGAAAATTGCTATCAAGTGAGGTAAGGTTCAGACAATTGTCAATCAATTGGGAGGTTTTTTTAAATATAAAAAGGGTTTATACTTACTACTTCTCAAATATCTTTTAAAGTCACACTCTAGTTTAATGAAACCCAAATAGGAAATTATAGACTCCAAAGCATGGAAGTGACTCATGATGGAAAGATGTTGCAGAACTCCAATTTCACTCATTATCAGAGAAGTTTGTTAAGGACACGTATGTATTTTAAATCAATTTAAACATATGTGTTTCAGGTTAAGACATTTTATGATCCTCAGCTTCAATTGACTTTGTTGACAAACTAGTTACAAGACTAATTAAACTATTTTGATGAACTGATTTTAAGTCTGGTCATGTCAAATCGGGTGGCTTCCTCTACATTTGTTTTATAATGGAGGAGGAAATTTTTTTTAAGCAGAATGATGGTAGTGTGGTTGGGTGCAGAGAAGAAAAGGGAAAAATGTGAGAAAACTAGAAAAAAAGCTATTGAGATTTCTAAGGAGCAAAATTAAAAGTCTGTGCAAAAATTTTTAGACTATTTAGGTTCTGTGATAGCTAATTGTAAGGTCAGTACAATAATACAAATGTCTCAATTCCAAAAACAACACAAAAGAGCTAACAAAAAATTTAGCAAGTGGTCATTTAATCTAGTTGATAAACATCATGCTATATAGCAGCAAAGCTTATATAATGTGTGTGTGTGTGTGTGTCTATATATATATATATATATATATATATATATATATAGCGTGATGATATATATATATAGACACACACACACACACACACACACATATAGTAGGTCAGTTTTATAAAACACTTTTATTAAGGCTTAAGTGACAATTTCACAATATACAAATAAATTTTTATGTTATGTATATACCTTTGAAAGAGCCATGACAATCAAGATAATAAACATACCCATTGCTCTCAAAAGTTTTCCTGTATCCCTTGGTAAACCCTTCTTCTCAACTCTCTCATTCCATTTTCCTCATACAACCAATGATCTATTTTCTGTCACTACAGTTCACACGTTCTAAAATTTTCATGTGGAAAAAATCATGTAACATGTACTTCTTTTACTGGCTTTGTTCACTCAGCATAATTATTTTGAGAGTTGCCCATTTTGCTGCATATATCAATAGTTCATTTCTTTTTATTACTGAGTCATATTCCCTTGAATGGATATAGCACAATTTATTGATCCTCGTACATGTACATGGACATTAAAGTCGCTTCCAATGTGGGGCTATTATAAAGAGAGCTCATAGTAACAGGTGCATGTGTCCACTGTCCTGCCTTTGACATTCATGTACAAGTCTTCATTAGGACAAAACTTACATTTCTTGGGTAAATACTGAGGAGTAAAATGTCTGGGATATATGATAGGTGTTATGTTTATTCAAAGAGTGATGCTGGGCAATTGTTTATCTGCAAAAATTAAGTTATATCATATCTCATACTATAAACCATAATAAAATGTATATGAATTATACGTTAGATTTTAAAAATAAAAGCATGAAAAGCTGAAGAAACCACCAAAGAGGTTGTACCATTTCACATCCTACCAACGTGTGTGAGCCTAATTTGTTGCCTGTCAGCTGTTTGTAAGTTTTACAGGACACAGGACCCATTGGCTATGCAACACATACTATACACAGCTTTTGTAGTTTTGTAGGATACAGGATCCATTGGCTATGACAACACAGCTTTGCCTAATTTAAAGGAATCAGAGCATAAGTTACACATTTTCAGTAATTATGAAGGTGGATTTTTATTTCTGCCCTTTCCCTGTTGCACAGATCATAATAAAAAACAGCAAAATACATTGAAAAGAGCAACACCATACATTCATTAAGTGTTTTCCATGGGCTTGATTCTACGTAAACCATGTTGTAAATACCCTATAAAAACCCTATGAAGGTAAACACTAAAATAAAACCATTAAACCCATTTGATAGGTGAATAAACTGAGGGAAAGAGAGAAAAAATTACCAATGGTCACAGAGCAAATGAGTGGCAGACTCAGGATTTGAACAAGGAAGTCTGAGCCCCAAGCTTTAGCTTTTAACTGTTACCTGTTCCCCTGTACCACCTACACATACTTGAGTTCTGGTTACGTCGCTTACAAAGCTATGAATGATCCCTAACATTTCTTTCCAGTTCTACCTTAGACAACTGATGTCATATCTTTAGGAAAGAGATTATGTAATAACCCTGGAATATCATTTTGCACTAATATGTTAGAGCAAATGCTGAATCCGTACAATACAGGCAATCCCTCTTGTCTGCAGTGTTGCTTTCCATGGTTTCAGTTACCTGCAGTCAACTGAGACCTGAAAAAATTATATGGAAAATGTCAGAAATGAATAATTTGTAAGTTTTAAATTTCACTGTTCTGAGCAGTGTGATGAAATTTCACACCTTCTGGCTCCATCCTGTCCTAGACATCCCTTTGTCCAGTGTATCCACATTGTATATGCTATCTGCCCATTAGTCACTTAGTAGCCATCATGGTATCAGATAGGTTATGAGAAAGATAGACACCACATTCATGGATCTTTTAGTACAGAATTATATGGTTACTAGAGGCCCGGTGCACAGCATTCGTGCACGGGGGGTGGAGGAGGTGGAGGAGAGGGGGTCCCTCAGCCCGGCCTGCACCCTCTCACAGTGATGTCCATCTGCCGCCGGCTTAGGCCTGCTCCCTGCAGGCAGACATTCCCCAAGAGTTCCTTAGCGCTGCTGCGAAGGCGGGAGAGGCTCCTGCCACCGCCACTGCGCTCTCCAGCTGTGAGCCTGGCTTCTGGCTGAGCAGCGCTCCCCCTATGGGAGCACACTGACCACCAGGGGCAGCTCCTGCGTTGAGCATCTGGCCCCTGGTGGTCAGTGTGCATCATTAAGAACCAGTTGTTCCATCATTCGGTCAATTTGCATATTAGGGTATTATTATATAAGCTAATTCTTATATTATTATTGTTCATCTCTTAATGTGTCTAATTTATAAATAAAACTTTATCATGCATGTGTGTGTGTGTGTGTGTGTGTGTGTGTGTGTGTGTGTGTGTGTATGAAAAAACATAGTATATATAGGGTTTGATACTATCTGTGGCTTCAGGCATTCATCCACTCAGGGTCTTGGAATTTATTCCCAATGGATTAGTGGGGACGACTATGCCAACATTTCTACATAATACAAAATCATCACAGAAATGACAGAATGGATATTGATTAAACCAATCCAATGGATGTCACCTATTAAGTACAAAAGTCAGGTGTTTGTTTTTTTGTGTTTTTTTAAATATATTTTTATTGATTTCAGAGAGGAAGGGAGAGGGAGAGAGAGATGGAAATATCAATGATGAGAGAGAACCACTGATAGGCTACTTCCTGCACGTCACCCACCAGGGATCGAGCCCGCAACCCAGGCATTTGCCCCTGACCAGAATCGAACCCGGGACCTTCAGTCTGCAGGCCAATGCCCCATCCACTAAGCCAAACCAGCCAGGGTGGGTGTTTATTTTTTAAATATATTTTTATTGATTTCAGGGAGGAAGGGAGAGGGAGAGAGAAAGAGAGAAACATGGATGATGAGAGAGAATCATTGATCGGCTGCCTTCTGCATGCCCCCTCCTGGGGATCAAGCCTGCAACCCAGGCATGTGCCCTGACCAGGAGTCGAACCGTGACCTCCTGGTTCCTAAGTCTATGCTCAACCACTGAGCCACCACAGCTGGGCCAAAAGTCAGTTTTAAACAGTGAGAAGGCATTTCAAAGAACATGGCTTACTTAACAAAGTGTTTTCCTGGTGGAAGCGGGTGAGGGAAGGCTGTTTCAAAAGCAGGCAGACTCATTATCCACTGTATCCCATGCCGCTGACATGTTACAAAACCCAATCCAGTTACTAAAAGGCATTACCATAAAGATGCCTGGCTGGTATATAACCAGGTCAGCAGTGGGTTGTGTTTTAAGAACTTTTTGGTATTCATTGTCATCCTCCTCCAAGGTAAAACAAAGGGCAATAGTACAGCCACATCTTTGTCTAAAAAGAGCCTAAGAATCCACTAGGGACAGAGGGCAGTGCTTGCATTGAGAAAGCATGGAAAACAACACTTCCTAGCAGCAGCAGACTGACATCGACCGTGTTATACAGAATATTGACTCATAATCAAAAAAAGAAGAAAGGTTGGAGCAAATAATCAGCATCTCCCAGCACTCTGACAAGAGAAAGGAAACTGCTCTACTGGCAAGATTATGTACTGGTAGAGAGGTCTTAGATTGTTCAATGACAATCTGAACAGGACAGGGAGTGAACCTGCAACCCAGGTACATGCCCTTGAACTAGAATCAAACCCAAGACCCTTTGGTGCCAGGGCCAGCATTCTAACCCCTGAGTACACCAGCCAGGGCAAGCCTGACACATTTGACAGGGAGGACAATGTGGCTTGCTCCTTTTTGAATCTAGAGATAATGCATGTTTTACAGCATTCCAGATGTCTACACTCAATAAAACATCTGTAAAAACAAACTCATGGCCCTTTCCTGATTACTTTTCCTGGTTATTTGTGGACACAGGCAAAGTGGTAAAAACTTTGATTTGCCAAATATACACATTCCCAGCTGAGGTCCAAGACAGCAATGTTCTGCCTTTTTGTCTCAGCTCTCAGGCTGCAAACAACTGTCCTTTTCGCAGTTTATTCAGTGTCATGACTTTCGAATTTTTGTGTTTTTGTTGATGATTCAGCTGTTTAAAATGTCCCCAAGCATCGCACTATCTAGTTCCTAAGTGCAAGAAGGCTGTGATGTGCCTTCTGGGAAAAATACGTTAGCTAAGCTTCATTCAGGCTGCAGTTACAGTTCTGTTGGCCACTGAGTTTAATGTTAGCGAATCAACCGTATATATTAAATATATTGTCTCTAAGCAGAAATGCACATACCATGAAAATATTTTGAAGAGGATGCATAACAGAGCAGTAAGTATGATGAGGAAGGAAGCACAGGAGCAGCATTCCTCTCTACTAACTCTTCACCCAGCATGACAGCAAAGCACGTCCAGTGCAAGCCCACACACTGCCAGGCACTGTGCTGCCTCTGTCCGCCCCGCACAGCCACAGTTCCTGCAAGAGTTCTCTCCATCGACGGGTCTCTAATTCCTTACCTTGTTCCTCTTCTGCCCAGCACAGACAAGGTTACTCCTGCCTTCCCTGCTGATAAAACAGGCATCCCCTTTCCAGTCCTTGCCTGCCTGCACAGCACCGGCCAATACTGGCCACTCCAGGGGATTCCCTCATCTGTCTGACCCACTCCTTCTTAGTTTCCTCTGCCGGCTCTCTTCCTCGCTTAAGCCTCATGGTTCTTGAGATCTCTCCTAGTCCCTCTCCTCCTTCTCTGCACCCTTGGCTGGTAGATTTCATCTGCTCTCACCAGGTCTGCACACAGAGGCCAGGCCTGTCCCCTGTGCTCCTTATCCAAGTCTATACTGTCTCTCCCCAAGATCTTTCACAAGCATATCAATTTCATCTCATTCAAAAATGAGCTCATCCCTTCACCCCTGCCACCACTCCTCCCAAACCTGCTTCCCTTCCTGAGTTGCTCATCTCAGTGGCACCAACATCCACCCAATTGCTAATCAGAAATGGGAGAATTATCCATGACATGAGTCTCTCTTGCATACCCACATCCAAGCCCTCAAGTCTGACAACTTTAACTCCTAAGTGTCTCTCAAATCTGTCCTCTTCTCCTACTCAAGGACACCATCATCTTCTGCCCAAATTATTGCAACAGCTTCCCTACTGCCCCCAGCCCCCATCTTTTCTTGAATACACACACCACATCTCAGCCAGCGGTCTTCCTCAAGTTCATGTCTGACTAGATCCCACTTAGCTTAACCCCTTTAATGGACTCATACTGTTCTTGGAGGGGAAAAAGCCTAAACCCTTTACTAGATATCATAAAATCAACTTATCATAAAGTCTACTCTAACTCCATCTTAAGCCCTCTGCACCAACATTATTACAGTATTTCCCATTTATCTCTTGCTATGAGAGAAATGCTCCCAATATCCAGAAGAATGCCTGGCACTTTATAGATGTTCAATAAATGACTGCTGAGTGAATAAATGAGTCAATTAAGATCTAAGGGAGGGTAGGCCAACTTAATATTTAATGCAAACTCAAATCTTCAAATGTATAAAAGTATTAATCACGTGACTCAAATCCTTGGCAAAGGGTTAAACATATCAGATAGAGTTTGCACAAATTATAAGCAGCTCAAGGTCTTTGAGGTTAGACATTAGAGAGAAAAGGGGCAATATACTTGCTTGCAGTCAAGCAGGGAATGGTTCTCACTATCACCCGCCACATGGCTTGATTCCACTACAGTGAATGTGTGTGAGGCCCATTGCCCATGCTGTGTTGACAGTAAACTCAAAGAGTGGAATAGTGGGCCTACCCAGGGACCCACACAAAAGAACGGGGGAGTCAGGTCTGCTACACATAGGGATCAAAAAACCCTAACGAATAAAAAACTAAACAGGGAACATATACAGAAACTCACTTGGTACATGATGCTCTGAAAGGATCTTTTTGAACCTTTTGTTCATTATTTGTTACATTTCCCCCAAATTTCCACTAAGTTACAGCCATTCTGGAGGTTTGCTAAAAAATATAGACCAAGTCCTGGCCTGTTTTGCTCAGTGATTAGAGCATCAGCCCTCGGACCAAAGGGTCTTGGATTCAATTCTCAGTCAAAGGCACCTACCTCCTTTGCAGGCTCCATTCCTGGCCTGGGTCAGGGCGGCATGGGGGAGGCAACCAATCGACGTGTCTCTCTCATAACAATGTTTCTCTCTCTGTCTCTCTCTCTCCTTTTCTTCCTTCCTCCCTTTCACTCTCTGTAAAGACTAATATATATATATTCCAATGTGCTCCCAACTCTGTCACCCACCTTACTTTAGGTACCACTGGGAAATCAAAGGAGAGATGGAGTTAAGAAAAGAAAAAAAAACATGCAAAGGCAATGGAATGAAGGCCATGTTAGCTTAAAACCATCGCTGAAATGGAATCAGTAATCTAATTAGGAAGGACGGGGGAAGGGGGGCATCAGCCTTTCAAGCCTCAGGAGATGTCTGCATGACAAATAAAAAGCTACCACGACTTCTGTGACCCCATGATGGCTCCATTGCCCATTAAGCCTTGAGAGAGGTCTTTTCCCTGGAGGAAAGAGAAAGTCTAAGAGGGATCTAGGAGTGCTTGGGGGGCCGGAGAAAGCCCATAGCACAAAAAGAAAGCAGCCTCCAAGGGCCCCAGGGCTGCAGGTGAGACAATTACTGCTGTGAACAGACACAGCAGCCTCCCCACATGGAACACTCAGCAGGGCAGGAGAAGAGGGCACAACACAGAGCTCCAAGCTCTGATGGTGGCGCCACCATAGCCAGCCAGCCTCAGCTCACCATGGGGCAGGCTGTGTGCCAGGCCTGTGCTGGGCATTGCCTTACAACACGATGAGGAGGGTACTTCCAACTCCCTTCAACATGGAAGACAGAAGTATAGAAAAAAAATTTTTGCAAAAATGTATAAGTCTAGAAAATGATTAGGACTTGAACCCAGGTCTGCTTGTTTCAAAATCAATGACCTTCTGTTTGAAGTACCACTTCTAGTTACTCACTTGTGAATGATTGTTCCCTCCCAGACTGAAAAAGGGAGTGCCTCCTTTCCTCTCATAAAAGAATCTGACAGTGAGAAAGTTAGTGGTAATAAACGGCGAACGAATGCTTTATCACTGATGTTACACCTGGATTAACACAATAAATGCTTAAGCAGTGGATGGTCGGGACAATATTTGGACTCACCATTCTTCATGGAGAAAATGAAGTGTGTTCTCCAGGCCTGGATTCCACAATCACTGAAGTGTTTACTATTAAACCACTGGTGTTCCTTTCCATCACGTTACCGTCACTAACACTATCAACTAATACTCGTTAACTAGTAACACTGGTTTTACACCAGTTATTATTACCCCTATACAAGTCTATGAAAATGTACCACATGTATCCAGGAAGGCAAATTCTGATGATCTGTCCCTCAACGGTGGGGTTGAAGCAGCATGCACGTGTGGAGTGGCATTTACTAAAATTGGAAACTGAGGCAAACACAGTGGGTTGGCTCCCCTGTAGCATGGAAAGGCTAGAGAGCTAAGCCTTACGTACTGTCCAGACTTATTTGCCACTATAGTGCCCAATGTGCCTTAGAACCTCCCAATGAGACAGGCTCCCAGGCGACCTTGATTTAGAACTGAGCCATGGGGAAGAGGGGCAGAGTGCCTGGCCACCCCAGAGAAGCAATTTTGCTTTGCAGGAGGAGAACTGAGGGAGCTGGCACCTCAAGCCCTGAGTTCCTACTTCCATAGCTTCCCACAGCAGCAGCCACAGCCTCTCTTCCAATTCCGTAGGAGAAAATGATTCTGGGGGTGGGGTGTCCTGGAGGCTCAGCCTGGAGTCTATTCCTCGAAACCTTCTAAGGGTTCTGGAAGCACTCACCCCCTGAATTAAATCTACTTTAGCTTTAACTCCCTAGAGTGGATTTTGTGTCTCATACAGGAAATGTGAGCAATAATAAGAAGCTCATCACTTTTCCCAGTTTATTAAATTCATAAAATATTTGGTATAAAATACTTAAGCCACAAAGGACAAAGAAACAAACTCAATTTATTTTAATTATATTTTGGTATAATATCATTTGGGCTATGGTAATTCATATGAACTATAGTATACACAATTTTATAAACCTAAACCTACACTGTAATTTACCTCATTCATAAACATGAGAGAACTTGACCTACTTTCTCATGTATTCCGCTCCTTGTTGTCTGCATGAATCTGCAGTGACATTTTAAAAGTTGCTCTAATAATTTCCATTATATGAAAATGCATTTTTCATTGATATTATCTTTGATTTTTCTCCCACAAACAAAATACTGTTTTCTCAACAGTTAGCCTGCAAATGTCATTGGAAACAAGGTGTACCAGGCAGCTGATATAAAAGGTTCACCGTTCAAATGGGGTCAATATTGGGTTTCTTGATGGGGAATGAGGGTGGGAGGAGAAGGAGGCAGCAAAGAATGAGACAATTTTTCCCAAGTCCACACCATGTGCGATGGTGGGTCTGGCTCTCTCTTTGTATATAACCTGTAGGAAATTATAGAGCACAGCTTTTAAAAATAAGAATGATCAAACAATATAATGCTTTTATGCGGTCCTATAATTCTCCAATCGCAGGCCATAAAGGAAAAAAGAAAAGAAACCCACTTCTGTTCAGCCATCTTCCAACTACATCCACATTGTGACCATCAGCTGCCTCCTGAACCTGGGCCCATTCCCGCTGACAAAGGCCTCTTTAATCCACTGTGATGATCCTTCTGAGCGAGGCTTTCCTGTGTTGAACTTCCTATGTCTCCCAAAAGCCCAGAGCAGAGTTTGGCAAATAATGGTCCACAGACTAAGAATGGTTTTTACATTTTTAAATGGGTGAAGAAAAAATTATTGAAAGAATAATTATATTTCATGATAAATGAAAATCTTGAAATTCACATTTGTGTCCATAAATCTAGTTTACTGGAACACAGGCACCCTCACTTATTTATAAATTGTCTATGGCTGCCTTTTGCACTCCAACAGCAGAGATGAGTAGCTGCAACACAGACAGTAACCTAAAAATATTGGCAACTAGGTCCTCTACCGGAAAAGATTGCTAATTCCTGGGCTGGAATGTGACAACCACAGCCCTGGGCCTGGCAATGCAGGTCACGGAAACCTGGATCTAACCAACCTTCCTAAGTCCTATTTCTTTCACTTGAAGACATACACCTACTCCACTGCAACGTTCATCTCCATCTCTCCCAGACACGCTCCCTTTCCGTTTCCTGCTCCAAAGCTCTGTTCAGTCTCAGCGGCGTGCAGACATTCTTCTCACATAGAGAAGGGAATCACATTATACATACACTTAACTTCTATGAGGTTAAAAAGAAAAATGATTTTAAGAGTGCCCACTGCTATTCTCCACAGCACTATTTCTAACAGTAAAAGATGAAAAACACCCAAATGTCGGGCAACATACATTTGCTTATACATTATAAAAGGATACAAGGATAGTATACAAACATATATTTTTTTCAATTGCTACATAATGAGGAGGGAGAAAACAGAATAGAGAGGGGACTGGGGTAAAAGCAAATAGATCTGACTATGCCTTATGTTATAGATGAGGCTTTGAAACCTTGACAATATTGTGTAAAATTATTTAAATTAAAATGGGAATCTCTAAAAACAGAAAATAAAATGAAAACAATGAACCTAACTGTGTATCTAGTTAGAGACACAATCACAGAGAAAAACTATTCCAAATGTCTTTAAAACACAGTTTGTTGTGTGTCTATATATGAGATAAAGCAGATACAAAACTATGATGGTATTACTGAACTGGGATTCTGGGTGGAAGCTACTACACTACTGTGCTATATACCTGAATTTCACTGGGAAGTATTAGTATGAACTAATAATCGGTTTTATCTCTGATCTGTACATACAAACATACATGTATATTCCCTAGTTTGATCCACTCAGGTCTAGAAACAATTGTGCCTCTAAACACTCAAAGAAAACAGGCCTTCTTAAAGAAATGATGATTCTAAGTCTGAAATAAGAAATGGATAAGACAATCCTGTAACATTCTGTTGTGCCACAAAGTACAGAAAAATGCAAAAACACAAGTCATGTCAAAAGGACTAGGAATTAGCTTCCACAAGTCACTTGAATTAACTTCTACTGGTCAAATATGTAACAATTCCAGTATCAATAAGAAATGCATCAATTATATTTACACTGAAAAGAAGAAGGAGGAGGAAAAAGCCAAATAAATAAATAAATAAATCCTCAGTGATCACTTTTAGAGGATGCTGCTAGGGAACTCATTGTTTTGAAAATATCAAGCATTTATCCTGACTTTCCTACATGAACCTCAGGGTAAACAAATAGTTGAGGTTAAATTTATTTTTACGTAAGTATTCTTATATATAAACAAGGAAGGAATGATAGAATTGAAATAACATGTTTTTATAATCACTAATAAATTAAAGGATTAAGACAATAATCATAATGACCAGTATGTATTTTTTATTGAAAATACGCCATCTGCCTGTGATGTATGTAGCCTTGGAGGAAAAACAAACAAACCCAGATCTGAACCTGACTAGTAGTGATATAAGTAATAAATCACAGAAAACACAAAGGACAGAGAAACATGTAAAATGGTATCATCAAAGAAGCAATCGTGAAAACCCAGACTGGAAAACTCTATAGCATAGTTTTTTAACCTCAGCACTACTGACATTTTGGGCCAGAGAATCCTTTGTTATGAGGGGTTGTCCTGTGTTCTGTAGGATATTTAGCAGCATCCTTGGCCTCTACTCACTAGATGCCAGTAGCAATCCTCAGTGGTGACAACAAAAAAATGGACCCAGACATGCCAAGTGCCCATAGATGGGGGAAGGAGATTCTCCCTATTTGAGAATCTCTGCTCTAAAAGGACAAACAACTCATTTTCTTCAACAAACAAATCACAAGAGTAGGGGTGGGGGTGGCCAGGGGATACAGAAGGGGAACCTGTAGATTAAAAGGGGATCAGAGACATCAGTTCATTGCAATGTGTAAATTTTATTTGGATCCTGACTCAAAGAAACTTAAAAAGAAGTACTATAGCCTGGCAGGCATGGGTCAGTGGTTGAGCGTCAACCTATGAACCAGGAGGTCACGGTTTGATTCCCGGTCAGGGCACATGCCCGGGTTGAGCTTGATTCCCAGTATGGGGTGTGCAGGAGGCAATTGATCAATGATTCTCTTTCATCATTGATGTTTCTATCTGTCTCTTCCTCTCTAAAATCAATAAAAATATTTTTTTAAAGAAGTACTATAAGGCAATTGAGGAAATTTGAATATTAATTTGATACTTAATGACATTAAGGAAGTAATGGTAATTTTTATGGTTTTGGTGTGATAAGGTAGTTAGATAAGTTTTTAGTCCTATCTTTTAGAGCCATATACTGAAATAATAACAGAGGAAAAATAAAATAGCAAAGATGCACATCAAAATGATTGGTAGGAAAAGAACGGTATGTATTGATGAAATAAGACTGGCTAAGAATTATTTAGCATGGAATCTGGGTAATGGCTATATAGTTCACCATACATTTCTCTTCACCTTTGAACATGTTTGAAAGTTTCCATAATAACAACCTGGCAGGCAGCTCCTCTCCCATTCCTCTCAGTGAGCATGTAAGGCCCACAATGACCATGGCAGGGATGTAAGAATTTACAGTTCTCTGGGCTTGCTCAGTTTCTAGGTGTCTCTTGGGGTCCTATCTGGATGCCCAGAGTTCTTCTGTTATTTACAATATGGCCCTTAAATATCGGAGCCAACTACTTAGCAGCAAGTTTTGAGAAAAGCCCACTGTATCGAACTGACTGGGAGATAAGATAATTGCGTCTAGTGTGACATCTTCTTAAGGGATGGTCACAAGCAATTGTGTTTATATGAAATTTTTGCCTTAAGTGCTGAATTGAGAAGTTCACTCCCAAGTAATGAATGAAATTTTGCTCATCTTGGAAGGAGCCAAGTCCCCACTAGCCCTAAACAGCCCACCTCAGACCTTCAAAACTAACATCAACTAACCCAGAAATAATTGTTACTTTCTTTCAAAGGCCTACTCGACTCATTAGAAATACCCACTTCTTTCTCTAAATTTAATATCTTCTGCTTATTCACCATAGATACTGTGATCTCTCTGGAAATGTGTAGACAAAAACAGAACAAGGCCATGTCATTATATCCTCCTGTGTCCATTTTTATGTCTGTGCTTCCTAGTCCAGAGTATTGAATGTGTTTCCTCTGAGTCCCAGCTTCTGAGAAGAGTGGCCAGAGGGGGCAAGAGCCTCATTTGCACCGCTGTCCCCCGCGCCTGCATCAAACTTCCCAAATGAACGGCAGAATTAACCAAGCATCCTGGAGCTGAACGGTCTCTCCTGCAGGGGACACTGTGTCATGATTCACTGCTTAGAGGCAAAGAAATGAAAGAATATATAATATATGGGGGGAACACTTAGGGTCCAGAAACAAGAAAGACTTTTTAAACTGCATTTATTTCCTTCTCTCGCTGAGAAACTGAGTCCTATCCAAGTCTTCCTGAAGGTACTTTTCCCGGTGTAGAATAAAACGTTGACCAAGATTTAAATTGTCCTAATAGATTTGTCCCTCAAAATCACTATGCCCAAGTGTCACTGGGCTTCTGTAACTATTAGGGTCAGTGACCTTTGTGTAATGGGACCAAAAATGTCTCACATGGATTACTTCTCTGCTCAGCACTCTTTCTAACCTTACAAGCAATCAACAAATATGAAAATAAAATATCACCATGTCAGAATTAATCATGCAAGATGATGGTAGGTTACTTTGGACCGCATATCATGATCAACTTTAAATGTGGATCAGCAGCCTAGTCACCACTGCAACAGGGTAAATACTGACTCCTATCTGTTCATTAAGTCGTGCCCTCACTAAGGCCAGATACCTCTTCCATAAGGAAGTGAGGCCCATCTCTGAAGATTGCCCTTTTATTCAATACTTATTTGAGGAACTAAACATAAAGTGTCAGATGTTTGGAGACTGAGCACTACTTGTACCAAGACAGCACATGTTAACGCTGCAAACTTGACCTAATGGACGTAACAAAGAGGGACCCCAACCGCTGCCACCCACTGGGAGATAACAAGTTCATGGAGAGACTGCTGCTTCCACTGCCAAAGCTTCCGTGAGGTCTGCATAGTGAGGAAGGAGCAGCCTGGAGAGGGAAAAACGCCAACGCTGCATGAGGGACCCACCTGCCCAGGGCACCCGCCGTCCATCCGGTCTCTGTCATAATAGTCACTTACTAAATACAGTTACACTAGAAGATGTATGTAGATCACTGCATTCATGAGGGAAAAGGAAGTGTGAAAGTAAAACTAGTTTTTTCAACCTTCCCTCTAAAATAATTACCAAAGCACACCATATATTAAGATAATCCACTGTACCTGACTCACACACATACTTGAGGCTCTAAGAAAACATCTGGATCAACAACCACCACTGACAAAGCACCTTTCCAACCTACCAGCAGGGCTGAGTAGGGAGTCCCATTCCTCACTTCAAATTCACAAAGGGAACATTACGCAGGTGAGGATATTCCCATTGCCAGTCACAGGCCAGTTCTGGCTAGTACCATGAGTTGCTGGCCACACAGCAGTCACAGGAGGAGGTGATGAGGAATTAAGCAGAGATGAATTTCCTAGAGCAGCAGTACTTTTCTGGGGAAAGATGAAGGTCTACCGAGGAAAGTAAGATGTTCTGAAGAGAGACGTCTTTTCTAACCTGTGAAACCACAGCTGGCACCGCGCCTCAGGCAGCCCCAAGGTCTAAGAAGCACTTCCCAGTGGAGGCTTTGGAGGCCAGATCTCAACATCTTGGTGTCCAGAGTGACAATGACAACATCTGTGCCCTGGGCTGGTATGAGGACTGCAGCAGACACCAGGCCTCAGAACCTAGGTGCTAACACATCAGGGCCTCAGTGAATGATGGCGAACTTCAAAGACCAGGCTGCTGCCCCTTCAGAGACACCAGGGCCTGAGGTCACTTTTCTAACAGTAGTAACAGCTTCTCCTGGCCATCAGCACTTACTTAGAGGCAGGCAGCACCCAGAAATCAAAATGTTCTGGCTGAAGGTGGAGGAGGAGGGGCTGTGGGAAAATAAAGTGGGTTCTAGGTAAGATGGGAAGACAGAGTCTAGGAAATGTTGAGGCTTCATTCAAGGCAGCTGGTGACCCATGAAAGGGAGAATCCATTCAAACATGGTCTGCAGAGGGGCCCAGGTGTGAGGGCAAGAGGCTCAGAGAGGAAGGAATGTAATCCCACCACACCATTTGGCTGCCATGGGAACAGCAGCTACGTACCTATAACAGAGTACATGCTGCTTCTTGGTTTTAACATTCAGAATCAAGTTACAGGTAAATCCTAGAAGCTGTTACCAGATTAAAGGAAATATAAAATTAAACGTATAGCTGCCCAAAATGGAAAGGATGGATGGGAGGGGGGAGAGTCTCTAGGACACAACAAGAAGAGGCAGCGTGTGTCATCTGAGGTGCACAAGGAAAGACTGACAGTGTGAATCAGTGCAGAGAGGAAGGGAGACAGGGATGCTAATCAGTGATCACAACAAGATACCAAGAAAGTGCCTTTAAATCCAATAAAGTGAGAAATGGTGCTCTATGCATTACATTTATACCTGTGGAAATCCCCACAAAAGCAGCAAAGGGCGGGGGGCGGGGGAGAGGCGGGGGGGGGGGGGCACGAGGAGGGGGCGCGAGTTGTTGAAGTGAAGGGGTTAGGATAAGGCATGTTGCTTTTCTATTCTGTAATGTTTTCTATTTCTAGCCACTTGCATACTTGACTTTGACTGATATTCTTTTAAATAAAAGATCCTTGATAAAACAATTGTTTAGATCAGTAGGATTTTACTTAAGTTTTATCAGGCCTTACAGTGCTGTGTGGAGACCCCTGCAGCTGGACTTCCAGTGTGTTTACTTTATTTTAATCTTAGTCAAGTCATGTTTAAACTCTACAAGTGCACTAGCCATTTTATGGTTCTGAAAAGCTGTCCAATTCTCACTTGTAAACAGAATAAAATGGCTCTGATGATCATTCTAGATCCTCAGAATATGGGACTTCACAGCAAAAAAAAAAAAAAAAGTGGTTCCTAAAGTTTTGCATTCCATAGTAGAACAGTTAAATACAGGCACGAGCATTCTAGAACATTTGAGTCTATGAAAGCCAATCAATTATTAGACAGAAAAGGCTCAGATCTTGAGTTCTTCAGGAGGGCTTTTTAACATTGGGAAAAAAAATAACTGATAAGCATAATTACCCTAAAAAGCTCAAGGAAACAACACATTCTATTATGCCCATGGATAAGTTTAATTATGAGAAACAATCTGGAAACTGTTATTGTTGTTCTGAAACATTTACTAAGCACAGACAGTAGAATGAGGACCTGGCACATGTCTGGGAACCCTGATCAAGGAGATGATGCTAATTAGCATGGAGCTAATTAGGACTCTCAGCCACTCAGAGAGCCAGCAGTGGCTGAGCAAGTGGCAGTGCCTACAATCAACAAGTAGAGCAAGCCAAAGAATTCAGCTAATGGAAGATGGCAGGAAGACAACAGTGCATTACGGATTACATTTTTTATGGAGAAAAGTAAGCAAGGAACAACTTATCTTTACTGACGTCATTGCCTTTAAGTGACCGATACAGAATGACAAACAGCTATGTAGATTGTGCTTTAAGTTTTTATGGAGTCAATAGCTTCCCTAAACAACAGTGAGAACTAAAAATTCCCAGAGAGCCAAAAACAATGTTTTTCATTTAAAATCGGGTTTTAAATATTTTTCTTACAAGCCTGCAAGGAAAATGAAGATAAGTTCAGAATATTGCATTTATTTTCAAATCTGGACTATGCCACAAGTCATTAAGCAAAATGCAAAACAAGTCATTTATCATATACCCCCACTCCCTCTACTTACTCATGCACACACGCTCTCATATGCAGACACGCAACCCTTTAAAGCATCATGTTTATTCCCCCGAAGCATGGCTGTCTCAAATTCATAATTGCTCATCCCTACAAGATCTTACCAAGCATGGCCTGGCCTTCTGAAAGGCTCAGAACATGATTGATTGATTACATTGTTCATTCATTAAATTTTATTCAGACTTGGACTAGCTCAAATCCCTTAAAGCAATTCCCTTCCTTTGGTTTATGTCAAAATAAAAGCTCCTGCTAGCATTTATTCATGTCTGTAGACACTTTCAGAAAAGTCAAGATTTCAGGTAATCTCTCATATCCCTATAATTTTAAGACAAATGTTTCTGTTGTTGACATAATTTCTTCCAAAAAAGGGTAGTGAGATAAATACCCCTGGGGGAGAGAAGGGGGAGCAACCCAACTGAAGCATATAGATCAGAGAGTGAAACCAGAGTTGGTTAATAGAGGGAAAGCAACCAGGTAAGTCTGCCAAATTTCATGTGAGTTCCCCAGAAAATAGGCATGCAAAACAAACAAAAGCCAAAAATCATTCAGGGAGAAATTCTAAAGGACTGAACCACACTATATTCCAATCAATGTAGACCCTGGTAGAACGTCACAGAACTTTCAGAAGCAGGCAGGATTAGGCAGGCATTTTGGAATAGGAGGTATGGTTGCTCCTTCCTCACATCATTTTACTGTCATAATAATTTAGCCCATTATCGCCTCTGTCCTCCACCCACCCTACAGCTCACATACATCGCCAGGGAGAAGTACATGGTAAGGCTAGTTTTCAGTGTTGTACAGACCCACAGCATAGAAATCCACCCGACATGCTCCTTTCAGATCTGAAAACTTGGGAAAGGCTTATGTATGTGTTTCCTATACACTGTGCCCAAGCCCTTCAACCAGACCAGACCACCTACCACCTTCTGCAGGTTCCCAAAGGACATCCACAGAGGATCCCGAGGCAGGACAGCTCCTTTCCTCTGCCCTTCCCCATGTCTCCGAACTCTTGCCTGTGACCTCCACCCCTGCACCTCAGCACCTTGCACTTGGTTTTGGATGGGTCTCCCTAGAGATGGACATTCAGCCCACCTCACCCCTAGTTCTCAACACCCCCACACCACAGGCAGACACTAATAAGTGAAATACCACCTCACCAGAGGTGGCCTACAATGGTGTAAAGGGAAGATTTTCTATTCTTTGCTGTCAGTTTTCATTTTTACATTGACTACAAGGTGGCTCACAGCTAAATTTAATGTTCACACGAATGAGCCACTTTTATTAGGGTTTCCCAACAGAACAATCCCTCCTCTTCTGCTTGACCTCTGACCTCTCTTAGTTTCAGCATGCTAGCTGTCACGGCATTTTCTAGAAATAGCTGATATATATATAACTAGAGTACATCCCTTTCCAGTTTCAGAAGAATGGTACCGTTTTAGAGGCAGAAGACTCCTTAGCAGTCAGATGCCCCAATATTTCCAAATGCCAGTCCTCAGGCCAGTTCTGGCTAGTTCAAAGCTAACTGGTCAGCAGAGACAGGACAAAGAGGCAGGAAAAGAAGGGCGTTTTCATCATGCTAAATGCATACAGCCTAAAGACAAATTTATGACAGCCTACTTTTTTAGTATTAAAATATTTCTCCTCTCATGAAATGATGATGTTAGTAGATGGTACTTATTTTTTTTAAATAATCCTTTAATTATGAAAAATTTTGAACACAAAACAGAACAGTATGCAAATATATAGTAAACCCTCATGTACTCATTCAGCTTTCATAATCATCAACTATGTTTATACATAGCCACCCCAAATATAGTAAACAGTGATCCTGAATTTTTTTCCTATTCTACAAAATTTATAAGCATGGAAACAACTAGGCTGGGCCAGCCTGTACATTTTATGGAGACCAGCAGCATTAAGTAATCTGTTCTCAGCTGTTCAGCTGGTCAAGTACAGAACTGGCACATCTGGTGTGCCAAGACACAGGCTTTGAGAGTAGAAGCCAATCCTTTTTCACCCGGCAGGCTTCGGTGGAGGCCTGCCCAAGACCCACGGGAGATGGCTTCCTTCCCTGCCCTTGTTATCTCCTACACACCACTTGAGATCATGCAGCCACAACCAGGACAAACAAAGGGAAAAACCAATACTCTGTAACCAAAGTTCACTTTATCTCATGCTAGAGCAATTGCATGCCATCCCTGGAGAGCTCCAGGAACTACTGCGCAGTTTCAGTGCAAATACTATTGGAAGTTTCTACATTACTTCCTTATCCAGCACTTTAAAAAAGCAGGGGGTGGGTGGGGGGGTGGGGAGGAGGATGAAGCAAACATATGTGAATAAATGAGAATTCATACAATAAAGTAAAAAACCAGCTACTCACCCCCTCTTATAACCGCCCACCATTACCCCACTAACCAACTACCAGGTGGGGTATTAAATTGAAATGGAAGTAGTCAGACCGGGCAAATACACTCCGGTCTCACAGAACCCTGGTAAAAATCAAACAAGAGAGTATACGTGATGATGTTTTAACACTTTATAAAACTTTACCAACGCCAGGGTGGCCAATGGATAAGAATGAAAGGCTGTATCTTTTTTAAAGGACTCACCTGAATTGTTAGTTTATGGAGAGTCGATTTCCCTGAATATATCCTGAAGCATCAGAGAAGCCTTCAGCAGCAATAACTAAAATAATAATAAAAGCCATCAGAATCAAGTAATGTTACAGACGTCAGTATTTGGGGGGGAAAAAATCTCAATCTATACATTTGGTCATTTCCCTTCCTCACTAATCATGAAGGGAAATAACTCAGGAAACAATGAATTTCCGCTGCAACACACGGGCTGGGAATATTCTTTACCAATAGGGAATCGAGGTCCCAAGACACTTATTTCAAAGAACAAAATTATGTTACTGTTGGCAAAGAGGCAAAACACATTATTTTCTTTCCTGTAGTAGAAATGCTTAATGGCTTTGAATTTAAACAAAGACCAGATATATACATTGCATTCCCCGCCCCCACCAAGGTTTAAAACAAAACCCCAGGCATTGCAAAGTAACCTACATGAGCTCTTCTTGTCTTGTTCACTTTTTTTCCTACTTAGTTCCTTTAACACTTCTGAGAAGGGGTCCTTTCTTGCTTCAACTGTTCCCACTTCATCCCCAGTTCTCTGAGGAACTGAAAACTGACTATTTAACACCTTATTCCACAGAAACCCAATGTGAAGCGGAGAAGCACTGTAATCAATTGTAGGAATCAACAAAGTGAGCCAGCCACAGCTAACAAGCGCCGTCTGAGTGAGAGCATACAGATGAATCAATGAAACAGAGTAAACATCCAGATAGAGAACTATCCCTATATAATCAGATCTGTGTAGGTAGGCATGTGAGACTAGTTAATAAATGGTGTTGGTTTGCTCTTTAGGAGGAAGGAAGAATATAGATCTCTCTTCCTACTTATGATAAAAATAAGCCAAAATAGAATTAGATGAATACTAGAAGAAAATACAGATGAATGGTTTTATAATATAGGGTTAGAAAGGGCCTTTCTTTTTAAACATGATATCAAAATCTGAAACTATTAAAGGACTGAGATATTTGGCTGAGTTCAATTTTTTTAATATCTCAAATATATGAATGGTAAAAACAAATCAAAAGTAAAAATGAGAACAAACACCGGTATTTTGGTCAAAGGGTAAAATAAGATACTAGGTAAAATAGTTATATAAGAAATTTATAAAAGGTTGCTATTCTTACGCAAAAATGTTTTAAAAACCAGTAAGTAAATTAATACTCCCCTCAAAATGGACAAAGCAAATTTAAAAACTTTCTATAAGAAAGTTTACTCAACTACACTGAGTGGCCAGATTATTATGATCTCTGAATGCATAATAATCTGGCCACTCAGTGTATATGCTATATAATAAGCAAATTGTCCCCTCGACCAGGAGTTAGACCAGCAGACAGGCTGGCCAACCGCCCATGTCCCCTCCCCCTGGCCAGGCTGGCCGGACCCCATCCATGCACAAACTCATGCACCAGGCCTCTAATATATATACTGAGTGGCCAGATTATTATGCATTCAGAGATCATAATAATCTGGCCACTCAGTGTATATTAATAATGAAAAAATTCAACTCTAGAACATTTAGACTTATTTAGCACCTGTCAAACTGACATTTACCAAAGGTTGACAATAGCCAATGTTATAGACATATCTAATAATGTAGCCACTTAAGCAATTATGTCAGCATGTAAAATAGCATACTCTATGATCCAGCAATCCTATTTCTAATTAAGTCACTCAAAGTAGATTATTGCGTAACAGAAACATGGATATACATAGAATAGTTTATAATTATGAGAAAATAAGTAAATAAATGCCCTAAAGGTCCACAAATAGACATGTTAAGTAAACTACATAGACACTGAAAATCATGGAGGTCTGTATGTATTGTTATGAAAAGGCATCTATGATATACTTCTGAGTGAATAAAACAGGCAAACGACTGTAAACAGTTGATTCCATTTGTGCGTGTGCAGGTGTATGTGTGTGTGTGTGAGACTGTGTGTGTGTGTTTTCCTGGAAGTCTAGAAGAATGTTTATCAAAATAGTTATGATTAGCCCTGATTATCAGCATTTTAGAGAATTTTTAGTTTGTTTATACTGTAGAATTTCATGTAATGAACCGGAATTTTTTTCCAAAGAACTTGACTGAGCTATTTTTAAATCTCATGCTCAAATGTAAAGTAATAAACTGCATAGAAATCTACTTTCCTTCTCTGTCAGCTTTTCTCTTACTGTAGTGAGGTTTAGTCACACATGTGCTTGGGGTAAACACTGATTACAGAGTTCCCTTCCTAATCTGCGGGTCCTATTCATTCCCCAGGGCCACTTCATCATTGCCTTTGAGTTCCTAAGACATACCTGTATCCTTATTATAATCCTCTTTTTACTGAAGCTAGCTCAAGTTAATTTGTTACTTGTAACCAAAGAAGAACCAGTAATACAGTGCTGCTTTTTATTTTCCACCTTCTCAAGCATTCCACCCCATTTGAAAACAGATGAATAGATCCTATAATCACATTAATGAAGATTTACAATGTCATGTACTGTTTACAACTACAGATGAATTGAAGCAAGAAGAACAAAACTAGTATATAACAAAGGCAAAAAACTATTTCGAGAGACAGGCAAACTTCTTCTTGACTAATAAGAGAATTGATGAAAAGAGTATTTGAATAATAAGAACAAAAGGGACATATTTGTCCAGATGAACCATTTCTATGGTTAAGATATTCTCCATTATAATATTCTTAATCACTCCACAGATTTCTTTTTATTGGGTTAAATTTATATGTGAAGAGCTTTTTTATTTCTATTTGGACTATAAAATACAGAAATGTATTCCCATAATGGGCCCCTTATATTCAATATCTCTCCAGCAAACAAATATATTTTTCACATTGTCCTATTTTTAAAGGTTCCTAAGTTCCATGTCATACATGAATCCTCATAACACCATAATTACCAACCTTGTTAAAGAACCATAATCCCTTGTAGATGTACAAATCCCTCTCTAGGTGTGTTGATGTAAAGTATGAATCTAGTTAATCCCCTGTCACTTCCTAGGTGCTCTCCCTGCCCTTCAAAATTTCCTTCAACGGTGATAGACAACAGACAAGAACCACTATCCAATTTCAGAGAGGAGCAATCATGAGGCTTAAAGTATCTCTGTCTCCAGAGCATAATTCAGACAACCCACCGGGCTACCAGGGCCAACCTCAGCCCTCTGTTCTGACCCCTCCTCAGTGCAAAGGGATCTTTCTCAATAGATGGATGGGAAGCCAGCCAAGTCCATAGTTGAGGCTGAGATGTATTAGGATTTATGAGACAAAACACTGCATTTAGGGGAGGCAATAACACAGTGGTTAAAAGTAAAGTGATTGATCCTTGTTCTGTCATTTACCAGTCATTTGGTCTCGGGGTGCTTTAGCCTCTCTGTACCTCAATCTCCTCCTCTGTAGCAATGCCCAGCAAAAGGGCTGGTGTGATGATTAAAGGAGATAATGTACCTAAAACAATGACGAGTGCTCAACAGTCAAACATGGTCTTGCTTGAGCTCCAGGTCAGTGGGACCAGGGATGGAGCAGCACACTGTTTGTTGCCTACAGAACCTGGGGACAGAATATGTCTCTGTGGGGAACAGTTAACTACTTACAATGCTTATTTTAAACATGGATAAGACCTCCCAATTAAATAGAAGGTGCCAGGAGTTTGTTATTTAAAGGAACCTTGCCTTAAATTAGAGTAGCCTTCTCCAGATCGTCAAAGAATAAATCATTTGACAGCTCCCATTGTACTTTTTCTGGAGTATTTCGAGAAGCATAGATAAATGTGACCAAAAAGCACCAAAAGCTATTGGCTAAAACACCTGTCATCAACACCAGGACATTAAGGCAGGACTTTACTTCTGCATCCCAGGTCACCTCCTACTTGCTTGAGAAGCTTAAACACACTTCTCAGAGTCCCAGATCACTCGCCACCAGAACAGAGATGGTAATACTCAGCTATTTCAGATGTGAAATGAAATGAGAGAGTATAGGTCAAGTTCTTAACACAGTGCCTGGAGCCCAGAAAGTGTCCAGTAAATGGAACATCTACTATCAACTATCATCTTAACCACATTAAAGAGGGGGGGGAGGGTGGAACACTTTAAATAATGTGATTAAGATCACACAAGGCACCTCCTCACAGTGAGGGTGTTATGGACTCTTGATTTCCACACTTCACTAAGCATGATCCCCACAGGAAGGAGGGGCCAAGCTGAAGGGGACCTGAGGCAGCAAGGGGATCTGGAGCTGTATGAGGCATGAGGCTGAAATCTCACTGTGTGGTTTAGGTCCCAAGAAACCGAGAACACATTGGTCCTAAGATTTCTTCAAAAGGCAGGAAGGGTGCAACACCACATTCGAGCTTTGCCCTAACACCATGTGCACAAGCATAAAAATCAGAAGATGGGCCCACGTGGGCATCATCTCCAGGGATTTTGCTGCCCAAAGTTAACAGCAGTGCTTTTATAACATAAGGCCAATTAAAGCAGAAAAAATCTACTAAATTTAGCTAAATCAATAAGCCAAGTATACCATTCTTAGCTTGAAGTTATCATTAACATTCGACATATTACTAATCACTTGAAATCATAAAATCTAATAAGGAAAGAAATAAACCAGCTGGTGATTCAGTGGCTAAAATAAAGATAGGAATATCCAAAGAGAGAAAATAGGAAGAACTTTTAAAACAAAATTCTCCCAACTTTCTCCAACTTCTATCACTTGCCAAGGATTTGTCTTCTTTATTTTCTCAGAAACCTTGAGAAATTTCCCATTGAAAGTACAGGTGAACGACTGCAATCCAGCTCTGCTAGGTCTGAAGCTCTCTGGTTCCAAGGGGAAGCGTCCAATTCTCATTTCCTGGCTTCCATTTCCTGACTTCCCAGCTAGAAGCTGGGTGCTAGGGACTGGGCCCCAAGGAAGCTCAACAAAGCACAAGGTGAAGCACCAGTGCCCAAGGCCTTCGGAGGTGAGAAGCAATACCCCACCTTAGCCTCAGCAGGGCCAGAAGGCTCCAGAGACCCCTCTGTAGTCCTCTCAAGGCTGCATTCCAGCAAAGGAGGAAGTAGGAGGGGTTACAGGCAAAATAAAAAATAAAAAAATAAATTCTCTTATAAATGTGGGAAATGCTGGATCAAACAAAATTAAGGAGTTTCTCTAATGCAGAACAGTTTAGACACTTTGTTATGATAATATTGATGATGAATACATGGCTCCTGCCTCATTTGCACAAATTTCTTTACTTTCGGGGTCTGTCTTGGAACAAGTGCCCCACACATCACTTTGAAGAAGAAAAAATAATGTTACAATTAGTTCTTTCGTGCAAAAGAGTATTGAAGGCTCACTTTGTCCCACTACACTCACAATTACATAACTAAGCCCAACGCGCCCCTAAGAGATCAGTCAATGGTGCAATGTTAACGCAAAGTAGTGCGAACTAGTTTACTAGGAGGACAAGAGAAATGGTAGAACTACACCACTTTACTTAGCTCAGTCTTTATATGTTTTTCACAACTGGGAAAACAGAGATGCCGTTAATTCCTCCTTGTTCTATACCTCAGTTTCCCTTCCCTCAAAATTTTAAGCACACTTATAATAAAAGGCAATTAGTAATGTGGGCGACTAGAATGTAAGCTTCATGAGAACAGGAACTGTACTTAGTACAGGACAGCCCCAGCCCCCTTAAACAGTGTGGGTACAAGAATGCCCCATAAATATTTGAAGATGTGAATAAAGGAATCAATAAATAAGTTTATGTAGGTGTATCATGAACTCATTTTATGAACTGGCCAAAATATATATTCTACAGTCCTATATTTTAAGTTGACTTTGAAATGCTCATTATAAAGCAATTCATCTTTCTTTTTCTCAAAAAGTTTTATTTTTCCTATTTCACTCCCACCATAATCTCCCATCCTTTGCAACTCCACCACCACCACCACCCCACACACAAAGGTATTTCTTATGATTTCTGGTTTAGAAGGAAATTTCTGTCTCTAGACCTAGTACCATATTCAGTACATTATTACAGCCAATTATTTTCAATAAAAGCCAAATTAACTAACATTCAAAAGACTAGGAATTTCAATTAATCAGAACTACACAGTGATTCTCCTTTGGGAGAAGGAAGAAGAAACACATTTATCTTCTAGAAAGCAACTATACACAAATAAGCTTTTATCAGCAGTTTGTTGCAAAAGGCAACTGAGCATGGAATACAGATATCAAGAAATAATCTATACCATTAATTTCAATATTCTGAACGTAATGTTTAAAATAATCCTGAGAGCCCTGGCTAGTGTTGGTCAGTGGTTAGAGTGCTGGCCCTTGCACCTAAGGCTCACAGGTTCAATCCCCGGCCAAGGTCTGGGTGCATGCTGGAGGCAACCCAATGGGTATTTCTCTTTCTCCTCTGTTTCTCTTCTTCTCCCTTTCTCTTTTCCACTCTCTCTGAAAAGCAATTGGAAAAAATGTCCTCGGGTGAGGGTTAACAAAAACAAAAAAAAACAACACAAAAAACAAAAACAAAAAACCCTGAGATGTTGCAACATCGTCAAATGAACCAATAAAAAATGTTTTTTTTGCTAAACTCAATTCACTATGAAAATCTGACAACACATTTTAGAAAAATTTGCAACAGTTGTTTGTTTGTTTTAAGGGAATGGGATGAGAATAACAAGGAAATACTGCTCTAATTTCACCTTGGTCATGTGGAAAAGTCAATGAAATAGATTTCCCCCACCACCATGCCTCCTACAAAGCAGGTAGTGGCCAGGGTGTTCCTATTTGCAGTCCCCAAGTTTTGCTTGCACTACATTTCCATCTATTGCAGCATTCCTGCCCAGTCCCAGCTGTGTGCCAGCTCCCTCCACCACTGGAGTAAACAGGCTAGGAAGTCGGCTGAGTTGTATCCTTGGCTCCCAAGGATATCCAGGACTGCTACCTTACCTCCCACCTGCCCTGCCCCAGCATCTTGTGCTGCAGCACCATGGAGCCAGCACTCCTCCTTGAACCCTGCACCCTCTGAGCTCTTCCCCTGCAGTGGCCTTTGACCTCTAGTCTCCCATGCCTAAAATGGCCTTTTTGCATAAATGTCATGATGCATTTGTCCAAACCCATATACAGTAATGTACAACACCAGGAGTGAGCCACAATGTAAACTACAGACTGCATGATGATGCTATGTCAATGTAAATATATCAATTGTAACAAATGCACCACTTAGGTGTGAGATGTGGACAGTGGGGAGGCTTTGCATGTTTGGAGAATGGGTATATGGGAACTGTCTATACTTTCTGCTCAATTTTGTTTTGAATCTAAAACTGCTTTAAAAACAAAATCTTTAAAAATTATAAACAAACAGCAAGTTAAAAATTCCATTAAAAACAAACAAAAAACATGAGCAAGAAGTAAAGGGTGAACACGGGCCAGTGTGGCTCAGTTGGTTGGGCATCGTCCTGTGCACCAAAAGGTTACTGGTTTGATTCCCAGTCAGGGCACAGTCAGGGTTGTGAGCTTGAGCCCCCAGTAGGGGGCGTGCAGAAGGCAGGTGTTCTGATCTCACATGGAAGTTTCTCTCTGTCCCTCTCCTTTTCTCTCTCTTTAAAAACAAACCAAAAAAGTGAAAGAAAGAGAGAGAGAAGGAAGGAAGGAAGGAAGGAAGGAAGGAAGGAAGGAAGGAAGGAAGGAAGGAAGGAATGACGGAAGGACGGAAGGAAGGAAGGAAGACAGCAATACAGATACCCCCCCAGGCACCAAAACCAGAGAACCTCTCATGGGGCCCTGTCCACAGCAGGGCAGAACCTGGGGAGAAGCTTTGAGTGAGACAAGGTGGGCTTGGCTCTAGGAAGCAGTGATGGAGGGCCTGAGGTCCTCCTGGTCAGCTAGAACCATCACTTGCATATACCAGAGTCGTCAGGTTGAACAACAGCTGCCCATGCAGACCTCCAACCTGCTAGAACAACCCTGAGAAGTTACATCCTCCCCTTCTATTCTCACTGCCGCCTCCACCTTGAATTTGAAGGCTACTCCCCCGTGCCAGTACCTGGAGAACTGTCCTACAGTGAAAGAAACTATCCAGCAGAAGATCATGTGGAGAGAATGTGACTTCCTCAAGGGGTGAACCACCTGGTTTTCCTGACCAGTGGGAAATACATCAACTGTAATGGAATGCCCCGGGACTGCAGCCAGGAGAGGGAGCAGGCATCCTGTTGAGGAGACATGCTAACCCCCTGTGAGTGTGCATCAAGGCTCCTTCCTCCAGCCCCTAGAGCCTGGCTGCCTGAGTGCTGTGAACTAACACATGACCACATAAAAGCAATGGAAAGAAAGAATCCAGGAGCACCATGAAATTTTATCAGACTCGGGGCTACCTAAAATAGATATCACAAATAAGAACACGGGGTCATGTGGGAAGATGGTTTGGCTAATCAAGAACAAATGAGCTACTCAGGTATACATAATGTGCAAATCAGGGAGTTATTTTTTTATAAATAAGGACCTGTCATCACTTGATTCTGATTAGCAGCTAGTGTATCCTTCAAAGCCCTTCTTTCAAGAGCAATTTTGCTGCCATAGTATCTCTTACTATGTGCAATCTTGTCTTCATAAATTGCCATCTGGTATGTTTTCCAAAAGGCTAAATCTTTCTTCTCTTTCCTCACCCAGTCAATAGTTTTGATACATTTTATCCAAAACTGAATCCCCTACCCTCCCAACAAACAGTTCTTTTGTCATTGAAACTTCCTCCTCCTCTCAGGACATTTTGTAATATTAATTCTCTGTAGCCATATGTCTCCATCTTCCTGTCCCTGATCTGTCATTCCAAGCTTCCCCTTTTCCAAGCAGCATCCCTTGCCCCTTTTTTGCCATTCTCTGAATTTTCCTGGGTCATGTAAATTTCTACAGAACGTGGCAATTCATTATATCATGTTGTATTCCTTCTAATGCTGGTTCCACAGGGCTCTATGACAACAGATAAGGCATACTCAAGTGCCTAGCACAGAGCCTACTGCTGGCTCACCCAAGGCGAGTAGCATGCTGGTCCCCTTACACTCCAGCTGGGTGAACGTGGGCAATGCAGGTCCTCTGAGCCTCACTTCACCCCATAAAAGGCTGGAACACCTACCTAACTTCAGCATAAGACCTGGGGTAAAATATGCCTGCAAAGGATACCGACCTTTTTCTCCTCCCCATGTGTGATCGTTTGGCTCTCTAACTGGAATAAAATCTCTGTGAGAGCAAGGTAAGACACTGCTTCCCTGTATTCCTTCTAGGCATGTTCACAGTATGAAATAGCTAAGAGATGGTTTTAAAATAATGCTTTCTAGTTAATGGCCAAGTTGCCTTCAGGTGATAGGGTTTCACAACTTTGCTTCACAACTTCATTTACCATATCAATACTTAAAATGTTCTTTTAAAAAGTTCAGATATGTACAAAATATAGGGAACATTATAATGAACCTTATCCAGCTTCAATGATAACCAGTCTTGCTTCATCTAGGCCTTTCTCTTACTTCTTCCCAGCCTTCACTGGAGATTATTTTGAAGCAAATACTAGATAGTATACCATCTATAATAATAAAAGCACAATATGCTGGTTAGACTGGACGTCCTTCCAGACGTCCTTCTGGGAGGAAGCGGAGGCTGCAGCTATTGCATCGAGGCAGCCCGTGGGGCTGCGAGGGAGGGATCCAGGCAGCTGTCCCCGCTGTGAGGGAGGGATCGAGGCAGCTGCCGCTGCTGCGAAGGCCTACCCTTACACGAATTTCATGCATTGGGCCTCTAGTTTCAATATAAATATGTTATGAAGCTAATATTTTTAATCAGAAAATGTATAATAAAGCTGCTTTCACTCAGAAAAGGTAAAATTCTGTGTCTATCAAATAAAGTTATGACCACCTCCATCTCTTTGTTTCCCACTACACACAGAACGCAGGTGACCCAGGACCGACTCAGCAGGGCCGAGTTAGGATTCCTGGCAGCACAGGAGCTGGCTGGCTGCAGGCAGGACGCTGCCCACCCATCCCCGAGACCTCTGCTTCAAGGAGGAACCCAGCGGCCTGAGGGCTCTGAGGCTCCCCAGCTGGTTTGCTTGGGCATGACTAGGACTTTCTACTTCCCTGTTCGATTTCTGTGTCATTCCCAGCACCAGCTTCACTACCCAGAGTAACTGACTCCACTTGCTCTTTGTCAAAAACAGAATGAATAAATATATATTCAAATAGCAAAGTCTTCTCCAGAAACAGGTCTCCTCCCTATTACCCTTGTATTAAAAAGGAAAAGAAAACTGCAGGTGGCCAGAGGCCTGAGGGGAGGGGATGACTTCCCAGAGTGTCCACTGCTGTCCTCGCTAAGGTAACCATGAAATCATTTAAAATTATTTTGGACCAAATCATAATTCAAATATAAAGCTACCTGGGAATTGTTTAAACTACCTACCTCACTGTGGACTTGGGTTCTCTATGTCCATCCTACCCAATGTTAAAGCCACTAGCCATGTGTGACTGGTGAGCACTTGAAATGTGGCTAATCCGAACGGAGATATGCAAGGAGTGCCAAGTCGACAGATTTCAGAGATAGAACACCAAAAAAAAAAAAAAAAAAAAAAAAAAAGGAAAATACCTCAATAATATATTTTAAATTTTGAAATGTTCACACTTTGAAAAATATATTAAAATGAATTTCACCTTTTTAAAATGTAGCTACTAGGTAATATAAAATATGTGTCTAATAAATTTAGTTCCAGTACGATGCTTCTCCAGATTCTAATTCCTTTCTACAACAGCCTAAATGTGTTTGATGTCAACCCACCATAACTGGAGCTATTTGAGCACAACCCTAGAGCTAAAATACACTTGGACTTCTTTTTTGAATTATTTTGTATGCCTCCTCTAATGGTTCCTGCCAATTCCATTAAGATTTAAATATTTAATTTTAGTGTTCCAGTAAGACACTCATGGCTACCTTGAGCATAAAACATCACGTAACCACTAGATAGACTCCTTCAGACTGAGAGTCAAAATATTTAACTGCTGGGCTATTAAAAAAGTGACTCCCAATCCATATTTTTATCTATTTGTTGTTGTGTTTTTTTTTTATTAATCCTCACCTGAAGTTATTTTTCTTGCACTGCTTTTCACATGCCCCGACCAGGACAGGGAGTGAAATGCAACCCAGACACATGCCCCCTTGGCCAGGAATCGAACCCTCAACCACTCAGTGCATAGACTGACACTCTAACCACTGACCCACACTGGCCAAGGCTCCAATCCATATTTTTAATCTCACAATCAGAATGTGATAACATTTCTTCTGGCTGTTACAACCTTAGGTGTTAGAATTTCACTATACAGCTGAGAAAATGGTCAACCCCACCTTTCCGCTACAAGAGGAGGGAGGGTGGGGCCTACTCCATAAACTAGGAGGAGAGCCATTCACCTGCCTTCTATCAGTTTCCAGCGGATGAAATGATGAGCATATGATAAACTGAGGATTCAACACTGACTTTTGAAAAAGGGAAAGTCAAACAAACATTACACCTGACCTCTGAGGGATAGTGGACTTCAGGGTACTTTGCAGCGCCTTTTCCTAATGGCCAGCAGGGATCAGAATAAGGGAGAAGACTTTCGTTTAAAAAAAAAAAAAAATGACTCCATGAAAAGTGATGAAGTAAAACCTCCATTATCTGGCCCAGTGCTATCCCAAGGGTGCGCTGCCCACAGCCAGTTCCTGACTGGTCTGCAATCAGACAAGTACAGAAACTGCAAGCAAACATTGGAAAATTTTATAGCAATTTGACAAAGTTGTTTATGATAATCAATTTTTTTAAAGTCTTTATATTTTGTATGTCTTTTTCCCCAGATATTTTATTTTTATTGGATTTCACAAAAGTGTGTTAGCCCCCAAAATTAGAAACCAAATAACTGGCCATTCCTTTCAGAAGCACTAGATCAAGACACCAGAATCCTCAATTTTCTGGTGGGCCCACTCCCCGTTTGTAGAAAATGGGGGCCAAGGGTAACAAAAGGCTGAAGGAAACTGCACCTGTACCTTTTTAGAAAGAAGAAAGGAACCATTTGCAGGGGAGAAGGGTAAAACAGAACTATTTCCATGGCATAGTTAAGATTAGGATCTATAACAGTGTGATAATTTTACATGTACAACCACATATTTCTTCTATTATAAAACACCATGGATTATAAACCACATTGTAATATAATATAGTGTTGATGGGTCCTGATTTCAGAAATATTCAAATATATACAAACTAAAGTTCTTATGAGCAATGATTACACCTCAATTAAACAAAAATGTCAAGTGTTAATTACACACACACACACACACACACACACACACACACACACTAAATAATTGTGCTTTTTTAAAGCCTTTCACCAAGTTTAGGCGAAACGCTGAAAATGTCTAGGTGAGTAAGGAATTGTAAGCACCAACCATCAACCATGAACGGTGCTCTGTGGGATAGGAAATTGAAGAGGCCCAAAGAGTCCACAGTTGAGATGGGAAGAGAGATGGCCTCCAAAGTATCCAGGAGTGGAGAGTTGAGCAGTTTAAAGGTCAAATGGCTCACATGACAAGTCACGTCAGTGACATTCAGTCTCAAAACTCCTTTCTTCACATTGGCCAGCCAGAGGAGGGGCCCGGAAGAAGGCTATGCCCTCCCTGTGCCCTTGACCAAAGGTTAAGGGTCTGGGTGCAGAGCCAGGCAGCTGTACTCCCACCCTGCTTTCCCAACCACCTGGAGGCTGCTTCCCTTCTAAGCCTTGTATCCTCATTTGTAAAAAGGGTTAATAATGCCTCCCACTGGGGTTTTACAGAAGGCTGGTTTTGTTTTAAGAAGATTCAGGGATTTGAGCAAGCTGTAGCTGAAGGGAAGGAGAAACAGTGACCCAGGAAGGAGACAGGTTTCTGGAGAAAGTAGGCTTGGGGGACAGTCTTCCACCTGAGATCTCTTCCCTTAGACTAACACTGCAGGGAGAGAGGGGGAAGCTGGGCACATGGCAGTTCTGTTTTCCAGGTGAGCTGGGAGAAGGTTCTCTATGAAAGTGGGTGCAGAGGAAAGGTGGAGTAAGGGCACTTAAAGTGAGATGAGAGTCTATGTGCTGCCCAGAGGAACCTGAGCATGTGTGGGCCAGGGGCCTCTAAAAGGATGTCACGTGGGAAGAGGACCGAACCAAGGTAGTGCGGGAGAATGTGTGTGGGCATCGGTCCCTCAATGGTGTCCTCAAAGGAGGCCATGTGGCTTTCATTCTCGAGGGCTGGGGCGAAGGGCACTGGGAGCTCGGGTCCCTCAGAGGATGAAGAGTAGAGAAGTGAAAGCAGGGGAGCCTAACAGAGTGGGAGGACAAGGAAGAGTCTCGATAGGGAGGTTTCAGCAAGGTCAAAGAGCAGGAAAGAGGTGCAATCAGGGTGAACAGAAAACATCAAGAGGGGCACAGTATCTGGGGAAACCACACCTTGGTCAGGGTGTGGTTATGAAAACTGAAAGGCAAGGCCTTAACAAGAGTTAAAGGTCAATTTGGGGGCTGGTGGTTAATGGGTTCACCAGCAGGGGCGCTGCCGCTGCCAGCGAGGAGCAGAGCCTGGGAGTGCAAAGGCTCTGCTCAGTGCATCAGCTCCATGGTGAAGCCAGGCACTGGCCAGGAGAGATAGGGAGGGGCATGGCAGGAGCTGATGGACATGCAGGCAAGGCAACTGAGGGGTCATGATGGCGACTCAGGTGCCCACAGGTCCCTCCTCCAGACCCGAGGGCCCCTGGATGTGTGGGAGAGACAACAGCTCCACAGGGAGTTGGCCAGGGCAACAGAGACTCAGAAAGGCAGGGGCCAGGAACATAGTCTGGAATGAACGTGTTGGGAAGCAGTATTCTGGGCTCAGTTTGGTCACTGATAGAACTTTTAGCTACTAGGTACTACCTTTTCATGTATTTCCAGGACTCTGGCTGGTATCACACATACTGGGATAGAAAAGTTAGGCAGATCTAAAAGGCTCCATTGAAAGGGGGAGGGGGGAGGGGCGCAGGGGGGAATAAAAGGCTGACAGCAGCCCACCTACAGGAGGCATGTGGGGAGGAGCTGCCAGGTAATTCAAGGCACCTGCCAGCTGAGTACTTCCCTTGAGAAAACGGCTGTGTTCCTTATCAAGCCTGAGAACCTGGGAGGAAGAGCATAACTTACAGAACTAGAAGAAACACAGGTACCTATTAATGTTCCTATCAGGTGCCAGGTACTCCATGGAGCAGCTCACATATCAGAACGTTAGATACAGGGAGAATGAAAGATGGTCTTCCGTATTTGTCCTGCCCTTGAGAATAAAAAAAGAGACCTGAGACACATCAACCAAATGCAATGGCTATTTACTGTGAAAGCATTATTAGGTGTAATAGTGGTTCACTTGCTTGTAGGAATGATAATCATTATGTTTTTTAAAGAGCCCCAGTCTTTTAGAGTTGCATACTGAAAAACATACAGCTAAAATGTGATGTTGAAGTTTTATCTCAAAGTAATCAAGTGGAGAAAGAGGGGTTCTAGATAAAACAAATCAAGTATTGTTTATCATGTATTAATAATTATTATTGAAGCTGTGTGATGGGCACATGGTGCTCATGTTAGTCTTTCTACTTCTGCATATGTTTGCAATTTCTGATCAAGAAACAATAGGAAGGTAACAGAAAATGTTTTTTTAACATAATTGGATTAGTATGATGACATTACTGCAACAAACTCAAAACCATGTGTTTAAATGACGAAGATGCTTAAGGCTTTAAAAGGTAGACGGACAGGTCCAGAGGGATAAAGTCTTTTAAGTTTTCTAAAGAAGCAAGACTAGCTGGCTGTGGGCACATGCAGTCGTGCTTGAGAAGATCCAGGAACTACATCGACCCAAACAGGGTGTCACCTTGACATCGAAGGTCGGCATCTTCCCTCTGATGACACAGAGTAAGTTTGACTGATTTTACAGGCGTGATAGGCAACAGACTACTGTCATGCTTTGTTGCCCAGTTGAAGGATCAACTAACAGAAAGGTGCCAGGTGTCAGGCTCATCTCCCGAGCACCCTCAGGGTGACTGGCATCCCCCTTTTAAAACCAGCAGAGGAATGGCAATAAGCCAGAAAAAGAAAATAGCTAATAGCTGCTCTGAAAGTTAATAGCCGATAATGCTGATTTGATCATCACCAACCTTCCTCACTTCCATGAGACCCACACCGTACACATGTTGAGTACAGCTGAGTCAGCAGGTGAATCTCAAGGAGTAAGAGTCAAGGTTAAAAGACACAACCACCATGCCTACACCCACACACACAAACCACCAAACTCTGAAGGGCTTACACCCTCACTACCACTTTGGGGAAGAATTGCTTAAGCCAGTGGTCCTCAGCCAGGGTGATTTTGTCCCTCGGGGGACATTTGGTTTTATTTGGAGACAGTTCTGATTGTCACAACTGGATTCTGATTATTAGAGGTCAAGGATGCTGCTTAACATCCTCCAATGTATAGGATAGACCCAAAACAAAGAATTATCTGGCCTAAATGTCAATAAGCTAAAGTCCAGATGCTCTTGCTCAAGCACGTCAAATTCAGTGCTAAGGGAATATTCAGACTTGTTCAGAGAAAGAGGGGGAGAGGGGGACAGGAAAAGAGGGATAGAAATGACACTGCCTTTTAAAAGTATTATTTATATATTTCTACCAATGTTCTTTCACCTGATGTGGTGTTTGATGCCATGCCCTCTGGTATAGTTCCTATTTTGCCCACTAAACTAAAGGCACCAGACACATGAAAGACTAATTGCCAAGACCAATATTTGCTTCTTTTCCAACGGCCATATTTACCCAAGATTATTCTGTTCTTGATGAACTGGGAACCAACTGGCTGTTGACACACTTGGAAAAGAGCCAAGGAATAGTCTGGCACCTTTCCCATGGCTGGCAAAGGGAAATGTGGTCCAAGAAGACCAATCTCTAAAAGCCACGTAAGCTTTTGGACTGAACCACTTTGAAAACAAGTTCTTATTAACAGGGCAATCCTATTAACGTTTTCAACTAAAGAGTCTGGAGAAGAGGAAAGAGAAGAGCAGTGGCGTAAGGAAAAGCACACAGAGGGGGCAGGTAGGCAGAAGGAAGAGGAGAGAACAATGATGATAAAAAATTCCACAGTCCATTGACCTGAAGAAGGCAGGAAGAAAAACAAACTCACAAGTAATTATTATTCTATTGACTGTCATTTTAAAGCCAGATTATTGACCCTAAAATATAACCCACAACTGACCTCCACAATGACCAATAGTAGGTTCTTATTAGAACTCTACTGTTTACATTCACATCTGTGGGGAGTTTACATAATACTGGTAACTGAAATTCAGCTAACTATCACAACATTTCTCTCATGTGCCACAGACCTTCTGTTTTCCACAAACCACAAACTGTAGCTATAATGAGTACCACCAAGTTCACCTGCTTACATAAGATGCAAAGATCTCTGACGACAGGCTCTACCAACCTCATATGTGAACTACAAATGCTATCTTTTCAAGACTGTCTGGGCACAAAAAAAAAAAATGTGTGTCTGAAAGGGGACCCTAATGTCCTGGCAATGCTGGCCTGCCTCTGGTGGAACCTTTCTCAACCTCTCATCTCCTAGAAAGGAGCTGAGGCATTAGACCCAGAAGGCTAGGCCAGAGATGCTTGCTCCAAGTGTCAATGGCACTGGGGTACAAGGAGTGGTGTCAAAGCAGACCCTTTGGTCCCCCCATGAGAACACACACATACTCTCTGGGCTGCAGTGGCTGAATAGTGCCCCCTCCCCTCCGCAAAAGATATGTCCATGTCTCTACCCATGGAACCTGTCAATGTGAACTGATTTGGAAAAAATATCATTGCATATTTACATCTGATGGTGAGGATACTGAGATGAGATCATCCTGGATTATAAGGTTGGGCCCTAAATTCAATGAGAAGTGTCCTCATAAGAGCCTGAAAAGAAGGCCATATGAATAGAGAGGTACATGTTTGGAGTAAAGTAGCCACAAGGCAAGGAGTGTCTGGAGCCACTGAAGTTAGAAGAGGTCAGGAATGAGTCCCCCTAGAGCAGTGGTCGGCGAACTGTGGCTCGTGAGCCACATGCAGCTCACGAGCCGCGGTTTGCCGCTCTGTTGACTAATGAGTTTGCCGACCACTGCCCTAGAGCAGTGGTTCTCAACCTTTCTAATGCCGCGACCCTTTAATACAGTTCCTCATGTTGTGGTGACCCCCAACCATAAAATTATTTTCGTTGCTACTTCCTAACTGTAATTTTGCTACTGTTAATGAATCGTAATGTAAATATCTGTGTTTTCCGATGGTCTTAGGCTCTACAGCAGCGGTTCTCAACCTGTGGGTCGCAACCCACAGGTTGAGAACCGCTAGCAGGGTCGCCTAAGACCATCGGAAAACACAGATATTTACATTACGTGACCCACAGGTTGAGAACCGCTAGCAGGGTCGCCTAAGACCATCGGAAAACAGATATTTACATTACAATTCATAACAGTAGCAAAAGGTTGAGAACCACTGCCCTAGAGCCTTCGGAGGGAACATGGCTCTTGCCAACACCCTGATTTTGCCTGACAGAATAAATTTCTGTTATGAATGAAGAGTAGCAAAATTTACTACTTTGATATAATGATTATTTTTAGCTGTAAAAAAGTAAAAACAGCAAATTCAGGAAAAGGCTTTCTCAGAACTTCCCTTATCTGCCTAGAGATAAATCTTCCAAAAGGAACTCAATTGTATAAATCACCTCCCCAAGAGTTTATCAATGAAGGAAGACAGTCATCTCAGGAGGAGACCAGAGATCAACACCACACCCAGATGAACTTTTACATAAACTAGCATATCTCCCATCTCTTCTTCAAAGGGCCCATTCATCTTTCCTAAAAATTACTCTCCCCCTTCCCTTTTCCCTATGAAGATTGTATTTAAGCTTGAATGTTAAAACTACCTCTTAGAGTACTTGTTTTTGCTGGGCTACCTCCAATGTATACATGAGGTATACATGTTAATAAACGTCTGTTTTTCTCCTTAATATTGTTTTACAGAGTGTCTCAGGTAGGAACACAGAAGGGTAGAGGGAAAACTGTTTTCCTCACCTACATAAGCCACCCAGTTTGTGGTAAATGGTTAAGGCAGCCCTAGGAAACTGCTACAGGGTCTAACACTGAGCCTGTCCAGCCTCAGCCTCTCAGAACAGCCAGGTCAGGGGTTACCTGGGTGTCCTCCAGGTGCTCCTTCCTGCAGCCCCTGGGAGGTCAGGAGCATGAAACTGGGAGACATGTCTCCAGCCCTGAGAGAATAGGCCAAGGATGTTTTCCAAAGGCCGGGCTCTGGGGCATGGCCAAGAAGGTGTTTGTCTGCCATAAGGCAGAGCCCCGCCCACAGAAACAAGTGGTCTTTGAGGAAAAACAACCCAGCACCTTGTGGACCCTCTGATGAGTAGCTGTCATCATCAACCACTCCTGCTGACATTGACACAGCACTTCCCAGGAGCCACACTGTGCTTTCAACAACATGAACTTTGATTGCATCATCCTCTGTCTTTTCTTTAAGTCACAGTCTCTTACATGTCCATGCCTAAAAATATCCTGCAGTGTCACACCTGAAAAGAGATTTACCACTGTTGGCATGCATCCATGAGAAGTTTGCTCCAGGTCACTCGGCCAGTTGATGGACAAGCCAGAACCATGACTGAGAGCCAAGTCCAGAGCCTAGGTCTTCAACCTTGTGCTCACGCTCTACTCTAACTCCCCTGGGGCCATCCGGTCTGTCCCCTTCTCTCCAGCGTGCTCCCTGCCAGGTGGTCCCTCAACCCCACTGTGGCAAGGACCACACCTCAGTCACTGCCCAGCCCCTTTTCTCCTGATCCCCCTCCCCCCCCCACACACACACTTTATGCGGTTTAATAATAATTAGGTACATAAAAATGCTGATGCCTTGGATTAGGGGCTCTGAGAACTCAGTTCAATAGGGGACAGTGACATTTAAGCAAACAGTTACATCCTAAAAACTATAAGAAAAAAGAAAAGAGGGAATTCTGGAGGTCCTAAACCAAATGTCCCATCCATAGCTAACAGTCCCCCATAAAGGCAAGCAGCTCACAATAAAGCTAGGTCCTGACATTCTTTTTCAGATGCCACTGCCCTAGGGGCAGCTAACCACTCTGACTCCAACCTCCTTCTGCTCAAAGCCACCCTCCCCTGCAGTTCCAGGAGTCTGTAGGTCAAAGGTTTAGAAACCTTTTCAGTGCTATCTTTTAGGGAAGTACTTTGACAATGTGTTTTACACATCTTTAAAAGTTCCTTCCCTTGAACCACCACTAGTCACAATGATGGATCTCTCATCAGGAAATACTCTTAGATGCAGAAAGCTTCATGGAAAGAATGCTAAGTGTTTATTCTTTACTCAATGTGAACACAACTCATGATCCAAAACAAGGGGCTGATTAAGTTTACTGTTTCATTCTCTTGGTTATTACAAGGCCAGAAAATACTCATTTTTCCTCAGTGGTGGGATTATGGGTGTATTTCTCTTTGACTTTTAAATTTTTATACATTTTCTATAATGAATATGTATTACAATTAGAATGGAGGAAAAATAACCTTCCTATTAAAAACAAAAAACAAGACTCGCACGGCTACCCGTGCTTTTTAGAAAAACAAAGGCCCCTTCACCAACATGCACTTGCTTCCCTCCTCAGCCACTTGCCCATGCACCCACCTTCTGGCCACATGGAGTTCCTTCATGTTTCCAGCATCTGCGCTCCACTCTCTACCTCAGTGCTTTTATACATACCATTGTGTGCTTGCCTTCTGTCTCCTACTGGGAGGTAGGCACCCAGAAGGCATGGCACTTTATCTACTGAGTCACTCCTGTGACCCAGCGCCCAGCACAATCTCTGGCACATCCTAAGGGCTCCAAGGTATTTGTGAAAGGAATAAATAGAGAAGTACTGAAGACCTGCTCATAAGTAGCCACCAGCCCTCTTAGCCCTCTATGCCCCACCAGGAATTACCCATTCACGCTTGTTTTCTCAGAACACGAAACATACCTGGTCTAATAGAACACGGGCCATGCTATATTTTATTTATTTATTTACCACATTGGCAACAGCCACATCAGGCAAACCATGAACATGTATGCCTGAGAGTTTACACGTGTTGCCTCACTTTTCTTCACACTCACCCTAGAAGGTAACTATTGTCTTTATCCTCATTTCACAGATGCAGAAATTGAGGCTTAAAGAGGTAATGTCACACATTGAGTTCTCACGGCCAGTGAAAAGCAGGGATGTCTGACTCCAAACCCAGGCCTTGACAACGCTATGGCGCAGCCAAAGGCCGGTTTCTGTCCGTCCTCCGCAGCGGACCGTGCTGCTCTTTGAAAGCGGCCAGCACAGCCGCACACGCAGACATCCCAGTACTCGCAGGTTTGAAGCACAGGAGAAGGCACTCCTGTAGACTGCATGGCTTCACTGTGTGAAATAACCTTGGACCCACACAGTTGGACATGTAAAGGGTCTGCCTAGCAAAGCCGGGGCAATCAAAATAGGTTCAAGTTCGTTCCGTTTGACACATGGCTATGTGAGGAATTTAAGGGTGCAACAGTAGCCAGAGTGCCCCTCAAGCTTTCCAGCAGCACTTAATTATGAAGTGGTATGTTAATCGTTGCTCTTAAATACCATTAGCATGGATCCCCCAACACCCTCTACTGGACAATAATGTCTTCTGTGTCACAGATCACGTTTCAAAAAGCTCTTTCCAGCATATCATCTGTCAGTCTAGTGCAATTTAGTAGATATATGCTTTAATATTTTCAAATTTTCCCTAAATTGCTCTAAGTTAGGTGATTTTCCACTATTCCAAACTAATGAAATCTTGTACTGTACTAAGAGCTTTGTAATGTTTCTCAATATGGCATTTAGGAACTTTATTCACCCCTGACAATCAAGAGAAGCCCCGTGGAGAGAAAGTTTGTGCCCTGAGTATTAGGCGGGGACGTCAGGCAACGGGTAGACCATTGTGTTTTAACACTTGTTAACAGCTTGTCTGGGATTGCTGCTGGTGAATCTCTAGCAAGCAGACACACAAATTAGCAGCTCCTACATGCACCTCTCCTCCTTGGAGCTAATTGCACAGGCGACAAGGGGATATTTATAAGCATTTCTGAGAACACGTGCATCAGTGGGGGGAATGCAGCATCTTACATAGCATAGATAATTAATGTGCTCAGGAAAAACACAAAAGTGTGACTTGTAGAAAAACCTACACGGTATATAATGTGGGAGGAGACTGACTTTCGCCCGGTCTTCTGCCGTGGCCGCAGAGCTTCCGCAGCCATGCCTAAAACCTTCAACTGCAGATTGAAAGCAGCACTGCCACCACCAAGGGAAAAGGCTGACTCTGACCTGCCCGCGGCGATTCTGACGGCCCTTCCTGCTACCTATCAGAACAGCCGCCCAACCCCACAAGGAAACCAGAAACCAGGGCAGCCTGACTCCTGACAGCATATGACTTTCATCAAATCTACAGGAGCCTGTCTTATCTGGGAAAAAGCCCGCCAGACAAGGTCTCAGTCTGAGTCACCATCTCACCTCATCCAATGCACGTGGCTAGTGCCTGAGCTTCTGAGGCTCCAGTCCTCATCTGTAAAATAGGACATGTGCCCCCACTGAGGACATGCACACTTATTTCAAAAAGGCAAAATTAAAACGCTCCTTATGGACTAATTTATTGGCTCAGCGAGCTGGAACTGCACACCTGGCCCTGGGGAATACAGAAAGGAGTAAGGCCAGGCCTCTGCCATAGGAGGAGACCCACAAACAAATGACTGCAATAAAATGTGATGCACACAAGGCGGGGGGAGGAGGGAGGGAGGGAGGGAGGGGAATGTCATCCAAAATGCCCTGGGTGACACTGGTGGGGAAACCTGAAAGAATCCCTGAAGACTTCCAAAGGAAACCGGGTGGAGCTGATTCAGGGCCTGCCCACCCATGGGGAGGGTGTGGAGCACCCACCCACCGTGCCTAATGTGGGAGAAGGGCATCTTGTACAAGAAGCGGTATGGACGGCGTTCTAACAGAATGGGAGCATTTCAGGAAGGCTAGAAGGGACAGGTGCAGGGCGAACCGAGGGGTGCAGTCAGGGAGGCACCATCACCTGTGTTATCTCACCCTCACTATTCTGCTGGAATATAGCAGGTCCCCAGTGGACAGTGAGGGCAGCCCACAGGCACCAGGAGTCATCTCTTCGCCACACACATATTGCTCTCCTGGCATTCTGAGGTTAAATGAGAGATGTGGCAGCAAGAGACTTTGGAAAAACAAAACAAAAAAAACCCTCAAAATTATTGTAAAATGTTTAATAGACAAAGCTGTAGTAAACATTTATCTGATATGGGGCATAAAGAGAAAAATAAAATCAGAACACATAGTTTGTTTAAGAGAATTTCTTGGCCCTAGCTGGTTTGGCTCAGTGGATAGAGCATCGGCCTGCGGACTGAAGGGTTCCAGGTTCAATTTCGGTCAAGAGCACATGCCCGGGTTGCGGGCTCAATCCCAGTAGTGGGCATGCAGGAGGCAGCCAACCAATGATTCTCTCATCATTGATGTTTCTATCTCTCTCTCTCTCTCTCCCTTCCCTTTCTCTCTGAAATATATGTTGCTCTTCATTAAAAAAAAGAGAGAGAGAATTTCTTCAGACCATTTAGTTGTACCTACTATGTGCCCTGGGAATTTGAAGATCAATGAGACAGCCTTTAGCCTCAAGGAGCTTGTAAACGAAAACAAAACAAAACAAAAAAAGCATAGCCATCATTTAACAGTGGATAGGAAGAGCTAACAGAGGTGATGATACAGTGGGTGATAAGGTGAGCACAGGGTCTCTGTGGCATCGAATAGACACTGGGGACTAAGGCAGGAGAGAGGACTTGGGGGAGCTGTCTCAAAGGAAAAGATGCTTAAAGAATTGAAAAGAAAGGAGAGAAAAAGGGAACGATGTGAGGAGGGATGCAGCAGGAGGGAGCAATAGCACAGAATTCCTGAGAGGGGCAGGAACCTGACACATGGGAGAAAGCCCTAAGGGCTCAGGAAGGCCCAAGGGAAGGGGGGGGGGGGGCGGGCGGGAATATGGGTGATCAGAAGACTGAGGACAGCAACAGGCCACTAGGCATGGTCACAGAGAATGCTGCCCCTTTTGTCTGAGGAGAGACTTTTTATCTAAGCATCTTCCTCTCCTCCATATAAAGTGCCTCGCTCATTAGTGCTTGGAAATGTTGGCCATTGTTACTGGAATGTCAGAACCCAGCAGGCACTTTCCGCTGACTAATGCAGTCGAGGGTAGAGAATTCAGCCACAGGACTCCCTAGCGGACTTTAATGTAAGATAAACTCACCTGTAAAATGGTCCCATGGCAGAGACCCTAATTATTCGGAACAACGCTCTCAGCTCCTCTGGTGCAAGCATTTAACTATTCAGGAGAGAGCTTCAGGAAATGCAGACACACCCCTGAGGAGGGGCCTCTGTGGGGTGTGTTACATTCCTTTGAGAACAGGGCCCCTGCTATAATTTGTGTAATCAGCCCAGAGATTGGACTGCAGAACTCTGCTTCCCATTTATTACAATATCACACTCCTGCCCAGGAAACCCCACCCAAGCTTTTGTTTGGAATTCTCTTCCTTGATTAGGTGTAAGCTCTATTATTCCCACCACTCAGAAATAACACTTGGGTCTGATGAAGCTGAAAAGCACAGCACAGTCAGAACCGATTCCGAGAATGAGGCTACCCAGTTCTTTTCTTCTCTCTCATTTTAGAATGCTTTCTTTTTCATTTCCTACTCTGCAGACGAAGAGCGAGAAGCTGGGACATCTTATACAAATGGAAAAGCAAATCATTTTTGCTCTCTGGTAAGGGCCATGCAAGCTGGGGAAACACTCCCCAGGCTGTGCACACAGCCCCTCCTGGCCCTGATGCTTGGCTGAGGCTGGACACTGGGTTAGCGGGAAGGGGTGAGGGAGGCATCAGAGCCCCATCTTCCCACTGAATCTTTACAACTGCTACTCTTGGCTGAGCTGCTCCTCACTCTCTGCCTCCTGGCAGGAAAGGCGGTGCAAGGCTCAGATGCTATCTGGCTGCTTTCATTAATGTAATTCAGCTTGAATCCAAACCCAAACAAGAGCTGAGGAGCAGGGCAGAGTTCATCACCCAGAGGGATGGAGGACTCGCACTCCAGAATGGCAACCAAAGACAGAGTACAGGGTAATTTCTAAACAGTGAGATTAGAATTAGAGGAAAGGATGAGCCACTTCATTATGTAGCTAATACTCCAGGCAATCGAAGAGACGAGTTTCATGGTCTGTCCAGCTTGAAGGGCAGCCTCGAGTACTGTGGGACCTGCCTCACTCCTCACCTCCACCGCATTTATCTAAGCAGGAGTGGCGTTTGTACCTTGAGGCTGAATAGTCAACCCACTGTCAGGCCGGGCTCTAGTGCCTCTATGGCTTCACTCAAACAGGCCAGTTTTGGGCAATGGGATTCTCCCCAGTAACTGAGCTATTCCATTTGATGAAACTCGAGCTGGGAGGTTGAAAATTAGGAGGTCAGAAAGACTAAGGCTGGGGAAGCCACAGAGGCTACAGCAAACTGGTAAGTAATCACGACTGTACAATCCATCTGCATAACAAGAAGATAAAGGACATCCCATGCAGGACCAGGGACCCAGGCACCCAGGAGAGCTCCTTGAGTATCTCAGTCCAGTTCCGTGAGCCCTGGGCCCCGCATTTCCCATCCTGCGACATCCCCAAAAACACACAGACACCTTCCCCATTTCCCAAACTGGTGTGAATGGGTTTCCCTCACAATCAAAGGTCCTTGCTGAAAATGAGCACCCGCTATATGTCAGGGCTGTGACAACAATGCTATGTCAGAGCGGGTGTGGCAGAAGAAATGGGACACTGGATTGTTACAGAATAGGGCAGCATGGCTGCAAGAAAGTGCTGGTGCTGTAATACACAGGATCTGGCAAACAATGGCGATCACAGCGCACTACAGGTCCAATGTGCCCCAGTGAGCTTCTCAGAGAAAGGACTCCAATTCGTCTGTGAAGCTTAGGAAGGGCGTAGTTGAACATTGAGGTCGACATTGATAATCCTTCTGTGAAATCAGGTTTCATTACCACAACTCCTCTGGGCTCAGGCCACAGCCACTGACCTTAGATACTTAGACTGTAGCCCACGCAGAACTGGGAGAGGTCTGCTGGCAAGCCCTACCGCCTCAACTTTTGGTGATCCTTGTAAAATACAGCAATCCCCAGAGGCGGCTACTCAGAGCTTTCTTTATAACCTGCCTGCCTGCTCCGAGGCCAGAGGGAAGCCAGGCTGCTGAAGAATTCACCCTCTGGACCTCCAGCCTGCCTTCTTGTTCACATCACCAGTGGATGGGGCAAGGGGTGCTTATTCATGGAGGTCCGAGGGCAATGAGGAGCTCTGGCCGTTCTGAACTTGTGGGATACGTGTTCAGGCATGAGGGTAGGAGAGATGGAGAACAGAATGAAGACACGCAGGTCCTTCAGAAGCTTAGCGTTTTTCAGAGGAAATAGGGCATGCACACAAGCGACCCAATCACACTCACGCACACCCTAACCCTCTATGAGGTCTACGTAAAATGAAGAAACCGCTTCTCGATCCTGCATGCAAGGAGATTTTCCTTGAGAAATGCAATTAAGTTAGAATGTGAAAGGGTCATAGTTATACAGGCAAGATGAATGCTACTGTACAAACTTGAAGTAAACTAGTAAAACGAATTACCATGATGGCCTTTAAAACTTTTTAGCAGCCAAGTGTTGTCTTCAAATTTAAGTTTACTCAGAAGCCCAATAAGCAACGTAGATCCCTAAAAGCAGAGTCGGTCTGGTTGAAATGGGGGAGCGAGGCGTGGAAACCCTAAGGGGCCTCCACAAAACACACAGGGCTCCAGGAATCAGCACAGGGCAAACCTTTCCTTGAAAGGTATTAAGGCTTAGTATGGCTTTCAGGCTCACTTGGTCATTTGAAAGTGTTCCCAGTTAGAATGTACTAAAAGGAAAGGACGATTGTTTACAAGGTAAGTGCTGAAGGTCTACACCACCAATTAGTCTCCAGGCACACTGAGAACAAGCTTCTATCTGCCTCCAGAAAACATGACTTCCAGACCCCCAAGACTCTACCCCAGCCTGGGTCACTGCCACTGGCCAGACCCCTCTATTCCACCAACGCCCTCCTTCAAAAATCAGACACGTAAATTCATGTACATCAGCCTCACCCGTAGTGTGGGCAGAGGTCCTGTGGTCTAGAAAGTCCTCGGATGCTTCAACATGCTCCTACACACTGTGAACTCTTTAGAGGGGAACCAAGTAAAACACCCTTCATGAGTCAGGAACACTTTTCTGTGTGTGTGTGTGTGTGTGTGTGTGTAGCCTATCCCACATCATTGGCAAGTCCTTTGGGAAATAGCTAGTGTCTTAACCTTCTTCCCTGATTGTAGTGAATGTGATACTTTATTATACTAGTAAATAACAAATACTTTCTGATAAAGAAAAGTAAATCAGAAATACATAGAAATGATCAAACAAATGGTGAATTACAGGTAATACCCCAAGAAGATGACAAGGATGCCTGCTAAACTACTCAACATTTTGCTTCACCCTCTGTAAAAAAGATAATCATATAAACAGAACCACTTTCAAGTGGAGTTGGAACTGCCATCCCAGAGGAAGTGCCTTGCGCCCTGCATGTCTTATGCCCGAAACCTTTAGAATGTTAAAACAGAACTTAACCTTCAGACTGGGCCTAAAGCAACAATATGTCCCAATGAACTGTTTGCAAAGATAAGAAAGTAGACATTGTGACAGAAGAAAACTGAAAATTGAAACATTCTTTAGAATTAACATCACTATGTTGGCTAATCTGCTCCTATAGAAATGCTTCCCTTCAGCCCACTGAGTTGTTCCCCTTCCCTTTCTCATAAATGCCCCTTGCCTTCCGCTCCTAAATGGGACAGTGTTTGTGTTTCTGCCTGAATTGGTGCTTCCCAAATAAAGAACTATTCTTCTTTATCTCAAATAAATGCTTGTTTCCTCTCATTGTGGCCTTTTTAGGTTAACATTTCTAACCAATGCAGAGAAATGCCATAACATAAAATATTAGGAAGGTAGTAAAACCTTAATTTTTTTGCAAATGATATGCCTGTATGCCTTGAATCTAGTGGCTTATAGGTGATCAGAAACAATAACCATTTAGAAAATGTCATTTAGGCCCAGCCAGTGTGGCTCAGCGGTTGAACGTCAACCCATGACACAAGCGGTCCCTGGTTCGATTCCCGGTGGAGGGTGTGTAGGAGGCAGCAGATTGATGTTTCTCTGCCATCGATGTTTCTACCTCTCTGAATATATATATATATATATATATATATATATATATATATATATATGTGTGTGTGTGTGTGTATGTGTGTGTGTGTGTGTGTGTGAATTGTAAAACCAGAATATGAAAAATTTATTTTTACAAAGAAGTTATTTTAATGAGTTAAATCTTCTATATTTGATAAACAGATTATTTACAAAGGATTTTTTGAGGGGGGAACACAACTTGATCTACTACCTTATTTTTAATAATTCTTTATTGTTGAAAGTATTACATGTGCTGTCTTTTTTTCCATTGACCCCCTCTAGCCCATTCCCGCCCCCGCCCCAGGCCTTCACCACCCTATTGTCTGGGTCCATGGGTTATACATACATGCACACAAGTTCTTTGGTTGATTACCTCCCACCCGCCCGCCTTCTCCTGCCTTCCCTCTGAGATTCTGCATTCTGTTCCATGCTTCCATATCTGTGGATCTATTTCATTCATCAGTTTATTTTGTTACTTAGATTCTACATATGAGTGATGATCTACTTTTTACTCTAAAGCTTTCAATAATGCTTAAATCTTTCATAACAAGTCAGTGTGCAAATACTGTTAATGATATATTAGTAAAAAAAGGTTAATATATAAATATATTTTTGTTTAGTTTTTAAGGTTAATATAAAGTTCTAAGTTCTTTCATAAATATTCACACATTAAAAATTTGTAGAGTAAAAAAAGTTTGCTTGCTATTTTTTAGGAATAAAAGAGGAATGTGAACAACTATCTAAAATATTTTCCTTTAAACATTCTCCTTACTGCCTCTCCCACAGATGTTCTGAAAGAGAAACTATGCAGTTCTGAGGGTGTGCCTCCAGGTTTTTGATGATTATCTGAATGCCTAGACTGATAAACAAACTTAATCCCAAGAGTAAACTAAGAATCTCAGAAGAGACCTCATAATTCCTAACCTATGGGAAGGGTGTTGTTCTTTTTTTCTTTTTAAATTAGATAGAATTTATAAAATTTTAAAAGTTTGTGATTTTTTTCATAGCAAATACACTGTAAAAGACTTTTTTAAAATCCACATCTATGCCAAATCCTTAAATTTTCTCCACATCTACAAGGAGACCTACTAGTGTATTGCTAGTGTGCTGAATTTGGGATGGAGGTGCAACTTTATCATGGAAATGACACTCCTTACTGGAAAATGGAGTCCTGTGCCCTCAACAATCTCCTGGCCTGTCTCACTGTTAGGTGAAGAAACTCACACTACCTTAGAGGCATCATTGGTGTCTTCATGTTCTTTCCAGAAAACAGTCCTTTCTGGCCTCAGTAAAGTCAGACTTTTTATTTTAACTTTTTCTCAATAGTAAGTAGGTAATGCTAAACCTGTACAATTCCTCTATTCCACCATCCCAGAAATAGCATCTTATTTGTTACTTATTTCAAAGGTCTGCAATTTTCCTGATCTTTTCAAATCAGTCAAAGCTCTTAATGTTTTAGTCTTCTTTCCCAGCAGCATTTTTATTGTGTGTCTCTACATCATCATAAGTGAAAACTAGAGCTTTCTCACATAAATAGGGCTTAACACACAATCAAAATTCCTGATCTAGTATCAACAGCTGGTACAAGAAGGTCTCACTTCCTCAACCTAGAAGAAGGGAATTTTCATCCACAGGATTTCTAGTTACTCCGAGTAGTGCCTGTGCGCATAAAACACAAGTGAGCATCAGCTGCCCCTCACAAGTCCTCTTCTCTCCAGCCCTAGTGAGGGGGGGGGGCCAGAGAATCACTGTGATATGAAAGTGTCCCTCACATTGTAATCATTCCACCAACATCTGTTGTACTAGTTTATATTAAGCATCTTGACTGATTCTGGATAATGTTCACTCTTTTGCAACCAATGTTTAATTCCTTTTCTATCCGGAAATTGAATTATTTGAAATCCTCTGTCAAGCCTACTGAGAGAAAAGAATAAAATTGCAAGACTGAATTTGTGCTGTGCTCTGTAGCTTTGGCTACTGGCAAAAACAAATGAAAATAAAATTAGATTAAAAGATACTTATCAAAAGCTAATCACTTAGCACAAAAATTAAACAATAGCTATTAAACAGAAGCATCATTTATGCAGTTTTTCCTGACAACTTAAGTATTTTATAAAAGATGATGAAGCAGTTTCCCCCTAAATTATATGAAGTGACATCAAGCATAATGCAAAGGGCATATAGTAGGCAAATGTTCAGTCCCTTCCATATTAAACATGGATATAAAATGCATTAATTTTTATGTGCATTTTATTAAAAGGCTTATAATGAGACAAATTCTTAACGCTCTTAAGAAAGAAGTGAGAAAAGTGAAAGGCTTTTACATTATACTTTTAAAATACCTGTATAATTTGAATTCTCTAATGCATATCAAATTTGTCATTTTAAAACTATGAAAAATGCAAAATAATGTTGGCAAATGTGCACTGGAAATGGCATTTTTGCAAGTTTCTTGTGGTACTATAACTTGACACAACCTTTTTTTCACAAGTTATGTAATAGCTTGAAAAATATTTATATCAATTGACTTGTAATTATTCATTTTATACATTCTTGTTTGGTTTTTATAAAGAAAGCAATCTAGCTTAATACATATATCACATTGGATCTTTCAAAGGTAGTCTTCTGAAATGTAGGCTAGAAAAACAGTGTTGATTCTTGTTATTTGCAGTAGTTATATTCTATAAAGTCACCTTGGACATTGAATTAGTGCATACCGAACATTGCTCGAAGGGGAAATAAATATAGGGTTAGGTTCCTGTGAGCCTCTGTTCACAGTATGTTCATCAACTGATCTATACAAAGTTTATTTTATGTATGCTTCTGTTTAAAGACACATAGAGAGACAGATAGGCATTGGAGTCATGGCCAATAGCACTGTAACTCAAGCCTGAAGGAAGTTTATCTAACACACAATTTTTTCCATAAGGCATATTACAGCTTTCCTTGGTCTTAGGAATACTAGACAGCACTTCAGCACTACACTTTGGGGCCATTTTAAACAGTGAAATCACCAATAAAAAACACAAAGATGGGAAAAATATGGCACTAAACAGACCTTGAAAAGGATGCTTGTTTACAATCTAAGAGCTGACCCGAGAAGGCAGAGCATCACCTTGTTTGACCTCAGCTGGGATCAGATGTATCAGGCGACTCAAATTTTTGGCCTCTTTGCACATGTGTGTGTCCAGGAACGACTGCAAAATTGCCAAGAATATTGATCTTGGGGTTATAAATAAATTTTAGCAAGTAGACAAATATGCAGTCTGAATAATAAGAATCAATTGTCTTTACTTTGAATAATTAGAACAAAATTCTCAAAAGACAGCTTAAGAGCAGAGTAAAAAGATACCCATAAAAAGCTTTGTTGACTCAAACAGGAGATTTTAATCCCAGGGACATTTGGCAATGTCTTAAGACAAATGGTGACTGTCATGATTGGGTCTGGTGAGGAAAGGCCAGGGATGCTAAAAAAAAATAACAACAATGCAACAACAAAGAATTATTTGACCCAAAATGTCGATAGTGCCAAAGTTGAGAAATCCTGTACTGTCAATATTTTTAAGTGTCTTTTCTGCACCTTCTACTAACATACACTTTAATGCCTAAAACAAATTATGGATTGTCAAAAATGAAACAGCTCTCATACTTTATTTCTCGGTGGTCCCTTATTTTCAAACAACTAAAAACACAAAGCAGTCATAAGCTATATTGAAAGTATGACTTTTCATTTCCACTAAGCTTATATTGGTGACGGGGCAACTCCAACTATAAGGCAAACCATAAAGCCAGTCTGAGGTCTAGTTTTTAGTTTAACCTCAGGTAAATAAAAATCATCCCTGCACAGGAAGTTACTAGTAGTCTGTAGTTCACTGTCCATGAGATGGAGAACCCAGCTCACTCACAGCAGGTTTTGGAGTAAGTCATGAACTTCTGAGAAGGTTCTCGTGGTTACCCTGAGGATGAAAATGTCTTACCAAGTCTTAACGATTCTATGAAGAGAAGTCCAATTTAAGTGCCCCTCGCCCCCCCGCCCCAAATCCTTAACTGAATAAATGCAGCACACTTCCTTCACTGCTCTCCATGTGGACTCATTATTACACATTTGTTCAGTCTTTAGTCAATCACATTTTTAAATAATGAATCAAGCAATTTGTAGAGTAACTCCAAGGTTACTCAAGAACATGCCAAAATCACTATGCTAACATAACAAGGGTAAATAATTCCCAGCTGGAGTCAGACGAGGAGATTAAGAACTGCACTTGGAGTTTGGGACCTGATTATTCCAAGAGTCTTTTATTCTGGGAATATTATTGTAGATCCACTGTGCAAAACTAAGGCTAAGATATTCTTTCCTGTTCTAAATATGCTTTGCTGCAGATGCCTTCAACTTTCCCGTTGACCACTCAGACCCAGAAACTCACCATCCTTCTGCAACCTCGCTGGCCATCCTCTCAGCTCCTGCTCCTCCCCTGCCCCAGCCTCCATGTGCAGCTCTGCACCCACAGGCTGCACTCTAGGCCAGAACTCATTAGACCACCATGATCAGAACCACCCAAGGAGCTGAAAATTAAAATGTGATTCACAGATCCCATTTCCTGACCTACTGATTGGAATCTCAGACAGAAGGCTTGGGAATCTGCATTTCCATTCCACCCCCTACTTGTTTAAAAACTGTAGCCCCAGTCACAGAATAACAGCTGTATTCTGCTCATATGTAATAGGAAATGTAATCTGTTCACACCTTCAGTTGAGAGAAATGCCTCTTTTCTAAACTTCCATAATATGCTACATATGATTTCCATCACATAAAACCAGAACTGCAGATTTATTTGCTTCCCAACCATAGTTTTCAAGGGTAGGGACCATATACCATGCTGAGGTTCACCCCCAGAGGTCAACACAGTTTCTAGCACATAGTAGGTACTAATCTGTTGAATAAGTGGACAGAGGGATGGACGAATGGCCTCTGAATGACACTACTGAAGTTCAGTAATTTTATTTAATTTTTAAATAAATGTTAATGTGAACAAATAGAAAACCCAGTTGAATAACTTCCAACAAAGGAATCTTAATTGAGTGGAGTATGGCTCTCAGGGAGCTCCACAGGAAAGAGGAGAGGTAGTCCTCCAGAGCTATTCAAGTTTGGCACTTGGGTCTCAAAAAGGATCAGCCAATTGACTGAGCATGTGCAGTCCTAGGAAGGAGCAAAAACTGAGGATGAGGAGGAGAAGAAAAGCTGGTAAAAATTTTCTGGGAAGAGCAGATTATGGTTAGGGCCAAGGTTAAACGTTCTTAATTTCAATGACCAAAACAAATACTGTAATCAGCCCCAGATGTACTGCCTATAGGATAAAGTCTAGAATTCCCCAAGATCATTTACCTTAGGATTCAAAGCTGCACATAATTCAAAGCTAGAGTGGACATTTTTTCCCTCGTTTACCCATTTTCTAGCCTCCTATTATTCCTTTCCACCTTTTCGATTTTCCTCTGGAAAATCATTATATAGCATCCACAGAATTTGGGTAGTGTTAACCCCTAACTAAGCTCTGGAGGTTGACCCTTACTAGCATAAGCCAGTCAGCACAATCTCTCTGTTTTGACTAATTGGGATGAGCAGAAACCCAGGCCTAAACACATGGCATTGCCCTGTCTGCGTGAGGGTTAAGACTGGCTCAGCTCGGGTCTTTTGTTTGATGGTTATAAATGTGAACAGAGAAGCAGGTAGCCTTGGTTGCTGCTGGCAGTCATCTTGTGAATATGAGAAAATCTAGAGAGAGAAAAACATCCCCTAGACAACCATGTCTGCAACTGGAAAAGGGGGTATTTTTTCCTGTTATTGAGCCAATATGTTATCCTTATCATTTAAGCTAATTTGGGTTTTCAACTACCCAAATTATTAGGATACCTGCCCATTCATTCCTTTCAAGTTGATCCTTCCCTTTCTCTTAGGACAAACATAGATCCACTGTTCAAATAGTACATACATTTCCCCAGAACATACCTCATCCATTCCCACCACCACACTGTGTGTGTCTTTCCCCTGCCTTCATGCGCTCCCTTGTTCTCTCTGTTACTCATACCCTGTCTGGCCCTCTAGACTCAGACTGGAGTCCTAATCCCTCTAAGGGCAGACTTCCAGGACCACAGTTTTCTTGCCTCCTCTGAGCTCCAACCACAGATACTAGCTGCCATCTACGTTCCAGCTCATACTGATAATTATCCTTCACAAACATATTCTCAAAATGGAATGCAAGCTCTCTATAGTTTTGTGACCCCTTGTAAATAACACCTTGTACATTGTCTTTGTGATGAGCAGAAATCCAATAAATCCTCTTCAGGCAAATTCAAAATGTGATTTAAACCTCCTGATCACTGCCAGTCATACCCCTCTTAATTCACATAGCAGTGTAGAGAATAGAAAAGAATTTGAGATACAACATATTCCAACATTACACCATTGGCCATGGTTCTGTCACATTTCACAACCAGATGGGCAGTAACAGCTGGATGGAGATCAGAAATTTATCAGGCTGCCTTCCCGTCTGCAGGTCACTGAAGTCCTTCCAATGAGTATGCAGACTAACTCCAGAGTTCTGAAGAGTAAAGCCCCACACCTTTCAGACATCTGTATGAAATCATCCTAGGGCTAACACCAGAATAGAAAAAATGAAAGCACAGCCAGAACAATGGGCTCCAATCACCTCCAAGCCTTTTATATCCCTTTTCATGCTTGTAGCTCCACATCCCATTAAAGCATGCTGGGAGAGCATCTGTAAGATTTAAATGAGGAACGTGAAATAAACAGGTTCAGATTTATTTTCATCACGGAGATGGTCAGGAGATAATAAGTTGAGGAATGATGTCAGTACCGTTTCCATTGAAGATGACAATAAGAATACAGGAAAAGGGGAAGTGTGTGTGTAGGGGGGTGGGGGGAGTGAATACACACAAGCAGAAGAATGTCAATATACCGTAGAATAGATTTATCATGGCCATTCAAGGTCTAACCCTTTTGTATGTGGCATGACAGGTCTGTTATCTACACAAGGATTTTGATGTCCCAGGAGGGGTCTATATTAGTAGCATTTGCCATGCTTTTCACAAGGTCATAGAAATGAAAGGGCTATCTGACAAAATTGGTAACACTATGATGAATGACATATAAAGCAGTACCTTACACATATGCATATACTTATAATGATTGAGAGCTTATCAATAGTTCATCAACCCCTCTTGGGGATTAGTTTCTTTTGACAAATGGCCATCTTCATCCTTTGAATACTGCTTCTTTCTCCTCTTTCTTCTCTGATTAACACTGTCCTCCTCCTGGGTCCTAAATAGGTTCTGAAGAGGCTCAGACTGTTTGCAGGGGCTGGCAAGCAAACTGTAATATTGCAGTAAAGACTTGCCCACTGGAATGTCGCATGCAGTCTTCTCACGGTCCCTGCAGGTCACATCACCATGAGGAATTTCATTCTCCTCCTTGCTCTAATCTGTAGATGCTCTAAAGTTAGCTTTTCTGTTAGCCATGTAGCTGCCAGAGAGAGAGTTCTCAAAGAACCCCCTGCTCTAATGGACTCTGCCTCGGCCCAGTGTGGCCAGTGACCAACTGGGTTTTGCCGTTTTCATGCACATTGGCCATGGTGCCACAACGGCCTCACCAGGTACGCCATCCTGGCCTTGACTATACAGAAAGAGCAAACCATAGGAAAAGTGGTGCTGGTAAGACTGTCTCCGGAGAAGCCAGTCCAGACCATTACCTCCTTTTCTGCTTCTCCTTTCAAAAACATCTCAGTAGTTCACAACTGCAGGGCAAGAAATTCAATAACCAAAATTGATATGGCAAAAGCAGAGGGTTGAATCCAAACAGCTGCTGCTCCATCAGGGGAAAAACAATCAATCACCCCCCACGCTAAACCTCTGTCCACCCTTTAAAATCCATTCCATGAATCCAACACAGAAACAGATCCAGTGCCTCAGCTCACATGTCTGGTCCATCTTAAAGAGGAAGTTCCTAGCAAGGATCTAGTCCAATCAAGCCGTGTGGCTTGCAGCTACGCCTCTTTGTCACCAACAGGTCAGAAAAGAGTCCCCCTTTAGAAGTGGCAAGGACTAAGTACTCAACCACTTCCCGCCCCAGGCTCTCTGCCAGGCAGACCAGCCACACCTCAAATAAGAGGATCTGCTCTTCCCTCCAGAAGCAGAAATGGCTATTTCCCCTCATCAAATTTCCAGTCTTCCAGAATATTCCGGCTCCACCTAATTTCCTGCATAGCTGGCCTGCCTCTACTGTTTCATAGAACATGGAAAGGGGTAGAATCCAAAGGCCTGGGATTCACAGGTTCTCCCCTGATGCTCTTTCCAAAGCACGCTGAAAGAACTGCCAGATTGGTCTAGGACACAAACACCCTCAGATTCGAGTTGACATTCTGGGTATCCAAAAAATATTTATTGAATGGCCAATCAGAATAAGGCACTGCCAATACAGCCTAGCCAGGTTAGGCTTGCACAGGGCTCTGGGATGATTAAGTCTCGCCAGTGCACACAGAGCAATATGGATTTCAGGCCTCTGTCCAGGAACAGGGAAAATTGTTCCTTATTGATTTACTTGAGCATAAAAGGGATGTGCAAATTTCCAAAGATTTGCAACTCTGCTATGCCTGGAACTCTGCCAGAAAACTCAGGAAAGCGCATACACACACACACACACACACACACACACACACACACACACCACTAAGACACACCATGCAGATGCAGGATTGCCTCACTGGAAATGTTTCTTGCCCTGTTAGCCTACCCTTCCCCCACCCTCTCACTCTATCCTTCTGTTGTCTTCCATAGAAGAATGTGGACTCTCTCCTCTCCCGGTACCTTATTATTGCAACAAGCCATTTATAGAACAAGCAAAGAAATGTACTATTCTCCACCTCCCCCCTCAACTTTCCTATGCACATCAGTCAGTTTAAAAAAAAAAAACCTTTAACGCACATAGTGAACTGCTCCCCAAATCTCCACTGACTTAGCACTAGTCCAGAGCTATTAATGCAATAACTGCGTAGCCACTCCTGATAAGCAACAAGAAAGAAACAGAATAAAGCTTACTTATCCTGACATGATTTCTTTACTTCCATTATGCCTTGCTCTAGAAACATCACACTGAGATTATTTTGGTGACTCGACTCAAATTTGCTTTTAAAAGGTTTTTCTCCCAAAAAGAACAGATGCTCAGAGGATGGAAGGACAGAAGATAAAGTGTAAGATGGCTTGATTGTAGATAAGTTAGGAACGGCACTCCAGGGAATGAAAAGTGTGTTAAAAGCAGATCAGAGTCCAGAATCTTTGCAAGACTATGGAATTCACATCTGTCATTTTCAGGAAAACACAACCCTTCCTGTCCACACTGCAGGTTTTCCTCCCAGGCATCGGTGGTGACAAGCTGTTCTAGGAACACATAATAAACGCCATGCCCTTTCAGGTTATCATTGCTTATAATCTTTTGGAAAGACCCCAGGAAAGATGTCTGCAGATATAGATGCTCCACAGGTGGTAGAGACCACAGTGCTGGGGGCCCAAAAGGAGGGGTGAGTGAGCTTCAGGAGGGAGGAGCTGCAAGGGAAGAGGCGCCAAGCTGGGCTTGGACCACCCAGCGAACACCTTTAAGGGGAAGAGCTGTGGACAAAAAAGGGCCCATATGCTAAACCTGACAAGTTCAGGGGAGGCCTACATGGCGGCTTTACAAACTCAGAGACCTAAAGGAACCACATGGGAGGTCTGAAATTTAAACTTTCTAACCAAAACAACAAAAACAATTTTCTAACCAAAAGCAGTTCATCGCAGGTTGTCATGTCCTAAGGCGGTATTTTTCCCTAACAAACGTCAATCTTCACCTTAACTGAGCATGTCATTTTTTTTTTTTTGCATTAAGATAACATACCTGATAACATACTTTGGAATATAAAAGCAACTTCCTTTTCTCAGGATCCCTCAAAGCACAACCACTGCACCAGAGCAGAGATCACAAACCCCCTCTTCGTTGTTATTATCATCATGTTAATTGTTGACTGTTAACTATCCTATATCCACAAATTGTCAATTCCTGTTACTTTTTATCCAATTCCAAAAATTCCGTACCCTACTTTGCTTTCTCCAGCCTCCCTAACCTATCACCAATGAATTTCTTGTGAACCCTCCCACCCTTATGTCTCCTCCCTTTTATTGTAATGTATAAAATAAGGTGCATAACTGCCATTATCTGCAGCATTTTCTCAATTCTTTGAAGTTTTGCTTCCCAGCAATTGTCTTTAGTTTAGCTTAAATCAACTCAAAAAATTCTTATAGGTATGGATGTTTCTTACATTGACAGAACACGCCACAATATTTATTAAAAGGTCTAGAGAAATAAGAATTCTTTTCAACTTTCAAATCTAATACAGTATAACTATAGTCGCCATAGTGTACATTAGATCCCCAAAATGTTTGTCTTCCCACTGAAAGTTTGTACCCTTAGACCAACATCTTCCCATTTCCCCCACCTCCCAGACCAAACGACCAGCATTCTACTCTCTATTTCTGTGACTTAGGCTTTCTTAGAGTCCACATGTGGCATCATACAGTTTTTGTCTTTCTCTGACTTATTTTACTTAGCATGATACCCTCCAGGTCCACCCATCCATGTTGTTGCAAATGGTCGGATTTTCTTTCTCTTTGTTGAATAATATGTATATACCACACCTTCTTTATCCATTCATCAAAGAACATTTTATTTTTTTTTTATTTTATTTTTTTAATTTTATTTTATTTTTATTGTTTTAAGTATTACAAATAGTAGTACATATGTCTCCTTTTTTTTTCCCCCTTTGATCTCCCCCCGTCAAAGAACATTTTAAAGGAATCCAAAATCTGTATTATTTAACATACAGAAGAGCATGTCCAAGTGGAGATTAACCAACTGTAAGAACACACAATTACTATATAGAGGTCTATAAGCAACTTCTCTAATGCCTTTCAGAGAGAGAATGATAGACCTGACATGACCCCTCATTGTCTCTGAGAACATTGGGACTGGAAGGACATTAGAGACATGGAACTAGACCCCTAATACCAACATGAATCTAGAACAAACCATACCTGAAGCACATCCCATGGCTGGATTTCTGGATCACAAGAACCACTCAGTTCCCTTTATTATGTAAACCAATCTGGGGTAGGTTTTCTGCAGCTTACAGCCAAAAGAATCCTAGTATATACCAGGTGTTTGACATTGGAAAACTAAAAATGGAGGTATCAATTATTTCACAAGGGTATCTTACAGATCAATGAGGGACAAGAAAGGCCCTAGCACATTCTCTGGCACTTAACAAGTCTTATACATTCTTTGCTTCTTATAAAAGGATTCACCAGAGTTTCTTTAAGTAGTCTTTTCACCTAGTATAGTAAATAAATTATTTACAAATAATCCACAACTTAGGAAAGCATCTGGAGCAGCCAGAAGTAAAGACATAGAATGGTTGAAAGTCAATGATAATTGAGGCTTAATAAAAAATGAAAACAAACTTGAAGTTAGCCTATATAATAAAGAGGTGATATGCAAATTGACCATCATGCCCTCGCACAAGAAGGCCATCCCCATGTGGTCACAAGATGACCGCCACAAGATGGCTGGCAGGGGAGGGCAGTTGTGGGCAATCAGGCCAGCAGGGGAGGGAAGTTAGGGGCAACCAGGCCTGCAGGGGAGGGCAGTTGGGGGCGATCGGGCCAGCAGGGGAGCAGTTAGGCATCAATCAGGCTGGCAGGGAAGTGGTTAGGGGGTGATCAGGATGTCAGGCAGAAGCGGTTAGGGGCAATCAAGCAGGCAGGCAGACAGGCGAGAGGTTGGGAGCCAGAAGTCCTGAATTGTGAGAGGGATGTTAGACATCCCCTGAGGGGTCCCAGATTGAAGAGGGTGCAGGCTGGGCTGAGGGACATCCCCCCCGATCCCCCACAGTGCACGAATTTCATGCACCAGGCCTCTAGTAATAAATAAATGATAATGTCAACAGGCACACCCAAGTCAGACATTACTACTGTACATACCCACATGAATAAACAAGTTAAAATATTATGCAATGAAAAGCTAAGTCTTCCCAAACATTTCAAGAAAGACCCATGGGAGATAAAAGGGGATATTATCAATTGTGCTGACTTTAGCTCATTCTCTTCCCATCTCAGCCCCCTCCACTCCCTCCAACATACACAACACACAATGGGTACCTGGGCAAATAAGATTCCAATCAAGTGCACTGACCTGGGGCAAGGCCCTAGGATGGGGGTGGTCAGTAGAGGTGGTTCCCTGGGCAAGATGAGCCAGAGAAAATAAAAGATACAGTCATATCCTCTCACGTACTATCCAGGGTCAATGCCAAAAAAACCAGATTGCCCAAAATTGCCAGGACAAATTCCAGACTGGAAACAGGAGCAAGATCCAAGAAAGTCAAGAACCAGGAATAACAGATTGGGGAAGGAACAGTGACATTCGGGCAGGAGAGTAGCCAATAATAGCAAGTCAATACCTATGGATCACAGCAATGATCCTCACTGTGTGAGATCCTCACTGTGTCCAATCTCATTGAATTCTCACAAATACTGTGTAGCGATTATTCTTGCCATTTTAAGTTATTATAAAAAAAATTTAAACATACACAAAGGTAAAGGGAATAGTTCAAGGAAACTGCATTACCCATAAACCTCTACAAAAGTCTACTCAGAGACACCCCTAATATTTCTGTCCTCCCACCCCCCAGTGCTGATCACTGTCCCTCACCGGCAGCCCAGGAAAGCAGCAGCAAGGCAGGTCAGCAAGCCCAGGCAGACACTTGAGTCAGTCTCTTACAGTTGACGTCACAAGCTCCTGGCCTGGGAACAGTGTCCATCTCTGTGCTGTCATCCACAGTGACTGACTGCAGCAAACACGATGGGACAGCAGAGTTCAGGTGCCATGTTAAAAAAATAGGGAAAGATCTCTGAAGCCCCATTTCCCTCCATAAATTCCCTTAGGGACAATAAATGTATCTTGCACTGTTACTCCTGCACTCCTTGATTTTCCCCGCAAGTATATTAATTTTGTTTTCCCAACTAGGTCATGCATTGTGAACTCACTGCCTAAACCCCTTCAGGATCACATCCACACTGCTGCCCTCTGGAACTCCCTTATCTCTCAAGTCTGTCACCACTACTAATACCCCAAAGACACGGAACTGCCTGAGTTCCAAACGCACAGCTTCCTGTTTTCTGCAAGGATTTTCTCACCTCCTACCCTTTGTCTGAAATGTCTTTCTCCCTCAATACCCTGGCCAGGGTCCCTAAGCAGCCCGATTATGGCTAACATTCCTTTCCTCACCGCCTTTCAGAAGGCCTTTTGTGAAAATGTATTGACTCCAAAACTGTGCTGGGTACCACACCTCTGTATTCCCATAATACTTTGCACATCTCTCTCCGCACACCCACCACATCATTTTATAATGATTAGTTGTTAGGTCTTTTTACTCCCAATTTTATCAAGTGCTCCTTGAAAGGCTAGGACATTTACTCATTTTTTAAATTTTATTTTTTTATGTTTAATGGACACAAAGGTGAATTTACGTGAACTGAGTTTGAGGAAGAATGTTTAAACATCCTAATATATAAAAAGCCTGTTTGTAACGACCAATAACGACCAGAGACTGACAAACCGGAAGTCAGTGCTGGCCCTGTCCCCAAGCAAGTGGTAAGGGGCAATCAGGCAGGCAGGCAGAGGGGTTAGGGGTGATCAGGTAGGCAGACCAGCAGTTAGGGATGATCAGGTAGGCAGACCAGTGGTTAGGGTTGATCAGGTAGGCAGGCAAGCAATTAGGGGAGATCAGGTAGGCAGACGGCCCCTCATAGGGCTGCCCCCACCCCCAAGCAAGCGGTTAGGGGCAATCTGGCAGGCAGGCAGAGTGGTTAGGGGTGATCAGGTAGGCAGACCAGTGGTTAGGGGTGATCAGGTAGGCAGACAGCCCCTTGCCTGGCTGGCCCCACCCCCAAGCAAGCAGTTAGGGGCAATCAGGCAGGAAGGCAGAGTGGTTAAGGGTGATCAGGTAAGCAGACGGCCCCTTGCAGGGCTGGCCCTACCCCCCAGCAAAGAAAGAAGAAGGCCCAGGCCAGCCAAGCCATTGCACCCCAGCCTGTCGCCTGCAGAGGGAGGCCACCGGTGGCAGGGGATGGGGGACAGCGCTGCACAGATGGCAAGCAGTGGCAGCAGCAGGGTGGGGCCAGCTGCCTGTAGCCCGGCGAAGGAAAGCCCCAATAGGCCCGGATCTCAGGCCAGGCCTAGGGACGCTACCTGAAGGGTTCCGAATTGTGAAAGGGTGCAGGCCAGAATGAGGGACACCCCCTACTTGAGGGCATGAATTTTTGTGCACCAGGCCTCTAGTCTATCTATATAAAAGCCTAAGTGGCCATCGCAACCAAACGGGTGACCGAACACGCTGCGTGGGGCAACCAGGCCAGCAGGGAGGTTAGTGAGGGGCCACCAAATGACCGAGCAGCAGGCTGCGTGGAGCGACACAGCTGGCAGGGGGTTAGTGAGGGGCGACCAAACAACCGAGCAGCAGGCTGCGTGGGGCGACCAGGCCGGCAGGGGGGGCGGTGAGGAGTGACCAAACGGCCGAGCAGCAGGCTGCATGGGGTGACCCGGCCGGCAGGGGGGGCAGTGAGGAGTGATCAAACGACTGAACAGCAGGCTGCGTGGTGCAACCAGGGCAGAAGGGGGTGCAGTTGGGGGCAATTAGGTCAGCAGGCAGAGGCAGTTAGGGGCAATCAGGCTGGCAGGGGGGACAGTTAGGGGCGATCAGGCAGGCAGGTGAGTGGTTATGAGCTAGGGGTCCAGGATGTCCGACTGCCAGTTTAGGCCCGATCCCCTCTAGTATCTACATAATGAGCAGTTAGAGGTCTAACAATTAAGTCAAAATATACCTGTATTATTTTTTAGTCTCCTGTGCCTCACAGAGGGCCTGGCACATAGTAGAGCTTCAGGTAATGTTTATTGAACAAACCAAACCAACGAAAGGATAAGATGATAGCCAGCTGGATGGCAGGGAGCACACACACTAAACTTTCAATCTCTCTGGAATGCTTGATGGTCAGTAGATGCTTAGATATCCGGCTGATCCAGCAAGGTAATGAGCCCCTTGGGTTAAGTACCCAACTTGCACTGAAACTCCCTCCTTCCAGATCATCCTGGTGCTCAGGTATTTGATACACAAGCTTGTGCTCACCCCTCTCATGCCCTTCCCAGTGAGAAGCTGAGTTTAATCACATCCCCTATCAGGCCCTTCTCTGAAACTGACGCAGACTCCTTTCCTCTCAAGCATCCTCTTCCCACTGATGATGCAGCATCACCCCGGATCATGTGAGCTGTCCTTTTCGGAACCTGGGCCCACTCGGTGATGTATTTGTTAGAAATGCCATCATCACCATCAAGAGATCTATTCAAAGCACAATGGGTCAAGGTACCTGCCAATCCCACCCACCACACAATCTTGGCACACACATCATATAACAGGGCAACCTTCTCCAAGCCCAACATCCTACACACATGTCTAAAAACAAAAATGTTTCTGAGAAAGTGTGTCTCCCAATCAGCACTGCCTTGGAATTTGTCTGCTTCTAATTTGACTAAGGTGTGGGGAGGTGGAGGGCACAGGAGAGGAAGTCATCAAATCGTTCCCAGGTAAGCTATGGGTTCTGCTTTAAGGTTAGCCTTAAAATTTAGACTCCACTGGAATTCTTTATTTGCAAATCCCCCACCAGGGCTAAGCTGCAGGATACTGTACTTTAAGGTCTATTGTCACTTGATGTTCCCCTGAGGAATACAGATGTTTCATTATGGTAATCAGTAGGCTAGCCTTCTTTCCAAAGTAATTCAAACCAAATATATCTTCCCCCAGATTTTTTTCTAAAGCATTCTATTTGTTCTTAGACCTTTTAACAATTTTTCAGAGTGACAGTCCTAAGTTTACTGATTCACAAATGGCCTAAGTCTGTCAAGTAGGGATATTTTTCTTCACATAGAAAGAGGTTAGAGGGAAGATTTAACCTTCTAATTTACTGGTAGAACTAATCTCTTTTCACCTTGTAGGAAGTGCACAAGGTACCCTATGGATGTAAAAATCAAACTAAGATCCCAAATCTAAGGATCCCTCAAGGCCCCTGGGGACAGAATTTGCTCCAATAAGTACATGTCCCTGAAAAGGCCTTTCCATTCCAAACCTTGGAAATAGTTTATTCATTGGACACAGCTGAATTTCAATCTAACACTTTGAGGGCTTAGACAAATTATATTACATCTAATACAGAACGTTGATGATATTATGTTGCAGCAGCCCTATAAGAATAAGGGCTAATGGGGCAGAAGTGCTCAATACCACATAGCCTTTAATTGCTGTTACCCTTAAACTCTTGATAAACAGAGGTGGTAAATGGTAAAAAAACAAAGAAAAGGCTGGGTGGTGTTCTTAAAGGCCTGGGGGAAGAAAAGTTGTTGTCACTGGAGAAAGCAGTTAAGAAATGTGGAATCTCCACAATGCCATAAAAAGGGAAGTGCAACTTGATTCAATGTCTAAACTGGGCTCTTAAGACTGAAAACTCCCTACAGTAGGGGAGCCAGGCAATCAATCAGGGTTGAATTTAATAGAACTATCCCTTTAAAACCAGACTTTGTAAATTTTTCATCATCATCCCAATTCTTGGATGAACCTAACCACTGGGTGAACCATCTAAGGCTATGGGCTAAATTTAAGAACCAGCTGAGGGATTAAACAAGTAAATCACTTCTCTTGAGGCTCAGTTTCATCATCCATAAAATGGGTTTGCTCAATGCATCTAATGAGATGGTCTATAAAACATTTTTAGAAACTTTAAAAATGGCATTACTCTACTTCCAGGAGCCGAGCACCTCAGGCAAGCTGGTTCAGCTTCTAGATTAAATAAGTTCTGCAGGAAAATTAGCCCCTAACCCCTGAATATCAAGGAGCTGTTAGTCCCAGAGGTGAAGGTGTACCTTGATCATTACTTATTTAGAAAACACTTTATAAAAACTATAGTTATAGCATCTACTGTTGGAAACAAATAAGTCAAGAAGGCATCTCACTGACTTGACAAAGCCCTAGCAGAGAGCATTCACCATGGCCTCCTTCACTCCCACAATAAACGCCCAGGTAAGCCTGGGACAGCACCGAGACAACCTCCCCACCGCCGCTGCACAGGCTGCACCATTACTATCTGCATGATGACCACGCTGCTCAGAGGGCCACAGAGGAAAGTCAAACAAAAGTGTCTAGATCAACAGTTATTTCACCACAAGTAGGCAAAAACGTAAAATGTATGAACAGTATTTAACCACCTTTGATAACTGATGTCATTTTCCTTGAATTCTTATTTTCAAAATTGAACTCAAATTGGTGCCACAGAATAAAAAATGAAATATCAGAAGCAACTACATCCGAGAAAAGGGATATGGGCCTTGATATGAATCGTGACCTTTGACCCAGAGGCACTTCCAGAGAAGTGGTACTTAGGCCTGGCTGCCCAGGGGTAACATCTGAGCAGCTTTGAAAAGGCCAATGCCTGGGCCCCACCCTGGAGATTCTGGTTTAATTGGTCTGGGGTATGACCTTGGCATTTGTAGTTATAAAAGCTCTCCAAAACCATAAACCACTGTATAGCAAATAAGGGTTAGGCACAGTTTTAAAATTTACACTTATTTTAAGATATGGGATTTCAGAGAGTGACAGCAATAACAACAACAACAATAATAATAAATATCAAATGAAGGCCATGTCTTTCAGCTTTATATTTTAAGGAAGAAAACTCTAAAAGAGCATTTATGAAAACCAAATGCTAGGAATCGTTCGTAACTTTTGTAACTTTATGCATTTGTCAAAACCCATACATACACATACAAAAGAGTTATTCAGTGGAAATCAAAACTAAACTTAAAACATACAGAGGAAAATAACCATTCATTTAATCCAGTAATTTTCAATTTTAGGTAAATACGAGAATCACCTAGGGAGCTTCTAAAAGTCCTGCCCAAACTGCACTCCAGGTCAATTATATCAGAAGCTCCAGGGACCTGAGCACCAGCAGTTCGAAAAGCCCTGCAGGTGGTTCTAGTGGGCAGCTGAGTCTCTGATTTCCCCACAGAATAGTAAAAAGGATACAGACAAAAGTGATCCTAATACATATCCATAGAAATGTGGCTCTGAACCAGTGAAATCACATTTATATCTACTTTCCACTCACCCAGGGAAGTTCACTAAAGTCCACCCAAGTTTCCAAATACACATTTTTCCTATCAACTTCCATTTGGTTTCAAGATACTGATATGCTCCATAAACCAAATAAGAGAGGTGCCCTAGTACCCACAAGCCCCACGCTACATGGCCTCAAAAGCTGTGCAGTGGCGCTCCAACATCACAATCCCCTGGGGAGCTGGCGGGCACATGGAGTGCGGACCCTCCCTGGAGTGTCCGTGATGCATTTCTAACAGATTGCCAGGTGAGGCTGTTGCTGCTGCATGGAGAACCGAGGCTATAAAGAAATTTGAACTAAATAAATGTTCAGAAACATGAAAACCATGTGCCAGATAGTGCTTAGGTGAAGACAGCAAGAGCCCTGAGCCTACTTGTTCAGTTTCAATGAACAAGTTGATATTTAGAAACCAACCCTGAGAAAGGTATTACAGATTTCTATGAATCACAGAACAGATGATCTCATCTAGAGACTTGCTATTCAAAGTGTAATGCACAAACCAACATCAGCATCACCCAGGACTGGTTGGAAATGCAGCATCTCAGGCCTCACCTCAAACCTACTTAGTCAGAAACTGTCTCAGAAGGATCCCTGGGTGATTCAAATGCACATGAAATTGGCCTTTACCAATTCCCTCATTCATGGAACAGATCATTACTGAGTGCCTACTCTGAGCTACAGCTAGTAGTGAACAGGGCAGACAAGCTTCTGGAGCCTATATAGAACAAAGGATCAAAATGAGTCCTGAAGACGTGCTCAAGGACACAGAGCCAGTGAGTGGCAGAGACAGGTTTAGGACCCATATCTCCTAATTCCCTGCAGACTAGCAAATAATACAGGCAACTGCCTCTATCACAATCACAAACATAACTCCCAAAAAAGAGGCTACAAAAAATAAATTAGAAGTCAGTTTCTACATATCACATCAGGAAAGCTGGGCATCAAAAATCTAATTGTCATAAATCTTAATTCTCTGACCAAACCAGCATTACTACATTATACTGTCCAACATAGGGTGTTCATATGGGTAAATTTTTCTCGGGGAGTTTCAAAACAGATGAACAACAGACAAGTGTTTAGAAGGAAAAACATCTTGACCCCAGGCATTACCTATCTCCAAATCTCTCTTTTGGTACTTGAAAAAAATCTGAGGAAACAGGAAGCCTCCTGATTTGTCCAAAATGTATTGCTCTGACACATCTAGATGTTGAACCAAATATTGGTGTTTACGTTCTAACCTTATAAAGTATTGTCTAGTTGGAGGAGTGCTCACATTTGCCCAGCTAGGTGCTTTACATAGATTATCCCAATCAATCGTATTGTCCCAATCATAAAAAAAAAAAAAAAAAAAGGTAAGCCTGGACAAAGTATCACGCAAACAAAGGCACACAGGTAACACACCTGGAGGGGCAGAGCCAGGCTTTACCTCTGGGTCTGACTCCTAATCCCTTGCTACTCAAAGCGAGATCCCTGGACCTCCCACCTGGGAGCTGGTTGGAAATGCAGACCCTTGGGCCCCAGCCTAGACCTGCTACATCAGAATTTGCATTTTAATCCCTGGTGATTGATGTCCACACTAATGGCTGGGAAGCATTGTACACACTATTCCAGAGCCAAGCCACCCAGCTCCCACTGGTAAAGACAATTATCAGCAAATGCCTTTGGTTCGTGCCATGAGCAAACAGCAGCCAATCACCTGAACCTCGAAGCCAGAATGGGGTGCTTGGCACATCGTGGACTCACAGTAATTTACAGGGCTTGCTTCAGGGGGCTTTTCTAAACAGCTGCCCATAGGTTGCTGGACAGAAAGACCAACTTCTCTCCCTGGGCAGAATGCCAGGAAAGCCTGTAGGCCTGGTGTTAACATCTGCAAACTCCCATAAAGACGCATAAATATTGTCATGATTCAAATCCTCTTGGCATTACCCACAGGGCATGGACTTTTTTGCTAAATAATCAATAAGATTAGAAAGAAAAATACTATTATTCTCAGGAAAAAAAGATCATCTTGGTCTCTCTCTATAAATGTGTGTGTGTGTGTGTGTGTGTGTGTGTGTGTGTGTGTGTGTGTGTGTGTGTGTGTGTGTGTCATGGTCCTGAGAGTCTAAAAACCTGAATTAGGGCTCTCACAACTAAATGTAAGTGGGATCCAAATGGATCACTGTTAGGTGAAGAGGGGGGAGGGTTGGGGAATGGAGTCAAAGGAATACATCCCCACCAGCTTTCCATGACTGTCCTAACTCAAAGTGTCAGTTAATTTTGAGTTCCTCTAAGTGTGGATCATAGGCCACCTACTTCCGAATAACTTAAGATGCTTATGAAAACGTATGTGTTTGGACCCAGGAATACACATATTTAAGATTCCTGCACACAAAAATTTGAGGACAACTGGATGTAGGATATAAGCCCACCCGGATGTAGGTAATTACATGAGAATTATTAGATTCAATACTTAATTTTATCTTCACAACTCAGGCATTGCAATTCTCAGGTGCTAAGGAAGAGCTGAGCAGGGAAATTGAATGCCTTGCCCAAAGTTATACAGCAGGTGAGCAACCATGGTTTAAACACGACATTCAGAACCCTTTCAACTCAATCAAGGCAGCAAATTCACAAACGCCAAGTACAGAATAGCATGGTCTTATTGCCAAATCGTTTTTGCCAAGTGATGCACAAGCAATGTTTTCCACACAAAAAAAGAAAGAAGAGATTTGGTCTCTTTCGTAGGAATATTTCAGGGACTGCTCTTAGCCCCACTTCCCTGGACAGGGCCACAACTGCCATGAGGGCTGAAATCGTGCAGCATGTTGCATGGGGCTGTGCTGAGCAGTTGGCTGGTGGCTGGGAATGGGCCACAAGTACAATCCAATGGTCCGACAAAAGTTCATTCAGCTTCCAATAAGTTCAAGTTATTCCCACTGAGTGAAATTTGAAGTGGCATAGACTATTCTTTACATTATTAAGCCTAGGTCACTCATAACCTGGGGACACCCACACTTACTCTGAGATAAGGATCCCCAAATGGGGAGCTAAGGTTCTGTTTAACACAAATTCCTGAGCAATTTCTGGCTTGAAGATCATAATTCAGGGGATAAAGTGCAAATCCATCACAGTACTGGGGGTGGAGGAAATCTTTCATGTTTTCAAGTTGAGTGAGGAAAGCCCAAGTGTGACACATATGAGGAAAGAAATGGATAAATTCAAGCAAGTCTAATTATTTTAAAATATACCTGGCAAAGAGGCCCAACAACCAGTGATAAACTAGAAAAAATTCCAACTCAAACAACAAAGGTTATAACGCTTTTTAGTATAAGCACTCTAACAAATGAATGAGAATAGACCAACAACCTAATAGGAAAAAAAAAAGGCACAAAAGTGTAAACAATTGTCAAAAAAAAAAAAAAAATAAGACAGTTCTTCAACTCCACTAAAAAGAGAAATGAAAATGCAAACTATTAAAAAAAACACTATTTTTCATCTGTCAGAAAGAAAAAAGTCAACAGAGAAAGAAACCTGGTAGTGTCTATCAAATTTTCAAACTTATATTCCTTTGATCTAATGATTCTACTTTTAGGAATTTATCCTATACATAAATTTACATATATACATAATGCTGTTTATTCATAAATATTAATTAACAGTAGCAAAATATTATAGACCAAAAAATATCTATCAATAGGGGTCTGGGCAAATAAGTTATGGTGCATCCATATGACAGAATATTAAGCAACAATTTAAAAAATAATCCATAAAACCTCAGATTCTAATACCAACATCTGACAGCTTCTCCAGTTCCACCAGCTGCTGTATGCACTCCTCTCACCTACAAGTCCAAAATCCAATCTACCTTCCAGGGCCCATGCCCCTAAAATTTTCCCTTGAGGCCTTCCCACGCATTAGAGGGAAGCTCATGGTTCAGCTCTGTCTGGTACTAAATGTGCACGTGTGAATGTAACTGTATGCAAGTGTGTACATTGTAGAACCACACATACATATAAAGACTCTAACAGACTCTATGCATAGACTGTTTATTGGTGTGTATGCACATGGACTGCAAAGCTCACACAAATACTTAAGTCTTGTTAACTTCCCCAGCCTAACTTTTCAGTTGTTCATGGCTTGCCTGTGCACATGGCTTCTGTCACCCCTCCATTACCTCTCACACAGAAACGGAGAGTTTTCCAAACTTCCACACAAAACAGGTCACTTGGGACAGGATTAGAGAAACATCCATTTGAGAGACAGAGACAGCCAGCATCCTAGGCTAATAGAAACATGATATTTTAAGGTTTTGCTTCTATTTGGAGAGAGAACACCTTTATGATCTTGGAGGGATCCTGCCCAGCAGAGGAGAATGCCTCTTGACCCTTCACGGGATCACTATGACAGGCCAGGTCACCCCAGAGCAGAATCCCAGTGTTGGTGTCAGAGGGGACTCAGAGGAAACTCTGAGGAGAGGCACAAGTGGGCCCCAGGGGTGCACGTGTGCATACCCATGAGCCATAGTGCCTGGGAATAATGGTTATACACTGGCATGAGTGCCTATCCAAAGGAAATGCAGTGTTTTCCAGTCTTTGGAAAAATACATACTGATTAGTTTTCTTAAATACTTTGCTTGTTTAGTTTGTTCACTGAGTATGTGGCTTAAAGAAAAAAATAGATGTACAAACAATCTACATGACCAACCACATCGTGGCCACTCCCACCATTAATGCAAGAGGGCAACAGAGCTATAGATTAACACCACAATGCAGAGAGTTCTGACAAGCAGACTCTCAGAGCGCCTCAGCAGGATGCTAACAGACAGGGCCGGAACTAGAAGAGGGTGGTGTGGATCCGGGCAGCAACCTAGGCCTCAGCTCTGCTGCTCATCAATGGCATCTGAGGGGACATCACCTGTCTGGGACTTAGTCTCCTCAACCCTTAAACCACAGAGGGGATCCCGCTTTCTGCAAGGAATCTGGCACTGTTACGAAAGGTGTAATATAAGGAAACAAAGTAGAGGAAGTCAAAATTGTCAAGAAAAGGGAGACTGCAGTACATTTTCACCAGTTTCTGATACCCGGGGAAAAGACCAAACTGAATTCTAAAATTACCACCGAAAAGAAATTGTACTAACCTCAGGTACGGTGCTGCCAATGGCCTGAGAAAATATGACAGGGGAGAGAGGGTGAGGACCTAGTGAATAGGGGCCCGGGGACCTAGTGAAGAACCTCATTTCAGAAGTGAACATGGGACGCATTCAATACATGGCAATAGGACCAAGTCACATAAATTTGTATGCACAAATTAATACCGTGCTTGTTTTAAATCATCTCTAAGAGACTGGTACACATTCCAGGGAGTTCTGGGAACATTTTACACGTGATCCTCATTTTGTGCAAGAAGATCCCTCGCCTGGGGCACATAGCTACCTTTACTAACTTAATTTTACTAAGTAGATTAAACATACCAAAGAGGCAGTGTAGGGCTCCGGTTAGGAGGGCGAGACCAGACAGAACACGGAAGGAGCCACGTGACCTTGGGTGAATGCTATTCATTCCCTAAGCCTCAGATTTCTCACAGGAAAATTGGAATAGCAGTAGCATTCTCATAAAGATGCTGTGACATGAATTAATGCACACAGATACTATGGCGATGAGCAAGGCGATGACTACAACAGCATTACTCTTGTCCTAGCTGTCTAACTTTATGACTTGCATTCTGTGGGCCTTTTTCCCCCCTGAGTATGAAATGAAGGAAGGTCCTTTCTAACTTAAATCCTTTGATTCTAAGCTCCTCTCTATTCACCTGTTTAAAAGACTCATCATGAATAGTAGAAACCAACTTGAACTTCCAGATCTTACCCCAGTTTCTCTTTTTAAAATAAAAAAAAAATATTTATTTATTGATTTCAGAGAGGAAAGGAGAAGGAGAAAGAGATAGAAATATCAGTGATGAGAGAGAACCATTGATTGGCTGCCCCCTGCACAACCCCTACTGGGGATCAATCCCACAACCAAGGCATGTGCCCTTGACTGGAATTGAACCTGGGACCCTTCAGTCTGCAGGTCAACGCTCTACCCACTGAGCAAAACCAGCTAGGGCTACCATAGCTTCTTAAACATCCATAAAAATGAATGAATAAAAAGCAAATATATAATGTGTGCATGAACGCGACAACTGATTGCGAATTCTAAGCTGTGAGTCTGAATTAATGAAGAATGAAGTTGTAGGTGACTCTAGTCTCAATAGGTATCATTTACTGACACTGACTTTATGCCAGACACAGAGCTGTTCAAAACACATAATTTCATCTACTCTTTAGGAATCTACTCCAAGGTTGGTGTCTGAGGTCATGAGAGGAAAAACCATTGGCTTTCATCCCAGGAGACACAGCTCTCCCTGGCTCTCAGGCCTAGAGTCTCTCTACCCACACTTCCTCAGCACCACTGAGCTCCAACAAGGAAACCAAAGCTGCTTCACACACACACACACACACACACACACACACACACACACACACTCACACACACCCTTCTGAGGATGGGAACTGTTACATTAGGAGACAAATTTGGAGTAGAAAATTCTCCTTTTACAAAGCTCCTATTCACAGCTTTTTGAAAGTCGATGGTTTTAACTGATGTAGCAATGAGACATTTTAATTCCCAGCATTGAAAAGGCCATGCCATCAGGGCACAGAAATGCTGGGAAAGCCCAAAATTCCCATTACCAAGGAGTCCCAGGTGGTTTTCAGGGCTGTCCCTCCTAAGACAGTGGAAGGGTAAGGATTTATGTTTACGAAAGACCTGACTGAGAAGCAGAGAGTAGTTCCCACAGCAAACAGCCCTCCACCTGGGCCCCTGGAAAGGAAACAGGAGCAGTCTCTAATCCCCAGTAAACCTGGGGTAGTCCACAGCAGACTTGCTTCTCTACTGCTCGGCATCCAGGTCAGCCCCCCAAGCGTGTGAGCTCCCCAGCTGGGTCTGTATGCTCAAGAGGAATGGAAGAGCATCTTGCAGTCACAGGGCCCTGGGACATTTACTTGTCTTTCTGTCTTTCATTTCTAACTTCAATAAGTTTCAGGTTTTTTAAGTAGACCATATGACACTGACTTTTAAAAATTTATTGAAGGGTGAACATGGTCATTTTTTTTCATGAATGTCCCACATTTGCTTAAGAATAAGCACGTTCCAGGAATAGAAATTGTGTTCTAGCCATATCCACTGGATTAAGCTTCTGTACCTTCACTGCTTTATTGTTTGCCCATTTGATATGTCAACTACTAGCAAAGGTGGGTTATAAATTTTCCCACAATGTCAATGGATAGTCAACTTCTCCCATTGAGAGTCAGTCAATTATCATTCCCTCTACACATATGTGTACATGTATAAAAAGTTATGCATTGAGGGCAAGCAAGTTTAGAATTATTATACATGCCAGATGTACTGTGTTGCAGATTTACAGTTTACAGATAGCATCAGAGTCTGTATAAATTTGGGTATGATTCCCAATTCCATAAGGTGCTCTAAGCCTCAGTTTTCTCATTCATAAAAATAAGACATACCTCAAAACTCATGGGCTTCATGAGCAGATTAAACAAGAAAGTGCATGGCACTTAGCACAGTGCCTGTTCTCAAGGCGCTAGCTGCTAATAAAATGCTCCGTGACTTGCCTAAGATCATGCAGCTATTGATTAGTATGGAAGTAAAGTCCTCTGACCTCTTGCCAATCAGGAGGCAGGAGGGGTACGGGAGGAGGCAGACGCATCAAAAGTGCTTATCCCTGGGCTTCACAGTTGGAGAAGTGCAGAGTAACACTACCCCACCCTTACCTCTTTGGGAATGTTAAGTCACAAATCAGCTGAACACTCCACCTGCCCCACCTTAAATGCAATTGCCCAGTTTAGCTTGTTCTCTCGGATTTATCTTCCCTAGTTGCTGGCTTGAGGGCTCTGTTGAAACAGCTTCACAAGGATGCACTTTATAATCTTCTGGTTCTGAAAAACACTTGGCATATTTAAAGTGGGCAAGAGTTAGTCTCTAAACTGTAGGTAACTTCTAAAGGATTATCCCAACCTTGGGATCCATGGAAGTGTGTGTGTGTGTGTCTGTGTGTGTTTGGGGAAGTGGAGTGTGTGTGCTTGAAAGCAGTTTCAGGGCAGACCATTCACTTCATTATGCAGCTTCCAAATTCTAGGCAACAGTCTCCCACATCCCAGCAGGGTGAGTGAAGCGTTGTCAAAGTCAAAGTTAATTGCACGTCAGAGGGAGAAGATGCAATTTTCTTCTCCAGCTTTTGAACTCTGAAATTCACACTTGGGAGTCATTCTGTCCTGAAAACGTCAGCTGCAAGAAAATACAACAAAAGAAGCAGAATAAACTAGCAAGGAAACTTGCCAAACAGAAGAACATTCTTAGAAAGCCTCAGGGGTTAGCAAATCAGATTTGCTTTAAAATAAAATAATAATTTTAAAAAGCAGAAAACACACCCTCCTGTTGAAAAGGAACTCCTGCAAAAAGGTTTTTCACCTCCAAGCTCATTAGAAACAGTAACGGCAGAAAGCTCCTGGGGTGTATAGGAGGGTGCCAGGTTCCGCTGCCAGGATCCAGCACGGACCCGCCCACACAATGGCTGGGCAGTAGTCTGTGGAAAGCTGACCCATATCTCCTTCAGGAGAACTTGATAAGTGGACCACCACAGTCTAAAACCTCATTCAGAAACCAACCAATTGCATAATTTGTCAAAAACCAGGAAGAAACTATTTTTCGCCAGGATTTACTGACATAGATTCTCTATCTCTATTTCTTGATATCTTTCCTCTAAAATAAAAGGAAAACCACTCAGATATCCTGCTATCTTTAGAGACTCTCCTCACATTTGTCAGAGCCCAATGTCAGCAATTCCAGTCACGTATCCATAAGAGGCCCCACTAACTCGACTCAAGTGCCCCCATACCCCACAAGGGCCATTCTTTGCTTTCCTCAAAACCACTGCACAGACATAAGAAAGTCAGCCACAGGGAAGACATACAGGGCTGGGGTGTGATCTACAGTGCCCCTCCCCCCAAACTACTTATGATCACCTTTCCCTTCAAGCTTCAGGTGTGTAGTTGAAGCACCTTTGGACCAGAATTCAAAGGATACAGACATGCTTTATTATCAGTTTATGTGAGGGACAAAGGAATGACAGTAAGAAGAGAAGGTGAGGATTTAAAGTAAAATATTCTCTCTCTCGCTTCATTCCATGTGAGCCAACGGGGCAAAAGCCTCTACTTTAACCCTTCCCCCCGGAGAGGACAAAGGAATTAAACACTCTCCTCTCAAAGATCAGAAAACCACATACAAAACTAAAATGTCCCTAGTAAAATGCCCTAGTAAGAATGAAAGGAAAGCCATCAAAGAGATTACTTTACACACAATTTTTTAAAACTTTCTGATTTTATTTTCCAGCTAACAAAGATGGAATAATTCCATCCCTGTAGCCCACATCCACCAAAATAACCCCCAGTGACTAGTTAGATAACATTACTTCAAGCATTTTCCATGCAAATGACAACTACCATTAACTGAACGCCCGCTGCACGCCAGGTGAAAGCCTAATCTTCACCTGTATCATGGGCTTATTCTTCAGAACTTTTCTATGAGGTGGCTATTTCAAACCCACTTTATGAACAAAGGGACAGGCTGTGAATGGCAGCTTATCTGTCCAAATCTGTACCATCCAACCCTACTGGTAAGTACAATGTCTAAACAGCTAGATTCATATACTTTTGTTATTGTTGTTGTTAATGCTCATCCAAGGATATTTTTTCCATTGATTTTTAGGAGTGGAAGGGAGGGGGGAGACAGAGAGAGAGAAACATTGATGTGAGAGAGCCACATCAATTGGTTGCCTCCCACACAAGAATTTCCAGGGTTAAGCTTATTTAATATGCTGTCATCATCTCCTGCTAATGATTTATATTGAAAAGGCAGAGGAAGCAAAGTCCCTCAGTGTCTCATTTATGAACCACTAGGGATGCAGCTTAAAATAAGGGTGTAAGCAACAACACCCAAAATGCTTAACCATTAATGCCTCGGTTTCTTTATCAATAAAATGGGAATAGTAGTGACTACACTTGCATTTGTTTTGAAGCTTAAATGAGTTAATACTTCCAACCACACTTAGAATTCTGCGTGGCACATGTAAGTGCTCAATAAATTTTAAATATTATCTATTTCTTTAGCATTATACTTCTATCCCTCACTAAAAAGGTAGTACACCATAATTTTCCATGCTTTATCCCATGTAGTCCTCAAAACACTCTGAAGAGTCTGATAGGAATCTGATTTTCAGTTGAAGAACCTAAGGTTCAGACAAGTTTAAAATCTTACCTGACATCACATGCTGTCTGTGTGGGTTAAATGCCATTGAGTTGGCTCCAACTATGGCGACCCTATGGATGAGGGATGTCCACCATGTCCTGTCCTCGACAGTGCTACTCAGCTTCTATACATTCATGCCTCTGGCTTCTTTTATGCAGTCAATCCATCTCATATTTGATCGTCCTCTTTCCCTGCTGCCTTCTGTTTTTCCCAGCATATGCTAGGGAGCTGAAATCTGAACCTAAGTCTGTTTGTCTTTGAAAAATATGCTCTTCCCACCTCCACAAGCCCTGCACTCCTTTCTGCCTTAGGCACACGTAACTAAAAAGGAGTCCTGCTAGCCAACCTTTATTGAGTATTCATTATGTGCTAGGCCTGAAGTAGGTGCCTTATGTACCTTCTCACTCCACAAAGCAAAACTGATGGTTAGGTAAAATCATTACTCCCATTTTTCAGATAACAAAACTGAGGTTTCCATAATTGAAGTAATATAAAATTACTTCGGGGATATGAAATAAGTAGGAGAGCTAGCACAAGTCTTTTGAGTCTCTCAACTGTTTTATTAAAAAAAGGAAGTGGGAGGGAGGAAGAAAAATTTATGCAACGGGTCCAGCAAACCTTTGTACCATCAAATCAGTATGTTCTGCAGAATAGTATGTTCGTTTTTCAGAGTGAATAATGTTGGTAGGATATGAAGCTCCTAATTCTCTTATAACAACACTAGAGGCCCGGTGCACAAAATTCATGCGGGGGGGGGGGGGGGGAGAGGGAGATTGTCCCTCAGACTGGCCTGCACCCTCTCCAATCTGGGACCCCTCGAAGGATATCCTACTGCCAGTTTACAGGGATTGGGCCTAAACCGATAGTCGGACATCCCTCTTGCAATCCGGGACTGCTGGCTCCTAACCCCTCACCTGCCTGCCTGCCTGATTGCCCCTAACCACTCTGCCTGCCAGCCTGCTTGCCCCCAAATGCTCCCCCCCCCCCGCTGGCCTGCTCTCCCCCACCTTCACTCCCCACTGGCCTGCTCACCCCCAACTTCCCCCCTGCTGGCCTGCTCACTCCAAACTGCCCCCCACCGGCCGCTGTCCTGATCACCTCCAATTGACTCCCACTGACCGGGTGAGGGGCTGATGGCTGTTTGCAGGCTGGCCAAGACCCCCAGCAGGGACCCTCACCCCATGGGAGTGTGGCCAGCCTCTGTGAAGAGCTGAGGGCTATTTTCAGGATGGCCACGCTCCCTAGCCATCCAGGCTCCCAGCCCCTCCTTTTTTCTTTTCTTTCTTTTTTTTTCAGCACCTCCTTGAGCAGAGGCCAGGGCCTGCTGGAAGCAGGTATCTGAGATTTATTTATCTTCTACAATTGAAACTTTGTAGCCTTGGGCGGAGGCCGGGGCCGGCCAGGGTGGGTGGAAAGCTTGGCTTCCTCCATTGCTGGGGGCAACCCAAGCCTCCTGCTCACTTCAGCTCCATGGCCACCACCATCTTTGTTAGGCTAATTTGCATACTCACCCTGATTGGCTATGGGTGTAGTGGAGTGATGGTCAATTTGCATGTTTCTCTTTTATTAGGGTAGATTAACAGTACGGTTAACTTAGAATATAAGTAGAGTACTCAACAATCTCTAGAGCAAAGTTATGTTTGCTTAAAAAAAATAGGCACAAAATAAAAATGTTGGAGTGGGGGATAATTATTCAAACTCATTATCAAACAAGAATCACCACCTCATTTTTCTCCAGTGTCCTACAAAAGGACGTGGAGATGAACAATCACAACCCCTAACAAATTGAAAAGAAAAATCAGGAATGATTTTGCTTGGGGTGTCTTTGTTTCTTTCTATATGGATTTAACTCAGCCATTTTTCAAACAAAAACATGAAACGTTGCTTTTTTCCCCCAAATAAAACAAACATTTCAAACTTTCCTGTAATTTTCTATTAATAGCAGTTTGGGGTATAAAGGAAATGGCAGGACAAATGGAGCAGGGTGAATCTGAGGAGCAGTAAAGAGGGACAGACAGACGCACAGACTATGAGAGAAAAGGCACAGGCACAGAAAGGGGGTGAACTGGAGGTACAGAAAAGGAGGAGGGGGCATGGTCAGCTTGCTCTGACTTAGTAACATAACTCGCTCTGTCCTTGGCTGCAATAATGTCCACCTTCCACTGAAACCTAATTAGCATGTTCATCTGCACTCACAATCTTCATTGAGGCAGTGCCAGTGAGGAGCTGCGCCCATGGCGAACAGGAGGGAGTGGTTCTGCACTATCTCCCAACCTCCAGCAGCAGTTAGAGTAATACCATGACTTGATGGCCCAATGGAAATCGGTTTCCCTCCTCTCTACTAGCCTACACCTTTGCAAGGAAACTCAGGATCGAGTTTACCAAAATAAAATTCTGCCTCTTTACCATGCAATTGCTTACCTCATCTCCTACCTGAAATCTCACACAGCAGCTCAAAAACACCTCTCTGCTATCCAAGTGATGCTAGGCACAGCTACTAAGAATGACTGCATAGCATAAGCAACTGAATAGTGAGTGCTATGATTGATCACCTGCCTCTTGGAGCTTCCGTCCAATGAAGCAAGGCAGGCACAGACTGTGCCAAAGGCAGAAGGACCCAGGCCTTCAGCCCTGGGAAGAAACAAAAGGGGCAGAAAGGGAAACGGAGGCTGTATCAGCTGCCTAGAAGTGAACATGCACCCAAAGTTGAAATCCAAGTACTTGAGGTAATTACTAGTATACACTGACAGTTCCATACAGTGAATGCACTCCCTCGTCTGACATCAATTTTGTCTCATTTGTAGTCAAAACAAATCTCGAATGAAATTTAGAATTCTTTAGGCAAAGCAGCACAACTCCTAACTAGATGTCAGGGTGATGTGCTTAGGACAAAAATAAACTTCCAGCCCACATGACAACACCAAGAACATAAACCAACGAGAGGATGCTGGGTGTCACTCGCCAAGAAGAGAGAACAGAAAATCATATATTCTGGAACTAATTTAAAAGCTCTCACTGCTCAGAACCGATAATAAATTGTGAGCACGTCAGGCCCTCTTTCGATACTGCCGTACCCCTCAGTCCATAAGTAATTTAGGATGAGATGCAACATGAACAGACATGGATTCTACTTGGGCAGGTCACTATCTACCCACATCTCCATCTGTAAAAAGAGATGGTTGGATTGGACAATCCTCAGGGAGTCTCGTTCTCAATGTCTTCAGTTTGGGGATTCGCCTGTACAGCTGTCGGCAGCCTCTGGGTCACAGCCGTGTTATATCAGGGCTGCCCCTCCCCACTCGGGGTCCTGTGGAATAGGGAATTCTCCAGCATGGGTTTCAGTCAGGCACTGCATGGGAGGGACATGTCACCAGCGTCACTGGTGTGTGCACAAAGGAAAGGCAGAGGCCTGCAAGAGGAATATCCAGCATGCTCTGCTGGATGTATTTACACTTTAGGATCTCTCTGCTGCCAAGGGAATTCATGGGGGTCTGATATAAAACACAAACAAACGTGTGTACACGCAGTGAAAACCAAGATAAAATAAAAACCCAGAAACCATATGGTGTTCTCTCCATCACACAGGCCACTTAGTCCCTGGTAGCATGTCTACACAGATAGCCTAAGGATGTCTATGCAAGCAGCAACCCTGCAAACCTTCTAGCACTCCTTCCGTAAGTGAGGATACGCATCCGAGAATTTACTAACCTCGACAAATAATAGGACCCTGCAGTAGTTATATCTCAAAAGGGAAGAGAATGCTTAAATTCCTGTGTGCAGGTGCACCAGAAAACAACAGTATAGTTGCTGGCTGTTTGGCAAAATGTCTGGAAACTGCCAATTTCCATTGACAGTAAAATGGGTAAATTACAGTGTATTTACATAACTGGTTACTACACAGCAATAAAAACGAACAAATGTGGCAATCAATGGCATGGATGCATCTCACACACGGTGATGAGCTAACAGCATTAGCTAACTACATACAATAAATGTTGTTTTTCGGGGGTTCCGATTTTATTGGGGGGTGACTGGAGACAGTCATCTACCACATAGATTTACACAGAAAATTACAAAAATCAGAGGACTAGAAATGATAAAAATCTTAGCATTAGCATGGGCCTTAGATCTTCTCTAGCTGGGCAGCATCAGGGCACAGATGAGGAGTTCAAAGTCACAGGTGCTCTAACATCCCATGTCTACAACTTTGCACCACACCAGCTCCTCCTGCCAAAATGTTAAACTCACGTTTCTGCTCTCCTTCGTGTCAATGAGGCAAGTAAGAGAAACCCAGCTGTCTCATTCCCTTTCTTCCAGGAAAGTTTTCCCCTCCCCAGTTTGTTAATTCTATACCTCAACAAGATAAAGATAGAAGCTGATTTAACTCTTCTCATGAGCTATGCCAATTATTTAGTGACAATATCTCTTGAATACTCAAGGGCTTTTGAGAGATTAAATGCAACTTATAACTCTCTGAGTATTTAACACTTCAGTTATAATCACAACCTGACACAGACTTACTTTCCGTACTTTGAAATAATCCATCAAATTGACTGGTACAACTTCCTTCTTCTTCCCTCTGTCACATGTTGATGTCCATGCACTGCTAACATTTCTTCAAAGGTACTTGAAGGTCAGATTACGTTTTCATGCTAATGACTACTCTGAATTAATAACCACTCTTAAATAAACTTCTCTGCCCAATACAAGTTATGAAAGGCCTTTGAGGGGGGAAAAAAATAAAACACATTAACACTTTGTTCCAAACACATCATGCCTACTTTTAAAGGGAGACCATTGGGAGTCTTCTTGAAGGCATCACATACATTTGACCTTTTGAACAGAATTCAATTTCCCTGACACCATGGAAGAAGTTTTAGGGTTATTTTTTTTCATACTTCTACTGACATAATGAAATCAGGCAAAACTTCGTTCACAGTCTATTCAAAAGTTTTGCTCTCAAGTAATACTGGTAAAAGAGCCTCTGGGAAATTAATTACTGAAAATAACGAAGAGAAGTTGGAACTGTGTGCATATTGAGCTAGTAGCCTTCAAGAGATTTAACTAGAGGGAAAGGGGCAAGTCACTGTGTGTGCTGTGCACATCATCTAAGCGAGCAAGTAGAAAGGTGTGTCTTCCAAATTATAGGAAAGTAATATTGGGGTTTCTGCCCACTTCCTAAGAAGGAATTGTTTTTCTCTTTTGTTTCAGTGGGGGAGGGGGGAGAAGGGATTAACGTGTAAGAGGTCTGGAACATTCTCTGCCCCCAATAAAGATAGAAATCAATGAAACAGGTCCAGAGTCATACCTCACACAGACTGGGCTATAGGCTTTTATGCCAATTTATTCCGTAGGTGCAACATACCCTATAGCCCAGTAGTCAGCAAACCGCTGTGTTGACTAATGAGTTTGCCGACCACTGATATAGGCTCTGGGGGGATTTCCAATCAATATTTACTGAGCACCAGTTTCACACAGACCTTCTTCTAGATCCCACGAGGACTGGGGACTAGGGAGGAACTGGCATTTACTATGTGCTTCCCATGTATGGGACACTCTGCTAGGCCCCTTGCATGTCTGACCCACGCCTTTTGTCATTTTCACAATCACCCTACAAAGTAAGAGTGATGAACCATTTCATAGATGAGATAAGAAGAGGTTAAGTGACTCATCCAGGGGAACACAACTCACGAACAGGAGCAGAAGTAAACCCAGGTTCTGGAGGCTGCAAGTCCAAGATCAAGGCACCAGCAGATTTGGTATCTAGTGAAGTTCTGCTTTCTAGTTCATAATGGCCATGTTCTTGCTTGTGTCTTCACATGGTGGAAGGGGGCAGAGAGCCCACTAAGGTCTCTTCTCTCACTCTTGAGGGCTCCACATTCATGACCCAATCACCTCCCAAAGGCCTACCTCCTAATACCATCACTTAGGTTTGCAACATAACGATTCTGGGAGGATAAACATGTAGTCCATAACGAAGGGTCTTGAAATGAGGGCTGGAAGCAGAGGATTTAAGAAAGACCGAGTGTCCAATTTTACGAGTGAGGGGAATGGGAACCAGATGTTACCAACCCCAGCAGCAGAGAACAGCAATGTAGGTCTACAATGTCCATGCAGTGCTCTTTCCCGAACACTGGGACCCAAACAGCAGTGCCACAGGGGGGATTTTTGGAGGACGGTTTGTCCTTCCAGGAAACAGAGACACTGTGGCCAAATCACAGAGAAACAGATATCCCCTAATTTTGTTTGTTTACCTTAACGCAAGGGGAACTCAAGAATTATCAATAGTTGGCTCTGTCTCCCAAGTTAATCCAATTACAAACTTCAGAAACCATCCCCTGGAAGAAAGAAAATCTGAAAGAAAAAAATCCTGCCTCTGAGCAATTATCTTTACTTGTTAAGTGAACCAATAAACATCCTGACAGGGGAAACAGAGGGGCTGATTCAGTTAGGAAAGCCTCTACAGCCTCCTGCTTCTGTGACACTTATGGGGTCTTTTTAGAAAGAGTTCCCAGGCTACTTAGTATCAGTATGTTATCAAGAATAAATGGAAAGTTTAAACAAAGACAATAAAAAATGAGATTTGTGTTCAGTTAGGAGACATTTCTGAACCAAGAGAGGCCCAGAAATGTGACACTCAAGGAGACAGAACAAAGTCAGCCAGAGGGCCCCGGAAATGATGTTTTCAGTGAAATGTAGGCATTTCTCCATTAAAAGACTAAAATTTCCCACTGTCATGACAGACCCACACCATGCAGTGACATCAAGGGGCTATATGAATGTGCACCATGGTAAGAGTGTAAAATATTCAAAGCACACTGTACTCATCTCAGGCTTCTCTGCCCCTCGTTCTGACCCAGGACGAGAGCCTGCTGGTCAGTGAGGGTGTACCCGTGAGCATGGGCCAGAGCTAGACGCTGAACCCGGGCCACCACACAAAGGAGTGTAAGTCACAGCCCTGTACGGAGAGGTGAAGAGCCAGCCGGGTCTCTACTGGTTTATGATAGTGGCTTCTCAGAAAAACACTCAAAAAAGACCATCTGAAGGCACATAAGAGACCTATTTTTTGTTTTAACTAAAGACAAGAAATCTAGGAAGATGGGGTCGCTCATTCCACCCTAGTTCAAGAGAATGGTTTGAACACAGCCTCATCCTGAGTTAGATGCATCAATTCCTAGAAATTCCATAGAGGTTAATCAATGAAATTTGGATTAATCCTTAACATTCAGGGGTGAACTCTGCATAGTATGGCTACAGCTCCCACAAAACATCCTGTCACAGCAGAGAGGACTCTCCTTCTCCCAGGGGGGCACCCCCCAGGGGTCCACGGCAGTTAGGGAAGCTGAGAGATGCATCTCTTTCAGGCAAGTCAATCCTCCTCTAACATTTGGGAAGAAAAATATTCTTACATTTAAACAGAAAAAATGCGCTATGGGATGGGATGTAAAACCCAAATATTTGTAAGTAGGAAAAAAAACAAAAACAAGGAGAATTCAAAGAAATTTTCACAAGCCTTCGGTGGACAGTCTGGAGCTAGGCCCAACCCTTTTGAGAATGAACGTTGAATTTTTCACAGTAAAGCAATAGGCCATGCCTACCATCCCTTCTTCTTTAACTTAGAAACAGTCCAAAACACAACAAGCAGACTAACAGCCCAATGCCTGTGCTTCTACCACGTGCATATGGCACTGATACCAGGTACTGCTGGCAGCCCCGCCTTGTGCCCTCATCACCCTCCTGGAACAGCACAACCACAGGAGGGGTCAGGGGCCGGAGGTCGCTCCAACCTGAGGACCGAAGGAGGACTGACTGAAGAGCCTGGCACTCAGCAGGCTACGGACACACTCAATAAGGAGAAATCCCTCGAGTGCCACAGGAAGCGGTTGTCAACGTGCTTTAGAATTGCAACTACATATACTTGGGGCCAAGCAGCCAAGGCAAAATTTGTGCATTTTACCCTTTACACTTCATTCTAAATGCGCTTCCTTTTCTGGACACAGGAAGGGCACTTTATACCAGGTATCACTTTATACCAGGAATTTGGATTCGCTGGAGGTCGTCTTCTTTCACATCCATAAAACACATTTTATTAATTCTCTGAGTATTGTCCTAAAGGGCCTGCAGGGATCCAGGGGGCAGAAATGGGGCATTGCTTGGTTACCAGACACAGTCCACCCTACAACTGCAAACTACAGGACACCCAACCACAGCACCTCCCTGGGGCAGGCAAAACACCATGAGGCATGGGTTAGTGGGGGAAAAGGAACAGAGGTTCCATGTAGGACCCCAAACGACAACAACCATAACTTACAAATTAAATGTAATGCAAAGTGATGTGTCTTACTATGTGTCAGGCAAGATCCATGTATTATTGTTATCATGCACCCATTCCTATAGCATCTCATTACCTACATTATCTTAACTCTTGCACAAGGTTAAGCTTCAGTATGTCCCCATTTTACAGCTTAAGAAACTCAACTTGCACCCAAGTCTAACTGACCCCAAAGCCCAGGGCTCCCACACTCTGGGTCACTACATCACAGGACCCACTGCCCTGAGCCCTTGAGGAGACAGTGTGCCTGGGGACTCCCAGTGCTGACCCTAAGGGGCTGGCAATACCTGTCATGAGCAGTGACACTGAAACAGTCCATTTGGGGCCCTTGGACCACATCTTAACTGCTCATTTTGGAAAAAGTGCTTAACTAAAGCTGCCAGTGACAACATCAAAAAGGATGAGAAAATAAGATATTAGGAGCATTCCAAACCTTAAAACTTTTCCTATGTATTAAGAATATTTTGTTTCACATGGCTTACAAAAATAAGATTTTTAAATTACAGAATTTGAAACTAGTGTCCCTATCCAAACCCCAACCTTATTGTTTCCTTTGTTGATTGAGAAACAGAATGTGGACACTGGATCAAAAGCCACCAGTGTCTCTCTCTCTCTCTCTCACTCCTCCACCCTGCCGAGCCCCAGCAGTAAGAGGCAGAGTGGAGGGAGAGACTTCCAGAAAGGCAGGTGGCCCAGAAAGCCAGTCCCCACCCCCCACCCCAAAAATCAGTGGTCCTGCTGGTAAATGAGGCTGTGGAAGGCCAAGACCCACCAAGCCCACACCCCCTTTCATCTCTGGATCAGAGAGATGCTAACCGGGTAGAGCCAGAGGACCAGACTGAGCAGAGCATGTCCAGTTCAGGTAAAAGAAACCAAGGATACAAGTGTGGGTGTACACTCAACACCTGACTGCTGTGTCTGAAATGGAATCCAAGACAAATCAGTCTTTGGAATGTAGACTCTATTGGAAGAACCCTGAGTGTTTGCTAAGTCACACAGACTCAAGGTACCTACTAAATATGTAAGCAATTGAGTTGTATTTGTTATTATGACAAGATAGAAATTTATAAAATAAATAACAAATGGAGTGTGATCAATGGAATCACATGCAACAAATGCTGTTATTCACAATTGACTAAACAAATAGGCTCTCTATCTGAACTGAGGTAATAACATACATTTTTTTTCAAAACAAAGCTAATCCATAATAATAAAAGCATAACATGCTAATTAGACTGCACATCCTTCTGGACAAAGCTGGGGCTGCGAGGGAAGCCTGGGTCCAAGGTGCCAGAGGGAAGCTGGTGCCAACACCCAGGGGAAGGAAGGCCTACTCTTGCACGAATTTCGTGCATCGGGCCTCTACTTCTTACAGAAAAGCCAATCTATTTTCGTACCTCAGTCGTTCCAAGGTCCTGACCCACTCCAAGGCCACCACTGTCAGCATAACCAGCACATGCAGACAGGCAATGTAGGGTAATGGTTAAGTTCTGAAATCCTAAAGCCAGACTCCCTTGATTCAAATTCTGGTTCCAGTATTTGGTAGTTTAGTTTCTTTATCTATAAAATGGAGATAAGAATAGTACCTAGCCCACAGGGTTGTTAGGAAGGCTAAATGAGTAAGAAAGTGAGATTAGCTAGAGCCTAGTTTATGGTAAATCCATCCACAAAAGTGTTCACTCTTACCATCACACGTATGTATAAGAATGCTAAATAAAGAATACTGATTAGAAGTAGTAGATTGTTATTCTATTCACAGAAGGAAGAGGTAAGTAATGGCTATATACAGACCATAACTGGTCTAAAAGTTATGTCACAGAAAAAATCTAAATAGGAAAATATGAGTCTAAAATAGTTTCGCACTAACTGAAAGTTTGGACCCATATTTTCAAGGAGATTTTAAGATATTAACCTAAGTTATGAAAATTTTACTTATTCACTCAAAGTTACTTTTCTAATAAATAAACTTCATTTTCATATATGTCTTTTCAACTTGATTCAAATTTTGGTCACTTTTACTTCATATTGCCCATTAAAAATATATATTTGCTTCATTGATCACCTATAGGGCTTAAATATTCACTCATCTAGAAGAAAACATCATATACTTAAATTTGTCACCACAATTAATGGTATAATTATTTATCTCTACCTAACATACCAATTAAGGCTTATTCAGAGAGCCACTGTGGAGAACTTATAGGGAATCCTACTCTTAGAGATTCCCTCATTAAAATAAAAAGCATTATAAAATAGAAAAGTCAAAATATATACAGGGAAAAAAAAAACGCCTAAAAATTTTACCAAGGATAACAAGTAAATATTCTGCATGTCAAAAATAAAATACTATAAAGACTATTTTATACAAAATTATGAATTTGGTTTTCATGTGTGGTAGATACATGATTTGGATTTTTATCTTTAAGAGAAATACCTTATATATCTTCTTTTGAAGACAACATCACAAAACTGTGCCAAAAAAACAGCTTGCTAAAGACATCTGTGCTTCTCCTGCCCACTGCTGCCTATATCCATGGGAAGACAACTCAATTGCTTACCAAGCATGTCACATTTTATTATGCTTCAATTACACACTTCCTCTGATCAACCACATTAGCATGTAATTACCACACAATTAACTTGTAGCACTAACACATGCTCATGGGCACTTCTGCTTTGACCACGGAAAGCATCCGTTGACCCAAAGCCCACCCTGCATGGCCCCACCCACCTGTGCTCTGTCTCCCAGGTATTTGCTGGGTTATGACTATGAAAGTTCGGCAGAACACCAAGTCTTCCACAGCCTTAGCCATAGCAGCCTAACAGAGCAGCAGTGGGGGGTGGAAGGCTCACAATACGAACATCCCTACTCGATGGGGACTTGGTAACAGGAGGAAGACAACTCAAGCATCAAATGGGATTTTCCATCAGGTGAGTGGTTACCAGACTTTGGTATTCTACAGCAGAAAAGCCCACCCCTTCCCTAACTGGACGGCTGAGAACTCAGTCTTCAATGTCCTCCTCACCTTGAAAAAAACACCATAAACCATCATTTCATTAAGAACAGCCACTTTGAAACTGAAAAAGTAGGAAGGATGATATCTTTCAATAAAAGGCAATTCTTTAAATAAATTTATTGTAATAAAAATATTTTATTTTTCTCCTGTTGACTTTTAGACCAATTCAGGGATTAGTTCTTTGGAAAACCCTGCATTAAATGGTTTTTAAGGTTCCTGCTAACTCTTAAATCACTTAAAATAGCCCAGCAAGTGTTTTTAAGCTAAAAAGAAGTAAAGCTATTTAACTGTCACAGGTAAATACAAACAATAATGTGTAATTCATTCATTCCACATATGCTAAAGTGACAAACACAAACCATAAAAAGGAGAGTGGGGAGGGGTTAAAGAGGAAGCATTCTGCTTTCCTGGTATAATTTCTAGGAAGATTAATTTCCTGTCTGAAAGCCATTCTGCTCACACATGATTTCAAAAAAATGTTTTTCTGCTCTATGGTAGGAGTGGAATCAGCTGTTTTAACTTGGGGCCCTAGAGTGCAACTCTCAAGTTGCATAGTTATTTATAACTTCAGAGCAATGCCTGTTTCTATCATATCAAAGTATGCAAGACCCCAGGGAAAGGTCATGAGACAATGTCGCCTGTTTGAGACACACTGTCAATTTCAGACTCCCCCCACCTTTGGGAGAGCTTGCATAGTCAGAATGCTCCAGAAATGAACTAAAGGCCCCCTGTAGGAGGGCTCTCATCTTACCTCGTTCCCAGGAATTCACAATGTTAGTCAAAAGAGCTGGATTCCAGTGGGTGTTTGCAGTACAATTCATGCGATTATCCCAGGCAGCTATGAATTTGCTCCATAAATATTTGCTGAACATCTCCTACTTAGAAGGCACCACTGGAGTCTCCTCACTTTTCTCCCCTCACCACACCTGGAAAAGGTGTGACATGGTCCAGTTTTCTGGAGGGGAGCCTAAGCCCTTTCACAAACAGCCACTCGATTATGTGCTGTGACAACTGCCACACTCAGAATCTGTAACACACACAAATGCTTTCAGAGGACAGAGAGATCCCTTCCTCCTGGAGAGGCTACGGTTGGCTAGATGTGAGCAGAGCCTTTGAGGAAAGAGACAAGAAAAGTGCCAGGAAGCCTTTTCCCCTGGAGTGTAGACTCCATTAGGGCTGGATCTCCACAGGTCTCGTTCATAATGGTTTTCCCCGCATCTAGGACAGTGCCTGCCAAAAAGTAAATGCTTATGAAAGATCTGTTTGATAAAAGATAAGAAAAAAAGGAAAGAATGATCTTAGATCCATCATTAACTTAGTCAACATGTAAGTAGCTTCAAGTCATTCAATGACCTTTGTTTAACCTAACAACCAAGGCCAGGTTACCCAAAGCAGCTGATTTCCCTTCCTCCACAGATGCAGACAAGGTTGAACTGTATTTTCACAGACTGGGTTTAGGGAAAACTTCCTTCACCCTGTCTCACCCATCTGTTGTAAATTTCTTAATGTGCTCCCAACCTATGTTACAAAGCAGTCCTTAACCAGCATGTGGAAGAGGGAGTCAGACTCGAAGTTTCTCCTAATATCTAATGTTTGTGCCTAAAATGAAACAGAGCCAACACTGTGGTTTCGAGAAGTCCAGGAAGTGCTCCAGCCTGGGGCCACCAGATAAATTACAGAGCTGAGGAGTCGCCCATCAGCTGCGCTCCCCATCCTAGACCCCAATTAGAGGGCAGATGGGCTCCAGAGGGCGGAACCTCAGGACAGAGCTGCCGGAAAAACACTGGCAAACAGAAGGGTTCCTTGCTTACTGACATGATGCCACAGGATTGTTTAAATGTCAGGATTTCCTAGTACATTTTAAAATAAGTTTGTTTAAGTGAATGTAAACCAGATTTAAGACAACGTTTTATAAGCATTGTAAAATCAAGTAAGATTTGCTTGCAAATAAGAGAGGAAGACAAGTGGAGACCCCAAATCTATCCTCTGAGAGTATCTCCAAGAAATATGGCTTTGTTTGTTTATTACCCAACAAAAAATGGCAGTGTCGAGAATGGTCCAAAGTCAAAAAAGAAAACAGCACACTGCTTCTCCCTTATGCCAGTTATAATAAATAAAAAGCCTAAAGTAACGATCAGGCTTTTGAGTCTACGATCTATCTCAAGTTATTGTATATGGCGTAACCTAACGGTCAAGGTGTTTTTGTTTTTGTTTTTCCATATAGATTCCCAACTGTTCTCTTTTTGAAATGTCCACCCATTCTCTGTTGAATTACTTTGGCCACTTTGATGAAAATCCATTGACTATATACACTGAGTGGCCAGATTGTTATGATCTCTGAACGCATAATAACGTGGCCACTCAGTGTATATGCTATATAATAAAAGGCTAATATGCAAATTGTCCCCTCGACCAGGAGTTCGACCAGCAGGCAGGCCGGCCAACCACCCATATCCCCTCCCCCTAGCCAGGCTGGCCAGACCCCACCCATGCACGAATTCATGCACCAGGCCTCTGATATATTATATATACACACTGAGTGACCAGATTATTATGCGTTCAGAGATCATAATAATCTGGCCACTCAGTGTATGTGTGGGTCTATTTCTAGACTCTCCAGTCTGTTCCATAGATTGGATGTCTATCCTTACACCAATGCTACATTGCCTTGATTTTCGTCACTTTAGAGTAAATCTTGAAATCAGGTCATGTAAGCCCTCCAACTATGTCTGTATTTTTGTTTTGTTTTTTTCACAACATTGTTTTGGCTTACTCTGAGACCTCTGCATTTCCATGTAAATTTTAAAATCAGCTTGCTGATGTCTTAGTAAAACATTTTTAATACCCTTCTGGGATTTTGATTAAGATTATATTGAAACTTTTAGATAAATTTGGGGAGAAGACATTTTAACAATGTTAAGTCTTCCAACCCATAAATATGGTATCTGTCTCCATTTACTTGAGGGACCTATTACAGTTCAACAAAAACAACATAAAATCTAGAGCTACAACCTTGTGTGCCAAGAAAGGCAGAACAGTTGGAAACCAGAAAATCTCTGCAGAATAATTTACAACTTTACACAGTTCTTTCATGAGCTTTATATGGAGTGGATTCTACTGGTGGATAAACAAAGGTTCAAAAATGCACAGATCAAGAAAGAGGCAGATGTGGAACCCAAACCCAATTGATTCCTCAATTTGATATGACACAGCTTGCTAAAAAGTAGGGATATAAGGGAAGGTGTCAAGAGAGAGCAACTGGGGGCCGGTGTGGCTCTGTGGTTGAGCGTCGACCTATGAACTGGGAGGTCATGGTTCAATTCCTGGTCAAGGGCACATGCCCAAGTTGCAGGCTCGATCCCCAGTGTGGGGTGTGCAGGAGGCAGCCAATAAATAATTCTCTCTCATCATTGATGTTTCTACCTCTCTCTCCCTCTCTGAAATCAATAAAAAATATATTTTAGAGAGAGAGAGAGAGAGAGAGAGAGAGAGAGAGAGAACGCACAACTGGTGGAAGTGGGATGAGCCCAGCCACAAAAAGACCACCTGCTCCTGGGAGTTAAGGCTTCCTTACTCAGTCCTTGTTCTAGGACACGCTCACAGGACAGAGGAGAAGGAACCAATAAAAAAAAGACGAAAATAAATTCCGAGCAGGAAAAAACCCTTCCAGGAAGGCCCCGACTGGAGAAGTGCCAAGAGAGGAAATGGGGCAAGGGAGCTCCACAGAGCACAGCCAAAGGTACATGCACATGGCGCCTGGGCTGCCTGGGAATTTCCATGGAGGGAAAGGCTGAGGAGAAGGGCAGGCAATGTAATTTCCCTTTCACTCCACAGAAGAAAATCACTTGCCCAAGAAGCTTTAAAAGGCAATGGCAGTGAGTGAATCCACTAATCACACTAAGAAAGTTTCTCAATGTATAAAAACACATAGAAAGGGAGTGGACTGACAATTCTCAGGGGGAAGCGGGTGTGAGTGGTGCGGAAAGAGATTGGACAAAAATCTTACTCCTATGGATGAAGACAGTGGCAGGGGGTAAGGGCATGGGGTAGGGTGGGGTGGGGAATCAGGTGGAGGGGAGCTATAGGGGGAAAACAAAAAGAGGAACACATGTAATCTGAACAATAAAGATTTATTTAAAAAATAAAAACACATTTGGGTTAAACAGAGAAGTCAATAGTGAAAGTTTAAGTGACTGAAGGATTCAAGCTCAATGTGGATTAAACACAAACCATAGCGCGATATGAGCATAAGCCCTTGTTGATCCCTGTGTCTGTGGGTGGCTAGTCTGAATCTCAGTGCTGCTAACAGAATGCAGGGCTAGTTCCTAGGATGGTCAGCTCCTCTGTTTTACTATCAGTGGGTGATTTTTATTCTCTTCTCTATATAATATTTGTTTATTATTATCTACAATAAACAAATATTACTTCTGGAATTTAAAAAATAACTAAATAAAACGTTTAAATGGGTATAAGAGAGTCTGTTATCTCTGTTGCAGCAGAACTCAAACACTGGCCACGTGGATGGAAGGCAATATGGATGGAAGTGGCCAGGCTGTAGGTCTGACGCACTGGGCCCTGGAAGAGTGAGCACTAATTAAACAGTATCTGAAAACACAGCAAACAGAGCTGTAAAGTAAAAACCTCCTGGGCTTCACCAAATTGTTTTTCTTCAACCCAGCTCTGGGTTCCCTGGCAGTTAAAATGAAAGGATTAGCCTCAACGTTACCATATGTACAAGAGTAAGGAGGGGAGGTAGAGGTGACAAAAACAGAGGAGTCCAAAAGGAACCCTCAGACACTGCTGGTAGGAATGGGAGCTAGCACAGCCATTATGGAAAACAGTATGGAGGCGCCTAAAAAAGTAAGAATAGAACTAGCTACCATATGACCCAGCAATCCTTCTTCTGAGCCTCTATCTGAAACCATTCATTTGTAAAGATATGTGTACTCCTATGTTCATGACAACATTATTCTCAGTAGCTAAGACATGGAAACAACCTCAGTGCCCTTGGAAGGGTGATTGGATAAAGAAGATGTGGTACATATATGCAATGGAACACCACTCAGCCATAAGAAAGGATCAAATATTGATATTTGCAACAACATGGATGGACCTTTAGAGTCCAAATGAAATAAGTCAGATGGAAAAGGACAAGGACCATATGATTCCACTCATTATGTGAGCTATAAAACAGAAAGCAACAAGTGAATAAATAAAACAAACTCAGACACAGATAACAGAGGGAAAGGGGCAAGCAAGGAAGTCTAAGACCATTTACCACCCAGCCTGTGTATTTCACACTGACTAGCACTTTTGCAAATGGCAATTCTCACAGCCTGCCTGTGCATTCAAATTTCCAAGTGCCATCTCCAAACATGGATCTAGAGCCACAGATAACATCCTTTGCTTTCTCCTCCAGCTGGGACAGAAGCCAAGCAACAGATGATACAATGTGAGTTTTTATGGATCAATAGAGTGGTGATTACCAACTTCGGATGGAAAGGGCAGTTGATTCCTTTCTGAAACTCATGGTTTAGCAGGGGTGGGAAACTTTTTCTCTGCTAAGGACCATTTGGATATTTATAACATCATAGCAGTCCATACAAAATTATCAACTTTAAAATGAGCCAGCTATATTTGGTCAAACAATTAATTCACCCCTGGACATCCCCCACCCCTGGTTTAAGGGGAGCCCACATATCACCAGGCCGGGTGCTTCTGTCAATGAACCTGACGCTTAGAGCCTAGAGCGAGCTGTCCAAGGTCAGGCACCAGTTGGTAGCATGGGCTTGCTATCCTGGCTGACGCCCTACCCATTGCTTTTCCCGCTATGTCACAAAGGCAGGCTTCCTCCCTAGAAACTTCAAAGCCAAAAACCAATTTCATATCCTTTCAAGAGGAAGCAGCAATTCAAGTATTTGTTTTTGGCAACTCCTTGTTTTGAAGGCATTTAAGAAAAGCTGTCAAACTTAGTAAATTCAAGCTACAATGCCTTTTCCTAGAAAAGCAGTGCTTATTTTGCCTTTAAAAAATAAGGAAGTAGCAGCCTTATCAAGGGGACTAGGCCCCCAAAGTCTGTGAAGCTTTATTCAGCTGTGGTAAGTAGCAGCCATGCCTTCCAATTCATGCATTAGACCAGCAGTCACTGGGCCTCCCACTAGGCCCATCAGAAGCACAGACAGACAGAGCAATAAAAGTCACAAAGCCATGCCACATGCCATGCTCTGTCTCCATCCCACTAACCCTACTTTGCCCAAACTATGCTTGATTGGTTTTGGGCTAGTGTTTTAGTACTTGTCCCTCCGTGGAAATAATGCCCATTCATATCAAAAGTTAGGCATACGGCTTATGAGAGTCTTCAAAATGGATCTTTAAAAAATTAAAGATATGAAAAACATCATCAGGCACAGCATTACAATCCTTTACCGTTTTTAAATCCTGCTGGTATAGAACCATGTCCAATTAAAGAAAAAGCAACACCTTCCAGAGGTTCACTCACATCAGTATGGATGGATCCCACAGTGGTGCCCTTTCCTTCCTTCCTGAGTATGACTTGCAGTCACTTCTGCCATTCAGACATACTGCCCCTCGCAGGTGGCCTAGCTCTTCTGAGGATGACAGAATCATGAAAAGTTCTAACCAAGAATCAGCTTTTCCCAAGGCAGTGGGAGTGCAAGATTCATTTTTGCAAGAGCCACTCAAACAGCAAAGGGTGCTTTCCAGCAACCTCGTGGGAGGCCCCTTCAGCACAAGCCTATTGAGGATGGGACTGCTGGGCGTTCTCAGCGGTCAGTCATGGATATCTACCCAAGCCTTCCCCTTGGCCTCAGCTGAAGGCTTGACAAATCCAGGCAAAGAGAGACACATGTGACCCCCTCAGGAGCTAGGGAAGCAAAAGGGACTTGTATAGCCCTGAGTATGCCAACAGATGGCTCAACCCACTACTTTCAGCCAAGCTCCTCCTTTTCTTAAAAAATGCGAGAGGGAGCTTACCTGTCCTAGGCTCCTTCATCCTTTTGAAAACCATCATTTGTCTTGTGCTCATGTGGGTGGTCTATAACATGCCCCACAGCACACTGCCCCATTAAGCAGAATATTTCTAAACACCCAAATGTGCACAAAAGCCTTTTCCAGTGGCACTGCCAGGAACAGAAGTGCTCTGGAAAGACGGCAAGCCCCCTCAGTTACCAAATTCTGAACACCAAACTTGTGTTGATATATGGACTGTGGCAGGGCCTGCACGTTCAGAAAAGATGGCCAAGAGCGGCCTGGGAGAACTGTCTTTAAACAATGCTGCCTTTCTTCTACATCTTTAACTGCTCCAGAAGAGTATCCATATTAAATAGCCGCGAAAAGTTACTCAATTGAGGCAAAAATTCTTTTCCCAACAGCACTCCCTCAAGAAGGAATTTCACATTGTGCCCAAGTCCAAGTGAGTACTGATGGCGCTGCAGATTACCACCACAGATATGCCGGGTCTTTCTTGGCCATTTCTAAGGGCATTTTGTTTTAACAAAATCTCTTTTCCTTTGCCTTTTTTAATGAGTGGGGCTACTCACTATGAGCTGGCTCTGTTTGGGCACCAGGAGTCCAGAGGCAAGTACCGCTCTTGCCCAACAGGGACCCTGCTTAAGCATTTTAAACCCATGACAAAGGTGTCCTCTTGTTCTGTGGTATGGGCCCCCCCCCCACACACACACACACACACACAATGCCTCCCTATACACTGAGCACATTGAAGACAAGGAATATGTGGGCCCCACTGTGGTCTGTGGAGCCCTTTTGGCCAGGAAAGTCCTGTTGCATCACTTTAGACCTGAAAAAACCACCAATGGCCACCATCCATTTTAGACATTCACTCCTCTTCCTCGCACCTGCATTGAAATTTTGAAAGAATTTTCAAGGAAAGAATGTTTAAGGAATGGCAAATTACACCTAATCAGCTGGCACATTTACATCACCTTTTTCTCAATTTCAAAATATATTTGCTTAAGCCTGGTTTCAAATTATATCCAGGCCATTTCATTTCTCTGTTCAATTCTTTGTAATAAATAATGTCCCAGGGAACAGAAAGATCAGATTGCAACTAGAAATGTAGGTCTAGAAAAAAAAAGTGTTGAGTTATTCCTAGAATCTTCCATGAAGTCAGCATGGCATGTCTGTAATTCTGTCTTAATAAATACTATAGCCAAGATCAAATCCTCTCTGTCTTTCACTGGTCATTTAATCACCAATGACTTTAGACTCCACTGCATTCCATCATCAGAGCTCTCCTCTGTTTAACTATAATCCTCACACAGCTCTCACCAGAGTAAACCAATCCCTTTAAGAGTTTTGCCAAATTTCTTTTAACTATTTTTCATGCCCTTCACATACTCCCCCCACCCCCACCCCGCTTCCTAAAATGCAATGGATTGCTGACTAATACCGATCCACAAAAAGATGTAAAGTAAGAAAAGTAAGCAAGTTTCGTGGAAAACATTTCACCAGGTGCTGGGGTCCTGGAGCTACCTCACACTGCTGTGAGAGAGACTTGGAATCAGGTCAGACATGTGGCAATCTCAGCTCTGCAGAACACACCACCAACCAATCCAGAAACTTATTTTCAGAATTTTCTTCTGGCAGATGAAGGCATTGCCCAACAGCCCCCAGACTTTGCTATGAATGCCTGTCCCTCTTGCCTCAACTCAAATCTTCTGATTACTGCATTTGCCTAATTCCAAAAACCCTTGCCAAGTGGCCTGTGTGCCAAATAATATGCCACTAAGAAGGCAAGAAAGGACAGGCAGGTTGACACAAGGGAACTTTAAAAAACTCAAACATTCAGCACTAAAACTGCCCAAGAGGTTTGGGGCCATGCTTTGTAGGATCCAACAGTTCTACTCAAATCACTTGGTGTGCCACAGTAGCATGGAATGGTGATGATCCTAAATTATGCAGGAAAACGTTGTTCTAGTGCACTCTTTGAAACAAAGAAACAAGAAATATTTAGACAGATTTCTAAAGTGGTTTAAATAAAATTAGTTGAAAGACATTTAAGAGTAAAAATCTGTCATCTGGTACGTTTATTCAATTTGAAATACTTTATGCCACAATGAGACTGGATAAAGGAGGTATTTTTGAGACAGCTTTGCGGTTTCACCTTGTAGTACTTAATTCTTCATAGTAATTTTACTCAATATCACCGCTTCACATTATCCCTTAGAAAGCCAAAGATGCCTATTGGTCATTTCAACCATGCCAGATTTGTCCATGGTAGTCTAAGAAATGTATACCATTTATACAGATGGTATAAAGATTAATAGCCTGTGAGACTTTACATGACCTCAAAGATACAAAGTCTTAACATAATCTCTCAGACTGGGTCAGTGGGTGATGCTACCGGCTGCTCCACTATGTCAAAGAAATTCAAACAAAAGTCATAAGCCTACACTAGAAATATTTAGAAAAGCAAGTCCAGGTTAGATAGAAGAACTAGAGCATTTACTTTAAAAACAAAAATATAATCCTTATTTATATTTTTAACAGGTATAAAATTCTAGGCTTTAAGTCTCCCAATTAAGACAGGTCACTTGGGGGTTTGCTTAGTTCTCAAACAGCAAGTGAAAAGGCATCCAGACTTGGGTATCAGCACAGAGAGGTCAAAATGTGGTGGATAGCAGGGGAAGTACCCACAACCCCACCACCGAGAAAAGAACTTAGATGGCACTGGAATGCATACCCTTTTTTACAAATAAACAGTCAATGTGTCATCTCAATTATGAATTGCTTAAAGGTATATTAACTTGACCGTGGAGTCCCTCAGTATAAAACTATCCACAGGGAAACAAGGATCTTGCTGTCCCTGAGTGACCCACAGCCAGGTCAGTCCTGAAGGCTGTGACATGAGGACAGAACTCTGAGGAACCATTTTCAAATGTCATCAACCAAAGATACTTCTGGGCCTGAACAGGCATGCAAGCCACCCAGGGGTGTTCTAAATGGCCATCCCAACACCCTAATTAAAGGTCCGTCCATTTAGTCTCATTTTGTTTCACCTCTAGAGTCCAATTTCCAATAGAAAATGAAATGGCCCTTGATCTCCACCCCCAGATACGTTGGGGAGGGAGTAATGGAGAAAATTAAATGCACTGATATTATCCACCCTCAGAGGAGGAAGCTGGGAGCCCTGGATCACTGATGCCACTCACTCATTCATTCCCCCAGCGAACATTGATCAAATCTCTACTACGCATCAAGTGTGGGCCAGACACAGGAAATGCAGCTATGGAATAAAATAAGGGTCTCATTCCCACAGAAATGTAAACAAGAATTCCAGCATGCTGGGGCAAGTGCAGTAACAGCCATGCACTAAGGGAAGATCATAACCAGAAGTAGGAGCAAATCACCTTCCTCTGGGGCAAGGGAGACACAGCCAGAGGCTGCTCACAGCACAGGGAACAGGGGCAGGGAGAATAAGGGTAGAATACAAAAACCCTCCTTGTTTGGCTACAGAGCACAGTCCATCTCACAGATAAAATGTATGTGTGCCCTGAACAGTAGAAGGCAAAGCAACTAAGAGTAAAAGGCAATCAATCCTAAAAGGTGATTCACATATAATTTCTAAAAAATTGGATGTATGCCAATTATAGCTCATTCCATAAGAGCGAAGGCATTGGTAAGCTAACTATGTGCATGTATAGAGTCAATATTCCATTTCCAGGAACAATTGAGCACTAATCATACTGTATACTCTATGGGAGTGGGGCTTCTCAAACTTTGATAACAGCAGGTTCTGGTGCAGGGACCTGAGGGTGGAGACTGGGAGGCTGCACTTTGAACGTGCTGCCAGCTGATGCCCATGTTGCTGGGCCTGTGGCCTTCTCTGAGCAGTGAGGATGAGGAGGGCCAATGGTGCTCAATCCCTACTGACCATCCTAGTCACACATGGGGCTCTTTAACAATAAAAACTCCTCCCCTTGTCTGAAGCCTAGTAAGCCAGATCTCGGGAGTGGGGTCCCCTATAATTTCTTTTTAGCTATACAAATGGTTCTGCGGGGCAGCCAGGCTTATGACCCATAGTCAAGTAGGCATTCTGAGACGCAGGCCTCCAGCACACCTCACCCCAGGACGGACAGGTAGGTAGGTAGGTAGGTAGATAGAGAGATAGATATCAATTCTCTGTGTAGACAGATAAAACCAGCAGCTATGGAAGACATCCATGGAGATAGTGAGTCAAGAAGATGATGCCCAGTCAAAGCCTGCAGGCTAACAGCTTTTGTAGAATCCATCCTGACCCTTCTCATGCGCTATAATTGTTTTCCAAAGCCAGTGCTTACATCATGATCATAGTCTACTTAGCTCGTAAAACACACAAAGAGGCAAAGCAGATTTTTTTTTTTTTGGTGGGGGGGGTCCTAAAAATTATAGATAAGGGGTCATCCATGATGAAAGACTGGAAAGAAGCCAAAAGGCAAGCATGCAATTAACCAGCCTGATGCCTCCGGGCTCCAATCTTGAAAGGGCTCTCCGGCCACACCCACCTCACTGCAAAGTAACAATTTTGTTAATAAAAGGGATCAAGTGGAATGTGGTCCTTCGGGAAAAGACAGTAATTGACTCTCTCCAGGTAGGAGAGGCGATAGAGCTGGGCCCGTTGGAAATACCAGCATTTCAAATTTCTCTATATCCGCTATCATTTAACAAGGCACTTCAAATTCTGTCCCATGTATTCAGCCTTTTGCTCCCAATTTTTACCCATCTCATTAAAAGTTGTATGCCCTAACCCTTGTCCATTGCCCTGGGCTTAGCTGGCAGAGGGCAGCAATTCTCATGCAAGTTCTTGCCTTTCCCCAAATTGGAAATGCCCTTCCCAGGAGAGGCTTTCCTAACACTGGCTTCCCAAGTGTCGCCGTCAGGGTCAGTAACTGAGTTCATGTGCTGCTCCTCTCTAGTGATTGCTCTGGGAAGAAAGACCAAAGCTTTCTCAGCTATATATATATATATATATATATATATATATATATATATATATACACACACACACACACACACACACACACACATATATACATATATACACATATATACGTATATACATATACGTATATATGTGTGTGTGTGTGTATATATATATATATATATAGAGAGAGAGAGAGAGAGAGAGAGAGAGAGAGAGAAGCAGCTTGTCATTCCTACCACATGCCACAATATATCACGGTCATCTCTCTATTCTTGGGTCCTAAGAGAGTAATTGTATAAAAGAAATGAATGACTGGAAATGACAGGTGAACAACATCCTGTTCTCCAGAAGTTCAGTTTTCTATCTGGGAGACTGAGACGACACCGCACAGTGTCACTGCCCAGTGCAGTGAAAGACATTCAGACTCCCAAGCTCAGAGTCGCACAGCCAGGAGGCGGCGAAGCCTGTGCCAGGCTTTCCAAGGCCACACCAGTGACTCCCCTTTAATAGTCTCTTCCGGGTAACACCCAGGAACAGCCTTCAGGGAGCACAGAGGAAGGAGGGCTGAGCCGGAGAGGGTGACTGGGGAAGGGGACCTCTGAGCCAGGCTTGAAGGAGGAGCTGACTGGCTGGAAGGGCTGACATCACCGGTTCCACTGTCTGAGTGAATCTGCTTAGACTCTACTCAGCACTTACTAGTATTGAACAACCATGGAGTGGGGGCTTGGGGAGGTGGGGGCGGACAGGTGCAGGTCAATGTCTTCTCAACATCCTTTGTCATCTTCCTTTTTAAAGAATGCATTTATCCTTGTTTGCTAAGGCTGGGAAGGAGGGGACAAAAGCTTGGGATATGCAAGAAATATGGATCGAGATTTTATTTTTCAGCTGGGAGAGGATGAGTTGGGAGCAGTAAGAAGTTACTGATAATTTTATCACATCTGTGGGAACATGCCTTTTAAAAGAGGAGAACCATCCAGAAAATATCCCGTGGGGCCTGAACCTCTGCCAGATAATGATCGTTCCTTCCTAAGGGAATAGCGGTTAACAGAGCAGAGCCTGTTCTCTCAATAAGCTCACACAGTCCTTCTCAATCAGATATCAGCTCTCAGAATTAACATGTACAAACCCCCTGCTTGAATACAACACCCTAATCTACCTCTGGAGAGGCACGTGCTTCTGTTTAAAACCCCCAGGACCCTGCCAGCTGAGGTCCAGCCATAAGTGGAGGTTGTAATTGCATTCCACCAAGAACCCATGACCCCAGCCCCGGGGCAGGTCAGCCCCCAGCGGCAGGCTGCAGGGCCAAGGTGGGACTAAACTGTGCCATCAGAACTCCGAGGGAGCACTTCGGCTCAGGGGTCTTGGGACCCTGTGGATAACTGAAGACGCTAAACACATTGAAGATAACAGTGCATGGACACCTACTGGCTAGTTTCCTGTCTTTTGGCCTCTTGCCACGTATCCCCTTAGGAATAAAGGAACCCCAGCATCACCTGGGCAGAGGGGGGCTGCATCCCCAATTTAGACAGATCTAAACACAACCTCTTCCCCAGTCCCCTCCCTTCTCTTAGACAAGGAGGTTCAGTGTTATTTACTTACATTAGATGTAGCCTGGCCTGGGTTGGACCAGCATATTATGTGGGACAGTATCGATTTGGGGGACTTTTTTGTAAGGCAAGCTTAGAACACATTCACTCCTGACAGTAACTTGCTCAAACCCTCCCATACTCAAAAATCATAATAGTGAGGAGACAGTAAACTAGTGAATGATTATTATCAGCTGGGCACGGTGCTGGGTGCTCTGTATTATCTATTTAATGCCCTCCTCACAATTCTACCAGGTGGGTACACATTACCAGCATTTTATAGGTGAGGAGACGAAAGCTCAGAAGCCTTATAACTGGTCTGTACGCACAAAGCCATTAGACAGTCCAAGCAGGATCTGAAGCTAGGTCCATGTGACAACTGTCTGAAAGGATGGCTCTGCTGTTTCTGATACAATTTAAGACTCTCAGAAAGTTCACTTTCATCTGAGAATCTGTTCACTGAGTTACCAGCTCAGCAGCTGGCCAACAGCTGCTCAGGGACCAGACTTCCCAGATCATGATTTATGCCCATTATTGGCTCTCCAGCTAGGAACTACAAACATCCCACCTGGCATCTCGAGAAAGCAGGCAGCAGGGCACACGAATCAAATTCAAGTTGTTATTTCCAGATTCTCAGTCCTTCCAATCCTCAGCCCCTATCAGGAAGGCCACGCCAGCGCTCCGAGTCTCCAGTGCAACACAGAGGGAAGGTGGCAGGGCCTGGGCCTGGGCTATCACCCACCTCCCAAGCACCGCCTTGAGTCATCTCCCAAAGGTCATTAGAGATAAGAATTTACAAAGTTCTCTGGGATTCCAGGAATTCCACTATAACAGAAGGCAATTATTTGGAATACATTAATGTAAAATGAAGCTTTGTTTGCACATTTTCATTCATAAATTTTGTAATTTGGGAAAATTTTGAAGCTATGGGGAAAAGTGTTTTAAAAAATATAAAGGGAACTTACATATAGAAGAGTTCATTCGTTTTAAAAACAGAGAATATTGCCAAATGGCAGGATTATAAGAGCGATTTTTATTTTTTTATGGATTGGAACTTTCTATAGTATCTGTAATAGCATGTATTACTTAAGTAATAAATGAAAGTTTTAAGTTGCACCTAAATAACCTAGCTTGCTCGTAAAATGACTGTGTGTTAAGCATTTAGTGAATTGAAGTATATACATAACACACCAGAAACGGGAAGGGGAAAACAAATTCCCCACCAGCACTGCCACCCCTTCTATGACTCTGAGAGGCTGGGTATTTGCTTCCTTTCCCTTTGTGAACCGGAGCTTTATCTATCTTAAAGCACACTTGCAAACAAGAACATAGGAAGCACCTTCCCTGATGGCGGAGACACCTCTTCCTAGCAGAAGCAGCGGTGATGTAAGACCCCACGCACCACGAGCCAGAGGCTCCCACCATCATAGAGCCTCCAGGCACCACAGACTTAGAGCTGAGGGTGGGAATGACCCCAAAGCACTAAGACAAGCAGCAGCCTCAACCATAGTTACAAGGCCACCACTCTCACTGTGTTGTCTTAGATCCTGGAATTGTCTATGTAGCATCCATTCATCACTGGAATTGTCTATATAGCATCCATTCATCACGGAGCCAATTATATTAACTCTATTTTCTTTTCTTTCCTTTTCATTCTTGACATTCTGGTATTTGGGGGCCTTTCAGACCCTGCCCCAGGAGAGACTGCCCCTCCCAAGATAAGCCAGTTCTTAGAGAGCACCAAGGGCTTGGCCAGGAGCACACCTCTCATATACAAGCCAACCAATCTGGAGTCTACATCCCCCAAGTACCTCCTTACCTAACTCTCACACACCAAGCCCTCCTATCCCCTGCCCTAAACCACCCCAGGGCCAGGCACCAGGCACCTGGAGACCACACCTCCATTCCAAAGCCTGCTGAAGTGTTTCCTCTGCCCTGCCTTGCCTCCTTGGAGACCCCAGTAAAGGCTCTGGCCAAGGCTTTCTCCTGCCTCCTGGCCACCTAATGCTTCCTATGTGTGGCTCCTAGTCTCAAAAAAGTAATAAAAATCTTTCAATGGCACTGGACTCTCTGTACCATCATCCAATCCTACCTCTATACATTAAGACCTGGGCCCAGAGCAGCCACCAATCCTAAGTGACCAGAAGAGGCTTCCAAGGAGAAACTACTAGTAAGTAGCCATGACGAAGCCCAGATGCCTGAAGTCATTGAAGGAGCAATCCCTGAGAGAGCAGCACCTATCGACTGGTTCATGGGTATCCTCTGGCGACCTTCGTCCTGCTGAAGCCATGGTACCATCTGCACAGCACAGCTACAGGAGATCCCGGGGCACAGGAGAGGGGCTCATGGGAGAGAGAACGTGTCAGAGGCCCAGCCCAGGCCCCCTCACAGCCTGGAGAGTAGTGACTGTTTCATCCCAGAATTATGAGTCACAAGGAAGAGGTAAAATTATGATACTCACCTGCTACTTCTTAAATTGGCAAAGTACATAATGTACTTCAGACCTTTTCAAGAAAAACTGAAAATAGTTTTGCCTATAATTGGGGCAAACTACAATAACAACTTAGGAAACTCACTCATTCTGAATCCCTCCTGCCCAGAAGACACCGAAGTAAACGAGACACCACTGCATTTTTGTCATTTTACTTGTAGTTTATTCTAACTCTTCTCTAAACCGTATTCTCTGCATTTCCAGGACATCTTAGCCCTATTCTATGAACCTCGGCCTCGTTCCCCACACCCTCCCCAACATCTGCTCTCCACCATGACCCCCACCAGACCACATTTACCTAGCATTTCTGTACAAGGCACAAAGGACTCAATGCAAAAAAGGTGCTGCATGAGCCAAAGCCCCTTCCTTGAGCAAAAATTCCATAGGAGAAGAGCTAGTGACATATATCAGTGCCTTTAAAAATTAAAGACCGTGCACAACCCTGAAAAGCTTCTACTAACACTACAGCGAAGGGTAAGGAATTAAATTATTAACATCCTTTCAGGGGAGATGGAGTGTCTCCAAATCTTCTGTTCCTAAGGCTGCCTGTAACTTTTACTCCAGCTCAGGCACAAGCACAAGCTCTGGGAACATTTGCCCAAGCATACTTATTTTCCCAACCGCCTGTCGTTGGGATGTGCTCAAGGCCGGCTGTCACTGCCGATCCTTCTGCAGATACAGACAAACATGTCCCCAGTCATGCAGGGGTAACCCCCACAAATAGAATCAGGCATTTCAACTGCCCAGAACAAAGCCAAAAAATAAATATTTGAGAAACAAATGAACCCATAAATCAATTTAATAGTAACGGTCCCTTTAAAAGAAAGGCCATATCCTTGAGGTCAGGGGCTATGTCAGACTCCTTTATATGTTTCCCACCTTTTTAAAGCATACCAGGTAGGACTGTCAAGATATACTACTGGTTGTCCTGACCAGTTTGGCTCAGTGGATAGAGCGTCGGACTGCAGACTGAAAGGTCCCAGGTTCGATTCCGGTCAAGGGCATGTACCTTGGTTGTGGGCACATCCCCAGTGGGGGGTGTGCAGGAGGCAGCTGATTGATGTTTCTCTCTCACTGATGTTTCTAACTCTCTATCCCCTTCTCTTCCTCTCTGTAAAAAAATCAATAAAATATATATTATATAAAAAAAGATATACTACTGGTTCATAATGAGTACTATTTCATTTTTGTGATCATGAGTATTATTCATCTTCAGAGAGTGCCATTTCCCCTATCCACCCTAAAGTGGATTGCATGTGGTCATTTTGTTTGCTTCTGTAATTTCAAGTGGGAACAGCAGCTCTGGGGGTAAGGTCTAATGTCCAACAAAACAGTTCCTGAATTGGAAGAGGTCTGAGAAGCCTTAATCCAGGAAAATACTGACCACAACTAAACTGAAAATCTCTAGAGCTCTAAGCAGCACGTCCTTCCCACACGACAGCCTCCTAAATTCTGAGAGAGACATCTACAACAAGTCCCAGAGCTGGTGCAGGAGCAGCGTCCTGGGTCTTACTAGCATGGTACACAAACATTACCCGAGCTGACCAAATGGGTCCAACAAGTCAATGTCAGAGGAGAAGAGATCCACAAAAGAGAAATGCAGCGGCGGCAGCTGCACCACCGTCTTCAGCATTTACAGAACTATCAGATGTGTCCAAGGAAGAGATGTCTCCAGGTCCTAGACTGTCTCTTCCACCCCTAGGTAATTCAGGGGCACCCAGGACAGTCCGAGGCAGTCAGAGGACACCCACTGTTCACATGACAGTTTTGCTTCTATCTCCAGGATGGAGCTTGCTACTCTGGCCGCAAGAGCAGAGATGACGTTCTGTTCCAGCCTCAGGTGATTCCTTCCTCTCCATGAGCTCTCTGTGGGCTTTGAGGATGGTAGCCCTGCTGCCTATATACAAGAGCACACCTTGCTGGAACAAGGGTACCCACTTCAGAAAAATCCCTGAATATACAAAAGGCACTTGCAAACTAGACATTAACTGTAAAGGAGGAGAAAGTCATCTTCTTTAAATGCCCAACTTTAAACACTCAACTCCTCTAGAACAGATAGGTTAAATTATACAAGTTCACCACCACATCAAAGCTAGCATCCCCTTTATCGGCACAAAATGACACCATATGTCTCCGGATGTGATGTACAGTGAAAGATGCAAATCATCATTTATATAACATTCCAGACAAAAAAAACATCTAACCGTGAGGCATTACCACACACACCCAAACTGCTATGAAATGACTGGCTCATACTCTTCAAAAATGTCCACGTCATGAAAGACGAAGAAAAGCTGAGGAACTGTTCCCAAGTAAGAAAGACTAAGGAGACATGACACCTGGATCCAGTTGGCAAACCTGAGATTGAACCCTAGGTCAGGGGGCAGAGCTGCTCGAAAGGACATCGTTGGGCTACGTGGCAAAATTTGGATATGAGCGGCATATTCAATAATAGTACATCAACGCTATATGTCCTATTTTTGCTAAAGGACCTGTAGTGAGGAAAGGAAGGCTCTCGTTCCTGGGAAAGACATGCTGAAGCAGTTAGAGGGAAAGGGGCGTGGTGTGTGTAACGTTCACATGGTTCAGGAAGGAGCACCTATAATATGGAGAATGATAAAGCAAAGGTGGCAAAACAAACAATGGATGAATTTAGGTCAGGCTACAGAGGAGTTCTTCATATTCTTTCAATTCCTCTTTTCTGTAAGATGAACATTATTTCAAAATATTTTAAAACAACACAAATTCAGATTCAATTTGCAAAGCATTTTGCATGGTAAGATCTGTGGAATGAGGCAGGGCCCCTCTCCCCATACAGAACTCATTGGTCAGACCCAGCGGACTGTGCTCCTCTTCCACCTCCAAGCCAACAGGACACCTGCCCCAAGCTCAGCCGAGACTCTGTTGGAAGTTGAGGCAAAGGAGCTGATCTAGTTTTGATGAGCCGGGAGTGGTAGCCTGTACAAAAATAGTCCAGAGCCCCCAGAAGGAACCCAGCCCTGCCCACACCTTGATTCTAACCCAGTGAGACTCCTATCAGGTTTCTAATCTACAAAATTATAAGACAATAGATTTGTAGTATTTTAAGTCACTATGTTTGTGGTCATTTGTGACAAAAGCAATAGAAACGAATACAGACCTTAATTCCCTCACTTGGAAATGAGTGGGGTTTTCATCCTCTTTGAGAAGTGGGGTTAGTCTGCCCCTTGACCTCCCAGAATCCCCCGGGACACCCTTGGAAAAACCTTGTCCTTTGACCAAGGGATCCCTAAAGGTAAATCATAAAACGAATGCCCTCTGTGTCAGACTGAACTTACTTGGAGCAGAGCTCTAATCTTTTTTTTAGTAATAAAAATAAACTCTATCCCAAGTTACTAAGTAATTAGCAGATCCCAGTGTCCCAGCACACTAGCATCCATATGCACTTCATCAGTAAACTCTCCCCAGCAACCACGCCCACCCCCGAGGGCTTTTGTGCTGCCTCTGATCTAGTAGTGAAATCACCAGGGCCACCTTCCAGATTTCTGAGTCATCCACACCATAGCAGGTCCAAGCAGCAGCAGCAGCTGGATTGTGAACTCAAGGCAGCAAAGCCCAAACCCTGCCTTGGAAATTCAGCTGCCGCATAAGGGTCTCGCCCTCCCTCCTCCCACCTCATTACTTTCCCTAACATCTTCATGCAATTGCCCTTTCGTCTCCTGGGAGCCGTGCAGCTGGCCGAAAGACACACTGCCAAATGCAGTCCATGGGTGCAGGGATGCGCTCCAGCTACATAGCAGCAGCCACTTAACTGATTGCCTCTGCTCTCAGAAGGGCGTTTGAGAATATTTTTTTTCATCGTTCAAATACTTCCATTGAACAAAACATCTGGGGGAGACAGCTACTGTCCTAACTACTATGTGGTCTCCCTAAGAAGGCCCATGCCAAGCCCTGAGGCTGTTATCAAGATGGTTTGTTTTAGAGGAGAGCCTCTTTGGAGCTTCCACTTTTTCATTCTATCAACATTTGCTGGAAATGAGTGGGATTTTCACTCAGAGTGTACCCCCTACCCTTACTCTCAGGGTACAGAGGTCAAGGCAGCCCCAGGCTGACCCAGGAGGAAAGAGCTGCAATTGCTTTTGACAAATTTTGTTGCATCTACTCAACACTGAAGCCCACCAGGTAGGCTGCCCAGGAGATCTATCCAGAGATAGAAAACATGACTTCTGAAGGAAAGAGCATAGATTAACTGAAGACTTGCGCTAGAAATGGTTCTGGCCCAAAATAGAGGTCTGTTCTAAGCACTCGGATGCAGAAATCTGACAAACAGGGCACTGGCCACTACACAGAGGAAGCCAGTTCCAAGGTGGGCAGGTCAGCAAAGCTCACCCCACAGGGAATTTTATCAGCCTGTTATCCTGTCATCATCCACTCTTGTTAAATGCGAGACCTGCCACAGATGCCTGCCAAATGACAGAGAGGGACCATGACTCTGACTCGGAGAAATGTGCTTCTGACAAATGTCACAGAGTAATTCAGGGTGCCTGGAGACCCCGGCCACAGACAGCCCAGCATGGCCACTGCAAGTGTGCCAGAGAGCTTCCTTTTGAGCAAGAATGGAGGGAGGGGAACTGGCAGGAGAGGCTAAGGTTGCCATGGGCAGCAAGGAGCAGCCTTCAGCCTGACCCACATTTCCTCTCTCACATGCGCTTGAACAGAAGTGACCGCCTCTGAGCATCTATCAACAACTCAGCAGCACTGGGCACAAACAAGACCAGGCGGGAAGCAGAGACAAGGAGCCCTCGGAGAGAACTGGCCAAGTCCAGGGAAGCTTTGTGATGCGGTCTTAGAGGCTGAACCAAAGGACCAGAAAGGTTGTCCTGGCAACCCCTGCTGGTCAGAGACTTTGTGTGAAGGCCTGTAAACTCCAGACCTGGCATGGTCGTATTTTTTAGAAGCCTGTATATATACATTTAGTTTTCAAAGTAACAAAAATTGTATAGATTAACAACAGTCTGTGCTAGCAAGGGTCCCCACACAGTTGTTGGGAATATAAATTATATCACCTCCTAAAAGGTAGATTATTAAAGGTAGTATCTTTGGACTTTGAAATTCTACAGGAATTCCCACATGGTCTACAAATAAGTAATATAAATATGCTCACTGCATTATTACCAAAAATAAAAGAAAAAGTAAGGGGAGGGAGGGAAAAGAAGTCCAGCTAGCAACAAGAAAATGAAAACGTGTATAATGTAACTTTTCATGTAAAACACATGTAACAATTAATGTAAACAAATAATAGGCAGTCTTTCAACATGGGATAGGTTTATATTAGCATGGAGTCAAAGTCTATGATACTAGTTTTTTTAAATATGTTTCACAGAACATTGTTATACTATCTTATTTTATATTTTTTAAAAAATAAACATGCTTTCTCACACACAAAAGGGTCAGGAAGGCTTTATTTTTAGAGTTCTGATACCATCTTGGAAATATTTTTCCTTCTTTGCAAAAGCAAATGGGATTAATATCGTTTATTGTTCTTGAGCCAGGTAAGAGCTCTTTCTGTGAGGAGAAGAAATAGCAACTGGCTAATTCCCAGCTGACTAGAAATTCCTTCAATTAGAAATCATGCTTTTTAGGCTTTTCTTTCTTAACAAAGAGAAACCTGCCTCTGCAGGTCCCAAATGAGAAAAGAGCTATGATTGGATGTCACCATGGACGCACAATTTCAGACAAGGAATAAAATGGATCAGAATCCCAGTTTACTGGCACTCAGCACAGGCTGCGGGCTGCAGCCCCAGCCCAGCTGCCCTGTGAGCAGTGCTGGTTCTGGGCTTGAGACATTTTGAATGACAGAGATTGACCAAGTTCTGTGGTGAGGCAGAAGCAGCAAGCAAGACTGGCAGGACCGTATCTGAATACTGTTTAGCCCTGCATCTGAAGGGGGAAGAGGACTGTGTCTCTGTCCCCTAGCACCCTAAAATGTGTTACACTGTGATTGTTTCTAAAAAGATACAGTCTGGTACAATGAGAGGAGCCAGTCCCAAGCCTGGCATGTAACATAGGCCGAGAGCCTGAAACTTCGGCAGAAGTTGCAGCATGAAGAATATTATGAGGGAAACTGCTTTCTTCCCTTTTTATAAATCCATTCCCTTCATTTCCTTCTTTAAAAAAAAAATCAACAGGTTGTAAATTACTTTTGTAACTTTGTAAAGTAAAAGGACATTTTAAAGAAATCCAAACAAAACTTGTTATAGGGCAAATTGTACTTGTTCTCCCATGACTGCAGGTAACGGAAGGCCAGAGAGGAGGGTTTCTGACGTCCACAAAAGGCTCGGAAGCACCTGCCGTGTGCTTGCTTGTGAATACTTGTCACAAGCAGAGACCAATTTGACCACTGTGATCACCCTGTGTTTGTACAGGGACCCACCAGCAGTGCCTAGAATTCACTGCTCTTTAAACAGGCTGGATTTACTTTATTTATTTGTTTGTTTGTTTGTTTGTTTTATTGATTTCAGAGAGAGAGGGAGAGAGAGAAACATCAATGATGAGAATCACTGACCAGCAGCCTCCTGCATATCCCCCTTTAAAACTAGAGATTGAGCCCACAACCTGGATATGTGCCCTGACCAGGAATCAAATTAGGACCTCCTGGTTCATAGGTCCATGGTCAACCATTCAGCCACACCGGCCAGGCTAAGCTAGCTTTAGGTCAGCAAATGGAAGAAGGGAAATTACATAGTTGGGAAATTACATTGTCGCATTCATTTAACAAAGATTTGAACTCAAGGCTGAGTGCCCTGGGATATAGGATGGATGAAACATAAACCTTGCCCTCAATGGGTGCATTTCTACAGATGGAGAAATTGACTTCAGACATGGGAAAAGAGCTCAGATGGAGGGAATTCAGCCAGACACAGGTGGAACGAAGAATCAGTGGCCAAACAGAGAACACACTAAAAGCATCACATCTAAAACAACTCTAGCTGCCAACTACAAGTATTCTCCCTCCTTTCACTGTTGAGAAAATGGGCCCAGAAAAGCGAAGCTACTAGTCATTAGTGCCTGTATGAGAAACTGAGGCAGAAGTGCTACATGGAGCTGGGAGGTGTTTCCCATTCCCACCAGCTTTGGAGCCTGGACTCTGGGTGAAAAAGCAAGCATAACCCTTTAAGCCTAAAGAAGCAAAAAGGAGCTGCTTTTAAGATCTAATTCCATCCCAGTGTGGAGGTGCGGGCATGGATTTAGTAACACAGAGTTTGTATTCAATGGAATAGCATGGTACTGCCATTGCCCAAAACGTAGGAATCAGAGTGGATACCGTGCCACAGAAGCCCAGCTATGTGGGTTCAACTTAATCCTGCATTGGGTGCAGAGTGGCTCAGAATATACATGAAGCCAAAATCGAGGAGCCTAACTGAAAACCCTGAGAAGAGCATATCTGATGCAGAATAGATGAAATAACCCTGAGCACAGAGAGGTTATTTGGAGATTGTCTTTGATAAAGAAATCCCACAGAGTGGCTGGGAGGGAAGAGATCAACCAAAGGACTTGCATGCATGCATATCAGCAATAACAATGGACACAGACACTAGGGGGGTGAGGGCATGTTCTAGGGGTGGGGGTGGCTGTGGAGGTCAATGGGGGGAAAAGGAGACATATGTAATACTATATATAACACTTTAAACAATAAAGAATTTAAATAAATAAATAAAAATCACAGCTTAAAAAAAAAGGCTTTCAGAACACACTGAATGAATTGGACCCCTCGGCTTCTGCCTCCCAGCGATGAGGACCAAGCTGCAGCACCGGCTCTTGGGCCCCGCCGGCAGTAATCACAGTCTGGGTGCAGAATGGTCCCTGGGAGGCTGGCTGAGGCAGCAGAGCTGGGGTAAGAAGTTGGCCTCCAAAATGAACACACACTTTTCTCTTCCCTGTTCATCTTTGCCCACATTGACCAAGCTGGTCCCTTACCTCAAGGGGCTAAAGTGCTATATAGAAACAATACTTTAGAGTTGACACACAGGGAAGGGCCATACCCCAGGGTATAAACGGGGGTGGAGGGTGGAGACAGAAAGAAATAACAGAAATAATCAGCCACCCAGGGCCCCACAGGCTGAACCCCTGACCCTGACCCTACCTGCTGTGTGACCCCGGGTGAATTACCTCACCCCCGACCTCAGCCTCGTCCTCTGTAAAACAGTGACAACCTGCCTAATGGGCTATGGGGAGGTTTAAAGCACAAGACCCTGTGACAGGCACTTTGCCCAGTGCCTTGTACGTTTTAAGTACTCCATAAATGGCTGTTAAAACTATTAACTACTCAAGGGGAGACTCCAGTTGGCTTCTTGTGAAAACTGAAACCGACTTTTGAAAGGTCTGACTACAGCAATGCCACGGGCTGAGCCTGCAGCCACACGCAGGTATCTCAGGAGAACCACCCAGGCCCGTTCCCTGCCCGGACTCAAGACACCTCTTTGGCAGGGGTGCCCGGGCTCCTCACTCTGAGGTTTCTGTGGTCAGTTTGCAGCTGCCAGCATGGTCTCTCTTCTCCACACCCCACAGAAGTGCCGCTTTAGCCTGACTGACACAGCCTGCTCTTAGGAACAAAGAAAATACCTTCAGTCTTCTCAGAAATACTAACTTATGGAGTAGCCACACTGTAGAGACCCCCGCAGGATTTCATCTCATAAATCTAAAAAGCACATTATTTAAGGTAGAATTTCATTGACAAAACCACAACCTACAATAACATGAGGTACAAGCCCACAGACACAGGTGCGAGTAACAGGCTCCCATACTTTGCAGCCAGGCTCATGTTCCAGACCACGCAGCCTCATGCCGCTGAAGCCAGACACAACCCCGCTGGGTCTCTTGGCGGCTTTACCGAGCTCAGGCAGTTCACCAAGAGCCACACTCAAGGCCACGTCTCATATGCATCAGGAGGCTTAGACCTTCCTTCTCCACAGTGTGATCCACAAACTGGCAGCATGGGCATCACCCCGGGCTGGTTAGAAATGCACTCTCAGGCCCCGCCCAGACCTACCCAATCAGGACCTGCATTTTAACAATACCTCCAGATGACACTGCTTTAGAGCATTTACAACGAAGTCTACCCAGATAGACTTGCGATGATTTGTTGAGGTTTCTACCTGACCTTTTTCTTTCTTCATGGAAATTCCATGACAGCACGGACTGTGCCTACCTTAGTCACTGGCATATCATGCTCAAATGGTCATTGGCTGACTGGCTGGCTGGCTGGCTAGCTGGTTGGATGGTTGGATGTATGGATGGTTGGTATACCAAGTGACTGAAGAGACCTATCCCCTGTTGTAAAGGCAAAGAAAGATGCAAGCAAGCATCTGAGCAAGAGAGTACCTGGGGTTGAGGGGAAGATGTCTTTAAACAAGGCCATCAGATAAGGCCTCTCTAAAAAGGGTTAGCATTAGGGGTTGCATTAGGACAAGACTTGATGAATGAGGAGGAACATGCTGGAGAAGATGATAGCAGGCAGAGGGAACAGCACCTGCACTTGCTCCCTAAAGAGACTTTTCCTATAGGCCAGTACAGAGAGAGAATCATGTTTGGTTCTGGCGGTGGAACAAAGAAGCTCCAAGGAGGCAGATTCGGAAGGCCCCATGACGATCATGACTGCTGGGGGCAGAAAGGCTGTGTCTGCAGTCACAGCTGCCTCGCCAAGGCTCCGGGAGCTCAGTGTGAGGGAAGCTGGCTGTAGAGGGAGGCATCCATCAGCCGCTCTGACTGGGCTTTTGTGGCTGCTGGCCACAACCCCTCCAGCCTCAGATTCCGCTAGTCTACAGTTGCTTGCAAACTAGAAACATGGAGATTACTTACTGCTTTCAACAAGTCAATCCAGGAACTTGTGGGTAAGGTAGCCCAGCATCCAAGGGTCAGGAGCCCAGTCCAGATGTTACCCTGCAGCAGCACACTGGCAAAGAGAAATGACAGGTGTCAGTGCAGCGGAACACATTAGCAGGTGACCAAGATTCTCCCAACACTGAATGACACTGAAGGGGTTCAGATTATAAAAAGGGTGAACATGGGAAATATTAAGGTGGGGTAAATTATCCTGGAGCACCGTGCAGTGACACAGCTGGCAACCCTCGGCCTCCAATCTCAGGAGAGGTACCATCCTGCTACCAGCAGCTCCAGAGCAGCCTCTCTGCCAATTCTACAACGTGAAGTCCAGACATAGGGCTGCTAAGCGCCCTTAGAGATAATCAGGCCCAACCCCTCTCTTTACAGATGTTAAAAAACAAGATTCAGAAAGAAAACAGGCCTTGTCCAAAATCAGCAGCGAGTAATGGCAAGTTCAGGAATGGAATCCAGAACCAAGTCCATAAAGCTTAAATTTACCTGTAAATTACCTTCCTTAATAAAACTCAGTTTCTAAATAAATGTTATTCTTATTCTGTCTGGCTCTTAACTGAGGAGAAGAGACAAGGCAGCCTGCAGTTCCAAATCTTAGCCATTCCCCTAGTTCCCTCTTCTTAATCCCCAAAGACTTTCAACAGCCAAACTGAAACTCTGGTTTTCTTCACAAATTTTTTAAAAAGCAAAAGAACAAAAACCTCAGAATTGTTCGTTTTTGACTACAAGAAGAAACTAAAAACTTTTGAGAAAAAATGAAGACCTAAAAATTCTGAATTTATGAGATAGAAAGAACAACACAGACCAATGAAAGCTCCTTTTGCATACATTAGGGTTCCAGACCCTGAAAACCAGACTACCCCTCACCCCCAGGAAATAGTACATTTCAAAGAGGGGTGGGTTAAGACAGTAGTCAAGGGTCATTTTGTTAAAATGTATGATCCAAATGAGAATTCTCTAGGAAATATCTTCTGATTATGCTTTCTTAAAATTAATCTTCATCTACTTATATATTTAAGCCATAATCATTAAATAGCTGCCTTTTCCACTGGGGTTCTAGATCCAGCTGAGCCTGACAAGTTGAAGCAACCGTGGGCAGATGGCACCTAGCCTTACAGCCCCTCAGTCAACTCACCTGTAACAGGAAGATGGACAGGCTAAAACTCAGGTATCTCTCAGCTAGAGAATCTCACAATTCCCTTACATGGCTAAACAAAGCTGAAAGTCCCTCACATTAAGTCAGCTTATAGAAAGCATAAAGACTCGCCCACTTTGAAGAAGTGCATGTTCCCTGTTATGAATTTAAATTGCCATATCTCTTAGGAAATAACTACAAGGTTGGTGTAACAATAGTTGTATTTTGTTTCCAGGGAGTTAGCTGCAGCGTTGACAAATCTGTCCCCACCCTCACTAAATGGGCATTTGGATCTGTTTCCCCAAAGATCCATTATATTTCTAAAGCAAAAGGGTTTCTTTTTCATAAAGCGGAATTTAGGCAGTGAGGTCATCTGTTTTGAAACTACAACAACCATTCCAATTTTTTCCTCCACTTGAGCATTCTAGTTACTCTGGGTCAAGAGAAGGAGATGTAGGTTTCAGAGAAAATGCAAAGCCTGCTAGGCCACCCACAGCATAATCAAGGATTCCACCCTGGTAACTTCCTGCTCATTTCCCTTGCAACAGTAAGGCACGCTCAGACGTAAAAAGTCAAGGCAGACTCACACAAAGCAGACCAAACACGTTTCAAGAAATCTGCAACAGACTCAAGATTCACTTAAAAACAAACACACACAACCTACCACAATGGCCACATTATTCCTTATCCTTATGGGGGGAAAGGGTCCACAAATTTCTCTGGAAATATGATGGACCCTCTCACCCCAAAGAACGAAATGCCTTCAGTTTCAAAGGGGTTTGTGAGCCATCTGAAATTTCTCTCTGTGCCTCTGGTTAAGGACCCCTGCTTAATTAGAATGTTATAAGGAGTCCCCTTTTATAATTCTCTCAACTTTCTACAACCCCTTTATAGATGGGACTGTGCATGGAAACCCCATGAACAAAGTTATACACAAGTGCAGGGAGCAGTGAGGTCATGGGCTTCTTGCAGCATTGATGGAGGAGAAGTATGACTAGCAAGGCTGACAACTGTTGGGGAGCTTGTGCTTCTCTTGGGATCCTTTGCCTAAGTTTCAACAGGGAGCTTCCCAAAGCTATGTTTATACTTGGTACTCAATTTCCAAAACTTAAATGCGCGCGCGCACACACACACACACACACACACACACTAGAGGCTTGGTGCACAAATTCGTGCATGGGTGAGGTCCCTCAGCCTGGCCAGTGATGGGGGCTGATGGGGCCGGCCGGGGAGGGACTGCGGGAGGGCTCCAGGGCATGTCCAGCCCTCTCACCTAGTCCTGATCGGCCAGACCCCAGCAACAAGCTAACCTACCAGTCGGAGCGTCTGCCCCCTTGTGGTCAGTGCGCATCATAGCGACTTGTCAAGCGATCAACCAAACGGTCGGACACTTAGCATATTACGCTTTTATTATATAGGACTGTTGAGGAATGCATATATAGGTAATAAAAATAAGAACAGCAAGGACTGGTTAAAACAAAAAGTTGGAAACAATCTTCACTTCAGAGGGAATGGGGGAGCGTCTAAGGTATTCGAAGTGTTGATTTCTTAATTGGGTGTTAGCTTTACAAATGTTCTTTTTAACTCTTCAAATTATACTAGATATAGATATAGATATAGATATAGATATAGATATAGATATAGATATAGATATAGATATAGATATAGATATAGATATAGATATAGATATAGATATAGATATAGATAGATATGCCAGAGTAAAGCAATTAAAGCAAATGACAGACACATGTCAGTGACAGGGGCCTCCAAGAGTTCTCAGCTCCAATTTAAGACACACCAGTAACTCTGTAGAGTCCTGTGCTGACCAAGTGGTAGGGCCTAACAGAGAACAGTTACAAGTTCTGGCCCCAGGGGCACCGTCTATAAATAAACTTCATTTTTAAAAGTCCACGCCCTGGGACAGTCCTGTGCTCTGGGCTGAGGCCACAGTGACCTCTGATGCCCCCCCCCCTCCCCGACACTGTGGGAATAGCTGGTGTTGGATTTCAAGAACCCATTGGTCTTTCCCCATACACGCCCTGCAGCCTATTTCCTGTGGCACATTCTGTTACGGGGAACAATAATCACTGAGTCTTCCTAAACAGCTAAGAAAGGAGCAACGGCCCAGACCCTTCTGTAGAGTTCAGACGAACGTCTGGGCATCTCCTACAGGCTGGGTTTTCTTATGTCTTCTCTGTCAGGTGCCTCATCCGTATCTTCCTTGGGAGAGTTCTGCTCATTCAGTGATTGGTCAAGTCATTCACTGGCCAGAAAATCAGGTGAAGTGCATGGAGACATGACCAGTATGTCTCAATTCCTAGTCCTTGCCACCTACTTACCAATAGTATTTTGACCCAATAAGGAAAGTATTTCTTCTTTCCTAATAATTTGAGCAAGGGTATGCCCAATTATTAAGGAAAATACCCTTTTTTTGTGTGTAATCTCAGTAGCAGACAAAGCTGTCATTTTTATTTTTAGTTGCAACAGCCAAACATCGACACCATGGCATCAAACGTTTTTAATCTGATTTTGGATAGCCTGCACCCATACCCTGTGCTGGACCCATGCAAAATGTGACACAGAAAGGAAATACTGTAGCCTGGCCAGTGTGGCTTAGTGATTGAGCATCGACCCATGAACCAGGAGGTCATGGTTCGATTCCAGATCAGGGCATATGCCCGGGTTGTGGGCTCCATCCCCAGTAGGGGGTGTACAGGAGGCAATTGATGATTCTCCCATCATTGATGTTTTTATCTCTCCCTCCCTCTCTCTGAAACTAATAAAAGCATATTTTTTAAAAGGAAATATTGTAGTCCCTTTTCTCTTGCTAATGGTCTTTTCTATTCTAACACAAGTCTGCAGTTAAAAAAAAAAGCAAAGGCCAAATTAAAAATGCAGACCCACTCCCTAATATCACTTTCAAAGTAAAACATCCCACTGGACACTGCCATCTCTGCCGAGTTCAAGATGGGCATGGCTTTCCTGTGTGTGCGTGAATGAGTCTGCGTGTCAGTGTGTGATTGTGTGTTAGTGTGAATGGATGCGTGTGTGAACATGAGTGTGTGTATGAACTTTCACGGGAGTGCATACACGCACATGCAAGCCCAACATTCTTCTTGATTGACTCTAAACAATAGCTTACAGGGAAACCATCAGTAAGGACTCAGGAAAAGTGCAAGCCTGCCAATTCCAGAAGGACAAAGGGCTTCAGAAACTAACATGGGAACAAAATGATCTCATGCCCCTTTCCCAGTGAGACTGCGCCTAAGTGGGATCCTTCTCACATACGAGTGCTCACTTCCAGGCAGTCACTGCTTCCACCCTAGGGGACCGCTTGGGAGGATGGCCAAGCCAGGAAACAGATTCCAGAGGTAGGTTTTGATGTTTAACACAGGCAATCCACAGACAGGGCTCCTCCGCCCAGGAGGGGGCTGAAACTCCCTGTGAGAAGTGAGACCGTGGCTTATGCTAAGGGCATTAGTCACTCTGTCCAAAAGCTAGTTCTTCCATGAGGGTAGGAAACATATGGCCCGCGGGCCGTATGGCCCAGGAAATCATTTGGTCTGGCCCTGCCATGGCATTAGGGGTGGGTTAATTAAACCTTTGACCAAGCAGGCTAATTTTTAAGTTGGTAATTTTATATGGCCCACAAATTATGTTATAAATATCCAAATGGCCCTTGGCAGAAAAAAGGTTCCTCACCCCTACTTTAAATCAAGGGCCCGGGTCGGGGCTGAAAGTGGTCCCTCCAATAACAGGCTTGCATCTGGGGCACTAGACTGTGCTAAACCTTAATCCTTAATGGTTTTCAGAGCCTGGGAGAACACAGGCCAGAAAAGACCCAAGCCCCAGGCCTTATGGTGCCTCCTCCCCATTATCACAGCAGTGCAATGGGAGTACGACATTCAACCTAAGGGAATGGTGGGACACATGAATGAGCTCTGTAGGTAGCTCTGCTCCTATACCCAGTCATTTGCCCCCCTTCATTTATTCAATATACACTGAAGTGCCAGGCTCTGTGCTAAGTGCTGGGAGAGGAAAAAGGTGGTACCTTTAAAGGTCAAAAAGTTTTGCAGATACCCCACCACCACCACCACCACTGCCACCAGCTCCAACACATACACACAATAGTTGTACTTCTGGTATCCTTAGAGAGGGGAGATGTCAAGACAAAAAAGCTCTTAAATGAATTAGTTTTTAGTTAATCTCAATAGCCCCTACATACATTTTTTAAATAGTGAAAAATATTTCCAAGGCATTATTAATTTATTCTATAGGCAAATACTAGATATACACAGATTAATAACTCCAACACAATAAGATAGTCTGTATTCTGCCCCAAACTGGTTGTGCAAACTGGGGGTGCAAATAAAGCACTATATCTATATAACAAAAGCCTAAGCAACCTTTATGGTGGGATGACCGGAACAACTGGTTGCTATGATGCACACTGACCACCAGGGGGAAGACGCTCAACACAGGAGATGCCCCCTCGTGGTCAGAGTACTCCCACAGGGGGAGCACTGCTCAGCCAGAAGCTGGGCTCACAGCTGGTGAGCGCAGGGGTGGGGGGAGGGGGTGGTGGTGGTGGCAGCAGTGCTAAGGAGCAGCAAGCCAAGCAGTAAGGAGCAAACAGGCAGGCAGTAAGGAGCAAGGGGTCCCAGACTGCAAGAGGGTGCAAGTCAGGCTGAGGGACCACTCCCATGCATGAATTTCGTGCACCAGGCCTCTAGTATAAGTATATATTTGTCATACTTAGAGGCTATAGTGTTTCAAAGGAAATTTAAGTCACCTATGAGGGTAGGAAATATTTAAGTAAGCCCTAACCTTCATCACCTTCCACAGCCCAGTGGTGATATAGCTACGACCCCAGCCAGAACCCCTTATTCATTCCCTCTGCAGGGAAACCCCACCACCTCACCTTCCATCCTGTCCCAGAGCCCTCTCTTCTCTCATTTGTCTCAGCCTGGAGCTCCTTGAGAGCAAGGTCTTCCCTTTCCTGCTGGTACCCCTAGACCTTTCACAGAGCACCCAGAGAATTTCCAGTAAGAAAAGAGAGAGAAGGTGAACGATGATTCTTCTATATGGAGGACTTCGCAGGTAATGAAAACAAATAAGAGACTGGGGGAAAAGAAGGGTGTGATTGGACCTTCTTCCAAATCCAGCATAACTCCATGATTTCACATTCAGGAATAAAGATATTTCACATTCTGCAATAAAGATATGAGAAAAAATTCAACAGTCTTCCCAAAGTTCCAGCCCATATGAGCAGCCCGGCTTCCCCCATCATCAGTCTGACAGCAGCAGAAAAACAGGAATCAAACTCAAAGGTGTTCACGTTCTTTTTCTTTTCTTTTCAATCCTTACTCCAGGATATTTTTACCATTGATTTTTAGAGAGTGGAAGGGAGGGAAGGAATGAGGGGGGAGGGAGCAACAAGGAGCAGGGAGAGAGAGACACACACATCAATCAGTTGCCTCCTGTGTGTGCCCCACCAGGGCTGGGGATCAAACCTGCAACCCTGGTACATACCTTTGTCCAGGAATTGAATCCAAGACCCTTCAGCACATGAGCCGACTCTCTAACCACTGAGCACACACGCCAGGGATCTTTCTTAGGTCTTTCCTTTCTCTGCTCCCTACAGTACTGCCTTTCCTACTGCCTTTCTTCCTTCTCCCCTGCACTCAGGATATGGTTCTAATTTCTTCCTTCGGTACAGGAGGCCCTGTACCCTTAGACCTGCACCTGGTTTCCCTGACTCAGCCTCTTCCCATAGACACACACACCCCACGAACTACAGAACAGTCCCAAGAGTGTGTCTGAGATTTTCCACACCCCATGCACCACATCCTGTCTTCTACTTGCCCACTTTGAGGTCTGTGCCCCAGTCATTCCTCCCAGCAAAGTCCAACCTCCTCATCTGATGTAAATCTACCTTCCCCCCCAAACCCAGATCACACCTCTGGCCTCCACGCCAACCACTCTGATCATCCCACCAAATAGTCTTTCCTTCCCCTACATGCCCTGAGCCTTTGTCTTACTGCGAGAGACCTCGTACCAGAGAATGGAGCTTCTGTGTGCTCTCACCATCCCCAGACTGAGTTTCTGGGAGGCAAGGATGCCACCACCTTTATTTTTGCACCCTACGTGGCATCCCACATAAACCTTGGCAACAGTGAGGCTCCAGCACCTACGAAATGCTTAGTGTTTCAAAGGTTCTTATGGGGTGGCTCTCTGGAATCCAATCAACCACACAAACTGCCTGAACAAGAGGATATATTTTTGTTTGGGGGTGTTTTTGTTTTGTTTTTGGAGCTTTTTTGCACACCACACCAATACAAGTATTCCAGCACATTAGTCCATCTGTCAAGATTCCATGTCCCAAGGGACGAACAACCAGACTTCCTCAGCAAACTCTGCGCTCCTCCGGGAGTGACTGAAGAAGCCCGTGACCTCGGGACGCACGGCACGCTTTTCCATAGGAAGGACACTGCTTCTGGATAAGTAGCATAGTTAAAGGAATGCAATTTATAAATTCCCGCTAAAGTCATATATTTCTTTTGAGACAGATCAACCCACACGCTTTTTCTTCTGATTCATTGCCTGTTGTTATGTAGGTCTAGAATTTAGACAATTCCCTATGGTCAGAAAATGCATGTGCTTATGACCAGATAGACATGGCAATGTTGCTAATGCTCGTCCCAGATCGGTCTGCTTACACGCTCCAAATAAAATAAGAAATATTTGACCCCAGTAAAGAAGCCTCTGGAATCTTCCTCGTCCCTGCGCCCCCCCCCCGCCCCCACCCGGCCCCAACACAAATGTTTCTCATTTGGCCCAAGCTCTATTTCAATTACATGCCAAGAAAAGACAAAGAAAAATACCACTACTACCCATTCCTGCTTTCATGAAACGTTATAAATTATCTTTATTACATCATATAGTAGTGTTGCCTCACAAAAGATGATGCTGACAAATGGCTACAGGAGCCTTTTCTCAGCGACAACTTCATTGGCCTTTTTTTTTTTCCTCTCCAGAAACCAGAAGGCAGGAGGACATGTCCCATAGGAAGCCCTAAAGAACTGTTAGCGTCTAAAGAACTGTTAGGAATATCAACATCTAAAAAACAACTCCTTTGTGACATTAAATAATTTCCAAAACAAAAAAGTGACTGGAGGAAGTACCTTCATATCCCCAGCTAAGTAAGTCCCGGCTATGAAGGGACAGCAGTAGTTTAAATTTTAATACTGACCCCATAGGCCAACCCCCTTGTCACCTTCCTGTGGTGAGGCAGTTCAAGGAAATTTATTCAGCATGCTACCTCCTCAGGCACATTTCTTAGATTAGGCAAATTCTTAGGTAACAGGCATAAGCCCTGAGGGTCCCACAGCTGCAGGAGACTCATCCTCTTTTCTGTTTTGGTTACAGACTCACACTCCAGAATGAAGACAAAAGCTTTCCCATAAAAACCAAAGGAAGGGAGAAAAACTTGAAGAGCTTGAGTTCTTAAAGGCTAGCCAACCTCTACTGTTATTGGCCATTCTCCCTGAGGTCCGCTCTGGTTGTGGGAGTGTGAAGTTATCCAAGCTTCTACACCAAAGATGTGTTTTCTGCTCTAAGCAGAAATTTTAGAAGTAAAGGTACTCTGGAGACCTCTAATCATCATTTATCAAGTACTCCCAGCAGAGTCTCAGCAGAGAGGGTGGGCCACCTGGCACTGGGAAGCCCTTCACAGTAAGATGAGATTTCCCTCTTCTATTGATGAAGTTCTCCCTTCTAGCTTAAATTCATGTCGTGCAAGATTTGCACTTATTCAATACGTGATCCTTTCTTTCACACTAAAGTAACCTTTGTCTTCCAAATTCCGTGTGTAAAACTAAGGCTCCAAAGAGAGTCTCGGGTTTATCTGGTTCACCACCCAGCACTTCACCTCTGTCCAGGAAGTAGAAATCTTGGCTCTGCCCTTCCTCCTACAGATGAGAAACCTACCGCCCGAGTGTTTGGAGACTTGACCAAGAGAGTTGCAGGCAGGCCCAGGTGTAGAACCCAGGTCTCCAGCAGCTCAGTCTGAGGCTTTTCATCCCTTTGCACCCGTCAGTTCACAGCCATGCCTTAGCTCATAAGGTCATGATCCATGTTAACATCTGCCCCCACATCTGCTCTAGATTTAAGTTGATGAGTGTCCTCTTCTGAGCTTAGCACAAAGTTCACAAAACGAGGCCTGATTCTTATGTGGTTTCAGATTCCTAAAATCTCCTTGGCCTTTGGAGTATTTTCACTCCTCACCCATTAGCTAAAATTAAAAGTACAAGCTGCTGCCCTGGCCCAGTGGCTCGGTTAGTTGGAGCATTGTCCCGTACACCAAAAGGTTGAGGGTTTGATTTCCCATCAGGGCACATATCTAGGATATGAGTTCAACATCCGGTTGGGGTGCATATGGGAGGTAACCATTTCTCTCTCTCTCTCTCTCTCTCTCTCTCTCTCTCTCTCTCTCTCTCTCTCTCTCTCTCTCTCAATAAAGAAACATCCTTGGGTAAGGATTAAAAATAAAAAAAGTACAAGCTGCTTAATGGAGACAAGTCATCAGCATCCAAAATCTAAAAGGAAAACTGAAATCTATCTATTCAAGGGAAAGCTGTCATCTCAAACACAGTGCAATTCAATTTAGAATGGTGTTGGCCATTTTCCTAGAAATGACCTTTGAGCCAGTGTTATCTATACTAATAAAAGGGTAATATGCTAATTAGACCGGGTCACCAGCCATCTTCCAAACGTCCGACTTCCTTCCGGACAAAGCCATGGTGGTGGGGGCTGAGGCAGAGGCAGTTAGGGGCAAGATCAGGCTGGCAGGGAAGGGCTGTTGGGGGCAACCAGGCCAGCAGGGGAGGGCCATTGGGGGTGACCAGGCTGGCAGGGGAGGGCAGTTGGGCGACCAGGCCGGCAGGGAAGGGCTGTTGGGGGCAACCAGGCCAGCAGGGGAGGGCCGTTGGGGGTGACCAGGCTGGCAGGAGAGGGCAGTTGGGGGCATTAGGCAGACAGGCAGGTGAGTGGTTAGGAGCCAGTGGTCCTAGATTGCAAGAGGGGTCCCAGATTGGAGAGGGTGCAGGCCAGGCTGAGGGACAACCCCCCCTCCATGCACGAATTTCATGCACCGGGCCTCTAGTCTACTATAAGAGCTGTAGTGACCACTGTTTTGGCTGTCTATCTCACATTTCAAAGCAAAAGGAGCCAGGCTCATATAAAAGTTTATGAATTCCAGGGGACATCGTACTCCTCTAAAGCAGTGCTCCTCAATAGGGAGCAATCTGTCCCCCTCATAGGGCCCTGGGCAATATCTGGGGACATTTTTGGCTGTCACAACCGAAGGAAGGGGTGATGATAGTGGCATCTAGAAGACAGAGAGGCCAAGGATGGCACCAAACATCCTGATGCACAGGGCAGTCCCACGACAGAGAATCGCCCAGCCCAAATTGTCAACAGTGCCAAGGCTGAGGACCCTTCCTTAAAGCAGGAAGCAGGAAGAACACTAGGGCAAAGTCATGATTCCTCATTCTTCCCCTTGTGGGCTACTTGGTCTGGACATAGCACCTGAATTCCTGGGTCTCTGGTTCACTGTCACTAATGGGGAGGTGGGCCTGCTTTAAAGATTTTGCAACCTCTGAACTGGATTCAATCATTACTTCTCCAAGCCTGGAGCTACTGTCTCACCCTAACAGCCTGGAGCAGGGGCATTCCCCACAGCCTCCTCTCAGCCCTGTCACATTTCCCCTGGAAGGAGGAGCAATGCTGAAAGCAACTTGTTTCTCCACATCACCACCCACCAAAAAAGTCTCTGGTGACCTCCCAGGCCACAGAAACGAAAAGCTGAGAGAGAGTTCCTGGGTTCAATGATCTCCTCTCAACTCTAAATTGATTCTATGCAGTCAAGAAACTAAGGACAGAAATGGAAACTTCATTTTGAATTCTATATTCTGCTATGTAAAAATGGGTAAGCAAAAATAAAAAAGGTAGCTTTACAATAGAATTTTAGAAAAATAGCATGACTGCCAACTGCATTCAGTAATGAAGAGTACTCCCCTCCCCTATCCTCAGTTTCAGTTACCAAAAATCAACCACGGTTCAAAAACATCAAATGGGAAATTTGAGAGAGAGAGAGAGCCCACATTTCATATACCTTTTATTACAGTATATTATTATAATTGTTCTGTTTTGTTACTAGTTACTGTTGTTAATCTCTTACTAAGACTAATTTGTAAGTTAAACCTTATCACAGTTATGTATGCAAAGGAAAAAGAATAGTAGATGTAGGTTCGTACCATCCCGTTTCAGGCATCCACTGGGGTCTTGGAGCACATCCCCCACAGGTAAGGGGGGACTACTGCATATGGTGTTTGCATTTTTATAATACTGGGCAACCATAAATCAGCTCGCCGCCCCAGCTTAGTGGGAGATCAGTACTGAAGCGATTGGCCCACGGATAGAGAAAATATGCTACCACTTTGCCACTCCCAAAACCTTCTCTACTGGCTCCAGCTGTGTGCACAACTGCCAGGAAAGAGCCCAGCGTGGCCTAGAGGCTGACCCCTCCATGTACAACCCAATGGTCTCAGAGCCACAGAACACAGGAGCTGTTTTACAAGGAAAATTCTCATTTTCAGGTAAAGGCAAGTAATTTGTCTGCCTGGGGAAGAGATTAACATCATAGACTCCCTAAATTCTACATTGTTTACTGATGTGCACACTTTCACTCTTCCTCTGAGTCCCAAGAGCGTAAACCACCTGCCCAGCCATGCGGCATAGAAATCTCATCCTCTCCATTACACACGAGGCCATGGGTTCTCCAGATCCCGAGCAGCTAGGACAGAGCAGCTGGCTAATGGGAAAAGTGGGAGAAGACACCTAAAGAGAAATGAGAGGGAAGTGGAACTTCTAAGGCTAAAAGGCAACAGCATACACCTCTGCTAAGAACTAAAGTTTAACACATTTCATTTGCCTTAAAAAAAAAAAAAATACTCTACCAACACACACACACACACACACACACACACACAGAGCACAATACCACCCACTGACAAGTTTCCTAGCACATCTATCAAGCAAATGAGACTGGAAATCCAAATCATTTAAGGGGAAGAAACAGAATGGTGAAAACTCTGCAGATGGCAACAGAGGGTTAATGTCCTGAAGCAAGGCTTCCTCTCAGCAAGTACAAATCCGAAATCATAATAAAGATGCTGAAGGATTTAGTCATGAGCCCTCCCCTCGGCCATCAGAAGGAATGGCAAAAATGCAGAGTGAGTGCTGGGAGCCAGAACAATTCCATTTTCCTTCTAACTGTGCACAGAATTTGCATTTAAAATGAGCAGTTCATCGGGCCTTCTAAGAATGCTCGATATTTGGCTGCTAAGGATAAAAGTGATCCTCATAACATCAAATTTCTAATTACTTAATTGCAATAGAAGTATCTGGGTTCCCGAGTAGACTGAAGAACACTTCTAGCTAATTATATCTTCCAAGTCAGGTGTAACTTAAAATACAGTCAAATAGAGACAACTCTTAAAACATAGTTAAATCACATTAACAAAAAGAAACAAGGATAAAAGTTGCCTCCCTGGAGGTGACTAAACTCCCCGCGAAGCCAACTTTGCTTTCTATATAGTTTCACATTTGCAAGGAAAATAGTACAAGAAATAAAGATTTGTATGAGAACTAACGAGAAAACTATTAGGAGAGGCTTTTTTTTTTTTTTTTTTATTCAGCAACTCAGTGTTGAGTGCCAACCAACCATGAGAAGCCTGGCAGGGGAGCATGATGGAGGCGGGGAGCCCAGTGGCAGGAAAATGCATGAGAGGCTGCCCAGCCAGGGAAGTGATGGCTGATATCACAGGACCTGTAAATTAGTAACCCTGATTCTTAGCACCCATATCCCAAAAAACAAATGGAATTTGATTTTTGAAGGAAGGGAGAAGAGAAGGGAGAGGGGTTCCTGAGGGGAATACCAGAGAGCGCCTCCGAACTCCTTGTACCAGAGGTGGGGTCAGAAAGAGGGGAAGTTGGTGGGTGGCTTTCGCCTGGCTCCCAAAGAGGCACTGTTTTAAGTGGTTTATTAAATACAGAAGAGCTTTTATCTTCCTTACTCACTAATAACATGAGAGTGGAAGGAAATGCTACAAAAACATCCACAGAAGTTCAGAAGAGGGTTCCCAGGGTCATGGGGTTGCGGGGAGGCAAGAGGCACCCCTGTTCTGAAGGGGAACCAATACTTCAACCAGCCACAGGGCTCTTGCGGCCATCGGCCAAACTGTACAACACAAAGAGAATTCCTGGGAGTCTGAAGTTGTTCGAGTGTCTCCTTCCACATCCTCCTTCCTTATGGGGGTGGCTGCTCTGCGGTCAGGATAGCGTTTCACCAGAGCTCAAAGATTTCCTAACAAGGGCATTTTAATTAAAGATGAGACACAAGGCAGTGCAAGAAAGAAAGAGAAGTCACCAGAGGATGCTGTCCAGCCTGCAGCCTCCATGTGGTTCCCATTCCCACCAGAGTCTGCTCCAAGCTGGCTTTGTATTTGATAGTCCTGGAAGGGAGGCCTGGACCAGCTGGCAAGAGCCACATCCACCGCTCAGGGCCTTTGCTTCCGGCTGGGTCTCTCATTATTCAGCCTAAGAAACCAACCCACCCTTCTCCTAAAGACAGTGTCCCCTGGGCCTAGGCAGATTCCCTTGCATCCCTGAGGCATCACACCTCTCTATCATCCATGCCTGGTAAATTCTCAGGCTGGGACGCTAGATCCTGAAGGGTTGGGAAGATGAGTCACTGGCTAAACACCAGGAACCCAATCGTGATATGCTGATTTCCAAAACAAAAGGCCCTAACAACACAGGAACTGACCAGCCAACCCCATGGCTTCCCTCAACTGGACCTCATGGGCCTTTCAGGAGACCAAGGCCCACAACAGCATAGTCACCAAGCATGCCACCTGCCCACCCCCCATCATTAATTCTGTTTAAAAATAAAAATAAATAACCCCCTCTCCTAACTCCTACAAAGAAAGGTGTCCCAAGCCATTACTTCATTGGTTTGGGTAGGGTCTTGCCAACACTTGGACGTGACCATGCTGACCAGGCCAGTCTTAAGGCAGCAGCAACCACCATCAGAGCTTCTGTCTGTGTTCCTCCCTCTGCACAGAGTGTTCCTTCCCCAGGCCACTCACCTGGCTGGCTGGCTTTCATCCTTAAAGTCTGTTTGAATTTCACCTCTTTAGAGACCCATCCAAAATAGCTTGGCTCTCTGGCACTCTTCCTCCACCAAGCCTTGCTCCTCTTGCTCCCTGCTGTCACCCCAGGGCGGGCACAAAGCTTGTCCCACTGTGGATCCCAGTATTTACTCAATGAACAAGTGCACTAGCAAAAGTAAATCAAAACATATCTGAAATGCTACTCCTAGGTATAAACCCACCCACGACAAAGGGCATGTACAGGAATAACCATATTGGGTTTCTTGATAAGAGCCCAAATCTGGAAACAACTCAAATGCCCATGGACAAAAGGATAGATAACATGAATTTATAGGTTTGAGAGATGCTCTAGGAATGGAACAGAAAAACCAGAACCAACTAGACCCATCTCTTTATTAACAATTAATTAGTGTGCAGTTTCTTATTAGGCTCAACTCAGAAGAAGGTAGAACCACAGATGGACCTGGTTCCCAACATATAAGAGACTACAGATTTGCCATTTATAATATCCATCCCAAGGAATCGGGGGAGGAGGAGGGTGATCCTGCTTGACCCTCAGAATGGAGAGAAACTGGAAAAAGACCCAGGCACAAGAGCAAGCTTTGTCCCCAGTCCCCGTCCCCATGCAAGCCCTTGCTCCAGTGGTGATGCCAGCATAGCCACACAGCAGAGCAGAGCAGCCCCGGAGCTGCCAGCCAAGAAAGGCTCCATTGTGGCCTCATATGAATATTTCCAAGTCCGAGAAAGGAAGCCAACGACGACAACTGTTGGTGAGGAACAGTGGGTCAGACATGACTGTCACTCACTTCATTTCAGAAAACATTTTTTTCCCCAGCTTTCTGATAGACCCACTTCCAAACTATAGCTATTTATATCAGACAGGTAACTACCAGCACGAGTAACTACCAGCCACATGGAAAAAAAAAAAACAGAACAGGGAACCTATTCGCGGCACTTTAAGCAGGAAGTGGCAAATGAGAGAGAACCGCCTGAAGGCAAGCAGTGAAGTGGGTAAAATGTGACTTGGCCACCTCCCTTGAACCAACCAACCCAGGGCTCCTTCACCTGGCAGCTGGCCCCACAAAGGTACAGGCAAACGTTTGCCTATGCACACTCCCACACATGGCCCCTCTGTCAGGTCCCCCGCTTGTCAAGGCTGTGTCCTTTAAAGATAATAGAAAGTGCCAACACCAACCAGCCAGCTTCCTGCCCCGCCACACTCCATATACCTTGTTGCAGCAGGAACTCTCCCTGGGCAAGCCAAGCTCCCAGGGAAGCAGGTGATTTAAAAAGCTTAACCCCACCCCCACGCCCACCCCCACCCTCTGCAAACACTTCTGCCTTAAAGAATTTGCAGCTCAAAAATCTCCAGGAAACCCCAAGGAGATCCCTCAAGGGTACCACAGGTAGGCAAGCTAAACAGCATGTCAAATATTCACAGTTTGCAGACTTAGTTTGTAAAGCATGATGTTCTACTGTCAAGTCATCGCCCACCGTGAGCCCCTATCTCACAGCTTCGTGACCTAATGCTAGGATGCCAAGGAGGCCTGCACTCCCTCTTTCCTGCCAGAGGACAGCAGGAGGGGGCACAGTGAGGGAGAACCTGGGCAGTGAGACAATGTCCCCAACAATACCCTGGGGCTATGCCAAGCCCCAGCAACAGAAATGGCCATAAATGTCTGTCCTTCCAGTCTCCCAGGGAGATCAGAGCCTCTGAAAGCATACTGACTATGTGATAAGCCTTCATTCCCAGCCCCAACACTGGGAATCTAAAATTAGCCAGGAGAAGGGTGTGCTCAGCCCTGTGGCTCCTACACAGCACCTGATAAGTGTCCCTACCTCCTTTGGCAATAACTTGTCTATAAATACCCTTCAAGCCTACCCGATGTGAATTATGAATACCAGGAATAGTTTCAGGGTTTCCAGGCACTGGCGATGTGACAGGGGTGTCAAATTCAAAGTCGCCTGTGCAAGACACAGACCCAGAGAACACACAAATCCCTCGGGCTCAACCCTGCATTCTGAACCGAGGGGAGGACCCACTCAAGAGCACCTCCACCTCCAGTGCGGCTGAAGCTGCTGCAGCTCTAGAAATCCCAGGAGACGCTCTGCATCTCCTATCACATTACTAGGAAGTGTGAGCCTAAGGGACATAGTTGGAAGTTATAGAAAAGAACCAGTAGGATTTTAGCCTTCTGAGATATTTATATGTCATTCAGAGCTTTCAAGGGATGGGGCCATTAGAAACAGGAGACTGGAGGGAAGCAGGTATTGGCCGATGATCCCAGGTTCTGGGATTTGTCCCCCCAGAAGCTTGCACCCAGAGGGTGCTTTAATAGAAGTTTGTGGAATGATCTTCAGTTCTCTGGCTGTTAGGGGTCCACAACTGCAGAATCCTAATCCCCCGGAGCTGGGCTGGCCACAGTGGTGTGGACAAGGGCATTACCAACACACAGAGCGCCAGCCACGACAGCCCTGGACCTGGGTGAACGTAGGTCCACACAGGAGACAGGGGGCCGGCAGAAAAGGAGCTGTCCCAGAAGAAGGTGGTCAGTACAGGAAGGCACCCCAGAGGCAAAAGGGAGAGAGGATGTTCAGAGAAGAGGATGCTAAACAGCCAAACGTGCACGGCAGCCTGGGATCAGGGCACCTGGGAACAAGCTGTGAGAATGGCCCCCAAGGAGCAGTTGGAGTCCTTCCAGAATGATGTTCCAGTACAGTGCTGACTGCGGAAGTTGGAGTATAGGGGCAAGAGGCACAGGCCACTATTTTTTAAGGTTTGCTAACTGACATCTAACTTGGCACTAGACTAGTGGCCAAAAAAAAAATCACACCCCACCGGCTCACAGCCCCAGTCTTTTTACAACCAATTTTCTCCCCCTGGGCCTTTCATGCACCTCTCCCACCCAGAGCACCCTCGGTCTGCTTTCTGAGACCTTACAGAACTCTCGAGAATCAGCTGGCACTGCACTTCCATGAACCCCGCTGAGCTCCAGCCCTCTCACTTCCCCTCCCCCATTGGGTCCCCCACTCCTGACCCATAAATTGAAAACTGCAGTGATTTTATGCCCCCGTCTCGTCACAAACTCCTCTAGGGGAGCCAGGCCTCATGGTTCCTGTGTGTCTCTCACCAGGTGCCATCACCTTTTACCCATGACCGATCCTCAAAAGAGAGCAGTAAATAAGGCTGTTTTGTTTCAAAACAGTTATTTTCCTCAAATGATGTGTGCTTAGTAACAGACATAACTGTCCACACACCATTCCTATGTCAAATATTTCCCCTGCATGTACATTCTGTCAGCCCTTTGGGAAAACAGCAGGGAATGAATGTGTCTAGAAGGAATGGGGGGTGGGGTGAGAGGGCGGGGAGAAGACAAGATGCTAGAGGCTCTCTGTTCTGCACAAACCTCCCCCCCCCCCCGGCAACCCCGCCCCTAGCCCACATGGTCAAAGGAAAGCAGGGAGGGCCTTGGGAAGAATCCTCTGGAAGCCATCTCCTCAGACCTTTATCCCACAGCGCTCAGTCCTTACCAGCTATTCTGGGTCATTCTTTCTCCAAAGGGCTGAGTAAACTAAGGTCTAAGCCAAACTAAGGAACTGGACTTAAGTGCTCAGAACTAAACCCTCCTGCCCAAGCCCCGCCCTCCCAGTGTGAGGCTGAACTCCTACAGAGGCGGGGCAGTGCAGCACCCCACTTTTGAAACATTTTGTCTGAGGCTCCAACCAAACACTCCACCCCTAAAAATGATCCCACACCCCATGAAGGCATCTCCACCTGGGATCCCCACTGAGGCTCCTGACCAGAGAACCAGCAGCCCTGCAGGAGATAGACCCCCGGTGCCATTCATCACAGCCAACCCACTCTTCCAGCAAGCTTGGAGGCAGGAAGCATTGTGCATTAACATGTCAGGACTGGGCCTCCCCAGTGCGTGGGGGCAGCAGTCGAAGCCCACTCTTGGGGTCCCAGAGGCCTCTCTTCCTCCATTTCTGCCCCTCCCCTCCCTCACACAAACACTGGCTTTGAGGAGTGCTCTGTAAACTGACATCAGTGGAAAAGAAACATCCGGAGTATAATCAAGAGTTGAGTCATTAAATATTGCATAGTCCCTTGAGGAAGGAAAAAGCCAAAATGGACCACAAAATTACTAGGGCTTCAAAACCCCAAAATAAAGTACATATGCTTTGCTGTATAATGTGTACCCATGTCCTTGGAGCCCCAGGAGGCCCCTTCCGCAGGCAGCCCCCTCGGCGCTCCCACAGGCTGCTGGGGGCCAGCCATCACATCTGCGGGTGGGTCTGGCCCCATGGAGAATAGCACCAAACACTGATTTTGTTCCACCTACTCACCAGCAGCTCAGGAAGGGCTCACACTGTTTACAAACCCTAAAAAACGATCACTTTCTGTCCTCCTCAACACTGGGGAGAAAGCAAACCAGCCCCAGGGACCTAAATCCAAGGGGGGAAGGGTCAGTGAGGACAGCCCCCACGGAAGACACGGAGAAGGCATGACTCAGTGCCAGCCTGACTTACTCAGGGAAAGCACTCCGCATCTGTCACGTTTTTATTGAACTCTCACGTGGAAGGCTGATTCAGAGCACCACCAAAATGAATAAAGCCGAGGATAGTTGACTGTTAAACAGGAAGGGACCAGAGGGAAACTTCGAATCAAGTTTCAGTTTTCACACTGCATAAAACCACCTCCCGCAGCTGGCTCCATCAGTCAACAAGACAGACCACAGCCAGGCACACAAGCAGCTTTTGACTCAAACACACTCTCCCTGGATCCCTGCTAGCAGTTACTTATCTAGCCTGCACAGGAATCAGCAACCTTGGATCGGGGCTCCTACTGACTGTGGGTACCTGTCTTGTGCAGGTCATATTTTGATTAGCAGGTACTTTCTCCCTCTTTATCTGTGGACACAACAGACAGGAGTTTATGCTATTACTTTCAAATCCTACTTTTAGGATCCAAGTTTTTAATATTGTACCAAAAGTAGGTTGACAATGCCAAATCAACTTCCCACCCTCCCTAAGTCCACCCCCCCACCCCTCCATCATACGGCCACTTTATGTTGTGTTCACTATTGGGTTGCCCAGGTTTAGCAATCAATAACCTATTTAAGTTTGACTTGCAGAGAAACCACAAATAATTCCTTAGTATAAATATCCCCCGTGCAATATTTGGGATATACTTATACTAAAATTAGTCACTGCTTATCTGAGATTTAAATTCAACTGGGCAGCCTGTATTCTATCTAAAAATTGTAGTTCAACATTCAAAAGAACATGCTGAGGCCTGAGAACAGCTGGAAGCAAATTTCATAGGCTCCAGTTGTCAGCTCATTCCACCCAGAGGATTAGCTAAAGCTGCGCACTGGCCTTGCTGCTCTGGACAACAAGGACAGGCAGAGGGAGGGGAGGACTGCTTCCCGGGAGAAAAGGCGAGTCCATTCCTCTCTCCCTTATGCCGAGAGCTTACTTAAAACCTGGACATAGAAAAATGTGAACTTAAAAACAAGCCGGATACGAAAGGGAAAATATTGTATAATTCCACTTATATGAGGTACATAGAGGACACACAAAATCATAAAGACAGAAAGTAGGATGGTGGTTGCTGGGAGCAGGGATGGAATGAGGAGTCCGTGTTTAATGGGTACGGAGTTCTACTTGAATGAAAAAGTTCTGGAAGTGGAGGTTGCAAAAAAACGTGACTGTACTTAATGCCACTGAACTGAACACGAAAAACTGGCGAACATGCTGCCCTAGCGGGTTTGGCTCAGTGGCTAGCGTGGGCCCTCAGAACTTAGGGGTCTCAGATTTGATTCTGGTCAAGGGCACCTACCTGGGTTGCAGGCGCAATCCCTGGCCCCTGGTCAGGGTGCGTGCAGGAGGCAACCCATCGATGTGTCTCTCTCACATCAATGTTTCCCTCCCCCTTCCAACTCTCTAAAAAAATCAATAGAAAAAAACATCCTCAGGTGAGAATCAACAACAACAACACAATGGCTAACCTGTGAAATTTCATGTTATATATATTTTACTGGAACCTTTTCTAAACTAGCCAACTTCCTTCCCATCTCCACATTAGCTAGGTTTTTCCCTCTCAAGTTTAATTCATCTCTAACTTGGTGCTACTGGTATCCCCTAAGAATCTTAACGTTTAAGAGGAAATCATATCAGCAAGACACAGATGAAAAGACCAGGGAGGAGCAGAGGTGTTGCTCTTGCACCCACCCGTGGTGCCATCTGTCCAGGCCTCAGAGTTCTGCAGAAGTACCCCTCACATACACTTTTCCTTCTCCTGCAATCTAAGGGCCCTGTCATCATCCTACGCTCAGCCTTCAACAGTTCTATAGAGACCTCCCAGTAACAAAACTCATAGTCAGAAAGCTCATCTCTAAAGGCTTCGGGGAGCCTCCAGGTGGAGGAAGCCATGCTCCCTGACCCCACACCATCTCACTAGTAGAAGAACTCCCTTTTCGGAAGAAGCAACCAGTCCTGAGGGCTCTGAACTCACCTTCCAGCAAATGAAAAAGCCAGACAGTGGATGAAGGATGAGGAAAAGAAAAAAAGAGTGATTTCCTTTGGACCCAGAAAGAGTTCTTTCCCATCCCCTCACATAGGATATGACCTGCGCATGCATCCCAATTCGGGGAGCCCCAGACCAGGGGTCACGTCAAAAAAATATCTGACTAAAGTTGAAGGTCACCTGCTTTGGAGGGGGTTCAACACAAAACAAGATCTGGGACCTTTAGATATGGCTCTGACATGTACAGTGAAAAAAATATAACTAAGGCAGAGTCAAGGGCTAGAAAGTATTATTGAAGCCCACCAACCTCTAAAAGGTTCAAAGGTTGGTCAGAGGCAGTAGGGACGGGTCCCCCACTCAGCCCTGGTCAGTTCCTGACCTAATAATCAGGGTGTATATAGACAACTCCTCATAGAAACCCCAATTCTTCTCAGATCTTACTTGCCCAGCCTGACCTGGCCAGGCTGCTAACTGGCCACATCACCCCTCACACCACACACCAGACTCATGAGGCAGCAGGGGCACATGTGGGTGGGCTTGACGTAGAGGTTCTGTAACCTCCCTGGGCCTCAGAATCACACCAGTGATTCCCATTTCACCTCCACCACCACGCCTAGTCCACTTTCGGCCAGCAGTGGGGCTGGGGAATCCAGGTTTGGCAAGTACCCCAGGCAATCCTAAGGAAAGAGATCCTCAGACCACACATCCAACACTTCCTCTCTCTCTCTAAAATCAATACAAACATTTTTTTAAAGTTTTAAAAAATGTATGAGAAATATTAATAATGTAAGGAATGTTCAAAAGATAACAGGTGAAAAAAAGGCTGAGTACCCAGTATATTCTATAGGATTCTAAGCTGAATATGTATTTATATACAAACTGAACTTGTGCCCAAGTTAACTTAAGGAGTAAGTCTTCTATAAATATGGTGATGTTACTACCCCCATCAGATTCTGAAATTGCCTGCTCACTGAACTATACCTGTGCCAGGCTCCTGTCTCCACCCGTCGGAGAGTAGGATCCAAGGGAAGACAGTGTTTGTTGGGAAGAAGAGGGCTCCAGCCAGGGGTCTTTCCTGAATAAAAGCTGAAAGTGAGGACTCCAAAGACACACTGAGAGGTCAGCTAGAAGAATGGCTGGCCAGAGAACCCACAGGAAGTATGAGAAAACAACATTAGAAAGGTGAGGTGGGGTCCAGCTACAGAGGCGACTGGGGCCATCGGAGGTTGTGTGCAACAACGCACGCATACTGTGTGGCAGAACTCAACAGGGAATCCAAATCTTTTTACATCCGCAGTCGGAAGAAATGGCAAGAAGTGGGGAGTCATGATTAAATCAGAAAAGACAGGAAAATCGTGGAGCCATGCACCTTTGGTTACGAATACTAAGCCTACAAACAGCCACTTTCCAATTTCCTCTCATCCTTTCCACACACAGCTTTGGCCACGGTTCTGTTTGTCTCTGTTTTTGAAGGGAACCTGGCACTCCAGGGCCAGTGGCTCTAGACACTGCACTGGTCCTGATACAGATGGTGATAGGATTTCTAAACTCCCCTGCCTCTGCCAGCTAACCTTCTTTTGGCCTATCTAGCACCTGCTTCGGCCCCAAGGCTCCTGGGAGGAGAGAGAGGAGCAGAAAAGGAAGAACGCCAGCATCAGGACCCAACTCTGGCACAGACCATCCTTCAGAAGCAAAGGATTCAGTTATGCATAAGACTTCCACAGACCCCTTCATGAGAAACTACAGCACAGGCACCCCTCCACTTAGCACCCACCATCCATCTGAACCCCCTCCACACAAGGTGGTGTATCTCTAAGGCTCCTCCTGAGAAGATAAGCGGTTCATTTCAGGCCTTGACAACTAATGCTCTGTGATACTATTTTTCCTACTGCCAACGTGTTTAATAACCAGCATTCAGTGTTTTATATTAAACTCAGTTATCATTTTTGCTACACATCAAAAGCCAATTTCCCCCTAAACCATAAAGCTGAGACACCATCAAGGGATGCAAAAAGAAAAAGAAGCCGGTTGCCCTGCAAAGTTATGCAAATATTGCCCTCTCTCCCTGAAGAAAAAAGAACCCCCCTAGACAAATAAAGGAGAAGAAATTGAAAAAGAATGCTCCATCTTAGTCATCTGCTAATATGATAAGTTGCATTTTAACATTTTAAACTAGGTCAGTACTTGGGCTCTGGTGTTGGGCTTTTGAAGTATTTTTTTGCTTTAGATTTGGAACAACAGACTGGTGACTCTAGAGACTCCTCCCTGAATCATTACTCCTAACAACCAAAATTTATTTCTAATGTTTTGTAGCTGTTAAACAGCTTGCTGCCCTTTTAAAAAACAACAACAACAACAATTAAAAATGATTAAAAATGAGCTGTACCATGTGATAGAAACGTGTCTTTTCCTCCCATTGATTTCAAGTGCTCTAGCTCTTCATCAGAAGTAATCAACCTGTCAACTCTCTGTAATGAGTATTCCATGTGGGCTTTAGAGAATAAGCATATGACAGAGGACACTAGAGGGAAATGCAAGCACACACACAATAAAGAGACAAGGCCCCTTCCAGCCTGCCCAGTGCAAGCCCAATTCTTCCCTCCCTGGATTGCTCTAACTTGATTATGCATTTCTATAACTACATTTGCAAATGAGTGACTCAATTCAATAACTGCTACCTAATTCTATAAAGACTTGGGATGTACTTATTTGAGGGGAGCTGTATGGAATTAGGGCCTTGTAACAACTGGGAACTCTGTTATTCCTCCCTGCTGTCGTCCTGGAGTCTATAGCACTCAGATCTCCCAGGTCTTTCCCTGGGCAACTCTGGACCCAAGGGGTTCAATGGAATCTAATGTCAGGTGAGTCTGCAGACTTCCTGGGCCCAAGCAGAGCCAGGCTGGTTCAGCTCCATGCAGATGCATTACCCATACCTTGGCCTTGAGCCTTGTAGAAAATACACATTCCTGGGCCCCTGTCACCAGGCCCCTGTTTCAGTAGCTCAGGGAATGGTAATCCCAGGTAATTCAATACAGCCAATCCTCGGGGCAGCCTTCCCAGCTCTGTCCTGGCTCACTGTGGGGAGGAGTAGCCAAGTTCTATTTTGGTGCCATGAACCCCTCACAGGAACACATTCAGAAGGAAATCAGCCTATTGTTAGGAGCAAAAACAGAAAGGCACCCAAGTGAGAAGTAGTCGAGGTGAGTTCCCCTAATACCCTAATACCCAAGGGGTATTTGGAACTGATGGGAAAGGAGCACTTCTGAGAAGGAAGGGTAAGCCTGAGAGACTTGGGAGAAAGTACTAGGGGTCCTTTGCACCATTCCATTAACTTGCCTTGGCAACTTAGCCACAGGCCAGTTTCCACATGTGCCCTCATGCTCTGCAGCTATGCACACCCACCCCAGCATTCCAGACTCAATCCAAACCCTACCAGCTCCTTAAAACTTTCCCTGGCCACCCAGCCGTGAAGCCACAATTCCCCACTTTCAACTTCTTAATGCTAACATACTTAGCATTAATACCAACTTTTCCAAATTGTATTACTTAGTGCATCTAAAAAACAAAAAACAAAAAATGCCCTATGGTTTCCTGGACAGTAAAGTCCGTAGACCAAAGGTTATGCAGATGCGCATTCATTCAGGAGATTAAGATTCTGAGGTCTTTAATAGATAAACTGATTAATTTTGTTGGACACGGCATTTTTGAAGCTCAACTGACCTAGGAACCTATTAGTCAAGGAAAACCTATTACCATCTTGCAGAACTGATGATCCACAGAAAGGTTTGGGGAATGCTGACCTATCCCATTCATCTAACAACTAATTATGTCAAGTCTTTAATTTGCTTTTTAATTGACTTGAACAGTTACTTAATCTTCTGTTATTTAGCTCTGTGTGCATTTGCATATTATCTTAAATACAATATTTGTTTGAAGTAGGAACATGTCTTACATGTCTTTGAATTTCCAGCAGCCCCAGTCCAGCCCCAATATAGGAGAAATACTCAAGAAATTATTATTTTTAATTTGAAAGTGTTAGATCTGATGTTATAAAGTACATATGTATCTTAGAATGCACATATGTATCTTAGAATGCACAATTTTAAAAACCTCAGAGATCAACTACGCTTTCATTCATTTTTTTTTTTTACATAAGGAAACTGAAACCCACAGATATAAAATGGGTTGTGCAAAGTCACAAAAAGTTAATAAAAGAACCATTTAAGTAAGCCTTATCCTCTTTCAGCCTCCAGCGGGTTTTCCAGCAGGTAAAAGAATAGAGGTCAAGGAAAACTTTAGTGAGTTGAATGCCACAGGCAGTACGACACAATCGTATTCACGTACAAGGAAGTGAACACAAGAGGAAGATCCAAGAAGCCCCAGAACTCACTAGACAGGAGTTAGGCACTCTTTGAAAATTCTAGAATGTCTATTAGGAGTTTAAGGCTTCAGAGTCTGGTATGAAGAATATCAAGAAAAGATGGACATTTGCAGTTTGTAGAGCTAAATAAGATGTGACTATTGTCTTTTGGAACATCACATTTAAATTTCAGCATTTACTTCTTAGAGAGCTACATTTATATATGTAAAGCATGACTTCATTCAAATAAATGCTACCTTAAGTGTGTAAGCATCTGTGTCATGTGCCCAGGTCTGTGTGCATGCTTATGCAGGTACATGTGTGAATCCCTGCTTACTCCCAAAGACGTCCAATAATGAAACCATGATATCTCAATCTCATTACAGGAATCAACTCATCATCTACAGAGTTTAGTGCCTTAACCAGTAATCAGTAGTGAATCAGTAATGAACATGGGTCAGAATTGGTCTGACACATTAGTGAGTCAGGCCTCTGTGGTTAGGAACTATTGACTGAACTAGTTACTAACAGCCTTATGCTGGTGTTGGAAATAGACAAAGTAAAGAGGAATAAGAAATGATGGTTCTTACAAAGTACAAATAAATTGATTCAAAGTCTATATTATTGCATTTAATGGGATAAATTATATACTATGGGACTATTCACAAACTTGTTAATTCACAAAACCTCCAAGACAGAGGCCTTACAAAAATCAAGGTTACTTAGTACAATGCTTTTTTTATGAAATTGATCTCTTACATTATGGTCAAGAACCACACCATCCATGGGGTCAAGGCCACCTAAAGATACAGGTCTGCATGGGATTGGTCACCTCCATGGACACAGATAAGGTAACCAATGACCTCAGGTCAATAAAGACAAAAGCCATTTCTCAAACTTCCTTGTCTGTTCTCTCAACAACACCTACAATTCCTAACCTCCTCAACACTCTCCCCTCCCCCATACCCCACTTCCCTCCTCCCTCTCTGGCCACATGTTTTAGTCTCTTTTGCAGGTTCACCTGCTCCACCCATTAACTGTGAAGGTCCCTCCAAGGCTCATATCAGTAGGCACGTAAGAAAGGTTTCTTGACTAGATGGTGAATTCTATTAACACTGATGGATGAACTACTAGAAATGAGAGAATCCCACTTTACAGTCTCCTATAGACTGACCCCGACTCTCCAACCATAAGTGAAAATGAGCGTAGCATCTTCATATCCTATTCTCTTTTCTTCCTGATACTACTTTTTGTTTTAGGAACTTCAATGGACTTAGATTACTTCTCTTTTGAGGTAGCTCCTAATGAAAATTGCTGAATAAGAAAATAAATCCCCCTTTAGAACTTCAATAAAGAGTTCATTCATAGGCCAACATACTTTCTTTTTGCCCAAGTTTTAACATTTAAACAAAGGATTCAGAGCTTTTACCAACAAAGGTCATAGTCCGATAGAAATTGTTAATGGTGATGAAACAAACTGCAGTTTTATATTAGGAACAGTTAAGGAAGTAGGAAGGGCATGGACAAAAATCAAACCCTGAAATCAAAAGAAATACTAGAGGTCATTTACTAAACTTGCCTTTTAAAGAATAAATGTAACAAAGTATTAACTGTGGTAGGCTGAACATGGGCCTCCCAAAGACATCTACATCCTAATCCCCGAATCCTGTGAATATGTTACCTTCCGTCCCTATGGCCAAAGGGACTCTGCAGATGTGACTGAAGACCAGTGGGATGGGCCCAATGTAATCACAAGGTCCTTAAAAGAAGGGTCCAGGGCAGAAACATGTGATATCAGAAGCAGAGGATAGAGAGCAAGTGTGGTGCTATGCTGTTGGCTCTGAAGATCGAAGAATGAGCCACAATCCAAGGAATGCCAGTGGCTAGAAAAGTAAAGAAATATAACCTCCTAAGCTGCTAGAAGGAACCAGCCCTGTTGACACCTTGATTTTAGAATGTCTGACCTCCACAACTATAAGAGGATAAATCTGTGTGGCTTTAAACTACTAACTTTGTGGTAATTTGTTACAGTAGCAAAATGTCTTATTTTGACTTCAAAGATTGAGTACATATCTGAAATATTTACAGTCATTTTCAATAAGAAAGACATAACTTTCCCTCTGGGAAGCAGGAAGCATCACATCCATTTTTCAGAAGAAAAGAAGAACTTTAATAAAAATAACAATGCCAACTTGTCAGCCTGCGTGTGAATGTTGTTTAAAGATGTCGAAAGTCATTTATGCCCTTCGTGTGAACATGCATCACCTCCTGATAATGTCATCTGCTCCTTGAGTCAATTAAGCTAGAAGCCAGGTCCTGCCTGTGGGCACGTTTGCAGATTCCATAGTGTGAATATTCTCACCATAGCCAATTCAAGCTACCAACATGTCACTGAATACCAAACTAAAAAGAGATGCAGTCAGATGTGCTGGTGTCAGCCAGCAGGGCAGTTAAACCCATAATTTTCTGGTTCACAGAATAATTAATACATGCCTCATTCTGAGAAATGATAGGGTACTATGAGATTCTTTTGCAAAGAAAGTACTCTATTAAAAAAAAAAAGTTTGGGGGGGAAGAGAGTATTATATCCCTGTACTCAGAGAGTCACACATTAAAGGCTCTGACAAGTCCTGCTGTTTTTGAAAAAGCCCAATTATCATAGTTAAGCTCATTGTTTTGTAACCTGTACTAAGGGGTGGGTTCCCCTGAAGTTCACACAAGTTAGAAAGCCTGTTTCAGGAGAAAATACAAAATTAGGAGCAGAGCTTGGAGGGACCCCTCATGTGAGAGGTCCTAGAACTTCAACTTCATAGCTTCATGGCAAATCCATCCCTGCATGTATTATAACCCCCTTGTACTTACCAACATCTGACATGTCACTAATTCAATGAAACACACATCAGGAAGTGCTGTCCTAGAGCATGAACGTGGGAAGGGCAGGAAACTGAGAAAGTGCTGTTGAACAAGCTATCTATTATACACCAATGTGTCTCTAACTAGAGCCTAGGTTTGTTTCCATGGGCCATTTTCCAAACGATAGAAATAGCCTTGTTTTATAGACTGCTTCCTTCAGGAAAGTATTCACTGTACGAGTCATTCATTCATGGCTTCACCATGGGCTGAGCAGCACCTGGGGAGGATACAAAACTGGCTGAGATTGCCTCAAGGAGCTAAACTGCTGAAGGGCTAAGAGGTATGCCCCTGTATCACAGGCTGCCGTGCATGGCAGCTCCATGTTAGAAGAGAAGTATCAATCCTAAGCAGAAGGAGGGTGGTCAATAATTCCTGCCATGATGATCCATAGCCAAGGGCAAGATAGGGGTTTGAGGGAGTGGGAAATGAGAAAATAAAAAGGCTGCTGGGTAGTTAACCCATAATATTTAAGGTCATTTAAGGTCAAATACTCTCTAGAGCAGAGGACAGCCAACATTGTACTCGGGCACAACACAAACATCACTCTTCTGTCCTGTAGGCTAGGGGTCTATTTCCAGAAGGAAAAAAAATACAATGCTTATATTATGGATCTGCAGCCAAATCTATGCTTACTAAGTTCAAGACATATCATACCCAAGAAATGGAACCCACCCATATATGCTTAGGCTTGTGACATAGAGAGGTAAAGATATGCAAAAACTGGGGACAACTTGGTCTATAGTTCATGTTTAAATTGCAAAGTGTCCCATAAACTTAATGGTTTAGTTCAGCATTAGATGTCAAAATCTAAGTTATATACTATCTCTGAAAGGTGGACAGAATCAAGTTCATGAGAGACCCAAACAGACTTAGAGGACAGGAAGGCACATGAGATAGAGGAGACAGGCGTGCAAAGGCATAAAGGTGAGAATGAACTGGGGACAGACAGCACAGTGTCTGCACATGGTGGGTTCTTTATGAACATCTTGTTCAACATTGTATTGTGTGAGTAAACACGAACATGTCCAGACTGAGGGAATGAAGAACCGTCCAGGTTGCCCTGCCCATGTCACAAATCTAGGCAGTACCTGGAGTGCTGCCTTGCATGGATCAGAGCTCCTGTCCCAGCACGGGGAGTTCCTGTCCCTAGAAGAACCTTGACCCTGGTTAACCCCGAGACAGCTGCAAGAGAGAGGCACCAAGTACCTGCTGGCCCCTCACTAATGGCTTCTGACTTCATCCCAAAGCAACTTTTGAAATTTCATATTCACCTAATCCAGGCCAAAAGCTGTGTTCCCACAGGACAACTCATTCCCTAAGGGAAAGAGACCAGCACTAACTGGCCAGAGGCTTTTCTAATCCGAGAGTCATTGACGAGCCATTCACCAGACAGAAACACTTACTCCCATGTGCAGTTTCCAGAGGCTGGTGGCATGCTGACCCAACCTGTATAAACTGGAAAATATAGGTCAAGTGTCCTGTATCTCAGGATCAATCTGGGTCCAGAATGATACACAGGTTTTATCACCCATGGCAATTCCCATGATTGGCAGAGGCTGCCTCTCAAAGGATCAGTGGGAAAATGTCATGACCTCCTAGCCATGTCTGCTGTGGGTGCAAGACAAGATGATGTTACATGAGCCGTGCATTCACTATACCTGACCTTAATTTAATTAGGTTACATATTTACATTTTGTATACAGGCATACCTTGGTGATATTACAGGTTCAGTTCCAAACCACCACAATAAAGCAAGTATCATAATAAAGCAAATCACATAGATATTTTGATTTACCAGAATATATTAATGTTTACACTATACTATAGTCTATTAAGTGTGTAAAAAATGTACATAATTTTAGTATTGCTAAAAAATGCTAAGCATCATTTGAGCAGGTTGACCAATAGACTTGTTCAAAGCATGGTTGCTACAAATCTTTAACTTAAAGATTTAAAACAAAGCAAAGTCTGCAAAGCACAATAAAGCTAAGTACAATAAAAGAAGGTATTCCTGTATAAATATATGTATATGCATACACATAATACGTACCACATATAATTTTTTCTGGTTAGCTTTAAAAAATAAAAGCCACATTACAAACAATTACGTAGATCTAAATTGCAACCATACTGTTAAATCCTCCTGAACAAAAGAAGAGAAAATTGAGAGTAGGAAGCATGACTTCAATCTGCACCCAACATGTTCTAGCAGAGCTGCTGGTGGGAGAACCCGACTATTCAACCTGGCCAGTCCAGGGACCCTCCCTCTCTTGAGGGGCAAGTCCCAGGATGAAGAGGAGTTTTGAGGGAGGCACTTTCTTCCCCCAGCACTCAGAATCTCCTAAGCACCTTTCTTGGCTTAAGTGTTTTACTGGGAAACTCAGCAGGACAAGGAGGACAGACCCTACAGACTTACCATTTACTGCTGAAGGCACTGTTTGGGGGCCTCATGGGGTCTCAATAGCCCTGTGATCATCTTTATTCCAAGGCTTGGACCTAAAAAGAAAGAATGCTGGCTCCAAGTAACTCTCAACTTCCCTTTTGTCCCCCCTACACTGTAAACAACACGGGGTGATCAATGATGTGCCAAACTGTATGGGACAAACAATAAGCACTGCAAGAGCTCCGAGGTCAGGTGACAACCAACTCCTTGATGTTTAAGAGGATGGAACATTGCCCTGGCCGGTTTGGCTCAGTGGATAAAGCACTGGCCTGAGAACTGAAGGGTCCCGTGTTTGATTCCAGTCAAGGGCACATGCCTGGGTTGCAGCTTGATCCCCAGTAGGGGGCGAGCAGGAGGCAGCCAGTCAATGATTCTCTATGATCATTGATGTTTCTATCCCTCTCTCCCTCTCCCTTCCTGTCTAAAGTCAATAAAAATATATGAAGAAGAAGAAGAAAAAGAAGGAGGAGGAGGAGGAGGAGGAGGAGGAGGAGGAGGAGGGAGGAGGAGGAGGGAACATGTGCCCAGCCAGCGTGCTAGTGGTTGAGGGTCTACCTATGAACCAGGAGGTCATGATTTGATTCCCAGTCAAGGCACATGCCCAGGTTGCAGGTTCTGTCCCCAGTGGGGGGTGTGCAGGAGCCAGCTGATCAATGATTCTCTCTCATCATTGAGTTTTCTATCTCTCTCCCCCTCTCCCTTCCTCTCTGAAATCAATCAATAAATATATATATGTACATATATATATTTATTTAATATAATAATAAAATCAAAAGATGAAACATGTGTAGAGCAAAACTCTAGCACATAAAGATGTGCTTCCTTCCATCTACAGAGGGAAATAAAGCTGAAGATGACCTGTGTGTAAAGCAAAGTTTGTCTTTAACTCATAACGAGACACATTTCCATACAATGAAGTAGAATAACCTTCATTTAAATATCGTTCTAAATGCACAAAAAGCTAGGTGATGGACTGGCTGTTCCTCAGGCCCTCTGTTTTCCATGAAATGACCACTACTGGATTATGTCATTTTGTTGACTATTTCTAGAGCAGCAAACAATGGCTTCCCGCCAGATATCCTAGAAGTTTGATTTTCTGATGAAAAGCTGCCTTGTAATGGCTCCCAATGCTTTTTGGCTCTGAGCTCATCCCACTACATATCTTCTGTAATGCCTGCCCTCCCCCTGAGCTGTGGGAGGCCCAGGCAGCTCCCACCAGAGGGTGGGTGGGAAAGAGGATGACTACAGATGCCCAGTGCTCCGCCTACACCCTGAAACCAGTACATCAATTAGTTGCACTGCCAGTTATTGCATAAATGATTCATAGCTGTGTTAATCAATACATTTGTGCAGACGCTGCTATTAACTCTGATCATTTCCAGGGGAAAATATAGCTCCGGATAGAGAGGTCACTGCGCCAAGTTGGTGGACACAAACACATAAATCCTGGCACTTTCTGAAAATATGTAGTTAGACCAAGTGAAAAAGAGCAACAGTGACCCTTGCCCAAATATACCTGTGCCAGACACCTAGGGGCAGGGCGAAAGAGCACCTTTCCTTATAACTAATGTCCCAGGCCACAAATGGCAAATAGGTAGCACCATGGCAGTCATCCCATTTTCTGTGCTGTGGCAGATATGATTAATCCATCACCACACTCTTAACCAGAGAGGCTGATTTGGCCTCAGGACTTGTCTCAACGCTATCCTCTCAGAAGCAACTCTAACCACCAGGAGGTAAAACTGAAGAGGAAACCTATTGCATGTCTGCTTAACACAGTGGTTCTCAACCTTTCTAATGCCACGACCCTTCAACACAGTTCCTCATGTTGTGGTGACCCCCAACCATAAAATTATTTTCGTTGCTACTTCAAAACTGTAATTTTGCTGCTGTTATGAATCGTAATGTAAATATCTGTGCTTTCCGATGGTCTTAGGAGACCCTGCTAGTGGTTCTCAACCTGTGGGTGGCGACCCACAGGTTGAGAACTGCTGCTGTAGAGCCTAAGACCATCGGAAAACACAGATATTTACATTACGATTCATTAGAGGACCGGGAGTCCTACCCTAATTTGGGGTGGGGGAGGTCATGAGGGTGATCAGGGAAGGCTTTCTTGAGAGAATGCATCTGAATGGAAACCTATTTTTAATGACTTTTGGAGTGAATCCCATATACTGCTATGCCTTCAATGAGCTCTGTGAGGACAGGGCACATGTCCCTGTGTTCACCACTGCACCCCCAATCCATGGCACAGTGCCTGGAAGCTGTAGAGAACACTGAATCAACAAGTTGATAATTCAGTGGATGAATGAATAAATGACAATGCAGACAACTTAATTAGAACAGAAGGTCAAACAGGAGTTTTGTATATTTGTGATATACAGTGATGGGAAGTCAGAAAACAGATGTGTCTGTGACGTAAGTTTGAAACAATTAGGCACAAACAACATCCTAACGGGCCCTGGCCAAGTAGCTCAGTTGGATACAGCATCAACCCAATACACCAAGGTTGTGAGTTCAATCCCTGGTCAAAGCACATTCAAGAATCAACTGAAAAATGCATAAATAAATGGAACAACAAACTGATATTCCACCCTACACCCCTCTCTTACAAAAAATCAACCAATAAATAAAATAAAAACACACACAAACAGTATCATAGAACTTATACAAAATCCAAGTCATACAAGAAAAGTAAAAGTAATAAATTTGACTACATATAAAAATTAAGTTTTGGGCAAGGAAAAAGCTAACAAGCAAAGTCAAATGGGAGAAAGCATTTGCTGCATGTAACAATGCTAACTTTCATCCTATCTAATAAAAGAGTAATATGCAAATTGACCATCACTCCAACACACAAGATGGCTGCCCCCATGTGGTCAAAGATGACTGCCCCCATGTGGTCATAAGATGGCCACCACAAGATGGCCAGCATGGGAGGACAGTTGGGAGGGACCAGGCCTCAAGGGAGGAAAGTTGGGGGCAATCAAGCCTGCAGGAGAGGGCAGTTAGGGCTGACCAGGCCAGCAGAGGAGGGAAGTTGGAGGCAACCGGGCCTGCAGGGAAGGGCAGCTGGGTGGGACCCAGACCTGCGGGGGAGAGCAGTTGGGAGGGACCAGGCCTGCAGGGGAGGGCAGTTAGGGGTGACCAGGCCTTCAGGGGAGGGCAGTTATGGATGACCAGGCCTGCAGGGAAGGGCAGTTAGGGGCAAACAGGCTGCAGGGGAGCAGTTAGGCATCAATCAGGCTGGCAGGGGAGTGGTTAGGGGGTGATCAGGCTGGCAGGCAGAAGCAGTTAGGGGCAATCAGGAAGGCAGGCAGGTGAGCAGTTGGGAGCCAGCAGTCTTGGATTGTGAGAGGGATGTCCAACTGCCCATTTAGGGCAGATCCTACCTGGATCGGGCCTAAATGGGCAGTTGGACATCCCTCGAGGGGTCCCAAATTGGAGAGGGTGCAGGCTGGGCTGAGGGACATACACTCCAGTGCATGAATTTCATGCACCGGGCCTCTAGTAATATATAAAAGTAAATACAAATCAATATAAAAAGTCCAACAAAATGGGCAAATGGGCAGAGGATACAAAGACAATTAACAAAAATGCAAATGAGGTAGCATACAAAAATATGCTCAACCTCATATACAATAAAATAAGTGACATATCATTTTTATCTAGAGGTTCAGCAAATTATCAAAATTTAAATACAGAGAAACAGGTACTCTCATACAATGTTGTTTAGACAATTAAAATGTATATAATGGGGGGGGCCTATGGGAGGATAAGGACACATATGTAATACATTAATCAATAAAGAAAATAAATTAAAATAAATAAATTATTCATAATAAAATAAAATAAAATGTATATAACTTCTTTGAAGAACAGTTTGGCAAATATCAAAATAAAAATGAACATACTCTCTAACTCAGCCATTTCAGTTCTAGAAATTTATCCCAAGATGTACTCATGCTTGTTTACAAATGTATGTGTTTGCATCAAAAGCACTGTGTAAAATAACAAAAGACTAGAAATGTCATGTATTCAATCAATAGAAAGCCAGTTAAGAGAGCCAATGGACTATCATACTGCTATTTAAAAAGAATGAGGCTGAAAAAAAGCAATAGGATATACATCCTTCTCAAGTGCACATGGAACATTCTCAAATATAGATACATGTTAGGACACAAAATAAGTCTTAATAAATTCAAGAAGACTGAAATCACACCAAGCATCTTCTCAAATCACAATGGCATAAAACTAGAAATCAACTACAATTAAAAAAACTCAAAAACACTCAAACACATGGAGGCTAAATAGCATGTTATTAAACAAAGAAAGGATTATCAAGGAGATCAAGAAAGAAATAAAGAATTACTTGGAATTAACTGAAAATGAACACACAGTGACCCAAAATCTCTTGGACACAGTGAAAACAGTCCTGAGAGGGAAGTTCATAGCATTAACAGGCCTTGTTTTTCTCAAGAAGAAAAATCTCAAATAAACAATTTAACACCTAAAAGAACCAGAAAGAAAACAAGAAAAGTCCCAAGTAAGCAGAAGGAAGGAAATAAAAAGATCAGAGTGGAAATAAATGACAAAGTCTAAAAATAAAATACAAAAGATCAATGAAACCAAAAGCTAATTCTTTGAAAAGGTAAGCAAGAATGATGAACCTTCAGCCAGTCTCACCAAGAAACAAAATGAAAGCAGAAATAAAAGAGGTGAAGTGACAGCTGACATCACAGAAATACAAAGGATTGTAAGAAAATACGATGAACAATTATATGCCAACAAATCGGACAACCTGGGCAAAATAGACGAATTCCTACATATAACCTTCCAAAACTGAATCAGGAAGAATCAGAAAACCTGAATAGACTGATAACAACTAATGAAATTGAAGCAGTAATCAAAAAACCCCAGCAAACAAAAGGCCTGGACCAGATGGCTTCATAGGTGAATTTTACCAAACATTCAAAGAATTAACACCTATCATTCTCTAATTATTCCAAAAAATTTAAGAGAAGGGACGACTTCTGAACTCTTTTTAGGAAGCCAACATTATCCTAATTCCCAAACCAGATAAAGATGCTACAAAAAAGTAAAAGTATAGACCAATATTCCTTATGAAAATAGATGCTAAAATCCTCAACAAAATACTAGCAAGCTGGATCCAGCAATACATTAAAAATATCATAGTGGGATTTACTCCAGGGATGCAAGACTGGTACAGTATCTGCAAATCAATAAATGTGATATATCACTTGAACAAAATGAAAGGTAAAAATCATATGATCATATCAATAGATGCAGAAAAAGCATTCGATAAAATCCAGCACCCATTTATAATTAAAACAAAAAACACTCTCAGCAAGGTTGGAATACAGAAATCATACCTCAATATAATAAAGTCCATATATGAAAAACCTACAGCCAATATCATACTCAATGGGCAAACACTAAAAGCATTTCACTTAAGATCAGGAACAAGACAGGGATTTCCCCTTTCACCATTCTTATTCAAAATAGTACCAGAAATCCTAGCCATACTGATCAGACAAGAAGAAATAAAAGGCATCCAAATTGGAAAGAAGGAAGTAAAAGTCATTATTTGCAAATGACATGATATTGTAGATAGAAAACCCTAAACACTCCACCAAAAAAACTACCAAATCTAATAAATCAATTCATCAAAGTAGCAGGATACAAAATTAATATCCAGGAATTGGTGGCATTTTTATACACCAATAACGAACTCTCAGAAAGAGACACTAATCCCATTTACTATTGAAACAAAAACAAAATAAGGTACTAGGAATAAACTTAACCAAGGAGGTAAAAGACCTGTACTCAGAAAACTATAGGACACTGAAGGAAGATAGAGAAGAAGATGCAAACAAATAGAAGCATATACCTTAATCATGGATTAGAAGAATTAACATCATTAAAATGTCCATACTACCCAAAGCAATCTATAGTTTCAACACAATTTCTATTAAAATACCATTGGCATATTTCACAGATCTAGAACAAATATTCCAAAAATTTATATGGAGCCAAAAAGATCCCAAGTAGCCTCAGCAATCTTGAGAAAGGAGAACAATGTTGGAGGGGTCACAATATCACATATCAAACTGTACTACAAAGTCACTGTAATCAAAACAGCCTGGTACTGGCACAAGAACCAGCATATAGATCAATGGAACAGAAAAGAGAGCACAGAAATCAACCCATGTCTTTATATTCAATTAATACATGAAAAAGGAGGCAAGAGCAGAAATACAAAGGATTGTAAGAAAATACTATGCACTACTATCTAGTGATCCCACTTCTGGATATATATCCTAAGAACCCTGAAATACCAGTTAGAAAGAATACATGCACCCCTATGTTCATAGCAGCATCATTTACAAGAGCCAAGATCTGGAAACACCCAAAGTGCCCCTCAGTAGATGAGTGGATAAAAAAGCTGTGGTACAATTATACAATGGAATACTATGCAGCTTTAAAAATGAAGTAACTCTTTCTTATCTTTGCAATAGCATGGATGGACATGTAGATTATAATGTGGGGTGAAATAAGCAAGTCAGAGAAAGACAAATAGCATATGATCTCACTAATATGTGGAATCTAATGAACAAAATAACTGACAAACAAAATAGAACTAGAGGTATGGATACATGGAATAGCCTAATAAATATCCAAGAGGAGGGGAGTGGGGAGGACTGGAGAAAGGAAGGTGAAGAGATTAGCTAAAGAATATATATGCATCGCCCATGGATGCAGACAATAGTGTGGTGAGGGCCAATGTGAAAGGCAGGGGCTGGTGGAGGTGGGCAAAGTGAGGAGGAGCAGGAATGGGGGATATCTGCAATAGTGTCAACAATATAAAAATTAAAATTTAAAAAAAGGATCATAAGAACCACTTCAAATATATATGTATATATACACACACATATATATGAATTTATAAGAATAGATGCTTTTGGGTAAGTACTTTTACTTAAAATATATGGTTATTCTTTTTTCTTTTGAAGAATAGTTTTTAATTTATTTCAGAGAGGAAGAGAGAGAGAATCATTGACCAGCTGCCTCCTGCACACCCCATGCTGGGGATCGGGCCTACAACCCAGGCATGTGCCCTGACCGGGAATCGAACCTTGACCTCCTGGTTCACAGGTTGTCACTCAACCACTGAGCCATGCCAGTTGGGCTGTAGTTATTCTTTAATTAAACAACTTTAAGAGCTCAAAATTGAATATTAATTTTTATTTTAAAAAATATTGTATATTATTTTTAAAAAATAAAAAGCAGAGTAAACAACCTATTCTATGAGTAGACCCACAGCAAGCAGGTATTACATTCAGTTTATAGTCAAGAGGACTTAAACATAACTTTCAAATACCTGAAATTTGCTAACAGTAAGACTAGAAATAGAGGCCGCACCCCAGAGATCTGCACGGGTGACAGTGTTAAGAATTTGTCCTCTGGTTCTAAGCAGGCCCTATCAAGTTTAAAAACTTTGAGGAAAGTGCTCCTCCTGGAGCACAGGAGACGATCAGTCTAAAGCAGTGGTCGGCAAACTCATCAGTCAACAGAGCGGCAAACCGCGGCTCACAAGCCGCAGTTGGCCGACCACTGGTCTAGAGCGTTACCACAGCCTTGGAGCTGATGTACTAAAGATGTGAGGAGTTACAAAGCCAAAAGCCTCTGGCTTATGTATTAGGTTATCCCCTGGGTGGCTGGGCCAAGAGCTCCACGCCACAGGCTTTGAATGAACTGCCCAGGCCAGAGCCTCATCAGGGCTGCAGTCTCTCTCAGAGGCCACTGCTTAACCTTGAAGCTGACCAGAGTAGAACCAGGTGCAGATACAGTTCTTCACCCCAGGAGGACACCTCTCCTCACGTCTGCCTCTCCTCATGTCTGCCCTTCCTCTACTTGGGGCCTGCTTCCCAATGCCTCTTTCAACATACCTATCTGGAAATAGAAACCAAGTGACATAAGCTGTGGGCTATTTCAGAAATTATGTCAAACACATTTGGAGGAGAACTCCCAAACGCCTGCCTGGCAAGGGCTTCTCCTTGGCACTTAGGAAAATAGACACAGACACCTCCCTCTGCCCTGCCAGTTGTGTGAGGGATTTCTGGAGTCAGCACGTTTCCCAAGCAGCACAAGAATTCGGTAAATACACGCACGTTCTAGTGAACAAACCAAATGAACTTAGATTAGTCGTGGCCAAGAGTTTCAAATACAAGTATTTAAATGAGCTAAGCAATTTCTACTTAGATGTCAGCACCATAGAAGCTCACTAAAAACCCTCCTGCAATTTCTTAGCCACTAAGAACCGAAACCTCAAAACATTTCAAGGTAAAACACAGAACACACATTACCATGACTCTGCATGTTTCCAAAGTGCTCACACATGTTCTCTCGTGTGTATATGGTACCTTCTGTACTTCCAGCCCAACATCGGGTGGCTGAAGCATGGTGCATGGTACACAGATGCCCAATTAGTGTGAATAACTAAGTAAAAAACCTATCTTTCCAAAGTGCAAGTTTTCCAGAAATATGAGACAAAAAACATAAACATCGCCCAGCCTGTGTTCATACGGGTTGGTTAAATTATGAAATTCACTCACAGATTCACAGAGCAGACCCTAGCTTTCCACAGCTCAGAAACATTTCTTTGGAGACTCTTAGAAGCTTCTAACTCCGTGTGACAGTGGAGAAAATAAATAGCACTATTGTTTTCTCTTGAATTTAAGAATGATTTTTGCATAGGGCTGATTGTACTTCTTTTCCAGAGATTCTCTTATAAAAACTCTAATAAAGACACTGTTAACATTTTTGTAAGTTTTATTAGCCACACACAGACACTGCACATAGCCTGGCTGCCAGAATGAGGGGGATGAGGCCTGCTAAGATTCTGAATCACAAGTGTATTTGTTGCCTGCATATCTGGGGCTAAAAGAGCAATGTATCCCTTCCTGAGGTTGCTCCCCAGGTGTCCTGCTGACCCACAGCAAGGGGCAGGCCTGAGGCCTGGCTACGTTCACCTTCTGTGCGCTCCTATCCTTGAAATTTTGTTCAGTAGAGATCAGATCCCGAACACATTAACACCAAAGCCGCAAGAGTCAGAAAACGGGATATGCTCAAGTTTCAGCTCTTCCATTTCTAGAAATTTCTCATTTACTTCCATTTACTTAAGGACCAACTACTGCAATTTTCCCTTTCTCTCCCTCAGAACATTTTTCCAAACAGAGAAAGCTACATGAATCCATATTTGCTGAGCTCTTATGATCTCTTCAGCATCCAAACTCAAACCAAACTCAGACAAGCCACTTGTCAATGTTTGGTTTCAAAATTCCCAAATCTGGGGCTCCATGTGACCCTTGTGGGCACAAACCTGGAGAAACCAAACACAAACAGTGCAGTCTCGGTTGTAGTTACTGAACCTCGGAGGGTGTCCTGGAGGTATGGAATATTTCAATTGCCTAATTATGTAATTATCTAGCTTCATGTTTAATATGTCGTCAGTGTGTAGTCAAATTATATCCACAATTACACACATGAGAGAGTTGGTCTTAATTAGGTGTTTACCCCTAGGGCTGGGCTGCTCTGATTTCAGACTCAAAAACCTCATGCTATTGAACTAGGTCTTTTTTAAATGTTCACTTTTAATGTATACACACACACACACACACACACACACACACACACACAAAAACAATCATCCTTCCTCCAAGGGAGAACGCTGCACGCATACTGCCTCATGTACCTCCAAGCCTGTGACCAAGGTTGGGGGGCCTGGGTAGGCACAGTCCTCAGCTCAAACCCACAGGGCCTTGCAGAGAGAGGTCTACCTGCTGAAGGAGTTGTTTCCCCCCAAGCTTCTTCATCTGTAGGCCTGGAGCTCCAAAGGCAGCTCAAGGTCATTATTTCTCAAGAATCCAGATTGAGGTATCCAAATCTCTCAGCTCCTCCCTTGTCTTGGTAACCCAAATTACCACTATCATCTTGAGAACAGTTTTAAAAAAACAAACAAAAACTTCTTCCTCTTCTTCACCACCTTGCCCATCTCCTCCAGAAAGCCTGAAAGCCTCTAAGACTTCCAGGCCAATGTGATCTATCTCCCCAATGGCTAAAACCAATAACTCAGTACCTGTCCCAAGCCATTTACTCTGAATTATTCATGTTCCTACATTACCTGGAAATTGTTCCCTCTATCTAATGATCTCTTTGCTTTATTCTGAGTATTGAGCCATGTTTTAGTCTTTGTTCATTCATGGTCCACATGGGTTTAAATACAATGTGAGGTACTAGTAGATGATCAATAAATTATTTCAGCTGATGGAGTCTCAAATAGTGGGGATGGGTTCTCTCCACTACACATGTGAACTCTTGCAGAAGCACAGTCACGGTGCCCAAATCTGTGAATGCAAATTATTAACTCACACAAGTTCTAAACTTCCCAAAAGATTGCTACCCCCAAGTAATAAAGATTAAGTGCCATTTAGAAGACAAAGGCCTAGGGAAGATGATAAAAGCTAAAGTCCTTAAGTGGGGTAACAGTCTCCAGGCAGGTAAAGCTCCAACAGGAAATAGCCACTGTAGAGTTTGTTTTGCTGGCTATTTTTTCTGTTTTAAGTTGAACCATGAATACAATAAAACAGATACATTATTTTCAAACTCACACCAATTTGCTTTCCACTTAAAGAAACAAAGTAGTTGTTTAACTTTCCAGACAAAGGAATGTTTTCCAAAGTAAATTAAACTAATGGAATTCTCCTCTCTTGAAACACCACCAATATACATTATTGGTTATGCTAGAAGTCTAATAAAAGTGTTCAGAATGGGTGGACAGTCACAAAGACCTAATTTTTAAGAGCTTGTACACTTCTACGTATTCCCAAAAGCTCATACACAACTAGAATAAATTGGCTTTTTAGAATATCACTAAATTAGAGTAATCATAAATTTAAAATCTATTTTCATATCAGTTGATACCGGATTTCAGAAAATCTCTGCATTTATATTAATTACTAGAGGCCCAGTGCATGAAATTCATGCACGGGGAGGCGGGGTGTCCCTCAGCCCAGCCTGCACCCTCTCCAATCTGGGACCAACCCCTTAAGGGATGTTCAACTGCCCTCTCACAATCCAAGACTGCTGGCTCCCAACTGCTCACCTGCCTGCCTTCCTGATTGCCCCTAACTGCTTCTGCCTGCCAGCCTGATCACCCCCTAACCACTCCCGTGACAGCCTGATTAATGCCTAACTGCTCCCCTGCCAGCCTGTTTGCCCCTAACTGCCCTCCCCTGCAGGCCTGGTCACCCCTAACTGCCCTCCCCTGAAGGCCTGGTCACCCCTGATTGCCCTCCCCTACAGGCTTGATCGCCTCCAACTGCCCTCCCTTGCAGGCCTGGTCCCTCCCAACTGCCCTCCCCTGCTGGCCATCTTGTCATAGCCATCTTGTGTCCACATGGGGGCAGCCATCTTATATGTTGGAGTGATGGTCAATTTGCATATTACTCTTTTATTAGATAGTATAGAGACCTGGTGCACAGGTGGGGGGCAGCAGTTTGCCCTGAAGGGTGTCCCGGATCAGGGTGGGGGTTCCCTTGGGGTGTGGGGCAGCCTGGGCGAGGGGCCTGTGGTGGTTTGCAGGCTGGCCATGCCCCCTGGCGACCCAAGAGGAGGCCCTGGTATCTGGGGTTTATTTATCTTCTTTAATTGAAACTTTGTAGCCTTGAGCGGAGCCAAGCTTCCTGCTCACTCCGTGACCACAGCCATTTTTGTGGGGATTTATTTATCTTCTATAATTGAAACTTTGTAGCGGAGGCCGAGGCAGGCCAGGGCTGCAGGAGCTTGGCTTCCTACATCGCCAGGGGCAACTCAAGCCTCCTGCTCTCTCCAGCTCTGTGGCTGCCGCCATTTTTGTTGGTATTTCTTTATCTTCTATAATTAAAACTTTGTAGCCTTGAGTGTAGGCCTGGGCCGGCCAAGGCAGCAGGGAAGCTTGGCTTCCTCCATTGCCGGGGAAACCCAAGCCTCCCGCTTGCTGCAGCTCCGTGGCCGCAGCCATCTTTGTTGGGTTAATTTGCATACTCACTCCTGATTGGCTGGTTGACGTGGCTTGTTGGTGTAGCTGAGGTATGGTCAATTTGCATATTACTCTTTTATTAGATAGTATGTAAAAACCCTAACCAGTGATCTTAAGTAATTTACTTCTAGGATGAAATAAGATACTTCTGGGGGAAACATCAGACTTATTGGCCTGGATCATCCTTGCCAAGAAAGTAGAACAGATGCAAATACTCCTACATTTAGTTATGTTTGCTTCTAGGGTGTTTCTGGTATTGCTGTTGTTGGTGTGCCAGTGTTTTAGGAATTTACAACTCCCAAGCTGTTTTCTTTCTCCAGTTTCTCTGAAAATCACTAGTAATTAAATACACTGATCAGAGCAAAGGTCCCCACTGAACTATGAACCTGGCATAGCCAAAAAATTAAAAGGTAACTAAACCCTGAACAGTCCAGATAGGTCTAGAGCAGGTCGGGGGTAGGGACATATTAACAAAGCCAGGCTTGCCAGAAACCACAATGCAAGTCTGGAGCATTACACATGTGCTTCTTGTCACTTTAAGACATCAGCTATACAGCACCTAAAGGGAGAGGGTTCAAACATTTTCACTAGCATGTAGTGAGTTCATCCTCCTGGCTTCCCAGCAGAGTCAGGTCAGATAACCCAGGGGAAACAGACCATCACGCCCACAGACCCCTCCCCTCCATTTGCTGTGACCACGCATCTTCAGCTCCTTCCTAAAACAGTGCCATCACAGACGGCCATGCGTGGGGTAGCCTGGCCACCTGTTAACATGGCAAGCTGCTCCAGGCCAGTGTTTAGACAGACTCTCCCCTGGCAAGCTTTTAAGAAAAGGATTGAGTGAATGTGTTGGTAAAGAAAATGTGGTGTATATACAAAATGGAATATTATTCAGCCATGAAAGAAGGAACTCTTGCTATCTGTGACAACATGACTGGACCTAGAGGGCATTAGGCTAAGTGAAATCAGTCAGAAAGACAGATACAGTAAACCATCGATTTTGCAGACCTTGATTTAACAGACAAAATTTCCAGTGCATAAGTCATTTGTGAAAATTAACACCCTGTTCATTTTAAAATGCTTTTAACCGAGATTTGCTTATAATTAAATTTACAGGGGTTTCTGTTATGATTTGCTGTTATTTTTAACAAATCTTAGCCAATAGGCCCTATATTGGAAAAAACACTGTAGTAATTTCGCCAACATAAATATTACATATCTACCACTATAGTCTACATATTTAAATGAGTCACTGCTCATAAACAGTGTTCAGTGAACGATTAGCACGTGACCACACCACGTTACTCGCTGCATACATCAATCTACACCACCTTTCCCAGAGGCACCTGTGGGTTTCTTTTAGAAAAAAAGCACAAATACATTTAAAAAAGAGCCTTTTCCTCTTCTCAGCAGCACTTCCCCTGTTCGGCAGTCGGAAAGAATATAAAGAGATTCTCCTGTGAATATGGAAAGCTAGACCTACTCAACCCACTCTGGACATAGTGCGGCAAGGGCTGGAACTGCCGTTGAAACCGCCAGGGGGCAAGGCAGGTGGGCTTCCCATGCTTTCTTCCTTTTTTTACAATCCTGCTCCAAGTTTACAATCCTGCTCCTACTACCGTTCTTAATATAAGTTCTAAAGACTCACAAACATTGCATCTACAGCCAACACGCAGAGACCAAATAGAGAAGGAAATGAAGAGAAATAAACGTTTCTGGTTGTAAACCTTTCTGCTCCCATTAACCCAACTCTAGTTGCAAGTTAGTTGTGACTAGAGTTAAAGCCACCACAGCCAGATGTGACTCCCTCTACCCCACCTCCCGTTCCTCTTCTGCGGAACTCCTGAAATTCTCTGTAAGAATGCCAGTCTACCTAGGAAAGGTAACACTGAGTTATTAAACATTATTTGTTTAACAAATAAGAGATTCTCAAGATCAACGTGCACAGAACTGCCACCATCACTGATAATATCCATGGAAACACCCACGCCAGCAGCCTCAGGTCCTCAGGACACCGTGCTGCCTCAAACAGCCCTCTCAACCAGCCCTTCTCCCCTGTCTGCAGCCCTTTTGCCACCATGAACCCAGGTTCCCGTCACTTTTCACCCAAGTGGCAGCAACCAGCACCTCTGGGCACAGCTCTTCAGGCTTTTATGGTAAGCTGGGAACTCAGAGGAGGTGTCTGGGAGGCTTGTGAAAAATGCAGACTTAGTAGGTGGGGATGGGGAAGAATCTGCCGTTTTACCAGGCACACGGGTAAACCAGACATGCCCATACCACACTGGGCCTGCAGGCTTCAGATTCTCAGCCGCTGGAGAGCTGGCTCTGTGGTCAGTCTGTGTCCCAGCACTCACCACAAGTCAGGGCCTCCAGGAAAAATGTTTGCAGAGGGGAAAAACAAACAAACCATGAAGCTACAGACCAACTGGAAACCACGGAGAAACACATGGCTGAATGACCCGTTTCCGAGCATTCCCCTTCCAATGAGGCCAGTGATGCGACCAGGAGCGAGTTTAGGCAAATGTCCACATGTGAGGCGTCGTCCTTATGACCACAGAAAGAATTCACCAGCCAGTCCAGGCCGAGGTGTATCCAGGCCTGAAAGGCTCTTGTCCACATTCCTCTCCTCCTCCCATCCCAACCCCTGCCTACGACGGGCGACGCGCCCTCTTCCAGAGCCTGCTCACCTCCCACACTGTCAGAGCCAAGGCCTGAGGTCCGAGGGCCCAGGAGGGCAGCAACAGCTGGTTCCTCTGTCACCCCAGGTGTCTGGTACAGGACCTCACAGAACTTGTTAAGATGGTAAGTGAAATGGGGAAAGGGGGCCAAGGGGAACTTTCAGATTGTACCTTTCCCCTACTTTGAGCTATGATACAGGCAGCGCCACATAAATCATGCTTCTAGGACCATACCAGAGGTTCCTCCAGGGCCTTCACTACGCAGGGCCCCAGGGCACATGCTTCTATGGAAATGTAGCTGACTGGGTCATATTTCAGTAGATGCCTCCATTCACACCAACTCCCCCCATTCTCACCCAAAAAAGACGCAGAGAGGCCTCAGAGAGAAACTGAAGACCACAAGCAGAAAGCTGGTGGCTTTTTGCCTCCCAACAGTTCTAACACAAGTCTGGGCTAAAGGCTCTCTGCGAACAATGACTCATTATACTACTTGGGGCGATGAGTAAGTTCTCCCCAAAAACAATGATGGCCAATTACCTATTGCTAAAAGCAAGAAGAGAAAAGCTACCCACCAAGGGGGTCCTGAAAAAGAAAGGCAGGCAGGCTGAGAAGCCCCTCTGGTGAACCAGCACTTCCACGAGGTTTCATTAAACCCAAGAAGGACATATCCTATGCAAAAGCTTTCACACAGCTTGCACACCAAAGCATGTGCATGTTCTTCTATCTACGGGAGGAGACAAACACCAAAGCAGGAAGATTTACTCCCTGACCCACAGTATTAACAGGTTGAGACAACTGTGCGCTTGTCTGCCCTAGTCCTCTAGGGAACATCCCCTCGGAAACCCAACACTCTTATAAAAATCCACCCAGCCTCTGGGATGCTAAGAAGGGTTTGTCTTGTGACTGAATCCCACTAAAGTCAATGCCATTCACCTCCACTGCGAAGGGAGGCCAAGGGTCCCCGCGAGGGAAGGGGCCTTACCAGACTGCTTGGGAAACACACACCTCAGGCAGAGAGCCCAGAGCGCACCGAAACTGTACGGGAGGTCAGCAGTACTCAGTGGGCCCCACAGGTACCTGGCTGCACATTACAATCACCTGGGGATCTTTTCAGACAAATAGCGATGCCTGGGCTCCCGCCCTGGCCGTTCAGATTAAACTGATCTCAGGTGTGACTGGGCAACATGTGGGTTAACAGCTCCCAGGTGGCCTAATGAGCAGTCAAAAATGAGACTCTCTAGTCATCCGTCCCCAAGAGAAAGCCAGCTATGCAGCTAGACCGAGACAGCAATGTGGCCTGTCTTCTGCCAGCATCAGCATCCACCGCTCCTACACCCTGCAGACTTCACTCTGGGGAGACAAAATGAAGTCTGTCTGAGGCCCTCACCACTCAGGCTCCCATCCTTCTTTCCTTCCGACAGCCACTCACAATTCCAGGCTCCCCCAGAGAAGCCCAGCCCATGGCCACGAGTAGAGGAGTGGGGGCACAGCAAATCACAACATAAGCGAGCTCCCTCAACCATCCTATCACTACCATCTTTAGGCCGAAGAGAAATAGTCAGTGAGCGCTTACTCTGTGCCAAGCCAAGTGCTGAGTGCCCTATATGCATCATTTCATGTAACCCCACCACAACCACGGGCACTCAGCAGCAACGCAGACGTACCTTCCCCAGGAATGAGGCCATTACTGTTCTTATGCCCATTTATAGATGAGGAAAGTGAGGCCTGGACAGTTAAGAATTTATCCAATGCCTCACAGCAAGTAGTGTCAGAACCAGGATTCAAATCCAGGTAATGGGGCTCTAAGTCTGTGCTTCTAACCATTCTGCTACTCAGATAACATCTAGTTACAATGAATCTAAAGGTCGCTGTGGCCCAGAGATAATGTTACCAAGTTGGATGTCTTAAAAATCAGTTTCATCCATATAGATGAGGAGACCCTGATTTTACTGACACTTCATGTGGAAAATATTTGTGGGTTCAAGGACCATGCATTCATTCATAACATATTTGCAGGGCACCTGTAGGTCAGGCACAGGGCTAGGGGCTGGGGACATGGGGGTATAGGCCACACCTGTCGATGACTTTCTAAGAGCGAATGTGATCCTTGGCTGCATCAGGACAACCTTGCCCTGTGGGAGAAGCCACCCCACGCTGCTGCACTGGGCAGACCACGTCGGAAGCCTCTGAGGGCAGCCGTTTGTGGGCTTATCGGACTGATTGGGCAGTCATCTGATATTGATGCCCACACTCCACTGGAGACCCTCTAAATCGATCTCTGGAGATGGTCCAGGCCCTGCCAGCTGACCAGCTTCTATAGCTAGGTTGAGAACCAAAGGATGAAAGAGCAGGTGAAAAATCCAGAAGCCACATACTTTGAAGCATAGTTGAAGATGGGTTGAATAAAAGTGACTTTATTTAGCCTGGAGAAAAGATGGCATGAAGGATGGGAATGGGGCCTGGGGGCTTTCCTGTGGAGAGCATGGCTACGTGGCTGCTGAGGGCCAGGGGACAGGACTAGGACCCCTGGTACACGTAGTGGGAGGGAAACAACAGCTCTTTAAGAGAATGAATTCCATTGGAGCCAGGGCTCCTCCTGCTCTGGTCATGATGCCTGAAAAGCTGGGGAGGAAATTACCTACTGCTCAGATAATTCGAGCGCAGACAATTACTGTAATACATTAAACACAAATTTCACATTAACAACTAACTGCTTTCAATCTTCCGGACAAGGAACCATCTGAAGTCATGCACCCACTAGTGAGTCCATTTGAGGAGTGGGGGAGGTTTGTAAAATCATTTCCCAGGCCTCACCTCCATCCCAGGCATCTGCACTTTAAATAATCATCTCAGGTGATTCCCCCCAGATGCAGGCGATGCCTGGACTCTACTTTGAGGTCCCCCCTGATCGGTAAGTCTGGCACACAATGAGTTTGCAAACCTTCCCTGACCACACTGTTCACTCCTTCTTCTAAACCTCTAAAACACTAATTCTGTTTCCTACACAAGCTTATGTTGTCTTTCTTGATATGCAGATATAGGTGTAGGTGTGTTAACCTCCCCAACCAGCAAGATGGCACTTTACAACCTTCTCGGTGCTCAGAAAACACCAAGCAGGATACCCCACATGCACGGGTGCTCAAAGGATGCTTTCTGAATCGGTCATTAATACACATGCACCTAATTTTTAACGTCAAGACTGGTTAATCATTATCATCCAAAGTGACATGAAATTCTATTGAAAATAGTTATTCACCTCAAAGTTCATTAACTTTTTAAAATAAGCATTAAAAAAAAAAGTTATACAGTTCAACTTGTTGGCAGGGTAGCTCCCCTGGCCCATGACTTCCCGATGAATGCATCAAACTCTGGACCACGTGGCTTTCAGCCTGTCTGCTATTCAGGGAGGCAATGTTTTGAATGCCCCAGTGTTACAAAGCCCATTGGTTTTACTGTTCTTCAACTGGGCACCTGATGAAAACATCAGAACGAAGCTACGTTGGATCAACGAGGAACCACGAGGAGTGCTGGTAGAAGAACCCTGTCTTTTGGGAAGCAGACCTGTTGTAGGTGAGAATTCAGGCTTCCTCCTGGAGCAGAGCAGCCTTTGGAGAAAAGGATGCTCTCTCCCACTTGTCCCCAGGAGGACACCGTATTAAGATCAGGAAGGTGTGCCAAAGGTTTGCCAGCCACTGAGAAAGACTTCAGAAGCATCACTCTCTCCAGGAACTCCTGGCATTAGCAGCTTCATTGTGATTTCAAGCCAGTTTCAGCTACACGAAGGTCTAAGGCAGTAGAAATATAATAGAAATATAATGTGAATCAAGTATTATTTTAAATTTTCTAGTAGATACGTTTTAAAAAGTAAAAAAAAAGGTGAACTTGCTTTTACTAAATTTTTATTTAATCCAATGTATCCAAAATATTATCATTTCAACATCTAATCAATATAAAAATCATTAATGAGATATTTTACATTCTTTTTTATGCCAAGTCTTTGAAATCTGGTGTGCATTTTACATTTACAGCACAAATCTCAATTTGGATGCTAATTCTTCATCTACACTTCAATTTCATAATATGACAGCTGAAAAAGCTGATTCATATATCCAAATTATTCCAAATGCACTTAAGAGTTTTCTAATAACCAAATTGAGAACTGGGTTTTAAATTTAAATTTAAATGAATTAAATAAAACCAGAAATTCCATTTCTCAGTCCCACTAGCCACATTTGAAGTGTTCAACAGCCATTGGTGACCAGTGGCTACTGTGATCATACTGGGCAGGTACAAGGTGTCCTCTTTCCAAATCTCCCTCTCAAATACCTTCTCTTCTTAGCCATAAGGCGCTTTGAGGGGCCCCGGATAACAACAGTCTGAGGATCTTTGTTGTGAACAGCTGAAGGGCCTTTGGTAACAGAACAGTGTACCACGGTAATGTCTCTCTGAAGGATGAGTGGGAGTCTACAGGTACAACCAGGAGAGGGGAGTGGCAGCAGATTCCCAGAGCACCTCCTATGGGCCAAGTACTGCTCTGAGTGTAGAATAGCCACTGTAGGGTTGAATCAGGCAGAAAAAGACACTTTTCAGATCCAGTAATTGAAGGGTGACCAATTAACGGAAGCAACATCTGAGGGAATTTCTGCAGATGAACACTGCCATTTAGCTCACAGGTTCTTTGAAGAGTCCTTCATAAGGCCACAGGAACGTCATGTTCTAAGCTTCAGGCACTAGATTTCTCCTGATTCTGACTGGAAGAGAAGGAAGAGACAAAGGGGCTGAAGGCGGTAAGTTGGGAGAAAAAGAGATAAATTAGGTGATCTTAATTAGGAAGAGCCAGAGACAAAGAGCAAGATCAGATAGCAACTGTCAGATGCAGACTTGTCCGCTGAGATCTTCCTGGCTTGGCGGAGAAGGAGGTGGCCCTGCCAGCTGATGCCCCTAGACCTGATGCCATCTCCAAGGCACTTCCCAGCTTGAATCCAAACGCTAGTTGGTAATTCAATGATCTGCATGTGTATGGATTGGTTAGATTTCTGAGCCAGGCTGCAACCAGTGCCTGGCCAAAGTGCTCTGGGTGTGAAAAGAAAAGAAATGGCAGCGTGGGGAAAGGGATATGGGAGCAGACCTACAAGGTAGAACTCTAGTCCAACACCTTTTTTCCAATGAGGATCTTGCAGCCCAAAAGCATAGAGATATTTGTCCTGTCCACATGGGCAGGGACACAGAGCCCTTTCTCCTAGGAGCCCCTACAAGCTAAGGGCAAGCCCCGATTCCAGGACACTTAGGCCACCCTCACCAGGGCAGGGCTGCTCCTATAAGGTCAAATGCTAAAAGAGTCGCCTCTTTGAAATGTAATCATCAAGGGAGATAACGCTCCATCTCCCCATTTCCTGGCAGGATGGGAGCCTACTTGCAGCCTTCAATTGGACTCCAAATTATAAGCCCTACCTCCAGCAGTAAAGGCATGATAAAGTTAACAATTTTTATCTTGAAGCCATGAATATGATACATTGTACCCATTTAAAGAGTAAGATTTCTTTCTACCTTTGCAATCTCCAGCATGGCAAGTCTTGCAGCGGCTGTGCTACGCATCCCGTTCAGGTTTAATGCTTATTCAAAATAAAAATAAAAAATTTCTTTCCTTCTACCTTTGTGGAGAGGTGTTCTGAGTTGGGAGGATTTTTTGCTTTTAATATTATTTCCCCAATACTCCTCACAGAATCACCTCAATCTCCACCTAACCATGATCTCCTTGAAGTTAATTTTAAGCCATCTTCAACTAAAATGGGGTACAACTATGGTTTTATTATGTAGTTTACCCTATGGACTGAGAGAGGCACCCCAATGACTAGCTCAGAGGTCCTAAAAAAAATAGTGGGACTTGGTCCTCTGAACACCACGTAGGGACAGTCTCTTAGATCAGCCCCCCCACACACACCAAGGACCACAGATTCCAGCAAGGTAACCCCTCCTGGCGGGTCAATGCTCACCGGCTCCAGCCCTTAGGACACACAGTGCCCTCTGCCAGGAAAGCCTTTCTCTGGGTAACCCCTATCAGTGCCGGAATCCGGTCTCATTCTGTTCAGTATGTTCCCCAGCACAGGGCAAGGCCTGAATGAATGGAAACCTTTAACTCTTTTCCCTCAAAGTCAAAATCAATACTATCAAAACACTCAAGTTTGTTTCCATTGGAAACATTTGTTGCACAAGGAAATGTTTCTCAAACAGAGAGCTCTATTTCAACTGTTAAAATGAAAAAGGCCTTTCAAGAGAAGAATGCTCATCAAACATTATTGCAGAAACATGGGTGGAAAACACCCATGTCTCAGCTCCCTGTGCTATTTCCTCAGCGGAAACCTGTCTCTTTGTAAGACCCTCAGCCGGTTCTGATGCCTCTCTCACTCTTTCCTACCTATCTGTGTCTCGCCCTGACTGGAATGTGACTGTCAAAGGGATCCTTGAGAGGAAATGTTCTTGAACTGACTCCTTCTCAAGTCATAAACCAGGGCATGCTTTTGGCAGAGCCCCAGTCAGGGGCGAGTTGGATTGACCTACCCATCCAGACTGTGGGCTGTTATTGAATAGTACTGAGCGCTAATGGAAATCTAACTCTATGTATGTACCCCAGTGACCTGGCCTGGGTTCCCAGAACAAGACACCAGCTGAACATGAAATGCTCTAGAAAAGGACCCCCCAGACTACAGCACATCCAAATAGCTTTGGACTCCCATCTGCTTAAGAACCACATAGCAGTGGTTCTCAGACCTTGGTGTGCATCGGAATACCCTGGAGAACTTGTTCAAACTCAGGTGCCTAAGCCCCACCCCACGAGTTATGATTCAGTAGGTGGGGCCTGGGCTGGGTACTCTGCCTTTCTAAGAAGTTCCCAGGTGGTGCTGAGGCTGCTGGTCCCAGGATCACACTGGGAGTATACCTGCTTAACACAGCTCCTCAGCCACCAGTTGAACGACAGAGCCAGACCCTGGCTTCATATCGAACTGACCTAGTAGTAAAGCTAAAGCCCGGTGGTTCTCAAACCCAGTTCCCCTACAATGCTAGTCTTCTACCACAGGACTCAAAGCATGGAATCTCCCTCCAGCTTTCAAGGCAAATTCAATCTCTGGTGCCACTGACTACTTGCTGCTATTATAATCTAAAAGGATTTAATTTCTCAACAAATTATTTATGTTTAGTTAAGGCTTCACTGAGTTCACGCAATATGACATGTGATTGAGACACTGTAATGGCCTGGCTGATGCAGCCAACACCACATGGAAGGACACCAAAATTCAGTGCACTTGACCTCCAGCTCAAGTCTGACTTCCCCAGGGCATCTCCTGTGACCCCTGCAGCCGGATGTGCTAATCACTTAACCACATACCCCTTGACCCCTGGACGAAAGGAGGGATTGGCTACCCTCAAAACTCAATCTGGTGGACAACATAAAATGGGCACACACATTCAACCATTTTTAACCAAAGCAATGCATACTCTATGTCTAAACTCTGTGGCATCAACATTACAGGCTTTAGATTTTCCACACGAGCAATTTGGCATCACAGAAATGGCTACATCCTCCGTGCGTCTCTGCACTGGAGCCCTTTAGGATCCCCTTCTTAGACTAAAAGAATCATTGTAAAGTTTTGGCTTCCCACAATTTAATTTTAAAAATTGAATACGCATTTCCCTGCAGACCTTGGCAAGAGCATATGAACCCACACCCTGACTCTGATGACCAATGTTCTACCCACGTGCAGTGCAGAGCTCTCCCCTGTCCTGTGTGCTGTACACCACTCGATCTGGTGCCCCCAGCAGAGAGAAACAGTCTAGTGTAGCATCCCCTTCAACAGAGATATTTACTGGCTTGTGATTTTTCTTTCCCGACCTTTATCCCTTGTATGCAAGGGGTAAAAAGACTAGCAAATGCAACTAGCACATTAAAATATTCTATTTCATAAAGAAAGAAAAAAAAAAAACACCCCACTGTGTTAGATTTAAAGCCAGCACATCTGGATCCAATCATCGTAAAGTTTCACATTCTTAGCATCTTCCTCCCCAGAGGGAAGGCAGCAGAGCACAGGGACAGAGCACTGGGTGAACCAAGATCCCTGGGCCCTGACCCAGGCTTTGCCACTAGCCCAGTGTGTGACCTTGGGCAGAGTCCTTGAACTCTCTAGAGCTCAGTTTCCTAAAGAGTCTTCCCAGCCACAACACCAAAGCTAAGTAGTAATATGATTCAAGTGTTGATGAATTTATAATGACCTTTGCTTTTCCACCTGATTTTATCTGCAACGATTCCAGGTCTCCTGGGAGGAGACCTGGACGTTGCTGTTTTTTCTCTGGGGCACACTGCTCTCTTTTCCTCCTCCCATCCTCCACTCTCCCAAGCCTAGCTGTCTCTCCACTTCCCCAGTATAGCTCATCTGAGCAGGGGCTGTGATGAAAAAGTGCCCCCGGGAGTTTCACAAATTGGCACTGAACTCTCCCCGACTAATGTCTAGCACAGCAGGCCTTTAGTTCCTCAAATAAGCTTCTAATTGTCTTTTCAGAAATGTGCATGGGCACTTACTTCCAGCCATTTGGCAAGTGCCTCGCAGGGTATTTTCTCTGACATTGCGGTTGGAGAAGGAGGATTTAGAAGTCTGGAGGAGCACCAGAAAAATTGCACTCTGTGTGATCCTGTCCTTGGATGGAAATAAAACAACCTTTTCAGGGACCCATCACTGGTATGATGCAAACTGCCACAGGTTTCCAGGAACTCAACATCACTGACTCTTACATTTGGACCTAAGTCTTCTCCCAGGGACAGTGAGAAGGTCTTGTAACAGGGTTAAGAGAGGCAAGATTTATGGACCACCACTTGGGTGATCCCAGCAGTGCCCTCCTGTCCCCAGGCATCATTCTTCCCAGGTGCGGCATTAACAGAATGGTGACAACCCTGACGTCAGATGGGAGACAGATCCCAAGTCAGTAAGAACCACAGTCAAGAGGATGTGGGACACGCACTCAATTTGGAGTCAAAAACTCAGGAACCTGAGGTCAAATCCCTGGCCTACCATCTCTTTCTGTCCCTCCATCTCTTTCTGTCCCTCCGAAGAGGTCATCAGACCTGTCACCACCACCTCCCTGGTTTAACCCTTTGTACGCCATAAGCATCTACAGATGCAAGTGGCGGATTTTTTAAATTAAATTCGAAATATCGTGGTGTGAGGGGATGGTTTCCATTTTGGACGCATGGCAGCTAACTGGTTAAAATGCTGAAAGGTATTTTTTAAGAAGAGGAAGAAGAAGAAAAAGGTAAAGATAAAAATTATGAACAACAAATACGTATCTATCAACAAGTGAACCTAAAAATCAAGTGAATAAAAAATCTGATGAACAGAATAAACTGGTGAATATAATAGAATCAAGGGCATAGACAGGAAGTGGACTGACAATTCTCAGGAGGAAAGGGGTGTGGGAGGTGTGGGAAGAGACTGGACAAAAATTGTACACTTATGGATGAGGACAGTGCGGGGGGGTGGGGGGGTAAGGGCAGAGGGGGGGTGGGAACTGTGTGGAGGGGAGCTATGGAGGGGAAAAGAGGAACAATTGCAATAATCTGAACAATAAGGATTTTTTTTTTAAATGTTGCCAGGTGTCCCTGCATACACATTCACCTCAGGATCCTATTAAACATGCTGATTCTGAGTGTCATTCTGGGTGGAGCCAGAGATGTCCAACAAGCCCCCGGGTGGTGCTGATGCTGATGTTCTGCTGGTCCATGGACCAACTATAAATGGCAACTTACTCCAAGGCCCCAACCCAGGCCAGGGCAGGCCTGGGAGCTGGTACTTGAACAAGTACTCGGGTAGGTCTCTTTATCAGAGAATTTTGGGAACCCTGGTCTTGTTCATCTACATCTCTCATTTAAAACTCCCACATAGCCTGTGGGTGCCCTTGCTTCCTTTCCATTGTGCTCTTCAGTGAACTTAAAATCTAGTAACCTAATGCCTGCTTCTGGACGGCCTGTAGAGCACATTTAGAGCTGAGTTTCTCCAAAACTTTCCCAAGTCCTGGCATGTCTGGAAAATGATCATCTCCGGGGGGGCTTAAGCTCTGGCAGCTCCGAGGACTGCGCTGGACTGGGGGTGTCGCTGTCTCCGCACACCTGTAACCATAACCCAGCTCCCTGGCTAAAAAGCTCGGCTCCTGCCTCAACCTCATTAGTCAATGAGCAAAACCAACCAGCACAGCCCTTCAATACAGCTCCCCACTGTTCTGAAGACGATCCAAAACACAGAAGGAAAAGTAAACATATCAAACTCCTGTCCTGAGGTTGTCTACAAGAGCCAAAGCAGCACAAAATGAGAAACATACACATCCATGCACTCACCCTCCATGCACTGACAGCTAACTGCCATGTGCCCCGAAGTAGGCGCTGTCTTCTTTGTACTAGCAAGCATCACTTCATTGAGTCCTTGTAACAACTTCACGACGTAAAGACTATGTGTCACTTTACTGATGAGGACAATGAGGCTTATAGAGGTTAGGTAACTCACCCAAGTCACATGTAAATGGTGGCCGCTGTGGGACAGTCTCCCATATGTGACCCTTTGCAACACTCATCCCTCTTTTGGTTTGTTTTACTGCCTCCTGCCCATGGGTGTCCTCCCAGACAGTGCTGTCCATGAGGGCAGGAGGGCTTGGGTCTGCTTTGTTCCAGGCTGCATCCACCATGTACCTCGCAGACACTCAGAAAACGATTTGCCAAGCTGATGTATGACTTCAAAGTGAGGTCTCCTCCATGATAACAGGCTTCCTCCAAAACCACAAGCATACCGATGAACCCTGGTGTATGACCCCCAACTGATAAAGTATGAATTACAAGGCGTAAGTTGAAGAAGGAAGGTGAAAGGGTGTTGGCCTAGGAGCCAGAGGCCTGAGGATTCTTCTCCCACTTCTGGCCATGCTGCCCTCACATCTGGACAAGCCACGTGGTCTCTGTGCATCTCAGTTTCTCCACAACATGATGATTTAATTCATCCCCAAACCTTTGTGGACTCCCACCATACACCAGATGTGGTGCTAAGAAGTAAGCGAGCCAGAGGAATGAGAGGCCAATTCTATCCCTCAGTAGCCCTGTGCCAATTCCACTCCTCCCACCCCACTAAGCATAAACAGAAATAAAGCACACAGAACAGTGTTCAAACAAGTATGGATTCCTTTTGCATCACAAAAGGAACCTTCACTGAGCAAGTGAATTCGCAAAAAGAATGGCTAAAGTGACATATTCCCCTGATATTTTTTGTCAGTTATTGAAGTATTTTGTACAGTAAATTTCATTCTGTTAAGTGTATAGTTCTACCAATTTAGACAAACACATGCAGTTCCTGCTATAGTATTAAAAATTATTTATCTCTAACTTTTCAAGAATCTATCTATCTATCTATCTATCTATCTATCTATCTATCTATCTATCTATATATTATAAAAGGCTAAGCAACCAGCCCACTGGGACGCGCACTGACCACCAGGGGACAGGCACTCAAGACAGGAGCTGCTGAGCGACAGCAACTTTGCAGTGTGCCCTCTCAGGGAATGTCGGACTGCTGATTTCAGCCTGATCCCTGCAGGCCAGACCGAGGGACCCCCATCTCCTAGAGGGACCCCACTCACTCCGCAGACACCCTTCGAGCCCCAGCGCCGCCCCAGGTGCGGCTGTCCGGGGAGGGACCGTGGGAGGTTGGCTCCAGACCCACCCTGCCAGCCACCTTCTAACTAATTTCCTTCCAATGTGCATGAATCCATGCACCAGGCCTCTAGTGTGTACTATAAAGTGATGTGGGCATATATGGTCCAATGACACAAAATTAATTTTAGCTCCTCTCTTTAAAAGTGAAGATCCCGTTCCGCCAGAAGGAAGAACACAGAACTGAAAATCTCGTCTTCAGGAAGGAAACAAAAAATTAATTTGCAGAAACATCTGCAAGGCATGGAGCACAGAGTATACCGGTACAATCTATTTGTTGGTCAATGCAATTGACTCTCCTTTACTAATAGGATGAGTCCCTCAGCCCAGACCACCCCCTCTCATCTGAAAGCATTTACCAATTTTTTAAAATATGCACACAGAGCCCAAAAACAAACATATTTCTACCAAAAGCCATCCTTAACCACTGGTACAGTTTAAAACCACAAAGCCTCCTTGAATTAACTCCAAAAATCTCTAATACATGTCACATACCAACGGAATTTACCTGGACAAGGAACATAACTTTTGCCTTGGCTTGCTTTAAGATGTATCTTTAAATGAACTGCATAAGCTTATGTAAAAAAGGGAGGAGGTAATTATTCCAATAGAACTCTCCCAATCCATTACAATTACATCTCCACTGCAGAGTGAGGTCCTGGTAACTTCAGACTAGAAAGCTGCATTACAAACCAAAGGGAACAAATGCTGCTGTAAACAATCTAACAGTGTTTTTAACCTTGACTATGTGACTGATAAAATGCAGAACTGATTTCTAAGCCCTAGCTCAGTGTCACTCAAACTTCAGGATATCTAAGAAACTTCTGATTACGAAAACTACACCTTCTTGGGCCCCACACAGACTTGCCAAATTAGAATCTCTAGGGATTAGGCAGCTACAGTGTTTAACCTTAATCCCAGGTATTTCTGATGTGGTGACCTAAGACATGCAGCCTTAGCTAAGAGATCGTGTGCTTTGTCATATAATCATGAAAACAACGTTGAGACGGTGGCAATGTGGACACTGATCCTGAGTGTGGGCTACAGTCTACAGGCTAATGGTCCAGGCTTAAAATGTTTTCATTATTCAGAGAGTTTGCCATTGCAATATCAACAAATGAACTACACAGCAATAATCTTCCATTAATGTTCGGCTGCCTGCTCTCAAGTGTGGTCACCAGATCAGCAGCTCAGAATTTTTGAGTCCCACCTTAGAAAGAAAATCTCTGAGAATGGGGCCTGGAATCCCTGTTTTAAACATTTCTCCAGGTGATTCTTCTGCACTGTGCGTGTGCCAGCGTGTTTCAATGTGAATACATTTTAAACTGACAAATACTTAACAATCACAATTTTTTCTTGTCTTCTTGCTGCTTTTATTTTTGTATTGATAAAGCATGCAATGTTTATTACCACACCATCTCAACTTACCTCCCACCACCTCCCCAATGTGGTGCAAGTAGCACAGAAAGTTCAAGCCAGATTTATTTTCCATTAGTCGAGGGACAGATAGCACGGCCTGGGCAGCCAAAGAGCTCAGACCCTGCCCATCAGTACAGCAGCAGGGATACTGCATCAGAAGGGCCCTCTGATGGATTCCAGCCAGCACCTTCCCATGATGCCTCCAGATACATTGCATGCAAGCCAGCAGACAAAAAAATCAAATGGGAACTTGGTGGCGGTGGTGGTGGGTGTCTTCGCGTGCCCCCCCCCCTCGTCCCCCTAACTATTGGGTCCATGCTAGAGTACATTAGTTCTCACATTTGGGAGAACATCAAAGTCTCCAGGGGAAACAATAAAAATACAGATTCCTGGTTACAACCTCATCTTCTGATTCAGTAGGACTCCGGAGAGCCTCCCAAATCTGCATTTATAAGTTTCCCAGGAGATTCTTATGCATATCAAGGTTTGAGGATCACTGGTGTTTGGGGAGAAACCTATGACATGGAACAGAAAACCTGAGCTTGAGCCAAACAAACCCAGTATTTAGTTGCAAACCTTGGTATGTGTCAACTTCCTCAAAGTAGAAATAATAATAACCGCCTCACAGGGTTATTATAATAGCAATATATATGCAATGCCTTAGTAAAATGCAAAATGCCAAGTATAGCTCAGTAAAACTGTCAGGTGCAGAATTCCTCAACTATTGCTGACTATGCTCCCCTTAGCCTAAAAAGGTAACTTCACACCTGGCCAGTGTTGCTCAGTGGTAGAGCTTCAACCTATAAATCAGGCAGTCATGGTCCAATTCCTAGTCAGGGCACAGGCCTGGGTTTTGGGTTCAATCCCAAGTGGGAGGCATGCAGGAGGTAACCAATCAATGATTCTCTCTCATCATTGATATTTCTCTCTCCCTCTCCTTTCCTCTCTGAATTCAATAAAAATATATTTTTAAAGGTAACTTCACTAACAAGCATTCCATATCAGATTCAGATTCTGAGACACAAACCAGTTCAACAATCTGTGCTATTCATTGAATTGTGTCCCCTCAGAAATGATATGCTGGAGTCCCAACTCCCCAGAACCCCAGAATATGACCGTATTTGGAAACAGGGTCCTTACAGAGGTAATCAAGTTAAAATGAAAACGTTAAGGTGGGCCCTAATTCATTATAAAAAGAGGAAATGTGGACACAGGAACAGACAGGCACAGGGAGGAGACAGCCATGTACACACCAAGCAGAGAGGCCTGACACAGACGCTTCCCTCACAGCCTCTGGAAGGAACCAGCTCTGCTGAAACCTTGATCTCAGCCTTCTAGCCTCCAGAACTGAGACAATGCATTCCTGTTGTTTAGGCCATCAGTTTGTGATACTGTGTTCCAGCAGTCCTAGCAAGCTCACACAATCTGTCCGTTTCCAATTAAAGAGGAAAGTGTTCTTCTCTTGTTTCTTTTGTGAGGGATAGTGGGCCACCTGATGCTTCTCGGATTCCACAGGGCTTCTTCTAATATCTTCACCAGGCACATCCACAGGCTCCGAATAAACTACTGTCAGGCCCATCAGAGAGGCAGGGTTTGCTGTGCAATCTTGAGACTGGAGCAACTGTCGCAAAATCTGAGATCCAAAACATCTGCAGCTCACCAGCGAGTGATTTGTCATCCCTATTAAACTGTCCAAGCGACCACTGCACAGCCAGCTCTCCCTCTTCCTCCCATCAGAACAGCACTCACGGTTACCTCCTGGCTTCCAGCCGGCCTGAGAGCTGGGGAGCCACTGTCAGCACTCAGACAACTAGGGACCCTCAGCCAGCGGACCCATCAAAACCCTCAAGGAGATGGTTTTCTTAAACAGAATGCAGCTTTTATTCTCACTGAAGTGGGACAAAACACACTGGGAAAATAACCCAAAGGAAAAAAAAAAAGCCCTTTCAATATTAAAGCCGGATCCATACCTGGTCTCATTCAGGAACCAGAGGGGGTGTGAGGGAGAGGCAGGCTAACCCTGTTGAGATGGCTGTCCTGCATCAGAAAGGAGCCATATCTGTGCACTGTGCAAAGCCAGCAGGCATGTCCCGTGCAGGGTGACTGTCTTCCCTGCCCTGGCTACCTTTACCCACTACAGACTCTTCCTGGGCAACCTGTCCTAGGAGCCTCCCTAGGGAGCTTAAAAAAACATCAGGTGTCCAGGTCCCACTTTCAGAGATTCCAATTCAGCAAGTTAGGTGGGGGTTAGGTAGCAGCGCTTTGTTTTTAAATTGTTGATTGTTGTTAATCCTCAACCCAGGGTATTCTTCTATTGATTTTTAGAGAGTGTGGAGAGAGGGAGAGACAGAGAAACATCGATGTGAGAAAAACACATCAATTGGTTGCCTCCTGCTCGCTCCGGGACCAGGGCCTGGGATCTAGCCTGCAATTGAGGTATGTACCCTTGACCAGAATTGAACCCAGGACTCTTCAGTCTGTGAGCCAATGCTCTATCCACTGAGCCAAACCAGCCAGGACTAGGAAGCAGCATTTTTTAAGGAGCTTCCCTGGTAAGTCTGGGGCACATGCAGGTCCAAGTACCATGTAGGTCTGGCCAGGAATTAAAGTCAGGGTCCAACTGCACATCCCCAGAAAAGGAGAGAGTGCCCAGTGGGGGTCAGGAATGTGAGATTCCAGTGCCAGGTTTGCCAAGTAGCCCCAGAAAGCCTCATCCTTCTGGGCCACAGTTCTCTCCCTGTCAAAGGGAAAGGCTGACCTAGAACAATTCAGGCATCCCATTTTTAAAAATAAATTTCCTCAAACCATTCTAAGATGTCCCACAAAGACATCCCTTTCTTCTTCTTGGCCGCGCTGAAACCAGCTGCTTTGAGGCTGCACCTCCTGCTGACCTCACTGACATCTTTCCCACAGGGAGGGCTCCGTTAACCCCGTGGGGGAGGGCCCAGGAATGACAGGTGCTAAGCCCAACAGAGAGCCCTTCAAGGAGAAAAATCAAGCCTCTTACAGTGCCCTTGATGTAATCTCTCAAACCCAGGAATAATCCACACTCCCCTTGAAGATTTACCAAGCGTGACCTCAGGCCACACTCAGGAAATACCTTCATATACATCAAACTGGGTCCTAGAATGATGTAATTAAGTGGGCTGCCTTGGAGCAATATAAACAAAGAAGAGAAGAGTTTTAATTTGAGCACAAAAGCTTTGGGGCTGTCTAATCTGGGTGCTCAAGAGCAGTGCTGAGGGAGGCCTGGGACAGCCCCACCGATCGGCAGGAACGCATTCTACCTTGTGGGGAAAAGGAGACATCGCTCTGTGCAGTCAAGTGGGTTCTGGGGACAAGTGATGCACCAAAACAATTCACCAGAACATCAAGGTCAATGCCAAACACTTCAGACAAGCGAATTTACCATCTTCAACCCAGTGACAAAAGTTACCATGCAGACTGCTTAAGTGCCCTCTTCAGAGATACAAAAACAGAGAGGCAACCACTTGTCTCCATCTAGCTGTCCTCTGCAGGTGCCTTCCATCACTCAACAAGTATTTAGCAGGATGTGCTTCACGCATTCAGCACTTGAACCCCTAACTCCCGACACGTGACCTTGAGACACTGCTTTTCCACCTCAACATCATTCTCTCTTCCTTAGCTTGGATGTGGGGTTTACTTTTCCTCATCCAATGCTAACCTCTGTAACCAGCAAGTTTTCTTCATCAATTACTCATTTAAATTTTTTTTGTTGAGCACCTACTATGTGCCGGGCTTGTTCTAGACACTTGGGGACACGGTGCCAGAGATTGTTTCTCTCATGGAGCTTGAGACACACAATAGACGAGTCATGGATGTAATATCAGGGAATGATAAATGATATGAAAACAAAATAAAAAGAGGCTGAGAGCGGGGGCTAGGGGATGCCAGGGAGACCTCTGAGGAGGTGGCACTGAGGCTGACTCCTAAACAAAGTGATATGTGAGAGAGCGGCTCCAACCTTCACATGCTCAGCGGGGGAGATCCGGCAGGACACAGGACGAGAGCCCACTGAGGACAGTGGCATGGGACCCAGGTGAAGAAAGTGTCTCCAGAGAGAGTGATCAGCTGGCTAATTGGTGCTGAGAGGCTGCAGAAGATGGCAGCTAGGTGGGCCACCTGGCTACCACTGGTGGCTTTGGTGAAGGGATGGGGCAAAAGCTGAACTGGAGTGGGTTCCAGACAGAATGAGAGTGGGGGCAACGGAGCAGAGAGCAGGATAATCCTTTCAGAAGTAGGTCGGAAGGGAGAGTCCAAGAATGGGAGGACAGCCGACTGGGACATCGGGTCAAGAGGTGTTGCTGCTGCTGCTGCTTTTTCCTTGATGAGCAACCACCCACAGGCATGTTCCTCACAGGGATTATCCAGCAGAGGGGGAAACTGGGGATGCATGCATGAGTGAAAGGCCTGCATGCCAACAGAGAACAGGGACCACCGTACATATGGTTACAATGCACATGTGCATATGGTACAGGTAGGCGTCCAGATTCCACGTGGGCAGGTGATGAAACTAGTTTCTAATTGCTTCCTTTTCGCAGTGAAATAAGCCAGGTCATCAGCTGAGCGTGGGGTGGGGACAGAAACATAGTGGACCCGGCTGTGCCAAGAGTTCCCTGGAGGTGTGTGGTCATGAATCAAGTGCCAAGATGATACAGACGGCTGCATGTTTTCTCCAGCCAGGGTCCTCAGCCTGGGGCAGGAGCAGGGTGAGCAGAGGGTGGGGTTTTGTCAAGGAAGATGAAGGGAGAAAGGGTCAAAGGAGTTGACAGTGTATGTGAGTCCCTCAGCTGGGGGCGGGGGGCGGTGATGAGGATAGGAGAAGGGTGATGGACAACGAAAGTGGAAGGGTCACCAGGTCGAGGCCTTCCCTGGTGGGGTGAAGACAAAGTGGAACTGGGTGCTAAAGGGAATTAGGTGAAAGAGAAAGGGTGAGGGTCAGCGTGGAATGCTTGTCAAATGTTGGTGGAGGTACAGTTATTGGTTTACAACCAGCATATTTTTCAAATGAGCTGCAAGTTTAGTGGGTAGTAAAATCAATCTTGTGGATCATGATCAGCATTTTTTTTTTTATGAATCAGAATGAAAAGTATAAGTATATTATACCTACTATGGGTAAATATTGTTTTGGGAAACCTGCTTTAGTTGTGTATGTGTGTTTGTATTAGGTCATCACATAAGATGTATTTCTTCTGTAAGTTGGGGTTACATAAAAAGTTAAGGACACTAAGGCAAGGTTTCTCAACTTGGCACTGCTGGTGTTTTAGGCCACACAACTGTTGTGGGAGCTGACCTGTGCATGGCAGGGTGTGTACCAGAATCCCTGGCCTCCACTCACTCAATGCCAGCAGCACCCCTCCCTCTCCTCAAGTTGTAACAGACAGAAATATTTCTAGACATTGCCAAATATACTCCAGGTGGCAAAAATGCTGAGAACCAGGTGTCTAGAGAGAATGATGAGAGGAACAGCTGAAACAGGGTAGAGAAAAAGATAACTGAAAGAGAGTTGGTCAAGGGACTGAGTTGGGTGGACAAGCTATATAGATGTTCAAGTCACCAAAAATGTTCATGGGAGGAGGGACTGTGGGCCAGATGAATAAAATCTTCAAGGAATGAGAAACCAAGATGGCGGCATAGGTAAGCACCTAAATTGCTGCCTCACACAACAATTTCAAAACTACAACTAAAAGACAGAACGGACATCATCCAGAACCACAGGAAGGCTGGCTGAGTGGAAATTCTACAACTAGAAGGAAAGAGAAAAGCTCATGGAGAATCAGAGGAGCAGCAAAGGGCTGAGGTACGGAGACAACACGCGCAGAGAGGAAGGGCAGCTGAGTGCCTGGCTGACTTTCTCTGGCGGGAGGGGGAAGGAAGCCCCCGACTGCACTGAACCCCAGTTCCGACTGCACTGAACCCCAGTTCCGGGTGAAACCCCGTGGACCCAGGCTCATACAGGGGGAGTCTGGACTGTCAGGTAGAGAGAAAGGCACACGGAGACTCGGAGACTCAGGGGAGCCGCAGCGGGCAGGGGCCTGGAGGCACGTGCGCATGCAAGTGCTCGCAGAGAAGACTGAATGCAGAGGTTGCCACAGGCATCCCCTAGCAGAAGGGAGTCGGAAGCTCCTGACTGCACTGAACCCCAGTTCTGACTGCACTGAACCCCAGTTCCAGGCGAGCCCCTGGGGACCCACGTTCTTACAGGGGGAATCTGGACTACCAGGCGGAAACTAAGGGGAGCTGCGGAAGGCAGAGGTCTGGAGGCGCGCGCGCAAGGGCAGGGCTGACGGGAAGCCAAGACTATCTGCTCCGCCCTGAGACTCACCCCATCCAGCACAGAGGCTTTTGCACTTTTGTACTTTTGCAAGTCTAATCCTATAAGGCTGTCTCCAGCACCGAACTTCTCCCAGCGTAGACACAGCTGATCCTCACAGCCAACTGGCCTGGAGGTCAATTCCTCCCAGTGATACCAACAATAATCAAGACTTAACTACAACAAGGCTGTACACACAGTCCACAAAGGGGTGCACCAAGAATGTCTACCTCAGGTTAACTGGGGAGGCCGACCCACTGGGCCATATAGGAAACCTAGCACACAAGGCTACCCTACCAACTCAGGGAAGCAGTGAAAATGCGAAGAGAAAGAAACAGATCACAAACGAAAGAAATAGAGGAAAACAAACGACTGGATATAGAATTCAAAACCACGGTTATAAGGCTTTTCAAGAATATCCTAGAAAAGGCCGATAAATTTAGCGAGACCCTCGAAGATATGAAAAAGGACCAACTAGAAATTAAACATACACTGACTGAAATAAAAAATATTATACAGAGACACAACAGCAGACTAGAGGAACGCAAGAATCAAGTCAAAGATTTGAAATACAAAGAAGAAAAAAACACTCAACTGGAAAAGAGAAAAGAAAAAAGAATCCAAAAAGTTGAAGATAGTTAAGAAGCCTCTGGGACAACTTCAAGCGTACCAACATCAGAATTATGGGGGTGCCAGAAGAAGAGAGAGAGCAAGATACTGAAAACCTATTTGAAGAAATAATGACAGAAAACTTCCCCCACCTGGTGAAAGAAATAGACTTACAAGTCCAGGAAGTGCACAGAACCCCAAACAAAAGGAATCCAAAGAGGACCACACCAAGACACATCATAATTAAAATGCCAAGAGCAAAAGACAAAGAGAGAATATTAAAAGCAGCAAGAGAAAAACAGTTAATTACCTACAAGGGAGCACCCATACGATTGTCAGCTGATTTCTCAACAGAAACTATGCAGGCCAGATGGGAGTGGCAAGAAATATTCAAAGTGATGAATAGCAAGAACCTACAACCAAGAATACTCTACCCAGCAAAGTTATCATTCAGAATTGAAGGTCAGATAAAGAGCTTCACAGATAAGAAAAAGCTAAAGGAGTTCATCACCACCAAACCAGTATCATATGAAATGCTGAAAGGTATTCTTTAAGAAGAGGAAGAAGAAAAAAGTAAAAATAAAAATTATGAACAACAAATACATATCTATCAACAAGTGAACCTAAAAATCAAGTGAATAAAAAATCTGATGAACAGAATAAACGTGAATATAATAGAATCAGGGGCATAGAAAGGGAGTGGACTGATAATTCTCAGGGGGAAACAGGTATGGGGGTGCAGGAAGAGACTGGACAAAAATCGTACACCTATGGATGAGGACAGTGCAGGAGGTAAGGGCAGAGGGTGGGGTGGGAACCGGGTGGAGGGGAGCTATGGGGGGGAAAAGGAGAAACAATTATAATAATCTGAACAATAAAGATTTATTAAATTTTTCAAAAAATCTTTAAGGAATGAAGCAAAGTGATCCAGATGACCGTACATGACTCTTCTCTACCTTGGCTACACATCAGAATTACCTGGAGAACATACCCACCAAGGCCCAGGGCCCATCCAAACCAACTAAATCAGAATCCCCAGGTGATCGCACTGTGCAGCCAGGATGCAGAGCTTTACAGAAGAGACCTACCCTACGAGGCCCAGATTAAGTGTGACCTCCTTCAGGAAAATTTCCCTCCCATTGCGCTTTTCATGTACCCCACTACTGTGACCAATTCTGCTTTGTTTATAACTTACAAGGGTAATCATTAGAAAAGAATAAAATGCACTAAAACTAAGTAGCTAAAAACAGAACAAGTGTTTGTTTACTAAAGAATTTTGGAATTAGGGGATCCACTAGTACTACCAAAGGGAGCCTTTTAGGGAATATTGTGTTCTTGAGCTTTGTATCATCCAAGCTTCTCAAGGACTTCCACACAAGTGAGGGCCTGAGGGAACCAAGCGCTCATGTGTCACTGATAAGCATTATTAGAAATGTGTTCCCTCTGGCGACACTGTAATAAAAACTTGTTGAAATTAATGGCTATTCACTTATCTCCTCCAAAAAAACAAACAAAAAAAAAATGTGCCAATGATCAGATTACAATGCAATTTAAACAACATTTATCATATGCTCAACATTTTCTTCACAATATTTTTCAAAATGAGCTAACTTTTTATTTTTAAAAAAATCAATGACATCAAGTCTTAAATATATATGTATGTATGATGAAAAAGCAAAAAACAGGAATCAGAGAATCTCTAACAGTTCTCTCCACTTTCCCATGGAAATCCATTACAGAATACTTAAATAATATCCATGAACTTTGAATTTCACTGTTGATTAAACACATATGTCTATTTATAAAATACCACTAAGTCTGGTTTGGCTCACTGGATGGAGCGTCAGCCTGTGGACTGAAGGGTCCCAGGTTCAATTCTGGTCAGGGGCACATGCCCGGGTTGTGGGCTCAGTTCCCAGTGGGGGGCATGCAAGAGGCAGCCAATCAATGATTCTCTCTCATCATTGCTGTTTCTATCTCTCTTTCCCTCTCCCTTCCTCTCTGAAACCAATAAAAATATATTTAAAAAATAATAATAATAAAATAAAATACCACTAAGTCCACAAACACCTACAACAGATACAGACAACAGTTAAGTATTATAACTTAAACATTTATTTTCCCCCAGCTTGATGAAATTGATAAAATTGAGCAATCTCACTGTGATTGGCATTCTAACTTTAGGTCATGATAGGGCAGAGCACTGGACTAGAGCACAGATTCTGCAAAACAGAGGAAACGGTTTCTCTAAACCAGTGGTTCTCAAAGTGTGGTCCCAGACCAGTAAGATCAGCATGACCTGAGAACTTATTAAAAATGCAAATTATTAGACCCCACCCAGAGTGCTCTGAAACACTGGCTAGACGATCTGGGCTTTTACCAAGCCCTCCAGGGGACTCTGATGCCGTCTAGCTTGTGAATCTCAGCCATGGTTTCCAAACTGGGCATCGGAGTCCTGGCTCCCCAGGGGTCTCCCACCAGCATGCATAGGGAGGTTCCCCTGCTTTTAAAAGTTTGGTGTTAGCAGTGACTGCCAAGAACTCACACATTTTATCAAGTTCCAAAAATCATCTTAGGAGGCAGGATTGAGAATGGTCCAGGTGGAGCAATCAGCTAAGCTCGGGACAGTGTGGAAGGAGAACTGGGTTCAAATGCCAGCACGGCCATTAATGGTGAAACTGACCTCTCCAGGGCTCAGATGGGAACGTGAGATGCTGCTGCTAGTCAGACCTCCTCTCCAAGGACCACCATTGGTCTTCCTTCAGAGGAGGGTGAGGAGAATGCCGGCTAGAGCTTTTGTGATCTCTTATGCCCACTACTCTCCTGGGGGGCTTGAGATCAACAGCTTTTCCTGAACCATCCTTTACACTGAAGAAATTCACTAAAAGTTGGGAAACTCAGGATTTTAGGATATAATTAACTGAAAGTTTCTGAAGAGATAAAAATTGTTGCAGGCATCAGAGAAAGCAAGTGTGATACTGACCAGTTTTTGTTTCCAAAATGGTTCCGGATGAGTTACCTATTCATTACCCAAATAATATTTTAAAGTGTTTTCATGTAGAAAAGCCTGTATGTTTGAACAAATAAACCATTCAAGGTGTAGATGGAACAAATTAATCACCCCCACTCTCCACTGCTCATTTTAAACAATATTAAGCTTTGCATGTCTTTCCACATCTTTCTCCAAGGTCATACAAATAGGGCTGCTTCTTTTTAAATCAGAAATAGGAACATACTATATATGATACTCAGCAACTTGATTTTATTTACAGTTAGTATATCGTGAACACCCTTCACAAAGCAATCCAAAGTATGGATATAAAGGTATACTCTATTTTTTCATTCTACTGATTGATATTCATGTTGCTTCTAGTTTATTTACTTGAATAATCCTGCAATAAGCATCCTCACACAGATCCTTATGTGCTGAGTTTTTGTTTTATGTGTTCTGTAAGACAGGACTCCAAATGTGGCATGCATGTTCCAAACTTTCACAGAAACTGTCTGCTTTCCCTAAAGTCTGCAACAATTCATATGCCCACCAAGACTCAGAGAGTTGCCCCCCCACATCCAACAGAGAATGCTACCAACCTTTAAGATGTAGATCAATGGGATTGACAGAAAACTAACATCTCTTTGTTTTTTCATTTGCATTTCCCTAACCATTATAGACATTGAAAATGACACTTACCCAATAGCATTTCTTCTTTTGGAAACTGCTCATTCCCATCCTCTGCTCATCTTTTTATTGTGCTGTCCTTTAAGTGCTGTTTAATCACACACTCATCCCACCCAACCTATCAGATACATAAAGCACGAAGAATGTCGCTGCCTAAAGCCTCAGGGTGAGGGCAGGAGATGTCTTCTTAGCATGAAGTATATGACAAGCCCTCAAAAACAAATGCTGAATAAGTGAATGGCAGACAAGGAGAATTTGGCTAAGACTGCAGTTAGATGAGTAAAAAGAAAATACAAATATCCGTTACTTGTTCTACATATTCAGAATAGCATCACTTTGGCTGAAATTAAATTATTAGTTAAGAGAAAAGCAAAGCCATGGTCCTGTCACCGACTCTGAAAATCCACTGTGTAATGGGTGGCAAATGAGCCCAGCCTTAAATCAAAACTCAGAGTGACACATAAATAAAGGCTCTTAGAACCAAAACATTTTGTACTCAGCCTTGTCCACCAGTTGTCATTCAAATAGAATCTGCCAATAAGCCCAGGGTTGTGAGGATGGTCAATGGACCGGAGTAGCCTACTTTAAACATCTTGTTTCTTTTTTGTTTTTTTATCTCCAGTCCACCCGCTCACAAGATTTTTTTTTCCCTTTCAAAATCTCTTGCTTATTGGGGAAGGAGATGTGGGGAGGGCCTGCAGGGCAAGTCTGACAGAGTTCAGATTCCTTAATTCTTTTAACTTTAGGCAAAACATCTGGTTATACCCACCATTTATCCCCATTATTTGTAATAGTTCTGTTTGGCTTATGTTTTAACTAGTCTCCTCATTAAGTATAAAAGTAATAGGATTAAAAAGTTCTGGGGTAAAGAACTGTAATTAAAAAGGCACCAGTAGGATATGTTAAGCTGTAATTCTGGCCCTGCTTATTAAGTTTTCTTTCTTGTCTTTAACATTTTTTTGTACCCAATAAAAATAACTTTGAATTATTTAACACTTTTTAGTACTTCCTGTATTGGCCAAACACCACCCAAAATCTCCAAGCAAACATTATGACTCAAAAGTTCTGAAGCAATAATGTCACAGATCACAAGTTTTAGACACTGTCCCAAGAGTCTGGGCATGCCACATACACCACAACACACACACCACACAGCCTGGTGAATCGGCAGGCAACTCTCCAAAACGCACAGGGGTTTTCTAACTTTTTGAAGTTACAAAATCTTCTTAATAGGAAAACTAATGCAGGAACTTTGATCAAACCATGAAGTTATAATAAGAATCAGGCAAGGGGCAACAGAGAACAATTTATAATACTTTGTTAAGAGAAGCAAAAAAAAAAAACAATATATATATATATATATATATATATATATATATATATATATATATATCAGTTGTGACATCTCTGTTACAAAGGATCATAAGAGACCACTATGAACAATTGTATACCAATAAAGCATCACTTTGGCTGAAATTAAATTATTAGTTAAGAAAAAAGCGAAGAAATAGATCAATTCTTAGAAACATATACCCTACCAAGACTGAATCATGATGAAATAGAAAATCTGAACAGATTGATTACTAACAAAGAAATTGGATCAGTAATCAAAAACCTCCCCAAAAGTCCAGGACCAAACAGCTTCACTGATAAATTCAACCAAACATCCAAAGGAGAATTAATACCAATCCTTCCAAACTCTTCTAAACACATTTTATGAGGCCAGCATTACTCTGATACCAGAACCAGATAAGGATGTTTTACACACACACACACACACACACACACACACACACACACACACACACACAATTATAGGCCAAGCCCTGATGAACACAGATGCAAAATCCCTCAACAAAATATTAGTAAACTGAATTCAGCATGTTAAAAGGATCATACACCATGATCCAATGGGATTTATTCTAGGGATACAGGATGATTCAACATCCACAAATAAGTCAATATGATACACCACATTAACAAAACGAAGGATAAATATCATATGATCATCTTGATAGATGCAAAAAGAAAGCAGTTGACAAAATTCAACATCCATTTATGATTTTAAAAAACTCTCAACAGCCTAGCCGTTGTGTCTCAGGGATTGAATATCGACCCATGAACCAGGAGGTCATGGTTTGATTACTGGTCAGGGCACATGCCTGGGTTTCAGGCTCAATCCCCAGTAGGGGGCATGCAGGAAGCAGTCAATCAATGATTTTCTCTCATCATTGATGTTTCTATCTCTCTCTCTCTCTCTCCCTCTCCCTTCCTCTCTTTAAAATCAATAAAAATATTTTTTTAAAACTCTCAGCAATATAGGTATAGAGGGAATATACCTCAACATAATAAAGGCCATATATGATAAGCTCACAGCTAAGATCATACTCAATACTTTCAGCTTTTCCGATTGAGTATCAGGAACAAGACAGGGATATCTGCTTTCACCACACTTATTCAACATAGTTTTGGAAGTCCTAGCCACACCAATTAGTCAAGAAAACAAAATAAAAGGCACAACAGCTGGGCTGTTGAGAGTTTTTTAAAATCATTGGAATGATTTTTAAAAATTGGAATGAAAAAGTGGAACTGACATTGTTTGCAGATGACGATACTACAGAAAGAGAATCCTAAAGATTCCACCAAAAAACTGTTAGATCTGACAAATTAATTCAATAAAGTAGCAAGATACAAAATTAATATTCAGAAATTAGTTGCACTTTTATACATGAATAGAGAACTATCAGAGAGAGAAATTCAGGAAACAATACCATATACAATTGCATAAAAAAAACATAAAATACATAGAAATAAATTTAACCAAGGAGGTAACCTATAGCTTGGAAAACATTAGGATACTGAGGACAGAAACTGAAGAAGATACAGATAAGTGGAGGAAGGCACTGTGCTCCTGAGAAGGAATAATTGTTGAAGAGTCCATGCTGCCCAGGGCAACCTACAGGTTCAGTGCAATCCGTATCAGGGTACTAATAACATTTTTCATGGAACTAGAACAAATAACCATAGATTTATATGGAACCACAGAAGACACAGAATGGCTGTAGCAATCTTGGGAGGGAAGAACAGAGTTGGAAGTGTCACCCTGCCTGATGTCAAATGATATACTACAGGGCTATAGTGGTTGAGGCAGCATGGTACTGGCATGTAGACAGACACATGGATCCATGGAACAGAATAGGGAATCCAGAAATGAATGCACACCTATAAGGTCAATTACACTATGACAAGGAGGCAGGAATATACACTGATGTAGATATAGTCTCTTCAATAAATGTGTTGGGAAAACTGGATGGACACATGCAGAGAAGTAAAGCTAGATCACTTTCTTGCACCATATGCATGGATGAAGACTTGGATATAGGACCCGAGGCCATAAACTCCTGGAAGAAAACGTGGGCATTGGAATCTTTGACCTCCCTCTCAGTAATATTTTTTGGATGTATCTCTTCAGGTAAGGGAAACAAAAGAAACAATAAACCAATGGAACTAAAAAGTATTTACACAGCAAAGGAAACATTCAACAAAACAAAAAGACGACCTACTGAATGGGACAAGATATTCACTAATAATGCATCTGATATGTGGTCAATATCCAAAATTTATAAGGAACTCATACAACTTAATTCCAAAAAAACTAACAGTCTTATTTAAGAATGGGCAGAGAACCTGGATGGGCATTCCCCCATAAAAGACATGCAGATTGCCAATTGACAAATGAAAAGATGCTCAACAGAGCTGGTCATCGGGGAGATGCAAATTAAAAGCCATGGTAGGATGTCATCTCAAACCTGTCAAAGTGGCTATCATCAATAAATCAACAGAAAACAGGTGTTGGTGAGGATGTAGAGATGGTAGGACTGTAAATTTATGTGGCCACTATGAAGAACAGTATGGAGAACTATGATGAACTTCTCAGAAAGTTGAAAATAGAACTACCATATGATCCAGCAATTCCACTTCTGGGTATTTATCCGAAAAAACCTAAAACATTAATTCAAGAAGACTTATGTACTCCTGTGTTCACTGCAGCATTATTTGCAATGGCCAAGATATAGAAGTGACTTGGATGTCCAATGATAGACAAGTGGGAAAAAAGATGTGGTGCATATATCCAGTGAAATATTGCTCAGCCATAAAAAAGAATGATAAAATCTTGCCATTTGCAACAACATGGATGGACCTAGAAGGTATTATGCTAAGTGAAATGGGTCACACAGAGAAAGACAAATGCTATGATTTCACTTACATGTGGAATCTAAAGAAAAAAATACACAAACAAACTCATAGATACAGAGAACATTTTGGTGGTTGCCAGAGGGAAGAGGTGCTGCAGGAAGAGGTCAGGAAGGGGAAGGGATTGAGATGTCAAACTGCCCATTGTAAGAGCAGTCATGGGGATATGGAGTACAGTATGAAGGGTATAGTCAATAGTATTGTGATAGCTATGTGTAGTGTCAGATGCTGGACTTATCAAGGTGACCACTTCATTATAGATGTCTAGTCACTATGTTGTACACCTAAAACTGATGTGGTATTGTGTCAGCTGTAGCTGAAAATTATATATATATGAAACTGTAGGGTACATATACAGGGGAGGGCAAAAGTAGATTAATAATAACAGTAAATACAATAACTAATAAATAATAACACAAGAATAAGCTGTTTTGTGTACTCACAACTGTAAACCTACTTTTCCCACCCCTGTATACAATGGGATTATTATTCAGCCATAAAAAATAAAATATTGGCCAAAACCGGTTTGGCTCAGTGGATAGAGCGTCGGCCTGCAAACTGAAGGGTCCCGGGTTCGATTCCGGTCAAGGGCATGTACCTGGGTTGCGGGCACATCCCCAGTAGGGGGCGTGCAGGAGGCAGCTGATGGATGTTTCTTATCGATGTTTCTGACTCTCTATCTCTCTCCCTTCCTCTCTGTAAAAAATCAATAAAATATACTTTTAAAAAAATAAAATAAAATATTGCCCTGGCCAGTGTGCCACATAGTGAGCTTTGGCCCCCCAGGGGCGTGTCCCTGAGTTGCAGGTTTTCTCCTTGGTCTGGGCGCATGTGGGAGGCAACCAGTCCATGTGTCACTCTCACAGTGATGTTTCTCTTCCTCCCTCTCCTCTCCCTCCCTTCCACTCTCTCTGAAAAGCAATGGGGAAATATCCTCTGGTAAGGATTAACCCTACCAAATGAAAAAAGGAAAGAAATCTTGCCATTTGTGACAACATGGATGGACCTCAAGGGCATTGTGCTTAATGAAATAAAACAGAGAAAGACAAATACTGTATGATCTTTCTTATATGTGGATTTTAAAAAATTCATAGATACAGAGAACAAATTGGTGGTTGCAGGGGGTGAGGGTGGGTAGGATAAATTGGTGAACTTTTTTTTTAGTTTAAATAAATTGAATAAAGAATGTTAATAGTGAAATATTACAATAGAAAACCTGGGAATATAGATTAAAAGGTTTACAGTAGGACTATTTCAGCTTCACTGCAAAAATTTCCCCTTTTAAAGTTAATTTTTATTATATAACTAGAGGCCCAGTAAACGGGAATTGTGCACTGGTGGGGGGGCATGGCCTGAGGGGATCGGCGTGCTGTGGGAGCACAGCTCATCCCAGTCAGCCAGGTGGCATTCCCACTGTGAGAGCATACTGACCACCAGGGGGCAGCTCCCGTGTTGAGCATCTGCCCCCTGGTGGTCAGTGCACGTCATAGCAACTGGTCAACGGGTCGTTCTGGTCGTTCTGCCATTTGGTCACTGGTCTTCTATTACATAGGATGTTTAACACATGCACATGTGACATGTACGTAGTTATAAAACATAATGCTAAATGAATAAACATCTGTAGATGTAGATTTTTCTGTGTAGTTGTTAAAAATTTATATTGTTTACCACCTGTAACCATCTTTGTTGTTGTTGTTAATCCTCACCCGAAGATAGTTTTTCCATTGATTTTTAGAGGGTGGGAGATTGAGCCAGCAACCAAGGTACATGCCCTTGAACAGAATCAAAGCCAGGACCCTTCAGTTTAAGGGCTGACACTAAGCTAAATGGGCAAGGGCCTGTAACCATCTTTAACTGCTCTTGGGAACGAATTATATACTGAGGAGTGTAGGAGTGGGGGAATCACTATAATCTATAATAATAAAAGGGTAATATGCTAATTAGTCCAGATGTCATTCCAGATGTCCTTCCTGATAAAGAAAGGGCAGGAGGGAAGCCAGCCCGGGTCCCAGGTGCCTGCAGGCGGCCTGAGGGAAGCCAGCCTGGGTCCCAGGTGCTGGAGGGAAGCTGGTGTCGGCAGCCGGGGGAAGGAAGGCCTACTCTTGCACGAATTTTCGTGCATCGGGCCTTTAGTTTAGAAATATAAGCGAAACTGGACTCAAAAATAACACACACACACACACACACACACACACACACCTACACCTCTTTATAAAACTTGATTTCACTTAAAAATACTCTAGGGAAGTGTTTGAAAAACCCTGAACAAATAGTTTTAGTAGCAGGTGAATTAAAGACACACACAGATGAGCCTCTTCCTATAAGGAGTACGCCCAATACTCACACAAGAGGGGCAACTAAAAAAGCTCACTTTCCCTGCAGAGGTAGAAGTGCAACACCAATACCAAAAAGAGTGGGCTCAAAGGCAGAGGGAAGCAAACCAGTGACTCCCGCCGTCTGAGGAGCCCTGTGTTTCTGTGATTCAAGTGGGAACTTTACAGAAAGGGTGGAGGCTCTCTGCAACCAATTTCTCTCCTAAATTAGTACATTAATGCTAATTTTAGAGAAATGTACCTTGGGCTCTGGGTGCTTCCCACAATTCTAGGACTCAATGAAAAGTCCAGCATCCATGCAGGCGTGCCTTCTCTCTCATGGACACTTGTCACAGCCAGGACCTCGCCTCGGTTTTTGTATGGACATCATGAATCAGCAAGCCAGGAAGACCGCTGACATTCACAGTGGAGGCACTTAATGAAGTGGACAAGGAAGGAGCAGCCTAGTCCCTGACAGCACAGGGCACATCTCCCAGATAGAAGCTTTCCCACCCTCCTCCCACCGTATTCCCATTGGAAGCCTCTCCAATGATGAAGCCTCAAAGTGCTGACATGATCTCAAATACTATGGCAACATTTCAGTAAGAAGACAAGGCTGGTAGTTCCTCCATTCAGTTGATTGCTGGTCAGCAAACACACACTTCCCCTGCCCCTTCGCAAAGCAAAAGTCACAATCTATTTGAAAACAATCTATTTTAAAAGTAAAAATTTTCACGTGGCTTAGCCATTGAGCATGACCCTATGAACCAGGGGGTCACAGTTAAGATTACAGGTCAGGGCACATGCCCAGGTTGTGGGTTTGTGGGATGTGCAAGAGGCAGGCAATCAATGAATCTCCCTGATCATTTCTGTTTCTCTCCCTCCCTCTCTCTCTCTCTCTCCTCTCTCTCTCTCTCCCCCTCCCTCCTTTCCTCTTCCTTCCTCTCTGAAACCAATAAAAATATTTTTTTTAAAAAGCAACGATTCCCCCCACCACTCATTCCTGAGAAGTCGCTAACTCCAAGCTCCAGAGAAGGGGCGATAGCAAACAACCTGGCGAGTGCCACAGCTCAGCACACCCAGGTACTATTAAACGCCAAAGTCAGCGGGACCTAAGAGTGCCAGGGTGCTTGTCATATGGGGATCCATTTCTCCAGGACCTCCATCCCTCCCTCCTGTCTTCAGCTGAGTCTTGGACAACGCCAACACTTCAGCTCATTCCTCCCTCATCTTCTGGAAATAACCCGGAGGTGAGTTTTCACAAGACACAGGGATTCTGAATCAACTCCCATTTCTCAAGTCACCTCGGCAAAAATCCAAGTTTCCCCACGCGTCACCTGAAAACCCAACTTCTGGAAACGCCCCCTTACCTCGCCAGCGCAAGCTGGCAACGCGGCGACAGCTGAGCACGCAGCCGCGAGCGCTCCTGCTGTCCCCGCCGCAGCCTAAGAGGCGGTAGGAGGCTCAGGCTGCTCTGCGGCCGGGATGACTGCCAGCCAGGCCCTGGGCCCTGCGCCGCAAACCCGGGCGCCTCTTCTCCCGCAAGGAGTGAGCTCCCGCGCCCTGCGGTGCGCCCAGGCGAACCCAGGCGCTGGGGAAAAGCTCTGCACCCCACGCCCGATCGGGGGACGCCGCCAGGCGCACGGCTCCGGCAGAGCGCCCCGGCAGCGGGGCGGCGGGAGAGGGGCGTGTTCCTGAGCCTCGGAGCCCAAACGCCCGGTCTCGGCGGGACAGAGGAAGGAGGCGAGCCGAGCGCGTGTCCCTGACGGCAGCTCCGGGCCCTCAACCCCAGCCGGCCTGGCGAGCGCTGCAGCCGCGCGCCCCTGCAGGGACAGCCGCCGGGCTCGCCCTGCGCAGCCGCCTCCGCGCGGGCCTCGGAGCCAAACTTTCCCAGCGAAAACCGCTCGTGCGGGGGCGCCGCACTATCTCCCGGGCCCAAAAACTGTGCGCCCCCTCCCCTCCGCAGCCAAGACCCACTGAAAATATGGCGCCCTCGAACGTCGTTCCTCGGTCTCCTCCGGGAATCCCGAAATGCCGGTCTCCGGGACCCCGGCTCCCAGCGGGCGCGAAATCACAGCTCGTGTGGCCACAGGAGAGGGCGCCGCTAGTCCAGTGCGACACTGAATCCAAATCCTGCTCTCGCGCTCTAGGCGGGCGCTGCCCCCGTCCCTCGGCGAGCGACCAGCAGTTTGCTGGTGACGAAATTGCCAAGTAAGGGGGAGTCGTGGAACAGGCAGGTACAAGAGTCCGGACTGGGGAAGGGGCTGGGCACCAGCGGGCTGTCTTTGCCCGAAGCCTGGCCGGAGACTTGTTTGCAAAGTGGCGCTGGAGTCCGGGCGGCCAGTGCTGGAATGAAGCCGTTCCGCCCGCGCCAACTCTCCTGGCACGGGGGCCCGGTCGGGGCCGAGGGGACACTCCAGGCGGGCGAGGCCGCTTTTCAAAGCCCAGTTACCGGAAACCCAGCGGGAGCTCCAGAGGGGACCGGCTGCCCGCGGCCAGGAATCCGCTCTGGGGCGCCGGCTGCGAGGCTGTTTGCAAACGGCTGCGCCCGGGTCGAGTGCAGTGAAACATACATGTGCAGTAGGCAGGTGCATTGATTTTATTTTATTTTTATTTTCCTGCAAAAAGCCCTCCTAGAGCATCACATCTGGGAGGTTTGTGGGTTTTTTCCTGCATTGGCATCACTCATGAGATGCAAAAGGAAGGAAAAAAAACCACCCACATTTTCCTTCTGTTGGGAGGGAAAAGACACGAGAAATTCATGCAACGTGCATGCAGCTGGAGGAGGAGGAAAACCCGAGTGAGCCGTGCGCCTTACCGGGGGATGCATTTACTGTCTCATTGCAGAGCGCCTGCCCGGGAGTGCAGCCGGCGTTCCCCCGCGCGCCCGGCGACCGCTCCGCTCCCGCAGCCGCCTCAGCCCCAGCCGCCGCCGCTGGCTCCGGGCGCGGAACAAGAGCCGAGGGCGAGCGCGAGCGCACAGCCCGCGAGCGCGGGGAGGGCAGGAAGCGCGTCATCACTCAGGGACGGCGCGGCCCCGCGAGTCTCCGCACGGCTCCGGTTTGGACGCGGCACCCGGCTGGGCCAGTGCTATCGCTCCCGCGCCCCTTCTGGGTCTCTGCCCTCGGCCGGTGCTGGAGGATCCGCGGGGGAAGGCGACGCGCCGGCCGAGCTGTCGCGGGAAGAGGGGAGCGCAGGGTGACCCCGGCTCCCCAGAATTGGACCTCTGCTGTGTAAGGGAGATTTGGGTTTGGTGGGGGAGACTGGCATTTTTGGGAATGGGGCCCCTGGGTCCGCAGAGCGCTTTTCCCCACCACTGCCCAGGCCCCGGAGAAAGTGTGGTGCGGTTCCCGCGTGAGAACCTTGCGGGCTCTTCTGCTACGGGAACTGGCGGCGGGACTCTGCATGTGTTGGACACGCAGACTCTGAAACTCTGCTGGTCAGTGGCCACTTAGGTCTTTTTGAGAACAGTCATCAGGAAATGATGCAAGATGACCTGGAGCGATATGAAGGTTAAGTGGGCGAGGAAACGAATCACAATACACTATAGGATTCCAATTTAAAAACATATTAAATAGAGGCAGAAAAGAGGGGGACAGATAAACACCAAGATGTTAACTAGGTCTCTCAGTGATTGGTGGAATTTTGTGTGAATTTTCTTTTTCTGCTTAGTTCTAGTTACTGATTTTTCATAAGAAGTTCAAAAAAGTTTTAAATTAGAAAAGGCCTGGCTTTTTTTTTCCTTAATGCAAGTACAAAAGGACCAAAATAGACCCCTCTTCTAAGAAATAGATAGCAAATCTCTCCAGTTACTCATAAATTAAACTACTTCAACTTTTTGATGTTTAACAGAGCACGAAACTACTGTTGCTCTCTGAACTAGAGAGTGAGTTGATTTTGTAAATTGAAACTATCTTAAAGAAATCCATTGGGACATGGATAAGACTGGACATTCTGTAAGAACAATAGCAAGTCTTTGTCCAAGCTGATGAACTTGATTTTATTATGGTCACACAGATCTTTATAACCTTAGAGTACAACTTTGTTACTTATAGTAGAGAATAAACTTTATAAATCAAAAAGCACAGTCAGAAAACCAATTAATTGGCAACTTGAGAAAGTCCTCAAAATTACAGGGTATAGACTGTTTCTAATTGTACAGGTAAAATGTTTCTGCTCCACTTACCAGTCTAACAGAATAACTGGTGGTGGCAGCAAGCCACCTCAAGATGGTTAAGAAGTAATGTTTATTGATTACTGTAAGAGATCAGTAATAAGCTCATTAAATTATGCCACCTTACTTGTCCCTCGGTTTACTGACAAAGAGCAACCATATTGTTGTGTTTCACATGCCAAGTTTACATCAAAAGAAGCTCATCAAAATATAAAAGACTTTGCAAAATAAATTTTCTCTTCCTTTAGTCTGGCTGGATAGGGCCCAATGGCTCCCCATCAAGCATTTCAAAAATCAGTTCTTTCCCCCCAAAACTGGATTTCAAGATTTTCCATCACTTAATTCAACCTTCTTGAAGTATCCCCATGATCTTCCACAGCCTGCCAGTGCGATGCTGTTTAATGCTAGACAGTAAGCCCTTGACAGCAAGGACCTTATCTGCATCTTCCTGCCTACAAGAGGGCCTGGCACATAGCGGGTGCTCAATAAATATTCATTTCATGAAAACAGCATATTTCTTATTTACTTGGCTAGTTCCTAAGATATTTGAAAAGTTCTTTCTCCTAATAGACTGTCAGCAAAATTCTGGGATGCTACGAGCTTGTAGGGTTAGAGAATTGGTTTCATCTAATAATTTACTCTTTTCCAAATAGCAGCCAAACCCTAAAACATTCAGAGGTGCAAAGTGCAGGTGTCTGTGTGAATTGCTAATTTAATTAGCACTATTTTTGGTTCTCTTCACATCAGTCAAACGTTTCCCCCAGTGAGAAAGAATATTAATCCTAGAACGCTTTGCTTTGGTCCTGACCTCTAACCAACTGACTTTGGACATTTCACTTATTTTTATCATTCCTCTGTTTCTGTAACCTCTTATGACCCCAAAACCATTTACTATTTCTTTAGAAAAACCAATTCTAACTATTCTATTGCCTAGCAGTATATTTTTCAACAATTTCCCAGTAGATGTAAAATTGCTTTTACCAGTAACCAGTAAGTGCTCTGAAAATGAGACTCCTCCCTGAGGTCTGAAAAGATATGATTTCTAAATTTAGAGTTGGCTATTAGTCCTCTCTCTCTGTAGTAGTCACAGTGACCATAGTTTACTGTAAGGCAGCAAAAAAATCTGTAAAACTCATTCCATCTAATCAATTTACCAAGCCTTCAGACTGTCCCCTTCCTGCCAAGCAGATCATCAGGAACTGTAAAAAATACAAAACACCACATTCTGTATGAATAAAGAGTGCAGCATTTGGGGAAGTAAACCATTATAAATACATCTAGAACTAAAATCCGTTTTCTTCCACAAGCTAGAGCTATAAATACCAGGCCAGGTGTTGATTGGTGCTGAAGAGCCAGATGATGCGCAGTTGCTCCCCTCCTCCCATTGCACTATTAGTCTTAACCTCCTGACTTCCTGTGTGCATATGTATATACCTGAGCAAACCCAATATGTGTCCATATTGAAGTGAAAAAAGAAATTCTACCAAATATTTGTTCCACGTTTGTTTATAAGGTCATATTTTGTGTGGTGTTCAGATATCTTCTAGTGGTTCTTTTAATACAATACACCAACAGTTTATGACATTATCCCCCTTTCAGAATTGTGTCCACTCCCTGGAGGAAGGTGGATGTGGGAACTACATTTTCTACAAATTGCCTATACTCAGAACCAAGATGAAAGCAAGATACTCAGGCTTCTTATTACCATTTGACATCTCTAGCTTTACAGAAACCTCTCCAACTCTTTTTTTAATTACAAGTTCTAGGAGAGAATATTACCTGATAATTATAGAGGGAATATTATCTGAGTTTCAGTGTAGCATGTAATTAAGTTACTTTCATTTTATTTGAAAGGCAGATATTTGACATTTTGCAAGGATTAATATACTTTGGAGTTTTTTTTAAATATATTTTTATTGATTTTAGAGAAAAGGGAGAGGAATAGAGAGAAGGAAACATGGATGAGGGAGAAACATTGATACACTGCCTCCTGTAACACCGCCCCCACTGGTCATTGGGCCCCAAACTGGGCATGTGCCCTGACCCAGAATCCACCATGACCTGTTTCATGAGTGGATGCTCAACCATTGACCCACAATGGCCGGACTATATTTTAGCTTTTTAGCTTTCTCTAAGCATGGAGTCTCACCTCATTCCTGACTATTCAGGATGGAAGGATAGATGCAGACTTCAATGTCTTTTTAAGAGAAAATTGCTCACATGGATTCAGGAAACAATTGTTATTATTGTACCCAACACAGGACATGCTTGAGATTAATTTTTCTTTTTCTATTGTATATAAAACGCTACAGAAGGTTCTTGAAATGTCTGAGGAAACATGCGGTCTAAAAGAGTACCAATAATTATGCTAAATTGGACTCATCTTTAATCCAAGTCAAATGGTTAATATAAACAGTATGTGAGGTAGGATGTTTCTCATTCGGTCACTTATTGATTTGTGAAGGGGTTGTTAACTGGTTAAAAATGTTTTTGAAATATTTTTGTGTATCATCAAAACTCTTAATAAATATGAAACTTTTAAGTCTCTTTAGTCATTTGCCATTTTAAAAATTGTTATATAGATAAGCATGCTTTTCTTAAATGGTCTGTAACAGCAAGGTATTATAGAAAGTCTTACACTAAAACATGTTTTTGTTAAATCTGGGGTCATAGTAAATTGCCCCTCTAGCACTAAAATATGTTGAATAAGATTGACTTCTATGATTCTGGAGATGTATTTATTTACTAGAGGCCTGATGCACGAAATTTGTGCAAGAGTAGGCCTTCCTTCCCCTCTCTCCCCTTCTCCCCCCGCCCCACTCCTGGCACCGGGACACTGGCTTCCCTCTGGCACCTGGGAACCGGGCTTCCCTCACAGCCCTGGCTTCGTCCAGAAGGTCATCCGGAAGGACATCTGGTCTAATTAGCATATTATACTTTTATTATTATACAGAGGTGCCATAAAACTCTTAAAACAATTTGTCTAGGCTAAGACCCACTTTAAAACTAATATATTTATTGTCATGTATGAAATACTGTAAATCTATCTCAAATGGAATAGATATATACTAAATAAATAAGATGATTAGCTCATATTTATCACTAAGTGTTTTTATTACATAATTAAAGGTGATGAACTCAAATACAGTGAGTATTGATAGAAATTACATGAATATATTTGTTTTAACTTCAAAGAGATGAATGATGACTTTGGGTCTACATCAAAGACAAAATAAATCCCACACAACTGTTACTTGCCTATTTCTTTAAATCAATTTTAAAAATATTTATTGGGTTGGTGCCAGCACTCATTATGAACAAAACACTCTTCTCCCAGCTGTGCAGAATCCCACTGAATAAATTACAGCCCTTGCCTTTGGGGAGGGTTGGAAAGATTAGAGAGGCCACACCTGATATTCAAATTGATTCTGTTGATAAGAGGTCTTTAAAGGTCTTCTTTCCTCTAGTCACTTCCCTCAGAATTATAAGCTTCAGAGGTTTAGAAAACACCAAAGGAAAAGGTTCTTCCTGACCGAGACCAGGCAGAGTGGAATAGCTGTGGTCCTGGTAGCCCTATGTTCTGTTGCTCAAACCAGCCCAAAGCAGGTGTCGGGTGGCCTGGAACCTTTAAGGTCAACTATAGTGCAGGATTTCTGATGAACTGCCTTGTACAATATTTGTCTCACCATTTTGAATATATTTTGATTCCTTGCCAGACCCATCTCCTGGAGTTCCATCAGTTTAGGAAGTATTGATTGTCCTCAGTTTGTGATTCCATTGAGATTTGTCAAACTTTGGGCATTATAGCAGTATTCTATCTTTATCTTGACAAACTCAGAATTCTCATCATGAGAGCCACTTTGCAAAGACTGTAAAGTTGGCATGATACAGTGCCTTGTCAAAGGTAAGTTAGAAGAAAGCTTGAAAGGGAAGGAAAAAGAAGAAAATAGCCATTCAAATGATTTGTAGTGCATCAGCTCTTAACATTATCCTATCTAATAAAAGAGTAATATGCAAATTAACCATCACTGCTACACCCACCAGCCAATCAGGAGGGAATATGCAAATAAACCCAACCAAGATGGCTGCAGCCACAGAGAGCAGAAGGGAGGCTTGGGTTTCCCTGGCAATGGAGGAAGCTAAGCTTTCCGCCTGCCCTTACCAGCCCAGGTCTCCACTCAATGCTACGAAGATTCAATTATAGAAGATAAATAAAGCCTAACAGAAAAGAGGCAGCCACAGAGCTGGAGAGAGCAGGAGGCTAGGGTTGCCCCTGGAAATGGAGGAAGCCAAGCTTCTGCAGCCCTGGCCTGTGTTGGCTTCTGCTTAAGGCTACAAAGTTTCAATTGTAGAAGATAAATAAATCCCAGATCCCAGGGCCTCTGTTGGGTCACCAGGGGGCGTGGCCGGCCTGCAAACCACCACAGGCCCCTCACCCAGGCCGCCTCACACCCCAAGGGAACTCACACCCTGATCCAGGACACCCTTCAGGGCAAACCAGCTGGCCCTCACCCATGCACCAGGCCTCTATCCTATCTAATAAAAGAGTAATATGCAGATTGACCATCATTCCAACACACAAGATGGCTGCCCCCATGTGGTCAAAGATCCTGCCCCCATGTGGACACAAGGTGGCCACCACAAGATGGCTAGCAGGGGAGGGCAGTTGGGAGGGACCAGGCCTGAAAGGGAGGGCAGTTAGGGGTGACTGGGTCTGCAGGGAAGGGCAGTTGTGGGGGGGGGGGGGGGAGACCCAGGCCTGCAGGGGAGGGCAGTTAGGGGTGACCAGGCTGCAGGGGAAGGCAGTTAGGGGCAAACAGGCTGGCAGGGGAGTGGTTAGGGGGTGATCAGGCAGGCAGGCAGAAGCAGTTAGGGGCAATCAGGAAGGCAAGCAGGCAAGCAGTTGGGAGCCAGCAGTCCTGGATTCTGAGAGGGGTCCCAGATTGGAGAGGGTGCAGGCTGGGCTGAGGGACACCCCCCCTGCATGAATTTCGTGCACTGGGCCTCTAGTTCTTTAAATATTTCCCCAATGCAATCTGAATAAGATTTAAAACAAAAACCTTCAGCACCAATTCAATTAGCTTAACTTTTTTCCACCCAAAGATAAAATAGAAATAAGGTCATAATATTTCATCTTCCCTAACATCAGAAAGATCACTTGCAAAAACATCATTTTGGTCTCCTTTGAATTTAAAGAGTTCTATCTTTTTTAATGTATTTATATGTAGCTCAGAATCAAAGGCTACTATGGAAAAATAGGGCTCTTTATATAATCAATGGAATGAAGTGGTATATTATTATCACTTAGGTCTCTAACTCCACTTCATGCTATTCTCTTATTTAATGACTAGAGGTCCGGAGCACGAAATTCGTGCATGGGTGTGTGTGTGTCCCTCAGCCAGCCTGCACCCTCTCCAATCTAGGATCTCTTGAGAGATGTCGGACTGCCTCGTAGGATCGGGCCTAAACGGGCAGTCAGATATCCCTCTCACAATCCAGGACTGCTGGTTCCCAACTGCTCACCTGCCAGCCTTCCTGATTGCCCCTAACAGCTTCTGCCTGCCCGCCTGATTGATACCTAACTGCTCCCCTGCCATCCTGATTGCCCCTAACTGCCCTCTCCTGCAGGCCTGGTCACCCCTAACTGCCCTCCCCTGCAGGCCTGGTCACCCCCAACTGCCCTCCCCTGCAGGCCTGGTCCCTCCCAACTGCCCTCCCCTGCTGGCCATCTTGTGTCCACATGGGGGCAGTCATCTTGTGTTTTGGAGTGATGGTCAATTTGCATATTACTCTTTTATTAGATAGGATCCTTTTTGCTACAGTAACTAAGAACAGAATATCCAACACATAAAGTCTGTATATTCACTGAGATTCAGTCATACCACTGACTGACAAATCTTTATTATCCATATTACTTGGCACAGATAAATACATTTCTTAATGAATCAGAAAGACAGTCAAAATAAAAGTAGTCATCCTGAGGTTCCTCCTTTTCATGCCTAAAGTAAAAAAGAAAGCATTAGTAAATTGATGTTAAGCCCTACCCTTTTAATGACAAGTGTCTGACTCATCTTTTTTCCCCTAAAGCCCAGAACCCATAGCAGCATACAATAAATACATGTTTATTAAATAAATTACTGTCAGTTAAATAAGTTAACTCTTTTAGTCAAATGTGCCCCACAAATGCCCAGTTTACAACTAATAGATGACAAGGGTTTGGGAGAAAGAAATCAAACTCATAAGGGCCAAGTGTATAAAAACTAATGTCATTCCTTCAGTAATGTCTTCATCCTCTCTTCAAGAAGTTATTTGAATGTTTTCTGTTCCACCCCTGTCCTCCATTCACTCAGTTCCTCTCTCCAGAGGTGATCACTTTTACCATTTTCTCGCATATCCTTCCAGGATATCCTATGCCTATAAAGAATAAACATTTTCACTTTTTTCCCCCACAGATGGTAATATACTATTCTGCTACTTGCTTCCTTTGTTGTTCTTTGTAGCTAGAGGATTTTTTTAATCATAATATGCTTTTTTGAAAAATTTTAAACATATAACAAAGGTAGAGAGATTGTATATTGAACCTGGTGTACTGTCATCCAATTTCAACAAAGACATTGTATCATTTCACCCCTACATATACAAGCACAATGCTACTGTTACAGTGAATAAAATTAATAATAATTCCTTGGTATCATCTAGTACCCAATCTATACTCAGAAAGCTCTAATTATCTAAAACATTCCAAACATCAGGTTTGTTTTCTATGTTTCTCAAGTCTCTTTTCATCTAGATATTTGGAGTATCCCATCCTTATTGTTTTCTATGGCACTGACTTGAAGAAAACTGATCAATTGTCTTATAGAATATTTCACACTCTTGATCTCCCTTGTGGCATTGTTTAACTCCATCCTTTATTTCCTTACTAGAGGCCTGGTGCATGAAAATTCACGCACTGGAGGGGAGTCCCTCAGCCCGGCCTGCCCCCTCTCACAATCCAGGAGCCCTCGGGGGCAGGAGACAACCCGGCGATCAGGGGAAGGCAACACCACATCACACCTCTGCTGCTGCCACTGCCGACAGTGCAAGCCTCAGCCTGGTTACCTGAGCCTCGGGCAGCCCTGGGCGGCTGGACAGCCACCACTGGAGGCTTGCCTGCGCCTTGGGCGTTGACTAGGCAGCTGCCATCCAAGGCTTGCCTGTGTGGCTGGGGAGCTGAGGAGACTGGGGGACTCCAGAGGCAGGCATGTGGAGCAGCCAGACCCGCCTGGGGGCAGACCCGCCTGGGGGCAGGCCCAGCTTGCCGTGCACCTGCCACCCCAGCGGGGTTGAGGGGACTGGGCGCCACCATCTTGTGGCTATGGGCACCACCATCTTTGAGGGCATAGCAGTCAATTAGCATATTCCCTCCTTATTGGCTATGGGTGCTTCCATCTTTGTGAGGGTGTGATGGTCAATTAGCATATTCCCTCTTTATTAGATAGGATTTCTTGTAAAATGGAATTTGGTCTGTCAACTTAATTAGGCTCATCTTTGGGGCTCAGGTTTAATTTTGGGGCAAGTATACTTCCGAGCTAGTGCTGCATGTCTCATATTGCCTCACATCAGGGGGCACATAATGTCAGGTGGCCCACATTTCAGGGAAGCTGAGACTGACCAATGAGTTCAGGGCGTGACATCATGATCTGAATATTGTGAAGTTCCCATCAGCCTTTTATCAAGTGGTTTCATTCCTTGGTGACTGACTGCCACCTGAATCAATAGTTTACTGAGCCTGCAAAATGAGGTATTCTAGTTCTAGCATTAGTGTATGAAATAATAAGCTTTCCCTGAAAAAGTCCACGTAATCTTAGAATTAGTTGAATTGGAATATTTACAGCAAAGCTCATGGAAATATATCATCACAAGAATTAGCATTTAGAAGGCTCCAGCCTGGCAAGTATGGCTTAGTGGTTGAGCCTCAACCTATGAACGAGGAAGTAGCTGTTCAATTCCCAGTCAGGCCATATGTCCCAGTTGCGGGCTCAATCCCCAGTAGGAAGCCTGTGGGAAAGAGCCAGACAATTATTCTTTCTCATCATTGATGTTTCTAACTCTCCCTCTCCCTTTCTGAAATCAATAAAAATATATACTTTTTAAAGACTCCAAATCCCTCTAAATTGCATCAAATAAAAACTGAAAACCTGTAGTTTCAAAAGTTTTGTTTGTTTTTTAAGATTTAAAAAGTCTAGGTCTATTCAGAAGCAGCTGATATTGTCATGGGGGGCTGGGGCTTCTACAGTTATATAACATTCTAAATACAACCAATTGGGAATTTTCTCCATTTGCATAATAAAGCCCATTCATATCTACAAAAGAAATTATTCATACCTAATCTGAACTGTATTATAGAATCATCCCCTTTATAAAATATTAGAAAGATGGAAACAGTCCTCTCTGGGGAGGAAATCTCCAGGGAGATGGAATATTCCCTGAATTGCAGATAAATCCAAGCAGAGAGCCATTGTGCAGCTGAAAGGCTTTTTAAGCATTGGGCATTTCCCTACAAGGAGGTGTGCCTCCCATTAAACAGAGGCTTTCAAACTGAGACTCACTGGGCTACTCATTCAAATGCCTGTGCTTTACACCAAGAGATCCAGATTGACTCAGTCTCTTCCTCTGAAATCACCCCAGAGACCATTTGGGGAAAACCTTATTGTAAGTGCCGAGGGTTCTGAGCCTCACATCCATTCCCATTGCATACTGACTCATGGAGATGGTTATTCTAGCACTACTAGGAGCCTGGTGCACAAATTTGTGCACCTTGAAAGGAACTGTGGGCCGTGAGGTTGCCGTGGTAGGCACAGGGGTGACCCTGCCTGGCCTCTCCCACCACAGCCCCTGCCCCATTCCCTGTCTGCCAGCAGCCCCACCCCCGCTGCCACAGCTCCCACACATGGACGGCGCAGGCCCTGCTCACACTCGCTGACTGCACGGGACATTGGGGCTGGTGCCGTCAGCAGGTGTGAGCAGTGGCTGCTGCCCCAATTGCCCCTCAGGAACAGGGGGAGGTGGAGAAGCCCCCAGGGGCAATCAGGGCTGGCAGCTGCTGCTCGCACCCGCTGACGGCACTGAGTGATCGGGACCCCGGCACTGGGCACTGGCAGCGGGTATGAGCGGTGGTTCCAGTGCCAGCTGCAGGTGCGAGTGGGGCCGGCGCTGGCAGTGGGTGCGAGTGCGGGGCGGGACCGCAGCATTCAGGAGCAAGGAATTTTCAGTAACCACTAGAGGCTTGCCCCAATGACAGCGACCGGCGCCCCACCTTGGTCCTGCACCCCTGCTCACCTGCTCCACCATTCCATCATGGCCAACGCCCTCCATGTTCCACACACACCCCCTGGTGGTCAGCACACGTCACAGCATGTCATAGCAACTGATTGTTCCTTTCCATTTGTTCCACTGTTCAGTCTATTTGCATATTAGCCTTTTATTATATTGCATGTGTCTCTGCAGTGTTTCCTTATGAATTACACTCCATTAGCTGATACTATAAAGATGTGTGCATTTCTCCATACTCTTAATATAAGTCAGTGAGAGCACCCTCTTGACAATAAGCATCCGTACAGCCCGTGGCAAAGACTGGTCATGCCTGTACTTCACCTTGCCTCCTTTCTGCCCTGCTTTTTGTGTTCTGGAGAAATTTTGGCTCATGATGGGCTGACAAAATGTGCCAGTGATAGTGAAAGACCCATCATGGATTTGCAAAGGCAGCATACATGTGGAGGTGAGAATGAACACTGTACAGGGGCTCAAGGGCCTCCCCGGAAGTGACTGAGGGAAAAGAGCTATGGACAGTTACAGACTGGTGGAGGGAGACTTTCTGGAAGATTCAGAGTATTGAGAGCAGCATGGGTGGGTGGCCCAACAAGAAACTAGGAGGGGAGGCCTGAGACTTCAGAGATTGGAGGGAAGTGAGGCAGGACCACCAGTACATGAGGTTGAAAATATTGATCTCCACAGGGACTCTATGATAACAACCTCATTGAGCACTGCGTTAGGGAGGCAAACCCACCCCAGTTCACCCCTATTTTCCCACAAAACGGTCATTGGTCTTTGGGCTGGAGAATGAACCCTTTATGAAGGGAAAAGCTCCAAAGTGTCTAAAGCGTGTGTGCACATGAGCCTGTTCATCCTACCTGCATGCTCTCTGCAGAGACAGGACACAGGCAGAGACACGGCAGGGGCTTGGCACAGCAGCTTCCCCCACGATAGATGGGGGGACTGAACTTGCAGCTAAGTCACGGATGAGAGCTGAGGGGAAAACTGTCCAGGATGGAATATCATTGTTTATTTCCAGGCTGCACTGAGGAACTCAGATTCCAGGTCAGTGAGAGAAGTCAAAAAGAACCACTAGAATGACCCCGCAGCAAAGAACTGAGAGAGTGGCAAAGGGCAGAGGAGATGGTGAATAAGAGATTCAGGGACCTGGGTCAGGAGGAAGCCAGCCAAGCTCTAAACCCCTGGAGTGACCTGAAATGGGCATGGACATGGAATGGCTGGGCCATTTGGGTTCCCTCACCGTGTGTATGTTTCAGAAAACAAAGCAAAACAGATGTTTTAGTTAAAACGTTTCACTATTAAGGACTTTCTAGAGAACAGTGCCAGGTCATTCAATCAAATGTGTTTCTAGCATCTAGCACTGTACTAGGCACATGGAAAGCTCCCAATAAATTTCCGGAATGACTAAACACACAGTGAGTGGGGTTCAACCAAATGATGTGTTATGCTAAACAAAACAAGTAACTGGGACTCTCTGTGCCACAGGCAGCTCTTGCGCTATCCCACCACTGATCTCTCCATGATGTTTTAATCATAGCACTTATGCGTGGCTCATGTTCACACGTCTGTCTTGTCCACCAGCTCGCTTCCTGAGGGGTCACGTCTTATGAATCTTCAAGTCGTCAGTTCTTACCGTAGTGCTTAGTACAAAGTAGGTGTTGAGCAACTAGCCATTAAAGGAATGACTGAAGGAATGAACAACTTACCGGGGAACTCGAATCTCTAATATCGACTCTGTTCCGTGTTATCTAAGCTGCCCTTTCTGTCCCTGCCAACAAAGCACCCTACCTGTTTGAGGAAGTCCCTTACACGGGTGGGGAGAAATGAGCCGGGAGTTCCTAGAGGAAAAGTCATGCTGTCATTTGGAAGACAGCACTACGAGCGGCTAGAGTCATGGTTTTCCAAAGTAACTAGACAGAGGCTGGATGTCACCCATGTGGTCTGGTGGTTTTTCATTTCCACAAAATGAACATAGCTGGGCTGCCCGTTTTTCAGAAGAGATGGTAGCCTCCCACATTGCCACAACAGACAAGAGATGAAACGTGAAATTACTTATAAGCTAAGGGGAAGCTTTCTAGTCTCAAGTCTTGACTGATAGTTTTTAAGATTAAGACTAAATATATATGTTTCAATTTAATTCTTCTGCAGCTGAGGACCTATTGGGGAGTTTTGTTTTCTATCTTACTTGGTTCTATTCAAGATTACACAGATCAGTCCTGTCAAAAGTAAAATCACTTCCAACAGGAGCATTTTATTTTATTTATTTATTTAACTTTCTTGTTAATCCTCACCCAAGGATATTTTTCCATTGATTTTTAGAGAGACTGGATGGGAGGGGGAGAGACAGAGAGAGAGAAACAATGAGGTGAGAGAGACACATGGATTGGTTGCCTCCCGCACAAGAGCCTGCAACCGAGGTATGTGCCCTTGACCGGAATCGAACTCAGGACCCTTCAGTCCACGGGCTGACATTCTACTGAGCCAAACTGGCTAGGGCAGCCAACGGAGCATTTTAAAGAGGAGGAGGGTAAGGATTGAAATGGGAATCAGGAAACCTAGGTGACTCCACAGTGATATGTGACCTTGGAAATGTCCCTTCACTTTTAACATTTGTAAATTGAGCAGGTTGACTCCAGTAATCTACAATTCTACTTCTAGATTGCTATCATTTCTCTACACACCTATAAAACATACATAGTAATCAGTGCCATTCATCTACTAGAGGCCCGAAGCATGAAATTCGTGCAAGGGGCTCGTCCCTCGCAGCCCTGGCTGCCTCAGCCAGCCCTCGCAGCTCCGGCTTCGTCCAGAAGTCGTCAGAACGGTGGTTCTGCTGTTTGGTCTAATTAGCATATTAGCTCTTTATTATATAGGATTGCCTGGTGCTATAGTTAATGCGCAGGTTTTATTCCCCCAACTAGAGTGTAAGCTCCTCAATGTCTGGAACACATCTTATACTCTGCAGTGGTCGCTGGGTGCATCCACCGAGGCACTCCCGCCCCCACCTGCTGGGAGTGTTGCGGCTGATGACTCTTACCTGAGTTCCTTTCCACCCCTACTGGGAAGAGTGTGTGTCGAGGGGGTGAAAAAGCCAGTGTCCAATGACTAGATGGTTGATGTGTGTGTGTGTGGGGGGGGAGGGGGGTGTCAATAAAGGCCAAAGGGAGACTGAAGAGCTGCCCCGCAGCAGAGCTTCCCTTAGGTTCTCAGGTCTTTGTGGGACTGCATCACTGTCCAACCTCTTCCTGTTTGTCCTGCTTTCCTCACTCCCTGGCAGGTGTGGTTCTTGAGAGCATTCCCCCGTCAACCTCCTGCATGCAAATCTCAGAGTCTGAGTCTGTTTCCTGGAGTTTTTAACTGTGTTCCCTGCTACCTTCCCATCTCCTCCCATGTATTTCCCCCCCTTGCAAGGTGGGCTCAAATTAACTGAAGTCCACAGGGACCCCAGCAAGGTGGGCGAGAAGCCCATGCTGGGAGAAGTCCTGTTCTTTGTCTCCACAAATACTGGAACTGACAGTGTTTCTCCCAGGGTCCAAGTCTCCACTAGCAGAGCCAAGAACCGGGAAATGTTCTCCATTAGGAAGGCACTGGGAGTGTTTTGTTCCTGCTCATCTCTTTTCATGTGTCTGTCTAATTCCTAGCAGCAGCGAGAGTGGAGGGACTGGGCCCTACATACGTTGACTGAGATTAACGGAATATTTAAAAGTTGGCCGGTCTCCTTGTGCCTCTAAAGCCAGACAAAAACGTTGGTTTGCAAACTGCTTCCTCTTTTAAATGAAAACCAGGAGTAAGCTGATCACACTGTGATGGTCTGGGATCCTTCAGCATAGGTAGTGTCAAGGTGTTCAGTCAAGCTTGCTGTCCCCTTCCACATAAAGGGGGAGATTGCTTTAGGCAACCCTTGCTCCCCACATGTTACAATACATTTACTTCGTTGTTGCTATTATGAGCAATTGTGTCATTGTAACTAGATTAACTCACAATCTACACACACAACCACACCTGTGTCTTTCCCTTTGGCGCCAACTCACTGTGTTACATCGTGTTCACATAAACCTTTCAAATGAATATTTGCTTTTATTATGCAATACCATTGCCTTTATGCTGTGCACTTTCCTTGGATAGCCTGAAGTATCTGTCCCTGATTCCTCTCTCTCTCTCTCTTTCCCTCTCTCTCTCTTTTTGGTTAGAATCTCAGACATTCAATATGATTTATAGAAGCACAGTCCTTTGAAATGATAAGAGGGTGGACCGCAGACTTGGGGCATATTTAAATAATTAAAGCATTGTCTGATACTGTGCGATTCCAAGAGAAAAGAAGAACCGTCGACACCAGAAAATTTCCTGCTGGAATTCCGCCAGGGAATAGCTGGCCGTCCTGGGGAGGTCTGTCATTATGGGACGTTGCTGTTTGTGAATTTAACAAACGGCTCACATCTGCTTATAATATAATGGAAGTCTAGGCTAGGAGGACTTCTTACATAAAGCACATGGTTTATTTTAGAAATCAATCCATGCTTTCTGTTTGTAGGACTTGTCAGGGTGTATAGGAAAAACACGACACCTGTATTTACATGTCGGAGTCTAGGCCACAGCATTCATATCCTGCTTGTGCTTTGAACAACAGTGTGATACACCTGAAACTGGGGAATCTAGTCCTTCCCCAGCAGGATACAGCTGAGGCCTTAAAGAGGTGAGGGGCCCTAGGGCAGGTCCCCAGAATAGTGACAGAGTCAGGACTCGGAGGATGTCACAGCACACCCTCCACCCCACCCCCCACCCCACCCTCCACTCCCTTCTTCTTTCTTGCTTCTTTTTTGGACTCAGCTTACATATACTCCTCAGTTTGTGGCCCATTAGCAGCATCTTTGGTCTGAGTGTGGTCCCTCTCACATTTGATCCCCATGGATTATTTCCTTGTTCCCATAAAAGCAACCATTCTGATGTATTTAATGTGCATCCTTTATATTTTTATGAATCTTTAAAAATGAGCATTCCCCATCCCCACCTTGACACGATGCTGTGAGATCCTCCCGCTCTGTTATGTGTATGTACCTCTAGCCCATTGCCTCTGGCAGCTGCCTAATTCTCCAAGGCCACAGCTGTTCCCCCCATATCACCCCGCCTCTGCGTCACTTCATCCCACAACGGTTCCACGACAGCCACTCTTGGCTCACTTTGCTCTCTCTCAAGCAAAAACCACATTTTCCCTCCTTATTAAACTTATAAGGCAGAATATGTCCAAGGAATATAAGCGATTTAGCAGTGGCTTCAGTAACCTTTCGCCTCTAGATAAATTACTGGTATGATTTAATACAATACAGATGGAGAGTGTTCAGAAGCTGTTTTTATTCAATCCAAGTGGGCAGAGTGCTTTTAAAATGTTTTGCCAGCACTAACTTCAGTTCTCAAGAGAAAAATATCTTCATTGTTAGAGAGAGAGAGAGAGAGAGAGAGAGAGAGAGAGAGAGAGAGAGAGAGAGAGAGAGGAAAAGTGGCCAGGAAGATGGGGGAATGAACCATTTTTTCTGAAGGGCAATTTGGCAATATGCATCCAAAGCCTTTGATCTAGTAATTCCACCTCTAGGAATTTATAGTAAGGCAATAGTAAGGAGTAGGTATAAAGATTCACTAAAGAATGCTCATTGCAGCATTATTTATAACTGGCAGAACACTGGAATCAATCTCAATGTGCCACAAAAATGGCTAAGTTATTCTAATAATGGATTAGTATTCTACTAATTAATTTATTCAACACGTACTTACTGAGTTCCTGCTGTGTGCCAGGCACAGTGCTGAAGACCGGGGACAGAGGAGGACTAATTAGGCAATGCCGCATCCTGGGAAACAGTGGGCCATGAGACCCAGTGCCCTGGGAGCACTCCTGCAGAAACAATGGAAGCAGGTTACGAGAAAAAGCATTATTATTTCAGTGTACAATATTTTATTTTTAGATTTATAACCATAGCAAGTTATTTTTTTAAGAGAGCCAAGGTTTTTCTGTAAGTTTGGTATAAAATAACATAGGAATTTTTAAAAAGGATTACTCAAGGCAGCACCCTGTCAGTGGAGAAGCCAGGCCCACCCTCAGAGGCAGTAAGGCCCCCGGGGTTGCTGTTCTCCTAGCAGGTTAGCGCCAGCTCCATTGTTATGAGGCAAGTAATCCTTGGCTGCTGCACTGGGAGCTGGGAGGTTGGAGGGCCAGCTAGGACGTCATAAGGTTACAGTCAAGCTTCCGCCTGTTCAGGACTCTGTTTCCCACCTATACACTGAAGGTGCCAGACGTGGGTCCCCCTATGACCCCACCAGTCTTTAAGTTCTCCCTTTTCTCCTGATTGCATTTCACATGCTCTCATTCTCCTTTTCTTTTTTTGCCTGTGTTGTGACATGTTTGTGTTTTTTCACTCACTGAGTGACTGAATCGGGTCGCTGCTCCACAAATCCAGTTGTCAGTGTGTCACCTGTGAGAGTGATGGAAGTTGCTCGTGCTGAGAACAGGGAGCTTGTGCAGGGCCCGCATGTCCCTAAGGGTTCTCTTCCCCCAACTGCATGTGCTACTAATATATCTGAACCTGAGGCTGCCAATTACACACCGAACAGCTGAGACTTTCTAGTTACATCCCACGAGCTCTTCCTATAAAAACGTTTACTTACAAAGTTAATTTTTTTCTTTTAAAGTAATTTCATTTCTTTTACATTTAATATTATTTTGTATTAGTTTCAGGTGTGCAGCATAGTGGTTAGACGATCATATACTTTACAAAGTGGTCCCCCCAATAGTTCAAGTATCTACCTGGCACTGTACACAGTTATTACAATATTATTGGCTCTATTCCCCATGCTGTACTTCACATCCCTGGGACTATTTTGTAACTACCAATTTGTACTTCTTAATCCATTCACTTTTTCACCCAGCCTCCCAACCCCCTTCCCCTCTGGCAACCATCCATTTGTTCTCTGTATCTATGAGTCTGCTTCTATTTTGTTTGTTCCTTTATTTTGCTCTCTAGCTCCCACATGTAAGTGAGATCATACGGTATTTGTCTTTCTCAGTCTGACATTTCACTTAGCATAATCCCCTCTAGGCCCACCCATGCTGTAGCGAATGGTAAGATTTTATTTATCTTCCTTAGTAATAAAATTATTTTTAATTTTTATGGCCAAGTAATATTCCACTGTATATATGTACCACCCTTTATTTTTCATATCCACTCATCTATTGATGGGCACTTGGGTCGTCGCTTCCGTAGCTTGACTATTGTAAATAAAGCTGCAATGAGCATAAAGGTGCATATATTCTTTTGAATTAGTGTTTTGGGTTTCTTCAAATATATACCAGAAGCAATGGTGCTGGGTCATAGGCAGTTTCATTTTTAATTTTTTGAGGACTCTCCATACTGTTTTCCATAATGGCTGCACCAATATGCATTCCCACAATGCCCGAGGATTCCCTTTTCTCCACATCCACCGCCTCCCCCCAACACTTGTTTGCTGATTTATTAATGATAGCCATTCTGACAAGGGTGAGGTGGTTTCATTTGCATATCTCTGATCATTAGTTTATTTTTTCTAAAATGGATTTTAAAAATTTTTCCTTTTTATTCTAGAATTAACAAGTCAAATAGTATTTCAAAGTCAGAGCATATTATTCCATAGAAACCCATGAAAACATTATGATTATCTTCCTTAATAATAAAATTATTTTTAAAAACTCTTGCTGATCGCCACCATACAAAGTTAAAATCAAACAGTTTCATTTTAGGAGATGGACAGTACATAGGAGCATTCAGAGCAATGGAAACAGTTGGTGCAATGGAAATGTCTGGTGGCACTGATCAGTCTGACGTTTCACTTGCTTCTTTGCTGTCCAACCTTTGCCTACTATTTCTGGACTTCCTTGACTATTCACAATTTTGACCATACAATTAAAAGTGTAGTGTGCAGTCCTTCACAGTAGAAACAACTCATTGTGCTAATTAAAAACAGAGATTCCTGCCCTGACCGGTTTGGCTCAGTGGATAGTGTCCGGCCTCTGACTGAAAGGTCCCGGGTTCAATTCTGGTCAAGGGCATGGACCTTAATTATGGGCTTGGTCCCCAATAAGGGTCGTGCAGGAGGCAGTTGATCAATGTTTCTCTCTCATTGATATTTCTAATTCTCTATCCCTCTCTCTTCCTCTCTGTTAAAAACATATATATATATGTATATACACTGAGTGGCCAGATTATTATGACCACTCCATCAGTACTTTGTTGGGCCACCTTTTGCCTTCAATATTGCAGCAATTCTTCTTGGCATTGACTCCACGAGATGTTGAAAGGTGATGCGAGGACTCTGACACCATGCCTGATGAATAGCACTGTCCAGTTCTGTGAGATTTGATGGTTGTAAAACCAGCTGCCTAATGGCTCTTTTAACTTCATCCCACAAATGCTCAATTGGATTGAGATCTGGTGATTGTGGGGGCCACCTAAGCAAGGTAAAGTCTCCCTCATGTTCTTGAAACCACTCCTGCACAATACGAGCACTGTGGCATAGTGCGTTGTCTTGTTGGAAGAAGCCATCTCTATTGGGATACGCCATCAACATGATAAGATGAACTTCATCAGCAATGATACTTAGGTATGTGGTGTTATTCAGACATTGTTACACATGAATTAAAGGCCCAAATCATGCCAGGAAAACATGCCCCAAACCATAACACTGCCCCCACCAGCTTGAAGGGTTGTACTCATGCATGTGGGGTGCATGCTTTCATGCTGTTTCCATGAAATTCTCACTCTGCCATCTGCATGATGCAACTGGAAACATGATCTATCTGACCACATGACTTTTTTCCAATGCTCTACTGTCCAATTCTTGTGTTCAAGACATTTTATCTTGGTAACTGCAGACAGCAAAGGTGTTCGAAGAGGCCTTTGGCTTCCATATCCCATACAATGCAGTGTATGGCTAATTTGCCTACAAATGTCAGGTGGTCATAATAATCTGGTCATTCAGTATATATATACTAGAGGCCCATTGCAGGAAGATTCCTGCAAGAATAGGGCTTCCTGAGGTGGGCTTCGCTCCCTTCTCCACTGGCTCACTCCCTCCCTTCTCCCCTACCTCACTCCCTTCTCCACCGCTTTGCTCCCTTCTGCAGTGCTTGGCTTGCTTTTACATTGTCTTCAGTCTTTGCTCCATGCCTGCATATGCAAATTAACAACCATCTTTGTTGGGTTGCTTTGCATACTTGCTCCTGATTGGCTGGTGGGTGTAGCTGAGGGATGGTCAATTTGCATGTTTCTCTTTTATTAGTGTAGATATATATGTGTGTGTGTGTGTGTGTGTGTGTGTGTGTGTGTGTGTGTGTGTGTGTGTTTTAAGTAAAAGGTTTCTGGACATAAGCCTAGACCTATAACATCAGAATCATTGAGGTTGAGGTCTTGGGATCTGAATTTTGGACCAGCCTCCCCTCACCATGTGATTCTTATGGGCACTAAAAATAGCTACTCTCACATATTATATTTTCTCACTTGTAGTCCTATTTCCCTTTTGCTCAGTGCATCATAATTCCCAGGAGTGATCCTTGAAATAGTCTCCACAATGAACCTTTCTTCCTAGAAAATTGGCTATGAATTTCCACTATGAGTGTGCTGTGTGTGTGTGTATCTACTTTTGTCCAGAAGATCCCATGACAGAATCTCATTTCTTTTGTTGTTGTTAATCCTCACTGGAGGATACTTTTTCCATTGATTTTTTTTTTTTTTACAGAGAATAGAAGGAGGTGGGGGGGGGGAGAGAGAAAGAGAGAGAGAGAGAGAGAGAGAGAGAGAGAGAGGTGAGAGAGACACATCAACTGGTTGCCTCCTGCACACACCCTGATCAGAGCTGGGGATCGAGCCTACAACCAAGATACATGCCCTTGACCAGAATCAAACCTGTGACCCTTCATTCTTCAGACCACTGAGCCAAACTGGCTAAGGCCAGAATCTCATTTATTACCAGTTACTGTTTGGCCTTTTTTTTTTTTTTTTTTAAGACATTAAGGTCCTTATGAAGACAAAGCTGACTTTTTTCTATGGTGGATTCTGGAATTTTAATGTCAAAAGAAAGAAAACAACTCTGCCCTTCATTCACAATCAAGTACTTCTCCCGTGATAGCTCAGCAGCTCTAAATCCAAGTGAGGTGTGCCCCCACCCAACCTCAGCCCGCTTAGGTCCTATTTATGGAAAGAGACAAGAGACAATAACAATATTTAAAGCCAAAGAACAGATTTACTTTAGTTTAGAAAACAAATAGTTCATGTAAAATATAGTGGTCTTCCCTTTCTCACTATAATCTCCCTCTTCTGGGAGTGAGTTTAGCAACTAGAATCTAGTGGTTCAGTTTCTAACCAAATCTAATTTATTATTAGTTATGTATTCAGGTGACTTTTTACATTAGTTGCCTATTGTTATTATTTTTAAAAATATTTTTATTGATTTTTAAGGAGAGAGGAAACGAGAGGGTGAGAGGGAAACATTAATCAGCTGCCTCCTCATGCCCCCTACTGGGGATTGAACCCGCAACCTGGGCATGTACCCTGACCAGGAATAGAACCAACAACCTCTCAGTGCATGGGATGGTGCCCAACCCACTGAACCACACCAGCCAGGGCTAGTTAACAATTGTTATATAGCAAGTTATGCCAAATTTAGCAGATGAAATAGTAAATATTTATTACCTCACCGTTTCTGTGAGTCAGGAAATTGTCTGGCTCAAGGTCTCTCGTGAGGTTGTAGTCAAGCTGTCAACCAGAGCTGCAGTATTCTGAGGCCTTGACTGTGACTGAAGGATCTGCTTCCCGAGAGGTGCCTTCCCATGCTCAGCAGGTCAGTGCCGGCTGTTGGTGGGAAGCCTCACTTCCTTCCCACAGGGACCTCTACATAGGGCGGCTTGAGAGTCCTCACCGCATGTCTTCTTCCAGGAGCAGATGCAAGTGACAGAAGCAAGGCAGAAGCCGCAAAGCCCTTTATACTTCGCCTCCTCGAAAGTCACCCCCAACATGTCTACCACCCTCTGTTCAGTGTGGAAAGGAAATGAGCACCAGAAATAAAAGAACCAGAAGGGAAAGACCCCTTGGTTGTGTGGGGTTAGTGCTGGGACAGGCAACAAGGAGTGAAGGAAGAAGCATCTGGGACATGGAGTAGCTTTGGAGGTTTTCTCAGACTCTTCTTCATTTCTAGATCTGAGGTTATGGATGATGGTTTTCCAAACTGTTTACCAACAGTCACACTAGAAAGCTGTTTGGGATTTTGTTTTTTAAACATCAAAGTCAAGTGAGGAAAAACATCCCCCTTTTTTGGTCCCTGATGGCAAAGGGGGGAAGCAGAATTTTTTAGTTCTGCAGAGAAGCATGGATTACATGTAAAAATGCAATGTGACGTATCTGGTTTGGGATAAATAACCTCCTAGGCTTGCCTAAGTGTTGTGAGGTCCAAGATCGACTGGTTGTGAGGCCAATTCTTCTGGCATCTTTTGGAATCGGGATCATCATAATAGAAATATTTTTTGAAATGGATTAGAACTATATTTGTAGGTTTTCCTCAATTCTGGGCATTTTGGTTTTTAATAAACTATTTACTTGTGCTAAGAAAAAACATGGGAGGAAACAAAACCCTGGACTAGCACTGTGGAGACGGGAGGTCTAGTCTGATGGGGCCCTGACACAGCATGTGGCACCCTGCTCATAGTGGCACATACTTTATTATGCTTCTCTTCTTCTGTATCGAGTAAGAGTAATAATGTCAAAGGGTCCCATTATCCCTGAGTGGCTTACCCAAAAATTAAAGAATGGGCCTGTTTAAGGCTCTGGAAGGAATCAATAGATAAATAGAAAAGGGGTTGGGAGCAGGAAGGGAGAATTACAGAAACGTTCAGGCCACTGGCTGTGAGTAAGCAGCTGACGCAGGAGGTGAGAAAACGGAAAGAGCTGAAAAAGAATGCTTTCCTCCTCTCAGCATGGTGGTGACCACATTCCAAGAGAGGACAACCAAAAGGAACAATGTCCAAAGCACTCACAGCTCCCTTCCGTGCGAGTATCTCTCCACGCCGTGCGTTGGGCGCCAGTTGTGAGTGTCGTCCCCCCCCCACCACCACCACCTACCACGTGGTTCAGGATTCAGGCTCTGAAGGAGGCCGCACGCAAATGAAAGAGACTAGAAAATATTAATTTGGAAATATTGGGGGCGAGGCGGGAGCCCAGCTCAAGAGGAAGGACTCGCCTTGCTCTGGCCTTGCGATCCCTTTTATTCAGGTTTGGGATCCAAATATAGCTCTTAGGCAGGCAATTTCCAGTAATAGCTCCATGATAGCCCATCAGCAAGGATTTACATAAGACTAAAAGGTGGAAGTTGCTTCAGCTCCCTTTGTCTCAACTAGACAGTGGGTGCTTGGCTCTGACCCTTGCCAGAGCTTTCAAGGCTGACCAGCCTTCTGGAATCCTTGTCCACCTCTTTCTGCTAGTGAAGGCAACACTTCAGAAGCCTGCATTTCTTCACAGGCCTCTGTGGCCAACGTAAGCTTTATCACTTACTTTTACTAAAAACTTGGTCCGTAAAGTAACCAGTGTAGTTCATTGGCTTTGCATAGGAGAATTTAGTAAAACATTAGGAGTATTGCCTGGCCCATGTGACTCAATGGCTGAACTTCAACCTATGAACCAGAAGGTCACGGTTCCATTCCTGGTCAGGACACATGCCCAGGAATGTGGGCTCAATTCCCAGGAGGAGGCCTGCAGGAGACAGCCAATCAATGATTCTCTCCCATCAGTGATGTTATTTCTCTCTCCCTCTCCCTTCCTCTCTGAAATCAATAAAAATATATACTTTTTAAAAAAAGTGTTAGGAGTATTAAGTGAAAGATGAAACAGAAGGCCGGAGTCCAGGACACAGGCTTTATTAGAGGAGAAGACCCTGCCGGGCTATATTCCAGATGGAAAAGAGCCCACATGCCGGGGTGAAGGCACCTTTTGAGGGGAGGAAACGGAAGGGATGGGGCTTCTAGGCACACGCTGATTGGTGGTTTCATATAAGGCACATAATTAGGGACTTTAGAAATCGGGGTTTAGGATATTTGGCAGGTGCTGATTGGTGGTTCAATGTTTAGTCCATATAAGGTGCCTGGTTAGGTGTTCAGGAATGGAGTTTACATCATTCTTTGTCCATCAGTTGGGGGAAGGGAGGATCTATCATTAAGCAAAACTCAGGCTTTTATATGCAGTCTTGCTTAGTTCAGTCTACTCCTGGAGCAGATTTCTGACATATACAAACGGTCTTCCATTTGATAGCAACTATGGAACACTCTACCTTTTGATGTGTCTATGTATTTTCTGTTTACCTGTATATTTTTAATCACTAGGCAGTTACGGCTATGTCTTGATTAAAAGTATTGGACTTTTAACACGTAGTCCTTTTGTGTGTGTCTGAGACAAGTCCTGAAAAAAATCTAAAGTACTGAAGAAAAACAGGGGCCGAGCTCTGCTCTTGTGAAGCTCCAGTGATGAAATTGCCCTGAACTCAGCAGCAGGAAATCTCCATTTCTAAACCCTCTCTGCCACCTGGAACACACCACGTAACCTTTCTGAGCTTCAGCTTCTCCACGGAGAAGTGGAATTACAGCATCGACCAAACAGGAATGTTGTGAGGATCAAATACAATGAATGGACCTGCATGTTCCCAATACATGGCTGTTGGATTAATCCATGGCCATTGAATCCGAGTCTCTAGTTTATTTAGAGGGCTCCCAATAATTTTAAATTTTTTTCAACAAGTTGTTATTCAGAATGGACCTTGAACCAAGCCTGTGCTGTGTGGTGGGAGAAAGCAGTGAACAAGATGGTCACTGCCCTTGTTCTCGTGGAGTTTATAGACCAGGGAGGAACTGATACTAGTGAGAGGTAGTTGTAATCAAGTGCTGTGGCAGGAGAAGACTCTGTTAAGGCTCATACTGTGTTCACTGCAAATCTGCAGCTATGCAGCTTTCATCATCTGTAAACCCATGAAATGGAAGTGCTGGGCAGGATGTATTGCCTGACAGACCCATTCCTAGGCTTGAGGTAATGGTGGGTGCCCTCTATGACCCAACCCAGGAATGGTAGAATGGCCGGCCACGCCTCACCCATCTGAGTAGCTGCTGTAAGATATTTTTCTCTCATGAGATTTTTTTTTGGAGATTTTTTTTGTGCTCTGAAGACCATAGGCTAGCGTCAGCACTCGATTTATCTTTCCATAAAAAAAAAAAAATCAGTTCACTGAAGTAAAATGAACACATCATAACATTCACTCATGATTTTTAGTAAATGTATAGTTATGCAACCATTGCCCAAATCCCAGTTTGAGAGCCTTTTCCATCACCCTAAAGGAAAACTCATGCCCGTTTGCAGTCATTCCCTATTAATGTTAATGAGAATAAGCTCCATTAAGATTTCTGTCTTGGGTTTCTTAAATTAGAGTTGAGAAAGAGTTGCTGGTCCAACTTAGAAAAATGTGTTCCCTTGTTCCCTGGTTGCTGTGTTTGACAGATTTGTTCTGATGACACATGCCTGGCTGGCCCGATGGAATTATGCAATATCCCTCTTCTTGCCTGTTCTTCATTTTGGCTGCTAACTCAGCAATAGATTTGAATTTCTGTGTAGGTGTTCAGCTTTCAGACTTTTCCAAGTGTCTCCAAAAATGTGATAAAACCCTATGATCAAGTTTTTAAAAATATGTTTTTACTGATTTCAGAGAGAGGAAAGTAGAGGAAGAGAGAAATAGAAACATTGATGAGACAGAAACATCAACATTGATCTGCTACCTTCTGCATGCCCCCTACTGGGAATCGAGCCCACAACCCGAGAATGTGCCCTGACCAGGAATTGAACCACAATCTCCTGGTTCATGGATTGATGCTCAACCATTGAGCCATACTGGCTGGGTCTCAAATCAATGTTTTCAAATAATTTAAAATGCAGTGTATTCTACTGAGATAGCCATTGATGAATGTTGCTAGGTTCCTGCCACCCTGTGTGTGGGGGTAGGGATGGGGAGGGACAAGCAGGGTCTGTTGTTTTTCACACAAGGCTGAAATCTTACAATACATGCCATGTAACCAGGCTGAGGACAAATAATCCCTATGAATAAATTTATTGTGAATTGACCTACATTTCACATTAGATAAAGCACACTTAAGTCATTAAATGAATTTCTCCCTCTGGTTCATTAGTTCTCAGCATGCTCTGATCCTTTCCCCATTTGTCATATAGTTCCTGAAAGCTGAATATGGAAAAAAGAAAGTAAATCATTTTGCCCATCCCTTTACCAAGTCAGGGCATGCTCCCCACAGAGGAATTATTACCATGTTGGAGATGGACTGGTTCTCCTCTTGATCTTGGCTAAGAGACTGAGATGCTACACTTGACATATTAACCTTATGGCATTCTGCCAAGTACTGTGCACATTAGCAATAATGTGCCCATGCTCACATTTACCCAGGAGTTTTCAGTGCTAGAGCTTAGATTCGGCATTATGAGAGTCCTAGAGAAGGGATCTAGTGATAATTCTGAGCATCAGAGTTGATGATTAAAGAGGTTGACTTTTTAAAAATTTTCACTTAAATCTCAAACACCCTCCCTTTCATTTCTGACGATACTCATTGAGTAAAGGCCATGTAGAAGGGAACACTGCGGGTCTCCTCCGGTAGTATTTGACACACCAAGTGGACCCATTTTTAAACCGCATTATCCTTCTCATTTTGGAACCCATGGAGTTTCATGAGGCTGCTGATCAGGCTTTGGAAAGTGTGAGAAACAAATTGATATAACATTATCAGTTGAGTGCGCAGTATCTTAATAAGTAAGGCCAAACATACAGTAATGCTCTATTGTACAGACACCAGCTCTGCAAAGAAGAAGAAAAGGAAACCAACAGAAACCATACTCATTATGATAATTGTCCAGAATTTTGGCCAATACTATAAGAGGTACACAGGCAAAGTGGAACATGTTCAAAAGTAAATAACACAAGACGCCACATAAAAAAAAGGTAATTCTTTTAAAATAACATGTGCTAAGACAAGCCCTGATGGAGGCTAGAGATGTGGGGATAAATATGATAGCCCTTCCTGTCCTCAAGGAGGTCACAGCCAGTAATGGCTGAAAAAAAACAAAGCAGAAGACTCATCCTACATAATAAAGAGCTAATATGCAAATGGTCATCACACCCTCACGCCAGGGCCAGGGGACCTGAGGTTGGGTCAGGGAACCTGAGGCGGCACCTCCTGCCCCGGCACCAGGGCCGGAGGACCTGAGGCTGCGCCCCCACCCTACAGGGCTTGATGTGAGTGGGGACAGCTTGGTCTGGGTCATGCGTGATTTTGAGGCATGCACGGGTGAGCAGGGACTTCACTCTGGGTCCTGCAGCACACCCCAGACTCTGACAGGAGGGAGATTTTCATATACATTTTACTAATTTTCTTTCATCTCTGACACTTCTATTATAGCGAAAGGGCAAATAACAATATTAAAATATTTCCTCTAGAAGGAACACTTCCAAACTCCTTCTATGAGGTCAGCATCACCCTAATACCAAAACCGTATAAAGATAACACAATGAAAGAGAATTACAGACCAGTATCCCTCATGAACATAGATGCCAAAATCCTCAACAAAATTCTAGCAAATCGGATCCAGCAGTACATCAGAAAGATCATACACCATGACCAAGTAGGATTTATCCTGGGGATGCAAGGATGGTACAATATTCGCAAAGCAATAAACATGATACATCACATAAACAAACTGGGAGATAAAAAAATCACATAGTCATATCAATCATTGCAGAAAAAGCATTTCACAAAATCCAACACCCTTTCTTGATAAAAACTCTCAGCAAGGTAGGAATAGAAGGATCATACCTCAACATAATAAAAGCCATATATGACAAACCACAGCCAACATCATACTCAATGGACAAAAACTAAAACCATTTCCCCTAAGAACAGGAACAAGACAGGGATGCCCACTCTCACCACTACTGTTCAACATAGTGCTAGAAGTACTAGCCATTGCAATCAGACAAGAAGAAAAAATAAAAGGCATCCAAATTGGAAAAGAAGAAGTAAAACTGTCCTTATTTGCAGATGACATGATACTGTACATAGAAAACCCTAAAGACTCCATAAAAAAATTATTAGACTTAATAAATGAATTTGGCAATGTAGCAGGATACAAAATTAATGCCAAGAAATCTATGGCATTTCTATACACCAATATTGAACTTACAGAAAGAGAGACTAAAAAAAGCAATCTCATTTACCATCGCACCAAAAAAATTAAAATACCTAGGAATAAATTTAACTCCTAAAAGACCTATACGCAGAAAACTACACTGCACTGAAAAAAGAGATAGAGGAAGACATAAACAGATGGAAGAGCATACCATGTTCATGGACTGGTAGAATCAACATCATCAAAATGCCCATACTACCCAAAGCAATCTATAAATTCAATGAACTTCCCATTAAAATACCAACGGCATATTTCACAGACCTAGAACGAACTTTCCAAAAATTCATCTGGAATAAGAAAAGACCCCGAATAGCTTCAGCAATCCTGAGAAAGAAGAACAAAATAGGTGGGATCTCAAAACCAGATATCGGGCTGTATTACAAATCCATTGTTCTCAAAACTGCCTGATACTGGCCAAAGAACAGACATATAGATCAATGGAATAGAATAGAGAACCCAGAAATCAACCCAAATCACTATGCTCAATTAATATTTGACAAAGGAGGCATGAACATACAATGGAGTCAAGACAGTCTCTTCAATAAATGGTGTTGGGAAAATTGGACAGATACATGCAAAAAAATGAAACTAGACCACCAACTTACACCATACACAAAAATAAACTCAAAATGGATCAAGGTCTTAAGCATACGATGGGAAACCATAAAAATACTAGAGGAATCCATAGGCAGAAAAATCTCAGACATATGCCAAAGCAATTTCTTCACTGATACTGCTCCTAGGGCAATGGAAACTAAAGAGAAAATAAACAAATGGGACTACACCAAAATAAAAAGCTTTTGCACAGCAAAGGAGACCATCAATTAAACAAGAAAGCCCACTGCATGGGAGAACATAATTGCCAATGATATCAATGATAAGCGTTTAATCTCCAACATTTACAGGGAACTCATGCAGCTTAACAAAAAGAAGATAAACAACCCAATCAAAAAATGGGCAACTGATCTAAATAGACACTTTTCGAAAGAAGACAGAAGGAAGGCCAAGAGACATATGAAAACATGCTCAAAGTCACTAATCATCAGAGAGATGCAAATCAAAACAACAATGCGGTACCATCTCACACCTGTCAGAATGGCTATTATCAACAAGTCAACAAATGACAAGTGCTGGAGAGGATGTGGAAAAAAAGGAACCCTCATGCACTGCTGGTGGGAATGCAGACTGGTGTAGCCACTGTGGAGAACAGTATGGAAAACTAAAAATGGAACACCCATTTGACCCAGTGATCCCAATTCTAGGAATATATCCCAAGAAACTAGAAACATGAATCAGAAAGGATATATGCATCCCTATGTTCATAGAAGCACAATTCACCATAGCTAAGATTTGGAAACAGCCTAAGTGCCCATCAGCAGATGAGTGGATTAAAAAACTGTGGTACATCTACACAATGGAATACTACACTGCGGTAAAAAAGAAGGAGTTCTTACCATTTGCAACAACATGGATGGAACTGTAGAGCATTATGCTAAGTGAAATAAGCCAAGCAGAGAAAGAAAAATATCACATGATCTCATTCATTTGTGGAATATAATGAACAACATAAACGGATGAACAAAAATAGATCCAGAGACAGAGAAACATCAATCAGAACGTCAAACCTCAGGGAAGGTAGGGGACAGTAGGGGCAAGGGGGAGAGATCAACCAAAGGACTTATATGCATGCATATAAGCCTAATCAATGGACACAGACCACAGGGGCGTGGGGGCATGAATGGGAGGTGGGGGGTAATGGGGGAATAAGGACACATATGTAATACTTTAATCAACAAACAAATTAAAAAATATATTTTCTCTAATTAATTCCATTTTAACTTGAACAAATTTCATGCACTGGGCCACTAGTCCTATATAATAAAAGCCTAATATGCAAATTGACCAAACGGCAGAGCGACTGGTCACTATGACTTGCACTGACCACCAGGGGCCAGACACTCAATGTAGGAGCTGCTCTCTGGTGGTCAGTGCACTCCCACAGGGGGAGTGCTGCTTAGCCAAAAGCCAGGGTCACATCTGGCTAGCGCAGCGGCGGTGGCGGGAGCCTCTCCACCTCTGCTGCAGGTGGGTGGTAAGGAGCAAAGAGTCCCAGACTGTGAGAGACCCCTCAGTGCATGAATCTCATGCACCAGGCCTCTAGTAATATAGAAAAGGAATTAGTCTTGTTCTGTGTGTTACTGAGGGTAGAATTAAATCCAATGGGTATAAGCCACGAAAACTCATTTTAGCTTGATATGACAAAACTAGAGGCCCGGTGCACAAAATTCATGCACTGGAGGAGTGTCCCTCAGCCCAGCCTATACCCTTTCCAATCTGGGAGCCCTTGGGGGATGTCAACTGCCGGTTTAGGCCTGATCCCGCAGTCGGATATCCCTCTCACAATCTGGGACTGCTGGATCCTAACCACTCACCTGCCTGGCTGCCTGATTGCCACTAACCATTCTGCCTGCCAGCCTGATAGCCCCTTTACTGTTCCCCTGCCAGCCTGATTGACAGCTAACTGCTCTCCTGCTGGCATGATTGACACCTAACTGCTCCCCTGCCAGTCTGATCACCCCCAACTGCCCTCCTCTGCAGGCCTGGTCCCCCCCAACTGCCCTCCCCTGCTGTCCATCTTGTGACAACATAGGGGAGGCTATCTTGTGGTGGCCACCTTGTGATGATGTGGAGGTGGCCATCTTGTGATGCAAGGTGTGAGGGTCAATTTGCATATTACCTCTTTATTATATAGGATGAGGTTGAAATTTCCAGCAGTGAAAGGTATCTAAAATATGTAATGGACAGCTTGAAGAAATTGTGAGTTCCAGTGTCTTAGGTGTTTAAGAACAGGCTGATGAGCCATTGACAGGAGTACAGGGGTAGTGGAGGTGGTGATGGGACCATGGGCTCGTCTACTCATCCACTATTTACTCTAATATTTACCTACCAGTACCCCAGGTACCCTACTATACCCAAATTTTACGAATATACTAGTGAGCAAAACCAAAGACCCTTCTCTCAAGGAGCTTGTGCCTAGTGGGAAGAGATAAACATGAATCAAATAATCACAGAGATATATATGTATAACTACTACTGGCAAAAGTGTTTGGATGGAAAGCCACATGGAGTTAAAAGAGCAGGTATTAAAAGAATAGTTTGACCTTGTTGGGATGGTCAGAAAAGACTTTGAAGAGGAACTCTCAACTGAGCTGAGATCCAAAGCACGAGTGGGAGTAGAGAAGCTTGTTCCAGGCAGAAGAGCAGACAGTCAGTGCAAGGTCCAATCACGGGAAGGACCAGATACCTTAAGGTTCCTTTCTTTTTAAGGTTTTCATTGATTTATTGAACAGGTAATACACAAATGGAACAAAATTCAAAGGTAGGAAAAGGCACGGAGTGAAAGTAAATCTCCCTTTCTGCTCTGACTTTCCAGAGACAGCAACTGTCTCCAGGCTTTGTCGATCCTTCTGGAGTTATCAATAGACACACCAACCAATGTTCCCTTTTCTTGCCTCCACAAAATTGTAGCACCCTGTACACCATGCTCCATCTTGCTTTATTCTCCAAAGGGTAGATCTTGAGACTCTTTCAGTACTTTTAGAGCTGCATTGCCCTTTTTTTAGTAGCCACCCTGCAATCCATTGAAGTAGGCACCATGGTTTATTTAACTTCACCTTTGCTGAAGCCAATTGGGAGGATTGCAAGCGATGCAACAATGAGTGTATCTATAATGCAAATTTGAGGGGTTTTCTTTAAATAATCTTTCATATCACTTCTGATCCCAAAAGTGATACATACTTCTAGGGAAATATTTAAACATTGCAGAAATACATTATGCAGAATGTGAAAGTACCCAAGAATCCCACCCTCCATAAATAATCACTATGAATATTAGTTAGCTTAGATGATTTCTAATCTAGAGTAACTGTGAAAGAAGGGACGCATGGCACAAAAAATAGATTGTAGATCCAGAATGTATGGTTGGGGCTCCTATAGGGAGAAGTTGCCAGAGAGTACTGATGCATTCCTCTGCTGTATTTAGGGTTTTTAACCTGGTCTCTGTGGATTGCCTCCAGATATAGATTAATTTATCAACTTATGTGAATTTTCCTAGGAAGGAATCTAGAGCTTTCATCCAATTCTCAAAGGGGTGTATGACCTCTAAAGGTTAAGAGCACTTATGAACAGAGAGAGGCCAACAGGTGAGATTTATTTTTGTTTAAAAGTGATATTAATCTTGGCAGAGGTTTCTTCCAAGAGTTCTGAAATTCTTGTGAAATTTGGACACATTTGTTAGCCTCATCTATACAGTAGGGATAATAACAGTAACTCATAGGGTGGTTGTGAGGATTAAATAAGTTAATACTTATAAGCGCTTAGAAAATTTTCTGTCAAATAACAAGCCTTACATACACGTCTATAAAGTAAGTATGTCCCAACCCCAAGGAGAAACCCAGGTTCCTGTGTAAAGACAGGCAGCATTTTGGCAAGGAGCTCAGACCCCCTGAATGATTTCTAACACAGAATCTCCCCCAGGGCAGCCTGCTACCCATAGCCGGGATCAAAATGTATCTAGGTCATTGAGGAAGTAGCTAGGAAAGAGGATGTTGAAGCACTGCAGTAAAACTCCGTGTTAATTTTACAGCTGGAAAGGACAGCCTTTTTATGGTGAAAAAAATTTAAATTAGCCCTGGCTGGTTTGCTCAATGTGTAGAGTGTTGTCAGCCTGAGCACTGAAGGGTTACAGGTTTGATTCCTAGTCAAGGGCACATACCTCAGTTGCAGGCTTGATCCCCATCCTGGTAGAGGTGGGTGCGGGAGGCAACAAATTGGTGTGTCTCTCTCACATCCATATTTCTCTCTCCCTCTCTTTCTCCCCTCTCCCTTCCACTCTATCTAAAAACAATGGACAAATATCCTTGGCTGAGGATTTTTAAAAATGCAAATTATATGGGATAGATATATGCATACATATGTCATATTTCAGTAAGAAATGATTTAATTTTCAATTGAGTTTTTTTTTTTTCTAACAACAAAAGAAGGAACTACCTCTAAACCAAAATGCCTGAAAATTCACAGTTAGGATATGTTACCAGCAAGAATTCTGATTGCCTTACTCTTCCCTCACCACTAGCCCCTTGCCAAATATATCCTATCTAATAAAAGAGTGATATGCAAATTGACCATCACTCCAACACACAAGATGGCTGCCCCCATGTGGTCAAATATGATTGCCCCCATGTGGACACAAGATGGCTACCAAAAGATGGCCTACGGGGGGGGGGGCAGTTGGGAGGGACCAGGCCTGTAAGGAAGGGCAATTGTGGGTGATCAGGCCAGTAGGGGAGGGCAGATGGGGGTGATCAAGTTGCAGGGGAGGGCAGTTAGGAGTGACCAGGCTGGCAGAATAGGGAAGTTGGGGGTGACCAGGCCTGCAAGGAAGGGCAGTTGGGAGGCACCAGGCCTGCAGGGTAGGGCAGTTAGGGGAGACCAGACCTGCAGGGGAGGGCAGTTAGGGGCAATCAGGCTGGCAGGGGAGCAGTTAGGCATCAATCAGGCTGGCAGGGGAGTGGTTAGGGGGTGATCAGGCTGGCAGGCAGAAGTGGTTAGGGGCAATCAGGAAGGCAGGCAGGTGAGCAGTTGGGAGCTAGCAGTCCTGGATTGTGAGAGGGATGTCCAACTGTCCGTATAGGCCCGATCTTACCGGACATCCCTTGAGAGGTCCCAGTTTAGAGAGGGTACAATCTGAGCTGAAGGACACTGGTCCTCTAGTATATGCATAGATATATATAGATATATGTGTGTGTGCACACATAATATACACACACTTACATATATATGTGTATATATAATATTTATAGAATAATTGAATTTAATTATGTTATCTAAAGGCACTTTAATATTTCAGAGACTTGAGGACTGCTGGAAAAGCACCTGCATACTGGAATCCCAGGCCTTTTATTTTTCCCTCTGTCTCCCATGAGGTGCAGGGGGCCCCAGCCCTGCACTGACTGAAGTCTCAGCAGGGGGAAGATCCAGTTCTGTCTCTGCTGATCACCTAGTCTGTGCCAGGATCCTCGCATGAAGCAAAGAGAAATCCCATGGAGTCCTTGCCTGTTATCGCTTGTCTGTAAAATAAGATGCTGGCCTTAGATGACGATTCCCAGCTCTGAGTTCTGTGATGTGGAAGTAAAACCAGGCCATTGTTTGCAACCCAAAATTCTTCAGAAATACTAATCAGTCACCTTCCTGGTAATCATATTGCTACATAAACCCCATCCCCTCCTGTACAGTGCTCCATGGTACCAGGAGTTCGTCACACAAATTATAGCCCCATCCTCATTTTTACAGATAAGGAAAGTGAGGCTCAGAAAGATTAAAGGTGGCAGAGCAACCAGTCTGACTTCCGGCGAGGACTCTTTCTGCCCACACTGCCACTGCACTTATGAAAGGCTACTGGGCATGGACCCTGCTGTGTGTCCAAGACTTCCCTCCCTCCCTCATGGACAGGCTCAGTCCTTCATGCTTCCTTTATTGTAACCACAGCATCCAGCACATGTCTGCTTCACTCTGCACAGGCCACGTCCCATATCTGTCTGGCTGGCCTGGGAGGATGCTCTTGGCCAGGCCGTGTGGACAGGCTAAAAAGGATCCTGCTTGCCTGCTTCCTAGGCCCCTGCCACCTGCCATGGCAGCTGTGCCTGGCAGGACGCAGGAGTCCAGAGTTCTTTGTCCATGTTATCCCAGCATCAGCATCAGGCCCTGAATTGTTCATTTGAAACTCCCTGAAGGAAGCTTCTTATCATTTGAAGTTGTTCTCTTTCAGGTTTTGATCTCAGCAGAGATGAATGGGTCACTTTAAGTGCCTCTGTGTGTGTGGCTCAGAGAGACCTGCCGCCAGGGCTCCTGGGCTGGCCCCTCACCTCTGCCCTGCAGGAGGAGCTCCCATCCTGACCCACCTGAGGCCAGTCCCCGTGGGATATTCCAAATAATCACAATAACAAAATGTATTTGTTTTGTTTACTTTACTTTATTTATGGCAGTGGTAATTTTTTTCAAAGCGCAGCCATACTCAAACAGGTTGGGGCAGGCATGACTGACCCTCCTTTATGGCTGAGAGAAGGCGGATTAGGGATGGGAACTCAGGGCTCATAGAGCTATTAAGTTGCAACATTGAGACAGGAATGCAGATCTCCCCATACCAGACCCTGTGATGTCTGCGTTCTATCAGCCTTAGACCACCCTGAGGGCTGGCCAGGTTTATCTTGGAGATGCTTCTGGCATTTGGTGATTCAATGACCTTGAATAACCAGCCAGGAAACCCCTACCTCATCATCAAGCCCAGATCTGTCTTCCCCGGGTGAAAGGCACAAGTTCTGAAATTTTCCTCTTCTCCATCTATCCCCTCAAATCTCTGTCTTTCTATAAACAGATCACAGCTCCAAAGGAAAAGGGATGGGATTAAATGCATTTGCATATAGATGTGAATTAATGAATAATTATTTAATGTGCTTGTCAGGGATACTTGCAGACTCCCCAGACATTGGCCTCTGGAAGGATGGAATTTCAGGAACTATTTCTAGACACACAGATACATTGCAAGGTTTCTGCTGGCCTCTTAAATGCCACATTTCCACAAGGGAGCACAAGATAATCTACTTGGAGACTCTGGGGCTCACACCAGGCTGCTAACTTGTCAGCAGGAATTTTGGGGCTCCACAGCTGACATAGTCCCCCAGTCAGAAAGCTAAGAGTCCCTGGATCCCTTCTCCCGCCCACCCCTATTCCATGCCTTTCCAGACCATCTCTGAGCCTCCTGCTCTCCTCCCTGCTGTGTTTGAAGTGCACACCTCAGAAATAGACTCATCTTCTTTCCTGTCTGCTCTGGACTTTCAGTTTCACCCCACAGTGATCTCCCTTCCACACTAGGAGGCCTGCCACTAATGTACCATCAGAACCCCCACTATCAATGGGAACATGTCTGCTGTCCTTAGCTAGGCACTGAACCCACTCAGGCACAGTGCCAAGTGCTTGGCTTGGGTTATCTCATATAATCCTCCTCACAAACTAATGATGTAGGTATTATTATTACCATTCTTACACGTGAGGAAACTGATGCACAAGCAGGTTGAGTAGTTTGTCCCAAATCACTCAGCTGGAAAGAAGAGGAGCCGGTGTGTTCTGCTAATACAATGCTTCAGTTCAGGTGCATTTATTTTTGCAAGCTGTCAAATAAATTTATTGAAGTGGAATGATGGGGGTCAAGCAGAAAATGCATTAACTATTTCACTAAATCTTTCCAAAGTGCCCACCATAATGATTGTACAAATTATAGCCCCATGAATGTCCTTGCCAATACTCTATATCTTCAATCTTCTCTGTGTCGATGTGATAAGTAAATTATCTTGTTTTAACTTCTATTCTTTAGTCAGTGGTGAGGTTGAGCATATTGTCATGTTTATTGGCCAGTTATAGTTGTCTGCTCAGCTATAAATGTTACTAGTTTTTTTAAATCAGAACTGATTTCCCCCACAAAATATGCATTTCCTTTATTCCCTGTTAGTTGTCGGCAGGATCATCCTCCAGTTACTGAAAACAGAAAACAGGAATAGACTTTGGTACTTCTCTTCCCCTTTCCCTCCACAGCTGGTCAGTCAAGTAGCAAGGACTCTACCTCATGAATGCCCCTCTGTTGGACTCCTGGCTGCCACATGGCCTCCCCATGGCCTCCCCATGACCTCCCTATGGCCTCCCCATGGCCTCCCTATGGTCTCCCTATGGCCTCCCCATGGCCTCCCTATAGGGCCTCCCCATGGTCTCCCCATGGCCTCCCCATAGCCTCCCCATGGCCTCCCTATGGCCTCCCTATGACCTCCCATGGCCTCCCTATGGCCTCCCCATTGCCTCCCCATGGCAGTCCCTCAGCACTACTCTTGCAGAGTCCTTGGGTGCTGCTGCTGAGCCAACTACCACACAAGTCTTGTCTTACATCATCCCTGGTACTTTTAGAGGTGGGTGCTGGTATCCCTATTGTACACTTGTCCCCTTCCCCCACTCTACCTTCCCCACCATGCAAGGATGCATTTCCTCAGCTCCTTCTTGTCCCGGACAGCTCCCTCTCCTGGCATTCTTGTTTCTACCTTCCAGAGGCCTTCCTACATGGCTCCATTTCTGCGGAAGACTGCCTCACTGCAGGTCCACTTCAACCTCCTGGGACCCAAGGAAGCCCCTGCAAGGCCAGAGCGCCATGGCAAGGCCACCTCGACCTACAGCTCAGATTGTGATTCCGGCCTCTCCTGAGCTCTGACTGCCTTTCTTTCTCTTTCTAACTCTGGCTGGCTCCTTCTTTTCCTTCTGTACCTCATCACTTCTCCCTTTTTTGTGTGCTCCCCACTCTTCTGCTCTTACTTTCCTGCTCTCTCTGCCTTTCTTCCTCCATGTTTCTCCACTGGTTTCTCTGTCACTCTTCTCTGGCCCCAATCACTTCAATGCCTTCTTGCTTCCTCCCAGAGAGAACAGGATCTGGAGGCCCAGCTAGGAGGTGGGAGGGAAAGGCACCATCGATCCTCCACTGAGGGCAGAAAACAATGGCTACTTTCCCTTGTGCCACCTCTAGAGATAAGCAAACAAACCCAGTTGCCTGCTCCATCTTCCCTAGACCCCTTCCTGCTGGCCCTGAGGCTCTCCCATTACCGTAAGTCGGACCCTCTGTTCTCACCATTACCCTGAGGTGGCTCTTGGCCCCATTCCTGAAACCAGGCAAAATGGCCTTTGCCCCTGAGCATCGCTGCTGTGGGGACCCTCAGCCACCACACCCGCTTCTCCACCCCAACCCTGGTCCCAAGAAAGTCCAGGATTTTCCCGGCAATCTGCGCCTACCTGCCTGGAAGCCACACAGAGTCCAGGCTTTCTCAGAAAACCCTTCAAACAGCACCCCGGAAACTGGCCTCACTAGGTAAGAACTTCAGAAATTTGTCAGATAAACCTTTAGAACTTTATACCGTAGTATCTCTAACCTTCCCCAGAGAGAAGCAGACTTTCATTATGGTGCCAACTTTTTAAAATGTTCTTAAATACTTATATGGTAAAGAATAGGGGAGTCTGGGTGCTGCTAAGAAATGAGGCAGAGGGGTTGGGGTAAAATGGGGTTTTTCCTGCCTGGGCCTGGAGCAGATTCTGTGGGCGCGAGGGGCTGTTTCTGGGGAAGGCAAGACATCAAATGGAACTGAGATCCGTGGCTCAGAATCTTTGGCGATCCTCCATCCTCCTAAGCTCAGTCCTGCTTTAGTGAGCACATCTCCAGCCAAGTGAACTAGTTTAGAGAAAACCCATCAGGTCCTCCTGTGGGGCATTTCGGGGAAGAGGGGGCTTGGGAAGGGTGAGGACCCTGCCTGTGCTCAGACACCCTTCTGACCTGCAGGGGCAGGAGCTGCCAGGGCCCTCCCCAGTCCAGAGCTCCCACCTCTCCTCTCCCCTGCAGCTGAGGAAAGTGGCATCTTCAAGCTTTGGAGCGCCCACAGCAAGGATGAATAGCACCCACCTCTTCCTGCCCAAACAGCTGTCCTGTGGCCTCCTTGTTCCTGCCTTGGCTCAAGAGCCTGTTTAGATCAGGTTTCCTTTCTGTTATGGATGCGTTTACTCTCAGTTTGGTTGAATTTAACTGAGGTTTGGATGTTTAAAAACAAAGCCAACATCTGTTTTGTGCTTCTCCGTTTTAAGCCTCTGCAGCTGGCTCCTGTTTGCACCAAGGTTACAGGGTCTCCTCCACACAGTGTTTCTAGAGGGGCCCTTCTCAAACTTCGCTGTGCCCCTGAGCCATCTGGGGTGCTTGTTAAGCATGCATATTCCTGGGCTGCTCCCCACACCTGCTGAATCAGAATTCCTGGGTGGGGAGACCCAGGTTGCCCAGGAGGTCCTGTTGTGAACCAAGACCAAACCAGTGACCCCTGGGGGGTGAGAATGTGGGCTCTGGATAGGAGGCGTGGGCTGTAATCCCGGCTCTGCTGAATGGCTTTGCGAGTTACTTAACTGCTCTGTGCCCAGTTTTCTCACCTGTAGGTTGGGGCTGGTAGTGCCTCCCTGGGGATTGTTAAAAGGAATGGACAAGGGAATGTGTGCCAATCACTTCTGGAACCGTGCTTCACGCAACAAGTGCTTAATACAATTATTCTCAAGCCCCGATCTGGTGGGGCATGAGCTCCCAGAGTCTTGTCTACTGTGATTAGGGGGTTTCATTATCTGAATAGGGTCTTTGTGAATGTAGCTGAGCAGGACTGGAGGGCGGGGGTGACGAATCCTGCTATATTTTATCCTCCACAGATGGGCAGCTCCTCTGGGCAGGGTCTTGCTCTGGCCTCTGCAACCCTCCCGACCTCTAGCAGAGGGCACGGGTGGGAGCTCAGGAAAGCGAGTTCAGTTGTCCCGGCCCTTTCCAGCCCAGGCCAAAGCATTTCTCTCTCAGTATTTGGATACTGAACAAAGTCCCCATGGACCCTTTACTTCTGCCTCCTCATGGTCCAGCCACTGTTTGCCCCTCATTCCACAGTAAACTCCTGGACCTGTATTTGACAATCATGTGACCTTGTGCCTGGCACGGGCTAAGCACCTCACAAATATCTTGCCAGCAACTCCCCCAAACAGGTAATGTCATTATCCCCGTTTTCAGCCAAGAAATAAGGTTCAAAAAAGTCCTGCCATTTGCTCAAGTCCAGGTCTTTGAGTCTGTTCAGAGGACCTTCACCACGGTCCTCTGAACAGGCAACTGCCTCTGTATCCCCTTGCAGCATGTGGCCAGTGAGCTACACTACAGGGTGTCACTACAGGAAACTATCAGGGCCTCCGTTTCCTCACCTATAAAAGCAGACTCATAATCTGACCTACTCATGGGCTGGTGTGAGGATTATATGTAGGGCTTAACTCAGTGCCATCACTAGTCATTTATAATGTCATTTCTATATGGCAGGAAAATCTATAGGGTCATAATGATTATCCTACAATTTCATCTTTTAAGGCATAGTCTGTGGGCCAAATCTGCCCTATTACATGTTTTTGTATGGCCCAGGAGATGGGAGTTGTTTTTTACATTTTGAAATGGTTGGGAAAAAATATCAAAAAAATAATGTTTCATGACATGTAAAAATTGTATGTTATTTAAATGTTAGTGCCCCCAAAATAAAGTCTTATTGAAATATGCCATGATCACACGTATCATCTGTGGTTACTTTCACTCCACAATGACAGATTTGAGTAGTTGCAACAGACTATGTGGTTGGCAAAGCCAAAAATATTTATGATCTGATCGTTTACAGAAAATGTTTGCCAAATGTTTGCATAAAAGGCTTATTCTAAAGGCTCCTGCACAGTTCTAGCCTGGGCTGTAAGTAAGAAGGAGCTCTTTGAAACTGAGCCCCTGGCAGTAAACAGAGCAGCAAGGCTCCCATGTAACTGCAGACCCTGCTGGAAGAAGCAGGTGATGGCGTGTTGCCATATTTAGGTTTGGGACACCATGAGGCAGAGGATGCGGTGAAAAGAAGACAAGGTGGTGAATTGGGGCTGAGACCCACCATTCTTGCCCAGCAGACACACTTCATCACCTGGCTTCCAGAACTTCCCAGCCTGCCTTGCGTCCAGCGGGGCCATGTGATTTTCCTGGACAAGGACCTGTTAGAAGAGTGGCACAGCTTCCAGATCACTTCCTTAAGAGGAGCTAGCATGTGCTCCTCACCTCTTGGCTGTCTTCTTTACCGGGTTGCCTGGGAGATAGATGGCTGGAGTCCATCCATTTGGACCCTGAAGATAAGAATCACTTCCTATGGATGGCAGAATAGTGATCTGGAAGTAGGCTGGACCATAGGGACTCTGAGGACCAGAGCCGCCGCTCCAGCCTGAATTGCTTACCTTTACACTTTCACATGAGGAAGGAAACAACAACAACTTCTGTCTTGAAGTCGCCATTATTTTGGAATTTGTATTCTGAGTCAAAGTTAATCCTGATAGTTCTCACGGTGTCTTTTGGTGAAAACTTCCTCTTTTCTTCCCTTTCCAATGATCCTTGACCTTCATTTTAATGGGCTTTCCCTCTATCAAAGTGTAGGGAACTATGGGATGGGACGGAGGGTGGGGGGGTGGGGGGGAGGGGAGGGCAGCCGTCCTTGGTGAATGAAGGGATAGTGCAGGAGGGTGGTGAGGGGCACAGGCTTGCTAAAGGCCCTGGGGCTGACTTCTGTACTTAAGTCCCTCCGCCTGGCCAAGGAGAATGATAACAGTACCTTCTCTCAGCTTAGCCCTGAGCCAGGCACATACAAAGAGGTTTTGGGTTATTTATTTTAATTTATTTTTTAAAGTGTGTTTTATTGATTTCAAAGAGGAAGGGAGAGGGAGAGAGAGAGATGGAAACATCATTGATGAGAATCATTGATTGACTGCTTCCTGCACGCTCCCTACTGGGGATGGAGCCCACAACTTGGCCATGTGCCTGACCAGGAATCAAACCGTGACCTCCTGGTTCATAGGTAAATACTCAACCACTGAACCACACCAGCGGGCAGTTTTTATTTTTTATTTTTTCTAAGCTAACTATTTTCATTATCATCATCATTTATCCTCTGATAATTACACAAATACTGAAGGCAAGCATTGCCTTTATTAAATGGAGAACTGGTCATTCCCCATTACTTTACATCTTTTGTTACCCAACATATTACATTGCCAGGAAAGCAAAGACCTTAGTCCAGCCCCATGCCCTCACAAACTGGCTGAAGCCAACCTCTTCATCTCCCACCTCTCTCTCCCAACTCCAGGTAGCTACCAACAGCTTTCCAGTGCACTGTTCCCCCAGGGTATTGTATAGGTTGACCACTAGAGAGACCCCTCTCAAAGTTAACAACCTGAATGAATGTTTATGGGGGAGGGGGGTGCTCAGGGCTAGGACATGGATGGGTGGGGGAGTTCAAGGTCTGAGTCCCTGCTTCCTAACCTAAGAGCAGGTGTGGAAGATGCTGAGCTGGGGCCTGGGTGTGTACTCAGGCAGGCTGGATCAGGCCCTCAGAGGGGGAGGAAATGAGGGGAAATGTGGAAGGGAGCTCAGGAAAATCTGGTCCAGATCTTCCTGGCTCTCCTCACACTATACAAATTCAGGTAGAGAACAGATTGCAATATATTTTTTGAGTTGGGCTCAAATCCTTTGCTCTCCAAACTTTGCCTTCCAAATATAATCCCCTCTTTATAGAGAAAAATTGCTTTATTTTTCTACTGTAATTCTCAGAATGTATGCCACAGACTTTAACACTGTAGAATATACTCTTTTAGGCTGGTTATATGTTCTGTTCCATAAAGCCAGAATGATGACAACGTGATTTATAATTGTCAGTGTTTTCATGACCACGTTTAGCTACTATAGGACCAAGTTGAATTTCCTCAAACTGGTGTTCAAAACCCTCAATAATATTACCCACATTTTCCTTTCCAGCTAAACAGTCTTACTACCTGCCCCATATGCCTATTCATTTCTTGCCTTTGCTATCACAGTTCTCCATACTAGAAACGCATCTTTCCTCTCCTTTGCCTTCCAAATATAATCCCTTCTTTATAGAGAAAAATTGCTTTTTTTCCTACCGTAATTCTCAGAATGTATGCCACAGACTTTAACACTGTAGAATCTACTCTATTTGTTTTCTGAAGCTGCACGTGCACAAGCCTCATTCATTATCTAAAATCCTAAGCTACTCATAGATGAGGACTGGGCCATTTTTCTTTTCTTTTTAAATTCTTGAGTCAGGGTCAGGCCAGTAGCAGACTTTCAATAATAGCTCAGAATCACAGCTAAATTTTCCACTTGTTCAAAGGCTACATTTGACTTAGAAGTGCACCAGGAGCAAATGTGAACCAGAGATAGTAAAACCCTGCAAAATGCAATTTCCTGTTTTGTGTGATGCTGGAGCTGAATATTTCTACCATCTCTCCTAGGAAACAGAGAATGAATCAAAGGTGAAAACTGTAAAAAAGCCAAACTGAATGGCTGCTAATGCAACAAAAATAAAGGGCAGGTTTTTCTAACTGTAGACCTCTCCCTCACCCCCTCCGCCACACACACAGTTGATAAGTCGCAGAGTCAGACCAACCTTTCCATGCAGAGCACCAGGTGAGTCCACAGCTTGCCTGCACCTGTGCAGGGGTAGCCTCTCATTCCATCCTTTGCTTCTGTTAACCTTTCAACCCTCTGCAGGTGGGGGGCTGACTGAAGGGGCTCTCAGAGCAGGCAAGGCACAGGGCAGAAGTGGAGCAGCGTTTGCCATCCCAAATTGTGCCTTTCAGGGATATTATTTTAGGCTGGTTATTTTAAGAAACAAGACTCAGAAGAACCTTTGACCTTCCCGCCTACCTGCCAAAAAGAATTTAGATGGAGGACCTGCTCCAGGAAGGAAGCTACTTTAGATAATGAGAACTAGGTGTGACAGGCAGGAGTCACCCCTCAGGCCTCTGGTCAAGGTCCTCTCCGGGTCCCATTGTTAAAGATGGCCCAGCAACCATTTACCAAACATTTGCTTTTCCATCTCTACTTGAATTGCCTTTCTTCCTTTTAAAGTCCCAAACCACAACCCCCTTCCTACCTTTTCTCCTTAGCTCCAGTGGCATATAAGCCTCAATTGCCCAGTTGGTCCCATATTCTCCAGAACCCAGCCAAATGAAGGGAGAGATTAAAAGGAGAGCAATAAGCTAGCTATGCAGTGCAATGGAATTCCGTCAGGTATGTATGTAACTCAACAAATTCCATTTCTGTGCTAGAAGCTGCAGGAGAGGGCAGAGCAAGAGCCAGTGTGAGAGGGAAAGAAAACAAAGCCCTGGGTGTCCCTCCCCTTATTGTTGTCCCCTGACCTCAACCGAGCCCTTGAAGACAGTCCTTTCATTAAGCGCTGTTTAATCACTCTTTGTGCCTTGCCTTTTGGTCCTTGCTGGGACCATGACCTAGACAATGGTGAGGGTAATTGGGACCATATGTGACACTGGCATCCAATGCATTTAGAGGAAAATATTACCCCCAAACTAGAAGGTAATATTTTTAGCTAGAGGCTGTGCAAAGGCACTGTAGACTTGGTGAGTATTGGCTTTTATCAGTAGAACAAGAAAGCCAATCCTGCCTCACATTAATGACTGATTACTGCCACCTGTGTTTGTGTGTGTTGCGGATGGAGGGAGGGTGGTGTGATGCACATTCTTCCAGGTTTGTGGGCTCCCTGCTCAGATCCAGAACTCTTCTGGATGCTGCATATGTGTTTAATGCCTAAACAAACTCTCCCTCCCACAGAGCACTGAGGTTACTATCAGTGAGGAGAGGTCCACGTTCCCACCTGCCGCTCATGGGAGTGGGCTTCTGTGATATCCTGAGAAAAGGAATTTCCTGAGACTCGCACAGTAGGATGAGGTGTTGGAGAAAGCTTTATTTCTGTGGAATCAGAACCTTGGAGTTTCCAAGGTCCCATTTCCCTTTGTTGGACCAAGGAAGAGTGAAGTTGTGGCTTCCATAGGGCTAGAATCAAAGCCAGTGTCCAGAATTTTCTCTCCATATTAAAGCAGTGTCCAGTCCAGGGTGTTAGCTTTGTTTGTGTTTCCTGCTGCAGTCCATGAACCCATGGCGTATGGGGTCTGCAGGGTCACATGACTTGAAGGAAACACAGATAAATGCAAGGAATCCAAGAGAGAGCTCCTTTGTTTGGGAGATTATGTATCCCCAAATTTTCATGGGCTTGCAGTAACCCTGCCAATTCTGGCCAATGATCTCTGTCCCCAGGTATGACTAACAGACACCTTCCCTAGTCACCCCAATTTTACTGCACATGAGTGAATCCCTTTGTTGGAACCCTTTCCCCAGTGATCTGCAGGGAATGGGCTGGTGAAGTTGCAGCTTCCTGGTGAAGTTGCCCAAATGGCCATGCTTATCATGTCTGGCCTCCACTTTGCTCCTTTCCTGTTATTAATAACTAGCTAATTACAATGGTGTCAAGGTTACAGTGCACCTGTACATACATCGAAAGGATGTATGCCAATTTTTAACAGAGGAGACCCCTGGCAGATGGGATTAGAGAGGACCTTTTTCTTTCTACTTTGTATATTTCCATCTTGGTGGATTATTTAAAAATTCTTATATTATCCTATATAATAAAGAGGTAATATGCAAATTGACCATCACTCCAACACACAAGATGGCCGCCCCCACGTGGTCAAAGATGGCCACCCCCATGTGGACACAAGATGGCCAGTAGGGGAGGGCAGTTGGGAGGGACCAGGCCTGAAGGGGAGGGCAGTTGGGGGCAACCAGGCCATCAGGGGAGGGCAGTTGGGAGGGACCAGGCCTGCAAGGGAGGGCAATTAGGGGTGACCAGGCCTACAGGGGAGGGCAGTTGGTGGTGGTGGGGGGGTGGAACCAGGCTTGCAGGGGAGGACAGTTGGGAGGGACCAGGCCTGCAGGGGAAGGCAGTTGGGGGTGACCAGGCTGGCAGGGGAGGACAGTTAGGGTCAATCGGGCCAGGAGGGGAGCAGTTAGGCATCAATCAGGCTGGCAGGGGAGTGGTTAGGGGTGATCAGGCTAGCAAGCAGAAGCAGTTAGGGGCAATCAGGCAGGCAGCCAGGCAAGCGAGTGGTTGAGAGCCAGCAGTCCTGGATTGCGAGAGGGATGTCCAACTGGCAATCGAACATCCCTTGAGGGGTCCCTGATTGGAGAAGGTTTGGGCTGGGCTAAGGGACACCGCCCCCCATGCACAAATTTCATGCACTGGGTCTTTAGTTTTTATAATAAAAATGATATTATTTAATACTATAGAAAACAGGAAAATTTAATTTGACTGATATTCAATCTCTTCATTAATTTGAGTTCTCATCTCTAGAATAATTCGTCTCCTCATCCTGGACATGGTATTCAGTGTTACTTTATGCTTTCCAATAACATTTGGCTATGCTGGTGTTGTGTGCATGTGTACCAAGTGCCTTCTCTGTTACCCTGTTAACTCATAGGCCTCACAATCATTGGGTTCCCAGTCCAGATCCAGATGCTACAAAAGCTTGAGCTCTTCTCTGGGACACCATGCTGTACCAGGCTTGCGTGCGCTAAGTATACAAAGCCATTTCCCCTGTAGGCACTAACTACAACGTGGAATACACTACACATACATACATCAGTATGAAATCCCTTAAAATACTTAACTTCATTCTAATAATCTCATATGAAATATTCTTATTTCAAGGATCCAGGACTTTAAATAGCATTAAAAGTAACCACTCTCAAGCGCTTTTGGAATATATCACAAACATTTCCATTTCACAAGGCAGTAGTAATTTTTTTCGTTAGTTATTTTTCCTGGTTATAGGTATATGTTTTTATTTTTTGAAAGAAGTGTTCTTGAAGAAAGCTAGGGCCAGACAAATCTGTTTTCTCACAGAGGCTCCAAGCCGGCTACAGAACAACCCTTAATGGGGTGGGTGAGAGCAAGCAGTCTGGGGTCAGATGGAGCTAGCTTTGAATCCCAGTTCTGCCATTTCGGGCTGTGTGTCCTTGAGTAATTTAACTTCCGCATCAGTCAGGAAAATAGAGAGAATCTAATGTAGGGAATTGGTTAAATTGGTGCTGAAGGACAACAAACACACAAAGGCAACCCGGTACAAAACTGCAGGAAGCAGCTATCGCCCCCGGCGGGGAGGAGGAGACAAACAGAAGAAGCTGGTATTCTCAGAATCTAGAAGCTGCCAGGAGGGACCTTGTGGAGCAAGAGCCCAGATCTTTGGAGTCAAAGGCCATTGCTGATAGGACTTCAATAGGAACAGGAAGCAAAAGGAAGGGGCGAGTCCCTTCTCCCTCCTCCTGGCACCCCCTGTTGGCAGAGCCTGATGAGGCAAAGCCCAAGCCAGGTTTGCAGAGTCCCAGACAGGGCAGTATAGAGGGTGGCTGTGTAGCCTGTACGCCTCCCTAAGCTTCAGCTTCTTCAACAAGGAATTAGAAATGATAAGACTACTTACCCCATAGCTTGTTATGAGGATTAAGTGAGATAATGACTCTATAAATGTTCAGCCCAGTGTCTGGCAATTAGCAGTGGTCCATTTTGGGTGGCTTACTGTTAATAAATCACATTAAGGTCAAGACATATGCCAACGTAATCAGCATCAGGGAATAACTAAGAGACGTTTATTTTGCATGCAAATTGTTTACTCACACGTGAGGGAGTCAGCTGTTAGGGGAGAGGCAAGGAGGGGATGGGATGGGAGGGTAGAAGGGAAAAAACTGCCTGAGTCTGAAAACAGTGCTTCCTACTTGTTTGCACCTTTTGGGTGCACTAATTACCTGGCAGCTAGCAGAGGCAAAGCTGGGCATTCTTCTTTGAGTAGGCTGACTAGAGGTATCAGTTTATGGATTTTTCAGAATACCCCAAGAGCTTGGTTGTGAGCCCTGGCAGATGGGTGTGCCAGCATCCTTCTGTGGGCGCCACCATCTTTACCAGTCAAGGACTGCACTATTTCCCACTTTGGGCGGTCTCACCAGGGTCAGTGCTTTAGCCTGGGTCTCACGCAGTGATTCTCAGTCTGAGCTGACATTGAAATTGCCTGGGGAGTTTTGAGAAACTAATGCCAAGCTCCATCCCCCAGAGATGATAGTGTAATTGATGGAGATGGGGCGGGTGGAGTAGGGGGGTGCTGGGTATCAGGATTTCTGAAAGCTGTCCAGGTGACTCTGAGGTGCAACTGGGATCAAGAACCACTGGTCTAAGCAAACAAATCAATTTGTTCACATCAATTTAGTTTTTCAAATACGGTCAGTTTAATAAAGAAATGATTGGTAACAGGTCAATTTTTTAACTTAATAAAAAGCAAAAAAAATTTTTTTAAGTACAACACACTTTGCTAAAACAGGTCAAAGTAAGAAACAAGTAAACACTGAGGGGTTCAGATCAGGCCTCCCCGAGATGTGCCGCTTTAGCATGTGAGTTATTTTGAGCTGAAGGCAATTGAGACCTTGTGGTCTTGCCCATAAGAGTGATCACCAGAGACCTACCTATATGGCAGGGCAAACTTCTAATTACTGAACATCTGCTCTTCTGTCCTGCAAATGACTTTTCTCCCCTCTGAAGCTTCAGGTAGCTTTATCTCATTCCATAACTCAGGATGCCATACACATCTCATTTTTCCTTTCTGTCTCGGGACCTCTCACATATGTGGGGTTTCTGATTCTCTCATGTATGTGAGTTTCCTGTACATAGATACGTAATTAAATTTGGTTATTTCTCTTATTAATCTATCTTAGATTAATTTAATGATTAAATTTGCTAAAAGAACCTAGAAGGGTAGAGAGAAAAAATTCGCCCCCATAACATTAAGTGCCCTTCCCTAGATCTATTGAATTAGAATTGTGGTGATTTGGTTGGGAATCTGGAGTTTTAAAAAACACCCCATGTGATTCTGATGATCTACCAGGGTGGGAAACCCTGCAGGTAAAGTACAATTCATTAACTTTTCAAAAATTCCTCTGGATATTAATATCAATCTTGGCTTAACTTGCCCTGGTGTTGCATCTGGGCTTAATTAAAGTACCTCTTCCCCAATGCACTCTGCTTCTTTGCCCAAGATCCCTTTGACTTCAAAATCCTACAACTTTTTATAATTGGTTGTGCATGCTTCACTAAAGGAAATATTTCCATGGTGGCCTTTTCTCATACATGAGATTGAAGGAATTAGAGCAGATTTCAGCTCCTCAGGGACCCAATTTCTCCCCAACTGCAAGTGCTGAGGGTTAGGTACAGGATCTTATGACTTGAACAATGAACAGTAAAATCCTGGAAAATGACTCTATTTGGGGGAGTCAGGGAGATAGGGCTGAGGAGGGGAAGGTTGATGTAGCCCCAGCCCCGTGGTCAGCAAACTGCAGCTTGCGAGCCACATGTGGCTCTTTGGCCCCTTGAGTGTGGCTCTTCACAAAATACCATGGCCTGGGTGAGTCTATTTTGAAGAAGTGGCATTAGAAGAAGTTTAAGTTTAAAAAATTTGTCTCTCAAAAGAAATTTCAATCATTGTACTGTTGATATTTGGCTCTGTTGACTAATGAGTTTGCTGACCACTGCCCCGGCCCTTTGATTCTGAGTTGAAGAGGCCAACATCCCAGCTGTGCTTTTATTCATTAGTGAGGGAAGGGATAAAAAGCATTGTTTCTCATCCGGCAGGCATGGCTCATGGCTGAGCAAAAATCTATGAACCAGGAGGTCACAATTCTCGTCTGGGTGTATGCCCGGGTTGTGGGTTCAGTCCCCATGTGGGGCATGCAGGAGGCACTGGGTCAATGACTCTCTCTCATCATTGATGTTTCTATGTTTCTCTCCCTCTCCCCTCCTCTCTGAAATCAATAAAAAATATATATTTTTTAAAAAGCATTGTTTCTCAAATTGATGAAGTAAACTACACCAGGGCCAGAGACTGCTGTATATACATTAGATGGCCTCTGGGGCTCAGAGGGAGGCCCATCCACAGTGCTCTGATCACCTCTATGCATGTGTTTATGTTGGGTGTAGAATAGATTAGCCCCACAGTGGGGTTCCTCACCAGGGGTCCCAATGACTTACAACATGGGCTCAATTGGTCAGTCAGAAGGCCAATATATAACACTTAGCTAAGTAGAGAGCAATTCAATTTTGGAATGTGTTAATTTCAAAATGAACCTCAGTCAGAATAGAGTTCTTTTTTTCTCTATCTTACGGACTAGTGTTGTGGAAAAACAAAGTGGAGGGGAAAACACATTAAAAATAGTATCCTATATAATAAAAGCCTAATATGCAAATCGACAGAATGGCAGAAAAACCGGTGGAATGACTGGTAGCTATGATGCACACTGACCACCAGGGGGCAGACGCTCAACACAGGAGCTGTCCCCCACCTGCAAGCCCCAGACCAGCCAAGGTGGGTGCTAGCGGGGGGGGGGGGGGGGGTTGGGGGGGGTAGGGGGAGCATTGCCCCATCGGTGGCCCTGAAAAGGGAGGCGACCAGCAGTGGCGGTGGGGGGTGGGGCTGGCAAGCAGATGGCGCCAGGCCAGACAAGGCAGGTGCCAGCTGGACCCCCTGATTGCCCTGTAGGTTGCCCCACAGATTGGCCCTGATTGCCGGCCAGGCCTAGAGACCCTACCCATGCACAGATTTCGTGTATAAGGCCTCTAGAGTACTATAAAATTAAATTTGTGCAGAAAAGTATTTTTTATGCCTAGAAAACATCTGCAAGGATAGATTAAATAATGAAATGCTAATAGCAGTTATCTTTGGGTGGGAGATTTAAAAATAATTTAAAATTTCCTTTTTATTAACCTACATTTTCTAAATTTTCTACCAAATATACTTACAGTAGTTCCCCCTTATCCATGGCGGGTACAATCCAAGAGCCCCCGTGGATGCCTGAAACTGCAGATAGTACCCTATATATACTATGTTTTTTCTATACGTACATACCTATGATAAAGTTATAAATTAGGCACAATAAGAGGTTAACAACAACTAATAATAAAATAGAACTATTATAATAATATATTGTAATAAAAGTTATGTGAATGTGGTCTCTCTCCCTTTCTCAAAATACTTATTGTACTGTACTGTTCTTGTTGTGATGAAGTGAGGTGATAAAATGCCTACATGATGAAATGAAGTGAGGTGAGTGAGATAAGCCATTGAGATATAATGTTAGGCTACTGTTGACCTTCTGATGACATGTCAGAAAGAGGATCTTCTGCTTTGGATAATCCTGATCATGGTTGGGGAAATGGAATAGTTTCAAACTGCTGTTGCTCTCAGATAACTGTGAAAAGCAAAATCTTAGATGGGGGACTACTATAGTTATCAAAATAAAAGGTAAAAGGTATGATAGTTGTCTTATTTGTGTGTGAGCTATAGTAGAATACCATAGATGAGGTTGCTAATGAACAGTAAACATTTCTTTCTCACAGTTCTAGAGGTTCAGAAGTCCAAAATCAACCTACAGATTCAGTGTCTGGTGAAGTTATCTTTCTAGTTCATTGAGAGCTGTCCTCTCGCTGTGTTCTCACATGGCAGAAGGGGCAAGGGAGTTCTCTGAAGTCTAGTGTTTTTTTTTTAATTTCTTTATTGATTAAGGTGTTACATATGTGTTCTTATCTCCCCACTCATGCCCTCACTCCCCTGTTGTCTGTATCTATTGGTTAGGTTTATATGCATGCATACAAGTCCTTTGGTTGATCTCTCCCCCTTACCCTCCACCATCCCCTACCTTCCCTCTGAGGTTTGAGGGTCTGATTGATGCTTCTCTGTCTCTGGATCTGTCTGTTTTTTTAAGGACACTAATCCAATTCATGAGATTTCTGCCTTTATGACATAATCACCTCCCAAAGGACCCACAGCCTAATACCATTACCTCTGGGGACTAGGTTCCTACATGTGAATTTTGGGGGACCTAAACATTCAATGACTTTTTAAGGAAAAGTTGTGGAGAAGCAGGGCCTCATGTGGGTGGGGATAAGGACATTGGCAAACCAAGTCTGCAAACCAATGTGTCTTTGCACAGATATAAGATAAACTTGCACAATATATCAATATCTATTTGTTGGTTGAGTTATTTAAATTTGTAAGAAAAAAAATCAAATGAGGAAATGTATGAGGTACACATAATGGAATCATCCTTGAGTCTTTACTTTCATTTTTCACTTCGAAGTATCTCATAGATCTCTACATATAGTCTCAGATAAAACACGTCTTCACTGTGTTTATCCAATGAGGAAGAGACAGAAAAATTTTAAGTGGTAGTTCTTCAAAGAGAAGGCTAATAAAATACAGCATAAGTTAAATATTTGTATCTTGGCAGGAACTTTTATTTTCAGAAAGAAAAGAAAAACAGAACAAACCTTGTTCATTGTGACACTCCTCAAATGAATTTTGACCTTCATTCCTCCAAAGAGGAAATTTCCACAGTTTAGTTCTCTCTCTATTACATCTGGAGGGCTTTTGATCTCCTCAAATCCATCCTTTAGGAATAGCCAACTAATTAATCTTCTCCCGGAAGCAGATGCTTTTGGAAAAATGATAATTAGGAGGTGAGCAAAAAAGCTCTCATGTCAAATATTTACTAATGAGTAAGAATGTTCATCTAACCTCAAAGACCTGAGACAGACAGACTCCGTGACAGAGCCTTTCCTGGGACAGCTTCATTCAGTCAGAGGTTTCTATGGAATTCAAAGATCAGAGTATCCTAAGTATGGTTTCACAAGGCTCGTCTTTTTCCTTTTCCATCTAAATTTCTCATATAATGTCACATTTTGCTAAACACTGGATTTTTGAAGTGCTCTTTGTTTTGATTCATGGTTTGCAATCCTAATTGTAATAATTAAGACAGGCAACACCACGCTGCCAGATGAGAACGATCACATCTTTTACTCTACTTAATTGGGTGCATCTGCTAACCAGTTGGGTGGCCATGAGGTGAGGGGGTTTCTCCTCCCCTGCAAGGCCACAGGGTCCCCTCAAGGCCCAAAGATGGGGTTTCTAAGGGGAGGTAAAAAATTATGTCAACCTTACTGCAAAGGAACTCCTGAACATTTTCAAATTAATTATTTTTAATAGATAATATGTACATGAGGCAAATTCAAAAGGTACAATAGATTATACAGTGGTCCTAATATATTTCATGCATGCACATCACACATGGCTATGCGAGTATTGCACTGCACTACTCCCATTGTTTACATTTTTATGTATTTATTTTTAAAAGATAAATTATTTTGTCTTATATAAACAACATATATCTTTGAGGAAAATAGTGAAAAATTCAAAGCACATAAAAATAATCTGTAATTCCAGCCAACTAGCAATAACATCTGCCTACATTTGGATGTAGTTCCTTTCAATTCTTTAAAAAACACATACATTTGCTAAGTGCATCATCTCTCACAATTGCATTAACTAATTGCATTTCTACTATCATTGGCAGCTAGCCACTTCAGCCTCCTCCAAAGCCCAGCTGTAGCCAGGGTCCGGAGAAGGTTTCGTTTCATGCAAATAGAACAATTTTTGGATTGGGGATGCCTGGGATAGTGAGAGTCCAACCCTTCCATGCCATATGCTGTTATATGCTCCTCAACTACAACCCTGTGATTGGCCAGGGGGTGGAGGTAGGGCTTCAGGTATGGTCAGGACTTTCTGGTCAATGTTAAGCAACTTCTGGACAAAACCTATCCCCTCAACATCCTGGGGTTTAAAAGGGAGTGGCTGCCAAATACCACACGACCAGGAAGAGGTTTTCGTTGCTTCACACTGAGGTGAAAACAAAAGGCAATGCAGTGTTTTCCAAAGAGTGAAATTTATTCCAGATAAAAGAATGATCTTTCCTAATGTCTTATTTTTTTATGTTAATGCAGGTTTTTCTTTTAGAAACAATGAAAGCTTAAAGCCTATTTTCTTAAGATAGCAAAAAATAAGTTGCCAACTCTATATCAGTGCCCTAAATTATTTTTCCAAATTTTAAAGTCCTGAGAAGTCTGAAAACCCCAGGATCCTTGAATTCCATAGAAACCTGATTGAATGAAGCTGTCCCAGGAAAGGCTCTGCCATGTATCCATTTGCCTGGCTCACCCAAGCTGCTCACTATACCTTTGCCAAGCTAGAGGTCACAAAGCCTGTGGGCCCAGGCTTGGGGTGGGAGGCTGACTGGGCTTTGGCTCCCTGAAACACTATGGCTGAGAAAGGTGTACACATTTGCTACAGTGACGTTATTGTTTACCCCAAAGGAGGTGCTTTAAAGTCTCTGAATTGCTGATGAGAACATTATAAGCACTAGTATTCTCATTTTATGGAAGAGGAAATGAGGACTCTCTGAGATTAAACTGCCTGAAACCATACAGCTGCAGACTTTAGATTAGAAGCCAGACTAGCTGGATGCCAGAGACCTGACCTCACCCCTCCACCACACCCCCAACACAGACCACCACTTGAGGACCCCTGACCTGGGCACTTTGGAAACCTCTTTACCCACCTCACTGGTCCCCCAAATCAAGAAAAATGTTAATAGATACCACTTTGGTTGAGTCTGAGTCCCTTAGACCCGAGTCATAATGGTTCCATTTAAAAATCAAATTGAACAGAAATCACAAACAGCTAACCCAATTTCACACAGGCAGAGCAGATAAATTATCCTTGCTCACCCTCAGGTCTCCTTTCTGCCATTCCCTGCCCCCTCTAAATGTATTGGTTTACACCCTAACCAGTCTCAATTTCATTTAACAGAGTCCCCAAGGCTGAGTAGTGAATATTTATTCACAATTGTATGTACATGCAAAACACACAGTTAAGTTCAGGCTTCTTGACCTGTAAGGTGCAAACAGATCACCTGTACATCTAGTAAACAGGCAGATCTGACTCATTGGGTCTGGGGTGGGGCCTCAGAGTCCAAATTTCTGTTGCAGCTGGCCCTTGGAAGACCTACTGAGTGGTGAGACTTTAGAGAATACTAATTTTCCTAACTAGGTACTTTCTGACTGCGTCCCACCCTAAAACCCAGGAAGATCGTCTCCCAGGCGGTTTACCGTACCCTGCGTCCCTCCCGAGCTCTGTGGAATGAGAGCCAGTGTGCATTGCACTCTGAAGGAGCGTGGGCCCTCAGCCAACAATTGTGCAGTATCTTTTTATTTTACGTAAGGAGACCCTCCGGGCTTTCGAAGCCACATCAATCATCAGTTGTCAACTGAATTCAATATAAAGATGGCTGTTCGAGGAACCTCCACTTTCTTGTTTGCCTCAAATACATAATTTAATTGTGAATTATGCACTTAATTAATTAAGAATGTGCAAGCTAGGCCTACCAATTTATGTAGTGGGTTGTAGTTTAGATCTGTGGTCAGCAAACTGCGGTTCGCGAGCCACATGCCTCTCTTTGGCCCCTTGAGTGTGGCTCTTCCACAAAATACCAAGGCCTGGGCGAATCTATTTTGAAGAAGTTGCGTTAGAAGAAGTTTAAGTTTAAGTTTAAAAAATTTCGTTCTCAAAAGAAATTTCAATCGTTGTACTGTTGATATTTGGCTCTGTTGACTAATGAGTTTGCCGACCACTGGTTTAGATAATATAATTCTCATATTTGCCCTAGGCCTTATTTCTTTACTTAGGATCTCAAAATTATATTCCACAAAGAACTGTAGAGAGCGTTGCATTTCACTTTACAGAAGAATTGTGGACCAGAGAGAAGAGAGTTCCTGACTTGGCCAAGGAGACAGCATTGAAGCCGTGCCAGAACCCAGTTCTCAGCCTGAGGACTCTGGGCACATGGGCTGGGGTCCAACTAGTGTAGGCAATCCAGGGTGCTAGAGCTCTCCACTGTCTGCACCCTTAATATTTCGTATGAGGAACCTTTGACTTTCCCACCTCCACCTTCTCTGTGTACCTTTAAGAACCCACAGACTACAAGGAGTGGCAGGAATGATTCCTGCTTAGTGGTGAAGGTCAGGACAGTCAAGACACTTTACCAAATAATCTCAAGCTTGGCTGCTCAGGCTGATGTCATCTCTGAGGTCTCAGTGGTGGGAACGGTAGGGGAAGAGGTAATATCCAGGGAACCCACACTGACATCTAGGCAAGTAGAAAGCACACCCGAGCCTGGCTCACTAACTGCCCCAAGTTTTAACCTTGTGAATTTGAGTGCGTGAGCAATCAGTCTAAGGCGCTTCCACTTGTTTATGAATGAGTGATGGTATTCCGGTGGGTTCTGTGTTTCGCACCACATGTCTGGATATCTGGCAATTACTTTAAGAATTTAGAAAAGAAAGTGCTTGGGAAAGAAAATTGCCTTATGATAGAAGCAACTTTCAAATACTTTTTTGCCTTTTGACTATTTTTCTCTTTATCAATTATATAATTAAGTGCCTGCTATATGCAAAATAAATACAAGGCCTTCCTTCCTTCCTTCCTTCCTTCCTTCCTTCCTTCCTTCCTTCCTTCCTTCCTTCCTTCCTTCCTTCCTTCCTTCCTTCCATCTTCATTCCCTCTCTGCCTGCCTCCCTCCCTTCCTTCCTTCCATCTTTTCTTCCCATCTCCCCATCCAACCATCCATCCATCCATCCATCCATCCATTCACCCATCTATCCCTAGGTGATTTGAAATTGATGAGCTGGGGAGCAACAGTTAACGTATATGACATTCATGAAGCTACAATTTTTAAAGAATTAAAATTAAAGCTTGGCCGTTGCCGCTCAGTTGGTTGAGCATTGTCCCATGCTCCATGAGGTCGCAGATCAATTCCCTGGTCAGGGCACATGTCCAGGATATGGGCTCAAGCCCCAGTAGGGGTGTGCAGGAGACAGTTAATCGATGTTGCTCTCTCCTTCTCCCTGCCTCTCTTTCTAAAATCAATAAAAACACATTTTTAAAATTTAACAAAACACATTTAAGAGCTTTTCTCAAGGATATCCCATGGAACACAGATGCCATGGGATATACAGGTAAAACCAGCCCAAGGAAGAGGATCTGGGCTCTTAGGTAATTGAGGAAGTGCCCGAAATGTTGCATGAGGAACCTACCTCTCAGATTTGCAGTGCCCATTAGTGTATCACCATCTCCCAGAAGTACCTCAGGAATGAAACATTTACATGTTAAAATTTAAAACATGCTCTGCAGAGTTGGTCAGCTGAAGGTTTGAGTTATTTTCTTGTGGGTCTATGGCAAGTACTAAAGCAAACTGAGTAAGCATTTAGAAATTCAGAGAAATTTGAAAGAATAATGTAATGTTTGTGGACCCCAATAATAAAAAAAAATTGAGTGAAAAATTTTTTGTGTGCTTTTAAATTTTTATTTATTTGATAATTTTTAAAATTTATATTTAACCAAAAAAATGGTCTGAGACAAATTAGAAGTAAAAAAAAAAAAAAAACAACCAAACTGGTCCTTCATCACAGAGAGTTTGAGAAGCATTGTCTTAAACCAATTTTTTCAGATCTGTTTGACCACAGGAGCCCTAATACAACCTAAGGAAGTGGAGTTTCTTGCACACTGTATTTTGGAAGATGCTATAGAAAAAAATGAACCTTACATAATTCAATCTTTCTTTAATAATTTCAGAAGCACTTCAGGAGTTTGAGCCTTAAGTTCATAATTCAGAGCAACAACTTTTACCATGCAGTATAGAGTTGGGTTGTAGTTCTAATTACTACATATGTATACTACACAGATACTAGGCTGCAGTATTTGCCATGTGATCTGATGCATATTAAAGGTTAGAGACAGCCCCTGATAGCCTGAGCCAGGGGTAAAATTTGCAAAAAGTAAAAACATTAAAAAAGTACAGACATGAGATGAAGTACTTAATGCCAATTAAAATTTCATGATTAGTCAAATCAAGTGCTCATATTTTAAGAGATTTAAGATAATGTAAGTTATGAGATGTTTAATTATATCATTCTTTGAAATCTGAGCTGAGTTTTTTAAATTTCCTTATTTCCCCCAATTTACCCTAGCTTGATGTTAATTCAATCTCTTCATTATTAATTAAAATTTGCAAAGTTAAAAGAAACCAGTTCCTCTGTTGATTGTGAGAGGGAAAAGAAATGGCTTTATTTTAAGATGTACTCAAAAGAGAGCTTTTTAAATTTCTCTCTGCTGATGTGCTGGTCATTTGTGGATCCTCGTCAACTCTTCTTCCCTTCTCTTTACTGCTGTGTATTTTAGGAACTTCATTTCCCAGACACTTGTCAGTTGGCTTTCTGTTGGGAGAGAATGGGAGGCAGGTGGGGGAAGAGGAGCCATTCCCTCCCTGCTCTGACTTCTGCTGCATGGTTTCGGCATCGTCCTGGGCTCCGGCTTGGCAGTTCTGGCATTGGCAGGTGGCCCCAGTGCTCCACTGGACACACCCCAGCAGCACAGCAGAGAGGGTGCATCTGGTAACTCTTCCTCACCTTTTATCCCTCAGCCCTAGGGGTGTGAGACGGCATTTCCTCAAAGTACTAATACTTGCCTTAGCTCATCATCCCCTTTTTGCTCTTTCAACACTTCAGCAATTAGTGGCCTTTATTCAATTCTCTGTTTGAAATATCTAAGCAAGGTACTCACCAGAAAACCACTCTGAAGAAAAACTACATTGGCACTCTATTTAAATATAGGTATCTATAAATGTGTGTATGTTGTGTGTATATATGTATATATAGTATATTAGAGGCTCAGTGCATGAATTTGTTCACAGGTGGGGTCCCTCAGCCTGGCCAGCGATTGGGGCCCATCGAGTCCATCTTGTCCAGTCCCGATTGGGGCCAATGGAGGCCAGCCAACCAGGGGAAGGGATTATGGGAGTTTGGCAAGCCATGGTAGGTTGGCTATAGGAGCACACTGACCACCAGGGAGTAGCTCCTGCATTGAGCATCTGCCCCCTGGTGGTCAGCGCACATCATAGCTACTGGCTGGTCATCCAGTCATCCAGTCATAACGGTTGCTGAGGCTTTTATATATATAGATTATTTTGTATACATACATGTAATTTTAAATCCAATAAAGACTGCCCTTGAAAATCTATTTTAAAGTCTACTGACAAGACCTCTTTCAAAATTTGTGCAAACATGCAATTGATCATAAACTAATGAAATGAACAAAATAATTAATAGTGGTGAGTAAATGGGAGTGAAATCTGTATTTTATAAAATGTATAATAACAGGTACCGGCTTTTCAAATGTATTATTTAATGTATTTTCCTATGGTTTCACTTCTGAATGGGTTGAATAAGAGTTTTCCAAAGTGTGTTTCACAAAACAGTTGACCTTTACATAGACAAAAAGGAGTTGATGTAAGTCTGACATTTAGAGCATATCCTACTATTTCTCTCCAAGATTTACAATGTATGTTAGTGTCTTAAATTGTTTGGGCTGCTAGAACAAAATCCATAGGCCAGGTAGCTTATAAACAACAGAAATTTCTCACAGTTTTGGAGGCTGAAGTCCAAGATCAAGTTACCAGCATGGTCAGGTTATGGCCTAAGAGCCCCCTGATGTGTCCTCACTGGATGGAAGGGGCCAGGGAGCTCTGTTTTATAAGAACACTGATCCCAATCGCAAGGACTGCACCTTATGACCCAGTCACCTCCCAAAGGCTATCACGTTGTTCATTAGCATTCTACCTAAGTAAATTTGGGGAGGACACACACATTCAGACCAGTAATCAGCATATAATTGGCTCCAAGACATCTTCTAGTAAAGATACCTGCTTAATTTTGTTTAAAATTTTTTCCCAAAATTTACTTGACCATGGGATTTTTCTTTTTGGTTCATTTATCCATATTGTAGAACTTTAATTATGCCAAGCATTTGGCCAGAATTACTCTCTTTAATCCACTGCTTCACACATACACACACACACACACACACACACACTCACACTTTCTTTTTTTAAATTAAGATACAATTGACCATAAAACATTGTATAAGTTTAGGGTACAACCACAGTGAGTTCAGTTAACACCTTGAATAATTATCTATTTTTTCTTTTTGTGGTGAAAACGTTTAAGCTTTACTGTCTTAGCATCTTTCAAGTATATAATACAGTAGTATTAACTATAAACATGCTGCATATTACATAGAGAACTTATTCATCTTACAACTGGAAGTTTGTATCCTCTCATCAACATCTCCCCACATAAAAGTGAGGCCATACAGTATTTGTCAATCTGTTTGACTTATTTCCCTTAGCATGTCTTCAGGCCTATCCATATTGTCACAAGTGGCAGGATATCCTTCTTTCTCATAGTTAAATAATATTCCTGTGTGTGTGTGTATACAGATACAATGGGATAATATATATATATATATATATATATCACATTTTATCTATTCATCCATTTGATGACCACTTAGATTGCTTCTGTGTCTTGCCTACTATGAATAATGTTGCAATTAACATGGCAGTGCAAATATCTCTTCAGAATAGTGATTTCATATCCTTTGGATATACACCCAGTAGTGGGATTGCTGGACCATATGATAGCTCTATTTTTAATTTTTGTGGAGCCTTCCATACTGTTTTTCATAATGGCTGTACCAATTTACATTCCCACCAATGGTGTACAAGAGTTCCCTTTTCTCTAGCAATGGTTCTCAACCTTTCTAATGCCGCGACCCTTTAATACAGTTCCTCATGTTGTGGTGACCCCCAACCATAAAATTATTTTCGTTGCTACTTCATAACTGTAATTCTGCTACTGTTAATGAATCATAATGTAAATATCTGTGTTTTCTGATGGTCTTAGGCTCTACAGCAGCTGTTCTCAACCTGTGGGTCGCGACAGGTTGAGAACCACTAGCAGGGTCACCTAAGACCATCAGAAAACACAGATATTTACATTACGATTCATAACAGTAGCAGAATTACAGTTATGAAGTAGCAACAAAAATAATTTTATGGTTGGGGGTCACCACAACATGAGGAACTGTATTAAAGGGTCGCGGCATTAGAAAGGTTGAGAACTACTGCTCTCCAGCCTCATCAACACTTATTTCTTGTCTTTTTAATCATAGCTATCCTAACAAGTATAAGGTGCTATTTTATTGTGCTTTTGATTTGCATTTTCCTAATAATTAGTGGTGTTGAGCATCTTTCTTATGCAGCTGTTGGCTATTTGAATGTCTTCTTTGAAAAAATGTCTACTCAGGTCTTCTGCCCATTTTAAAATCAGATTGTTTGGTTTTTGCTATTGCATTTTATGAGTTCCTTGTATATCAGATACCTCATTTCATAGGTTGTCTTTTCATTTTGTTGATTGCTTCTTTCATTGTGCAGAAGCATTTTAGTTGGATGTAGTTTCATTTGTTTATTTTCCTTGTTGCTTGTGCCTTTGTTTTCATAGTAAATAAATGTTGCCAACACCCACATCAAGGATATTTTCCACTATGTTTTTTCTAGGACTTTTACAATTTCAGGTCTTACAGTTAAGTCTTTAATCCATTTTGAGTTCATTTTTGGGAGTAGTGGAAGATAAGGGTCCAATTTCATTCTTTTGCAGGTGATTACCCAGTTTTCCCAGCACCATTTTTTGAAAAGACTGTCCTTTCCCCATTGAGTATTCTTGGCTCCCTGGTCAAATATTACTTGTCTATATGTGTGCACACACACCCAATTTCATCGCTATCCTTAACTAGTCATTGCTGGTTCTTTGGAGGAAAGGAAATGTTAGGTAAAAAGATAAATACTTCATCACATGTTATGCTCATCTCTATATATTTCACTCTGTAGCATGTTTGACTTCTTGCTATTTTAATTATAAACATTTTCTTATGCAACCTAAATTGCATAAATAGTGAGTTTATGATTTCCTTTAGCCAATGCTGGCAACACAATATGATGGACAGCCTCCACCCCAGAAACTGCTTTTCTTCACAAAATGTCCTGGGATTAAATCACAAAGAGATGCAGGAGAATTCTTGGGTACTTTCTGCATTTGTATTTAAATGCACCATCCTCCTCTTAACGTGATAAATAACAATAACCACAGTCCTCAAGGAAATAAAAGCACAGCCCGATGTATCTGGGATGTGAGCTGCAGGGTAGCAGTTGAAGCAGCATAATGTCCTGTGTGCCCAGTGGCCTCCCCAGTGGGAAGCAAACCTGAGCCAGACCCCACTCAGACCTCAGGAAGCCTGTCATATTTTTGCTACAAGGTCTAGATAGACTCACAGCACTGACACTGGAAAGACTGCTTTCTTCTTTTTTAAAATGTTATGTTAAATCAGCTGTTGGAAAGGGGGACTTTTAAAAACATTTGTTCACATAAGAACAAGTTTTAGCACATCCTGCAGCTCCGGAGACTTGAAATTCTTAATAGGACCCGTGATTTGGATTTGGCTGAAAATTCTCAATTTGATTTTCCAGGACAGGCTGATGACGGCCCCTGGCCCGCACTCAGGCTGGCCTGGCAGAGCCAGCTTCCATTTCCTCTGTCCCCTCTCTCTGCTTGGGCCTTTGAAATGCCCAGGAGCTGACAGCTGCTGGAGGCGGGGCAGAAAGGCCTGGCAGGAACTGGGGCTGCACCTGTGAATCAGCTGTGCCAGATCCCACAACTGGTCACCCGGCTGGGAGGCTGGGAGCGGGGCAGAAAGACAAAAATGGGGCTGGGAGAAAGGGGAGCCACAGTGTCAGGGGTGGGAGTTAGAGGCAGGGGAGAGGAGAAAGGGTGGGGCAAAGCCTGTTCAGCTGCCTTGGGGTGAGGGGCTTGCTAGTCACTTAGCACCAGTGCTTCAGGGAGGGCTCCTGCAGAAGTTAACATTGAACAATAATTCTTTTTAAGATGTGGCCACCTGGTGGTTTTCTTTCTTTCTTTAAAGTGTTTTTATTGATTTCGGAGAGAGGAAGGGAGAGGGAGATAGAAACATTGTCTGCCTCCTACTGGGGACCAAGCCCCGCAACCCAGGCAGTTGCCCTGACCCGAATCAAACCGGCATCCTCTTGGTACATGGGATGACATTCAACCAACTGAGCCACACCGGCCTGGCTGGGTAGTTTTCATAAATCCTCTGATCCTGCATTCCCAAGCAAGGTCTGAAACCGGATAGTGCCGCCACCAGTGGTAAATTGGCCACACAAACTCCCCAGGCTTAGAGGTGAGCTCCACCGAGTGCTCCTCTCAGGCAGCGGAGCGCTGAACAACCCAGGGAGCTCTGCTTTCAGACAGCCGTGCCAGAGCCTCGAGGGGAAGCCAGAGTGCAGGACAGCATCACAACTGAGGGACAGACTGAGCGGACATGTGTTGTGATGTAACCCCCATCTTACAAAGGACGCCTCAAAAAAAAGGTCAAATTATGGAGTCATTTATTAAAAGCCAGCAGCACACGAGGGAGCAAAAGTGCTCCAGACCTCGCAGCCCGGAACAGCTTGCCACCTCTGGCTTATATGCAGAATATCACAAAGGTATCGATTACATCTTTGGGTCTGGAATGAGGAACCTGTTTCACGAGAAAGCATTTTTACAGAAGCAGAATTTGAGCAACTTAGTTATCTAAAGTATCCACGAATCACTGAATCAACAGAAACACATTATCTGGGACCACCTGGGCAATTTTAGAATAATTATGCTGTCCAGATTCCGGGACCACTGAGTCAACCGAAACTCAGTTATCTGTAGCTGCTGAGACAATTTAGGATCACTATCTGTCCTGGGTCCCATAGGAATGTGCTTCGATGACCAGTGAGATCACAATCAATGGGATATTCAAACCGCCATCAAGGGAGTATTCAATCATACATAAGTTCAGAAAATCAAAATAACTTTTAAATGAGTACAGAACCCAAATCAGCAAGGTTAAAATATTAAACAGCAATTTTTACCCAAGTGTGGTTGCTACCATACTTCACATGGGCCCTCCAGGGTCCTGGCTGGTTGACTTGCCCCAGCATCAGCACCTGCCCAGTCACCTAGAATTCTCACACCTTCGTTCAGGTAAAGCCCTGATGGGCAGGATGGGACACCTCGAGTGCTCCACGTGGTCACTTTTACTGGCCCCTTGATGTGGCTGCGGGCTGAGGGGAGGCAGGGAAGTCGCTGGCTGGACCCTCTGCCTGGTGGCTCCTGCCCAGCCTCCTGTGCCATGCCGACGGAGAAGACCTTCAAGCAGCGCTGCACTTCCTAACAAAGCGTGGAAGACGTCCAACTTACCTGAGCGCAGCATCGATCACAATCCCAGGAGCCTACACTCTGTCCAAACTTTATTCTGGATTCTGGGTGAACACACTGCCATTATTCCTGTTCCAAAGTGAGCAGCAGCTAGGAGTGGTGAAGAGGTCTGAGCAGATGCTGTTGTCCACCTCCGATGCCAAGCACCACGGAGTTTCGTCCTTCCAATCAGGGAGGTCAGGAGCCTCTGATGCCATGAGTCATTCCAACCTGACAACCAGTCTGAAAGGCTCTAACACATGTAACTGCTCTGTGTGCACGTCCCCTGGAGCTCAGGGTCAACAAGATCTCCTGCCATCGACCCAACCACCTCTGACCAGCCTCCAAAACTATCCTCAAGCGTCAGCATCACTCTTCACCCCTCCCAGGGAGATGCAGTGTTCTCTCCATTCTGAACTTGAAATAGGTTGGTTTCTCTCTTTTCCCATTCCCATTTCAGAGCATAGTCTGGTGGGAGAGAGAGGTGACCAGGACATTTAGGGAAAGCAGAAATGCTCAGACCTTACAAGAATGAGATAAGTGTGTAAAAAAGATCCCAGGTACATAGACTTGTCAGATTCAAAAATTGCTTTCCAACACTCAGTTTGGCAAAGCTTGGTGGTTACAGACACAACGTTCAGGATTCCTTACCTGGGGACACCCTTCCTCTACTTTCAGGAATCTTTTAGTCCAGGAGACATTGTGAAAACCGAAAATCCTAGAGAACGGTACATATGCTCACGCACTTCACATAGTGTCTACAATTTCAGGGCATCTATGGATTGTCCCTCAATTCCACTCCAGAAACCTTAGTCTTCATATCAAGATTTTCAGCCTGTGTATGACTCTTGACCCAGAAATTTTATCACTTCTGTATCCTATAAATAAAATGTCACAAGCACAAAATGGAAAAAAAAAGGTAGGCCTTATCTTGTTTTCCACAAGACACCCGATAAATTTCTCATGAAACTTCAGAGAAAATTTCATCTGACAGAACCATCCAACCAAACAATGTTGGAGTATGGGTCAATCTAATTTTGGAGGAAGGCTTCTAGTGACAACCATAGGGCCCTGTCTCATTATGAAAACAACTGGAGGCCTGGTGCACAGATCCGTGCACATTGAAAGTAAATTAATTAGAAGGTGGCCGGCAGGGTGGGACTGGGAGAAATGGGCCGGACATGCCCTGGAGCCAACCTCCCTTGGTCCCTCCCTGGCCAGCCGCACCTAGGGCAGCATTGGGGCTCAAAGGGCGTCTGTGGAGTGAGCAGGGTCCCTCTGGTAGGTGGGATCCCTCAGCCTGGCCTGCAGGGATGGGGCAGAAACCAGCAGTCCGACATCCCCCAAGGGGTCCCGGAGTGAAACTCTGCAAAGTTGCTGTTGCTCAACAGCTCCTGCATTGAACGTCTGCCCCCTGGTGGTCAGTGCACATCAGAGCTACCGGTCAGACAGTCGAATGGTCAGATGGTTGCTTAAGCTTTTATATATATAGATTATCAATACCCTCCCATTAGATGGTCTATTCCTTTGGGATAGGGACAATGTCTTTGAAGCACCAAAACCTAACAAATGATCAACACAAAAAGGTGGTCTTGAAAATAAAGCTTTATTGAACAAATGGGAGAATGAACAAATAGGTGAGTGGGGGGCAAGGGGGGGGAGAATATATCAACAAACTAAAATGATGGGCTAACAGCATGTAAATTAAACTTACTAGGACCAAATTAAGTGTAATATTCATGTTATTAAAAAAAACAACATATGCATGGCCTGCTTGGCTCAGTGATTGAGTGTCAACCTACAAACCAGGAGATCACGGTTAAATTTCATCAGGGCACATGCCTGGGTTGTAGGCCCAATCTCCAGTAGGGGGCACGCAGGAGACAGCCAACCAATAATTCTCATCATTGATCTTTCTCTCTCTCCCTCCCCCTTCCTCTCTGAAATCAATAAAAAAATATTCAAAACAACAACAACACATGTACAAATGTATAGGATATGGGATTCCTGGCTTAGCAACAATGTAAACATACCTGAGAGATTTCATTACCTCAGGATATTACTGCCCCAAAACCCAAAACCCTGGTAAATTGTTAAGACTTCATTAAAATAAATATATTTGTACAATATCCAGATAGTTGCCCTGCCCATTGCTCTGATCAGCTAACACTTTGGTGTATTCAATTCCAAGTCACACTGTTAAAGCAGAACATTGATACAAAGGAAGGGCTTAGGAGGGTGACCATGAGCCTGAGGGGTCAGAAAACCACGTTGAGGTACCAGGTGGTGGAAGGTACCAGGGAAGCCGCTCTTGGGAAAGCTTTACTTTCTTACAGAGTTGAACAGAAAGGGAATGAATTCCTTCAAGTTGGTGAGCCCCAAACATGGTCCATGGCATTTGTCAAATACTGGCTGTGACCATCTTTCAGGAATGTTTGAAAGGAATGCCCTGCTTTGAGTTATTCCAAAGGTATTCGAAGGAGCCATCCAACTGAAAGATCCCACATGCTATCCTTTGGGTTAGTGTTGCCATTAAAGAACATTGTTGTTCTTTATTAAATTCCTCTAATATTGAAGGAATATTTCTACACATAGAGCTGATTTCTTTGTAATTCACCATATGACTCTACATGGTTTATCAAATTTTGATCACAAAATACTAAGCCTTGAGATGCTTCATGTAGAAATGGCTTCCTGGCTCTGGCTTGTGTGGCTCAGTCGGTTGGAGAGTCCTCCCAGGCACGAAAGGTTGCAGGTTCAAGTCCTGGTCAGGGCACATACCCAGGTTGCAGGTTCTATCCCCTGGTCCAGGTGGGAGGCAATCGATGGATGTTTCTCTCTCCCTCTCCCTCCCTCCCTCCCTCCCTCTCTCTCTTTAAAAAAATCAATAAAAAATATCCTCAGGTGAGGATTTAAAAAATAAGAATGGCTCCCTAATAAGTCAGTTTTTAAAATACTGCCCAATATACCATCCTGAGAGATTCACAATCTGGATGTATCAGAGGGTCTGAGAAGAAAGTAGTTTTAACTCAGCATTTCCTAAACTTAGTCTCCCGATGAATACTTACCTTTATTATGTTTCTTAACACAATAAATCCTTCTTCCAAGGTTCCCTGGTAATACTGCCTGCCTTCATATTCTATCTCCTTCCTCTGAGGTCATTATTTAATGTTTCTGCGACCGCAGCTTCCAACACAATTTCCCAAATTGACCACAAGGGGGCTCTGCTTGTCTTGCAAAAAGGCGGTTGCTCCCGCTTTCAGACCTCTGCCACCATGCGAGTTAATTTAGAAACGGGGTCATCTGACTCGGGTGAACTTTTCAGAAGAATGTTGTAAGAACTGGCTTTTTCCTGTCTCTTTCACGTTTCCATTTTGAGGATAAATTTCAGTGGAGTTCAGGACAGGGAAGAGGGAAGCACCTGAAATCTGGGAGGAGACTTTTTCGGCAGAGCCACTGATTCCAACTAAACATTATTTATTTTCTTTTAGATCTTTGAAAGCAAAAAGATGTTACCCGGCCAGGGTGGCTCAGTGGCTGAGCATCGACCTATGAAAGCGGGTGGTCACAATTCAATTCCTGGTCAGGACTCCATCCCCATTGTGAGGTGTACAGGAGGCAGCCAATCAATGATTCTCTCTCGTCATTGATGTTTCTAACTCTCCCTTCCTCTCTGAAATCAATTACACACACACACACACACACACACACACACACACACACACACACACACACACACACGAAAACAAAAAAATGTTGAAGCAAGAAGCCAGAGCTGTTGGCACTGAGCACTTTTGCATATTAACCTCTGGCTTAACCTTTGGTGCTGATGATGTCACTTTTATTAGCAGCAGCAGGAGCAACTCAGTGGTACTCTGAACCTGACTGCACCATTTTGGAAGAATTGATTTTTACAGGTGCAGGCATTTTTAATAAATGGGAAAAATAATTATTGTCCTCAAAGCTCAGGAAGTGATGTTTCCCACTAACTTGAAAGAGCTCATAAGGGGTGTGCTGTGGGAGGGCAGAAAGGATTAATGATTTACAAGGGCTCTCAGTATCCTTGTGCTTGCCAATTCTGAGTTCACAGATGATACCTTCAGATATCTTCAGGAAAATCTCTTTACTAATATATCAGACTTTTCTGTGCTACCCATTCTGTTCCTTTTTAAGTCCTCTCTCAACTTCATTCATTCATTCAAAAAACTTAACACCTGGACTAAGAGCAATGCCATGCCGGAACACGCAGAATTGAAAGCGGGAGACCATGTCGACATTTGTTTACCTCCTCCAGACTTCATACTACCAGCATCTGCATTTGCTTTTGCGAGCCTGGACAGCGTTAAACAGTTGACTATCGGAGGTGGTATCTCTATAAAGGTCTCCTGTCAGCGACCTTTCCAGATCTCTATGACCTGCCCAACAAACCATTCAACAAGTTCATCCAAAAAGATCGTGGGAAGAAAGCACCAAATGGAAAGATGGCTGGCTGGTGTCCCGGTGACATCACTGTCAAGAGCCCAGCACTCAATCTTATTGTGAAGACAGCTCTTGCTCTTGTATATTACGTTGTGAGGAAACCACAGCAGAATCCTATGCCTCAAGTTACAAGAAGATTCAATGCACTCTATGCCACCATCTTCCCAACTGTGCAGGTACCCGTCATAAATCTTTTTTTCCTTTTTTTAAATAAATCTTTATTCAGATTATTACAATTGTTTCTCCTCCCCCCCCCCCATAGCTCCCCTCTACCCGGTTCCCACCCTCCTTCTGCCCTTACCTCTCCCCCACTGTCCTCATCCATAGGTGTACGATTTTTGCCCAGTCTCTTCCTGCCCGCCCCCCATACCCCTTTCCCCCTGAGAATTGTCAGTCCACTCCCTTTCTATGCCCCTGATTCTATTATATTCACCAGATTATTCTGTTCCTCAGGTTTTTAATTCACTTGATTATTAGGTTCACTTGTTGATAGATATGTATTTGTTGTTCATAATTTTTATCTTTACTTTTTTCTTCTTCCTCTTTTTAAAGAATACCTTTCAGCATTTCATATAATACTGGTTTGGTGGTGATGAACTCCTTTAGCTTTTTCTTATCTGTGAAGCTCTTTATCTGAACTTCCATTCTGAATGATAGCTTTGCTGGGTAGAGTAATCTTGGTTGTAGGGTCTTGCTATTCATCACTTTGAATATTTCTTGCCACTCCCATCTGGCCTGCATAGTTTCTGTTGAGAAATCAGCTGACAATCGTATGGGTGCTCCCTTGTAGGTAATTAACTTTTTCTCTTGCTGCTTTTAATATTCTGTCTTTTGTTCTTTACATTTTAATTATGATGTGTCTTGGTGTGGTCCTCTTTGGATTCCTTTTGTTTGGGGTTCTGTGCGCTTCTTGGACTTGTAAGTCTATTTCTTTCACCAGGTGGGGGAAGTTTTCAGTCATTATTTCTTCAAATAGGTTTTAAGTATCTTGCTCTCTCTCTTCTTCTGGCACCCCCATAATTCTGATGTTGGTACACTTGAAGTTGTCCCAGAGGCTTCTTACACTATCTTCAACTTTTTGGATTTTTTTTCTTCTTGCTTTTTCGGTTGAGTGTTTTTTGCTTCTTTGTATTTCAATTCTTTGACTTGATTCTTGCGTTCCTCTAGTCTGTTGTTGGGTCTCTGTATAAAATATTTTTTATTTCAGTCAGTGCATGTTTAATTTCTAGTTGGTCCTTTTTCATATCTTCGAGGGTCTCGTTATATTTATCAGCCTTTTCTAGGATATTCTTGAAAAGCCTTATAACTGTGGTTTTGAATTCTATATCCAGTCGTTTCCTCCATTTCTTTCGTTTGTGATCTGTTTCTTTGTCACCGCATTTTCACTGCTTCCCTGAGTTGGTAGGGTAGCTTTGTATGCTGGGTTTCCTGTATGGCCCAGTGGGTCGGCTTCCCCAGTTACCTGAGGTGGACACTCTTGGTGCACCCCTTTGTGGACTGTGTGTACAGCCTTGTTGTAGTTAAGTCTTGATTGTTGTTGGTATCACTGGGAGGAATTGACCTCCAGGCCAGTTGGCTGTGAGGATCAGCTATGTCTACACTGGGAGAAGTTTAGTGCTGGAGACAGCCTTATAGGATTAGACTTGCCAAATTGCAAAAGCCTCTGTTCTCAGCTTGGATGGGGTGGAGTCTCAGGGCGGAGCAGACAGTCTTGCCTTCTCCTCAGCCCTGCCCTTGTGCGCCTCAAGACCTCTGCCTTCCCCACCTACTGAGCCTCTGCCCGAGATCCAGATTTCCTCCCCGCAAGAGTGTGGGTCCCCAGGGGCTCACCTGGAACTGGGGTTCAGTGCAGTTAGAACTGGGACTCGGTGCAGTCAGGAGCTTCCAACTCCCTTCCACTAGGGAAAGCCTGTGGCAACCTCTGGCAGTCTTTGTGGACACTGGCGCACACGCCTCCGGACCCCTGCCCACCGGGGCTCCCCCAGGTCTCCCCGGAGTCTCCAAGTCTCGGAGTGCCTTTCTCTCTATCTGACAGTCCAGACTCCCCCTGTATGAGCCTGGGTCCATGGGGTTTAGCCCGGAACTGGGGTTCAGTGCAGTCGGGGGCTTCCTTCCCCCTCCTGCCAGAGAAAGTCAGCCAGGCTCTCAGCTGCCCTTCCTCTCTGCGCGTGAGTCTCCGTACCTCAACCCTTTGCCGTTCCTCCAATTTTCCGTGAGCTTTTCTCTTTCCTTCTAGTTGTAGAATTTCCACTCAGCCAGCTTTCCTGTGGTTCTAGATGGTGTCCGTTCTGTCTTTCAGTTGTAGTTTCGAAATTGTTGTGTGAGGCAGCAGTTTAGGTGCTTACCTATGCCGCCATCTTGGTTTCTCTCCGGGTCGTAGATCTTGATCCTGCTCTAGACATCTGTGAGTCTGCAGCTTGGCTAAACAGTGAAGGACTTGACATAGGTATCCTGAAATACTTGTTATTTCCAAAAGATGATGATTTACCTGGCCCAATCGGAAGAGCATTCATGGTACAGCTTAAGATGTTCACTGCATATGCGGAAGTGACTCCGTATATAACAATAAAATCATTCTTAGACAAGGGTTTATCTCAAGCAATGTTTTTACCTCAAGTTGGGACTGAAGCCAGGAAGTTCCTCGATGCGGAAGCAACATTAAAGGAAAAGCATCCACCAGAGCTTTTCCCTTACATCAAAGTGCTGAAACTTGAGGGCCACGAAACTCTAGCACCTGTCAACTTCCCAAATCTCTGCAAGGTTGCAAATACACGAAGAGACAACTGGATGGCACCTTCAAAGATTACAGATCAAATAAAGAGTCACTGACTCGCCTTAGTGACAAAGAAGTTGAAGAAGCAGTCTCAAAACCACCGATAAAGAGAAGATGCATCAGCCAAACAGACTTCACAAACGTTCAATCTATCTATAAGATGTCAAAGGAAGAACTTGCAAAGGCTACTGAAGAAAAGGAAGCCGGACCTTCATCTGCACTAGATAAGTTTGAGATCTTAGTGAACAAGTTAAGCAAAGCTTTGACAAAATTACCTCAAGAAGAACCCAACTGAAAGTCCCATGTTGAGTTGTTTGCAATTAATCATAGGCTTAAGTTAAGGAAAAAAGAAAAAGAAAAACTTAACACCTATTCTTTGTAAAGCACACATGCTAGGTGCTATAGGGGATTTGAAGATTAATTCCCTTAACATGGAGGTTGGGGAGGAGTGAGACAAACAAAATATAAAATAAAATAACAAGTTATGTTGAACAGAACAGGAAATATATGCTGAATATGGAACTCTGCGCCTGTAGATTCTAAAGTAGGGTCCTGCATTCTGATGTGAGAGAGAGCGCTTTAAAATACTTGCCCAGAGGATTTCCGAGAGGGTTATCTGTGCTCAGTCACCATCTGTCCTTTTAAATTGTCTACAAGTTCTGAAATAAGTAGAGAGGGAAAGGAGGTCAGTGGCTGTTTCACCGTTTATCCCCAGGATTCCAAGAAGGATGTTACTGGCCTGAAGAGGATTTAGGAAATGTGACAGAAGTGTAGGCTGCTGTGTTGGTTGGCCAAAGATATTTCCCTGATATTTCTGCCCAGCAGGATATATTTGATATAAAAATATTTTGTCTTTTTCCAAGTGACATTTTTTATTCCAGTCTTTTAGTTAGTAACAATTCTTATACATGTAAGAATAGTACAAGGAATGCATTTTGTCAACACAAGTTATTTAACAGATTTGGAATGCCCTGCATTTTGGATTCATCCAGGGGACTTGCTCTGTTATCCTCCTGTATTTACTAAAAACTGCAAAGTTAGATCTAGAATTGTACCTACACATAGTCTCTCTGGCTTCAATTTTGCAGAGAGTACATCTTTAGTCCTTTAGTCTTCTGCCTGGTATTTAGGGACTCTGGCATTTTGCCTATACCTTGAAGTTAGATTTTTTTTAAAATTATTGATTTCAGAGAAGAAGGAAGAGGGAAAAGATAGAAACAGCAATGATGAGAATCATTGTCTACCTCCTATACACCCCACACTGGGGATCGAGCCCACATTCCCAGGCATGTGCCTTGACCGGGCATCAAATCCTGACCTCCTGGTTCATAAGTTGACACTCAACCACTGAGCCATGCCAACCTTGCTAAACCTTAAAGACTTTTAACCAGTAATGAAAAGACGGACAAGTGTTGGCAAGGATGTGGAGAAATGGGAACCCTTATACACCACTGGTAGGGATGCAAAACGGTGGAGCCACTTTGGAAAACAGTTTGGCTGTTTCTTAAAAAGTTGAACAAACTTACCATATAACCCAGAAATTCCAGTTCTAAGTATCTATCCAAGAGATAAAAACATGCTCACACAAAACTTGCAACATGAGTGTTCATAGCTGCATTACTCATAATGCCCAAAAAGTAGAAGTAACCCAAATGTCAATCAACTGATGAATGGATAACAAAATTTGGTGTATCCAGACAATGATATACCAATTTTTTTACTCAGCAATAAAAAATTGATAAGTGCAGTTCCTCAAAAAAAAAATTAAAAATAGAGCTACCATATGATCTAGTGATCCCACTTCTAGCTATTCATTCAAAAGAATTGAAATAAAGTCTCAAAGAGATATTTGTATACCTATGTTCATAGCAGCATTGTTCACAATAGCTAAAAGGTGTAAGCAACCCAAGTGTTCCATAGATTAATAAAATGTGATATACATATACATAACTGGTTCAAACATGATTTTACCACTTGGTAAAAAATGAATTTTACAATTAAATTAAATGGGTGAGTTTTATCATGTAAAGTGTACTTAAGAAAAAAAAAGATTTTTAATCAATCTATCTTCCTCCACCTCAGAAAACACCAATCTGCATCCCTGTGCTCAGAGACAACCAGTGCCTCCAAATTTGAGGGGTCTGTGGCCAAAATTGCCTTGTCTCTTAAAGGTCTTCCTCACCTCAATTTTCAGCTTTCTCAGGTCTGCTAAATCAGTTAGCACTTATCCATTTTCTAACACCTAAAACATTGCTGACATTTCTTCAGCTGTCATTCCCATGGCAGCTTTGGATTGATGCCCTTTTTACTGAGTTCTGGCCATGATGCTGCTGGTCACCTCTAGGCATTTCCAGAGCCCACCCCACACCCACTTATTGATTGTGGCCTCTGAAATTGTTGGGGTCCCATAATACATTCTGAGATCAGTTCAGCTCACAACAGCGTAGGAAGCTTTATTGGCTGCATGGTTGGCTATATTGTAAGCAAGACCTGCTCTTTGTTGTGTTCTTTCAGACCCAGGAGTGCTACCTTTCCAGGGGCACTGCACCATAACTTGCAAATTTCCTTAAATTCTACAATCACCTTTGCAAATAGTTCTTTTATTAGACTCTACTCAAACTGCCTGGTGTGAGTGTGCAATCTGTTTCCTGCCTGGGTCCTGAGTGCTTCATTGGTTTACTCCCATATTTTGGTGGAACTTCACATGAGTAGCTTCTTGAGAAAAAAAGATATGTAAGAAATAAACTTTTTAAGTCTTTGTGGATATTGTGGTTGACTATATAACGTTCATTCTACTCCAGAGAATTAGTCAAAACCAATCTGTCTCTCTCTTCCCCCAACTCACTAATTCCACTCTTGTGCCAGTGACTGGTTCAAAAATGAACATGGAATATAACCCAGGTAAATAAGATTTAAGAAGTCTTCAGGGAGAATTTTGGTGAAAGTTTTGTTCCTAACAGAGAATCATACAAAGAGGCATGAAACCAACTTCCTCTGGATACTATTGTGTTTGGATATGGCATCTGGAACATTTGTGTTTATCTTGCTATCGGCCAGGAGATAGAATCAATAACAAAAATATGAGTGAAGAGATGGGGAGAACCTACATCCTTGATGTCATTGTTGAGCCAATGAATTAATGAATCCTGGAGCCAACCCTACTTCTCAACTCTCTTTATGCAGAATAATATTTTTGCTTAATCTTATTTGAAGCAGTGTTTCCATAAGTTGCAGCCAAAAGATTCATTGCATATTAAACTTGTCTTTATTTTTATCCTGACTTTAATAATAGTTTCGTTAGAAACATAATCCTAGACTGAAAATTCTGTCAGTATTGTATAATAGTTTTTTTAGACTCTGAAGCAAGATTTTCAAGGTTCAAATCCTGGTGCAGTCACTATCTGGGTCTCTGGACAAGTAACCTGTGTGTTAAGGGTTGCCAGACATTAAAAATACAAGATGTCTAATTACATGTAAATTATTTCTAATTGCCTATACAGTGTACACTGAGATAAAAGAAAAATATTTCATGGAACATATTTAAACTAAAAATTATTTATCCAAAATACCAGAAGTATCTAAATTACATGCTTTTTTGATGATATTTCTATAATGATTTGGCTCTCCTTAACGGATCCTGGTTTTGTAGAATTTGTTTATAAAATTTCTTATAACAACTGTCTAAGTTCCACTGCATTGTAACAGAGCTTCTTCAAGGGTCACATCCAACTCACTTCACTCGTTTGCTTATTGTTCATTAGTGAACAAGCACACTCAAAATTAGTGTTATGAGCCAATTTACTGAGCATGCGCTGGCATATAAAGTTAACTCTGAAGACTGCTCTCCAAATTGTTAAAACATAATATCTTCTATGGTATAAGTTGCTTTCCACTCTTCAGGATTACATCAAATCTCCTGATCAATGACTTTGTAAAATGTCCACTGATTAAAAAACAACAACAAAAAACGTCATCAACTTTTATTCCCTTCTTCAACACTACACCTGAAAATTCCATTTGCTCTGTGTTGAACGAGTATTAACTCCATGCAGGAGAATAGAATTCTTCAAAGGATGAAAGCATTTCAATAGATGGTCAGGGAAAGTGGCATAATAATTTCAAGTAGGAATTTCTTTACCTGTTCATAAGTATTGTTTTTCCTTTTAAGAATAACTTTTACACTTAAAGGGATAAGTGTGGAGAGCAGCTACAGTGTTTGGACAGGTTCAAGCCTTGGACTGACCAGAGGGCATGGTCCTCTTGTGGCAAAGCCACATACAAGTCCCAGCTTGGAGGGCAAAGTCCTCTCAGCACAGTTATAGCCAAAGGCTATGGTTATAAGCTTGACCTTATAGTCTGACCCTGTAGTCTTAGGTAGCTGAGGGATGTGGGGTGCAGGAGGTGCAGGAAGTGCTGCCAAAACAAAGTTTGATAGAATTCAGAGAATTGCAACAAAAGGAAAGTAGATTTGAAACTCGCAAGAACATTGTAAACATCTTGACCACTTCCTTGTTTTGCTTTGTGTGATCTGACTATAAAAGATTTGGCTTACAGGCTGTGTCACTGTTTTCTCATCCAGGCACAGTGATCCACCTGGCCCCAACTATATTCTCTTGTCTGTTTTCTTTAATCCTTCACCACCCCTCCTCAAGTTAACCATTGGCCATGCTGGATGTGGTTCCGATAAGTATTTTGCCAATATTTTTGTTAATGCATGCCACAAATACCTTTAATCAATGGAGTTCTGTAATAAAGCTGTTTGCCCTTTCAACATGCATAATCCTATTGCTAAAAGATATTGAAAATTATGTATTAGTGGTGGCATCAAGCCAGGCAGCTTCCTGGTTCCCAGGCTGGCTTAGCAGGGATCCTTTGGAAGGAAAACAATGGGGCAGAGGGCACTGCAGCAGCTGCCACATCTTGTGGGTGGGGAGTTAGAAGTGGCTAGGTAGTTAGGGAGGGCATTATGGGAGATAAATGTAAAGGAGAGATGCAGCTTGTGGACAAAAGGGGCCACAAGCTAACCTGACAAGCTCAGGGAAGGCCTGCATGGCAGGCTTGCAAACTCAAAGACCTAATGAAACCACAAAGGATGGTCTGAAATTAAACTTTAACTAAAAGCAGTTATGGTGGGTAGTCACCTCTTAGGCTGGTCTCTCTCCTGACAAGGTCATTCTTTACCTTAACTGAGCTTATTGTCTTTTTGCATCTACAATAACACATCATTGAAATGTCAGGGTAACTTGTAACTTCCCTTTTCTCTGGACCCCTTAGGGCACAACCAAATGACCTGGGTGCCAGGACAGTTACCACAAATCCCTTCATTGTTATAGTGATTTTGTTAATGGTTGACTGGTAATTATCCTGTACTCACCTAAGTAAAAGAAGTATGTGTCTATCATTTTACTCTTTATCCAATCCCAGAGATTCCTCCTGCCTTTTGCTTTCTCCCACCTCTCTAATCTATCACCAATGGATTTCATGTAACCCACCTTTCCTCCTTTGGTTGCAATGGATAAAAGTAGATGAAAAACTGCCATTCTCTGGAGCATTATCCCAATCCATTGAGATTCTGCTTCCCAGCAATTGTCAACAGTTTGGCTCAAATAAATTTACTAAAATTCTTTACAGGTTTGAATGCTTTTACATTAACAAGCTGAAACCTGCAGGCATGAGCAGGAACAAATTAATCAGCCACATCCTGTTCCATGTGAAAATGTAAGAACAAAGGGCCCTGATCCTGAGCTGAACACACAGGACAGGGAAAATGAGCGGGAACCTTCAAATTTAAAATGTATGGATGTTGCTAGGGCCAAATTTTTCCAATGAACCAATGGGAAGTTAGCAGGGCACATATTTACACCTAGACCAGTGGTTCTCAACCTTTTGTTGTGGAGCGAACGTGAGTAAAGACCACTGGAGTCCAGACCAAATTAAAATTTAGGGAGTCTTTTTAATAACTGGCCAGCTGACTGCTCTCTCTCCATACAGCAAGCCCAGAGAGCAGCCCTGACCCTTTGTGTCTCACCGTATTTAAACCCATTCACTACATCCTGTATTTGCAGAGCAAACAGTCTAAAACAATTTAAAACAAAGCAGTTTTCCTTAATTAACATCAGTATGTAATTTACAGGGTCCTGATGCCTGGTGGAGTAAGTAACTGCATCCCGTTATCAGGAAAGTTGACAGTGATCTATCTTGTAAGGTTTACTGACATTCTGTTCTCAAGAAAACTGACCATAATTTATCCTGTAAGGCTATTTAGTTAGTTGCAGCTGGGATTTATGGCCAAGTCGACTCGTGCTACAGAGAACCAGACTAATCAAACGATGCTGGAGAGTTTGGAGTCACACTCTATTTACCAGTGATCAAATCACTACGAGTCTATTTAGCATTGAAATTATGGGCATATCTAGTCTCTGGCCTACAAGGTCAGACAGCTAAGTATATCTTCCTCATTATTCAGGCAGGCTAAAGCAGGCTAGAAAGCAAAGTTAATTTTAGAATAAGAGTCCATCTAAAAAACAGCAGAGAATTCCAAACAGTAGTTTTACAAAATAGGGATTAGCCTTCTCACTAGGAGGAAGCATGCTCAAAAATTCCCATTCTCTAACACTTTCCAATGCCGTGACCCTTTAATAAAGTTCCTCATGTTGTGGTGACCCCCAACCATAAAATTATTTTCGTTGCTACTTCATAACTATAATTTTGCTACTGTTATGAATCGCAATGTAAATATCTGTGTTTTCTGATGGTCTTAGGTGACCCTGCTAGCAGTTCTCAACCTGTGGGTCGCAACCCACAGGTTGAGAACTGCTCCTGTAGGGCCTAGACAAAGGAACTGCCCCAGCAACCCAGTTGGATCCCCTCTCTGAAGCAGGGAGTTTTCTGTAATAAAACTCTGCTTTTGCTCATCTCTTTGTGAACTCTTTCTTTGGTTTCTTGAGAAAATGAACTCAGACCCGAACAGAAATTTTGGTATCACTGAGACCTGCTCGGCCACCAGGATCCCCTCCCTGCTCTGCCTCATTTGCTGCCTCCACTAGGACCATCTGGAGGCTGTTGTGAGACAACTTCAATAAGAACTGGCTGATACCCAAAATAAACTATCTATGAGAGAGGCTTCACTGGAGGTTGAATCTCATTATTGTATCAATTTACAAGACAAAAAACAAGAGGTAAAGAAGGAATGAGATCAAAGCAGAAGTCAATCTCAACATGAAAAGGAACAAAGAAATATATTGAGTTACACCTACCTCTGCAATATAGCTTGCATCAAGAAATGAAAACGGGCCCTAACCAGTTTGGCTCAGTGGATAGAGTGTCTGCCTGCGGACTGAGAAGTCCCAGGTTTGATTCCAGTCAAGGGCATGTACCTGGGTTGCGGGCACATCCCCAGCAGGGGGCATGCAGGAGGCAGCTGATCGATGTCTCTCTCTTATCGATGTTTCTAACTCTCCCTCTCTCTTCCTCTCTGTAAAAAATCAATAAAATATATTTTTTAAAAAATGAAAATGGTGTATTAGAAAAAAAGATGACCAGACTTAAGGACCTCTTAAAAATTACAAAAAGGAAGTTAAATGAATGTGCAAATGAACAGCTTGGTTTCCCTGGAGATTTAAAACCAAGGCTTCTTGAAATGGAAATTCAGACTAATATGTTAAAACAGAAGACACAAGCATTTTCTCAAGAAAATCTAGAGCAGAGTATCGCCATGCTTCAACAAGAAGGCAGTTTGAACTCAGAATTGAAGAGCTGAAATCTGAACTCTCCAACATGAAAACTTCCCAAGACTGTAAATTGGAACCATTAGCACTCCACCTAGAAACAGATTGTAGAATATCATTGCAAATAAACTACATGAGACTAATGAGAGGCTAGCAGAGGTCAGAACTAAACTTCTGCAGAAGCACCAGAACAGATCTTTTTGCTCCTAATACAAGGCCAGTCCTGGAGACACCTTTTGTTGGAAATGTTAATAATAGTTTTGTACCCAATAGAAATTCTACTCCAAGAGAAACTTGGTGATTCCGACCTCAAGAAGCTATTTTATGAATTAAATAAACTTGTAAAAAAGGGGAAATTATGAACAAGAAATAAGTAGGCTTCACTCAAATGGGTTATTGGAGCTTTTTCTTCAGCATCCAGTGCTTCAAATAAACCTACATTCTCATAATTGCATTTGTGAAGAGAGCCAATGGGATCTTGAATATTAGAGGACTAAAGAACACTGAGTGGCAACCGTATCATGGGTATGCAAGACCACCCCCACACTCAGAAATGTGCTAAAGCAGTGGTGGGCAAACTGCGGCTCGCGAGCCACATGCGGCTCACGAGCCGTGGTTTGCCGCTCTGTTGACTAATGAGTTTGCCGACCACTGACCTAGACTCTAGATTCCAATAATTACAGGCTGTTGTTGTTCCTTGTGATTAAGCCCCTAGGAACTCATGGGTCAGCTGGACTGGAGTGGTGACGGTTGAGCGTCATCCTGTGCACCGAGAAAAGGTTGCTGGTTCGATTCCTGGTCAGGGTACATACCAGGCTCCAAGATGAAATTATTAAATATAGCTATGTTCTGCATATACAGGACATCTGGCAAGAGCTCGGGACCTTCCTCTGGCTCAGGCAAGGTTTGCTCTAACCCCAAAGATGGAGACAGCCTAGGATGCAGGGCCTGGGCACTTGGCTGATCCTGCCAAGCCCTGGGCTTCTGCTTAGGGAAGCCTTCCTCCTCTTTTCTGAACTTTCTGTTCCTGGCTCAAATCTTGCTGGTGCCCATGAGCTTTTAATATTTTCTGTTCTCGGCTGTATCACATTTTACCTCAAATATGCATCCTCCCCCTCACCAGAGGGGGCACCTTTCCAGTGAGAGGAACCAGGAGCTGGGTGAGTGGGGGTGACCCATCGCATTTTGGGTTTGGAAGAGCCCAGTCCAATGCTTCAGGGAAAGAAAGAGATGACAGAAATGTCTTCACAGCTGAAGAAGACTGGCTCCCAGAGAGGCCTGAGGTCTTGCGTTTCCATGTGAAACCTGGATCCACGGCAAGCAGGGGGCCACCCGCTCTTTCCATCTGGGTCTTATAAAAAATTCCTGAAGAGCAATATCAGGAAGAGACTTATAAAACAACCCAAAGGAATATTAAGCTGTTTCTACCCCCTGGACTCTCTTTAAGACCCTGGGTCAGTTACCAGAACAGACTGGTTATGAGTTCTCCTAATCACAAAGGCAGATTCTACAAAGGCAAGTGGCATTGCGCCCTCCTCGCAATTGCACTTTCCCAACAGTTATCCCAAGCAATGGTGCCTGGTGGCATGCAATCATTGAGATGATTACTTAGGTTCTAAGAATTGTCATCGTCTCAAAAGGGAAAAAAAAATTATCTTTTCTGTTCTGAGTGATCTAATCTTTTCCCCAAAAGACAAATGAGTGATGATGGGCTTAATAGTGGGGAGGAGTCAGAACACCTGCCAAAATCTTAAGAGGGAGGATAGGAGAACAAGAAGACAAATTTTAATTATTTTATAAGGGAAAGGATTCTAAAGCAGGGCAGTGGGACAACAGGAAGTTAGTCCATAAATAAGGCAAAGATTTCAAAAGTGATACCAGTGACCCCAAGCAAGGGGAAAGGTTCAAGTCCCTTATAAACTTCAGATCCCACTAATTATAATCATTGGAGTCATCATTTGTGCCACAGCTTGAGTAAACAAAATGGGGAGCTGCATGCTCTTTCCACCTTGGTGTGCGCTGTTCTGGCCTTGTGCCATAAGACAACGGAGAGCTAGTTTTAGCAGAAAGAAGTGAGCAGACCAAGACACTGTAGAGCACTTGTGAGGAGAATGAAAAACATGGCAGGCAGCACTGTATGGGGACGGAGATAAAAAAAATAATAAGCTTCCTTATTTCATAACGAGATCAGGGGCAGTCCCTGAAAGGTTCTGTGCAAACCTAGAGATTCCCCTTCCTGGGGCAGAGAAGATGAGGTCCCAGAGGGTCTGCCCATAGTCAGGGATTTTAGAAGTGGCACCCGGTATCCCTATCCTGAAGGCAGGAAGCGCAGACTCCTGTGTACTTCAGGCCATATCCCTGGTGATCACACTCTCCCTTCGGCATCAGCTTGAAAGGGTCTTTCTCACTCACTTTAGTGATCTCTGAGGATGGATGACAGTAGGAGACACCTGAAAGAGGGTGGAGAATGAGGCAACATCAAAATGGGTGGCGGAGAAGCTGCAAACAGTCAAACCTCTCACGAGGCAGGCTACAGGAAAGCGCCAGGCAGATCCTACACGGGCCCTGATGTACAGAGAGAACGTGACATAGCTTTAAGCTTGCAGGACAAGCCATTTACATATCTGATTATTTCAGAAATGACACCCTTAACCTCCCTGGAAAACAGAAGAAAAGTGCAGATCTCCAAGAGCCTCAGGCTCCATTCCTGATGATCCATTAATCTCTTCCTGGGGAAACAGGTCAACAAATTACAGGTGGCCCAGGAGGAAGCTGTGCTCTTCACCTTAGTGAATTCTCTGACTCTTAGACAAATGATAACTTGGAGTTGGTGTTGCCCAGGTGAGGGAGACCTAATGGCATGAGAATGGAAACCTAGGAGGGACAGCTAAGAAAGTAGAATTCTAATAGTGCAGCGGCAGTCGCGAGAAAGCTAGAAAACAATTTTCTGTATTTCATAACAAAGTCTGTAGCAAATTGTGGGACAAAAAGATTCCAGACACCCCAGAAATACCTCCCCTAGGAGAGGAAAGCATGGGCCACAATACATCATGAGGAGGATACAGACCATTCGTTCTGAAGTCAGGAGCTTCTAAAGAGACATGGCCTCCCTTTCCTCTGTCAAAGAGAAGAACAGATGTGTGCTAGCCTATTGTGAATCTGAACCTCTGCTTCTTACCCATTGCCTGGAGAGGCACAGAGGGCTGTGTGACATTGAGCTGGTTTCTGAGCATCTAGTGTTGTAGAAGACCAAAGAAACCCAAGTGACGCTTAGAGAAATGGAGTTATACAGCTTTATTATGCAGGCCGTCTCAGAGGAGTTGCCTCCAAAGTCTGAGCCAACCAATGTGGTGGAAGCTCTTCTTTTATCCCCTTTGGTTTCTTTGCCCCACAAATACGGATGGGACCTTTTGTGGGCTTTGCAAAAAGCCCCATGTGGGGGCCTTGAGACCATACCTAAGGGCCTGGCCTGGCACCAGCGCTGATAACCCCCTCCAGGGGTTGTGTACTGTTCATGGTTCATGGCCTCTGTAAAATGTGAGCATTGGGGTAACAGGTCTTGCAAGACCAGATTGGCAAGGAAGGGACAGTGACTTAATTATAGGTTATCAAGAATGTACATTAGGTTACTGGCACAGATTCAGATCGCTAGCCCTCCCAAACATCAGGGTTACATTGGATTAGCCTTTTAGCCTTCTCACTAGAGCTAGACTAGTGGAACAGATGCCAAAATGTGTTCCCTGGTACAAGCTGCATTAAGGAGGATGGTCAAACAGGTAGCAAAAGTTAAAGTTGAGTGATTCCCTTTGGAGGCTTTTTCTGTATTCTGACAGCTCATCCTTATTTATTTATTTATTTATTTATTTTGGCATCAAAATGTGTTTTATAAAATGACTTGAAATATAAAGCCATTTTGTTTTGTGAAAATGTTCTTATTAGGCTAAATGAAAGGTTGTCAAGCCTATATTAGTTATTTTTTTTAATTCAATTTTCTCTTGTCTGTGATCTCTAAATCTGAGACCAACTGGACCAGATCACAGTATCCTCAGCTGACTTTGAATGCCACATCAAAAAAAGGGCTGGGATAGGAGCAGGGAGCATGTGACAACTCCCATAGCAGCACACATATGCCCTTCACTGTGTTCCTTGCCCTCTTGTGGCAAATGGGTTTTCTGGGAACAGGACTGGTTTGGAAGCATCTGCTGCTCCTTCAGACCGATAGGGTGCCAGTCAAGTGTAAGCTCTCATGCCTTCCTTTCCCCTTGCTGCAATGAACTGTACCTCATTTCTAAATGATTCCCCCAAACCTTCTTTATATCACTCAGTTGGACAGATGCTACTTAGCTCTTTTTTCTCTTCTCACAGGGACAGTGGGATGATCTGGAGAGTGAGATAAGAAGAGACAAGAACCAAGGGAACGAGGAGCACTGACTGTCCATGAGGACTGGTTCCCTGATTTACAAGGAAGCCCATCCTGTTCTCCTATACTTGCTTCAAGGGTTTGAAGGCCCACCCAGAGAGGGATCCACTCCCAGCTGTGCCAGCTCGGCCAGGCTAAGGGGCCTCAAACACTGTCAACAAGAACAGGTAACACCAAGAGATTGCTATGGAAAAAGTTACATCTGACTGTCCAACTATGCAACTTTGTTCTCAAAAGTGCCTCCTTTAGGCACCCCCAGCCCGCTACCATGGATTGTATTTATACTCCAAACCCAGATATAACACAAAATTTGACTCTCTTGGAAGACTGACTCATCTGAACATCCTCTTCTCTCAGTCCCAACCCACTTCATGAAATGGCACGGAATTCTCCAAGGAAAACTAACAATGGTACCAAGATTCTTTCCATGAGGGATAAAATCAGGATAACTGTCCACCCCACCACACGTTGCACCCTAATAGAGTGCTCCTAACACAATGCAAGAACCTTGAGAGCAAGGGTCCATATGTATCCGTAGGAGTTTTAAGGACCTGGAAATATCTCTCTTTTCACAGATGATATTGAGAGATAAGAACACACACACACACACACACACACACACACACACACACACACTTTCTCCTTTTTCTCTTTAGGGTACTTTCTATTACTTTGCCTTAAAACTGATTTTTATTTTATTTTCTGTATTCACCAGGTTAAAAATAATTCCCTCCCTATTTCTCCTTCATTCAGGAAAAACCAAACTGTAAAATGGCCGAAAGAAAAGGTGCCAGGGGAGGGGGTGGGCTTTATGGACCACCCAGCAGAGGGGGACAGAATCAGGAAAGGGGAGGTGGTAGCTTCATGCCCTCTCCTGGTCTGTCTTTAAATATGCAAATGAGAGTAGGAAACATTCATACTCTCCTTCCCCCTCCCCAAGGCTTACACAACAGCCCTCAAGGTCACCCTGCTCCCTGTCCCCCAGGGCATGTCAGCATCTTTAGAGGTCTGTCCGGCCCAGACACTTATATCACCGAGAAAGATAAACTTGGGCCTCCTTCTGAGTGTCCTTCTTCCACCTCTGACACACACAAGGAAGGCCATCTTGAGAAAGCTCCACCCTTCACAATTATACTTGTTCTTAATGTAGCCCAAAGCCATCTATACAAGCCAGAGATTTCAGAAATGATACATTGTCCCTTCTCCTGAGATCAGGTGAAAAATTCAGCCACAATCTTGGTTTTAAAGAAAATAAGCTGTAGTTTTCACCTTTGTGAGAGGTATAGGACTATATCCCAAAGGATAACTGAGGGTTGGTTTGAACAAGGAAGAAGAAGAAAGAATCCGAAGGCTCTGGGCATCTAAGAGGAGGTCTCAGAGAGACCAACTGCAGGGGAGGTGGTGAAGCCAGAAGACAACTCAAACTTCATAGTAGTCCAGAGCAGCCCCTGGGGAATGCTGCAAACACAGGCTGTCAGAGCTGCCACCTGCCACAGAGGTCAGGCGCCAGAGCAGAGCATTTGAGAGAAACAGTCCACCCATACTACTCCTCTCTACCAACAGGGAAATCATGTAGAGCTCTGTTAGGGTTGCCTGTGACTCAGGCTATGAAAGAATTCACAAAGAAGAAGAAATGCGGGAGGACATTTATTTTACTTTCCAAGTGAGGAAAGGGCCAAGCATGGATAGGACAATACAGGCTCCTGAGAAAGAGGGGCCTGTGCTTTTAGAGAGCAAGCAGTTGCTGTTGCTAAGGGATAAGGGAGGGAGGGAGTTGTAAGTTGGTGGTCCAGTTGTAACCAGATGCCCGGAGTTATCTTGAAAAGTTACAGCCTATTTGCTTTCCAGGAAGTGGACATGCCATTGCAGCACTTTCCCATGCCTGTAAAACAAGCTTACAGCAAAATTTATGAAGAGCTCAAAGAGGCCTATTTGAAGGAGAGAGGGAAGGGAGAAGGGAGGGAGAGGGCAGCCTTATCTTCTCCAGTTGTTTGAACAGAGAAACCAACAATCTCATAATTTAACCACCAGGTGCTTCTCATAAACTGTGGAAAATCTACAACAAAGAAAAGGAGAGCTTGTTTTCTGTTCTTTGATTCCCATAAACCTCAGGCAATATTCCTAATCCCCAGGGAACTCTCCCCTGGAAACAGTTTACCAGCAAAAATAGAAATCTGTGAATCTCTTTGACCATGGTGCTACTTATCTGACCCCTTATCCCAAGAGTTTAAAGTAGATTTTGACAGGTTGGAACTGTGTCTTAAAACCAAGACACTGGGCATGCGGTGGAGGAGAGAGATCAGAGGGGAGGTGAGAGAGCAAGAAAACAACCTTCATGTCTCTTAACTTTCAGGCAAGTTCTGGGGACAAATTCTAGCCCTACTATAGGGATACTGTATGGCATATCCTGTGAGAATAAACAAGTCATCTTTTCTGTCAAAGAACAGTTTAGACAGCCGCCATTTTGGACTGCGTGACTTGGCAGCCGCCATGTTGGTGCATGGCTTGCAGCTCCCCTGGGGGCTGCCATCTTGAAACAGCAAAGGCCAACCCTCCCTTTGAATTAGGCCATCATGAAAGACTGTGCACCTGAGCTCCAATCAAGAGCAAAGGACAGGTCACATGTGTAAGGGATTATAAACCCAAACAGCCTGCCTGCTTGGTGTGCGCATGCTTCCAGACCATGTGTGTGCACCCTTCTACGTACAAGTAAAGATGTTTGCCTTGCTGCCTGGCTTCTGAGTATGTTTTATGTTCTACCAGGACCCCTGACTTGGGGGGACTTGACTTATTTCTAATAATCCAAAGTCAGACATGGTAGCAATCCACAATCTGTTTGTATTTCAGATTTTTTGGAAATGCATCTCTTCTCTCTGTGGCAAAGGGGGATGGGTAGATTCCTGTAAACCCAGGCAATGTTCCTGTTGGCCATTGCACTCTCCCTTAGGCAATAGGCTGGAGGTCAGAATGAGGAACCGTTGGTCTTTCTCACTTTGGTATGATATACCTGGCCCCTTGCCAAAGGATACCTGCCTTTTGGGTTTAATAAGGGAGAAGAAGACAAAACATGAAGGCCCTTATAAACTAAAAAGCAGCTTTAAAAATGCCTCAGCATTGAAAAGTGACATGGGAGAAATAGGAAATAAACAACCAGCTCAAGAGAAAAAGACCTCTCTCCATAAAAGGCCCAAGATGCCAAGAGCAGGAGAGAAGAGCATGTATCAAACCAGGAAGAATGAGAACCCTTCCACAAGCCAGCGATTCAGAAGTGACATCAGCTACCCTCTCCCAAGACAGGGGAAGGCACATCCTTGTAGACCTAGGCCTCCGTCCTTATCCTGGAGTCCTCCTTGGAGCAGCAGCTTGGTGAGGCAGCACTTACTGTGAGTTATTTGGCTTCTTGCCAAGAATGGCTGAGAGCTTATATGGGCGAGGGGTTTATGTGAACATCAAGGAACTGGGCAGCACAGAGGAGTCTGCTATGGAGAATGCTGACAGTGTCAAAAGGGGCAAAGGAGAAGATGACATACAACATCCAAACTTCATAGACTCCAGGGCACATCTTAGGAAAAGCTCCAATGTAGGCCCTAGTGGTGCCATTCACAACAGAGAGAACCACTTCTAAAGAAGATGGGTTATGGACCTATAATTTAGTGTTGAAATGTCTTCTATCATATTACATTGATAGTACACAGTTGTGTGTGTGTGTGTGTGTGTGTGTGTGTGTGTGTGTGTGTGTGTGTGTATTTTTCAATCCCCTTAATAGATACTGATTCAGGAACAGTGGATGAAATCTCAATTTCTCCCACAATATACGTGAGGATACAGCAACCTCCAGCCCAACAGTCCTAAAATACCAAATTAGCATTTTCAGGGAAGCCAGAAATTTTAAGAATCTGAATCTTTTGCCACTACTCACATCACTGACTCCCTGACCCAGCAGTCTCAACCATGAAGGCAGCTGTGGACCCAAATATTGGATGATCTAAATCAATCTCTCCCCAGTATACACACAGGACACCCTGCTCTCACCCAGCTTTGCACCCAACCACATTCCAACTGCAAGTGCATCAACATTATCCCTGCCCTTTGCAGGGTATCTCAAAATTCACTAGCAAGGAATTTAAGGGTAAGGAGTTGAATTCATTCACCTTATTTCTCTGTTTCTAGCCTAGTATGTGGCATAGTCGGGCTCTCAATTTTTATTTTTTAAAATAAAGAGAAGGGGAGAGGAGGCAATTGGAGAGCAGGCAGAGAAAACATGCTCATGTCTAAACAATGAGAAAAAGAGGGGATACTGCTAAGTACTCTTTCTCCTCTTGAAGAATTCTTTCTGATCCAAGGCCTTATTTTCTTTCCCTCCTTCTTGTCCTTTTCCTTTTTCCAGTGACCAATTCTCTCTTTACTTTTAGTATTGTAACTGAACGATCAATGGGTCTGGGCTGTCTGTCATTACTTGAGCAATTCAGCAGAGATAGGGTTGAATCATATATGAGCATTTATTCCAATAAGGCCCATAGTATGGGAGAGCAGCAGGTCATCCACAAAAATCTGCTCTACACCCCAACCATAAACTAGCTGCTTATATGGAGTAGAAGATTGGAATGAAGATTACATGGAGAAGGGTATGCCAAATGGGCAGTTATAGGTAATGTGGGTTGGGGATTTGCAAAGGCCTGCAGTTATGCAAAGGCTGGGTGTCTTCAAAGGGCTGACAGCTCTGGTTTCTGCAACAATGTTGTTAATCTTTCCATGATAATACCCAGCTCTGGGATGGGGAGGATGGGCCACATTTTCAGGTGAGCTCCCAGGTCCCATGTGCAACTCCCAGCCAGGTTAGAATGTGCCTTCTTTAACTAGAATAAAACAACCACAGTTAACAGAGCATGATTAATATTTCTTACAATTATAGCTGGTCCCCACTATTCTATTTCTGTCCCTATCAGTATCACTAAATCTCTTCCTGTTTTTGCCTTATTTCTACCCCATTGTTTTCTAGACATTTCTACTTGTCTCTTTTTCAGTCTCTGCATATCTCACCTGTTTCTCTACTTTTTTTCTTATTCTCTCTGATAACCTTTCTTTCCTTTAAAGTAGGGATGACAGGACCTCAGGAGAGTGAGGGGGTAAAAGAGTAGCTAAGAAAAAGGGCATCATCTAATAATTTCCCATTGGAGCAGGGCCCATTCATCCTTCACCCCTTGCTTTGTCCAAATGAATCAGAAATGACCATCCAAGGATTGTCCTACCTCCATACCCCTCTGGGCTTTTTTTGTTGCTCTTTGGATCTACCAGTTATCATCAACAGGGGAGCTAACTCCTTTCAGGCACCACCCAGACTTCTGTCCTCTGCTATAAAACCTCAGAGAGGCAGCCCCGGGCCCTATTTCTGAGCAGCAATGAAAATGCATATTCTACCAAAGCCAAGAGAACTCCGTTTTTTCCACAGTCTGCTTCCCCAGAGGCTGACATCTGAGAGCTCCATATGCCCAAGGCTAGCCTTGGTTTGGAAGTTTCTAGGCAACTCTGTGACACATGCACAGAAGCTAGCCCTATATAAGGGGTGAATCCTAGGTTCAGCTCCCAAGTCGAATCTACCCTAAGATCTGCACACTGACTCCAAAGAACCTTTATCTTTGAATCCCAGCATCATCAGGAGGGCCTCGCCATAGTAGCGTCTCTCTGGTTCCCTAAAGTAAATAAAACTTAAAGTTAATTTTCTAAGGCATAATAATGCACATGAAAGTTTAAGGAAAGGGCAGTTGCTTCCTATACAGAGTGAGGTAGGAAGGCCAAGACTGTGGCTACCAGATGGTTGCTCTGACCATCTTTTTTGGTGCCATCACTTTCTTGTCCTCTCTTACGCTTATCATGGTTTACATTCCCTTCCCTCTCTGTTTCCTTTGCTCATTTCTCAGTCTTTCTCTTGGTCTCTCACCTAGAAGAACAAAGATCACTAAAAGGAAAAACATCACTTTTTCTGACTTAGGGACAGCCTCTTTGAGCCAGATTGATTCTGTAATGGATGCTCCATCTTCATTTCCTTTTGAACTCCCACCAAGTTGTTCAAGGCCCTTCCTCCCCCTCATGCCCCCAAATCCCATCATCATGGAAGCTCTACTGTCTTCAGAAATTGTAATCACTTCTGCCCTTTAAAGAGGAATATTCAATTTCATCCTAGAAGGCTATCACAAGACCTAGCCACTTATAGCCTGGTTCCTCACACACCTCTTCTCCTTCTCAGATTGATGTCATCTGCCCAATTCTTATTTCAGGAGCCTCCTTCCCAACCCCTGCTCAGCAGACGAGTATCTCTGTTGATTCCCACACCCTGCCCAAGGCAAAAGGATTGTATTGAATGGTATGAAATATTTCAAGATCAACCTGAAAGCCACATCAGTTTTTAGTCCTAAAAACAGTTGAACCTTGGAGTTTTTTTGCAGTTCTCATACCAAGTGAACCCTAATGTCAAAATCCCTTACCCTATTTGAAAGCAAAGTTAGTTGCTATTCTGGACAGGAAATTCTTTAAGGCCAAAAGCCACCCATTGTTTCATTCCTAATGGAGCCCAGCACATGATATGTTCTTCATAATTGAAATTATTTCTTCACATACAAAAGAAAAAGTCAAAGTTCACCTTCTATATTTGGTAAGAACAGAGGAAAAGGCCTATGGTGTTGTTGCATGATCCAAAGCATGAAATGAGTCATATTTGGTTAGATGGTGAGAGGAGAGAAGGGAAAAGGGTGAATCCCAGACAGAACATACCATGTGTGCAGCAGAATGTGAGTGTGCACAATGCTCATTAACTGCATCTGAGGATGGAGAAATCTGTGATCTGGACCTCCCTAAAGGACCAAGAAATATATTTTCTCCAACAACTATAGTCAAGAGAGGTACTTATTAGAGAAGGAATATTACCTCAAATTGAATTCAACAAGCCATCTTCCCTCCCTGTGATCTATATTCAGCATCTACTAAATTCAATCATACATTTTCTCCAAATTGAATTTCTTTCACATAATTCTTTGTTCTGTAATAAAGTATGAGTTCAGGGGTTATAATTTAAGGCCACCACACATGTTTCAATCCTATTAATAGGCTTCATAGACTCATGCAGCTCATGTTCACGGTTACTCTGAGGTCAGAATCTCTGCCAGGCCACATCCTACACAGGAAAGTATGGGCCCAGTAATAGCTCAAGTTTTCAGCTTACCCAGGGTTTTAGGTTTCCAACTTGATGTTTTCTAAGGGGATTCCCCTTCACAGTAGGGCTCCTTTAAAAAGTCAATTATCTTTTTTTTTAATAGTTTATTGATTTTTTTAGAGAGGGAGAGAGAGGAGAGAAACATTGATACGAGAACAGCTGACTCCTGCACACCCCCTACCAGGGATCAAACCCGAAACCAGGGCATGTGCCATGACAGGGAATCGAACCAGCAACCCTTCAGTGCACAGGATGATTCCCAACCAACTGAGCCACATTGGCCAAGGCAGAAATTCAATTGTCTTTACCATCCCCTTGAAACCAAATGTAACTGAAGTAAGAGAAAGACATTTCTAGAAGATGCCCCATTTACATGGCTACCTAACAAGTTTCCTGGCAGAAACTATAAAATATTCTAGTGATATTGCCAAGTTTTCCTGTTAGGGTCTCAGGGATTCTTGGTAGGAGTTCTGGGTGTGATGGTTCATTCAGCAATGACAAACCCAGCCCCTCCAACATTTCACTCTTTCATTCATAAAGCTTATTATGTATGGGAATACCTACAGCATGCCCCTCACTGAGCTTGGCAGTGGGCATATAAGAGGTCAAAGTGAAGAAACTAATAGGCATTACTGGTAAGCAGCCACAGGGCTCTCTCCTGCCCTGTACCTTCTTCAGTTCACAATGTCGGTAATGTTTCTTGCCTCTTCAAATAACCCTAAGTTCCTACATCAACTAACTTCGTTGTCCTGCCCTGTGTTTCTATACCTATATCTTTTTTTTAAATTGTGGTAAAATATACATAGAAGTTACTACTATCTGTGACATTACGTACATTCACAGTTTTGTGCAACTATTACCACTACCTAGTCCCAGACTATTTTCATCACCCCAAAAAGGAAATCTCATTAAACCTTTATTCTCCATCTTCCTTCACTTTCCCCCATTTCCAGCCTCACCTCCACCCCTGCAACCACTAATCTGATTTTTATCTCTATGGATTTGCTTATTCTAGATATATTTCTTAAAAATTTAATTATACAGTATGACTTTTTGTCATATTTTCATTTACTTAGTATAACATTTTTAAGGTTCATCTACATTGTAGCATTTGTCACTACTTCATTTTTATGGCTAAATAGTATTCTATTATTATGTGTATACACAACATTTTGTATATTCTTTCATCAATTAATGGACTTTGGGTTGTTTCTATAAACATTTGTGTATAAATTTTTGTTTGAACACCTATTTTTAGTTGTTCTAGGTAAAAGTCTAGGAGCAGGATTGCTGAGTTATATGGTAATTCTATCTTTAATATATTGAGAGACTTCTGAGCTCTTTTCCAAGCGGCTGCACCATTTACAATCCCACCAGCAATATGTGAGGGGTCCAACTTATCAAAACTTGTGATAGCTTTCATTTTTTTAATTATAGCCATCCTGATGAGTGTGAACTTGCACCCTTACTGTGGTTTCTATTTGCATTTTCCTAATTCCTGATGATGTGGAACATCTTTCACGTAGTTTTTTTGCCATTTGTGTATTTCCTTTGGAGAAATGTCTACCCAAGCAAGTCCTTGCCCATTTAAATGTTTGGGGGTTTTTAGTAAGAGCTCTTTACATATTTTGCGTAATAGACCCTTTACCAGATATGTAAACCTAAAATCTTTTATCTAATTTTATATGCTATCTTTTAATTTTTCTTGACAATGTTCATTAATGAACAAAATTTTACTTTTGATGAAGTCCAATTTATCTTTTTATTTTATTGTTTGTGTTTCTGGTGTCATACTTATGAAACCATTGCTAAATCTGAGGTCATGAAGATTCACTCCTATGCTTTCTTCTAAAACGGTTTTGTTCTAATATTTATTTATTTATTTACTTACTTACTTATTATTTTTAAATCATCACCCAAGGATATATTTTGCTCATTTTAGAGAGAGTGGAAGAGGGAGAGGGAGAGAAGGAGAAGGAGAAACAGGGAGAGAAACATCAACGTATGAGACAAACATCTATTGGTTGCCTCCTGTAAAGGCCCCACAGGGGTTGGAACCCATAACCTGGGTATGTACCCTGACCGGGAATCGGACCCTCAACCTTTCAGTACATGGGACCACACCCCAAATGAGCCACACCATCCAGGGCTTTAATGTTTATTTAGATCATTGACTCATTTTGAATCAATTTTTGTTTATAGTGTGAGGTAAGAGTCAAACACCACTCTTTTTCATGTTGCTATCCAGTTGTCCCAGCACTATTTGTGGAAAAGAATGTTCTTTCCCCATTGGATAGTCTAGGCATCCTGGTCAAAATTCAATTGACCTTAAATTGATGGCTATATTTCTGTGATCGTAATTCTATTCCATTGATCCAGTTGTCATATTATTCCAGTATGACATTATAAGCTTGTAGTAAGTTTTAAAGTCAGAAAGTAAATGTTAGTCCTTCAACTTTGTTCTTCTGTTTCCAGATTGTTTGGATATTTGGGGCCCCTTGAAATTTCAATTGAATTTTAGAATAAATTTTTCCATTACTGCAAAAAAAATCATTAGTTTTTTTAAAAAATATATTTTATTGATTTTTTACAGAGAGGAAGGGAGAGGGATAGTTAGAAATATCGATGAGAGAGAAACATCGATCAGCTGCCTCCTGCACACCCCCCCCCCCTACTGGGGATGTGCCTGCAACCAAGGTACATGGCCTTGACTGGAATCAAACCTGGGACCCTTGAGTCCGCAGGCCGATGCTCTATCCACAGAACCAAACCGGCTAGGGCAAAAAAAAAAATCATTAGTTTTCAAATAAGAATAGCACTGAATCTGTGGATTGCTTGCTGTATTGTAGCCATCTTAACAATATTAAATCTTCCAGTCCATGAACATGAGATGTCTTTCCATTTATTGGTATCTTCTTTAATTTATTTTAGCAATGTTTTATACTTTTCTATGTACAAGTCTTATACAACTTTGGTTAATTTATTCCCAAGTATTTTGTTCTTCCTGATACTATTGTAAATAGAATTGTTTTTTTTTTTTTTAATTTCCTATTTGGATTGTTCATTGCTAGTGTATAGAAATACAATTGATTTTTTATTTTGTACTCTTCAATTAGCTGAATTCATTTATTAAGCTCTAATAGTTTTGTTTTGTTTTGCAGATCCTTTAAGATTTTTTATATATGGGATAATGTAATCTGTGATTAGAGAGAGTTTTACGTTTTTTAAAAAATATGTTTTTATTGATTTTTGGAGAGAGGGAAAAGGAGATAAAAACATGAATGAGAGAAAATCCATTGGCTGCCCCCTGCATGCCCGCATCTGGCGATGAAGCCCACAACCTGGGCAAGTGCTTTGACCGGGAATCAAACCAGCGATCACTTGGTGCCTGGGTCAATGCTCAACCACTGAGCCACACTGGCCAGGTTTACTGTTTTGTTTTGTTTTTCAATTTGGATACCTTTTGTTATTTTTTTTTCTTGCATAATTGCCCTGGCTAGAACTCCCAATACAATGTTGAATAGCAACGGGAAAAGTGAGTATCTTTGTCTTGTTCCTTATCTTTATGGAAAATAAAATATTTCTATTTTTACTGTTGAGTATGATGGTTTTTTCACAAATCCCTTTTATTATCTTGAGTAAATTCCCTCCTACTACTTCTGGTTTCTGAGTGTTTTTTATCACAAAGGGTGTTGAATTTTGTCAAATGCTCTTTCTGCATCAACTGAGATGGTCATTTGTCTTTCCCCTCCTTCATTCTATTAATGTAGTATATTCCATTGCTTTTTGTATGTTGCCAAACATTGCATTCCTGGGACAGATCCCTATATCCATTTATTACTCTTTGCTATTTCACTCTTATATTTGTTTCTCCTTATTTCCTGCTGCATGTGCATATATTATTTCTGCGTCCATCTTTCTCCACAATTGTCAACCTCACTGTTCTCTTTATTGCTTTTATGTTTTGCTATTATTGTCTCAAATAACTGCCTTATATTTCTCTGTCACAGACAGATTAGACCAAAATTAGCAATGGTAAACAGAAGAACTCAAGGAGGAGGAAACTAGTTGACCAATAACAGGGACAGAGCCCACTAACCTAAATCAAGATGAGGTCACAGTGTCCATCTTGCCCAGGTCCAATTGTTGCAGATCAACAATGCTCCTCCCTCCTGGAAATTTGTTAGATTCTGCTCTAGAAGAATGGGGAGAAGAGCTACCATCTTTAGGGTTTTCTTTTTTAAAAAATATATTTTATTGATTTTTACAGAGAGGAAGGGAGAGGGATAGAGAGTTAGAAACATCTATGAGAGAGAAACATCAATCAGCTGCCTCCTGCACACCTCCTACTGGGGATGTTGCCCGCAACCAAGGTACATGCCCTTGACCGGAATCAAACCTGGGACCTTTCAGTCCGCAGGCTGACACTCTATCCACTGAGCCAAACCGGTTAGGGCTAGGGTCTTGATATAAACCCCTAAGAGGCTCCTTGACCAATGAGAACGTGTCTATATGACAGTATTTTGGGACATTTAGAAGCTTCAGGAGATCCTCACTCCTTAAAAGAGCTTAATTAACCCCTGCTAATAGAGCGTTAGAGTATACTGTTAGCTGCGAAACAGCACCAGAATGTTAGTGGCAATTGGACCTCAGTCAGCAACCTCAGTACTTGAATTCTGGCTAAGACATTAGAGCCAAGACTCAAATCCAGGCAAAAGTTTAGTCACAGAGATAGAAGAAGTGAGCTGTGGAAGAAGTGAGACAGCTGGGCTGCATGCATTCAGCAAACAAGTTATATAGACAAAAGGAAAGGGCCCTTGGCAATATAGCAAGGATATACGTGCTTGAGGGAAGGACAGGGGGAAAGGCTGAAAGGTGCCCTCCAGAGAGAACATGCTGGAGAAAGAAGAGGGTGGGGAAAGGCGGGGGGGGGGGGGCGGGGGGGAGGCACACTGGAAAAAGAGAGGAGAGAAAGAGAGAGAGAGCGCTCAAGTGAGCTAGTGAGCTGCGCTGGGCCCTGCGTCCTGATGGTTTTTATCCCCTCTGTAAAGGGGATCTTAGAGGAGGTTTAGGGGAGGGTCTCAGTGGAATATCCATTAGCTTTCCAGGTGTGTTCTTTCAGGGTAGTGGTCTCTACTAATTGGTGGGCCCCAGGGTAGGAGGTCATTAGTCATCCTGGTAGAAGAAGGGAAGGAAATAAGAATAGAACCTCAGTTATTTAAAGATTATTCACCTTACTAACTATAGACAAGAGGTTTTCTTACAGACCCTGGGAAACTGGAGGATATGTTGCTAAAAGAAAATACATTTTAAAAGCAGACCATGGAGGGAGGGAGCAGGCTAGGAGAAGTCAATTGAGGAAAAAGGAGACATATGTAATACTTTCAACAATAAAGAATAAAAATTTAAAAAAGCAGATCAAGGGCAGGACATGCTTTGACTTGGTTGCTGTGCCTGGACCTTGACCCCTTCCTGGACTTTGCCTCAGAATGCTGACCATTCTCCGATGCCAGGAACAAACTAAACTGTTTATACCATCACAGAAGATTAGACCCCTTGTTATTGGACTTGGAGCTCATGAAGGCCAGACTGCAGACCCTACTCTACCTTTTTCCTTATTACACTTGCAGCTCACAGCTGCGTGTAACTTTCTTCCTCTGCCAGCTGGCTGGTGTGTGTGTGTGTGTGTGTGTGTGTGTGTGTGTGTGTGTGTGTGGCGGGGGGGGGGGGGCGGGTGTCAGAGAAGAACTTTCAAGATGACCTACTGCTCTTCCCATACTGCTGTCATTATTGGAATAAATGCTCATATACAATTCAATCCTATCTTTGCTTAATTTGGCTCAAGTAGTGACAGAAGGCCTTGGACCCATTTAGTGTCTGGAATTAATCACAGCTGAACCTGATGTCAGCCATGGCATCACCCCATCTGACCTTGCTGCTTTTCTGGGCCTGGAGCTGAAACACAACTGAGGCCTAGATGTTATCGCTCATTTGACCAAAGCTCTTCTCCATGGTCAACAGGCCAGAGGCTTTGTTCATAAGATTATTTGATGCAAGTCAGAACCTCAATGTCTTGATGACTTAATGCTTAAGGAAGTGGTCATGCAAGAGCTTGTATGGAAGTCACATGAGGCTATTCTCTGGCCCCCTTGTTCTTCCTCTAAGGGGGTGTTCCACATGACTAGCAACATGGTATGGGAGAAAAGGTCACCTTGAGGGTGAGGTACTTGTTTTCCCAGTTTTGCCCGTTGCTAGGTACACAGGGCTTTCCACCCTGGTGACATTCCATACCTAGCCTATGGTTCCTACTCTGCTCATGCCTATCTAACTGCTTACTACAATACCACTGGAGCTTTACTTCCTTAGGTGAAGAGGCTGGACCTTCTTTGAAATTAAACAGTCTGACAGGTAAAATATCAGATCTTTTATGAAGTTACATGAGCAAGTTTTGAGAAGATGGGGAGAGAGAACAGGAAGGTAAGAGGTATATGGGAAGAGATTCTAAGGAAAGGGAGGGTAGTGCACAAAACAGTAGGCTAGGAAATCTGTAAACACACTTCTCCATTGCAATGAGCTCAGGATGAATTCTGAGAAAAGGATTCAAAAGATAGACGTTGCCTTCTACAATCAGCAGGTGAGTTCCCCTTCAGGTAATTCCCTGGACTTGTCCAGCACAAGTCATGAGTGTTTCAGAAGCAACACTAGAAAACTCTCTCTTCAGAATGAGTAATAATTCAGTTTCCAGATTCCAGTTAAGTTACACTAAGGCTTTCCCAGTTTTCATCAGCAGGGGAAGGAGGATAAAGTACTATCAAGAGTCTAAATTCTCCCGTAACATGGCACCATAAGCCTTTCAACATAAACCCATCAGGAAGGCAACTTATGGCTCTAATTCTAGATTCCACTTCACATCTATTCAGATGTTACTACTATAAGGAATCCCTGTCCCTTCTCCCCCCCACCCCCCCTCAAAAAAAACCTTATCTTGATCTCATAAAAAAATCTCAAATTCTCATAAGATTATTATTTGGTGGAATTATATTAACCCCTAAACCAAATACATTAACTGTAAAAAATATTAGAAAGATCATATTTCAATCAAGTTTTCTTATTTGAAATTGCCTTTAAGCTTCTAATTTGCAGCCATTATTTTGCCTGATTTTAGGTGACATTTTTTTCTTCTAACAAATGAATGACTTCAATGATAAATGCCATTTTTGCCCAGCCCCTGTCAGCCAGGGGAATTAACATTCATCCCTGAAGGGAAAAAGACGGGGAAACCAAAAGTGATCCCACGGCTATGTTTGGTCTTCAGGTAGGAATCTGGAGTGGCTGAACCCCTATGTTCAGGAGATGAGCCATTTCCAGAGCTCATCATTTGAGAATTTCTCCCTAAAGTAGCGTGTTGTGGCAGAACGCACCGGAGAACGATCAGCCAGCACTCTGAGGGAGGAAAGTTTAACCTTTATTTTGCAGATCTGCTAGTTCAGGGGATTCCAGATCCAAAGCCTGAATTGAACTCGTGGCCTCTATATCTCCTCCTGTGGTGGGCCCCTGAGGGTCTCCAAAGCTCCGCCCAAGTCAGCTGTGCTGGGGGCCCTGGGATTAGGCTCTGAAGCTCCGCCCAAGTCAGTCAGAGCTGGGGAAGTAAGACTACAGTTTTAACCAGATGCTGAACTAGGTTGCAAGCCCCACCCCCATTTCCCTTTTTAACTTTATGTGTAAATTTAAATTCAGTGTTAAAAAAAAAATAACCATTCACGCAGCCTTCAAGCTTGTCTCCCTCAGTGTGATTTCTAGATCCCTTTAGGATTGAGAATGAGATTTAGAGGAGAGGGATAGCCATGGGTTCCTAAGTGGGAAGAGCGTACCAAAGGAGCCAGAGCAGGAGGGCACTGAAGGAGTAATTCCCTTATTTCTCTGGTCCACATGCTGACACCACCAGCAGGCCCCCAGGCACGCCTGGCAGGTGCTACAAAGGCCAGAGGAAGCCCTTCCTCAGGCAGCCAAGTCCAAGGCCTATTTCAATCAGATCATGGATGTGGGGTGGGGGTGTTTGGTTTCAAACATGACGGCAGGACTTTGGTCCATTTTAAGTCCAATTAGGAACATTCATGACAACCACCAGGCCTCATTTTCCCCATAGCGGAGCCACTCAGCAGCACCTATCCTGTTGCAGGTCATTCAAAATGGCGTCCAAGGTGAGGGCTAGATTTCAACTTTTTAGTTTGACTAGAGAGAAAGGCATGTGGGGAGTACATCCGCTAGCACTCACCCAAAACAACTGGTGCAGGAAAAGTGTTAGCACAGCAGGCCTGAGTACATTAGTGTGTTGGGTCAAGATACAGCTCCCCTGTTGTTGTTTGGTGTCCTACAAAGGCCTGCATGCCCTTGGTGGGCAAGGCCTGGTTGGATTCAGGGCTCCTGCCACCCTAACTGATAAGTGCCTGAACGGCACATATCCTGTGATTTGTGCTGGACATCGGCTTTCCTTCTCTGAGCCTGAGATTTTGGCACACAGCCGGCAGAAGATGACCAGCTCCCAATAAAAACCCTGGGTACCGAGTCTGTAAGGAGTTTCTCAGGTAGACAGTATTTCACATGCAGTGTCATAACTCATTGAGGGAGGACTTAAACATGTCCTGTGTGACTCCACTGGGAGAGGACTCTGGACTTCGTGCTCCATGCAGCTTCTCCTTTGCCGATTTTCCTTTGTATTCTTTTGCTGTAATAAAGTACAGCCATGAGTATGATTATATGCTGAGTCCTGGGAGTCATCCTAGCAATTCATCAAACCTGGGATTGGTCTTGGGGACCCCAATATACTACCCAGTTCTTTTTTTTTCCTTCAGTCTATTAGATCTTATACTTTGGAGGGGTGGTAATAGAGGAAAAAGAAAAATTTCTATCCTTCTATCTTAATATGGACCCCTCCTTGCTCTCTCTCCATTTCTGCTCCATTCAGACACACGTCTTCAACTACTTAACTTTTTTCATTTCTTCTCTCAGAAATACAGAAAGAAATTCTTTCTAAAGAAGCCCACCAACTATGACAGAGATGCCTGGGCTATGTTGTTTGCCCTAGACACTACCTTCTAGTCGACAGCAGCACCCTTCTTGCTTGTTGGTTTCTGATACTGTGAGCCTTGATTTCTCAGTCTTTACTGCCTTTTACTTTAATATCCCTCTTTTAAAATTGTTTTTCCCTTTCCCTCGGCTATAGTATCTACATTGTTTGCTTTGTTTTATTCTGTTGCTGTTCCCACAACTGTCTCTACTTCTGACACAATCTCGTATTTGTGTGTCTTCCTCTCTCGCAGCTAATTACATTTTTTAAAAAAAAGGTTTTTCCAGGGAAGCCTAGAGAAAGAAACCATCTGAGCACAAGTAGAGAACTACTTGAATCATCTCTGTGAACAAAGACTGCCTTGTTTGTTTTTTTCTCTTTTGGATCCCAGGAAATGATGATCTAGATAATCTCTAAAGAAACACACCTTGAGAAGAATTAAGCCCCATCCATTTCAAGAGCCTTCCTCGGCCAGGACCTTCTTCCATACAGCCAAGATACCCAGCTGTATGGAAGTACCCACTCCTATCAAAATCTGTGCTCCAACCTGGCTGCCTGCAAGCTTTCCCATTTTCAACAATGAAGCAAACATGAATAGGGGATCTATATCTTGACCCAAACACACTAATGTACACAGGCCAAGATCTCCATCCTTCAACCAAAAACATCGAAGTGGTTTCAAGCCCTGTACCCGACCGTTGATAAAGGTCAACTGTCCCAAAGGCCCACTATCTTGACCAAACATTTGGAAACTCTATACCCTGTCCTTTTTTGCTGGCACCTCTGGGTCTAGGTGACTGAGATACAACCACTGATATCCCATAGGAATTGTTGCTACAAAAGCAAAGACAATAAAGTAATACACAGGCTGCTGCCTCAACCCCAAAAGGCTGTCACTCCTGGCAGTGCTTCCCCAGCTTTCAGACAGGGCTCCACGGCTTCCTGGCCGGCTTTCCAAGGACTTCAGACAGGGCTTCCAGGCTTCCTTTTAGAGGTTTTAGGATGTAATGTTAAAGTTTTAATGCTCCCACTCAAGGGTTACAGGGCTCCTTGGCAGAGGCCACAGCTTTATTCTGTGGGATATTCAGAAGTTGCAGGCAGCAGCTCATAGTGTCATCAAGGAGTCAGAAAGTAATTAGTAGTAGTCAGGGAGGCTTCTAGAGGGTCCTATCAGCATATGTTTTCCTCAGCCACCTCCTTTCATTCATTCATTCAGCAAACATTTAGAGAGCATTTCCCATGCGCAAGGCACTGAGCTGGGTCAAACTTAGGACACAGTATCGACCTCAAAGAGCTCACAGACATAGCTGCGTCTCACACTCTCCTGCTAGTGGAGGCCACACCTGTTCTTTATTCAGTCCCGCAAGGCCCCTAGTTTATAAAGCCATGTTCCCCTTCCAAGCTGAAGAGCTCGGGGTTGATCTTTTGGTTCCAAAGCTGGGGAGCAGCTGACTTATGTTGTCTCTGACAGCAGTTTTGTCCTAAGCTCTTTAAAAAATGTATGTCCTGTGGAGGGGGACTGGAAGGGCAGTTCTCTCCCCACCAAAACAATCCTCAAGCCCTCTGGCACTTCTTTGGCTGTATTCTAAGGGCTCTTCAAAGAGCGAGAATCCAAAAGGGCCACTGAGTTCAAACACCAGACCTACCCAGGCACTTTTCATTGGCCCAGTAGTCATCACATTTTAAAATGTATTCCTGTGAATAGATTCCACAAGCCACAACTAAAGAGGACTATATTCTCTACAGAAACACACCTTGAGAAGGATTAAGCCCCACCCATCTTCAAGAGCCTTCCTCGGCCAGGACCTTCTTCCATACCACCGAGATTCCCAGCTTCATGGCTCTCTTCAGGGCACTGACCCCCCTACACTAAAAAGAAAATCCCCAGAATATTTCTAGCTCCCATCAGACTTTTTCAACCTGTGAGCAATAAGCTCGCTTCAATTAAGGTGGGTGAGAGCAGGTTTTTAGAGAGAGGAGGAAAATGCACTGGGCACCTGAGAGAAAGAAGGAGCTTGAAAGGATGTGAAAAGACCCCAAATCGACTTCCCTATTGCATAGCTGACTCTCAGGCCAACTCTGCAAAGAAAGTCCAAGCAAGTACTAGAGGTGATACCTACAACTGGGGAGGGGGGGGCACCCTAAGAGAGGGAAGGCCAGAGCCCAAATGGCACCCAGGCTTCCAAAGGGGTAGAAGGTAGTCTCTACCTTGTAAATGTCCAGTACAAGTACCCCCGAGACCCATAGAGAAAGCCCTCTTTTCTTCTTGTTTACCTCTGCACCTCTTCCAATTGAACAGAAAAGCCGGGATGGGGTCTTTGAAAGTATATGACATTACAAAGGGTACCAGCATATTGCAGGGAGAGACCATGCCCAGATAGAGGAATAATAATAACAACAGCTAACACAAGTAGATATATAACAGCTAACTGCACTAAACATTATATAACATAGTGAATTCATTTTACGTGCCCTACATAGGTAGGTACCATTATTTCATTCCCATTTTACAGTTGAGGAAACTGAGAAACAGATTTTAAGTAACTTGCCCAATGTCACACAGCTGGTGTGATAGCAAGGCTTGAAAGCTGGCAGTCTAGCTATAGACTCTGAGCTCTAATGCCTGCAACTCTCCATGGTGACCGGGAATTTCTCTGACAAGACTTGATACCCATCCGTTTTTTGCTTCCTTTCATTTTTTTCTTCCATAGCATTAGTTTAGCCACGAAAGGCCACCCTTGGTCCTCCTCAATCCTGGCACAGAATTTTCTCTCACTTTTCTGTCCCTGGTTTATTCAGTCAACTCCTTTTTACTTGGCCTTTACTCTGCTTTCTCCCCAAACGTGAAGCCTTGCACGCATCTTTCTCCCCGCTTCCCTTGGAGAGTTGAGAAAATGTCTGGTGTGACAAGACAGCCCACCCACAAGGTCAGAGAGCCCCTGTGTGGTCAGCAGGTCTGAGCTTTACTGCCTGAATTTGCTCATGCCTCTGGCTTCTTGGAGAGCAGGGAGGGCTCTCTGATATTCTCTCCCCTCACCTCTCACTCTTTGATCACACTGTCGTTCATTGCTCTTTGTATTTATCCTGTTAAAGCAATGAGCACATGTATGGCATGTGCCTGTTTATACGGCTCCCTGATTAGACTTAGCTCCCTAAGGCAAAGATTTACTTTCAGACTCACTTCCTTTTCAACAGAACACAGCAAAAAAAGTTCGCTTTTGGTGTCCTTCCCTACCAACTATTCTCTGCCCACAGCATGCTGTGAAATGTTGCCTACTTTCTGCTCAATTTGGGGATGCCACAGTCACAAGCACTATCTGCTTCCTCCTTCAAATCTCAAGAAACTTTGGTCCCTTGGAGACGTTTCTTCTGGGGCTTCTCATGACAAACTCTGTTTTTAGTAATCCCGGAGGAAAGTGAGGTGCAGAGAGGTTTTGTGGAGTCTTTCTGATAACCATCTTGGTAGGAAACTTAGATGAAACCACGTCAGCAACCCTTACCCATGGTAAAAACAGCCTGCCTTCCCTCCACGGGGGGCACCATCCCCCATTCTTGTCCTTCCTCTCCCAGAGCCCTGAAAACATACTTGTTGAAATGTTTCATTCATATGTATGTGTATATGTTTGTATGTGTGTGTATATGCATATATGCACATTATCTAAATGTATCTATAGATACTTCTTATACATACACGCATTTCATTTGTATGTATGTGTGTATAGGAATTACAGAGTAGGGATGGGGCCATGAGTCCTGGACTACAGACAGTCCTCTGGCTTTTCTGGCTTCACCTGAGCAATGGTGAGTTTGGGCCATGGGCTCGGTTCTGAGAGGGTCCAAACAAGTTCTAAACTTCTTTACATCTGAGCTGTGAAGTTTGGATATCCTCTTAAAGGAACCTGTCTGCTCCAGCAGCTGTAGCCAAAGAAACAGTACATTTCCTGGCAGAAGTGTTAACCCAATACCCTGTCTGTAGTTTGTTTTTTAAAATTAATATTTGAACACCGTCAGTCAGTTCATATTTCTCTATTTCTTTGCCACCATGTACTTCGACGTTTCTGCTGCTGGCTTCACCACTAACCAAAGCCTTCAGCAGGGCCCACTCTGCCCCGGTGACCCAGCTGGCAGAAGCAGCTTCCTGCAGCTGACCCTGCAACACCTGTCCAGCAGCTGAGCGCTCAGGTTCCCCCTCTCCCTTCTGGCAGAGCCGCACCCGGCTGAGTTGCCTCAGGGACCTCCCTGGGCTGCAGGCCTTTGTTTTCAGAAGCTTTCTTGAGCAACCATCTGCCACATCTCATGAAGTCAGGTTCCTCATTGAAGTCTTCCTTTATATGATTCTCTCAGCTATCCTGGACCTTCATTCTCCCACACGAATATTAAGACCACCTTATCTAATTGTGAAACAAACAAAAGGATTCATGATGAGTAGGTATTTTCAAATCTCCCACCATATCTGTATTTGTAGATCACCTTCTCCTTGCATGGCGAGTAGTTTTTTGGCTCGATACACTTAGCTGCTATGTTGCTAACTGTATACACAGTTTTTATTTTTTATAATGTACTCAACCTAGCTCATAGTAATACTGCTTTTTCTGCTTCCTGGCATACATATATGCAGTTCTTTATTTTCAAGCTTTTGGGAAGCATTTTAAGAGTATTTCTTGTTCAATACCATGTAATAGATTTAAAAGCACATACGTCAATCACATAGTCTTCCTTCAATAGGAAAATTCAGCCCATTCACACTTTATAGTAACTGGAGGGAGATGGGCAAACAAAGTGGGCTCAGGTCTGAGTGGGACTCCAGGGGCCCCATAAGGTCCATGGACAGACTGGACCTGACAGTTCCCAGTTACCAATATCCGAAACCCTACTTATAGTGATGAAGATGCTTCTTTTAAATGAGTTTCATAAACCAGCACAAAAGACAAAACAGAAAGTGGTGAGCACGGCTTCCCATGAGCAGAAGCCCTGTGGACCTGAAGGAACCGCATCGTAAAGGATGTGTGCCAAGTGACTGAGACCTGGGAAGAGGCAGATGCAAGGATGGCCTAGGAAATGCCAGAGAGACCTCGGAGGGGCCAAGCACATGGAATTGAAATCAGAACAAATGCCTCAGGATGCTTCAAACACGGGGCCACACGCTCTGCCAGAGCCTCCTAGGCCCCAAATGAGGGCGAGAGGGAGGGCTGGGGTCAGGGGCAGGAACACGCATGGAGGGCCTCCGAATGGAAGAGGGGAAGGGAGAGAGTCTTTCATTTCCTGGGAGGACTCAGAGGTGCGAAATGGGCGCATGCCCTGATCTCCTTAATCCGGAAAGTCTGAGGCTGTCCAACCAATTTCAGATTAAGAAAGCGAGGGTGGAGGGCTGGTGGGGGTAGGAGAAGGATGTGCAAGTCTGCCTCCCTGTGTTCAAGTTGGAGCTAATCTGGCATCCAGTGGGCCCACGCAGGGCCGTGGGGCTGCCTAGGGAGATGCGGAGGAAGCAGCGTGGGAAGACAGGGCAGCGGGACAGAGTCCTTGGCTGCCACCTGTCAGCGTCATAGACACACCAACGTCTGCACCGCGAGGCTCCAGAATCCAACTGCAAAGGCGCGTGGGCGGTGGTGGGGGGAGGGGGCTGCAAGTCATTGGCCTGGCCCAGCCCCAAAGCCCCGCCCCCTCGTCATCCCAGGATGCGCCTGCTCAGTTGCCTGGGAAACCGGGCGCAGAAGGTCTGGGTGCGGTTGGAAAGCGTTGGCCACTCCCGTCCTAGCTCCCTCCGGTTGGGCTCCTTGTCACCCAGGGGTGGCCAGTATGAAGGTCCAGGTGCCCTCACACTGCAGCAGGCCTGCTGGGAGGCTCTGGAGGGTTGGAGACCCCAAAACCTAAACTGTTGCCCGGGACTTGAACTGTAGCAGAGCCATATATTCTTGTGGTGACAGTGGCCTTAGGAGAAAAGAATCTGTCTCTAGGAGGATTAGATCAGAGCTACACAAACCCCAAGTAATGTGACTGGCCTATGTGGTGGCCTTTGAGGGGCCCTCTAGAAAATGTCAAACTTTAACCTTGGAAGGGGGTGGGGTTATACAATGGAAATTAAACTGGATGCTGCTTGTAATTACACCCATAGATGCTGAGCTCGGGTTGCCAACGGAACAGATCACTTTAGCTCAAGGCTGAGGAATTTTAGCCAGACTTTCTGACTAGAGGAAAGGAGCAGGCATGCTTTCTGCCGTTAGAGGGTCTCCGTGGGAGCCAGCATCAATTCACTGAAGCCTAATACAGCTCACAGGTTCCTGTCAGCACCAGACAAGCCCTAAGGTTTCTACCATCCAGGACATAACTGTTTTCCTTCTGTTCCTTTTCCCTATCAAAGCCCTCTTACCTCATCTCTTAGTACACAACATTGTTCCTCCCACCCTTCTTACTAGGTAGGAGGAGAATGAATTCCCAAAATGACTTTGAAGTTACTTTGATATCATTGGAGAAGTCACTTAACAGTTAAGAGTGCTTTTAGGATCAAGGGATTAAACAAAACAAAAAAATATTGCCTTCAGTAAGTTCCCTTTCTAGTGGAAGAATTCACTTTGCTCTCTAATTAGGGCAGGCATCTGGCTAATAGGTTAAGCCCAGTGTGAGCTGCATAGGCTCTAAGGTTTGTGAGCGAGACAAATGTTTGTGGTGATCCTAAGTTGAAACCCTGGAATGATATTAGACTGAATCTGGGTGTGTGCTCATCAGCGTTGCTGGGCATCATGGGGGTGGGGGCCTGTTACTGCAGATGTCGTAATTTCCAGAAGACCAGCTGGGGTGGGGCACTCTTAAAACTCCTTTTAAAATAGGTAAGTTTATATGTGAATGTTGCATCCATGGTAGCAGTAGTAATTAGAGAAGACTTACCACAGTCATTAGGGACCCAAAGGAAAAGGAGGTGGGACAGCACGGGATGGCATTTCTGACTAAGGGACATGTATGAAATTGCAAAGTCCCTTGGCCTTTTCCCCGAGTTAGTGCCCTCCCTCTGTAAGTGGGCCTGGAAGAGAAACAATCCTGCAGAGATAACTAAACAGCTGGTGTGTAAAGTTAAGGGCTGTTAAGAATTTGGGCTCCAATCCTGAGATTAATTACCCTCCTTCTGTACTCAGTCTGGAGAGAGATGTCAGCACAGAGGAGTCTTAAGCAGGTAGGCACTGTAAATGGCATCTCCAAGTTCTGGTTAAATCCTCTAGAAAAGATTCTAGATGGAAAATGTCAGTTATACATCTGTGTGCTAAAATGCAAACACTGTTTTTGGTGATTTGCTTCTTTCTGTATCTTAGCTGTCCCCTCCCTTTTAGCATCACCAAAGTGCCTAAAGTGAGCATGAGCCATTTTGTTCCTAAAGTAAAACCTGCCCCCTGGTTACGAAACTAGGTGTAAAGAGTAGTGCTGGATTCCAGTGGGAACATGGGGTTGAATGTGTAAGGATGCAAGTTTTGTCCTTTGGAAACCCCAATTGTGAGATAATCTGAGGAGACCCCAAACCTTTGGAATCCAGATTAGAGCTGGGAAGAGGGACCTTGCAGAGGTGCCAGGAGATTTTGATTAGATTTTTTTATTAGATAAGTGGGGAGTGACATGAGGAATGTGTGGTAATGCTGTGCAGCAAGGACGCTCTTCCCCAGCCTTGGGGTGCTCTGTGGGGCCTTGGCTGGCACTCAAAACAGGACCCGAAGCTGCCTTTTTGGAGCAGTGTGCTGAAAGACAAAGCACCCGTTGTTCCCAGGGTTGGGTAAGGATACATACACACCCTTGAAAGTGTCAGTTCCTATGTTGATGGTAACTGGAAGAACTTTTGGAGTGACCTTGGAGAAGCCAGAGAAAAGGTTAGAAAACACACGAATGGAAATTTCTCTTCCATTGGGATAAGACAAGGAGGAACGAGAGTTAATTCTGTTTACTGGGCCCGTGTGCCCTGACTCTATGGGTGGTCAGATGATACTCTTCTTAGCTATTGCTGCGCCTTTAATTTAACCTAAGGTCTATTGAGCCTCGCACTAAAGGAAATATTAGATAGCTCTCTGAAATTCAGGAAGCCCCAGGACCTGAAAACAAATACCCTTCTTGTAGGAGAAGAGACTGCCCGTGTCTAAGGGTCTTTGTCGAGGCTGAGCCTGGGACAAAACAAAAGCTTCCAGTTTTCCCCCCTTTGATGAGAGAGCCTCTTTGGGGGAGGTGCTTTTGTGCAAGCCCAGTGTGAGCTGCATAAGGCTCTAAGGTTTGTGAACAAGACAAATGTTTGTGGTTATCCTAAATTGGAATCCTGAAATGATATTAGACTGACTCTGGGTGTATTTAAAAACATCCATAGGTCCCGGGTACAGAAGGTTCCCAGATGTGGGCCATCTAAGGGACTTAAATTTCGTTATACACTGAGTGGCCAGATTATTATGATCTCTGAATGCAAAATAATCTGGCCACTCAGTGTATATCCTATATAATAAAAGGCTAATATGCAAATTGTCCCCTCAACCAAGAGTTTGACCAGCAGGCAGGCCAGCCAACCGCCCATGTCCCCTCCCCCTGGCCAGGCTGGCCGGACCCCACCCATGCACGAATTCATGCACCAGGCATTATGATGCGTTCAGAGATTATAATAATCTGGCCACTCAGTGTATATCTAGGTTTGGGCATTGTAAAGCAGAAATGGAAGAAATAGCTGTTTTTCTCTAGTGTTTGAGGGGAACAAGGTTGATAGTTTAAGACTGGGTCTGGGAACCTTCTCTTTCATAGTTTCTTTCGAAGTCTTTTTCAACTGTTGAAGCTAATTAATGGGAAGGGGAAGGGGGGTAGAGAGCTGGAGGCGGTGTTAAAGTTGCCTGGCCAGAGCCCAAAATAATCTGGAACTAAGTCACTAGCTAGATAGACGCTCTAACCCACAGAGACAAAGCCAGGTGAAGGACATTTGCTCTATTTCTGTTATTTTACCAAACATTTTGAAGAGTGTTTGGTTTGCCAAGGTCCTGTAATGATGAACAGTGCTTTAAGTTGGATAGATATCTTTACTAAAACAATAGCACTGCCACTGAAACTGACAAAATTGCCACCATCCCTGGGTAGCATTTAATTTCTACTGATCTAGCCCAGCTCTACCACTTCTGCAACAATGGCATGAAGTCACTGCGCTTGCCCATCTTGGTTCTTTACCCAGATGGCCAAGGAGGAGTTGGGAGACATCAAGAATATGGTCAGAAACTCTGTGCAGATTCTGAAATCTCTGGCTGATCAATTGATTGGGGGTCCTCACCCTGCTCTCCCCTCCTGGAGGTGTTTCTCTATGACCATTTAATGAACTTCCCAGCATCTTAATCTTTTATCAAGTTTGGAGGTTTGCTTTTCTCCCTCTCACATTTCCCTATAGGTATATGCTCTGCCTTTTCCTATTTTTGGTTCTGCTCCCAACTAACTTGCAGCTTTTTATTTATTTTTATTTATTTATTTTTTTTTACAAGGCCAGATAATTCACAACTACGCTGAAAATAAAAAACAAACATCAACATTTTACAAACTTGTAGGTCTACTACTTTGGGCATCTGGTTTGGTTTGGTTTTCCTTTAAATGGTGTCTAACTTCTGGACCCGAAGCCTGCAGTTCTAATGACATGCTTTTTGGTGTCCTTGCCTGGAAGTAATGCTTGGCGAACGAAACTGTCAATAGCATGATGGACTCCAATCTCTCATCTCTCCCAGTCCTCTCACTTGGTTGTCCAACTTTAAAAAGAATTACTTGTTGAAAGGGCTTGCAGTTGAATTTCCCTTGGGTAGCTAGCAAAGACCCTGGTTCCAAAACGGGAGACATCCCATGTAAAGATGTTTTGAAGAAGGGACAAAGACCCTGTATTCTAATTCTGGTACTGCCATTATTAGCTGTGCAAACTTGGGCAAATCTCTAGATTTCTTTGGGTTGTGGGTAAAATTGGGATATATACCTACCTCTCAGGGTTGTTGTGAGGATTAAATATGCTCTGTAATCTGTCTTGCTATATACTAAAAATTTGCAAGTTTTTAGGATTTAAGAGCTATTTTAAAATATTCCCTGTCCACATAGCAGATAATGCTGACATTTCTACCACCAGATCAAGGGGTTTTCACTGTCATATACTACATAGTTAAATTGCTGGAGCAAAATTTTCTGTTTCTATGTATACACTTTTGCGGGGAGAGAGTCCCCATAGCTTTCATCACTTTCCTAAAAAGAGGTTCATTATCCTAGAAAGTTAAAATTGCTTCAGAATTGAAAAGTTGGATTCAGTAACAGGAATAAATGTATTGCTTCCAGAAGGTCCCTCTTAACATGTCTGTAGTGGTACTTTCAGTGTTTTTAGATACTGAAATTGTTAATGTGGCCTGATGACTGTGGAGAACACTTGAGATTGGGACTGAGAATTTGGACATATGGTCACAGTAGCCATTAGATTATCCAGTTGCCTACAGGGTGAAGGCAGGTGCAAAATGATGAACTATATGGCCCTATGAAAGTCACCTTACCATGGAGTCTGTTTCCTCATTTGTAAAATGAGGGATTTGACCTTGAACATTTCCAAAGTTACTAGTTGGAATTCTGTAGGAAAGTGAGATCAAAGCTGGACTTGGATGGAAATCTATTGACAAAAATGAATCCAGCTTTTCTGTGAAGGAGGGAAAAGAGGGAATGTCAAGAGTGAGGAGGAGGGGCGGAGATCCAAGGAGCTCCATCCTCGGTAAAGATGGGAAACTCCATAAAGCCTGCTGAGGTGAAGAGCCAGGTCAATCAGGGCAGAAAGAGAGCTGGTAGGATCCTTATGATCCAAGACGCTGACGGCCCAGAGATACAACCTCCTCCATTCACCAGGGGACTGACTTGCCAGAACTCAAGTGGATTCCCTCAGTGAGCAAACACCTCTTCTTCCCCGCACTCACAGAACTTCAGTTCCACTTCCAGTTGTCACAGGGGTGATTCCTGCAGCCTCCCCACTTCCTAGAGCAGTGGTTTGGCTCCTTCAGGAAAGTGGTGGCCCTACAAATGCCTCAAAACACAAGTAAGTTGTAGGATGGTGAAGAGGCTTTTTGGAGAGGTTAAGAGAATCTCCTAACTCTATTTTAGAGTGGATTGGAATCCCCACCCTCACATGAGGAATTTTTTTCATTTTTTAAATAGAAAACTACTATTGATAAATTATCATTAACTAAAGTCCATAGTTTACATTAATGTTCAGTGTGTGTGTGTGTGTGTTAAATGCTTTTCTGCATCCTCTGAGATGGTTATATGTGTAATCGTTGTTTTGAAAAAAATCAAAACCAACAACACTAGCTCTGTGGATTAAAGAAAATGGGAACAGAGGGTTACATTTTAAAAATATATGTATTTTTTATTGATTTCAGAGAGAGGGAGGGAAAGGTAAAGAGAGAAACATCAATGAGGAGAATCATTGTTTGACTGCCTCCTGCACACTCCCTACTAGGGATTGAGCCCAAAACCTGGGCATATTCCCTGACCGGGAGTCAAACCCTGATGACCTGGTTCATGGGTTGACACACTCAGCCACTGAGCAACACCGGCTGGGCCAGTGGGTTATATTTTTCAGAATAATAATAGCTTTATTTTGTGATTCTCCAGAATAAGGGTCAGTAAATGTTTTTGTGGTAAATATTTCTGATATTTTAGTCTTTGTAGGACACAGAGTGTCACTCCTTTTTTTTTTTTCTTTTAACATTCCTTTAAAATATAAACTATCCTTGGCTTACATTAAAAATTTTTGGTGTAGCCACCTGAACTGAAATGATTAATTACTTTGTTACGAAGTTGGCTATACAGCTTTAAAAAGAAGTAGCAGCAATAGCGACAAAGACACAAGTGGCCAGAAAGCTCAAATTATGTACTACTGGCCCTTTACACAAAACAAAACAAAGCAAAAATAAATTTAAAAAGTTGCCAACTCCTATTCTAGAATATTGTTATGAAATACTTTAAAAGGAACATTATGTTTTCATATATTGTATATAGCGCAGATTAAATTAAGCCAAAAATGGCAGCTTCTCCTCATCTCTAGTACTACTCCCTAAACGGCATTTTTTTTTACAAGAGTACAATTATTAAAACAGGTAGCATGAAGAAGCAGCTGAGGATGTCAAGTCTGGAAATTAATTGATGGCAACTCTTCTTGATTTCTCAGCGATTGGAAGACTTGGCTCCTTGGTTTGGAAGCAGCGCTGGCTGAGACTTGGTTCTTCTAAAACAAACAAGGTATAGCCTTGCTTGGCTGGGTGCTGTCTTTAAGTCCCCCTTTTAAGTGCATTTAACTGTCACTGAGATAGCAGTAGTTACAGTTCGAGCATTATTCTAAAGGTTTTATCCTCTGGGAATGATATTGACACTAATAGTACCTTCTTCATAGGATTGCTGAAGGGATTACGTGTGGTTAATTAACCTATGGAAGATGTTCATGGAGTGGTAGAGCCAGAATCTGGCTCTTATCTCTGTATCATGCTATTTCTCTCATACACTGAGTTCTTTCTCTGTTTTCTCTTGCCCATCTGGTCGTCTTCTTTAGGTCTTCTAGATTACCACATGACTGATGGAAATGAGATGTGAATGGAAAGTCCTATTTCACATCCCCCTCAGTGAACGACAAGATTTAAAGCCGTGTTCCATTTTTTCTTTTTAATCCTCACCTGAGGATACTCTCTCCATTGCTTTCCAGAAGAGTGGAAGTGGAGAGGGAGGGAGGGAAGGAAGAAAGAAAGGGAGGGAAAGAGAGAAAGAGACATAGATGTGAGAGAGACATAGACTGGCTGCCTCCCCCTCCTTCTAGTGCCATGTCTGATGGCTGGGAGTGAATCTGCAACCCAGGTACCCGCCCCTGACCAGGAATCAAACCCAAGACCCTTCAGAGCATGGGCCGACTCTTTAACCACTGAAAACACCAGCCAGGGCAGCTGTGTTCCATTTTCAATTTGTGGTTCAAAACAATTTTATTAATCTTCATTTAAATCTTCATTTAATATCTCTTCAAGAGGAGGGCCAGAATGTTTTGGAGAGGCAGAGAAAGACAAGTAGCATAAAACTACAGAAACTAAGAATTAGGAAAGCTTCCACCCTTTTCTTTTCTTCTGACCTGAAAACATTTTAAATTTAGAGGTAGTCAAAGAGCTTTCCCTAGTTTAGCTTCATCTGAATCAATTTTAACCATTTTTTTTTTCAAACGAACCTTTCTGGGGTAATCATTTATAACATGTTATGACACTGATGATTTTTAAAGGTCAAAAAACAACCAAAATCAAAATGGCATGTCACTCATTGTAAAATACCTCCCAAATGTATTATTTTAATGTGCACATCACCAGGGTCATTGGTGTTCTTCCTAGGGAATGGGCACGGATGTGTCTGTCCAAGGCTCAGTTCCACACAGGTCCTCACTACTGAGTCTCTCCTGTGGTTGGTTCTTGCGCAGTGACCTGGGCCAGGCCTGATTTGGTTCTCCCATAGGTTCATGGTTCTTGGTTTTCCCCTTTCTACTTAAATGCATTACTTTCTTATCAAACCCCTAGTTGTACGGCTTTACACAGACACCAGGTAGTGTTGGTTTCTTTTTGCCTGGTAAGGAGCCCAGTGTTCGACATACAAGGTCAGCAGGGAAAACTACCCTGTTACCAGGCTACAGGTTTTTCACTTTTTCTTGTTTTTAGGGAATTCATGTGCCCTGTGGGGTGTCTGAAGCTTTTTTCTTTTACCCAGATATATCCTTTCCCAAGAACCCAGGCTCTGAAGTGGCAACTTTTAATACACTAACTCCATTTAAAAACTCCATCCTTGTGTCTTCAGCTACTGATCACTCAGATTTATTGTCCATTTAAAGTAGCTTTAGTTTTAATGCTCACCAGAAGTATCTATTTCTTGAGGGGGAGGTATTCTATAGAAATAACACATCTTCATTTAGTAAATCCTTATTTGAAAATACAAATAAGGATTAGAATCATCTATAATCCAACCATCTAGATTCAACTTGCAGCTAACATTTTAGTGGATAGCCTCACAGTGTTCGCCATATATACATTTTTCTCCCCAGAAATGGGATCACTTAATACAATCCTGTCTTTATAGCCTTCAAATTTTTTCTAAGTTTATAGTCCTTTATAACATCAACTTAATGATCTATCACATAGGTATGCTTCAATTTATTCAATCTGCCTTTGTCCACAGATCCCTTTCCAGGAGGATTTTAATGTAGAAGATGCATGATCACCAACTAGAGACAATGGGATCAAGGGCCCTGTGATACGATGTTTGGCTGACTCTTGATGGGAAGGACAAATATGCTTTTGTGGTCAAGTATGGGGTAGATGGGTTCTGTCATATGGAGATTTCTTTGAAATTGTTCATTTCCACTCATGGAACAAATGGTGCCATTATTTGCCCAGCACCAAGGTATATGGATTAAAAGCTTCTTGAGGTATCTGCTGTTTCAAAATGTATATACTTCAAAGTGATATTAGGGCATTATAATAAAAACTAGGATCCCAGTGCGTGATTCGAAAACGTGTGGCGCCGCCCACCCTCGTCGCCTCGGATATTTCCCCATTGATCTTTAGAGAGCATGGAAGAGAGAGAGAAAGACAAAGAGAAACATCAATGTGAGAGGAACACGTCGATTGGTTGGCTCCTGCATGAGCTCTGACCTGGGCCCACAGCGCAGTAGCCCCTGTAGCCGCTGCTAGTCTGGCCCTGCCTCGCTCCCCAGGCCCCGCAGCCTGTGGGTCTGGCCCTGCCTCCCTTTCCTGCCCTTGAAGCAGCTACGGCTGCTGCTGATCAGGCCCTCCCCCAGTACAGGCATGGGGAGGCCCCTGCTGCCCCGCCCCCAACGCTGCATACACAACCTCTTCCTGCTCGGTCGACCCGTTATGGCATCCTGGCCTAATTTGCATTTTACTTCTCTCTCTCTCTCTCTCTCTCTCTCTCTCTCTCTCTCTCTCTCTCCACACACACACACACACACACACACACACACACACACACACACACACACTAGAGGCCCAGTGCACAAAATTTGTGCACTGTGGGGGGCGTATCCCTCAGCCCAGCCTGCACCCTCTCCAATTTGGGACTACTGGATCCCAACTGCTCACCTGCCTGCCTGATCACCCCCTAATCACTCCCCTGCCAGCCTGATCAATGCCTAACTGCTCACCTGCCAGCCTGATTGCCCCTAACTGCCCTCCCCTGCAGTCCTGGTTGCCCTCAACTGCCCTCCTTTGCAGGCCTGGTCTCTCCCAACTGCCCTCCCCTACTGGTCATCTTGTGTCCATATGGGGGCAGCCATCTTGTGTCCATATGGGGGCAGCCATCTTGTGTGTTGGAGTGATGGCCAATTAGCATATTAGGCTTTTATTATATAGGATAGATGTGCTTTTGATGACATATGAACTGAGAAGGCATTTATTTGCCTGAAACATCTTTCAAAGACAATACAAATTAAATGATATTGAGTTCTATTTCTAGCAGATAAGGATTTATTCATGCTACCTTGCTGGGGGATAGGGGAAATGCAAAAATTCCATATTATTTGGAAACCTCACTTACAAAGGGCAGCAAGAAGTGTTCTATATTAATCACTGGAGGGTCTTCCACTATTTAGACTGTATCAGGGCTCTGAGTAAGAGTTCAGGGGAATGTGGGTAACTTTGTTATTTACTCCATTGGTTTGCTTTGAAGATGGACCTGAGGCCCTGTTCAGGGCCTAAAATTTTAAATTTGGGCAAATCTTCTGTGGATCCACTTACCCTGCTGCTCTCAATAATGTGCACAGTGTGCCTGGCACGCAGACTCCCATGAGGACCATGTGTTTTCTCCTTTCCAAGATAATCTTGAGTAGAGTGATATTAGCCACTCTCTGAAATTGAAATCCCAGCTACCCCAGTAAATCCAGAATCCATCTTTTATTCAACTTGGACAGCTCAACCTTATATCCTTGTTGGGTCTCTGTCATCCAATCAAACACACTGACAAAGAAGGGGGGCCTTCAAGCTGGTTTGTCCCCACTTGGAACATACAAATGGTATCAACTTTCAACCGAGCAGGAAAATATGACTCAAATGTCCAACTACACTCTAAAGAAAGGGGATGTTTATGGTGAAGTATCCAGCCCAGCTCAGGGAGATCAGGTGTTGGGGACATATCCATGAATTTGTTTAAGCCTCAAGTAATTTCTAAAAAGCAATGTTAACATCACCAACTTTAGGCTTTTGCATCAGCATTTAGAACCTAACTCTTTAGTTACAGATCAACCATGTAACATTAGGAGGAGTTAAACTCTCTGAGCCAAAATTTATCTTTGAAAATTATGTAGGTGTAACTATCCAGGATTGGTAAAGTATTAGATAAAGGATCTTTTGTAAAGGGCTTGGTTTAGAATAAGTGTCCACTAAAGTTGTCTTTCTGCCATTTTTTCCTTTTTAAGTTCTCATCTGTGTCTAAACATTTTAACCTGAGATATTAACAAGGAATGTGGCTATAAAATACTACTGTTACTTTAACTACTGCTAGCAAAATATAAGATTTACTAAATAAATGCCAGATGCTGTCTTATAACGACTTTACATGGATTATTAATCAGCATACCCTACGATGTAGTTCTATTATCTTCACAGAATAGATGAAAAAAACTGAGGCTTACATAAGTTAAGAAATTTTCCCAGGCTCATGCAGCTGGCTAGTGATAGAGCTGGAATGAGAGAGAACCGAGGCAGTCTGTGTTTTCTGTGACTAATAATGAAGAATCAAAATGACTACCATTTAGTCCCCAGTGTCCACTATGAAATTAGAAGCACAGTTATGTTGCAAGGCAGATAACTATAGGTTGTTTACATCTCATTCTTCAGTTACCAACAGGTGACAAAGTTTGTCAATGTACAGCATTTGCTGACTTGCCCATAATCTTAAACAGAGTTGACTATGGCTTTCAAATTAGGATCAGTAAGTCAAGTATAGCCAAGAGAGGGCAACCTCTGAAATATTTTAAATGTTGGGTTATTTTCTAGCGATACTGTATTGTACTTACGTGGCCAAACAGATAATATGGTTTAAACGTCCATATGATTCTCGAATCCACTTTACAGTATCCCTGCCTCATGATTGTCCAGACTACTTGAATGCCTCCAAAGACAGGGTGCACACTTCTTAAGGAAGCCCTTTTCACCTTTGGAGAACACTGACTGAAAATTCTGCTCATTGGTGTATTAATGACCTAAATGTGAATAAGCAAAACTTTCAGTTTAAAGCATCAGAAGAAAAATATCTTGATGGCCTTGAGGCAGGCGATTATTTCTTAAGCAAGATCCCAAAAGAAAAAAAAACCAAACCTGATACATCTGATTACATTTAAATTTTAAAACTATTTTTTAAAGACTTCATAAAAATATGAAAAGCAAGTCAAGGGAGATGATATTTATAGCACTTAAAAATTACCAAGAAGTACTAAGGAGTATATGTATGAGTATAAACAACACACAAAAACAATTAAGAGAATCTGGACACTCCTCAGGAAGAAAAATGAAGAGTGTTTTAATTGAGTTTCATTTGTTAGCTTGATAAACATTTAATTGTAATAATATTAGTCTGAAACTCTTTGAATCTCTTTTAGTGTGGACAAGGAACAAGTTTGGTGATGTGTTTTTAAAGTTGTTTCATGTTTTTCATAAACTGTTGTCAAAAGCTATCCCTTCAAATGTAAATATAGATTTAATGTGATTTAGCAAACTAAACAATTTTGGAAGTATAACAAGGGAAACTAAAGTCAAGGAAATTATTTTAGTAATAATATTTGCTGACTCCTATTATGTATCTTGTGCTTTCTATGTCCAATCTGTAATAATCACAAAATGGAAGTAATAGATACTGTTACTCTCTTAATAGGTAACATTGGAGCTCAAAGAGTTTTACTAATTGGGCCAAGGTCACACACATAGAAAGTGGTAGAGCAGGATTGTGAACCCAAATTTGAGACTCCAAAATCCACTGCCTTACCTTCACTCTGAAGCAAGATCACAGAAAAAGGGCACATAACCAAGCCTGGGCATTCATAGAGGGCTTTCAGGAGGAAGTGATGTTTGAATGTAGTCCAAGAAAGATGAATAGGAGTCATGAAGGCAGGGGTGTGTGTGTGTGTGTGTGTGTGTGTGTGTGTGTGTGTGTATGTGAGAGAGAGAGAGAGAGAGAGAAAGAGAGAGAGAGAGAGAGAATGGGGAGTGGGGGACTGGGAGGATCATGTGAAAGGGATTAAAGTGAGGGAATATATTGCTTCAAGGAACATCAAGTAAAGGATCAATGGCACTTGACTAGCATGACTTACAAAGTTCTTGCATGTGAAAGTTCCCATTCTCTCTTCAGAAAGGAATAATCATCTTTCCCATTTTATAGATGAACTAGAGGCTCAGTGCATAAAATTTGTGCACTCGGTGGGGAACCCTCAGCCTGGCCTGCACCCTTTCACAGTCTGGGCGCCCTTGGGGAATGTCCGACTGGTGGCTTTGACCCGCTCCCCACGTACATCTTTAGCACTGCCGTGGAGGTGGGAACGGCTCACGCCACCACCACTGCGCTCACCAGCTGTGAGCCCAGCTTCTGGCCTGTGGGAGTGCACTGGCAGCTCCTGTGTGGAGCTTCTGCCCCTGGTGGTCAATGCACATCATAGCAACCAGTCATTCTGCCATTCGGTCGATTTGCATATTAGCCTTTTACTATATAGGATACAAGGCATACTGGAGATGCAATAACTTGTGAAAGGATGCAGAAAAAGTAAATCACTGAGTGTCAGCTTTTCTGATGCCAAATCCTGGGCTCCTTTCGTAGTGCTGTGGCAGTTACAAATCTTCACTGTATGTTTTCAATTCTAACCTCATTTCTAGTTTTATCACATCTACTGTTGCTTTCCTTCTGTTGCAATTATTTCACCTACTTTTTTATTTTATCTGATCATTCTGCATATATTTTTGTAAGCTTGCTCAAACTAACTTTCAATGACCCAGGACATAAGTTGATAAAAACTTCAATACCCACAAAATAGAAATTGTTGCAACATTTTATATTCTTTTCCATTCTTTTTTTTTTTTTTTTTTTTTAATCCTCACTGTAGGTTATTTTTCCCATTGATTTCTAGAAAGAGTGGAAAGGAGGAAGGAGGGGGAGAGAGAGAAAAGAAATCAATGTGAGAGACACATCAATTGGTTGCCTCCCACATGTGCTGCTACCAGGGCTGGGGAAGCTGCAATCGAGGTATGTGTCCTTGATCAGGAATTGAACCTGAGACCCTAAGGTCCGTGGGTCAATGCTCTAACTACTGATCGAAACTGGCTAGGGCTTCTCTTCCATTCTTGGCCTTAGGAATCCACATCATTACCAATTGTGATCTTAAGGAATATATAATTTTGTACATTGCTAGTTTCATCAAATGTCCCATCAGACACATGTTTCTGTGTTGTATGGTCTTCTTAATGATGATTTCCCATGACTTTTTCTGTAAAGGGGATGTGGCCATTTCCACACCACTGGACACTTAGACTGGTTCTTCATTGGTTTTCCACAGCTAATGGAACCTGAGGCTGCCGTAGGACTTCTCATTATTCTAAGTCTTCCCACTGGAGCCTCTTGAATGACCTTTACATCGTGTTCTTTCCATTCTAGGGGCATAGGTATTGATATGTATCCATTTTTTTATTGAGGTAACATTGGTTTATAACATGTTTCAGGTATACAACATTATAACGATATCTGTATACACTATATTATGCTCACCACCAAGTCTACTTCATTCAGGGTTCTTTAATCACCTAATTACAAGTCTCTTCCATTTTCACCATGTCAGGATCTGGCCTTTGGTACATCCCCTGAGTCTTTGTTATGTAAATCACTTTTTGGAACAATCCTATTTTGGAACATGGGATAAAGAGAATGGAGTGTACTTCCAGGGAGGACAAGGATTCTGTTTACAAATGATACTGAGATAGGCCTCTCTTAGATGGATAGCAATGTCCTTTAGTTACTTCTTGAGCCTCTTCAAGATTAGGTTTCCCTTCCACTACTCCTGGAATCAATGCCTCTGCACCTATGCCAGTCAAGCCAACCCAGAGCAGGAACCTGGAGAACAAAGAGATCCACTGTGCGCCTGTTCCAGGAACAACCCCACCCCACCCCCCCACTTCTGGCAGATGCCAATAGCAGTTTGGGGAGCCATACTCTGTAATTGTGTGCTCCCTTGATGCATCAGGCTCCCTCTTTCTCTCTTTTCTTCTCACCCTGTATTTAGTAAACCTCTCCTCTTCTGAATCTGCTTTGCCTCTTCACTTGATTTCTATCCTGGGGGCGGGGGGAGGGGGGAGGACTCCCTCCTCAGGTGACAGCACTGCACTAACATCAATAACTAGTGACTTCCTGCTTATGATAATCACATGCTTTAATCAATTAGATGCGTGTGTAAACAACAAGGTGTATAGTTTCAACTCAAGGCCTTGGGAAAAGGTTCCCTTTCTTATCTAGCTGCCTGGAGAGGAAATGATTCAGGATAAACAACTTTGAAGGGGGTTCTATCAGAAAATGGTTATAAGCACAGAAGATGAGGAGCCACATGGCTCTGGGTCTGAGCCCCAGTTTTGTTCTTACTGGACGTGAGACAAGTTGTTTATTTTCTATAAGCCATAGTTTTTACATCCTGACCTTCTTTAGAGGGTTGTTTAGCAATTAATTTAGACCCATTATATAATGAGTGTTCAGGAGAAATTATTGGGATAGGTTTTTTGAAATAATTTCAAAGCTTTGAATACAAGATGATGGTGGACTTCATGTGGTCATAAGACACAAAACAATGAAACAACTCAAGTGATCAGAGTGTTCCCATGAAGGGGTTGTTTTTCACTTCTCCCAATGTGATTTCAGAATCAGGAAGGAAACTAGGCCTTTAACTATGGATATGGCCTGCAGCTATGAGTTTGAATGAATGAATGACTGCAGCATAGCCGTGGGTAAGTAATTTTTCTGTATCTTACTTTCTCTTCTGTGGAATATTGATTTACGGAAAACTAATGGTTTTGGAAAACCCTCTAGATCGAGACTGTGTTTGTAGCCATGTGTATGTTGTTCTAGGAACATGAAGTGCTCATAGCACAATAATTCATATCCCATGTGCTGTGTTCAGTGGTATTTACCCACCAACGAAATGTTTATTTGTTCACGACACAAAGACCTTTGGGAGCGTGAAAGCCATTTTCATTGAGAGCTAATTTGAAGTGAGCTGGCACATTCAGGACAATGCAGGTGGGCTCTGCTTTAGAGAAGACCATTCTGCCCACTAATTTGTAGATTGGTCTGAAGAATCAAAGAGAAATGATTCGGTCAGAGCCCCAGGGACTTCTCTGCTTCCAAGTGAGGCTTCAGCAGGAATGGTTGCTGCTCCTCAGCTGCATATTGATTCAGGTTTGTGCCATCACAAAAGCATATGCTAAAGCAAAAGCACTGATTACTGACGCAGGGAAAACATTCATTCTCCTTAAGAATTTGGAAATAATACTTATTCCAAAGCAAGGACAATGGGAAATATTTAATAGCACACTAAGTTGCTTTAAAAATTAAAATTCTGGTGTAAAGTACAACACTAGTCACACACACAATGCTTGGCACAATAGACAGAAAGAAAAAGGCTAGCCTTGCAATAGACAGTGAATTACAATGAACTGAGTGAATAGTGGGAGGGAGGGAGGGAGGAGCAGAAAACTAGGACTTAATATAGTGCGCTATGATTCATAGTTTGAATGACCCTAAACAAGTCTCTTAACTGAGCCTGTTTCTCATCTGATCAACAGAAGCAATGCCCACCTTACTGGCTTGTAAGAAAAAAATGGAATAACAGAGAGATATTAAGTTACAAGCGCCTGACAGTCATAAGACCTGGATTGTAGATCAGGCTCAATACAATATAATCCATCAAATGTTTACTGAACACTTATTCTTTGCCTGGCATTGTATTCCCAGGTGCTGAAATTGGATAAGAGATAAATAAGACAACCTTGCTTGTCCTTAGGTAAGGAAACGGGGTTGGAGGCAAACTCAGGTTCTGGATCAGAACATTTATATATTTCACATATATTCATAATAGGTCCTCCAAACTCCACTCTGGTTGAATTGCCCCAGTCCTTGCCCTCAAGAAACTTGTGGTCTATTAGGAAAGACAAGCTTGTAAACCAAAAAATTCTAAAGCAACATGCTAAATGCAGCAGGTGAAACATAGACTGTGTGTGTATAGAGGGAATAAGGAGGGACTGATGAACTGTGGTGGGGCAGTTGAGTAAAGTGTTGCAAAGGGATGATGTCTGGTTGAATTATGGAAAATAAACGAATTCCTACAGAAAGAAAAAGCAGAGAAAGGGCATTTCAGGTAACAGGAAGCATCACACACAAAGCCAAACAGGAAATTGCTAGTTCCAGGTTCTGCCATTAACTAGCTTTATTTAACCTTTATGGAATTTCCTCAAGTCCCTCTGGACTTCCAGTTTTCTCAACTTAGAAAATAAAGGTTACGGGTGGAAAGAGGCAACCTAGATTTTCTGTAAGATGCTTTCTAACTGGATACCTCCATACTGGAGCAGAGGGGAAAGGGCTAGCTTTGAAAAAAAAATGTTATTTCTAGAGCATGAGCCAGAAGCCCCCTCTTTTGTGACAACCAAGATGACAGGCAGAGCCTGTAGTCATTGAGAAAATTCTGCATACACTAATTCACCCACTTCACCAGTATTTGTGCATTGCCTGAGCCTGGAGCTAAGATATTAAGAAAGCCATCGTCCAGCAGAGGGAGACGCATAAATAACTAATACAGGAATCCCATGGAAACCATATTGGTCTATACATGGCAGGTGCGGGGGAGGGGGAGAGGGACGGGGGGACCCTAAAATAGAAATCCCTGGGGCATGTAAGTCACGTTCAGGGTGACAGAATTTAGCTCTTAGCAAAAAGGAATCTCCTGTTTCCTCATCCTGCTTCACCTTCTCCTAGAGGCCGCCTTCGTTTTCAGCTGCCAATTGTCCCTTGGCAGGACTGTGAGTCGCCCTCTTTTCACCTACGGGGCTTGGTGAGGGGCTCGGGCAACGCAGAGCGGATGCAGTTCCGGAGGTGACCAGACGGTGCCAGTTCCCACAACAGCTTCGCTCACACCCCAGCACCCGCTGCAGGGCCGCTCTGCGTCTCCGGGAAGGGGTGGCCTAGAAGGCGGGCTGTCCAGGGCCTCCAGGAGCTGGGCTTGCAGCCAGGGGGCGGGACTCAGGCTACCGGTATAAGAGAGGAGCGCCACTGTCCTGGCCACAGTGCTGAAGCTGGCGTCTCAGCCAGGACCTGGAGGCAACGGACACTGAACTTGCAACTCTTGCCCCAGAGTGACTGAGGAATAAGAAAAGGTCTGATTTCTATGTGGTCGTTTATTGAGTACCAATGAATGAAAGGCAGGGCTGGTTTGTGAGCTCCACTCAGACTGGCCATGGTGGTAGGCGCGTTGGTTGGTACCCTCCGAGGGTCCGGGGGGGAGGGGGGGAGGAGGGGAGGGGTCCAGCCATGTCTCCAGGGACCCCAGGTGCCCAAACCCAGCATCTTCTCTCTCCTGCAGGAGCGCTTCTCACGGCCACTCGCAGCCACAGACTCGGAGAATGCGACTCCTCGGGAAACTCCGCGCCTCGGCCGCGGGCAGCGCAGCTTCGGAGCCGGCCTTCTCCAACGTGCTCACCCCGGGCCGAATCCCCGAGTTCTGCATCCCGCCGCGGCTGTCTGCGCCCTGCGCGCCCGACTCCCCGCCGCCGGCCGCCGCTGTGCCCCGGCGGTGCGCGGCCGAGCCCGACCTGTGGCCCCGAGGAGCCGACGACGGCGCGGGGCGCACGGACTGGGACCCGCGCTCACAAGCCGCGCTCTCGCTGCCTCACCTGCCCCGCGCGCGCACCGCCTACGGCTTCTGCGCACTGCTCGAGAGCCCGCACACCCGCCGCAAGGAGTCGCTCTTCCTCGGGGGCCCCGGGGTCGATGCGCTCGTGCAGCTGCCTGTGCTCCGCCCGCGGGCCCACACCTACGGCGGCGGCGGCGGAGACGTCCCCCTGGGATACCCTGGCGGAGCCCCCGCCCCCGCGGCCTCCGGAGACACCTCCACGCTCGCCCCGCGGCCCCGCGGCCACCGCCTCCTGCGCGCCCCCGAAGGGCTGCTGAGCCGCGCGCTGCAGGCCCGGAGGAGTCGCGGCCTGGCCCGGGCCCATTCGGTGTCCAGCGAGGACGAGGAACGCTGCGCCAGCTCGGGGTCCGCGGCCCGGACTCGCTCCGCGTCCCCTCCGTCGTACCCCGCCCCACAGCCCGAGCTCCTGGAGGCCGAGGGCACTGTAGCTCTGGGTCGCGCCGGCAGCGCCCTGCGCCTGGCCGCCGAGTACAGTCCGGCCAGCGGGCATCTCCGCCTCCGGCTGCTCCGTCCCGAGGGCCCGACCGGAGGAGCCTCAGATCCCTGCGCCGTGGGCTGCCGCGTCAGCCTGGTCCTGCAGCCGCCCGGCAAGACGCGCCAGCAGCGCAGCGCCGTGGTCCGGCGGAGCCGCAAGGCCGTCTTTGACCAGGACTTCTGCTTCGACGGGCTGTCGGAGGACGAGGTGCGCCGCCTGGCCGTGCGCGTCAAGGCCGAGGCCAAGGGCCGCGGCCTGAAGCGGGGCCGCCTGCTGGGCCAGGGCGAGCTGCTGCTGGGCTCCCTGCTGCTGCTCTGAGGGCGCTCAGGCCCTGCCCGCGGGGCGCTTTCTGCCCGCTGGGGACTCTAGGACACTTGACAGCCGTTTTGTACAAAATAAATGTTATTTATTCGTTTTTCTATTTATGATCTTGCTTTTTTGTTTCTTAGATGTTTGCTTTTGTCATTGTTTATTGGTAGGGAAGTAAAAAATAATGATGCCCTCCTTTATTCACAACATCCAACCCCCTTTCCAGGCTGGAAGAGAGAAAGGAATTACACCACACCTGCATTGTTTTTTTTCTCCCTGCTTTATATTTATGCCAAATGGTCTGTGGGTTTGAAAATAAAAGGTACTCCTTCAGAATCATGCCCAATGCTAAGATTTATTTGTAGTTTTGCATATTTGTTGAGACATAGGTTCATATCTTCACTCATGGACTCGCACTAGAGCGACAGACCTATGATAAGGTTACCTTATTGGGAAAAGAATTCCTTTCCAATTAAGAACAAGATTCTTTTGAAAGTGAATCTTCAAAAGTTGCCGAGGTAAAGGGAAACGAAGTGAAGGATCTTACAATGGATGGTCATGTAGGGAATACATATTCCTGGCATCCCCTCTTCCTTCTCTAGAAGGAGCCCTGGGAAATCTTGCTATTTCAGAACAGAAATCTTTCTTGCCTCCATAAGCAAGTTGATATTTTTTGTGGCATTATTTCCACCTACCTATGTATCTCAATTACATAGTAATTAATGGCTTTGCTATAGCATTTCCCAGATTAGTCGAAATGTAAACTCTGTTTTTCAAACCCTGAGTTCTAAGAAAGTGTTTTTTAATCCAACTTACTTTCATTTGTTGATTCCAAGATAGACCCGAGTCGACTAGAAATTGATTACACTCCAGAGGGTTTGCCTTTGACTATAGGCATGAGTGGTGTGGTGGAAAGCCCAATGGGTGTATGGGTGTAGGTGGGGAAATACGGACTTCCTTACATCAGTGAAATGGAAGTACTAATACCTACCTCACAGGGTTTTGTGAAAATATGCCTTAATAGTCAAATAACCCTAAATACATATGAAATATAACAGTATACCTCAAAAGGCTTGAACTATACTGGTGAATAGGTGCTCAGTCAGGTTCCAGAAAGTGAACTCCTTCACTTCTTCATTTCCAATTGTTTCTTCCTGTTCCTACTGTTGATTCTGGCATAATGGACCGTTTTAGAGATTGAGGATTTAGGGGGGATAGGAGTGGGAATATAGAACTCTGTAGGATATCTGTGGTAAATGTCCTCCTAAAAGATAATTTGCACTCATTCTGCATCAGAAAGGCCTTCAACAGTGTTATTATTGGAGTGAGACTCTGGGTTCAAATTTGGTCAAGACAAATTAAAATCCTGAATTTTAAACATATAAAATGGACAAATTAACTCTTAGAAATCATCTAATCAAACGGCTTCTGAAATTGAGAAAATACCACAGAGGTGACTTGCCCGAAGTCATATAGCTGGTGGCTGGCTGAGCTCAGGCAAGAACCACCTATCCTAACTTCTCCAGAGGACTGGCCTACCCTTTGTTCTCTCAGTCAGAAATTATGTGTTGAGCGCTTACCCTGTGCCAGGCACAATACTACGCCCAGGGGATGCAGCTATGAACAAGACAGACAGTCCCTGCTTTCCCAGATCTTTATAGTGGGAATAGCTAAACAATAGCCAAGCTTTGTTATTACAGAATGTGGTGACCAGCACGAAGGCAATAAATTAAGGAAGGTGACAGAGACTCTCTGGGCAGAGGAAGTGGCAGGTGGGATGCTCTCAGGGGTCAGAAAAGGTCTCCTTAAGACCTGAGGAAGGAATATTCACAAGAGGAACTTAATTTAGCCAAGCAACCACTTTAATGTGCCCAGGTGACTCCTTAATCCAAACCAGAATTCTTGATTTTCCCCTCCCAAAGCTCCTCCTCCCTTAGTCTTCCTTATTTCCATGGCACTATCATTCTTCCTTTTATGCAAGCCAAAAATCTGGAATTATCCTTAACTTTTCTCTCACACGTTCCTCTTTTCTCAGATGTAAATGTCTCCTCCTTAGAGAATCTTACCCTGGCCATCCTATCCAAAAACAGGATCATTGTCACTATCACTGCTTTATTCTTCTTCATAGCACTTATCACTACCTGACATGATATTATCCACTTATTTTGTTGTTTTTTCTTTGTTTGTTTTCTCTTCCACTAGAATGTATGCTTCATACAAATAGGAACTTTTTTTCTAGTACCTAGAACAGAGTCTGGCATATAGTAGACACTCAAATATTGATTGAGTGTTGGATGAGTAAAAGAAGAGATGAAATAAATAGAGAAGAGTAGAGGACCTAGGACCAAGCCTTGGGACAAACCAATATTTAGGAATTCAAGACTAGAGGGCAAGTCAGTGTAGGAGACAGGGAAGCAGCAGCCAGTGGGGCAGGGGAAAGGCCAGGGGAGTGTGGAGTCATGGCAGCCAAGACAGGAAAGTATCTGAGAAAGAGGGGATGTTCTACCCATTTAAATCCTGCAGGGAAGTCAAGAAAAATGAGAAGAAATGCCCACTGGCACGGGTAAGATGAAGGTTGGCAGTGGACTTGTGCAGAGCAGTTCTATGAGAGTAGTGACAACAGGAGCCAGACTAGAATGAGTTAAAATGTGAATGAAAGGTGAGCAGGTATAGACAGAAAGTTTTGAAAAGGGGAAGAGGGGGAAAGGGCTGTAGCTCAAAGAGAGGACTAAGTGAAAGAGATTTATTTTGGGGGGAGGAATCCAAGATGGTGGCGTAGGTAAGCACCTAAACTGCTGCCTCGCACAACAATTTAAACTGCAACTAAAAGACAAAACGTCTATCACCCAGAACCACGGGAAAGCTGGCTGAGTGGAAGTTCTACAACTAGAAGGAAAGAGAAAAGAGCATTGAGACGTGCACAAACACTGAAAAGCTGAGGTACAGAGGCGCGGGATCTGGGCTGGCGGCAGGCGTTGCTTTTTTCAACCCAAAGGGGAGACAAGCCCCAGATTACTCTGAAATACAGTTTCTGGGGAGACGCAGGGGACCCAAACTACGGGGAGAAGCTGGATTGTCTGCTACCGGGTCGGAAAGTGAGGGGGGCCTGCTTGCAGAGCTGCGCACAGGAATAATTGTTTATCTGCACTGGGGCACGGGACAGGACGCAGTTGGAGACACAGAGCCGGCTAACTAGCAGCCATTGCTGTTTGCCACGCCCTAGCCTAGTGATGCCCTGAGACCCCGCCCCACACAACCTACAAACCCACCCAAGCTCCAAGCAGCAGTTTTAGCATAAGAAAGGACTGCCCTATCGCAGCTTAACCTAACAAACTTGCAGCCTGGATCAGACAGCTCCAAAACCTCCAAACCCCAAGCAAAGAGGAGAAAACTGTAGCTCTCACTAGCTCCTGCTGGGTGGACTCAGACAATAGCTGACCTGCACCCCATTGGAGATCCAGAAGCCAGTATACCTAGTGGTCAGTGTGAGAAACCAGATTTCAACTCCTCACATCCATAAGTGACACATTCAAGAGGCAGACTCAGCGAGCACCAAAGCCCCACTGAAACAAGTCCTGCCCCATAAGCGTATCTCCAGCACAGCAGTTCTTATAGACACAGCGAGTCCTCACAGCCGATTGGCCTGGAGGTCAATTCCTCCCAGCGTACCAACAGCAATTAAGGCTTAACTACACCAAGACTTTGCACTCAGCCCACAAAGGGGTGTACCAAGAGTGTCCACATCAGGTGATTGGGGAGGCTGAGCTACTGCCCCATATAGGTCACCTACCACACAAAGCCACTCCATCAACACAGGGAAGCAGCCAAAATGCAGAAACAAAGAAACATGTCACGAAAGAAAGAAACGGAGGAAAGCAAACTACTGGACGACATAGAGTTCAGAACCACATTTATAAGGTTACTCAAGAATCTTCTAAAAACCGCCGAGAAACTTGATGACACTTCGGTGGAGCTTAGTGAGACCTTCAAGGACCTTAATGAGAATGTCAAAAAAATGGAAAAGGACCAGTCAGAAATGAAGCATACACTGTCTAAAATAAAGAATATACAGAAACTCAACTGTAGATCAACATACCCCAAGAATCAAACAAAAGATCTGAAATATGAGGAAACAAAAAACACCCAACCAGAAAAACAAAAAGAAAAAGAATCCAAAAATATGAAGATAGTGTAAGGAGCCTCTGGGACAACTTCAAGCGTACCAACATCCGAATTTTCGGGGTGCCAGAAGAAGAGGGAGAGCAAAATACTGAAAACCTATTAGAAGAAATAATGACAGAAAACTTTCCCTACCTGGTGAAAGAAATAGACTTTCAAGTCCAGGAAGCACACAGAACCCCAAACAAAAGGAATCCAAAGAGGACCACACCAAGACACATCATAATTAAAATGCCAAGGGCAAAAGACAAAGAGAGAATCTTGAAAACAGCAAGAGAAAAACGGTTAGTTACCTACAAGGGAGTACCCATACGACTGTCAGCTGATTTCTCAACAGAAACTATGCAGGCCAGAAGGGAGTGGCAAGAAATATTCAAAGTGATGAACAGCAAGAATCTACAACCAAGATTACTCTACCCAGCAAAGCTATCATTCAGAGTTGAAGGTCAGTTAAAGAGCTTCACAGACAAGAAAACGCTAAAGGAGTTCATTGCCACCAAACCAGGATTACACGAAATGCTGAAGGGTATTCTTTAAGAAGAGGAAGAAGAAGAAAAAGGTAAAGATAAAAATTATGAACAACAAAATGACATCAAATGCATACCTACCAACAAATGAATCTAAAAATCAAGTGAATAAAAAATCTGAAGATCAGAATGGACTGGTGAATATAATAGAATCAGGGACATAGAAAGGGAGTGGACTGACGACTCTCAGGGGAAGCAGGTGTGAGGGGTGCGGGAAGAGATTGGACAAAAATCTTACTCCTATGGATGAAGACAGTGGCAGGGGGTAAGGGCATGGGGTGGGGTAGGGAATCAGGTGGAGGGGAGCTATGGGGAAAAAAAAGAGGAACATCTGTAATAATCTGAACAATAAAGATTTATTTTTTTAAAAAAAGAGATTTATTTTGTTTTAATGTAAAAGAATCCAACCCATGTTTGGAATAGCCAGTATAGAGGGAGATATTGACAATGAAGAGAAAGAAAACCAGCAATAACTGTAGGAGTGGAGCCTTTGGGAAAGCAAGAGAGTGTCCAGAACATACTCTTGCAGGAACATGGGTAGAAGCAATGACCAAGAACCCATGTTCCTAATCTGTATCTTGTTCCATATCTCTACATATCATCCACAGTATCATTCCATCCTGAGGCGGATCCCTCTTATAGTCTACGATGTTGGCCAGCAACAGCTGTGACTATCCTATGACTTCTCCTTAGAGTCCAAGCTGGAGAAAAGGCTTTGTTTCTGCAAGCATTCCTATAAGATTGAGGAAGAATTTACCCAGAAGGCCCAGCAAATTTCTCTATATACAGTAGACCCTCCTAATCTGCGGTTTTGCTTTCCATGGTTTTGCTTTCTGTGATTTTAGTTACCCAGGGTCAACCATAGTCTGAAAGTATTAAATGGAAAATTCCAGAAATAAACAATTCATAAGTTTTAAGTTGCATGCCATTTTGAACAGAGAGCATGATGAAATCTCCCATTGTCCTGCTCCATCCTGCCCAGGATGTGAGTGAATCATCCCTTTGTCCAGCATTTGCATAATGTAGATACTACCTGCCCATTAGACATTTGGTAGCTGTTTTGGTTATCAGATCCACTGTCACAATAATGAAGTGCTTGTGTTCAAGTAACCCTTATTTTACTCAATCATGGCCCCAAATCACCACAGTAGTGAGGCTGGCAAAGACAAGCCTTAAAGTACTTCTTTTAAGTGTAAAGGTATGCCTGTACAGGGAAAAAACATGGCATATATATATATATATATATATATATATATATATATATATTTCAGTACAAAATATATATATATTTCAGTACAAAATATATATATATTTCAGTACTATCCACAGTTTTAGGCTTCCACTGGGGGGTCTTGGAACATATCTCTTTGCAGATTAGGGGACTACTATATTTTATTGGCTCAAATTGGGTTGCAATCCCAATCACGAACCATTCCCTGCAAGGGGAACAGTGCTAGTCTTACAGTATGGGGCCTATCTGTAACTGAGTGCAAGATCAGTGTCTACTGAGGCAGATGCTTCTTAGGAAGTAAGAAAAGGGAAATGAGATGGAGTTTCAGAAAGAGCAGGAAGTCTGAAATAAACAGGACCTAGTTTCAAATCTAGACTCTGCTGCCAAGTATGATCTTAGGGCAAATGCTTAACTTCTTTAACTTCAGTTTTGCCTTTTCTAAAACACTAGGTATGAAGATGGCAAGAGTTAAATAAGATAATTGCATTTAATCAAAGCAAGATTCATAGTAACAGGAGTAGGCACCCTTTTGTTTTCAAATATAAATTGAACATCCCCTCTTCCGCTCATGCAGATGAGTATAATTTTGCTGAATGGCTTTTATGTACATCTGTGGTTGGTTCTTGTCTTAAGCCTGTACAAAGGGCACTCTACTGGGAACATGTTTGGGTGACTGCACTAAATGACACAAACACAAAGAATTGCATCTTTCCATTCCACTGGTTGGATGGACAACTTCGGACTCCATCTGCCATGTTCCAGAAAGAGGGGAACAACAGCTCAGTTGATGTGTGCTTCTAAAACCCAACCATTGCTATGAGAAGTTTTTCATCATTTGTGAACATTAAGGCCTTGATAAGATATCCTTATGTGACCAGACACTAATATTTATTCTCACAGGGAAAATCCATATTTTATTTGGCAAAAAGAATAGGGTTTCTTTTCTTTTTTGGGGGAGAGTGGAAGGGGGTTGGTGTGTGTTTGTTTGTTTCCCAGATTGGTAACAGTTCATGATTTTTAAAAGAACCAGTGTCTCCTGTCTCCATTTATTTGTCAGGAGGTGGTGCTTCATTTGTCTGAACTGTTGGAGCAGCAGCTGGATCTTTGTCTCTTCCTCTTCCTGGTCACCTGGACCAGAACCACCATATCTTCCTCCTTTATTCAGTCTGCTCTGCACTTCTCTCTTCAACATGATCAAGTTTTATTACTTCTAAATAACCTGAGATTCACAGAACAGTTTTCAAATTAGTACAAATACCCTTCACCCAGATTCTATAAATGTTAACATTTTCCATAGTTGTTTATATTATAAAGTTCCTTTATTTAGAAATAAAAGGGGCACTTCAATGTGTTCTTCCTCAAAATAAAGATATTCTCTTCCATAATCCTATATAATAAAAGCCTCATATGCAAATCGATCGAACTGTGGAGTGACCAGTCACTTTGACATGCACTAACCACCAGGGGGCAGATGCTCAATGCAGGAGCTGCCCCCTGGTGGTCAGTGCGCTCCCACATGGGGAGCGCCAGTCAGCCAGGAGCTGGGCTCAAGGCTGGCGAGCACAGCGGCAGTGGTGGGAGCCTCTCCCATCTTCGCTGCAGGCAGGTGGTACAGAGTAAGGGGTCCCGAACTGCGAGAGCCCCAAACTGCAAGAGGGGGGGATCAGGCCTAAGCCAGCAGGCGGACATCCCCTGCGGGGTTCCAGACTGCGAGAGGGCACAGGCTAGGCTGAGGGACCCCATGAGTGCATGAATCTCATGCACTGAGCTTCTACTTCCCTAATAAAAATTGAGGAATTAATATTGATTTAATACTATTAGATAATCTACAGATTCTATTCAAATTTGTTTAATTGGCCAATAACATTTTGGCCTTGTTTTTAGGAAAAGAAAATCCTCAATCACAAGTTGCAATTTATTTATGTCTCCTTAATCTTCTTTAATCTCAAGCTTTTGTGAACTTGACTTTACATGCATAAATTTCTTTCATCCCCACAACAATCCTATCCTTATGAGGTGGACATGGAAAGAAAAATAAGGCTCAGAAATCAAAGACTAGATTTTCAAGTGAGGCAATTGCAGAGCTAGACCTATAACCCAGGTTGTTCAAAGTCATGGTTAAGAGCATGAATTTTGCAATCCAATTGTCTTTCTTCTGCTTATGAGCCAGGTGACCCTCATAGATTTACTTTTTTCTCTGTGCCTCCATTTCCTTTTGGAAATAGACATGACATATGATCTACTTTGGAGAATAGTTAATTCTTGTGAGGTTCAAGTCAATTAATGTGTAAAGTACTAGCCTATTCCAGGCCTTTTTATAGATATCTATAAGTGAGTGGAAGTTCTACAACTAGAAGGAAAGAGAAAAGAGCATTGAGATGTGCACGAGCGCTGAAAAGCTGAGGTACAGAGGCGCGTGATCCGGGCTGGCTGCGGGCGAATGGGTGCGTTGCTTTTTTCAACCCGAACGGAGACAAGCCCCCGATTACTCTGAAATCCAGTCTCTGGGGAGACGTGGGGGACCCAAACTCCTACGGGGAGAAGCTGGACTGTCTGCCAGTGAGGGTGGCTTGCTTGCAGAGCTGCACGCAGGAATAATTGTTTACTGCACTGGGGCACGGGACGCGGATGCCGTTGGGGATGCAGAGCCGGCTAACTAGCAGCCATTGCTGTTTGCCACGCCCTAACCTAGTGACACCCTGAGGCCCTACCCTGCACAACCTACAAACCGACCCAAGCTCCAAGCAGTGGAGTTAGCATAAGAAAGGCCTGCCCTATCGCAGCTTAACCTAGCAAACTTGCAGCCTGGGTCAGACAGCTCCAAAACCTCCAAACCCCAAGCAAAGAGGAGAAAACTGCAGCTCTCACTGTAGCTCCTGCTGGGTGGCCTCAGACAGTAGCTGACCTGCACCCCATTGGAGATCCAGAAGCCAGTGTACCTAGTGGTCAGTGTGAGACACCAGATTTCAACTCCTCACATCCATAAGTGACACATTCAAGAGGCAGACTCAGCGAGCACCAAAGCGCCACTGAAACAAGTCCTGCCCCATAAGCGTGTCTTCAGCGCAGCAGTTCTTCCATTATAGACACAGGGAGTGCTCACAGCTAATTTGCCTAGAGGTCAATTCCTCCCAGCGTACCAACAGCAATTAAGGCTTAACTACACCAAGACTTTGCACTCAGCCCACAAAGGGGTGTACCAAGAGCATCCACATCAGGTGATTGGGGAGGCTGAGCTACTGCCCCCTATAGATCACCTACCACACAAAGCCACTCCATCAACACAGGGAAGCAGCCAAAATGCAGAAACAAAGAAACATGTCATGAATGAAAGAAACGGAGGAAAGCAAACTACTGGATGACATAGAGTTCAGAACCACATGTATAAGGTTACTCAAGAATCTTCTAAAAACCGCTGAGAAACTTGATGACACTTCGGTGGAGCTTAGTGAGACCTTCAAGGACCTTAATGAGAATGTCAAAAAAATGGAAAAGGACCAGTCAGAAATGAAGCATACACTGTCTAAAACAAAGAATATACAGAAACTCAATTGTAGATCAACGTAAATCAAGAATCAAACCAAAGATCTGAAATATGTGGAAACAAAAACATCCAACCAGAAAAACAAAAAGAAAAAAGAATCCAAAAATATGAAGATAGTGTAAGGAGCCTCTGGGACAACTTCAAGCGAACCAACATCCGAATTTTTGGGGTGCCAGAAGAAGGGAGAGAGCAAAATATTGAAAACCTATTAGAAGAAATAATGACAGAAAACTTTCCCTACCTGGTGAAAGAAATAGACTTACAAGTTCAGGAAGCGCACAGAACCCCATACAAGAGGAATCCAAAGAGGACCACACCAAGACACATCATCATTAAAATGCCAAGGGCAAAAGACAAAGAGAGAATATTAAAAGCAGCAAGAGAAAAACAGTTAATTACCTACAAGGGAGTACCCATACGACTGTCAGCTGATTTCTCAACAGAAACTATGCAGGCCAGAAGGGAGTGGCAAGAAATATTCAAAGTGATGAACAGCAAGAATCTACAACCAAGATTACTCTACCCAGCAAAGCTATCATTCAGAGTTGAAGGTCAGATAAAGAGCTTCACAGACAAGAAAACGCTAAAGGAGTTCATCGCCACCAAACCAGGATTACACGAAATGCTGAAGGGTATCCTTTAAGAAGAGGAAGAAGAAGAAAAAGGTAAAGATAAAAATTATGAACAACAAAATGACATCAAATACATACCTACCAACAAGTGAATCTAAAAATCAAGTGAATGAAAAATCTGAAGAACAGAATGGACTGGTGAATATAATAGAATCAGGGACATAGAAAGGGAGTGGACTGACGACTCTCAGGGGAAGCAGGTGTGAGGGGTGTGGGAAGAGATTGGACAAAAATCTTACTCCTATGGATGAAAACAGTGGCGGGGGTTAAGGGCATGGGGTGGGGTGGGGAATCAGGTGGAGGGGAGCTATGGGGAAAAATAAAAGAGGAACACCTGTAATAATCTGAACAATAAAGATTTATTTAAAAAGAAAAAAAAGAAATGGACAGTTACTGGCACTGCTTTTGGAAGTATGATCTGGGTGGGGTGCTGCAATTTAAAAAAGTATCATTATTATTTATCAATTCATTCTGAGTAGAAGGCATTGTTATAAATGCTCTGAATTTATTAAGATAGTTCTTCCTCATGGCAACCTATCCCTACTTTGCAAATGAGCAAATTGAATGATAGTGAAATCTAGTAACTTGCCCAAGGTCACATGACTAGGAAGGGGCAGAGCTTAGGTTTGAAACCAGGCATGCTGGCATGAGAGATCAAGCTCTTAACACCAGCTCGTCTCTGTAGAAGACCAATGGGAGGGCTGGGGTCCTGCAGCTGGCCAGAACAGGTGTGTTGGGGAGTTGAGAGACAATGAGATGATAAAAGAGAGGGAATTTGAAAACAAACTGCATCCATCTCATAACCTTTTTCCAAGCACAAGCCTGAACAAGTGAATCCTGCACAAATCAGGCCTAAGAGAGACTGTCCTAATGCAGTCTGCACCAGGAACCAAATAGAATCTTTTCTGAAGATGGATATCTTAAGGGCACTTTGACATCAAATAAGAAGTAGCTACATTCTTTGAAAGGGGACAAATAACACACCAGTGAGCTGAAGAAGAGTATAAAAAACTTGAAGAGCCCTGAATGGAACATCTGATGTGAGGTTGTTTCCATGTTGATCACATGACAGGAAACTCCAAACAGCTTAATCAGTTCTGTTCTTTGTGTTTCCATTCACCATAATGTGGTCATGGTCATAATGTCTGTTTTGTTCCAATGAAAAGAATTACAGAAAGGGAAAGGTGAGGAAAATAGGAGAGGGAGGAGGGGAGGAGGGGAGGTTTTCTGATGTTCTCAGCCTCCCACAAAGTGTGCTATAGCCTGTACTGCAACAGGCCACTGCTGGGTTCCTACTCTCCAATAGAGGAGAAAATGGGGTTCCTCCGCTTTTAAAAAAGGAGGGAATGTTTATGGAGGATTAGAGAAGGCTTATGGGACACTTACTCTGTGCTGCCTTCAAGGAACTTAGAATCTTATAGGAGAAAAGGCTTATCTACAAGGCAAGATGAAATCGAAGCTGTCCAACGAGGCAGATGTGAAGATGAAGAAGGCTGATTAGCTCTGATTTTTAAGGGTTCTGCTTTTTCCCTCTTGGCTCCCTGAGTGGGAACACAGCACCTGGGACTCACCCTGATGGGATTTAGCTCAGTTCACAGGGTGCTTCCCTTCTGCACACATTCAGGGCATCATAAGGGAAGGTGATGTAGGTAGAGAATTTGATTTTCATAGAGGTTCACTGGGTCTGCTCAGGACATGGGGAGGCCTGGACTGACAGAATGGCCTGTGGTAAACTGTATGTGCCTGGGAGGCTGGGCCCAGGCCAAGACTGAGGATGCAAAGAAAGGGGTCTCCATCTTGTTGGAAAGCTGGCTTACTGGGGCTGGAGAGGGCAGGTTCTGTCTCAGGGTGTGAGGAACAAGGAAGAGAGCCTGTGAGCAGGAGGGTTGGGGGTAATGCCTCATGTAGTATCTGTGCCTACAGAATAGTTAGTTGCACCAGGTCTGCTTCCCTATCTCCCCCAGCCCAACTCCTCAAGGTCTGTTCCCAGAAGCTTCTATGGGAACTGAATATTTGTGAAATGGATTCTATTTTTACACCTTCCTGTATTATGTTTCCTGAGATGTTTTTATCATTTCTGCTTGGTCCTCAATTGTGTTTCCACAAACTTTAGCTTTAACAAACCTCTATTTATTTAGTTTTAACAAACTTTCTTTATTTCTCTCTAAGTCTGCTTTCCTTTCCTTTTTGAATTTTGCTTTTCTTCTTATGGATTTTCCTACTAATTTTTTGGGAGGTAGAGTGATGTCAGTCCATCTGAATCTCAATAAGGCTCATCTGCTTAATACCTGTGTGACCTCAGGTAATTTACTCAGATTATATCAACCTCAATTTCACTTGCAAAGTGGGGCTAATAATAATAACAATAATACCTACCTAATTTAGGATTGTACCGAGAATTAGAGATAATACATGCAAAAACCCTGGCATAGTGCCTGGCACAAATTAAGCACTTAGTAATGGATAACTACTTATGGTATCTTTGAAAAGGTCCTTTCTGTACTTTTTAACACCCTGGTAAACAAACCACAGGACAGTACTAGGAATTTGTAATTCTCACACCGTGAGAATTGCTCAGAGCTTACAAAGCTTTCAGGAATGTCCTGTTTTGGGGGTGGAAGGCGGAGTCTAATATTTCATGGGTTGTTTAGATGTGAGAATCAAAATAAGGTCAGTTTTCATTGTGAAATGAGATCCTGTTTATTGTTTGTCTTAACACAGTAGAATCAAATTTCTATAGGATCAGGATTCATGCCTTGTCTTACTGAATATTGTATCTCCCCACCTAGAATGGTACTTGGAAAATAGTAGGCACTCAATAAATATTCCTTAATTGGTAAATGTATGATCAGATTATTTCTAGTAAACTGTTTAAGGAAGCAAGGAAACATGTCTATATCTATAGATCCATTCTTTTTTAGATCTCTGACAACATTGGTAATCACACTCAAGGTAAATAAAAGAATGCCTCACTTTGGGGCCTGCATGGGAGGACACCCAGGCTGAGAAAAGAGTGCTGTGAACCAGGGGGAAGCCCACTATGTGTGACATGGCCTGAGAGGCACAAGATAGAATTATAGAATTCTCATGGCAGCCAAAGAAGGGCTCAGGGAGAGAAACCAAGATGGTGGCATAGGTAAGCACCTAAACTGCTGCCTCACACAACAATTTCAAAACTACAACTAAAAGACAGAACGGACACCATCCAGAACCACAAGAAAGCTGGCTGAGTGGAAATTCTACAAGTAGAAGGAAAGAGAAAAAGCTCACGGAAAATTGGAGGAACAGCAAAGGGTTGAGGTATGGAGACTCACGAGCAGAGAGGAAGGGCAGCTGAGAGCCTGGCTGACTTTCTCTGGCGGGAGGGGGAAGGAAGCCCCCGACTGCACTGAACCCCAGTTCCGACTGCACTGAACCTCAGTTCCGGGCTAAACCCCATGGACCCAGGCTCATACAGGGAGAGTCTGGACTGTCAGGTAGAGAGAAAGGCACTCGGAGGGGGAGCCACAGCGGGCAGGGGTCTGTAGGTGCGCGCGTGCGCACAAAGACTGTGGAGGAAGCAGAAGGGAGTCAGAAGCTCCTGACTGCACTGAACCCCAGTTCTGACTGCACTGATCACCAGTTCCAGGCGAGCCCTTGGGGACCCACACTCTTACAGAGATAATCTGGACTATCAGGCGGAAACTCAGGAGCCGGGGAAGGCACAGGTCTGGAGGTACGCACTCAAGGGCAGGGCTGACGGGAAGCCAAGACTGTCTGCTCCCCCCTGAGACTCCACCCCATCCAAGCTGAGCACAGAGGCTTTTGCAATTTGTGAAGTCTAATCCTATAAGGCTGTCTCCAGCACCGTACTTCTCCCAGCATAGACACAGCTGATCCTCACAGCCAACTGGCCTGGAGGTCAATTCCTCCCAGTGATACCAACAACAATCAAGACTGAACTACAACAAGGCTGTACACACAGTCCACAAAGGGGTGCACCAAGAGTGTCCACCTCAGGTTAACTGGGGAGGCCGACACACTGGGCCATATAGGAAACCTAGCATTCAAAGCTACCCTACCAACTCAGAGAAGCAGCGAAAATGTAGAGACAAAGAAACAGATCACAAATGAAAGAAATGGAGGAAAACAAACGACTGGATATAGAATTCAAAACCAAAGTTATAAGGCTTTTCAAGAATATCCTAGAAAAGGCCGATAAATATAATGAGACCCTCGAGGATAGGACAAAGGACCAACTAGAAATTAAACATACACTGACTGAAATAAAAAATATTATACAGAGACCCAACAACAGACTAGAGGAACGCAAGAATCAAGTCAAGGAATTGAAATACAAAGAAGCAAAAAACACTCAACCAGAAAAGCAAAAAGAAAAAAGAATCCAAAAAGTTGAAGATAGTTAAGAAGCCTCTGGGACAACTTCAAGCATACCAACATCAGAATTATGGGGGTGCCAGAAGAAGAGAGAGAGCAAGATACTGAAAACCTATTTGAAGAAATAATGACCGAAAACTTCCCCCACCTGGTGAAAGAAATAGACTTACAAGTCCAAGAAGCGCACAGAACCCCAAACAAAAGGAATCCAAAGAGGACCACACCAAGACATATCATAATTAAAATGCCAAGAGCAAAAGACAAAGAGAGAATATTAAAAGCAGCAAGACAAAAACAGTTAATTACCTATAAGGGAGCACCCATACGATTGTCAGCTGATTTCTCAACAGAAACTATGCAGGCCAGATGGGAGTGGCAAGAAATATTCAAAGTGATGAACAGCAAGAACCTACAACCAAGATTACTCTACCCAACAAAGCTATCATTCAGAATTGAAGGGCAGATAAAGAGCTTCACAGATAAGAAAAAGCTAAAGGAGTTCATCACCACCAAACCAGTATTATATGAAATGCTGAAAGGTATTCTTTAAGAAGAGGAAGAAGAAGAAAAAAGTAAGATAAAAATTATGAACAACAAATACATATCTATCAACAAGTGAACCTAAAAATCAAGTGAATTAAAAATCTGAGGAACAGAATAAACTGTGAATATAGTAGAATCAGGGGCATAGAAAGGGAGTGGACTGATAATTCTCAGGGGGAAAGGGATATGGGGGCGTGCAGGAAGAGACTGGACAAAAATCGTACACCTATGGATGAGGACTGTGGGGGGGGGGGGGAGGTAAGGACAGAGGGTGGGGTGGGAGCCGGGTGGAGAGGAGCTATGGGGCAGAAAAGGAGAAACAATTGTAATAATCTGAATAAAGATTTATTAAATTAAAAAAAAAAGAAGAAGAAGAATGGCTCAGAAGTAGCTGAGAGCCAGCTGGTTCACCCAGAAAGGCCTGGTATCAGAACCAGGGAGAAGCAAGTGAGGGGACCCAGGGGCCAGAACCATGGTGAGATATGATCATCCACAGTGAGGCTAGTTCTTGTAAATGATGACTAGGTGAGGACCAACCACGAAGCCACTGCTCAGCAGAGCCAACTGCTCCTGACAATGGCTCTTGGCACAGACACCTCCCCATGGGAAAGAGAGATGAAAGGTAAAGAAAGGTGGAAAACCATGAACTGACTGAGTTTAAACTCTGAATTTACCATGTTTAAATATGGAATTACTGAGTTACCTTAAACCCAGCACACACTTTTTGTAGGAAACAGCCAGACAAAACAACTTTTATGATATCTAAAGTCAAGTGTTTAAAATCATGTGATTTAAAAAATAACATGGGCAACAAAACAAAATCTTAAAACATGTGCTCTCTAAAATCTTGTGAATTGGTCTGTCCTGGCAGGTGCCAAGGTCATAGTTCATTTGATAACTAATTATTTATCAGAAATGCAGCTGCTTGTTGGAATTATAACCAGATTGAACTTTGGTCTGAGTTGGCAGTTTCTAGAGAAACAGGTGGCCTAGGTAAAAACCTGGGGTTGGGTTACATAAGCCAGTGTCTGGCTTTGTTTTCAATGGGGTATTATGTCTTTGAGGGCAATGACATGCAGCTGCTGCAGGTGTCACTTAAGCAGGTTTCTGATGGGTAACATGAGACACTTGGATCTCAATGGCTGCTGTATCTTATCATTTTGTTGCTCTTGTTTTTCCACAAGAGCACCACAAAACGTGTTGTTCAGCTGTATGCAGAGCATGTTGACAGGGAATCTGGGTTTGGGGGCACTCTGGAGGTCTGGAGGAAAATTTGGTGCCATGAATAGGAGGCTTCGGATGAAGGAAACTTCTAGGCACCAGAGTCAAATGGGAAATATACAGGAGATGAGACCTGAGCAAGAATTGGGGTGTTCCAAATACCAGCAGCAATCCAGGTATCAGACCGAGGGCTAAATCAGCTGCTAAGACGACTTGATGCTGAACTCCAGAAGGTGTGGCTGGTCTGGTTAAGTGGTTTCACATTGGGTCAAAATAGGGCGTTGGAGCTCGGAGGAAGGTTGACTCTGCTGGTGCAGGTCCTGCAGCTTTGGCCTGGAAACAGGCCCTGTCTGAGAGTCTGGTCCAGCATCTGCTGCCTTGAATTACCATGTAACAAGGTGAGGAGTCCCACATGCCTGTGCGTCCTGTCACTCCAAGACTGGTGGTCAGAGACCATGTTGCATGCTTCTTTCTATTGAGCACATCACTCATCTTTTTGTTGGTACTCAGGAAATGTATGTTGCAAATGGATGGGTCTCGGTTCCTTCAATTTATAAAAAAGATTCAAAAGATCACCTTCTAGGTAGTTTGCTAAAATCATATGATTTTAAAAACTTGACTTTAGATATCATAAAAAAAGAAGTTATTTTCCTGGTTTCCTGCATATCAAATGACAAGAAAATAATCATGGAGCTGGAAGCTGAGTCTAGAAGGTCTCACTGGGAAAGGGAAGTATATGAGACAGGGTAGCTCTTGGTCAAGTCAGGGAGCATTAGGGACACTTTGGAGATACTCTTATTCTTCCCTGCCATAGACTCCCACGGACCTGGATTCCTCTGGAAGATGGATCTAAAGGCAGTGCTGGACTCCAGGCTCTGCACCACTTCTCAGTTACAGTAATGGCACATGTGCCTTTCATTTTAGGGTTTGCTCACCAAAATACTCATGTCCTCTATCTCCCAGAAAGCCCATGTTCAAGGACCTCTCTCTCCAGTGGCACTTCTGAATCCACCAGCTTGAGTGCATAGGACAGGCCCAGGAGTCCTTCTTAGCTCCCCATGATTGTCATTGTAAGGAAGGTCTAGACTTCCTTGTCATGATTCAGAGACAATGGGAGAGATGTAGAGATTCTTCATTTGGGCCCAGGAAGGCCAAAGTGTTTAGTGTGGTCTCCCCTCGGAAGCTCCTGAAGGGACCACAGCCAGAAATTCCAGAGCAGGGTTGGGGAGGTTCACAGGAGCTGAAGGGCACCAGAGTGCTGGTTGCAGAGAGAGCCAGAGAATGGATGTGGGTCTCAGGGAGAGCCTGAGGTCCCACTAAAATCAAATTGAGGGTTGGAAAGGAGGGTGGGGTCAATCAGATGAGTTGGCTCAATTCAAAGGCAAAAGGTCGAGGGAGACGCCAAAGCTCTGTCTGACAAGATCATGATTCACTTTTGAAATAATTCTTTCTTTAGAAGGTGGAAAGAACCTATATGAAGTCTCAATGCAGAATATGAAAAAATAGTTTAGATTTACACCTGCGTTGGTTATTTTACTGTTTGTAACCTCCATGTTATTGCCATGGTAATATCTACCCACACTCAGTGTGCAATGTGGAGAACCCTAACCAGGATTCAAGGGCCTGGTCTCTTCATTGTAAAGGCACTGATCTCTCTGATCCTTGGCCTACTTATCTATAAAATAGGATAATAACAGCGCTCTCAATGTACTGTGAGAATTGGATGAAATAAAGTGAGCAAAGATATTTCTTAAGCCTAGGGGCCAAAACAATTGTAAGATCAAGAATTATAATTATTTCTTTACCCAGCTATGGAAAGATGTGGATCTGGAGGGGTTGTTATGCACAGAAATCATTTATAAAATTATTTCACTTGTTTTGTTTTTTTCTTTCATGTGAGATAATAGTAGGGCCTCTGAGGTCAAGTTTTAAAAGGGAAAGAAAGACATCAATGAAATGTGGAGCCGAACCCAGTCTTTTGATAAGATATTTATATTTCCACTGGATATTAATGGACACGTGTCTTAAAGGAAAAAAGGCTTTCAGGTCTTGGTAACAAGTTACCTGAACCACATTTCTTAACCAACTCTCTTTCTGCTTGCCCAAAGAAACAAGGGCTCTGTTGCTATTGGTTACTCTTTTCTTTCTTTCTTCTAAATACTAGTATCTTGATAATCCCATTACAATTCCACTGCTCTTTAGTATTTTGTAAACAGTATCTTTATGGAATACTTTTAATTCCAAAGTTTCCAAAGAATTCTGATGATGTAGTTGTGCAGTGTTACAGTGTGGACCTGTGTCAAAGTGGAGATTTATGATGGAATAGGGGCTTCAGGGGCTTAACCACAAACTGTCAAAATGATAAAGAGAGTGAAAGATGTCTACTGATGAAAATAAAAATAGTTCTTAAAGAGATGGGTTAACCTGAATGAGGAAAGTTTTTAAGTGTGACACCAGTGGGAGGTTTGATAAAACCACCAGGAATCCTAGTAAAATGTTTAAGAATAAAGATAGCAATAGTGGGAATAATGATCAGTAGAAAAGCTAAAGAAATAGAATCATAAGTTTTGGTGTCCCCAATTATAAATAATATGCATTTATTGTACTGTCTTATAAAAAATAACTTACTGAGGTTATTTCAATTTGAAGGCTATGCTAACATTTCAGAAAGTTTAAAATCAGAGGTGCTATCTACCACCACCTTACCACCACAGTTAGAATCTGTTCATATTCCCTTCCAGCTTTGTTTCTTTGCTTTGTTTTCAAAATTACAGTTGTACCCTTTCTACAATGTCATACATTTCCACAATCTTCATAATTATAGTTTTAAAGAATATATTTTATTTTTTGCTTTCGTCACTGGTTTCTTCCCCTTGTCCTACAAACATACTCAGATTTCTTCATTGTAAAAAAAAAAAAGTTTTCTTAAGCTCTTTGTTTTAAATAAAAAGATTCAGTATATGTTTCCAAGTGAAATAAAGCAAAGCTAAGGGGGACAAAACAAACATGGAAGGCTGCTCGCTCTTTAGTAAAATTAGACATCCTCTTTGGGTGTAGCGAGTATTGATTTTTGAGATTTCTCTACTTTGAAGGGGTTATAATCCTATCAACAGCAAAGCTTTTGTGCTCTTTTGAGCAATTCTTTGGCAGCTTTCTCTTCGCCCTAGGAACTCTTGTCTTCCCCAAATTGCTTCTTAATATAATGAAAAGTTATTTCCATGTTATACCCAAGGAGCCAAATTTATTAAGTCATAGCCTCAACTTTCTAATTCAACATCTACTAGGTACCCATTGTTAGAAGATAAACTGGGGCATATTAAAAATGTTCAGAGCTGCAGTGGAGAGAAAAAGAAGACAAAAGGCAGGAGGATCTTATTTGACCAGCATTTATCTGATTTTAGTTTCCTCTGACTTGGCAAGTGTTTTAGGACCATTTTCTCTTTTGTGGATTTCTTGCTGGGGGTGGATATGTGTCTTCTGGCTGCTCACTTGGTAGCTCCTCTCTCCACCCCTCTGTCTCTCAGTACAACTTCAGCCCTCATTCTTCCAAGGCTGCTCTCTGGGGTGAACGTCCAGGTCGTAGGTAAGCCCTTTCTGCCAGGGCCCCCATCTGGACCTGGGCAAACACCAACACTTCCTTGGACCTCCAGGAGGTTCAGCCCACTCTGCTGCCCCAGACTGTTTCTGCCAGCCTCTCCTCTTCAGCCGTCTCTCCCACAAATGGAAGCCCTTTGAGCAAGCCTTTCATGTCCCTGAGGGGAGGTGACGGGAAAGAAACCCGCCTTCCCTCCCATCCACCCACATCCCTTCCTCTTTGGAGTGGGGGCTGGGATTCAGCGCTGGCAGTTCTTTAAAGAGACGCTCAAGTCTGCAAGTTCCCTCCAGCTCTCCAACTTCAGTTCGGGTTTGCAAGTGCTAACAGGGTTTCAGCCCCCTCCTTTGAAAACAAATTCAACACTTTGCCCTGCTGCTGTTTAAGTAACAGGCACATGATTTTTTTACAGTGGGGGTTGGGGGGACCAAACCAGGTTGCACTGGGAGATAAGACAAAAATAATCAGCTCACTAAGTCTGGTTCTAGTCCCCTCCATAAACAAAGCCTTGAACTTCTCCAGTAAAGATAGGTTTCCAGCCTCTGTAATCTCTTCTTCTCCAGACGGGGGTGGGGGTGGCGTAGGGTGGGGGGTGGGTGGTGGTGGGGGGAGCTGTCATTGGACTTACGGACTCTAGCAAGAACTTTACCTTGACTTTTGCAAGGCTGACATCCGAACTTTTGTTATGACTTTGAGGCTATGATAATCATGTGGGTAAAGTCGCTGCTTTCTACCATGACAGGCTAATATAATGGAGGTAACCTTGCTAACCCTGAGAGTGTTTTCCCCCAGTAAATATGTATCACAGATTTAGTTTTATTTTTTTATTTTTGCCAGCCCGTCCTTCTGAAGTCTAACTCCCTTGAGCTCCTTTAAAAGTAAACTTCTTTCCTTTCCTAAATGCTTTTGTCTCTGAATCTTCTTTTCTCAAATCCCATGTAGGCTGTCTAGTATTTCACTTTGGAATGTAGGAGTAATGGTACCTATTGTCTTGGAGTTTCAGCCAAAATTGAGATTGGCATTACTCCATTGTCATTCCTGGCCACAAGTCTGTGTAGGACTGGGATTCAGAGATGGGTCATTTGAAGCCAGTCCATTTGCTGCCACACTTTGGTCTCCTGGCTATCATGGAGGTAAAGTGCCCGAGTTTCTCTTCTCAGTCTGTGTTTAGACTTTCATCTCTCCTGGAGCAATGGAAGGTGTTGTCATCATCACCTCCATTTCCCTTAGGTGACCTCATGGAAGGAGACTGTGGCAGGCTTTTGTCCCAATGTCTCTAAAATTCCATCTTGGAAGAACATTGATTCTAAGAAAAGTAAGTCAACACTAAGCTCATTTTACAGAGGCGTTTTAGCTCAGTTTGAGATTATCCAATAGTGTCAATACCTGGGTTCCAGCTTCTATAATTTGCTCTCCTTCCATAATTGGTGATCATTTAATTCCTACACAGAGGATTCACCTCCCTCCCTCCCCTCTGTCACCCCCAATCACCTGGTTCAATCCCAATGGAGGCAGGTGATTTTCCACCAGCTTCAGTCCTGTGTTCTGGGCATTGAGAACCCCTTGATAAGAAAGTGCACTCCCCTTTCCCACATATCCCATTCTTATTACTGAGCCTTGACCTTGGTCTCCAGACCTAAACCCCTCTTCTACTAAACTGCCCATTACCCTGTTCTCTTCAAGGGACTTTGACTTGGAACTGGAGGAGAGATCTCTTCTGCCTGTCCCAAATTTTAGCCCGGTTTGTCTCTGGGTTCCACTCACTGGTTGGCATGCCCTGACAGTGTCATGTGAGCATCCTCATTCTCCTCCATTGCCCACATTTGCCTCTGCTGTGCCAGATGAACAGCATAGCTACTCACCAGGTGCAGCCTCCCTGGGCACTTGGTTCTCATAGGCTATGCTCTGCTGATAAGAAGCCTTTGTCTCAAGTACTTGTTGCAAGTGCCTCCATGATGTCTCATTTTCTGAGTGACTGGCAGAGGCATTTTTTTCTTAATATGGAGATGAAAAAAATGTTAATGACTTTCCAGTTACCTGGCAAGGTGGGACTGATTGCTGTTCCACTTTGTTCCCAATTGGCTATTTCTAAAAATTGTTTAGTTTCCCACTCATGTGTTGCTTCCATAACTTCAATAAGGGGTTAGGACAAGCCACTGTACAAAGGGCAAATTGAAGGGATTACCAAGAATCATAGTGTCCTTTCCTTTTATCCAAGTCTCTATTCCCACCTAATAGATTTATCTCCCACACATTGTTTCTTAGAGCCGTGAGTTGGATGGAACAGAGCACCTTCAAGATGATGTGCAGTAAGTGTGGACCAGAGAGAACATCTCCCAGTGGAAGGGCCCCTATTAGACCTACTGAATCAGGCAGACTACCTAGGTCTTCCTTTTCCAGGCCAGGTGCTGTCCCATCACTGTCTTCTTAGTATTGCCCATCAGCTCTGCCATTTTTCAGTTTGGGCCTCCCCCCTGCTCACTTCAAGATGCCTCCTGTCTCAATATTGCCCTTGCACCTGTACTTGGTACTTAGTGCCCAGATTTACCTGATGCACCTCAGCATGTCTCTGTATACCTACTCCATGCACCCCATCCTACTGAGCCTGACCTGAGGGGTTGTGAGCTCACTATCGTGCAGAATTAATCCTACAAAAGGCTAATATGCAAATCGACAGAATAGCAGAATGACCAGTTGCTATGATGTGCACTGACCACCAGGGGGCAAAGGCTCAACGCAGGAGCTGCCCCCTGGTGATCAGTGCACTCCCAGCCAGAAGCGCTCATGACTGGTGAGCACAGCAGTGGTGGCAGGAGCCTTTCCCACCTCCATGGCAGCATTAAGGATGTCCAACTGAAGTCAGTCAGACATCCCCCGAGGGCTCCCGGACTGAGAGAGGGCGCAGGCCGGGTTGAGGGGCCCCCTGAGTACATGAATCTCTTGTACTGGGCCTCTAGTATTAGCATAAAAGCCCTAGTAAGTTTATCTGGCCTCGTGCCCCTCATCCTCATATTTTTAAAAATATGTCCTAAGCATCAACAGTATGCTAGGCACTATGGAGACCTGAATAGCTCACAGTCTGGTGAGGGTAGCAGACTTGGAACCAAATAATTGCCATTCAGTGTGATAAACTGAAGTCAAGTTCATTCATAAAAATGGACAGTGACTTTAAGGTAGTTTCACTCCCAGGTGAAGTATGATGTCAGGCACAGTGCTAAGTGTTTTGGTTCATTCAATATGAGTATAAAGTGGAATGGGCACCATGACAGTTGTGTGTGTATATTACACGTGTGTGCACTCACTCACAATCTCCTAGGGCTTATCAAAGCCAGTTTTCCTTTCTGTGATATCCAGTGTAGGGCCAAGCCCACAGGATTTAGTCAGAAGCTGTAAATTCCCTTCCGGACTCTGCCAGAAGATCTGGGAAAGGCCATTTAAATTCTCTGAGTTTCGATTTCCTCTTCTTTGAAACAAAAATCAGATCCTGCCTCATGGGTTGTTGTGAGGATAAAGAGGTAATAGATATGAAAATAGCTTTGTAAACCCCGAAACGTGGAACACATGTGATTTGCAATGACTTCAGCCAAGGGTCAAAATGCTTATTAGAGCAGGCTGTCTCCCCAGCCAGCCTTGTAAATGCCTCTGGCTCTTGGAGAACTCGATAAACCCGCCACAGAGTCTCCTCCCACACTTTGTGTCCTGCACACTCCTGGGTGGAACCTGCCTGCCCTGCTGCTCAACTTGCAGGGGATGTTGGCTGCTGCTGGGAAACTGAGAGGAGGCAGTGAAGAAGGGGTTGCAGGCCAGGAAAAATAGGAAGTTGGTGCATTTGGACAATGATGGGGATTTTTTTTTTTTTTTTTTGGCTGTGAGATAAGAGTGTTTTTGTTAGCTTAAGGGGAGCAGGGGGTTCATGGCAGTTATCTGAACGGACCTTGTTTGTGGATGGCTCTAGACTTTGAGACCTGGAAAATGCTGGCACTAAGCGAAACTGAAGTGTTTTTAACACAGAGGAAAATCCCCAGTCTCCTGACTATGGCTATCGTGCTAAGGGAACAAGCTCCCAGGCAAGGGTGTACCCACTTGAGGAGGTCACAGGGGTGCACAGGCCCTGTCACTTCTGTTGGGCTTTTGCTGAAATAAAATCTGGGGGGAGTCCTGAGAGTGCCAAAGTAGAGGCCTGTTTCTCTTTCTGGTCTGCTGTGAACCACCCCCAACAACTAATCAGGGGACAAGTAAGGGCTTGTCATGGCCCAAAGGCTTCAAGGTGAATTTTCAGACACAGACTCTGCACCCCTCTTGTTGATTAGCTCCCCAATCCAGGGGCAACATCCTTTGTGAGCTAGCCCAGTCCAACCCTCTCTCAATCTCCTGTCCATCATGTGCCCTTCACTCTCCGCCATTCCCTGATCCTTCAGGTGCCCTTTTCTGTCTCCATCCCTTTTCCCCTACTTGGCATACCTTTCCCATCTCCTAAGCCTGTTGACTTTCTCATGTGTGACCCAAGCATGCTCCGAAGCCTGCTCCATGCTCCCATGGGGATTTACTAGCTTAATACTCAGATATTAAGACTCCTTTTAGAGGGCCACCGAGTAAATTAGAAGGATCTCAGGCTTAAAAATATAAACAATTTTATGTTTGCATGGTACATGAGGATTCGAGAGTGAACTCGTGAGTGTGATTGATTGCCTGGGATGAAGCGGAGAAGGGAGCTTGCTGCACACTTCTGGTAGTTATCACAATTATGCCCAGATAAGCTCTTGACAAAGGAAGTGCTTACCTTAGCAATGACCAGCTCTCCAGCTGTGCTAAGTGCTCAGTGGAGTGCTGCCAATGCTGGGAACTCCGGATGCCAAGGTTTTATGTCCCCGAGCGGGAATAAGCTGCTCTTTCCCTTCAGGGCGCCTGCACTCTGTCTAGCTGAGAACACAGCTGGTTGGGTGTAAGTGTCAGGTGTCTTCTGGCTTCCTTAGTCCTACTCCCAGCACCCGGGGTCAAAGGTAGTGAAAGGCAGCAATAAAGTACCCTTGGATTTTTACTGAAACTCTTGTCATAAGTACATGCTGCTTGTCATGAGGTCTGACCCAACAAAAATAAAAGCAAAATGCATCATAGTGAAACTGCAGAAGTGGGAAGATATAGGGACCTTTGAAGGGGTGAATGAGACGAGAGGCGATAGAGACAGGTGATAACTAGAGGAGGACTGGGAGAAAGCGAGTTGCTTTGGTTTTGTTTGTGGGTTTTGATTCTGAAGATCAGAGTGATTTGAGGCTAGTAATACAAAGACTTCAAACATTTTAAAAGGTTTAAGATAGAGAAGAAAACTTCTCCAGAATCTCACTGATGACCATAACTTCAATAACATTTTAAGCTATTATTTCCAAGCCTCTCCTTCAAGATCCATATTTTTAACTACCTACCTACCTACTTAACTTTAGCCTTATTTGTAATATCTTAGTTTCTTAAACAGAGAATTCATTAGTGTGGTGAATGAGTATTTGGAAATTAATTTAAAACCATGATCCTCAGCATAGGAGGAAAGCACGTTCTTTCATTTATTTTAATGTATTTATTTATTTTTAAATATGTTTTTATTGATCTTAGAGAGAGAGGAAGGGAGAGGGAGAGATAGAAACATCAATAGGCTGCCTCCTGCACGCCCCCTACTGGGGACAGAACCTGCAGACTATGTGCCTTGACCCAGAATCAGGCCTGTGATCTCCTGATGCTTGGAACAATGCTCATCCAGCTGAGTCACACTGCCTGGGCGAAAGCAAATTTTTTAAAAGAATCAAGTCCAGAGCATAGATGACATAAGGATTAATCTTGCATTGAGAGGAGTGAGCGGGGTAATCATGAGTAAGGACAGAAGGAAATTAATATACAAAAGATAGCATCTTCCTCTGTGAAGCAGCTTGCCCATCATTTCACCTGCTGGGCACCGTGAGAATGCCTTTTCAAACCTTTGCAGATCGGGGGGGTAAAGGTGGGAGGGGGAATATTCTCAGCCTTCACTGAAAGCGAGTGTGACCAGGTCCCATGCTCCACCTGTTGGTCACTTGAACTTGAAGAACTGGTGCTATGTAGTCATCTCGGCTAACTCCTCATGCTGAATTCCATGAAAGCAAGCCTCTTCTGATCTGAGCCTAGCAAAGCTTCTCACAGCGAGGCTTGCTTTTGTGGACTGGCCGAGGTATAATGTCTGAGTGAGTCTACTTGGCTTAAAGGACTAGGAAGAGCGTGGACACATGAGAGAGAAGATAAGCTGCCAAGTGTCAGGGAGTGTGGGACAGAGGGGGGCTGAGGATGGCGTGTCATGGAGAACTTGCTGACCAATGAACTTAGAATACTTGCCTATTTCACTGAGGCCCCAACTGAAGTTCTTAACCATTCTTTCCACATGTAAATGGAAGATAAGGAACAATTTTCAGTTTCATTTTACCTAAAATATCGTAACTTTTTTAACTCGTAGTACTACTGAAAAATGACTATATACATCTGGATTTTCCCGGGGACACATGCATTTCCAACAGCTTGCCTATGACATTAGTGACTCAGGAACAGTCAATATTTGTACTGTGGTACTTAAGGTTGCAAATCATTGTCAGTAAAATACTGAAAACAAAGCAGTTTCCTAACCCTTGAATATGCTTCTTTTTCTGCTATTGAAGCCTTTATCTTTGTCTTTTTGTTGAGAAAGAAGCCAATGTGCAACAACTACCTCATCAGAGTGACTAAGAACACATTTTCTGGGGGAAACTCTCAGAGTGTAAATCCTGATTTCACTATTACAGCCATGAAAGCCATTCAGATTCTTTGGGTCTCAATTTCTTCATCCTGTCTAGTGTGAACAATAGTAGCATAGGTCCCACAGCAATGTTGTGAGGATGAAATGAGACAATCAATGCAAAATATTTGTCAAGGTGCCAGAAACTAGTAACTACTGAATGCATCCTGGTCATAGATAATATGCATATTATACATGTTAAAAGATTCTGGGTAGCCCAGCCAGTGTGGCTCAGTGGTTGAGCATTGACCCATGAGGTCACTGGTTCAATTCCCAATGAGGGCACATGTCCGGGGTTCCATCCCCAGTAGGGGGCATGCAGGAGGCAGCCCATCAAAGATATTTCTCTCATCATTGATGTTTCTCTCTCATCAATGTTTCTCTCTCTCTATCCCTCGCCTCTCCCTTCCTCTCTCTCTAAAAATCAATAAAAACAATTTTTTAAAAAAAGATGCAGGGTGGCCCTAGCCGGTTTGGTTCAGTGGATAGAGTGTCAGCCTGCGGACCAAAGGGTCCCAGGTTCGGTTCCAGTCAAGGGCACATACCTCAGTTGCAAGCTCCTACTTGGCCCTGGGCCCTGGTCAGGGTGTGTGCAGTAAGTAACCAATTGATGTGTTTCTCTCACATCGATATTTCTCTCTATCTTTTCCTCTCTCTTCCACTCTCTCTAAAAATCAATGGAAAAATATCCTCAGGATTAAAAATAAATAAAAAGATGTGAGGTTGTCCATGAACTACTAAAAATAAATCAGTTTAGAACTTGAAAGGAATGCTTGAGATTTATAAAAGGATGGCAAACATATAACACACTTACCATCATTCTTTTTCACTAGCATCCATGACAGACATCACTAATCAACTCCAGAATTCTTTCCTAATGCTACACTGCTGATTAGTGTCAGAGCCTGAACAAAAATACAGTATCTGGTTGCATTGATGATTATACCCATTGCTGTATAATTTATAGCTTTACATAACATAAACTTTTAAAAGGAATTTAAAAAATAAATGCTCTTTGAAGGAAAAGGTTATTTAGAAGAAAAATTTGTGGGCTGAAGAAAATGGGAAATTATTGTTGTTTATATTTTAACTCTTTTCTTTTTTAAAAATATTTATATTGATTTCAAGGGAGGGAGAGAGATAGAAACATCAATGATGAGAGAGAATCATTGATTGGCTGCCTTCTGCACACCCCCTACTGGGAATTGAGACCGAAACCTGGGCATGTGCCCTGACCTGGAATCAAACCTTGACCTCCTGGTTCATAGGTCGACGCTCAAACACTGAGCCATGCCAGCCGGGCTATATTTTAACTCTTTCCAATCTTGATTATTGGTCATGGTTTGGTTAATGAAAGAAATTAAGCTGATTGCAGCCTAGCTAGTTTGGCTCAGTGGATAGAGCGTTGGCCTAGTCAAGGACACATACCTTTTGTTGCAGGGCTTGTGTGGGAGGCAATCGATGTGTCTTTCTCACATTGATGTTTCTCTCTCTCAGTCTCTCCGCCTCCCTTCCACGCTCTAAAAACAAAAAAATCAATGGGAAAATATCCTTGGGTAAGGATTAACAAAAAAATTAAGCTGACTACAGAAACCATATATTCTGCACCTTTCCAAGGGACTTTGCTTACTGATTCAACAAACATATTTGGTACCAGCTTTATACTAAGCATTGAGAAGACAAAATGGTCATAATATGACCTTCACTTTCAATAAGCTCAAGAAACAGTAGGGGAGACAGACATGGACAAACTGGATGCACCCCAGCGGCATACAGGGAACTGCAGGAAACAAAGTGCTCAATTCTACCCACAGGGGTGGGAATCAGGAAGGCTGTTTGACCTGAATCTTCAAGGAAAGAGTAACCTCATAACCAAGAGATTTTGGAAAATGTTGATAACCACCACTAGAAATCAGAAGTGGCGTTTTTGGATGATGGAATATGTGTGGATTTGAATTTACTTTGTTAAAAATTGCTTTTAATAGCCCATATGGGTTTGTTAAGGGAAGGCCAGAGTAAATATTAGTTCCTGCTATAAGACTAAGGGCACAAAACAATGTTTGCCACAGTTTTATTTTCAGGAGCAGATTATTTTATATGTTTGCCTGAGAGGCAAATATACTTCCTAGTCTAACAGACTCTTCCTTGTGTGTCTATAGGGCGGATATCAGGGAGTTCAGAGTCTGACACTGGCTGAACCAGTATGGCTCAAACCTGCATGGAACCACATGCAAGACCAAACTGATGGTTTACCCTGTTTGACGTCATGGCCTTAAAATCAAATTTGCTTACCCTCATTCTTTTATTGTTAAGCACACTCTGGTTATTGTTCTGCTGTTTAGGTAAGAGGGAAAGATAAAGAGCCTCTATCCTGAAAACTCTGGGTTATAAACTAACTCATGGTAGCTACAGACCAACCATCCAAATGCCCTTTGGCAATTGGTGACCAATGAAACCCAGTGCCAAGTAGGCTGTCCAACTTGTTAAGGCTAATGTTGGTAGACCTACTTCTTAAATTGTTTTTCCACTCTCTTTGGCAGGGGTGAAAGGGAATGCGTTCATTTAGAAAGTTCAAGAAAATCAAGCTCGCTTGGATCTACCCCAATGTATTCCATGGCAGATTGTCATTGACCTAGATTCTGTGCTGAATCAAGATGATTAAGAGTTGCTGGCCCAGTTTCCACGTTGCCTTTACTTTCTCTTTTTACATTTGAATTGCCTAGGTTACTGCAGATGCTAAGAAACAGAGGTCCCATTGGGTAAAAAGAATTGGTGTGAAATTGCCCAAATGCTCCATGAAGAACCCTTGAAATGAAATTTGTGGCTGAGCCTAGGATATTCTTGTGTAGTATCAGACACAGATTGGATTTTTTTTTTCTATTGTAAGGAAATTTGGCTAAAACAAATGTCCTTGTACCCAGTGGTAACTCTGAGTGCCTGAAACCGTTATGGGGTTGGGGGCACGACTGGAAGTTAAAATGGATTAGGAATGGCTCATTGCATGAGGGAAGGGGCAAGAGTGGACTGAGGTGAATGGGCACCTTCGGTAGGATAACAGTTTAGGCCCCTTCAACAGGTTATTGAACATTCATTTAAAGAAGTCGCCTGTGAAACTAATACAAAATAATACTGAATGTAAACTATTATTGAAAAAATTTTTAATTAAAAAATATTTAATAAAGCAGCCTGCCTGGGAGAAGAGAAATGAAGCAGGTCTATCACCACCAAGAGCCTCTGCTCACTGGTCTGGGCTAGTCAGCTCTGGATCCAAACTCATAGACTTCAGTAGCAAGCAAAAATTCTAAAGTAGCTGAGGTTCTTATTACCTGTTGTTACCAGAGCACACCCCTTGGTGTATGTAGCACCTTATTACTACACTAGAGGCTTGGTGCATGAAATTCATGCATGGAGGGGGGTCCCTCAGCCTGGCCTGTACCCTCTCCAATCCGGGACCCCTCGGGGAATGTCCGACTGCCTGTTTAGGTCCAATCCCTCAGAGATCCCTGTGGGATCAGGCCTAATCTGACAATCAGACATCCCTCTCGCAATTTGGGACTGCTGGCTCCTAACCGCTCACTTACTTGCCTGCCTGATCGCCACTAACCACTCTGCCTGCCTCCCTGATCACCCCTAACCACTCTGTCTGCCTGCCTCAGCACCCCTAACCACTCTGCCTGCCTGCCTCATCACCCCAACCACTCTGCCTGCCTGCTTCATCACCCCTAACACCTCTGCTTGCCTGCCTGATCACCCCTAACCGCCTCTGCCTGCCTGCCTGATTGCCCCTAACTGCTCTCCCCTGCTGGCCTGATCTCCCAGTCCAGAAGGATGTCCAGAAGATGTCTGGTCTATCCAGTCCAATTAGCATATTACCCTTTTATTAGTATAGATACAGTACTGAGAGGAGTTGCAGTAACTACAATGTTCTCCATATTACTGCATTTCTAGTGGGGCTTCAGCACCTCTAATGGACACTGCCCTGAGAAAACAACTGGCTGGCCCATCCATGCTGTACTGAGGGGAGAACCAGTAATGCCAGGGAAGAAAAGCCAGATGTCTGCTCTGAGTCTGCATGTGGGCTCAGCCGCCAGGGAGATGGAGTCTCTGAGGGCACATAGGGTCAGCTGAGCATGGCTGGGCAGGGCTGAAAGCTGAGTCTTGAGAACAGCAGGGCGGCCAGGAGGTTGAAGCAGCCAACTCTGGCTCTGAGGCTGGCTCACCAAACAATGGTCCCATTGTGGTAAGTGCCATGAAGTACAACATTTTAAAACATAATAAAAATATTAATTTTAAAGACATGTGAGCCTTGACATTCGGAGCCTCTCACATTAGTGACAAACTCTTGTGTGTTGCATTTTGGACTTTGACCCATGCCACTTTCCTACTTTCCTGACCCTTTCTCCCTCATTTATTCACCACATGTTTATAGAACATCCACTGTTTCAGCACAATTCTAGGCACTGGAGGTGGGACGGTGGGGAGGAGAAACCCATGTCCTGCTCTCTTGGACACTATGTTCTACTGAAGAAGCAGACAAAAACAAAGATGTAACTATAAACTATATATTGTATATTATGTTATAATATATTGCATATCCTATATAATAAAGAGCTAATGTGCTAATTAGACTGGTCAATGGAACGACCTTCCAGAACTACCAGTGGGTAGGGGGTGGGGCCACAGGGCTGCGAGGCAGCTGGGGATGTGAGGCAGCCGGGGCCGTGAGGGCCAAGGCAGCTGGGGCTGTGAAGGCCTATTCTTGCATGGATTTAATGCATTGGGCCTCTAGTCTATATATAGAAAAGCCTAAGTGACTGAACGACCTAATGACCAAATGACTGGTCAACCAGTTGCTATGACATGCACTGACCAGCAGGGGCAGATGCTCAACGCAGAAGCTGTCCCCTGGTGGTCAGTCCACTCCCACAGTCAAACTCCTGCAGCCAGCCAACCTCCCGCGATCCCTCCCTCCAGCCAGCCGCCCTCTCCCTCCCCTCAATCAGCCCCAATCAACGGCCAGGACAAGGGACCTCACCCATGCACAAATTCGTGTGCCAGGCCTCTAGTTACAATATAATATACAATATATTGCATTATGTTTACATATTTTTAAAGGGCTAGTCAGCTGAGGCTTCCCAGGGGACGAGGGAATAATGGACAAGAGAGAGGTGTCCCTTGTATATTGTGCCCCTCAGGCTCAGAACATGGGTTAGGGAATCAGTGTTCCCTTCAACAGGAGCAATGCAGGAAGTGTGGTAAGATTGGAGGGAGACACTTGTGCCCTAGCTGAGGTCACCGCAGTGCTCCTAATCCCTCAAGCTGACCTTATGTATCCTTAAGATCCATTTATTTCTTTTTTTAATTGATTGAGTTTTGTTTGGTTTTTTTAGAGAGAAAGGAAGGGGGAGAGAGAGAGAAAAAGAAACATCAATTTCTGTTGTTCCACCTATTTATGTATTCATTGGTTGATTCTTGTATGTGCCCTGACTGGGAATCGAATCCACAACCTGGGTGTATGGGGACAATGCTCTAACCAACTGCACTGCCTGGACAGAGCCAATCCTGCAGGCCTAATTTTTTAAAAAATATATTTTATTGATTTTTACAGAGAGGAAGGGAGAGGGATAGAGAGTTAGAAACATCGATGAGAGAGAAACATCGATCAGCTGCCTCTTGCACACTCCCTACTGGGTATGTGCCCACAACCAAGGTACATGCCCTTGACCGGAATCAAACCTGGGACCCTTGAGTCCACAGGCCGACACTCTATCCACTGAGCCAAACCAGTTAGGGCCCTGCAGGCCTAATTTTTGAGCCTGGCTGGATTGCAGAGAACCGTGCCAGCAGTGAGAGGCAGCTCACACTCAGGGCTTCCTGGCCCTCTCCAAGAGCTTACATCCCGGTGAACTCTGGATAACAATTGTAGCAGCACGGTGGAACTTCTCCATCAGAGATGACATTGTGCTGGGTGGCAGAGCCACGCTTATGGTTAGTGAAAGGACAATAACTCTGGTCTTCTGCTCAGCCAGAGGGACTCATCTCTGGTGACCTGGTTGGTCACCTGGGGATGTAGAGAGAGGGGAGATAGTGTGAGGAGGAGCAGACATGTCTAGATGGGGTTGACACAAAGCAAAGGGACGTAAAGAGAGACTGCTAAGAGGACAGAGTCACTTTGGGGAGTGATGAAAATGTTCTGGAATTAGAAAGTGGTAATGATTGTCCAACTTTGTGAATATATAAAAACCATTGAATTGCACCACTTTCAAGGGAGAATTTTGTGGTAATTACATCTCGATAACAAAAACATCTCCAAATACAGCAGAAAGTAGTCATCTGACTTCAGCTGTTACCTTCTTCCCGTCACACCACAGACACTTCTTACTGATGTTACGTTTGTTACCCTAGCTTCCATCAAAGGAAAACACCATAAATTCAAAGCCATTTGACCAATTCTGCCCAAGGGTTTCCAGGGACTTTGGGTTCCACTTTTGCTATTGGATCCATCATTTAATCCCAGTTCAGGTAAAAATAAGAGCAGTGCATAACAGGAAGTCAGGGCCAACGCCTGTACACAATAACAAGTGTGAATTACTACAAGAACGACAGGTTTCTGAATCATTGTGATGAGTAAGTGGGAAGAAGGCAAATCAGGTCACAGTACTGATGAAGGTGAGAGCTAAAATATGTTTCCCAAACTGCTGAATTCTGGAGTGGCCTGGGACGGACTGAGATTAAAGTCAGTAACCCCATATTCTAAGCACATCACAGCAGACCTAGCTTGGTAGGAGAGAGAAGGGAAAGAAGCACATTGAGCAGAAGGTGAAACTTTTGTTGGGAGGATGAAAGGATCTTCTCACTGCTTCCTACAACCATGCCCATGGGGCTCCTAGATAGAGATACATCGAGTCCTTAAACCCACAGACTAGATGTGGGCTTCAGGGTGGGAGAATTCTGCAGTTAAATAGCTTAAAGTTTTGTAGAACAGAATTGCAGACACTGAGGTCACATATCAACAAAACAACCTTATTTTTCTTTTTGTGTCTCACTAAAATAATAGCAACTACACTATTACTAAACCAGCAGTAATACTTTTGCAATCATTAAGTACTAATTCCTTATAAATGTTTTAGACTCTGCCTCCATTGCAGTTTCAATGATAGGCTTATGTATACATTTACTTTATACACATAACTAGAGGTATTTGGGTTTCCTTGTCTGATTTTATGACTTGAAGCTGGTGACTCATCATCAGTACCCATCTTGTCCCAGAAGCCCACTTAAATGCATGCCTTAACTCGCTTCCTTCTCACGAATGAGGAAATGCAGATAAATGACTTGGCTTACTTTTCCTTGTCGTTCTTTGTCTCTCCCCAGGATGCTTTGCAAATAATTTTACTCCTTCTCCTCTATGTGAGCTATCATCCTTTTCTCTCCAGCAACCCTTTTCTTTTTCCTAATTATATCCAAAGCAGTGATGTGATTCTCTATTTGCTGAGAAGGTGTATAAAAGGAACTATGCACATCCCAAAATTTGGCAAAAGGAAAATGCATCACTAGGATGTAATTACCTTAATTGGGAGCGAGATGGAGAAATGCTGATTGAATCATGAACAAGTTAAATACAAGAATCTATCTCCCTGCTTTCTGAGAATAGGGCTGTGATTTATCCAGCTTCGTATTTCCAGTGCAGGGCCTGGTTTGCTGTAGACTTCCTAGTAAAAGTTTGTCCCATAGATGAATCAACAAATACATTTGTAAAACAGAGTCAGGATGACTAAAGTGCAGGGTGAACTCAGGCTTGAGGAACTCTAATAATGACTGTTGTTTTTATTTGATTCAAAGCAGGAAGAACTGCAAAAGCAGGAGCCTATTGTTTGGGGTGGATGATGTAATGTTTACAGGTGACAAAGAGGAAACACAACTGTTTTTTAACTTTGCTGTTCTATAAAGGTTAGCTTGATAGAATCTGCAGACTGAAAAACATGGAGACCAGGAAATGGAAGCCCAAGATTAGGGAAAGGAATGGCAGGGAGACACCTGACTGTTTTGAGTAAGTTCATATCCTGGTTCAGGCAAATCACATTCAAATGGACTCGAATGCCTGTCAGTCGTCTTTGAGATATTATGGGAAAGAGGAAAGTCCTAAAAGATTGGAGTCAGGAAGACACTGTCCTAATTGTCAAAAAAGGAGAGAAGGTGGAGTCCAGAAACTGTGCAACTAAGTGTTAAATGAATGCTTTGTGAACTCAGTCCGGCGAGTAGAAATTCATCAAAAGCCAGCAGTGGTTCACTGTAAGTCATGCCCAATGAACTTTATTTCCTTTTAAATAGGACTATGAGAATGCTTAGCTTCTAAAGAAGACTATGGGGAAAAAGAAAGACATATTCATGAATCTGAATACGAAGGTCATGACTATAGGAGAGTGAGAGGCAGCAGCAGGGTCAGGGCAGGGAGGACTTGCTTGAGATACTGGCAATCTCACAGAGCAAGGATATGGCCAGGCTCTGTGGTAGCAGGGACTGGAGGACCAGTGGCATGGACCTAACTGAAGTCTGGAGTAGAACTAGGTCTGAACTCAGGGAGGTCAGTATAAAATCAAGTCGGGTGGGGATGGTGACAAGGGGTCATGGTACAGGCGATAGAGCCTCTCACAGTGCTGTGAGTCCAGTGGAGATGGGACCAGAGCAAAAATGAGTGGAGCAGGAGAGGGTGTGGGTACAGTCTGGGCCACCTTCTGGGCTGAATGGATGGGTTGCATGGATGGTGTGCTACACTAAAGGACCAACAGTGGGACAAACATCCGTAGGGAGAGAATGACTGCTGACCAAGAGATACATATCAGGGCCTGCTCTGTGTTAATGTGTGTGGGTGATGGCAATTGAAAGGATGAGACATGAGGGAATTGCAAGTTAATTACTACTTGACAGTCAAATAAGAGAAATGAAGTAACCCCTGGGAATGGAGATGGTGACTAGTGCTCACAAGCTTTGAAGCCAGAGTGACTCAGGTTTGAATCCTGGCACTGCCACCAGTCAACTGTGTCCTCAGGCAGGTTTATTTAACTCTTTGAGCCTCCCTTTCCTCTCTAGTGTAAAGGGGACAATGATACTGACTCTCATATTGTTGGGAGGACCAATGGATTCTTGGGTGCCTTGCTTTATATTCTCCTTTCCTCGTTTTCATTTATCTTCTCCACTGCAATAGGCTGGTTGCAGCGGAATGCAGGGTCAGGGGCAAACACTCCTACAGGAAAATCTGACAAAGAGGGTAGAGCCAGGGTTGACAGCTCCATGGCTGGCAGGCAGGTCATGGCCAAAAGCTGTCCTTCCAGGGCCATTATTTCAATAGATTATCCCCTTGTTCAGGGGATGGAATATAGTCTCCAGCAACATGATAGTTGTACTTAACAACTCCTTTCCCCTCAAGGAAATGACCTAGAGCTCCTGGGAGTCCAAATAAGATTTGTCTGTGTTTCCTATTCACAGGTCAAGGTATCTCTAGGCACTAACCATCTTCTTCTTCTTAGCAACCATGTAGGCCAACTTTCTTGCCTTTCCCACATCCCCTTTCTTCTCAGACTTGGTGTTTATACAGATCTCCCTGAATTCAGACCTATGCAGATCTCCAGACTTCAGGCTTCTATTCTGCTCTCCTCATTCATGAATATTCTTGGTTCAGATTTTTGGGAATGCCTTGGAAAAACATACACACCTTTTCAAAATAAATAAACATACTTTTGAAATGATGGAGAAACTAAATCATAAATCCAGATGCACATGTAGTGGTCACCCCTCCCAGCATGAGAATATACCACAGCAGTATCTGTAAGCATCACATTAATGATGCAAAGCTTCCTTCTCATCCTATACAAGTTTTTGGTCTTCCATTTTGGGGGCAATATAGAGCTAAGATACCTTGTACATGAAGTCATAAAATCACCCACAATAATGATTAGGCAAGCTTTTAAGAAATAATTTAGAAAAGCTAATAATTTAGAGAAGCTAATTAGATTTTAAGCAGTTTGGACATTCCCAGAGCCAAGAGTGCAGCCACAGTCACCTGGGGACATTAGCACGTCCATCAGCCTGACCCTGGGGGTGTGATGGTGAGCCTGGGGTCTGGCTAGGGGCAGGATCTGAAGCACTGCTGGGTAGATGTGTTACAGAACACTGGAGAAGAACCAAGCAATACTCAGAGAGATGGAATTACATTTATTACATGTGGGTCCAGAGGAAAATGTCTCTCAAATTCTGGGCCCCAACATGGAGGAATTTCCCCTGTTTATATGTTTTTGCCTTCTTTGTCTCCCAAATATGGGGTGTTTCCGGCCCCCTTTGCAAGTTCTTAAAGAGCCCCTACGTGCTGGGGCCTTGAGACCTCAACCAAAGGCTTGGCCTAGTGCCAGCACTGATAATTTCATCTGGGGAAGGTTTAATGGCCTCTCTGAAGTGGGAGTAGTTTTATTTTCCTTATTATTTAAGCAAGCAAGCATTTTCAGAAGCCAAATAGCAGGGTTAAAATTTCAAACAGCAGTTTTTACATAAGATGGATGCTTCAGACATGCCACTGTTTGACCATCTTCTCTACAAGTTGCAGGCCTGACCATTGACATGTCAGTTATGGGTCATTGTTAGACAGAGCCATCCCTATATCACACTTCCTCTCACCTTCCAACACAAGCCACGTGATGCTCCTACCAATGTGTCTCCTTAAATTGTTGAAAATGCACCTTGCTCCCCCATGTATGTCCTGTCTCCTCCTGAGCTCAGCTTCCTAAGAAATATCCCAGTTCCCTCCCAATATAGTTCCCGGTTTCTGTTGAGCTAGTTGGAGAGGGTTTCTGTGCTTTGCTCCCACATTGCACAGGGATAAAATGACAGCATTTATTGTGGGGAGGGGGGTCTGACCAGAGAGGAAGGTGCAGAGTTGCCTCGTGAGCCCAGGGCAGTGTGAAGGTGCCTGTGGGAAGAAAGGGACAATTGGTTTCACTGAGGCAGCACAAGAAAAGCATTTTAAATAGTTGAGGTGTGATCGAAGGTAGAAGTTATCATTACTATTTTTTAATTTTACCTTTTTTTAAATCCTTACCAGAGGATATTTTTTCCATTGATTTTTGTTTGGAGAGGGTGGAGGAGAGGGAAAAGGGGAAGAGAGAGAGAGAGAGAGAAAGAGAGAAAAACATCAATGTGAGAGAGACACACATTGATGGTTGCCTCCCGCACACGCCCTGACCAGGGATGGGGACCAAGCCCGCAACCAAAGTATGTGCCCTTGGTTGGCAATTGAACCCACGACCCTTCTGACCATGGGCCAATACTCTAACCACTGAGAAAATCTGGTTAGGGCTGGAATTTATTTGTTAATTCTGTTTGATAATTGTCCGTTGGTTCCATGATTAGAAAATGTGGGCTTACCCTTTGAAAACGGAGCTTCACAGCTATTACTGGAAATGCTTTGTATTTTATTCTCATGTTTACCATATACTCAGCTCAGCCGGGAGAAAATAGAGCTCATCGGTGGCTTCAATATTAACATGTACAGAGAGAAACATGAATCGTGTTTGGCTCAAGCAGAGAACACACAATAATGAGAGAAATGTGAATAAATTACTCTGACAGTGACTCAGTAATTCCGATGCCCCAAATGAATCATTTGTAGAGGCCAAACAAATATTAATACACAGGACATTGTCCCAAACAGAGGGACAAATCTGACATTCTGTAATAGCTCTCTTTGTTATTTATGGTAAAAAACACAGGAGCTTTGGAACATGTAATTTTGTTGCTGAAATCAATGAAAGCTGGCCTCGGGCCAGTGCTTAGAATAGCTGTGGCAACTCTGGCAGATGGAGAGATTACTGCCGCAAGCCTCCTGGCCTCGCCCTTCTTCTCTTGGCCCAGACTCAAACCTGGCCCCCAACACACTACCTCCCACCCAGTCCATGGGGCATCGTCCTTTTCCTTCCCCACCTTTACTGAGGGGCTTCCCCAGTGCAGACCCAGCATCTGCACCCCTTGGTGTGATGTATCTTGGCTTCTGTCTTTCTCAAACACCAAACCAAAAAACAAACAACAAAAACCATTATTTCTCCATGCTCCACTGCACAGGCTGAGTCATAAAGGCCTCCAGTCACTGGGACTGATCTCTCCCATGTGGGAAAGGATTTTGTGCTTGGCTGCTTGCTGATGTCTGCCACTACCTTCAATGTGGCGTGTGGGAGTCTCCTGGCACTGTGGGGTGGTAGTAAGAGCACTAATAGAGGAGGCTGAAGGTTTGGATTCTCTTTCTGGTTCTGCCGCTAATGGGCTGTGTGAGCTGGGCAGGACCCGGTGCTTCTCTGGGCCTTGTTTCTCCATCTGTATCGGGCTGGTATGGGTAGGGATCAGGAGCTTTCCAACCACTCTGCAGAGATGCTTCAGGGGACCAGCAAGCTCACTGAAATATTCAAGTGTCTTTAAACAGTAAGAAGACGGCAAGAATAATCAAATAGATTGTATTCTAATTTTAACCACAGGAGAGATGAGCCCATTAATTTGTAGTTCCATGTGAGCTTGTTCTGTAGCCTTGGAAACAATCCTGTCTGGGCATCTCCCATGCATACATTTCAGTATCTTGTAGATGTGCACTGGCCTGGAAGGTTGCCAGGGCTCAGCGGTCTTGTCTTAAAATCAGGGCTGTGCCTAAGCAGAGCTCCTGCGTGCCTCCCTGGATCCAAGGCCTTAACAAGCTCAGGTGCATCTGCCTGGAACACACTCCCAGTGCAGAGTAATTCCCACGCATGCAATGATTAATGAATGCCAAACAGGTTGCGATGTGCAAATATTATGTTACAGATCATTTAAGCAATGATTATGACTTCTGGGTGCTATATGCCACATATGTAATGTTCGAGCTTTAAGGACAGATTTATCAAGGCATCTCCTAAGATTGACAGAAGGTTGTTGAAAGACTGGAAACATTAACAGGTACATGTGTGGCTGGGTTTTCTTGAAACTGAGGAACCGAAACAACAAGTTATTGTAGGTGCTAGAAAACGTAACTTTCACCTGATGTCCCAACTCCAAAACAGTCTCTTGTTTATACATTTTTCAGATGATAATGAACAGAAATGGTAAGTTTGAATTAAAATAGATGTATATTAATAAAAGATATGTCTGTGTTTTATAAACATCAGGATCCAAGGTAAGATTTACTTTGAAAGACGAGAGATCTTTCCTACTAAACATGCTTGCAGTCCCCTGGGATAATGGACCTTATGCTTCTGCCATTTCAGCTGAGGCCCCTCCTATAAGAGGGAGACTCCTATTTGGTGTGATTTGGGGCCACCAGAAGGGTCATTGCGGTTGATGTGGCTTTCTTTACCAAGAGGCAAAGCCTTTCTTTTCCACAATGAGACTGAATAGTTATCATGCCATGCATTTGGAAGAAATGTCCAGAGAAGTAGGAATTCACATGAGGTGGGAAAGATTGACATTAGCACCTCCCCAGAGAGTTGGTTTTGGCTGCTGTGGAGGCTCTGGGTACAAACATGGGACAGAATGGGAATTTCAAGGACAATGTAAACTGGAATTTTCTGATATTCCTCATGGTTTTGACAACAGAAATTTTGTTCTAATTCTAGAGAAGATAATTTCTTGGCAATTGGGGTGGGGGGCTCAGTATTCATAGAGTCCCAACTCTGAACTCACTGCGCTTGGGGACATTGTCACATGTATAATCTCTTCATCCTGGTAACAACTTTGCAAGGTAGATACTATTATTTCCAAATTACAGACGAGGAAGTTGAGATGCTGAGAAGTTAAATAATTTGCTCTAAGTGCTCTGCCTGGGATGGAAAGCCTGGTCTTTGCTTCCCATTGCACAGTAGGCACAGGAGAAAGCCCGCAGCCTCTCTTCCTTTTGCTCCAACTGGAAGGAGACTGCTTGCCAGGACACCCGAGGTCTGTGCTCCCAGCCAACAGGGACAGACACCGGACGAAACTGGAGGCAGCTAGGTATGCACTGTAGGGCTGAACTCACTAGTGCTCAGGTTTGGCCTTCACAGGGGATCGCACTGCATCCTGAGCGGATTCCCATCTTCTGGTTGTTCCCTGGAGCTCAGTCCACGTTTCTCCAGGGAAGGAAAACTTGAGGGAGAAAGCAAGCTGAGTCTGAGTCTCTGAACCTGTCCTTGTGGAACTTCATGTTTGTTACTGATGGATAACATTCACAACAACTCCTTCTTGCATCTCGCTCCTAGTTACTGATTTAACCAGGGTGTGGTAACCTGATGTGGCTGCTCTTCCATCCACAGGCTTTGCGGGCGTCACATCCTGGTGGGCAGAGGCTGCCCCATTCAGCACCCTACCCACTCCCAGCACCTGACACACCAGTGCTCAAGCACAGTTACCCTCTGCAGAGATGGGGCCCAGAAAATGCACTAAAAACAAAATCTCCACTGGTAATTTTCTTGTAATATAATCAGAGTTGAGACTCACTGACTTAGTACCTAATAGGCGGTTAATTTACTTTTCTTGAGCAGCCCACAGGAAGCGTGGTCTTGTGCAAACATGGTGGTGAATATAAAGAGGCTGCAGCTGGGGGCACCAGCTAATTATCCTCCTGCCAGCGGGAGACCTGAGAGGCACATTTCCATGGTCACTGCACGTTCAATCTTTATTATTTAACTTGTGGTTGAGTTTTGGGGGCCCCCTCCAATTTCACATCTGAGGCGAGTCCCAGCTCAGGGATACTTGCTGCTTTCTATCCAGTATTTATTCCACTCTTCCTTGGCAGAGTTGCCTTTGAAAACAACACCTCTGTCTCTATTCTTAACTATGTGGTTTGAGTGGAACTACCCTACCCCCAGCTCCAGAAATGGGTTGTGATTGGCTTAAACTAGACACACATCCCTTCCCCACAGGTTGGTTGGCTCAAAGGGTGAGCAATTGAGCTGGTCCAAGAAGAGTGAACCTAGGGCTTAAGCTGGGATGCGGGAATGCAGACACTTTCTTCTCCTTGGGTTTGTGGTGTGGGGATGTGTGGCCAGGAACTGCTGGGACTACTAGATTTGAGCTTGACGCTCTAGGCCACCCTCTGGATCCCTCCATAAAAGGAATGCAGGGATGGATGCAGGTTCTGTGAGGTCTGGAGCTTCCACAATTTCAGCACTTCCTTTATGAATGTGAACACATAATTACAAATACATAAGTATAAATGTGAATTACTCAATTGAGAAAAGAAGTCATAACAAATTGAAAAGACCTGACAAATGCCCGAAACACAAAACCCAAGTAAACAGCAAACCATTTTATTAATATCTGACACACCTCTAAAGTACTTTTTCCATGTTTTGGCTGCATACTATTTGATCATATCTTTATATTGCAATGATTTAGCAATATCATTGTTATAGAGAGGAGAAAATGATAGCCTTTCCTTTAGTATGGGTGATTAAAATATTTTATTATTGATAGTGTAGAAAAGTTAGTATCAGTGTCATTGTTTATTATTGATAATATCATGTAACATTTTTAGGATTACTACTGTCAAATATGGACAGTTTGAGCTTCATTAATTTCGTGGTGATTCGATCTCTTACCTCTTATCCCATTCATTTCCCCAACATAAACTACATATTAGATAATACCTCCCTGCCTCTAACTATCTATATAAGAATTTGGCATATTTATAAAACATAAAATATCCTCTCCAAGGTTTCTAGAATGCCTAGGAAGGGCCTCATATACTCCTGGTAGCTATCTTGGGGTAGCCCAGCATCTATTCACCCTATTTCTACTGACAGTGTTTTGGGTCTTCCTTCCCCTCTCCTATTATGTAGCTGAATGGGATCCATCTCTGAATTTCCAGGTTGGAGCACATGTCCCATACCCAAGACCAGCAATACTGGAACGTTGCATTCCTCCTGGCCAACAACTTTGGCCCTGGGATTGGCATGAGACTCAGCGTTCTCCACACTCAATTAATCTTTTTTTTGAAACTTGGGGAAGAGGCATTTGCTCTTGCCTGAGAAGGTGTGAGGTCTGAACAAGTATTTAAAATGTCCAAAGGATTGCAGGAGTATGTGAGCTAAGTTGGAAAGTGGGAGAAATTGAGCTAAATTTGCCTTCTCTGGTCCTTTTGGGAAAAGGAAACTAATGTTCCATTATTACATTGACAGATGCCAAAGTTGCTGCCAAAGGAGAGAAGAGACAGGAAGGGAACTGAAGAAGATGAATAAAAAAATGAATTAGATTATCTTAGAAAGGGGAAGACATCCAGCTTCTTAATCTTTAAAAGTAAATGATGGGTCTAGCCAAGGGAAAAACAGCATGTGTCTTTATAACCAAAAAGGTTACTAAATATTAGCCAATGGCCCATCTACTTCAAGTCACATAGAATGTCTAAGTTGGGAGGGCCCTTCTTAAAAGCCAACATTTTTAAATACTCCGATTTCATTAGTAAAAAATAAATTTCATATTCAATAGGAGTCTGACTTGTAATTTGTATTCATCTTGCTTCTCAAACTTCCCATGACACGGGGAATCCCCATCTATATATAGAGATCAAGGAAACTCAAAACAGAATTAGTCATGCAGCCTTATGACCTCCCATGGTAATTTCCAATCCAGTCCTTTGCTCAGTCTATGTTAATATGTTTATGGATCTATCTTCCCCACTAGACCTCAAGCTCCTTAAAAAAAATCTTGCTTATATTGCATGTTCCCCAACAATGCCTGGCACATAATGGGCACTCAAAATGAGCTAGACAGACTTGGGTTTAGAGTCTCAAAGTTCTTTCACTGGCCAAAGAGATATCCTTGGACAAATTTCATTTTAAGCTTGTTTCACTGTTATTTTATTTTAGTGAACTATATTAAGCTTTTAATTTGGGAAGAAGGTCTCTGCAAATCATTAGTCTCTGAATCAGGTCCCCAAACTTCTAGCCCTCTCTAACCAGGACTCCTTATCTTATACTTTACTAAAGTGGTGGGGCTTATAAGAGAGAATCTTTATCATTTTCCAACTGTTTCATTTAAAAACATTTAAATATACCTCCTCTCTTTAGTCTCAAAAATGTGTCTCTCCTCCTTTCAAAGGTTATCCTCTCTACCCATGCTCTTAATCTCATTTTCCCATGAACAAATTATTTTAACCTTTATGAAAGCTCCCCGCACACACTTGTAGTTGAATGGGATCCACCTCTGAATATGCACTCCACCCTCTGAATGAATGAAAGTAAGGAAAACATTGATAATTTCCCAATAAACTATTAAGGATAGGTGTGACAAGAATCCATAACGTTCTACTATTAGTCCAAGAGTCTGATGTGCCAATTTTTATTAATCAAGAGGAAGCCATTAATGGAATTTGTCTTCCAAATCCAGCTTTCTCATAGTTGACAGGGGAGCTGTAACTCATAGCAACTCCTAGCCATGGCAGATAGAACTCCATACAGAAGGAACCCATGCACAGCTGATTAAATATTTGAGCAACTCATTTTATAATGTGACTTCACTAAGTGCCTACCTATTGCACCAAAGCTGTTGGCAACTAAAGGGCTCAGAAATTGCCTCAGAATGCAAAGGCACATCCTTCACTGCTTAAAATAGAAAAATCACTAATACTCTCCCGAAGGAAGCAAATAGAGATGTTGGGACAGATGCCATTTTTAAATGACTCAGCCAAGATTGCCCAAATGTTACATGACAAGCACTTGTAAAACATTAATTTAGAACTTGTGCTCTGGTAGTAAAACCCAATGAGTGTAGGTAAGGTTGGGATTTTCATTCATGTTAAGCTCTTGGAGAGCTTTTGAGTTGTCTACAGCTGCCTGACTTCCTCTGACGTCAATGAATTAGGCAGACTTCCTTTTAAACACATTTTTAAAAAGAAACTAATGAGTGAGAATTTTCCACTCAACTGGAGCATGTTGGGTCATGACCAGGGCTTTATTTTTTTTTAGGAAATGGAATGGAATGGCATAGAATAAAAAATATGAGCATCCATCACATGTAGTAAGAGTAAGGGATGTTCCATGCAACATTTTGTTTCCATTTCATATAAGAAATGTATCTATACTAATAAGAGGGTAATATGGTAATTAGACTGGGAGACCTTCCAGACATTCTTCTGGACAAAGCCATGGTGGCGGGGCCAAGGTAGAGGTGGTTAGAGGCCAAGAGGGGAGGGCAGTTGTGGGTGATCAGGCTGGGGGGGGGGCGGGGCCGTTGGGGGTAAGCAGACCATCAGGGGGTCCAGTTGGGGGCAAGCAGGCTGTCAGTGGGGGTCAGTTGGAGGTGATCAGGACAGTGGGGTGGGGGAAGTTTGGAGTGAGCAGGTCAGCAGGGGGGGCAGTTGAGGGTGAGCAGGCCGGCAGGGGAGGCAGTTGGGGGTGAGCACACTGGCACGGGGGGCAGTTGGGGGTGAGCAGGCTGGCAGGCAGAGTGGTTAGGGGCAATCAGGCAGGAAGGCAGGCAGGTGAGCGGTTAGGAGCCAGCAGTCCCAGATTGTGAGAGGGATGTCCGACTGCTGATTTAGGCCCAAACCGACAGTAGGACATCCTTCGAGGCATCCCAGATTGGAGAGCGTGCAGGCCGGGCTGAGGGACACCCTCTCCCCCCATGCATGAATTTCGTGCACCAGGCCACTAGTTATGATATAAATGTATTACTTATTGTGAGTCATGATTTAAAAAAATAGGAAGCCACTGAGTTTGAGGACTCTTCTGTTTTTAAGGCAGTTTAACCAAATATTTGTCTTCATCTATTGCCACAAATATTTCAGTGAAAATTAAATACTGCCACAATTCAAATACCTACTATTTGTTAGATACCTATTACATCCTGACAATGTGGAAGAAGTTAGATATCCCTATTTTAGCATTGAGGAGTCTAAAGTATAAAACTGTTCATTGAAAAAAAAAACCTGTTAATTTATCTGTCCAACATCACACCACTTGCAAATACCTCTTTTTAGTCTCTATCTCCCTTTCTTTATGCATGGCATTTTAATGAAAAGACAATTAAGGCACTCTTAAAAATCTGTTGATTTGGGTTTGGAAGAGATATGGACCCTTTGGACTTGGTTATTGGAAATTTGCCCTGCACTCACAAAGATCTGGACCAATTGGGAGAATGCTGGGAAATATAGGGGCAAAAGAACAGATGTACAATTGCCTAAAAAACTGACTCAAATGATCCAAGGAAGATAAATACCGGAGACATTTTGCATCAACTCTGAACCCAGAGAAAAGTACCTCCTACACATATGCATGGAGGAATTTCTGTCACAAAAAATCACACAGGCCAACTCATAGCTTTATTTACTGAGAAAGCAGTCGTACATCATGGAAAATCCTGCCATATCCCCCTACTAGCTCCTACATTCCTTAATTTAGAGCAGCAAATTTCAACCAGTGTTCTTCAAGAATTTTTAAGACATGCAGTAAGTATACAACTATTTAGTTAGGGGCACTGACCTCTTTTCCCTTAGAGTCTAATATAAGTATCTGTGTTTTCCGATGGCCTTAGGCGACCCTGCTAGCGGTTCTCAACCTAGGCTGAGATCCACAAGTTGAGAACCGCTGCTGTAGAGACCTAAGACCATCAGAAAACACAGATATTTACATTACGATTCATTAACAGTAGCAAAATTACAGTTATGAAGTAGCAACGAAAATAATTTTATGGTTGGGGGTCACCACAACATAAGGAACTGTAGTAAAGGGTCGCGCATTAGAAAGGTTGAGAACCACTGCCTTAGACTATCAAATTAAAAACAAAACAAAACAGCCAACACTATAATAGCCATCTGGTGTGAATGAATCAAAATTATACTTTTTTTGTCAGATTGGCAAAAAATATATTTTTTATTGTGCCACAGAATTTTAGTAATTAGTTTTCCTGTTCCATAAGATGAAAAAGGTTGAAAATTGCTGATTTCGAGGGTTGATAAGCTACCATCTCTAGCTCTAATCTCTCTACCTCCTTATCAACATATGCCAAGAAACACCAGGGGTTGGCCTATTCTGGGCTTGCTTGCTCTTAGGATGTTTCCTTCTTCTCTTCCCTTTCTTAGCTCTGTGTCATTGGGGAGGAGGGTCATAGAGAGCAGAGTAGGTGGGCCAGCAAAGGTAGCTGACCTCTGCAGGTTTGTTTCTCAAGTTCCTACATCAGCTGGCTGCTACCAATGGGAGGTACTGGTGGAAGAGATTGGCGAATAGAAGGGAGAAGCTGGAGTATTTCTTGGCCTCCCTCTAACTCAGAGGGCATCTCCAGCAGCAGCTCTATTTCCTCTGTGGCTCCAGCTCCTATTGCACAGGCCTACCATAGTTTCAGTTTCTCCTGTTTGTCCTTCATCTAGAGGTCAGAGTGCTTGCTTGCTGTAGCTAATCTCTGAGTTGCCTCATCACACTTTATTGGTTCTTTGCTTTCATAACACTTGTGTTATTTGTTCCCTGCATTAAAGTCCCATGGTTTCTATTTTTCTGGTTGGTCCCTGACTGATACAGTGGGGTGGGTGGGGCACAGGCCCAGAGCCATGGTCTGAATCCTAATTAGGTTCAGCTAGATCACCTTGCTACATGTTTACCTGATATAAATAACTACAGCTGAGTGAGTGGGCAAACAAAGTGTCTGAGAAACTACTGACATGCGGGCTCCATGGAGAACTCAGGCTCTGGATCTTGGATGACCTAATTCTGCAAAGCAGCATCATAACTGCTCTCCAGCTCCAGTTCTGTGCAGTGGACTGACGTCACTGCCTGGAGCACAGGGCTAGCTGGGCCTTGCTAACAAAGAGGAAGGAAGGGAGGAAGCACTCCGTCTCCAGCTCCACCATCCCATGCATATTTAATTGCTGTGCAGTGACTGTGGCCAAATACAGGTCTTGCCTGATTGTAAGAAAGGATACCCAGGGGGTTTCCAGCCAAAGTGTATTCTTCACCCGGCCTTGGCAGCTTCTTTCTTCAACTAGAGGCCCAGTGCATGAAATTCATGCACAGGTAGGGTCCCTAGGCCTGGTTGGTGATCAGGGCCTATCGGGGTCTTCCAACTGTTGTCTGGGGCCTTCTTTCATTCTGCGCAACCCCCCAGCGGTCAGTGCATGTCATAGCAAGTGTTCAAACTCCCAGTCAAACTCCTGAGAGGACACTTTGCATATTAGCCTTTTATGTATATATATAGACTAGAGGCCCAGTGCACGAAATTCATGCACGGGGGTGTGGGTGGGGGTCCCTCAGCCTAGCCTGCACCCTCTCCAATCTGGGACCCCTTGGGGCATGTCCAACTACCAGTTTAGGCCCGATCCTAAACCGGCAGTTGGGTATCCCTCTAGCAATCCAGGACTTCTGGCTCCTAACTGCTCACCTGCCTGCCGGCCTGATCCCCCTAACTGCCCTCCCCTGCCAGCCTGATCCCTAACTGCTCTCCCCTGCTGGCCTGATCACCCCTAACCACCTCTGCCTCAGCCCCACTACCATGGCTTTGTCTGGAAGGACGTCTGGGAATGTCCATCTAATTAGCATATTACCCTTTTATTAGTATAGATGACATATGTGCTGAAATAAAATTTATAGCTAGTAAACCTACCTATGCTTATAATTTAAAAAAAGGAATGTAACACCACAGCTATAATATAATGGAGAAACAAAATAAAGGTAATAATGATACAATTTATTTTAACATATAAATGTAAGATAGGATTTCACCAGAAGACATCAGGAATTGGTCAGATGGTTGCACCTGTGCATAATAAGTGAGATGGGCTGTAAGAGAAGGAGCCAGATAAAACCCCACTCAATATTCAACATGTGAAGGAGAGAGAAAGACCAGTAAAGGACACTAAAGTAGGAACTAGTGTTAGGCTACATAATAAGAGCAGACCAGAATTATTTTTCTGTGATAAGAGAAAGAGGGAAATAACCTTAATTGACGTAGAGATAACATGCCAAGATAAAGTACATACTGACTTAGTGGAGAAAATGAGGAAGCCTCACTAATGAGCTGGGACTTATTTATAGCTGTAGTATCAGTTATTGCCCTGGTTATGATGTAGACTGAGAAGTGACACAGCTTTGTGGAAAACACACTTCCTATCTTGAAATCCTGCCATGTGTGTGGTTTATTTTTATTCCATCTCTAATCTATATATATAAAAAGTCAGTGACAGGAATGCCTTAATCACTATGATACCCACTTCGGCCAGCAAACTGGCCCGATTGAGGGATGGGGCTGGCCAGCCAACCTCCCTCGGCTCCTCCCCCTGATTGGCCTCTCCCACCCCGATCAAGGGTGGGGTGGCCGGCCAACCCCTCGTGGCCCTTCCCCCAGGCTGGCCCCACCCCTGATTGCCCCCCAACCCCAATAGGGGACGGAGCCAGCAGCCAACCTCCTGCAGCCCCTCCTCCCACCTAGCCCCACCCCAAATCATCCCCCCCCCACCCCAATCAGGGGCAGGGCTGGCCAGCCAACTATCTGTGGCCCCTCCCTCTGGCCAGCCCCACCCCTGATGGGCCCCCACCACCCTGATTGGCTTGTAGCCCCTCCCCCCAGCCAGCTTCACCCTTGATCAGCCCCTCCCATTCCAATCAGGGGCAGGGCCGCCGGCCAACCACCCATGGCCCCTCCTCCAGGCTGCTGGCCCCCTATCAGCCCCCTCTACCCCATTCAGGGGTGGGGCCGGCCGGCCAACCTCCCATGGTCCCTCCCCCAGCCGCTGACCTCCCTATTGACCCCCCCCAACCCAATCGGGGGTGGGGCTGGCCAACCAACTTCCCACCATCTTCTCCTCCCAACAGGCCCAGCCCTGATCTGACCCCCCCCCCCATGGGCCAGCCGGAGCACCCCATAAACTCATGCACTGGGCCTCTAGTACACAATAAAGGATTTGGGGACCATAAACTTCAATAAGTGATAGAGAATAAAAGGTGGACAGGAAAGAAGAACAGTGACTCAGGAGTGGACATTGAAGGTCATTACTAGGGTAAGATGGGGAAAAAAGGCAACCCTAAAATAAACTTCAATACTAGATTTATTATCGTCGTTCTAAATAGTTTTAAATAATGATGGTAAAATTGTAAATAATAAAAACTTTTAATAATTTGCCATGAGATTCTTGCATTTTATGTATATCCATATTTTAATAATATTTGCATCTAAATCAGCTGAAGAATCTGCTAAACCTGCTAAAGGAAGTCTCAGATCTCTTTTGTTACATTTCTCCATGGGACAGCTGAAAGCACAGACTCACACAGGTGTGTACAGCACACAGCAAGCATGTGGTGTGATTCTCCACAATGATGAGCACCCTCTTGGTATATTTCCAAATAAAAAAACCACAAATGTCCTCTGATTTGCATAATAGTTGTATTCTTGGAAAGATCAGTGTTTATATGAAAACCCGGCAAAAACAATTTCATGTTATATGTAAAACAGAGCTAGGTTCTAGACTCATCTATACTAATAAAAGGGTAATATGCAAATTGGTCACGACCCCCTCACAGTAACAACTGAACAGCAGGCTGCATGGGGCAACAAGGCCGGCAGGGGGGTTAGTGAGGGACGACCAAACGACTGATCAATAGGCTCCGTGGGGTGACCAGGCCGGCAGCGGGGGGGGGGGGGGGGGGGCAGTGGTGACCAGGTTGGCAGAGGGCAGCAGTTGGGGGTGACCAAGCCAGCACAGAGGCAGTTGGGGGCAACCAGGCCGGCAGGGGGGACAATTAGGGGCAATCAGGCTGGCAGGCAGAGGCGGTTAGGGGTGATCAGGCAGACCAGCAGGTGAGCAGTTAGGAGCCAGCGGTCCCGGATTGTGAGAGGGATGTCCGATTGCCGGGTTTGACCCAATCCGCAGTCAGACATCCCCCAAGGGGTCCCGGATTGGAGAGGGTCCAGGCTGAGCTGAGGGGACCCCCGCAACACACACCCCGGTGCATGAATTTCATGCACTGGGCCTCTAGTATAATTATAAAAAGGTTTTTCACCATGTAAATACCAGCTGTAACATTAAAAAATGAAGCCAGATTTGAGAAAATTCACAGTCTACCCACCAAATGTGGAAAGTGTTCCTCCAATCATTGTGCTAACCAAAAACTCCTCCTCCAATTATCAATTGCTCTCTGAGATATACCACCCCATTGAGAACCACTGCTTTAAGCCATGAAGTGGTCTAGTCTGCCTGTTCTGCAGTTGTTTCATATGTAGCCTATCTCTCCTCTATGCTGGCATGCTGTGGGCAACTCCAAGGACTGAGACAACAGCTGTTCCCCACTGCCTGGCCCGTGTGGCTTTCCTAAGATGAGATCCAGCTTCTGTGGTCCTGCATGTCATTAAAGGCCCACTCTCTCACCTACACCCGCCCTATTGGAACAGTGGCCCAGAGACCACTGACTGAGATGTGAATAGAGAGAATGAGGAGCAGAGGTTCCATCACATGCCACACTGAGACGAAGCAATACAGTGTCCCCTAAACTTTTTACCACAAATGTAATAACTGCTTATTCAGCAGGATTCTTCTTGCTGCTTCCCCTGCTTCCAGTGATTTAAGTGACTCTGAATCAAATTAATAAGCACCTATTACTCACCTAGTATGTGTAAGGCTCTGTGCTCAGCACTAAGAGGGAAATAAATATAAGAGATCAAGACATGGCCCCTTGAGAAGCTCCTAATTAAAGTTTGTAAAAAGAAAGCATATTGCCCTGGTTGCTCCTTTTGGTCAGCAACATGATGTTAGATAATGTACTTAATCTCCCTGCAGATGGTTTTCCAATAGAGATTCAACTGGATTCCTACTAATGTCATAAAATGTGTGAGATATGAGGATCTGGGGAAAGATAAAGCAACTTAGATATTTAAAAAGGAGGGCCAGCCCTAGCCGGTTTGGCTCAGTGGATAGAGCATCAGCCTACGGATTGAACGGTCCCAGTCAAGGGCATGTACCTTGATTGTGGGCACATCCCCAGTGGGAAGTGTGCAGGAAGCAGCTGATCGATGTTTCTCTCTCATCGATGTTTCTAACTCTATCCCTCTCCCTTCCTCTCTGTAAAAAATCAATAAAATATATTTTTTAAAAAAGGAGGGGCATATATGATTTCCTTCTACATAAACATAACTCCTTTAGAACCTGAGTCTTGCTGGGAAAGTACAACCTCTTGCCTTTTAAGAGACTTAATTTTATCCTTAGAGTGTCTACTGAGCATTTTCTTCTAGTAATCTCCTAGTGATTTTCTTTTATTTTTCAGCTAAGAATGTACATAGACTGTGCCCTTCTCAGGGAAAACCACAGGCTTATAATAAGAAAAAAAATCAATGGCTTTAAATTACACCTTTGACATAAACGCAAGAATCATATCTTCCTTTATGAGTTCCTCAACACTGCTCTCATGATTCAAATGCACTAATAAAGTTTCCATCCCAGGAAGATAAGCAAACCATGCGAAGTCCTTAGAAAGATGGGCCTGGGATCCTTCACTGTACTAGTCAGGGTTCTCGGTTGTAAGCAACTGAAACAGTCTCCAGTCATTTAAGCAGAAAATAAATTTATTGGCAAAATATTAATTTCTCGTGGGATTTCTAGGGAGACTGGAGAATCAGCTTACTATATGAGGGGAACAAAAGGAATCTGTGTAGTCAGAACAAGAGCCCAGGGCACATCTGTCACTCAGAGTCCCAATCAATAAAGATGCTGACGCAGCAGCATAAGCCCTAATGCTGGCATTGCCGCCCCTGCCTGGGAGAGCCTGTGCTGCTGTCACCTGGCCCTCTTCTCGGAGTCCATCTCTGGAGACATCCGAGTGGCCATGCCGAGGTCACAGGCTCCTGCTGTAGTTACAAACGAGGCTGGAAAAACGAGTCTGGCCTTTTCAGCTTCCGTGGTGACAGCTAGGCTCTGCATTCTCCCAACCCTCACACTGAGAGAATTCTAACACAAAGGAAGACAGTGCAGATGCAAGGTTGTTCAAGACAGGCAGATGTTCATTTCTCTCATGGCATGACCAAGGAGAGTAATCAGGACATGGATGTGTTTTATCTTACTTTAACCTTCATCATTTTTTACATCTTTATCCTTTTCTAAAAATAAATGTAAAAGTCCAAGTAGCATTTGGCTGTATTTTCCCAAGAACATGTGTTTATAAATAAGTGTCTTTTTTGTTATTTAATTTTTAAATTAAATTTATTAAGATATTACTGGCTAATAGCAGCACATAAATCTCAGATGTACAGCTTTCTCATCATTTATCCTTGAGAAATCAGTGTTACACTGTATACTCTATTGTGTGCTCACCACCTGAAGGCATCTCCTTCTGTCACCTTGTATTTGACTCCCTTTATCCTCTTAGTTCTCCCTCCACCCCTGTCCCTCTGGCAACCACCATTCTGTTGTGTGTATCTATAAATTTGGTTTTTTTGTTTATTTTATTTGTTCATTTGTTGCTTTTGGCTTTATATCCCACATATGAGTGAAATAATAAGATCCATTGCATTCCTATATACTAACAATGAAATATCAGAAAGAGAAGTGAAGAAAACATTTGCATGTGCAACTGCAACAGAAAGGATAAAATAACTAGGAATAAACTTAAAAGGAAGTGAAGGACATGTATACAAGACTGTTGAAAGAAATTGAAGATGACACAAAGAAATGGAAAGATATGTCATGTTCATGGATTAGAAGAATTAACATTGTTAAAATGGCCATATTACCTAAATATCTTTTTCCTTGCTTAAGAACCCAAGACCTGGAAATATAAATTGGTTCAACCACTATGGAAAACAGTATGGAGGTTCCACAAAAATTTAAAAATAGAACTATCATATGATCCAGCGATCCCACTTCTGGGTATATACCTGAAGGAAAAGAAATACTATCTTGAAAAGATATCTGCACTCCCATGTTTGTTGCAGTGTTATTTATAATCACCAAGACATGGAAACAACCTACGTGTTCATCGATGGATATATGGATTAGGAAAATATTACACACACACACACACACACACACAGATATTATCTATAACTAGAGCCCTGGTGCACAAAATTCGTGCACGGAGAGGGGGTTCCCTCAGCCCAGCCTGCACCCTCTCCAATTGGAGAGCCCTTGGGGGATGTCCGACTGCCAGTTTAGGCCCGAGGGATCGGGCCTAAACTGGCAGTCGGACATCTCTCTCTCAATCTGGGACTGCTGGCTCCTAACTGCTCACCTGCCTGCCTGCCTACCTGATTGCCCCTAACTGCCCTCCCCTGCTGGTCTGGTTGCCCCTAACTGCCCTCCCCTGCCGGCCTGATCTTGCCCCCAACTGCCCTCTCCTGCAGGCCCACCCCAACTGCTCTCCTCTGCTGGCCAATTTTGTTCTGATTGGTCATTTTCTATGCCAGTCAGTGTCAGAAGCTCTGCCTCCTAGGCAGCCATTGGTTCTTTACAGCACCCACATTTGGTTCTGATTGGTCAGTTCCTATGCCAGTCAGCATCTCTGGGCCTATCAACGGGGCCTGATCAGAAAGGCAGGGCTGATCAGCAGCCTGGTGAAGGCCTGGAGAGAAATGGAGGCGCAGCTGCTGGCCAGACTGGGAGAGAAAGAGAGAGGCAAGTGCTGATCAAAAGCTGCCACAGAGGCAACAGATCAGTCCCTGCTTCCCTCTTCAGGCCTCTCTGGCCCTGATTCACAGCCCCCTCAGCAGTCAGTGCTGGGGCACCACACCTGCAGCAGATGGTCTTTAGGTTGGTAGAGCCTTGGTCTTTACTGGTCGTTATGACCCAGTGTTTTTATATATTAGGATAATAAAAGTGTAATATGTTAATTAGACTGGACAGCCGAACGTCATTCTGGACTAAGCTGTGGCAGTGGGGGCAATCAGGCAGGCAGGTGAGTGGTTAGGGGTGATCAGTCAGGCAGGCAGAGGCAGTTAGGGGCAATGAGGCAGGCAGGTGAGTAGTTAGGAGCCAGCGGTCCCAGATGGCAAGAGAGATGTCCTCCGAGGGGTCCCAGATTGCAAGAGGGTGCAGGCTGGGCTGAGAGACCCGCCCATACACGAATTTCATGCTCAGGGCCTCTAGTCCTATATAATAAAGAGCTAATAGGCTAATCAGACCAAACAGCAGAACGATCATCCAGACAACCTCTGGACGAAGCTGGGGCTGCGAAGGCTGGCCAAGGCTGCGAGGGGCTGTGAGGGCCAGCCAAGGCTGCGAGGGGCTGCTAGGGCTGAGCCCCTTGCCTGAATTTCATGCATTGGGTCTCTAGTTCAACTATAAAAAGAAGGAGGTCCCACCCTGCTACTGTGGCTCAGTTGGTTGGCATCATCCCATGCACTGAGGGGTGCTGGTTCAATTCCCAGTCAGGGCATATGCCTGGGTTTCAGGCTCCATCCCCAGTAGGGGGTGTGCAGGGGGTGTTCAGCCAATCAATGTTTCTCTCACTCACTGCTGTTTCTCTCTCCCTCTCACTACCTCTCTCTAAAAAATCATTAAAAAAAAACAAACAAAAAAACACCTAAGCAACTGATAAAAAGGAAGTTATAAATTTAACAATGATCTGAATAATGTTTTAAAATTTGTTTTATATTGACAGAATATCTTCTTTACTTTGTTGTTGCTTTTGATTTTAAGCTTCCAAATTAATATACATAGTAATTTTTTTTCTTCACAGAGAATGTTATTTGATTATTAAAGTTATGTAGCCAGGTGTGGCAAAGTAAGCTTGTTTTTATGTACTGAGGGTAGGTGTTGGAGGACTAACATCTGTTGTTTTTGTCTCCCATTCATGCCCTCTCTCCTCTGGGACAGCACCCCTTTCCTGAGATGAACTGCCCCTTCACTTCTCCATGTGGTTCTTGGTACCACTGCCCACTGCTGAACCTAGGGCCAATGTGGTTAGCTTAGGGAGGTCACAGTCAAAGGCTTCCCTGGAGATTGTGTTGCTATTCTTTCTTTTGGGGTCACTAGGCTAGTTTGAAATATGCTGGAAATGTTGACAGCCATAGCCTTCACCTCCTTTCCCCACCACTCCACGGAAGTAGCCTCAGGAGAGGAGGAGATGGGGGGAAGGGGGGAGGGTAGACATAGATTGCAGTTGCTGTGGTCAAGCATCTTTTGAAGATCCACACTTCTGCCATGCTTGACAATACCCTTGTGTACCTCCTTGCCAGTGTAAGGTGACAGTTATCCATATCCTATAATCAGTAATAAACCATAACAGTAAGAACAACAATAGTGAGTACTTATGGAGCTTGTCTGATGTATTAAGCTATACTGAGCCCTTTATCTCCAGTGTCATATTTTGTTCTCACAGCCACTACAGAACTTTTATAGATTCAATCACTACTTCTAGTTTATAGTTGAGGAAACAGGCACAAAGAGGTTAAGAAATGGGTCCAAGGTCACAAAGCTAGTAAGAGGTGGAGCTGGGATTCAAGTTGAGGAAGTCACACCCCAGAGTGTCAGGTTTCTAAGCTTCCAATGGGAGAGATACAGACATAGGAATTCATGCCTCCTCCTTGAAGCCCTCCAGCATTACACAGGCCACAGTGAATTTCTGTGTCACGGCTTTATTTGTACTTATAAATAAACATGAGAGTAGTTAACATGAGAGGCAGTACAAAGTTGTATTTAAGAGTCTGGATTCAAATTCTAGCTTGGCTTCCTATTAGCAGTGTGACCCCAGCCTCAGTTTACTCATTTGTAAAATGGGAATAAATATAGTACCTACTTCCTGATTAAACATGTTAATTATTAAATATGTTACTATATGTAAAGTATTTAGAGCAGGATCTGTCATATGAAAAATAGCTATGTAAATGTTAGCTCTTACCATCCAGATGGTCTCCAAATGTTTCTGGTGCCTTCCCAGGTAGAGTTTAAGTTCTATGAATCCTGGGTCCCTTGTTGCCCTGGCATCCTCTAAAGATGCTGGTATACAGTAGGCACTAGTGGGTTAAATATTTGTGGGGGAAGCCTGCCATATTTTAACTCAGTGTCTCCTCTCGTAAGTATTATTAAAGAAGCATAAGGCAAGAAAGCTCATTTGGAATTTTGCTATTTACTCCCTAAAGTTATAATATCTATGTCAGTGGAAACCTACAATTAAATGTTTTTATTCTATAAAGATAAAAAATGCAGAACTGAATATCAGGCATACTTTCTGGGGAACTTCCCACTCCTGGCTCAGCATTTGGAAACCTGCCATTCTTCCCAGCACTGCTCCGACAGGAGGTGACTTGGGGAGGAGTGGGAAAGGGAGGGAGCTGGAGAGGAAATGTGAGTTCCGAGAAAATAGTCATCTCTTTCAAAATATCATGGCAGGATGAGGCGCGTCACGTCCAGCTGACATTTCCACTTTATCAAAGAGATGCAAACAAATGATCGGGTGAGGGCTTCGGCCTTTATTGAATCAGTGCTAATTGCCCTCCAGGCTTAGCTTCTAGAGTCATCTTTGGGATGAACAGCTTTATCATTTGTCAGCTGGTGACAGCCATTAGTAGATCATTTCCCTCTGCAAGCGGCTGTGCATGAGCTCATAGGGCCAATTCCTAATGTTTTAAAAAAGAAAAGAGCAGAGTGTCAGAGGAGGACAGAACTGGGTTCAGAATCTTTATCTGCCTACCATAGCTGTGAGACATTCCAGAGTCTCCCGTGTAAAATAGACATAAGTCACACCTGCGTTTCTAGATTGCGGTTAGAATTTGAGATAATATATGGAAAGCACCTACACTGTGCCTTGCAGATACTGAGTGCTCAAAAAGTAACTTTCCTAAAAGAAATGATGCCAAAAGACAATAGACAAAACAGTGGGGTTAAATGTTACTGGGTTTTTTTCTTTTTTCCTTTCTTCTGCTGCTCTGGGAAACATTTTATTTATTTATTTATTTATTTATTTATATTTTTTAAAATAAATCTTTATTGTTCAGATTATTACAGGTGTTCCTCTTTTTTTCCCCCCCATAGCTCCCCTCCACCTGATTCCCCACCCCACCCCATGCCCTTACCCCCACCACTGTCTTCATCCATAGGAGTAAGATTTTTGTCCAATCTCTTCCCGCACCCCTCACACCTGCTTCCCCTGAGAATCGTCAGTCCACTCCCTTTCTATGTCCCTGATTCTATTATATTCACCAGTCCATTCTGTTCTTCAGATTTTTTATTCACTTGATTTTTAGATTCACTTGTTGGTAGGTATGTGTTTGATGTCATTTTGTTGTTCATAATTTTTATCTTTACCTTTTTCTTCTTCTTCCTCTTCTTAAAGAATACCCTTCAGCATTTCATGTAATACTGGTTTGGTGGTGATGAACTCCTTTAGCTTTTTCTTGTCTGTGAAGCTCTTTATCTGACCTTCAACTCTGAATGATAGCTTTGCTGGGTAGAGTAATCTTGGTTGTAGGTTCTTGCTGTTCATCACTTTGAATATTTCTTGCCACTCCCTTCTGGCCTGCATAGTTTCTGTTGAGAAATCAGCTGACAGTCGTATGGGTACTCCCTTGTAGGTAATTAACTGTTTTTCTCTTGCTGCTTTTAATATTCTCTCTTTGTCTTTTGCCCTTGGCATTTTAATTATGATGTGTCTTGGTGTGGTCCTCTTTGGATTCCTCTTGTATGGGGTTCTGTGCGCTTCCTGAACTTGTAAGTCTATTTCTTTCACCAGGTAGGGAAAGTTTTCTGTCATTATTTCTTCTAATAGGTTTTCAATATTTTGCTCTCTCCCTTCTTCTGGCACCCCAAAAATTCGGATGTTGGTTCGCTTGAAGTTGTCCCAGAGGTTCCTTACACTATCTTCATATTTTTGGATTCTTTTTTCTTTTTGTTTTTCTGGTTGGATGTTTTTTGTTTCCACATATTTCAGATCTTTGGTTTGATTCTTGGGGTACGTTGATCTACAGTTGAGTTTCTGTATATTCTTTATTTCAGACAGTGTATGCTTCATTTCTGACTGATCCTTTTCCATTTTTTTGGCATTCTCATTAAGGTCCTTAAAGGTCTCATCAAGTTTCTCAGCGGTTTTAAGAAGATTCTTGAGTAACCTTATAAATGTGGTTCTGAACTCTATGTCATCCAGTAGTTTGCTTTCCTCTGTTTCTTTCATTCGTGACATGTTTCTTTGTCTCCACATTTTGGCTGCTTCCCTGTGTTGATGGAGTAGCTTTGTGTGGTAGGTGATCTATGGGGGCAATAGCTCAGCCTCCTCAATCACATGAGGTGGATGCTCTTGGTACACCCCTTTGTGGGCTGAGTGCAAAGTCTTGATGTAGTTAAGCCTTAATTGCTGTTGGTACACTGAGAGGAAATGACCTCCAGGCCAATTAGCTGTGAGCACTTGCTGTGTCTTTAATGGAAGAACTGCTGCGCTGAAGACACACTTATGGTGCAGGACTTGTTTCAGTGGGGCTTTGGTGCTCACTGAGTCTGCCTCTTGAATGTGTCACTTATGGATGTGAGGAGTTGAAATCTGGTGTCTCACACTGGCCACTAGGTACACTGGCTTCTGGATCTCCAATGGGGTGCAGGTCAGCTACTGTCTGAGGCCACCCAGCAGGAGCTACAGTGAGAGCTACAGTTTTCTCCTCTTTGCTTGGGGTTTGGAGGTTTTGGAGCTGTCTGACCCGGGCTGCAAGTTTGCTGGGTTAAGCTGCGATAGGGCAGGCCTTTCTTATGCTAAATCTGCTGCTTGGAGCTTAGGTGGGTTTGTAGGTTGTGCAGGGCGGGGTCTCAGGGTGTCATTAGGCTAGGGCGTGGCAAACAGCAATGGCTGCTAGTTAGCCGGCTCTGCGTCCCCGAAGGCATCCCCGAGTCCCGTGCCCCAGTGCAGTAAACAATTATTCCTGCGCGCAGCTCTGCAAGTAAGCCACCCTCACTGGCAGACAGTTCAGCTTCTCCCCGTAGGAGTTTGGGTCCCCCGTGTCTCCCCAGAGACTGGATTTCGGGGCTTGTCTCCCTTTGGGTTGAAAAAAGCAATGCCTGCCGCCAGCCTGGATCATGTGCCTCCGTACCTCAGCTTTTCAGCGCTCGTGCACGTCTCAATGCTCTTTTCTCTTTCCTTCTAGTTGTAGAACTTCCACTCAGCCAGCTTTCCCGTGGTTCTGGGTGATAGACGTTTTGTCTTTTAGTTGTAGTTTTGAAATTGTTGTGCGAGGCAGCAGTTTAGGTGTTTACCTACGCCGCCATCTTGGATTCATCCTACTGTTTTTTATTCAACAATTATTCCTAACTAAGCAGATTTGGGCCAGGCTATGTTCTATGGGCTTCATTACTGGTAACGTTTTCTGTTACCAGTAATGTCTGCATTTTCACTGGTGCCTTCTGAATATAGTTTAAGAGAAAGGTTCAAAATAGAGGTAAAATGTGTAACAATATCTTCTAACCCTGTGCCCATGGCAGACTTTACTAATCAACTACAGTTTTCTTTTTCTCTTGTAGTTGTTGAACCCGGATGTGGCTTCTCTATCCTAACCTTCTCAATACATTGCTCCAGGCAGCCTTAGTATTGATCATATCTGATATTTGAGATAAATACTATTAGACATCTCAGATTAAATTTGGATAATTCCAAAAAAATAGAAGCCTAGGGGATAGATAATTTAGGCATCTGGGCCCCTCAGGTCATATGCCCATAAGATCTGAATAAAGTGACAAAAACAAACATCCATCTATCTTGAACCTCTTGGCAATTTTGCTGCTTATAATAAGTACTAGAGGCCCGGTTCATGGAATCGTGCACTGGTGGGGTCCCTCGGCCTGGCCTGCACCCTCTTTCAATCCAGGACCTCTCAGGGGATGTCGGACTGTTGTTTTGGCCCGATCCCCTCAGACCAGGCCGAGAGACCCCACTGGTGCACGAATCTGTGCACCTGGCCTCTAATATGCACATAAGATCCTTAGTTAATCTCTTCCCGCCCTCCCCCCTCCCTCCTTCCCTCTAGGATTCATCAGCCCGTTCCATGTTTCCATGCCTGTGCGTTGAGCATCTGGCCCTTAGTGGTACTGGCGTCATTGCTACCAGTATAATGGTCGAACAGTCAAAGGGTCACTTAGGCTTTTATATATAGAGATTGTGGAATTACTGGCACAGATTTGAATCACAACAACCTATTTCCCTTGAGAACCTACTACATGTAATAGAGTTATCACAAATAGGACAGTGCAGAAAGCATAGAGACAGCCTGTGGAGGGTCATGAGATGACAAGTGGATGCTGTACCCTTTATATCATCCAGAGGAGAAGCAGGGATGGAACATGCACACCAGAGACCGCTTGCCTGCAGGGAGGCCTATGAGGCTATTCTCAAAGCCAGAACTGCTGGGGTGGAGGTGGGTTTGGGGTAGACTTTGGTGATAACTTATAAGCCCAAACACATTTCATTATCCAAAATTTAAATGTTTTAGTCTGAAAAAAAGTTAGGTCCATCAGATCATAGGCAACTCCTTGAACATTATTGTTCTAGCTCCCCTGGAGATGGGGACCAGAGCCAGTAGGACACCCACAGATTTGCAAACTGTACTCCTAGAAGTCAGGGGGATTCCAGGAAGTACCCCAGAAGCAGCTGTGGGACTGAGCAGGAGGCAGAGGGGTGGGACTGGGACATAGTTTCTACCATTGGTACTGCTACTGTCCTGGTCTGTGCCACCTCATTTCTGCCCTGAATTAGTGTTGCTTTCATCCCCATTGCCACCTGGTTTATTTTCAATGCAGCTGCAAGAGCGAACCTGCTGTCCTAACCAGTTTGGCTCAACTCAATGGCTAGAGCGTCGGCCTGTGGATTCAAGAGTCCCAGGTTTGATTCCGATCAAGGGCATGTACCTTGGTTGCAGGCACATCCCCAGTAGGGAGTGTGCAGGAGGCAGCTGATGGATGTTTCTCTCTCACCGATGTTTCTAACTCTATACCTCTCCCTTTCTCTCTGTAAAAAATTTAATAAAAAATATATTAAAAAAAAAAAAAAAAAAGAGTGAACCTGCTAAAACAGTACATCAGGCTACCACTTCTTGCCTCAGAACTCTTCAATGGGTCCCAATTTTGCTCTGCGTAAAAGCTAAATTCCTGGCCGGATTTATCAATGCCTTACACAGTCTAGCCACTCCCCCACCCCCCCCCATTACCTCTCCAGTCTCCTCTCCCAATGTGCTCCTCCTCACTCGCTGCACTCCTGCCATCTCCTCTTCGCTATCCCTCCAACGTGCAGGTGTGATTCCATGCAGGACCTTTGCTCAGGCTGTTCTTCTCCCAAATATATGCTTCGTGGTTTCCTCACTGCCTTTTCAAATCTTTGCTCAAACCTCACATTCTCATGAGGCCTTCCCTAACTTCCTTCTCTGTTTCTGGGAAAAACACTTAAAAAGCTTTTTAATAATGTACTAATGTCTTTAACCTGAAGTCAAAACTTCTGGGTAAGGGTAATGCCCTGAGCACTCTGAATTCCCCTTCCTCTGGTTTACTTTTTTTTATTTTTCTGTTATATATATCACCTTCTGCCATACCACATACTTGGTTGATTTACTAGGTTTCTTGTTTGTCTGCCCCCACCTTGCTAAAAGGTAAGTTCCATATGGGCAGGGATATTTGTCTGATTTGTTCAGTGATGTTTCCCAAGCATTGGCACACTACCTGGCACATAATAGGATTTCAAAAAATGCTTGCTGAATCAGTGAATGAGTGAATGAATGAATGAATGAATGGGTTTCTGGGTCTATCACCTCTTCATCAACCAGAGCAACTTCATCTTTTAAATTAGCTTTGATATTAGGCTTCTGCAAAGGATTCCACTTGAAGAAAAGACAGCAGCTAAAAAGCCCATTCAGAAACCACTCTGGTCCAATCCTCCCTTTACCTAGATGCGGGAACCCAGACCAGGGAAGTCACACATCCAGTTAGAGCAGAACTGGAAGATGACCCATCTCTCCTGATAGACAATCTCAGCCTTCCTCAGTCCGTTTCACACTCATCATTCCCACTTAAATGCCTTCCCTGCTCCTGTCTTAAATCTTTACACGTGCTTTTAGAAACAACAGCATTTCTCAATTAGTCTAATCAGGAGTTTCACTGTTAGGAAATAGTAACAGGAGCTGTGCTCTGCAAAGTCGCTCTCCCTTTTTTGAAGCTTTGATTTCCACAAGTGACAGGTTTATAAGTATGTGATAAGCTGAGTTTTCTATTTCCAGCTCAACCAGCCCAGGTGTGGTTAGGTTTATTGATGCTGTTATTGCCAATGATTAGCTGCTTTTTTTCCTACTTCTTTCTGGCAACCCCATGTTCCTAGAAATTTTGCAGGCATTGCCCACGTACGCAGAGGTGAATGAAGTGGTAAACATCACCATCTGTTCTGTATTTTCCTCCTCCAAAGTCCTCCCCCCACTTCTTTTCTCCTTTATGGCATTTTATGGGGAAGCAGTTGGTCAATCATCTAGCCACAAGTGGACATTGTTCTGTTTCCAACTTTAAATTAAAAAAGAAGAAGAAAAACAAATTCCACAGAGGAGTAGCTCATGTTTAGTTCAGTGATATTTTGTTGTTTAGGAAGCAGTTCGACAAAGAGGAACTACATTATAATGCTACTCACAGGATTATAATGGAGATCCTCCTTCTAGGTATCTATAGGCTCAGATCTTATAGAAAAGAGGCCCTTTAGTTGTTTTATCTAGAGATCCATAAATTATATCGGTTTCTAGTGTGTTTTCTCAGTAAGGCTACTGGAATATTTATCTCCATATTAAGTATTTTTCAAGTTGGCAATTTATCATTTTATTTTTTCCTTATTAAATCCCTCAATTCACACTGAAGCCTATTTACAAAAAGAGAGGGCAAATTTCCCTTTTATTCCAGTACTAGAGACCTCGTACATGAAATTCGTGCATGGGTACAGTCCCTAGGCCTGGCAGTTAATCAAAGTGTGAGCATCTGGTGTGGAAGGGCAGGTCCCAGGGGACCTCTGAGCCCTGGGCCTCTGGGCCTCTGGGCCTCCATGCACCCCCCTCTGCTTGAGTCACAGCTCCCAAGTCCCCATGGGAAGATGTGGTAAGCACAGCTGAATGCTGCAGGCTGGGGTGCAGCATGGGCCTCTGAGTCGCCGAATGGCACTGCACAGAAGCAAGGTGGGCAGTGTGGTCTCTTCTAGCCTGCCTCGCAGACCAGCTCCTATGTGAACCCACAGAGAGCCCAATGGGCCCCTGTAGTCCTGGTGGCTGTAGCCCAGCTCACCTGAAAGAGGCCACATGGGTGCAGGGTGGGCTCCTTGAAGGCACCTGGCACCTGAGTGTGGGGGGCTTCCCTGGCATGTGAGCCCTGGCATCCTGGGGAAGGGTAACAGGGGGAGTGAGAGCAAGCTCAGCAGATATCCCGCATTCTCACTGCACCTCCATCCCCAACACTCCCGCCCCCAGGTAGCTAGGGAGAGGTCACAGCCCCCACCTGGGTACCACGGGAGATTGGTCAACGCCACACACCCCCAGTTCCCTGTTCCAGTCTGCCTTGGCTTGGTGCCGCCCGCTCACCTGCTTCACCATCACGCCGCGGTCCTGCTCTCCTCGGGGCCCATTGAGGCTAACAGCACCTCCACTGCTGCCTGCTCCAGCACCACATCACTGACACCCACCATGTTCCACACCGCACCCACTATGGTCAGTGCACATCATAGTGAGTGGTCAAACTCCTGGTCGAGGGGGACAATTTGCATATTAGGCTTTTATTATATAGGATTAGGTTCACCCCAGAATACTGTTTGAAATTATTTGAACTTTATTTTTTAATCTTTATTTTACCAACATTTTAAAAATTTTATTTTGTTTTTAATTTGGGTTACAAATACATGACATTACATTGTTACTTTACAAACTTGAATCTAATTTGATCTAAAAAGACTTCTGAAACTATCTTATGTAGTATATTTTCTATTTATTGAAATTTTATACAGCTGGGATATTTATATCTTTTCTTTTTTTACCTTGATATTTTAAAATATAATTTTCTACCTGTGGGACTAAAAATAATTGAACTAGTTGGGATAGATCTATAGTTCAGGACAATAAGTATCTAACAATATTTGAATTCTGTAGCAATATTTTGCCTGTGTTTTGAAATTCAGGAAACTTCTTAATTATAGCCCTTGATTCAGCTCTAGACCAGGGTTTTAATTTGCCTTTTATAAATCTCTTTCTGGCCTAGTCATTTTACAGTGGGATTGTTTGTGTTTTTTTTCCTGAGAAAACCTTGAAGAAAAGGGAGCTTATTAAGGAGGTCAGGTAAAGTTGAGTAGAAGGAGAAAGAGATGCAAGTGTAGGTTTTAGAAGGTTACAAAGGCTTTGAAAGAGATTGTCTTCCATTTAGACTTTTGTTTTGGGGCCTGGGATACCAATTAAAGAAGGGAATATTGATTACGTGTTTTTCTGTCAAAAATTCCCTACAACAACTTGTTACTCTAAGTCAGTGGTTCTCAACCTTTTTCATGCTGTGACCCTTTAATACAGTTCCTCATGTTGTGGTGACCCCCAACCATCAAATTATTTTCGTTGCTACTTCATAACTGTACTTTTGCTACTGTTTGTAATGTCACTACCCACAGGTTGAGAACCGCCAGCAGGGTCGCCTAAGACCATCGGAAAACACAGATATTCATATTATGATTCATAACAGTAGCAAAATTACAGTTATGAAGTAGCAACGAAAATAATTTTATGGTTGGGGGTCACTGTATTAAAGGGTCTCGGCATTAAAAAGTTTGAGAACCACTGCTCTAAGTCAAAATGTTTTACTTTTACCAAGGAAAATGTAAGAATCTTAAGAATATGGCTTTATACAGGAAGCAAAAGCTCTTTCAGGAGGAGGCTGAGACTTTGCTATAGAAAAACTCATGAAAAGAGAGAGGCTGCTGTGATCAGTCAATAGTATCTCCGTACCCTAGCCACACCAAGGCAAGGAAGGGATCATATGATCAACAACTCAGCAGGGACCTCAGGTAAGGAACAAGTGAATAAAGGTTTTGCAGGGGATCTGAAGCAAAGTTTGACCAATAGCTTTTCCACATTGTACCATGATTTAGAGCAAGCATGGCAAGCATGTCAAACTCACAGCCTGAGGGCCGCATGCCTCATTTATTTGTGGTCGGCAAACCGCAGCTCTCCATGAGCTGCTTTGTTGACTAATGAGTTTGCCGACCACTAGACTGTGCCGACCACTAGACTCTCGATTTCCAATAATCGATTCCAATAATTACAGGCTGTTGTTGTTCCTTGTGATTAAGCCCCTATCATTAGTCAACAGAGCGGCAAACTGCGGTTCGAGCCGCAATTTGCCGACCACTGAGTTAGAGGACTTCTTTTTTATTGTATTGACTTTTCACAGAGAGGAAGGAGGAAGTCAGAAACATCGATCAGCTGCCTCCTGCACACTCCCACTGAGAATGTGCCCGCAACCAAGGTACATGCCCTTGACCAGAATCGAACCCGGGACCCTTCAGTCCGCAGGCCGACGCTCCATCCACTGAGCCAAACCGGTTAGGGCGATTTAGGGGACTTCTGATCGTTAGTCCTCAGAGCTATCTTGGATTGGAGACTTAGCAGGCCTTTGCATGGATCTCTTCTTTATGGACTTCATTCTTAAACATTTAACAGAAAAAGACAAAACTAAAGCACATGTAGACAACAGCAAAACAATGCAAACAACAGGAGAATAAGAATGTTTATGGTAAAAATATTTATCAAATGATATACTTTCAAAACAAAAAGGTGTTAATGACTTTATACAAAGACTTAAGTCTAATTATTTACCAAGTGGTGCATCTCTAAACGAAGAGATCTCATTATTTAATACGAAGACCTAAGCCTAGTAATCTTAGCAAGTCACCTAAACAAGGGAGAGACCTACTTGCTTATAGTGAGCCGTGAGAGCTCAATGAAACTAGTTAACACTTAGATTGTTGTTGAGACTAACTCACCTGGCAACAGAATCTGAAAGACAAATGGGGTTTGGGCACAGGGGGCCCAATGAGTGCCCATGTTGGTCTGACAGTTTCCTGGCACACTGCCAAGCCAGTTTCAAAATGATCTTAGCAAAACCTCTAAAAACATTAAAAGATCATAAAAGAACCACTCAATATTTGAAAAAAAAAAAACTTTTATAAAGCTGATTTGTGTACTGTATGTAGTAAGAGAGAACTATGCTGAGCAGACAGTTTCTCTTAGTACGGCAGTCTGCTAATATGGCATAGGAGTTTGGAGAAGCATGGAGTTCAGGGTTTGGAGACCTTTTAGAAGCATAAATGTGGTGAAGTTATCTGTAGAAACTTGGTTACTTATCTGAGAATGTTGTGGATTGGCTGTCTCTCTGAGGAATGTTTATTGAAGTGAATCCATCCCTGACTGGCTAAATGTCAGAAGTGAGGGTTGACACTGATTGGGTTGACCTACAAAAATATGTTCATCTGGCCGAAACCGGTTTGGCTCAGTGGATAGAGTGTCAGCCTGCGGACTGAAGGGTCCCAGGTTCGATTCCAGTCAAGGGCATGTACCTTGTACCTTGGTTGCGGGCACATCCCCAGTAGGGGGTGTGCAGGAGGCAGCTGATCAATGTTTCTCTCTCATTGATTTTTCTAGCTCTCTATCCTTCTTCCTTCCTCTCTGTAAAAAATCAGTAAAATATATGTTTTTTAAAAATGTGTTCATCTGCAGCAAGTTGTTGATCGGTTAAACAGGTTTAATACCAGTCTGCTTATTACCATGATTACATAACTATTAGTCTTTTCCTAAATTAATAGGAACACTTTTTTTTTTATGCTCACCCCTAATTGAAATACCTACCTTAGTCTAGGTCTAGACTATATGTCTATTTCCCCACTATGCCCTTTATTAATGTAATGTTTCTTGAAAAAGTGATTTATCATTACTGAACTGCAGGCTCCTCATTTGTATGCTATGGCTAATGATACCTACCTCCAGGATTATTGTGAAGATTAAATATTATAATGATTGTGAACTGTAAATAAAAAACATCCTGAAAATATGAAAAACACTTGAAATCCTCTCAAAATTTGATAATATATGCCAAAATGATATGTGAATTCTAAACTATTTATATTATTATTATCATGTCCTGTTCCTCAAGACCCAACTCCAATGTTCTTTCCTCCAAGAAAATATTCTTGATTGTCCCAAGTCTTTATTGACTTTCCTATTCTCTGGATTTTGACATTTATCATCTGTACCATTCAAATTAGTCCTTATAATGAATCCATCTTGATTTATTCATTGTAATTCCTTATTTTCCCAAACTAATTTAAAGTTACTTAGAGCAAGAATCTTCTCTTCATTAACATCAAGGAATATCAGAGCCTAGAACTCAAGAGCCCAGAGTCAGTAAGTAGTAGTAGTAGTAGTAGTAGTAGTAGTAGTAGTAGTAGTATCCACACTCCCTTGTGAATTGATACAGGATATAGGCATAGCTAATCAATCACAGAGCTCTTTCCTCCTTCTATCCTGCAGCCCAGACCTTACTATTCTTTTGCCATAGCACTCCTGCAGTAAAGGCCAAAGAGGAAGTGACTTGCTCATGGAGTATAGAACCAGAGTCTTTTATTCTTTCTTCAATATCATGAAACACGCTGCATTGTTAACATGCCCAACGGTGTCTGACACAGTTGCTGAGCTCATACTTGGTGCTCCACAAACACCTATGACCATCCCTTTTAGAACTGAGATTACTCAGGTGTTTGGAAAGCAACACTGTTGACATTGTAATTTAATATCATTGGGTTGGCCTGGGGTGACAGCTTAATTAATGATTGTGAAATATCTGACATTTCAGTTCAGTTTGTAAGTTTCAAACTCTTGTCTTTCTATAATGAGGTCCATAAGGGATATCCCAAATCTGTTGAAGTACATATTTCCCCTCACTACCTGCCAAAATCTGCACCTTTCATACAAATGAAAAGAGTCAGTAAGTGCACAAAACCTCCCTGGTTAGATACAGCAATGGGAAAACATACCAGTCACATTCACAATGAAAATTAGATTTAAAAAGCATAAGTCTAAAATCATATTTGCAATGGAATTAGTTTATTCTCCTCAGATTATTTAAAACTGAGTTTGATGCATCTGAGCTAATTCTGTTCTTCCTGGTTCTCTCTCCAGGCACTTAAGTGGGCACTTAACAAAACAATAATTAAAGGAAGTCGTTTTTTGTTTGTTTGTTTTTAAATCCCAACACAAATAGCATTTTTGCTCTTTGGAGCCTGGTGTGTAAACCAGACCTTGATGTGAGAGAGAGGGGAGGTCCTTGACTGGAAGCAACACAAGCCAGGGAATCCTTTCAAAAAGAGTTCCTAACCCCATTAATGTATAACAGTAATAGTCTTATTTACCATAGCAACCAAACCTTCCTCATTCCTTTTCACTTGCCATGTTATCTCTGGGCATTCCGTGCCCTCTACAAATAGATTCGGTTCTTTATAATCACAAGCCATTAAGTTTAGGAATTTTCTCTCCCTCCCCCTACTGTCCTTCCTTTCCCCATTTTATTTCATAAAAGAAAAAAGGCAATTTATCAATGTGTATTAGGAGCTATAGCAATGATCATAGCCTTTGATCCTGAAATCTCATCACTTAGAATTTATTCTGAGGAAAAAATCAAAAGAAGAAAAAAAAATAAATTTGGGAGAGTGAAAAAAATTCAAAATAAGGAAATATATACATTAACTATTATATACATAGTTCAAAGGCTATGGTACCAAAGACAAATAGGAATATGAGCAACTCTTAATTATAACCATAAATTAAAAATAGAAAAAATTAGTATGTATGTATACTATTCTTGGAACCATATAAATATAGGTATACTTATAAACAAGGATGGGAAAATAAATAGTGGACAAAGAAAAAAAATTATTTAGATCAGAGTGGCAGAAGAAGGGTTGTGTTTTGGTGGTCATCATTTTTCAAAATGTTCTTTAATAATACAAAAACCTAATTGTTCACCAGTGTAGTTAGTATTATGGCATATGAAAGCTTTAGTTTGGGAGTCAGGAAATCCACTAACTGGCAATATCATACCGTAGAAACCTTTCACTCTCTGATCTTACTTTTTTTCATCTATAAAATGAGGGTACTGAACAACTTGTTTCTAAGTTGACTTGTAGTTTTAAGTTCTATTATTCTTCATGAACTTTCTTCTTCAAGTTGATGTTGGAAGTGTTTTAAAATGTTTAAGGATGGTAAATATTTGTCAAAGTTCAGGACTTTGGTCTAATAAAGAAAGTCTCAAGCTTAGAGAAATGGGTTACATAAAATAAAAAGTAATATATTTATCTTGGTTCAAAACTAGTCATTTTTTCTTGAGCATAAGGCTTTGATATATCAACTTTTCAGAAAAGCTCAAACTTCCAGCCTTTTACTTACATAGTTAATCATGCAGTAAAATGTACTTAAAAGATGGAGAAATAGCCCAGCTGGCATAGCTCAGTGGTTGAGCATCTACCTATGAACCAGGAGGTCCTGGTTCAATTCCTGGTCAGGGCACATGCCTGGGTTGCGGGTTCAATCCCCAGTGTGGAGGCAGTCCATCAGTGAATCTCTCTCATCATTGATGTTTCTATTTCTCTCTCCCTCTCCCTTCTCTCTGAAATCAATAAAAATTAAAAAATGATGGAGAAATAGTGTTACCCACGGGTAATGTGATATTATGAGTGAATAAATCATACCTGTTGACATAGGATGAGCTGCTGTCTTCTAGTTGTTGCAAGGCACAATGATACCTGTATTTTAGTTTTATGTGCTAAGAAGTCAGCACATGGCAATATGATCACCAAAGGTGCTCCCAGGAGCTGTTGGGGACCCAAAAAGCAGTGTTTCAAGAACACATTTTATGTATCTTGGATCCAAAACTTAGTTCTTTTTCTAAGGCTACCATTCTCTCTTTTCTCTTTAAAACCAAATCCAGTCCACCTCTTGGGTGGTACCCAAGATCTAGCAGAGGCTTTGTGTTCATACTCATATGGTTCCAAATCATTGGCTTCCCCTTTACCAGCTGTGTGAGCATGCACCTTTCTCTGAGCATCAGGAGTTAAAGTCCTTCCTCACACATCTGTGGAACAAAGGGATCTAATAATTGATGTGTCTCTAGTGTAGTGTTGGGAATATGGTGAGTATGAAATAAATGTCAGAACCTTTTTCATTTCCCGATTATGTCTTTTTTAAAAAAATCCTCACGAGAGAGAGGGAAGGAGGAGGAGGAGGAGGAGGAGGAGGAGGAGGAGGAGGAGGAGAGAGAGAGAGAGAGAGAGAGAAACATTGATGTGAGAGAGGAACATTGATTGGGTACCTCTCTTTTGCACCCCAACTAAGGATTGAACCCACAACCTAGGTATGTGCCCTGACCAGGAATTGAACCCACAACCTTTTGGTGTGTGGGAGGATGCTCCAACTAACTGAGCCACCTAGTCAGAACCCAATTCTGTCTTTTTAAGAATCCTTGTCTACAGTACTATTGTTTGTAACACAGACTTTGGTACTTTGTAATGTTTCTCAAATGATTCATACAAGTATAACTTATCTATTAAATCTCTTAGTTATAGGATCCCAGCTACAGGATATGCACCTATTGGATATTCTAGAAGTTTGGAGGCAAGTTCTGTAACACCATCCATTATGAAAAGTCCTAATATTTATTGAGTAGTTCTACGTAACAGGGAATTACTTTGAGGACTTTGAATACATTATTTCCTTTAACCCTTACAAAAAATCCCATGTGGTAGGTAATATTACTGCCTCTTTACTAATGAAGAAATGACATTTGGAAAGGCTATTTAATATGACCCAGAGACACAGATAGAAATGACAGCTGAGATCTGGAATTCATATCCCTCCAAGTTTGAATATAAACTCTTCTTAAAAAATAAATTTGCTATCAACAACCAACACTTGTAGAGTTGCTACAGAGTACCCAGGGCCCATTATTCAACACCAGATTTGTGAATGAAGTGGCTTTTTGACTAATGACTGATAGAAACTGGATCTGTAGCCCTGTCTAGCTCTGATGTCACTAAAGAGCTCATATTTCTGCTCCACCAGCTGCAGGGTGACACAAAAAGGAAAGGAGGGATTGTTGACTTCTTAACAAAGGTTATCTCTATTAACCTACCTAGAAGAAGAACAAGTGTCTACCAGTCCTATCTCCATTCAGACTTTTCTCTAATGATATAATCATTATTTCCTTTAATTGACTCTCCCAAGATGTGATCCTACTCAAAGATAGATCATTTTCACTTGTATTGGTTTTAAATGATAAAATTAATGGCTTTGGGAAAGAAAATCAGTGACTCATTGAACTTTAAAGCTATTGAGCTTGGCCAAGGTGGCTCAGTGGTTGACATCAGCCTATGAACCAGGAGGTCACAGTTCAATTCCTGGTCAGGGCTCGATCACTGGGGGCATGCAGGAGGCAGCCAACCAATGATTCTCTCTCATCATTGATGCTTCTATCTGTCTCTCCCTCTCCTTTCCTCTCTGACATCAATAAAACAATGTTCTCCCCCCCCCCGCCCCCCCAAAAAGCTATTGAATAGACAGTGGGATTGTGGGAAGGTGTGGGTAGCATACATTTACCTCCAGGAACTCCACCAGGTTCTCATGGTGAAGAGATAAGCAAAAACCTTAGTAGTCACCATTTTTAAAAACTCCCAGTGCATTATCTCTAACAAAGCCTAGTCTGCAGCAGAAAAGATTTTACCGAAACCTTATTGACTTGGGGAGAAGAGCAATTACTCAACTCCAACCTATCTATGCTTCCCATCGCTCCTAGAGAGGAAAAGGTAAAAAATAACAACAACAAAATTTGTTAAGGTCACAATCCAGGGACAAAGGCCCATGAAAAGACTGAGATTTAATCATTGGGTAATGCCTCCCCTCCCCAGAATTTACCACCAGAATTCACCGGTGGATAAAGGCTGGAAAAGCTGCAAGGCAGATACTCTATCTAAGAAGGTATTTTCAGGGAAACCCAAAAGTACAGACCAAACACAAGGACACCTGTTATTTTGTGATGTGAATCTTCATTATCATCTTGCATTAGCATACATCTTCAAGTCATTGGGTTCTGGCACTAGATCCGTCTTTATATTCAGTTGAGATGGTCTAATAATACTGAGGAGACAAACCCCCTTACAAAACACATGAAGGATCCAGTAGAGGGCAGCAAAGCATAAACCAAATTTAATTTGTCCCCAAAAGGCTGATGTTACCATAAAAAATTTATTGCAAATATGATTTCTGAAATGGAAAAAATTCAAATTAGTTCAGTGATGTAAAATAAATTATGTGAAAATGTTTCTCCTAGTGATCTAAGGTTGAAGAGGAAAATATCCACAATTTGCCTCTCTGGTCCTTTTCTATTCTACATGAATTTGCACAAAATGATTCTTACTGTTCTTTCAACTTTAAAACTCCTGGTTTTGTGATTTCTGATTATATTTTAGTCATTTAAAAATTATATTGATTAAGTTCTCACATTATTTGACCAACCATAACTTGACATTAGTGGAAATCTGGAAGAGCCCACTATTATTTCATGGAAAAATTAGGTTTCTGAAATGTATTGATTTGCCTTCTTAATAAAATGACACTTCTGCCACCAAACTATTACTTATATATAATCTAGTGACAATAGTGATTGCAATGTTTTCTGGAGTAAGATTTTACTATTTAAGCCATCAAAGTGATCTGCTTTTATTTGGAAAAACAAACACACACACACCAAGAAAAATAAAACCCCACAATAATCTTGTATTAGCCAAATGGTTTTCACTCTCCATTAATTTTCCTTTTAAATACTATATATGTGAAGTCAGTATTAGTTACAAGTTCTAAAATCATGAAGGTTAATCATTTTGAAAAATAGTTGTTGCCTTGAAAGCCTAAACATGGTGACTTAGAGTAGATAGAAGATCACATGATAGATATGAACTACTGTTATATCATCATTCATTTGGTAACCACTTCTAGTTTCTGGATGTGGTTGATTTTGACAGCTAATGAATTCTCACTTACTCTTCACATTTATTTAATGATTGTCATTATAAATACCCATCACAATAATCCATTTTCATTTTATACCAGAGTTGTGACTAAAATGGAAACTTTTCTAAACAGCATTTTCATGAGCATCAATGAATAAAACTGTTAACCATTTAATCAAAGCAGAAACCATTTCTGAATCAAGACTGATAATGTAGTTATCTTTAACACCACACCACATATTTAAATATTTTCAACCCTCACTTAAGGCACATTTTCCTTCTATATGCATAAAAAAGGAAGAAATATGCCTGATTGGCAGTGAATGTGATGGATGAAGAAAAATCATTCTTTATAACATATTAAACCTAACTATATAGATATAAAAGCCTAAGTGACCTTACGACTGGACCACAGGCAGGTAGCTAGGACGTGCACTGACCCAGACCTTGCTGCTGGGGCCCTTACAACCCTGAATCTGGTTCACCCGCACACCAGTCCCAGACAGGAGGGAGGAGGGAGCCCCATTCCTCGCAGAATCGGCTGTTGGTTAGCTTACTGCTGGGACCAACCTCACGAGGTCCCTCCCCCTTCCCCCCTCCCCCCCCCCCCCGCCATCCTCCCCTCCCCCCCCAAACTGATCGGCCCCATCACTAGGGACCCCACCTGTGCATGAATTCATGCACCAGGCCTCTAGTTATTATCAAAAGCCAAAGGTAGAACAATGTTATAGATACACTTTTGACTCCCTGCCTTGGCACATTAGCATACATGGTGCTATTATGGCTGGCATCCCTTTCTCTTTGGAGGCCAGTTAGCTTTAGAGCCTTAGACTCAGCTCATCTCAATGCCTGGAGTCATTAGCATGAGATAAATTATTCATTTAACTGATTTGGTTTCTTTTTTAGAGGGTGAGGAGACCCACCTCAGAGTCCACAATTTTAGATATAAGCTGCGTTCTCACAACATTAGTGAGATAACCCATTGAGACACTGTGGTACTACTTACTGAGATTAATGAGTACATTTACTCGGGTGTAAATCCTGACTCGCTCTTTATTCTGTGCCTCAATATCCTCATCTATGAAACAAGGTTACGATGCTGTTTAAGCTTAGAGTACAAAAATGGTTTTAATTCCTCCAGTGCTTTTCCAACAAGATGTTGCCAAGAGTATCACCTTGGAATTCCTAATAATTCTCTGTTGACTTTGGGCAAGCCACTTCACCTCTCTTGGCCTCATTTTCTTATCCAGGGTCTTAAACAATACTTCAAAAGTAATAAATCTTCTAATATGGTTTCAGTGGATGTTGTGGAATGAACAAACTGTAAAATGAAGAGATTGGAGCAAATAGATCACCAAGACACCTTCCAGTTTTAATACTTCATGTAATTCATTATCTCTCATTATTACTGTGGGGAAGAAATGAAATGCAATGAATCTGCTGTCTGCATTGGGAAACCCTACTGCAGAACACCATACCACTTGCTATAATGAATTTTGAAGGTATCCACACAAAATATCACATCCTTTACTGTGATAATTAAGCCACTATCATCTCTGCCAATATTGGACTTAAACAAAGGCTTCAGTGGAAAAATAAATAACATTTATTTTGTACAAAACGGCTGTCAAGTGTCCTAGAGTCCCCAGCGGGCAGAAAGCGCCCCGCGGGCAGGGCCTGAGCGCCCTCAGAGCAGCAGCAGGGAGCCCAGCAGCAGCTCGCCCTGGCCCAGCAGGCGGCCCCGCTTCAGGCGCTTCAGGCCGCGGCCCTTGTCCTCGGTCTTGACGCGCACGGCCAGGCGGCGCACCTCGTCCTCCGACAGCCCGTCGAAGCAGAAGTCCTGGTCAAAGACGGCCTTACGGCTCCGCCGGACCACGGCGCTGCGCTGCTGGCGCGTCTTGCCGGGCGACTGCAGGACCAGGCTGACGCGGCAGCCCACGGCGCAGGGATCTGAGGCTCCTCTGGTCGGGCCCTCGGGGCGGAGCAGCCGGAGGCGGAGGCGCCCGCTGGCCGGACTGTACTCGGCGGCCAGGCGCAGGGCGCTGCCAGCGCGACCCAGAGCTACGGTGCCCTCGGCCTCCAGGAGCTCGGGCCGTTGTCCGGGGTCCGAAGGAGGGGACGCGGAGCGGGTCCGGGCTGGGGACCCCGAGCTGGAGCAGCATTCTCCGTCCAGGTCCCTGCTGGACACCAAGCGGGTGCGGGCCAGGCCGTGAACCCTCCGGGCCTGCAGCGCGCGGCTCAGCAGCCCTTTGGGGGTCCGCAGGGGGCGGTGGCCACGGGGCTGCGGGGCGAGCATGTTCCGGGGCGGTGGGGTGAAGCGGGACCAGAGGGGGGCGTCTCCGCCGCCGCCGTAGGTTTGGGCCCGCGGGCGGAGCATGGGCTGCTGCAGGAGTGCTGGGGCTCCGGGGTCCCCGAGGAAGAGCGACTCCTTGCGGCGGGTGTGCGGGCTCTCGAGCAGTGCGCAGAAGCCGTAGACTGTGCGCGCGCGGGGCAGGTGAGGCAGCGAGAGCGCGGCCTGTGAGCGCGGGTCCCAGTCCGTGAGCCCCGCGCCGTCGTCAGTTCCTGCTTTTTTAACCCAGGAGTCCCGGTGTGCAGCCAGCACGGGGCAGGGCGCGAATCGTGGGGGAATGCAGAAATCTGGGATGCGGTCTGGGGTGAGCACGTTTGCACACTTGGGGGGCGTGTTGGCAGTGGTTGTTCTGGCCCAACCCTGGAGACGTCCGTATCCTCCCCGCAGGAGGCGCTCGGGACCTAAGCCGAGCCACTCCAGGCACCACATCCGGAGGCAGGTGCTGGATCTGGGCTACCCTCTGCTGGAGCTGGTCAGCCTGCAACGCACAAGCGCACACGGATTGTCAGAGTGAGCCCTGCAGGGCACAGCAATTCCTATCTCCTTCTACTTTTGGGGTGCCTTCTCCTCCCTCCTTCGGGACTAGGCAGACTGTGCCCCCACCGCTGCTCCCACGCTACTATTGCAAACTATGTTTTGGTGACTGACAGTCGTTCTTTATTTGTCCAGTCTCCGTTCAGTAGTCATGAACATTTCGGGGCTTATTGCTTTAATCTGATCCGCCCTAGCTGGCCTAAGGCAGAGGCTATCAAAATGTTGGCCTCGCGCTGTCCTCGATGCTTGTGCAATCATTCCCTGAATCCTTGGATTATTGCTCTAGTTCTAATTATTGAAATAATTACACACACACACCCTCCCCCCAGGACACTCAGCTTGGTCTCCCTTTTCAGGGGCAAAGAGCCTCAGACGAGTCCCGGGGAGTTAAAAGCAAGGCTTTGGGTTCCACCGGATGTACCTGAGGTCCGGTGCCAAATGGACCTCGCACCATTCTAGGGCACTTACCAGGAGGGGCTCAGGGGCGCGCAGCCTGCGGGAAATTCAAAGGGCGCGCGGCGGGGTAATACAGTAGAGCAGTCCAAGGACATCCGGCGGGAGCCTTTATAAGTGGGTACGCCGGCCAATGGGCGGGCAAGAGCGACGTTGCAAGGTAATTTGATTCCAGGCCTCCCGCCTCCTCCCGTCCCCCACCTGCGTTCCTTTTGCCACGTGGCTGGATCTTCTGCGCAAATTCTAGAGTTCCAGTTCTTTTTCTCTCCTGCTTGGTGTGGGGATGTTAACCTCAGAAACCCAGAACAAATTTCATCAGGCGCAAAAGAGGGTTAAATCTTTACTATGTCTAAGAGTCATAGTGAGCATCTAGGGACACAATGTGAATGCACAGCCCTCTACACCCACCACTAAGAGAAGATAAAAGCCGGGTTTGTCTAATTCTTACTTAATACCCTCTTCCAAATTCGGCCTTTTACTGCCCAGTTTTCAAAGCTTTTTGACTTGCTTTATGGTTTTCTGTTCTGATTTAAATATGTGTTTTTTTTTTCTTTGTTGATCACTCTGGGTACCAGGAACCTTTTGGGGTGCTGAAAATATTCCACATTGATCATAAGGTTACAGGGGTGTAGCCTTATGTAAAATATCACCTAGCATAGCCCAGCCAGCGTGGCTCAGTGGTTGAGCTTCCACCTATGAACCAGGAGGTCAAGGTTGGATTCCCTGTCAGGACACATGCTGGGGTTGCAAGTTCGATTCCCTATGTGGTGTGTGCAGGAGGGAGCTCAATGAATCTCATTATTGATGTTTCTATCTCTCCCTCTCCCTCTCCCTCTCTGAAGTCAATAATATATATATATATATATATATATGTGTGTGTGTGTGTGTGTGTGTGTGTGTGTGTATTTTTTAAAATATATTTTATTGATTTTTTACAGAGAGGAAGGGAGAAGGATAGAGAGTCAGAAACATTGATGAGAGAGAAACACCAATCAGCTGCCTCCTGCACACCTCCTACTGGGGATGTGCCGGCAATCAAGGTACATGCCCTTGACCGGAACCGAACCTGGGACCCTTCAGTCCGCAGGCCGAAGCTCCATCCACTGAGCCAAACTGGTTAGGGCAATAAAAATATATTTAAAAAAATATAAAAAATAATCTAGCATACATTTAACGATTACATAGAAGATTATATGTATAGTATACCTCTATATTTAAAAAAAAACCTTAACAACGCACTTTTTAAGCCATGTTGTACTGAGTTGCTGTTTTCTTGTTGTTTTTTGGTGTGTGCTGATTTAGTTTTGCTTTTTAATATTCACCCGAGGATATGTGTTTTCTTTTTAAATTGATTTAAGAGAGAGGGAGAAAAACATCTATTTTTTGCCTCCTGTAGGCACCCCAATAGGGAATCGAATCTGCAGTCTAGGTATGGGCCCTGACCAGAAATCAAACCTGCCACCTTTTGGTGCAGGGGAGGACATTCCAACCAACTGAGCCACACTGGCCAGGGTTATATATGCTGAATTTTGATTGAAAAAATACATTCCTGAATACAACGGGGCTGTTGGAATCATCCTTTGGAGGCACCTTGATCACATCTGGTTTTTCTAGGCTGTACCCACTAAGAGATCCTTTTCATTCCTTTTGAAACTCACATGTGTTAATTCTGTAAGAGAGCCACTTCCATCTAGCTCAGGTTGAAAGAGATCTGAGGCATTTTGTTCAGTATTTGGGTGTATGCTAGCTAGTTCTGCCTTGTAAATTAATTGCTTCTCCAAGTAATTTTTCATAAATTAAATTATTTCATGCATAAAAGCAGTGATAATTATTTTTAATAAAAATAGAAGGGACACTGTAGATTGTAGTGATTAAGAAAACTGGGTCTGAAATCAGATGTGGTTTTGATGTTAGAATGGTGGCTTCCTATGTGACCTTGAGCAAGTTTAAGTTTTCTAAGCCACAGTATCAAAGGTAAAATTAGGAGGTGGAGCCTTTGGGAGGCAATGGCATTAGTGAGAGACCCATCGTAATAATAATAATAACATCTACTTATAGAGTTGTGTGAGTATATAATAAGACAATGCATATAAAGAGGTTAGAATAGAGCCCAACATACACAAGTGCCAGATATCATATTTAGTATTGTTACAGAAGGGAGAAAATGTTCATTAATTCAGTTTTTCATTCAAAGCAATATTTACTAAATGCTTCCTGGGTTCCGACCACCTTATTAGGTTGGTGGATCCAAGCTGTACAAAATCATGTAAGCTATGTATATTTGTCAGAAGAGGAATAAAATGATGAGGATGAAATATTTGAATTCCATATGGCAAAAGCAGGAATGAGGAGAGATGACTGAACATTATTTATATATTTAGTCTGGGGGGCAGGGTTGGTAGGTTTCTGGGTTTACCATGACCTTGACTAGCTACTTAAGGTCTTTATATCATCTCCATTCCTGGTTAAAATTCTGGAGCCAGTGCTAAATCTTTGGGAGAATAATTACCAAATTATATACTTGCAGGTCACATGCATGTGTTTTGACTTAACTTTTCTCAGGAGACAAGATACTGGTAGCTTTCCAAGAGCCCAGAGAGCCCTTGGTTAAAATGCTGATGCTCACAGTCAGAGAAGCTGGCTGAGAAGTTAAGAAAGCTATGTTGCCCAGCTGGTGTGACTCAATGGTTGAGTGTCAACCTATGAACCAGGTCACTCTTTAATTCCAGGTCAGGGCACATACCTGGGTTGCAGGCTCGACCCCCAGTAAGGGTGTGCAGGAGGCAGCTGATCAATGATTCTCTTTCATCATTGATGTTTCTATCTCTCTCTCCCTCTTCCTTCCTCTATGAAATCAGTAAAAATATGTCTAAAAACACTTTTTTAAAAAAGAAAGAAAGTGCTGTTGTGGTGGGGAAAAGGAGAAAAAGCACCAAGGCATGAGAAATGATGTAGGGGTAAAGAAATACATACTTTGGAGTGAATCTGTCCTAGGTTCAAATCTATTATGCAACTTTTTAGCTATAGGACTGTGGGCAAGTCAATTAGCCTCTTTAAGCCCGAATTGCATATTGGAGATAATAATACCTATCACATGAGATTGTTGTGAGAGTTAAAAATGTATGAAATTCCTCTCACACAGTAATTGCTAGCTAACAGTTACTGGTTATTATTATAAAGGTTTACTTGGCCCAGGATTAGCTGATTCACCCATAGATTCATTTAAAAACAATTCTCTACTTGACCAGGAAAACAGATTTGCTTTGTTTTAGTTAACAATTCACCTTCTTCAATAACATTTTAACAGCATTTCCTGTATAAGATTTCTTGAAAACAGCAGAGATGTGCCCTTGCATGGTCCCTTGTAACCACATTAAGCCCTTACTTTGGAAGCATGAGCCATGCGGTATTTGGGAGGATGATGTCACAGATTGAGGCCCTGTGCCTGGAACACACAAATCTACTCAGAGGAAGATTGCGGTCATTCTGAGCTCACAGCTATATAGCTATGGGGTCATCCAGTAATGGAGCTGGCAAACAATTCTGTGAAGTGAGTATAAATAGATCATCAACTATGGAGGCCAGAGGTGCTTTTAGAGTAGAAGGAAACTAAACAATTTAAAGCAGACTTCATATATATATATACATATATATATATATGTATATATGTATATATATGTATGTATGTATATGTGGTTGGATGCCAAGGAAAGCAAGAAGACTTTACAATCAAATAAAATACTGCTATTCTGAGTTATCTATCATCCAACAGAATTAGAGTGTGGAGTAATGGAAAGAATGCAGACCGGAAGTCAGGACACTTGGGATTTAGCTCTGATAGTCACTAACTTGTGGAACTTTGGCATGTCCCTTAATTCTCTCCTCTACTCAGTGTTTCCATCTGTCAAATCAGAGGATTGGGTTAATCAGATGGTATTTGTTTTCCCCTGGCTCTAACACTTTGCAATTCACTCGCATGCTTTCTGCCACTTAACCTTCCTAACTTCTCTGACTGTCCATGGTTTTATGCTTATTCTCTAGCTTTCTTCAGTATTTCTGTTTTATTTTTTCCCCAAATCCCTTTTGCTTTTCTTAAACTCCAGGGTTGGGAAATAGATTGTAGGTAAGGGGTAGTATGAAGTTAGAATTTCTTATTTTTCTGTTTTTTAAGGAAGAGTTGTTATTTATTTATTTACATTTTTAATTTTTGAAATGCCATCAATTTCTGAATATTGACTTTTTTAATCCTGCAACTTTGCTAACTTCATTTATTAGATTTAGTTGTTTTTTTGTTTTTTTTGCTGGAGTCTTTAGGTTTTTCTACATACAATATTATGTCATCTGCAAATAATGACAGTTTTACTTTCTCCTTTCCAATTTGGATGCCTTTTATTTCTTCTTCTTGTCTGATCCCTATGGCTAGAACTTTCAGTACTATGTTGAATGAAAATGGTGAAATCAGACATCCCTTTCTTGTTCCTGATTTAAGGAAAATGCTTTTAGTTTTTGCCCATTGAGTATGATGTTGGCTGTAGGTTTTTTATATATAGCCTTTATTATGTTGAGGTATGACCCCTTTATTCCCACTTTGCTGAGGTTTTATCATAAATGGGTGCTGGATTTTATCAAACGCTTTTTCTGTATCTGTTGATATGATCATGTAATTTTTATCTTTCATTTTATTTGATGTATCACATTTATTGCTTTGTGAATATTTTACCAACCTTGCATCACAGTGTGTGATCTTTTTAAGTATATTAATGGATCCAATTTGCTAATATTTTGTTAAGGATTTTAGCATCTATGTTCATCAGTGATATTAATCTATCATTTTCTTTCTTTGTTGTGACTTTATCTGGTTTTGGTATTAGGATAATGTTGCCCTTGTAAAAAGAACTTGGAAATTTTCCCTCCTCTTGAATTTTTTGGAATAGTTTGAGGATAGGTGTTAGTTCTTTGAATGTTTGGTAAAATTCGCCCATGAAGCCATGTAGTCCAGGACTTTTGTTTGCTGGGAGTTTTTTTTTTGGTTTGTTTGTTTTACTGCTTCAATTATATTAGTTGTTATTAGTCTAGTCAGGTGTTCTGCTTCTTCCTGATTCAGTTTTGGAAGATTCTAGGAATTTTTCCATTTTGCCTAGGAAAAATTTTGTTGGCATACAGTTTATTTGTTTGGTAATATTTTTTTACAATGATTTGTATTTCTGTGATGTTGGTTGTTATCTGTCCTCTTTCATTTCTGATTTTATTTATTTGGGTCCTCTCTTTTTGTTTCTTGATGAGTCTGGCTAAAGGTTCATCAGTCCTTTCAATGAACCAGCTTTTGGTTTCAGTGATCTTCTGTATTTAAAAAAAAACAAAAAACTTTATTGTTGAAAATATTATAAAGGTCCCCCTTTCCCCCATTGACCCCTTGTAGCCTGCCCCCATCCCCTGCCCCAGGCCTTCACAACCCATTTTGTATTTTTTTTTTTTTAGTTTCCATAAGAGTATTTTTTAAGTGTCACTAATTTTGTTTTTTGTTTTTAACAGAAAAGAATGTTTTGCTCATCTGTGCTTATTGCTTAATCTCTCATTGCAGGTTAGTTTCGCAATTGCCTTTTTTTGTCCTTCTTCTTTTAAAAATTTTTTTATTGATTGATGAGAGAGAGAGAGGGAGAGGGAGAGAGAGATTGAGAGATTTGTTGTACCACTTATTTATGCATTCATTGGTTGATTCTTGTATTTGCCCTGACCGGGGATTGAACCTACAACCTTGGTGTATCAGGATGATGCTCTAACCAACTGTGCTAGTTGGCCAGGGCCTTCTCATTGTTCTTAGTCAGAATTAGTTTAAGAACTATAATTACCAGAATGTTCCTTTTCTTTACATAACCTCTCTATCTAGATTCCTTTGGGTATTGTGCTTTACATTAATGTGCTAGTGATGTATCCTGACAGTATAGTTTGTTTTGGATAAGGACTGTAACTTTCTTCTTCAAGAAGTATGGGAAATTTGGGGGATTACTGTGTGCACAAAACATACTTAAAAAGAAAAATATTAAAATTTTAAAATGTTAATACTAAATGGTAATAGTACTTATACTGACAATTTTGAGCTGAATTTTCCACTCTGAGATTTTCTATTCTGTCATTGACCTTTTAAAGGAAGCTCTCCAAGAAGTACTAGTAGCCTAATGGTGATTTAACTATTGAAAGAAAAGAGGGTGGCAATGCTCAGGAAGCTGGAGGAAATGAATACCTGCTGTGTAATTTTGGGTTAAGTAATTTAATATTCCTGAATTTAATTTTACTATAAAATGGAGACAGTCCTACAACCTGGATTACTTATCTTACAAATCTTATGTGACAATTACATGAAAGTGCATACCTTGGCATAGTAATGGCATGATAGCTCATGAAGAAGTATTAATAAAATGGAATAATGCATATAAAAGTACCCACATGCATTATTCTTTCAAAAGTATAGAAATACAAGGAATTATTAGAGGAGATTAGTATTGTCCACTTCTCCAACCAGAGCCAACCTCTGTTCCATTTGCTTGACCTTGCTATTCTGCCCATGGCATCTTTTATCTTTGTTATTCAAACTTTGTATGATGAATGAGTCTGTCCCATCCAGAATTGATTTATTTATTTTTGTATTCCCCTCAGTGCAAGGTTGGTGGGAGTGTATAAGGAGAGAGGCATTGTTGGAAGAGGGCATGTGGACTAGTAACAACTTGGGGACAGATTGAGGAGGGCTTTCTGAACATTGTAAAGTTACTGGGTGCTTTTGATATGGTGACTAGCCTGTGCTCACTTGTGCTTTGGGAAAACAGCTTCTGTTGTGGTGTGTGGATGGATGAAGAAGGGAAAAACTGAAGGCCAGTGTAGAGAGCTCCTGGGAAGGCACATGGGCATTTCTTTAATTATTGTCAGCTGAATCCAGTGGTGTTGGCAAAGCCACCTCCTGGAAACATGCTTTGCCAGAGGCAGGAGTGTTGTCAACTTGACCTTCAGCCCAGGTGTCAGGGGGTAGGTTTTGCTATTTAAATCCAGCCAAGCACCAGGAATGAATACGACTCTGGCCCACCCAAGAATGCACATAATCTCCTTTGTCTTGACTTTTAGTAAAACTTCCTATTTTTTTTTTCTGTATAAAACAAACACACTGTGTTGGCTCTGGGTCCCTGTCTCTCCATCAGAGGACAGTGGTCCCACCTAGCCCCAGCTTTTTCCTTCTATCTCTGTGTCTGTCTCTTTCTTTCATTTTCTCAATCCCCAGCAGCCCCTACTCAGGAACTGGACCACTCTCTAGCCGTGCTGGATTCGGAAAAGAGAGAAATATTCACATTTGGTTCCCAATCCAGGGGCTTGAGTACAAGGGAACTCTCAAAAGTCAGGCGACGGAGTCGCTCCGAGAAGTGCGCTGCGCAACAGGTTAAAGAAGTAAGGTAAGGAGCGGATTGTTGTAAGTTGTATTAGCTGGGTGTAAAACATGGGTAATTCAGGATCTCAGGAAAGAGATCTCTACTCTCAAATGCTTAAAACTATGCTCAAAGCTCAAGGATGCTCTGTTAAGCATAATCAGATTCTTGATTTCTTAAGTTCTGTTGATGAAACTTGCCCTTGGTTTCCTGAAGAGGGAACCATCAACTTTCAGACATGGGGAAAGGTCGGAAAGCAGTTGCATGACCGACACACAGCAGAAGGTCCAGAGAAGATTCCTATTCTTACATTAATTCATGATTGCCTTGATCCAGCACAGGAGAGTTTAAGAGTGTCTAAGCAGGGTGTAGCCATGGCTTTACAGCCTACAGTGGAGGGGTGCGAATCTCTAAAAATAACACTTCCCCACTCTGCGCCACCTCCGCCTCCATCTATTGCTCCTGCAACCACAGTCAAGAGCCCACCTGATAAAGATTTACCTTGTAATTATGAGCAGGAGCTAGAGTTTGAGGCAAAGCGGGACAAACGCCACTGTGAGCGGGATGACTCAGATGATAAGAAAGGTTTTGCTCACAGCTGCCCAGCCTTTATGGCTGGATGCAGGCGCGCCACCGAAAGTGAAATCGACATCATATTTCATTTTGTTGGAGGCTCAAACTACTTGTATTAGGCTGAACCAAGTAGATAGGATTAAAGGAATTTCTCAGCAACTGCCAATAATTCTTTATCTTAAAAACTTTTTCTTTCCCTAAAAAATATAAAATAAATAAAAATAAATAATAAATTAAATTAAATTAAAAAACAACAACAACAACAACAACAAACCAGTAGACGCCAGACCATTACTGAATTTTCCCCCAAAGCAAGAAGGAGGTGGGTGAAGGGAGACACATGGTGATCCCGTGCAGAAAAAATACGGTCGTTTTAACATCAAGCGGCTAGGCCCTCGCCAGCCAAAAAACTTGTTTCCCACCACAGCAACTTCTGAAGACAAGCTTGCTTCCCGGCTTCCCCTCCTTAGGGCTGGTCACATTTCCAGCAAAAATTTTATGCATTTATGGCTACTGAACTCTAGCAGCTTAATCTAAGAAATGCAAAATATTTGACTTGCCATCTCTAAAAGTTCAAAGTTCAAATTAAATTGGGAGAAATTATGTAGTTGTCGTAACTAAATGCCTAAAGTATAGAAATTTATTTTCTATATATTTGATCGTCTTTCCAAATTAAATTTCAAGGCTATAACCGAGGGATAATTTTGGAGCATTTCGCTGGCCCTGAAATGTTTTCAAAGGTTTGTTCTCTCTTCTTAAAGGAAATATTTTTAAATTAAGCCAATCTAATGTACTTGAAATCACATGGAAACCTTTATCAAATAAAAATTAATAACTATATTTTACTTATATACATTTACTTTAAATGTTATGAAGGTTTTGGCCTCTAAGAAGGGCAAAATAAGGTAACAATATATTTCTTAAATACAGCCAAATTTTTCAGCAACGGAAATTTAAAAGACAAAAAGCTCCTAGATGCCTGCATTTTAAATAGGCTGGAGGGGAGGCAGAGTTTATGCCTTGTGAATCAGATGTATAAGTTTACTAAATTTACTTGCTTTGCCTTTTTATTAAAAATACCTACTTTAATTACTTTATAAATTAGCTTTTTAAATTATAATCAAGGTTTCATATAATTTCAACTAAATGAAAAGCAAATATTTTTATAAACAATTAAATTCTAATAAAGCCCTCTGAAAGTTACTGGGACTACCCATGATCCCTGTATATATGCAAATAAGCCTAAGGGGTTATTCTTTAAAAATATAATTCTAAGCTTAATAAAAAGGAGAAATTTAACAATTTTGAAATCTCTTCTGCTAATATATGCAGGGTAAACTAAAGATGGTTGTTAAAATACTAAATCTGACAATAATTACAGTCACCATAAATGAAAAATCACTTGAAATATATGGCTTTGTGGCAGTATTTGTTAAAAATCTCAAAAAGCAACCATGTGGCCTAAAAATTATTCTGGAAGGAAAGAGATTTCCTTCAAATGTCTAACTGTAATTAAAAATCAATATATTTGGCCTTGAGAAGGAAAGTAAGTAATTTGTGTTTTTGCCTCCCTGACAAAGCTTATGTAAAGTTACTCAAAGACTAATAGCAGAAATTTAATTAATGTCATTTACTGTCCATAACCTAGGACAAGTAAAGTTAAAAATAAACCTTATTTCAGATTGATTTAAATTGGCTAATTAAATTAAATGAATATACCAGCCTATTTTATTTAAATAAAAATACCAGCCTATGTTCAGGGAATGGTATTAGCTGCTGCATTAAAAGAGATGTTATACCTCAGGCATTAACCATTTTTACAGATGGATCCAGTTCTGGAAAGGCTGGATCTACTGCAGCAGGGTAACAAAGGTCCTTCAAACCCCTTATATTTCAGCACAAGGGGTAGAAATACAAGCTCTTATTTATGCCTTGACAGATTTTGCTACGGAGCCCATCAACCTATATAGTGATAGTGCTTATGTGGTAAGTATGGCCAAAATGATTGAAACAGTTACTATAGGGCACACTAATTTGGAGGAACTCATTATTTTTCAGCCTTCAAAGGGTTGTTTGAGAATGACAATTTCCATGTTTCGTTGGCCATATTAGATCCCATTCTGGCCTTCCGGGTCCCTTGGCTGCAGGTAATGAGGAAGTAGATCGCCTCGTTGCCTCAGTAGAGGAGGTCACTCCATTTTCCATGGCACAGGCCTCGCATGCCCTACGTCATCAAAATGCCTCTGCCTTGCGCAAGGATCTCTGTATTTCCCAAGAGCAGGCTTGGCAAGTGTCAAGCAATGCCCTCAGTGTGTTATCCACCTCCCTGTGCCAGCTTTAGGGGTAAATATCTGAGGACTTAAACCTAATCAAATCTGGCAAATGGATGTCACTCAATAGTGAAAGAGCCAATTGTACTCTTAAAATGCAATTACTAAAACAAAAAGGTGAAGACAGATGTTATGTGTCACCTCAAAACAAACTCAGTCATGCTCTTTATACTTTAAATTTTTTGAATTGCGATGCAGAGAGTCGTACAGCATTCAAAAGGCATCAGGCCTCCTGTACAATAGCCTCCGCCAAGTTAGCCCGGTGGAAGGATGCACAAACCATCCAAGAGTTTTATCAGATTCAGTAATAATGTGGGGAAGAGGTTGTGTTTCGTATCTTTCCAGAAGGAGCAGTGCAGCAATTTGCGTGCCAGAGCGTTACCTGTGTCACCACAATGGACCCAGAGAAGCTCCTTGTCCCTTCACTCAAAAAGACTGAGAGTTGCCCCGATGACAGCAAAGTGGAGGAAGAAGAAGAAAACTGAAGGCTATGCAAGGGACTGAGGTGCCAACATGGGGTCATCTGAAGAAGTTAACGACTGAAGCCCAGCAGATAGAAAAGCAAGAAGTGGAAGCTACTTTCTCAATGTTTCTGGCTATGCTAGCATTGGTTAGCTGCCAGTCTTCTGTAAAGTCTTGTGCAGCCAAGTCTGAGGACTCTGAGTAAATATACACCAGCAGCAAAAGAAACTTCCATTTAGTAGCTAAAAATGTTAATATGTCTGTAGCTTGATTTCTCTCTTATTGCTGTGTTGCATTGGCATTGTTTTGTTATTTTAATAGCCAGAGTTTTGCTCTTGATGTTCAAGTTTTAAAATGATAACATTTAAGTAGTTTGGTTTTTGCATTGGCATTGTTTGCAATTGTTTTAATATCAGAGCCTTGTTCTTGATATTTAAGTTTTATTTTTATTACAGTAGCTTAAAAACAAAAAAAAGTGAGATGTAGAGAGCACCTGGGAAGGCACATGGGCATTTCTTTAATTATTGTCAGCTGAATCCAGTGGTGTTGGCAAAGCCACCTCCTGGAAACATGCTTTGCCAGAGGCAGGAGTGTTGTCAACTTGACCTTCAGCCCAGGTGTCAGGGGGTAGGTTTTGTTATTTAAATCCAGCCAAGCACCAGGAATGAATACGACTCTGGCCCACCCAAGAATGCACATAATCTCCTTTGTCTTGACTTTTAGTAAAACTTCCTATTTTTTTTTTCTGTATAAAATAAACACACTGTGTTGGCTCTGGGTCCCTGTCTCTCCATCAGAGGACAGTGGTCCCACCCAGCCCCAGCTTTTTCCTTCTATCTCTGTATCTGTCTCTTTCTTTCATTTTCTCAATCCCCAACAACCCCTAATCAGGAACCAGACCGCTCTCTAGCAGCGCTGGATATGGAAAAGAGAGAAATATTCACAGGCCAGGAACCCAGTTAGAAGGTGGTTGAATGGTCCAGGTGAGACATAAAGAGAATTTAGGAAATATGGCAAAAGCAAAACGGACAGGTTTGGCTATTAGTTCGTTGTGGATGGTGATAGAAGTGCTAAGTGCCTCCTAGGTATTTTGTCATGGTGACTGAGATAAGAAAAACAAATGGTTAAGAATTCATTTTCTGTGTGAAGGAATGGAGGATTAAGGTGGGTATTGATAGTGAGGCATAATAATAATCCCTCCTTTGGAAAAACTATTTGAAACTGCTGTTTTAGAATTCTTTTATTTTTCCTAGTCCCTCTGTTATTTTCAGACATAACTTTGTTTTTTGCTTGACTAGAAAAGATAAACTTAATTGTCTGACCTTGCAAGCTAGCCATCTAACATAAGGGACTGATACGCTGATATTGATGCCGGGTGCCTGTATAGATATGATACTCAAGGTTATAGGTGTCTATATAGATATGATATGATAATCAAGGTTACAAGGTGTTTGTATAGATATGACAGGTGTTTGCTAGATATATGTACTCAAGGTTTCAAGCTGTCTACAAAAATAACTTACACAAAGAAGTAGAAGGTTATAAAAAGGAAATAATACTGTGTTTGTTCAGAATTTGGCAGAGGTAATCTGCTCTGAACCTGCGCATAATAAAGATGACTCCTAACTAAATGGCTCTTGAAGGCGTCTTGTCCAGCTCCCTGATTTGCGGTACAACAATAGTACTGAGTAGTATTATTTTTTTTTCTTTTATATCAATTTTACATATAACCAATTATAGACATTTGACTTTTTATTTTCTTCTTCAGTAGACTTTGAACTTAAGACATTTTTTCTTTTTGACCCTATCTTAGTCCTTTGAGGCTGCTCTAACAAAGTATCATAGACCGGGTGGTTTAAAAACAATGCAAATTTATCTCATACATTTCTGGTGGCTGGGAGGACCGAGATCAAGGTGCCAGCCAATTCAGTCCAGTGAGGGCCCATTTCCTGACTCATACATAGATGGTGGTCTTCTTGCTATCTCTTCACATGGCCAATGGGGGAAGGAGCTCTCTGTCTCTGCCAATTCACAAGGGCTCTGCTTAATTACCCAATTACCTCCCACAAGCCCCACCACCCTAATATCATCATATTGGGGAGTAGGATTTCAACATGAAATTTGGGAGGACACAGTCAATGTACAGCAGTTGTTTAAGAACAACTCTCACAGTTTTTCAGAAGTAATGTGTAGCAAAGCATTTAATAAATGCTAAGGACTACAAATAATCCACCATTTCTGAGGTTTACTCCTTTAATGTATCTCCACAGCTTTTTGAAATATTTTAGAAAAAACGTCCAGTTCTCTAAACAGAATTGATTTGTCAATGGGTAAAATTCACTAACATAAATAGCCCTTGAATTATAAAAGCCTTACTCTCAATGTCTTGATACACCCGAAACAGTTCAATGATAGTATGGAAGAAAGTGATATATTAATAATATGTAAGCCACATATAAACAAAAAAAGTACCACGTTTTTGTTCTTTGTTTTCTTAATGAGGTAAGAAGTCGCTCTGAGTTAAAAGAATGAATCAAACACAGAAGGGAGTAAAAGAATGAGTTAAGAACAAAATGCATGTTCAGTTCCCATTCTATCTACCATCTTATGATGCGATTCTGTTCCTACCCCACCCACTTCTAAATTATTCAAATATGTTTTCAGGAAGCACAAAGAAACGGAGACCTTGCCCCAGGCGGAGTTGACAGATAGCAGACAGAACAAGGGTGCGGAGCCTCCTAGTCCCCACCCGGAGGGGGGCGGGTGGCTGCTTAGGAGGTGCACTGGATGGACTCCGGGTCTGGAAAGCGCCGCGCAGCTGCTTTCCCCGGAGATGGTTGAGCTCTGCGGACCCGAGATCTACAGAAAATGACGGCGGGCAAGCAGAGCGGCCACACAGATGTCCGCGCGCTCAGTAACTCCTGCCCTCTCTTTCATTAACATCTTTCCCTCTCGTGCAGCCCTCGGGTACGGCTGCCGAGGCAGGCCCGAAGCCAGCTTCCCCTCCGCTCCTCCGCCCACTCCAGGCCGGCCCGGGGTGCTACTGTAGGAGGTGGCGAGGTTTGGGGCCGGGTCCGTGCAACTTCGGGTCCGGGCGTCGGCGCGCCTGCGCACAGGCCGGGTCACGCGTGCGGTGGGGGCGGGCCGGCGCCGGAGGGGCTGTCATTCGCCGCGAGCTGCACCGCCCTCAGCTGCGCCCCGCGGTTCCGGCTCCTCCCTCCCCGCCGCCTCAGCCCCACCATGGTGCTGGAGTCGGTGGTCGCGGACCTGCTGAACCGCTTCCTGGGGGACTATGTGGAGAACCTGAACAAGTCCCAGCTGAAGCTGGGGATCTGGGGCGGTAAGCGAGAGGGCGCGTCCGGCGGGGTGCGGGCGCGGGCTGAGGGGCCCACGCTGCGGGCTCCACGCCCAGTCCAGCCCGGGCCCTGCTCCCTTCGCTGCCGAGACCCCGCCTCCGGGGAGGGCGCTCATGCGGGCCCCCCTCCCAGCCGGCAGGTGCGAGACGCCGAGAGACCCGTGCTGCCTCCACCTCCCTTAGGTGCCGGGGACCGGCGGGGGTGGGAGATGCGGCTAGTCTCGCTCGCGCTGCCCGGATCCCTGAGGCCCGAGCCCTTGCCCTGTCTCACCTTGCCTCCCTTGGGGGGTCTGCCCTCGCAGCCCTCAGCGTGGTCCCTGTGGCTCCATAGCATAAAAAACAAAAATAAAAACCTTTTCTGCTCCCGCATCACGTGAAGTGAGGATGGTTGCATGGTCGCACACGCTCAAATAACAGTGGCATCAAGGAAAAAGAAAAGGGAACTTGCATTTCGCATTTATCTTTGGCATTTTATAGCGAGCAGGAGCTGGCTTTCTTCTCTGGGATTGCAGGGTTTGGGAAGGGATGGGCAGGGAAGATCATTGCAAAAGGCGTGTCAGTAGGGCTTTTTACTCCTAATGCTGTCAGCTTCTGAGAAAGTGATTTCTTTCCTTCGTATTTACTTCTCCCCCAACAAGAGGAGGACTTTCAGTTTTGTTTTGTAGCGATGGAAAGGAAGGCAAGCCACGACCAGCATCCTCATTAATTAGGTGCATGACCAAGAATGTACGCCGACCTTTCTATCCTAGGGGTTGTGTATAGAAGTAGACAGTAAGTAGTATGCTTGCACCCTTTTCATCGAGCTAATTATTTGCACTAATGATGCGTCAAACTTTGGGGTCACTGGGGATACTTTCTAACTCTATGAAGAGTTTTGGGATTTTTTGTCAGGCTTGGAGGGAAATCAGAGAATTACTCAAAAGGATGGAACTGCTTTTAATTCAGTCAACAAGCTATGGCTATTGAGCACTTGAAATGTGGTTAGTGCTGTAAGTATAAAATACACACCAAGTTTTGAGAAAATACTCAGGAGGGAGAATGTAATATCTCAATTTTTATGGTGATTACATGTTGAAGTGATAATATCTTATTATATTGGATTAAATACAGCATATTAAAATTTATTCCTGATTTTATTTTTACTTAAAAAACACACAAACAAACCTGTCCCTTGAACGTGTTTGAACCATGTGGGTCTACTTACGCTTGGATTTTTAAAATCTGCCTTGCTTAAGGGTTAACTGCAATTACATATGTGAACCATATACATATCTAGGCATGTATATTTCACAATGAAATCCACACAAAAAAGTTATAGAGTGAGAAGGATGGGGAAATTTATTTGAATGTCTTAGAATCAGGAAGTTATATGCGGGTGGATACTGTCTTTAAATTGGAGAAGCATTCTTAAGTCTTAGTTTCCTTATCTGTGGAATGGAGAAATAACACTGAGAGAGAATGTGAAAATCCTTAGTAATTACAATTTTTAAGCTGTTAATACTGATAGAAATAGTGATGATAAAGAAACCTGGCTGAGTGATTGAAAACAACCTGCCTTGTTTTATTTTATTTTCATGAATATGTTTCTTCAAGACGTCAGATTTCAGGGCTTTCATAATCTATAGTGTGATAATTTTGTGTAAAGCTAACACCACACAAACAGTTCCTATTTCCCAAACAAATTGCTTAAAAGAAAGAAAACCTATTTGCATTTGAATTTACACTTACATTACTTATATTACTTGCTGGTTAGCGTGTAAGTCAGGTTTTCAGAGGTTCAGAAAAGTGCCTGGTGGGCATATTGCTGCCAAGGCAAGCAGGGGTTATCTAGATTTTTGTTCCTCACAAACTGCTACTGGGAGATAAATTGCACAGCCCTTGGCTATTTGAGGTGTGTCCAGGTTATAATTGTTTTAAGAGTAACAAATATTTGAAAAGGTATGTTGAAATGGCTGATGTTTTGCAATTTGGTTCAAGTAGTATTGCTTATTATGTAGAACCTTTGTCAGTTTGATTTTTCAAATTGATGTACTGTGGAAAGTAAGGAAAATCCTCCATTCAGAGTTCGGCTGCTCTCATTTCCATTTGATAAGTAAAATATACTTAGAGGCTGTGATGTGTTGGATGTAAGGTGTGACCAGGAGTAGGAGCCAGGTGGACTGCCCTCAGAGTTTGTAGCTCTGCAAACCAGGCTGAGCCCCTGCTGATCATTGTGCTGTGTGTCCTTCACTTCACCCCTGATACTTTTCCACCAGCTGCCAGATATTGTTGGAGCAGCATAAAGAAGGAGGAAACCTGGGATCTAATTCCATCTTTTGTACTGCCTACTTGTATGGTGTTTGGCATATTACTGAACAGTGATCAGTAGTTTATCTGTAAAAGGTTTATTCAGGGTCATCTTTTCTGACTAAACTTTTGTGATTTGAACAAGACCAGAGCAGTGTGTGCTCCTTTTTTAGATAAGTCATACTGCTCCTTGCTCTGTCTTCATGGTAAGAAATGATAGTCAAATAACATATTTTTCCTTTTTGTTCTTTACTCAGTACTGGTGAACAGAGGCCACAGTCATGAAATATGACAAGATAAATGAAGATAAATTCCAGTCTTTTGTTGATGTTTGTGAATCCAAATCTAATATATTAAACTAGAGGCCCGGTGCATGAGATTTGTGCACTGGGCGGGTGTCCCTCAGCGTGGTCTGTGTGCCCTCTTGCAGTCCAGGATTCCTCGGGGGATGTCTGCCTGCCAGCTTAGGCCTGCTTCCCACCAACTGTGAGACCGGCTTCTGGCTGAGCGGTGCTCCCCCTGTGGGAGCGCACTGACCACTAGGGGGCAGCTCCTGCACTGAGTGTCTGCCCCCTGGTGGTCAGTGTGCATCATAGCGACGGGTTGTTCTGCCGTTCAGTCAATTTGCATATTAGCCTTTTATTATATTGGGTAGGATTGTTTTAACAGATAGCTGCAGGGAGCTTGAGAATGCAAGGAAAAGCAGGCCTCTTTGTTTCTTTTTACCATGAAACATAAAACATAGCATATCTAGGTATTTCTAAACTTGTAGAGTTATTTTTTATTTTATTTTATTTTTTTAGTCCTATCCTTCCAGCTAACACTTGGTTTACTGAAGGCCACATTTCTTATTAGCTTGTCTATAGCATATAAAATAAATAACAGAAAGTTCAATATTATAATGTAATATGTTTAGGCTCAGTTATCATCAATTAAAGCAGTGCCTAAAATTTAAATTGAAAACACCTTTCCACATATTTATATAGCACCAAAAATTTAAAATTCACCCCTTTTATAGAAATAAAACTGGAAGTTGGTACTTTGGTAACCTTCCTGCTAGGAAGCTCTGCTGCATTACTCACTCATATGAGATCCGTGAAGTGTACTTGAAAGGGAGAAAGTTCAGTGGTAACATGGCAGATCTCCAGCTTTCTTTGCCAAGACTTCCTGTTTCAGTAGGGAAATGGAAAGAGTAAGAGTTAATTGTTTCCTTCCCCCCTCCCACTTTACCCTCCCAAGAGAATTCACTGTGCACTCCTATTGAAAGGTGTCTAGATTGGTTAATTTGGTTTAAATAGCTACATTCAATTGAAATGAATCCCTACAATATTTTCTTCAGTATTTACTAAAACATTAGTTATTAAAATAATTTGATTTGTGCTTTAAAAAAATGATCAGCAATTTACTTCAGCTCACTTATTTGGAAAATGAATGTTTGAATATTTTAATAGACTTTTAAATAAATAAGTGTTTATGTTATAGATACATAAAGTAATTCTTAGATAAAAAATATATTCAAAGCACCACATTCTTTTTTCATAATTTTATAACTAGAGGCCCAGTGTATGAAATTCACGCACTGGGGGCATGGGGAGTTCCTCAGCCCGACCTGTGCCCTCTTGCAGTCTGGGACTCCTCAGGGGATGTCTTACTGCCGGCTTAGGCCTGCTCCTGGTGTCGGGCTAGCAGTCGGACATCCCTCTCGCAGTCCAGGACCCCTCGCTCCTTACTGTCTGCCTGCTTGCTGCTCCTTACCACTTGGCTCGCTGCTCCTTAGTGCTGCCACGGAGGCAGGAGAGGCTCCCGCTACCACTGCTGTGCTTGCCAGCTGTGAGCCCGGCTTCTTGCTGAGTGGCACTTCCCCTGTGGGAGTGTGTATCATAGTGACTGGTTGTCCTGGTCATTCCACCATAATGGTCGCTTAGGCTTTTATTATATAGACTAGAGGTCCAGTGCATGAATTCATGCACCAGTGGGGTCCCTCAGCCTGGCCTGTGGGATTGGGCCGAAACTGGCTCTCTGACATCCCCCAAGGCAGTGGTCGGCAAACTCATTAGTCAACAGAGCCAAATATCAACAGTACAACGATTAAAATTTATTTTGAGAGCCAAATTTTTTAAACTTAAACTTCTTCTAAGGCCACTTCTTCAGAATAGACTTGCCCAGGCCGTGGTGTTTTGTGGAAGAGCCACACTCAAGGGGCCAAAGAGCCTCATGTGGCTCGTGAGCCGCAGTTTGTCGACTACTGCCCCAAGGGGTCCCGGATTGCGAGAGGGCGCAGGCCAGGCCGAGGGACCCCCAGCGGTGCATGATCGTGGCCGGGGAGGGACACGGGAGGTTGGCCAGCCAGGGAGGGACTGTGGGAAGGCTCCAGGGCATGTCTGGCCCATCTTGCTCAGTCCTTATGGGCCGGACCCCAGCAGCAAGCTCACCTACTGGTCGGAGCATCTGTCCCCTGGTGGTCAGTGCATGTCATAGCGACTGGTTGACCTGTCAACTGTCTACCCCCTTATGGTCAGTGCATGTCTTAGTGACTGGTCGACTGTCTGTCCCCTGGTGGTCAGTGCACATCATAGTGACTGGTTGACCTCTCGACTGCCCCTTTGTGGTCAGTGCATGTCATAGCGGTTGAGCGGCCTTAGCATATCATTAGTATATTATGCTTTGATTGGTTGAACAGCCTATTGGACACTTAGCATATTAGGCTTTTATTACATAGGATATACAAAGCTTGTTTCATGGACTAGGCATGAGATTTTTGTTGGTTCATTTTTTGTTTTGTTTTTAATCACAGTTTTGGGTTAACTTATATGTTTTATGTTAGTAATATTGACCAGGGAGTCAGGAGATATAGGTTCTTATTCTTAGGACTGCCATAAATTAATTGTATAACTTTAGGCTTTGATTTTTTTCATGTATAAGTGACAGGAGATTAGTCTTTAAAGATCTTTATGATCCTAAATAGTTGTAAATTGTGAATTTCTGTCTTTTGTTTTTGGAAAAATGTAGATTAAAAAATATGTTTTTATTGATTTCAGAGAGAAGAAGGGAGAGGGAGAGGGAGAGAGAGAGAAACATCAATGATGAGAGAGAATCATTGATCCACTGCTTCCTGCACGCTTCCTACTGGGAATGAAGCCCCAAACCCGGACATTTCTATGATCTCCTGGTGCATGGGTCAAAGCTCAACCACTGAGTCCACACCAGCTGGGTCGGAAGAATGCAGATTTAAAAAGACTGAAATGACCATTTTGCAGTATTATCTCCTGCTTGTATGTTTTCAGCTGTGGCACTGTCCTTTGCTCTGGTAATCCTCCTAATATAAATCTTGACTATCCAGCCTTTCTGGTTACGGTCTTGTTCGTTGTACTGGTTTTAGTTACCCTTTTTGTTTTTGAATTTCTTCACAGTCTTAAAATGCAAAGACTAGACATGGATCTACCAACTATACATGCCTCTTAATGCTGAGTCTGATTCTTATATGGCATTTTTTTTTTTTTTCCTCAAGGGAGATAGAATTATCTTCCAATTACAATCCTTTACCCTTTCTGCTCTGTTTTTTTAAGAGGGAATGGGGGAAGGGATAGTGTGATATTCTGAACACACCATTGGGAATCAGAACTTGAGCACTGGTTCTACCACTTACTAGTTGATACAGTATTCTTAGACCAGTCATTTAACCTCTTTAAGCCTCTGTTTCTCTTGCTTATTATACTAGTACATGTCCTGCTTCCTTTACCAGGGGGCTGTGAGGATCAAGTAATGTAATAGATCTGAGAGTGTTTTCTAAAATATAAAGATTTGAGGGAGATCCAAGATGGCGGCGTAGGTAAACACCTAAACTGCTGCCTCGCGCAACAATTTCAAAAATTCAACTAAAAGACAAAACGTCTATCACCCAGAACCACGGGAAAGCTGGCTGAGTGGAAGTTCTACAACTAGAAGGAAAGAGAAAAGAGCATTGAGACGTGCACGAGCGCTGAAAATCTGAGGTACGGAGGCGCGTGATCCGGGCTGGCGGTGGGCGTTGCTTTTTTCAACCCAAAGGGAGACAAGCCCCCGATTACTCTGAAATACAGTTTCTGGGGAGACGCGGGGGACCCAAACTCTTACGGGGAGAAGCTGGACTGTCTGCCAGTGAGGGTGGCTTGCTTGCAGAGCTGCGCACAGGAATAATTGTTTACGGCACTGGAGCTCGGGACTCCGGGACGCCATCTGGGACACAGAGCCAGCTAACTAGCAGCCATTGCTGTTTGCCACGCCCTAGCCTAGTGACACCCTGAGACCCCGCCCTGCACAACCTACAAACCCACCCAAGCTCCAAGCAGCGGAGTTAGCATAAGAAAGCCCTGCCCTATCGCAGCTTAACCTAGCAAACTTGCAGCCCGGGTCAGACAGCTCCAAAACCTCCAAACCCTAAGCAAAGAGGAGAAAACTGTAGCTCTCACTGTAGCTCCTGCTGGATGGCCTCAGACAGTAGCTGACCTGCACCCCATTGGAGATCCAGAAGCCAGTGTACCTAGTGGTCAGAGTGAGATACCAGATTTCAACTCCTCACATCCATAAGTGACACATTCAAGAGGCAGACTCAGTGAGCACCAAAGGCCCACTGAAACAAGTCCTGCCCCATAAGTGTGTCTTCAGCGCAGCAGTTCTTCCATTATAGACACAGCAAGTGCTCACAGCTAATTGGCCTGGAGGTCAATTCCTTCCAGTATACCAACAGCAATTAAGGCTTAACTGCACCAAGTCTTTGCACTCAGTCCACAAAGGGGTGTACCAAGAGTGTCCACATCAGGTGATTGGGGAGGCTGAGCTACTGCCCCCTTTAGGTCACCTACCACACAAAGCTACTCCATCAACACAGGGAAGCAGCCAAAATGTGGAGACAAAGAAACATGTCACGAATGAAAGAAACGGAGGAAAGCAAACTACTGGATGACATAGAGTTCAGAACCACATTTATAAGGTTATTCAAGAATCTTCTTAAAACTGCTGAGAAACTTGATGAGACCTTCAAGGAGCTTAATGAGAATGCCAAAAAAATGGAAAAGGATCAGTCAGAAATGAAGCATACACTGTCTGAAATAAAGAACATACAGAAACTCAACTGTAGATCAACGTACCCCAAGAATCAAACCAAAGATCTGAAATATGTGGAAACAAAAAACATCCAACCAGAAAAACAAAAAGAAAAAAGAATCCAAAAATATGAAGATAGTGTAAGGAGCCTCTGGGACAAATTCAAGCGTACCAACATCCGAATTTTTGGGGTGCCAGAAGAAGGGAGAGAGCAAAATATTGAAAACCTATTAGAAGAAATAATGACAGAAAACTTTCCCTACCTGGTGAAAGAAATAGACGTACAAGTCCAGGAAGCGCACAGAACCCCATACAAGAGGAATCCAAAGAGGACCACACCAAGATACATCATAATTAAAATGCCAAGGGCAAAAGACAAAGAGAGAATATTAAAAGCAGCAAGAGAAAAACAGTTAATTACCTACAAGGGAGTACCCATACGACTGTCAGCTGATTTCTCAACAGAAACTATGCAGGCCAGAAGGGAGTGGCAAGAAATATTCAAAGTGATGAACAGCAAGAACCTACAACCAAGATTACTCTACCCAGCAAAGCTATCATTCAGAGTTGAAGGTCAGATAAAGAGCTTCACAGACAAGAAAAAGCTAAAGGAGTTCATCGCCACCAAACCAGGATTACATGAAATGCTGAAGGGTATTCTTTAAGAAGAGGAAGAAGAAGAAAAAGGTAAAGATGAAAATTATGAACAACAAAATGACATCAAATACATACCTACCAACAAGTGAATCTAAAAATCAAGTGAATAAAAAATCTGAAGAACCGAATGGACTGGTGAATATAATAGAATCAGGGACATAGAAAGGGAGTGGACTGACGATTCTCAGGGGAAGCAGGTGTGAGGGGTGTGGGAAGAGATTGGACAAAAATCTTACTCCTATGGATGAAGACAGTGGCGGGGGGTAAGGGCATGGGGTGGGGTGGGGAATCAGGTGTAGGGGAGCTATGGGGGAAAAAATAGAGGAACACCTGTAATAATCTGAACAATAAAGATTTATTAAAAAAAATATATATAAAGATTTATAGTCTTGTAGTTGTTTCTATCCCAGTATAATATGCATTCTAAATCAGTAAAGTCAATATGTATTGAGCACCTATGATGAAGAGAATCTGGAGTTTATAAATCAGGTTGGGAGTTTATATAGTAAAGTGCCATAAGAAAGGAATAACTAAACCTCTGTGAAAGTACAGATAGATTATTTATGACTAGAGGCATTTAACGTTAGCATTATATTTCTTACATTTATTTTATAGGCTATTTTGTGTTTTAAAAGTTATTCTTGGACCTAGGCAGGCTTTTTCCATATTATGCCAGCACCAGTGACAACAGAAAAATGTGAATGGCAGAAAAAAATCAAGGAAATAGTCTTCCAGTATTGGAAACCCCTTATCTGATTCAGTCAAGAAGTTGTTCACATCACTGAAGAATGAGTGAAGTTCTGACACAGCATTTTGCTTTCCTCTTTCTTGTTAATATAAACAAAAATACAACTAAAATCAAATGGTAATGGCATAATAATGGAATAAGCCTGTTTTTAAAATAATTTATTAACCATTTCTTTTTCTATTATTTATTTTGATTTCTCAGGAACATTTTATTTCTACAAAAATAAATGTCATGTGTGTGTTTAACTCTCCCAGCCTTCTTTTCACATCAACTATGTTTTCTTCCTATTTTATTTTTTGAAATAACTCCAGCTCTGCTTACCTTGGTGTTACTTGCTAATTTAATGGATTTGCTTTCATTTCCATCTTCTGGTTCATTAGTAAAGATTATTAGGTAAATTTTAACCCAGTATTTATCCTTTCGAGGTGCTTAAAATATCCTTCAAGAGTAGCTTTGCCATTTTATGTTGAACTCTCTAACCATATATGCTCATCCAAAAATGTTTCTAGTTTATTACAGAGAATCATATAGGATCAAAATCAGAAACCTCTTCTGATGCACAGACTACACTTACTGCTTACTCTCCTCCTTTAGGTGTGTCAGTTCATCATAGAAGGAAATTACTTTATAGAACTTCCAAACCTCATGGAATTAGAGACACTTGATTGAGGGTTTGGCTTTAATGCCTTCCTTATTGGCAGAATTAAGTTTATCCATCTCCAGTTATTAGTCATTCTCCCTGCCTCCTGCCTTTTTAAAAAGATTAGACACAAATATTTACCCTTTCCTCAGGTTTTCAGGAACTTCCTATGGCCTTTATATATTCTTAAGCCCAGATAATCTGGCTATAGCAGTAAAGTGACTTGCATGTGTATGAAATTATCATGTTATCTTGATGTAGAAATGGAAAACTAAATCTTAACCTTTTCCTCAGTATTCAGTTAAATATAAAATGGTTATCTAGGAAGGTTATTTAATTTTAGGTTTATAAATTATTTTTATTTTAACAGAACTTCTGACATTCATAGGATGGACAGTGGAATTCCTACATATGTATCTACAGAAAAACATGTACTTTAATGGAAGAATACTTGTTAGCACAGTGCCTTACCTAGATAAGGCACTCATCTACTGGTTGAATGAGTGAATGCACTTTTAACCTGGTGTTAATCTGAAATATGCTCTTATTCCTCCCCTTTTCTTTGTGTTAAGGCTAGTGGCTCCTCCTTCATTGCAAATAATTTTTTGACTGTATCATTCTTATTTCATTGATATATTTACAGTTTGATAGATAACATTCACATTTTTCAGAGAGGAAATATACACTGAGTGACCGGATTATTATGATCTCTGAACCCATAATAATCTGGCCACTCAGTGTATATATACTGTGTGTGTGTGTGTGTGTGTGTGTGTGTGTGTGTGTGTGTGTATATATATAAATATATTAGAGGCCCGGTGCATGAATTTGTGCATGGGTGGGGTCCGACCAGCATGGCCAGGGGCAGGGGACATGGGCGGTTGGCCAGCCTGCCTGCCGGTCGAACTCCTGGTCGAGGGGACAATTTGCATATTAGCCTTTTATTATATAGGATATACACTGAGTGGCCAGATTATTATGCGTTCAGAGATCATAATAATATGGCTATTCAGTGTATACATTTGCTTGCAAGGCATTAAGTAGAAGAAAAATATTTTTCTATGTATCTACAGATAAGGTAGATATCAGATAATGAAGCAACTTATATAAAACATATTGAGGTCATACTGACATTAGAATTTACCTTTTTTTATTGTTTAAAGTATTACAAATAGTAGAGGGTTTGGGGGAAGGTTAAGAGATCAACTGAAGGACTTGTATTCATGCATATAAGAATTTGCATTTTTTTGTTTTCCCTTTTAAAAAATATTTATATATGTTTTTATTGATTTTAGAGAGAGGAAGGGAGAGGGAGAGGTAGAAACATCAATGTTGAAAGAGAATCATTGATCGGCTGCCTCCTGCATGCCCCCCACTGGGGATCAAGCCTGCAACCCAGGCATGTGCCCTGATGGGGAATCGAACCATGACCTCCTGGGTTCACAGTCTTTTAAAACTCCACTCAGCCACCACAGCTGGGCTATCTCTTATTCTTTTCTCACACTCTATAACTAACCAGATCTTTACTTGTGGTTTCTAAAATGTCTTACTCATGGATGTCTGATCTCTTTTCTTATCCATATGGTAAATATTTCTTCAGCTTTCTAGCCTAAACTTTTGTGTGAAGTTCTGGATCTCCCTTGGCAGAGTGAGGTGGTTCCTACTTTGCATCCTGTAAACTCTTTGCCAATAGAATAGTTGCAAAATTTTAGAAATTTAATCACCTTTGCTAGGCTGTGAGCTCCTCAGTGGAAGGGATGTTGTTTTAATAATCTCTTTCCAGCACCTAACTCAGAGTAGGTGCTTAATAAATGTTTGAGTAAATCTGAGGTCTGGAAAAAAGCAAATTTCTAACAATAGAATAATAAAGAGGGAATATGCAAATTGACCATCACGCCATCACAAAGATGGCTGTACCTATAGCCACAAGATGGCAGCGCCCAGTCCCATCAGCTCTGCCAGAGTCCCCCAGTCCTTTCAGCCCCGCCTGGGGGGTGGTGGCAGGCACGTGGTGCAGCTAGACCTGTCCTCAGCCCCCCAGCCACTCAGGGCTAGCCCAAGGTGCAGGCAAGCCTCAGATGTCAGCTCCCCAGCTGACGCCTAAGGTGCAGGCAAGCCTTGGATGTCGGCTGCCCAGCTGATGCCCGAAGCGCAGGCAAGCCTCGGATGGTGGCTGCCCAGCTGCCCAGGGCTGCCCGAGGCTCAGGTGACCAGGGCTGGCCGAGGCTTGCGCTGCCGGCAGTGGCAGCAGCAGAGGTGTGATGGGGGCGTCGCCTTCCCCTGATTGCTGGGTCACCTCCTGAGGGCTCCTGGACTGTGAGAAGGGGCAGGCTGGGCTGAGGGACCCCCCCTCCATTGCATGAATTTTCATGCATCAGGCCTCTAGTTAAATATATTTTTAATTCACTCCAAAATGCTATGAGGAAAAAATTACTTGATTGAAAAATATTTACGGAGAACATAGGAAGCATAGTATTTGTTAAAAAATAAATGTGTAATGTGTGATTAAGAATGTATAACTGAAGAATTTATGATTGCATTTAATGTTGACACTAGTTTTATCAACATTTAGGGATTTGAGTGAAATGAAAACTTTTGCTTACACTTCTAGGTAAGCAAGAGTATTTAAGTATTGTGTATTGACAAATACAGTATAGGTACAGTCTTTAAAATTTGAGTGATGTAACAGTATCATTATGGCTTTAGTTTTTGCAACTTAATACCTGAATAGATTTAAGAAAAATTGAATTAATTAAAGTATGTTAGAACCTCAAACAAAAATCTTTGGAAAGGTAGGATATTTGGAGTTTCAAAAGACTAAAACCATATTTCTATAGAAAATGTTCATTGACAACATAATTAAAGAAAGAATCCTGAATTACAGGATAAATAATTGACCTGTTCTAGTAGTCATCTCTTTATGTCCTTGTTTTGAGATTTTGAATTAATTATTCAAAATGATGGATACTTTCTTTTGTTCTTTAGGCTGAAAGTTTCCAAATTCTTTCTCATTGTCTATTTAGATGTTAGGCAGTTTAAATATTTTGTAATTTCTTTTTCATTGGACTAATGTAAAGTGTGCTACAACCAATAATTCCTATGCACATATAGCAAATCTTTTGTGCCAGTGGCTTTTTAAGTTCTTAAAGTTTGCTTTGCTCACTATGGTCTTCTTAGCACTTAGTGTAGTAGTTAGTACTGCCATATGATAGGTTTTACTTATTAGTATATTAACTATATATTTTTTCTTTTTTAAAGGTAATGTGGCTTTAGATAATCTAAAGATAAAAGAAAATGCTCTGGTAAGTTTTTAAATTATGTTACTCATTTAATTTGGTAAGCTCTTAGAAACCCTTGATTAATAAGTATCTGGTACCAGGTGCCAGATAAAGTGGTTGAGTCACTCAAAGGATTACTTGTTTAACTATTTGCTCTAGGAAAATCTGAGATTAAGATTTAGAAATTTTTTCCCTGATGATCAAAATGGTATCTCTTGGCAACAGAATATTTTTCATTGACCTACTTTGACTACATACTTTGTAGTAGGCCTTTGTCTTCAGAAATATCTTTGCATATTTTTCAGGTAAATAAGACCTTGATTTTAACAATTTAATCTAATGAATAATTGTATTTTTTGGAAGTATGTTCAAGTTCAGTCATATAATATTATGGTAATATTAAGGGATAAAACAGCCCTGGCTGGTGTGGATCAGGTGGTTGTAGCATCATTCTTGTACAAAAGAATCCATCCTGTGGATTCTATTTCTGGTCAGGGAAACATGCCCAGGTGCAGTTCGGTCCCAGCTCAGAGGCGCATGCAGGAGGCAACTGATTGATGTTTCTTTCTCTCTGAGTTAAAAAAAAAAGGAGGTAAAATAGATTTTTTTCAGACTCTAGCTTCCCGAGAATAGTTTGTGTCATTTACTATTGAGCTGAAAACAAAACAACAGTCTCCCCATCCTCTCAGTCCTCTACCCCGTTAAGCGTTAGCTAAAATATTAGACTTAATTTGAGTTTATGAAATCACTGAAGAATGATTTGATTCTTTAATTAATAGGTCATATTTCTAATTAATCTATTGTATGTTTTAAAGTTTTGCCTTTGAATTCTGGTTGGATTTCTACATGATGAAATGCATTATTAGGGAGAGCATTATACATGAACTGCTCCCATGACTGGTCTGAGGGAAGCAAATTTGGGATATTGAAGATCCTAGGAGTAGAACTTTGTCACAAAGAGTAACATTAAATTTTGTTAAGTTTGGCATAGTGGGAAGGGCATGGACTTTGTAGTCTGGAAGATCTGGGCTTGAGTGCTAGCTCTGCCTTTTATCAGCTGTGTGTTTTTTGGCAAGTTTCTACATTTTCTTGAGCATTAATTTAATCGGAGTTAGTAAATATAAAACAATGTAGTATCTCTCTGCCTTTGTGGCTTGAATAAGATGGAAAGTGAGCCTGGCAAGTAGTGGGCATTCAAAATATTTAAATGTTCTTTCCCTCCCTTTATGTAGGGTGGTATGACTTAAAAAAATATTTTTATCGACTTCAGAGAGAGGAAGGGAGAGGGAGAGAGCGATAGAAACATCAATGATGATAATCATTGATTCGCTCACAACTGCCACAGGGTATTGAGCCCAAAACCCAGGCATGTGCCTTGAGGGGGAATTAGACCATGACTTCCTGGTTCATAGGTTGACAGTTAATCACTGGGCCAACTTTTTAAAATTTATCCCAAAATTTAGAAATTAAGATTCTATTGCTAGTGATTGGATTAAAGCTTATTTTTTCTCTTAATTTTAGAAGGAAATAAGTATAAATAGAGTTGTGGTGACAGGATATATATCTAACATACATTGAATTGATGTGAACTCTGTGTTAGCCTAATTTGAATTTTGGTTGTAATTAAATACAGTAAAGTATTTTGTAATTTATATTCTCCATTAATTTAAATTGCAAATAAACCATATTGGTGAGGTTTTGCTTTAATATTTACACTTATTTTGTGTGAGAAATTATTTCAGGAAGATTACTATGAGCATGAGGCCACACTTTTAGAAGTGTTTAGTTTATAGTTTATATTCTCTATAATATCAATTCATATCAATTGGTTTTCCCTATCCCCCCAAGGGTAGAGCTGCTCCTTTATCATGAGTAAGGATTTTTTTTTGCTTTTAAAAAAGACTTTTTATCAAAAACTATTAGTATTCTGTTCAATTCCTGTTCACCTAGAATGCTTGAGCAATCAGAGATTGGGTAAATTGATTATTCTAGTTAATTGTTAACTAAAGTACTGTATTTCATATGCCAGATTTAAAACAAAATATATTTTTCTTGATTTCAGAGCAGAAGGGAGAGGGAGAGAGAGACAGAAACATCAGTGATGAGAGAGAATCATTGATTGGCTGCCTCGTGCACACCCCCTACTGGGGATCCAGCGGGCAACCCAGGCATGTGCCCTTGACCGGAATTGAATCCAGGACCCTTCAGTCAGAAGGCCAACGCTCTATCCACTAAGCCAAACCAGCTAGGGCTCATTTGCCAGATTTTTGATAGTACAGTCAAACTTCTGTTCTTGAGCATTTCCCATCTGGAACAATTAGGTTCTTGATCAGATTGTTCACAGAAAAAAATGTCTAGGTTGTTGAACAAGCTTCAGTTTTCTACCTGACAGCCCTTTCATGCTGATACATCAGAATGACAAAAAGCATCTCTCAGGCCACAAACAAAGGAGAAAATGCATTTGAGTCATTTATGGTTAACATCTCAGGAATTTGTGCTGTGAATATATGGTGTGTGTGTGTTTGCTTTTGTTGCTGGTGAAATGGACAATTAGCACAATTTTAAGACATAAAGAGGCCATCAAGAGTGCTAACATTGCTAATGGTGTGAAAGAAACAATAATTACAGGTAATTGAAGAGGTAGAAAATGGTTTTTGATTTGGATAAACAAAAAGTAGTTAGCCAGTTACAGCAAGAGGAGATGCTGCATACTGACCTTCTGAAAGACACCCCTAGAATGAGTGCTGAAAGTGATTTGTTTAAGGCAAGTAGCGGATCGTTTGTTAAATTTAAGAAAAGAAGTGTTTGTTCATAGATTAAACAATACATTAGATGTGTATTTAAGAAAGGTTAAAATGGAATCATTTGAGGGTTTGAAATGAATTAATTCAATTTATATTATTTCTAATGGGAAAGAATGATTCGATTTTTGAATAAATTGCTTATCAAACAGCCTTCTGGAATGAATTAAGTTTGAGAACTGAGGTTCCACCATATTAGTATATACTAAGGTACACCTAACAGAAAGGCTACTGTTATTGGTTCAATTTTTAATAATTATAAGAACTCAAGTGATCATTGTGAATATCAGTTATTGTTTAGTAGTCTGTGCATAAAAAAGTTATTTGTATTTTCCAGTGGTTTGGAATCTAGAAAGTAAAAGTTTATTATTATTGACTGGTAATTGTCAGTAATCTAATGTAAATGCTAATTTGGTAAATACTATGCTGGGAATCTGCCTTTCCTTTTAAGGTTGTTTTATTTATTCATTTACTAAATATTTTATTTGAGAGAGAATTGGTTAGTTATTTTTTTCAACTTATTTACGTGAAGGAACTCTTCCTATCTTAGTATTTCAGATAAATAGTGTTCATCTATTAAGAGTTTATGGAATTTCCATCTGGTATGGTCTGGTTTATTAAAACTATTAGATAACTAATTGCTTTCTTTAACTATGAACTCTTTATCTATTGTTTATATTTATAATTTTGCTTTTCTCATGAATTCTTTCTTCAAAGTCAAAGTTTAAGTTAATAAAAACTATTTGTTTCAGCCATAAAACATCCTTTATGAGTTACTTAAATACAGAAAATTTATTTCATGTTTTTCCTTAGAGATGGTTGTGTATTTAAGCAATGATACAGAGGTGATTTTTTTTGGAGAGGTTTAATAATTTAAGATGCCTTTTAAATTTTTTTCTTCTCTGCAGAGTGAATTGGATGTTCCTTTTAAAGTCAAGGCTGGCCAAATTGGTAAGTATTTCACTCGTCATTTGATTTATTTTTAGTCCTTTTAGTTTTATTTTTCCTGTGTTATTTAATCTAAAACATCTTTTTTTAATTTTGAATAAAAATGTGAGAGTTTTTTTGGTTATGTTGGTGAGAGCTTTTGTAGTTCTTAACCTAATATATATTACTAGTGACCCGTTGCACAAAATTGCGCAAGACCTGGGACCCCTCCCCAGGCCCCCCCCCGCACCCCTCAAGCCATGGAACCGCCCCGAGTCCTGGAGTGCCGCCCCGATGCCCCGCCTCCAGATCGCGTGGAGCGGCCACTGGGCGCTGCCCCCGCAGCGCACATGCGGGGCCACAGAAACCCCAGGAGAAGCCGCGGGAAGCGGCTCCTGGGACCCTGGCGCCCCTGGGGCGCCACAGGAACCCTGGCAGAAGCCATGCTGAACGGCCGCCAGCCCAGCCCCCGTTGCCCCGCTGTGCGCGCTGCCATGTTGTGACGGTGTTATGGCGTGAGGGTCAATTTGCATATTCTTTATTATATAGGGTATAGTAATACATATATACTTTGAAGATTTTGACAGTAGGCTAGAGATTTACCCTCTAAAATGGAAGGACATTTTGAAAACAATTTTTATGTATTTATCTTTTTTGCTCTATCCCTCCCACCCAGCTTCCTAACCCCTTAAGCCCCCCCACCCTGACATCTGTCAGCCTGCACTCTATTTATGAATCTTTCTCTATTTTGCTGGTTAGTCTATTTTGTTCATTAGATTCCACATATGAGTGAAATCACATGATCCTTGTCTTACTCTGACTGGCTTATTTCACTTAGCGTAATGCTCTCCAGGTCCATCCATGCTGACACAGGGTAAGATTTTCTTCACTTTATGGCCCATAGTAGTCCATTGTATAAATGTACCACCGCTTTTTTATCCACTCATCTACTGGCTACTTTCATATCTTGGCTATTGTAAATAAAGCTGCAGTGAACATAGGGGTGCATATATTCTTTTGAATTAGTGTTTTGGGTTCCTTTGGATAAATTCCCAGAAGTGGAATAGCTGGGTGATAAGGAAGTTCCATTTTGAATTTTTTTGGGTAACGCCATACTGCTTTCCACAGTGGCTGTACCAGTCTGCATTCCTACCAACAGTGCACAAGGGTTCTCTTTTTTCCACATCCTTGCTAGCACTTGTTTGTTGATTTATTGATAGTAGCCATGCTGACAGGTGTGAGATGATTATAATTTGTATCACTGTCATGATTAGTGACCTTGAGCATTTTTTCATGTCTATTGACCATCCGTATGTCCTCTTTGGAGAAGTGTTTATTTAGGTCCTTTGCCCATGTTTTAATTGGATTGTTTGTTTTTCTGGTATTAAATTGTATTAGTTATTTATATATTTTGAAAATTAACCCCTTATCAGATGAATCATTAGCAAATATGTTCTCCTATACTGTGGGTTCCCTTTTTGTTTTGTTGATGTTTTCTTTGCTGTGCAAAAACTTTTTAGTTTGATGTAGTCCCATTTATTTGTTTTTCTTTTGTTTCCCTTGCCTGAGAAAATATATCAGAAAAAACAGTGCTATGAGAAATTTCTGGTTCCAGCATCCTCACTGATGACTTTGGTGGTCTTAGGCAGTTAACTCAGGGACTGAGTTTCCTTTTTTTTTGAAGAATTGAAGTAATAGCTGCCTCATTCTTCTTACAATTGGAATATTAAATAAAATAATAGTTACCAAAGTTTGAAAAGTATAAAGCATAATGTGAATAGTCACTTCTAAAAGTAATATAATATGGAAAAGATCTTTGTAATCTTTAATGTTGAAATTATTTCATTTTTTTCTGAATGATATACTTACTATATGCATGAATGGTTTTTTTATACTTTTTCCTCTTAATGGAAAGTGAGAAATGTTTATCTATTTGAGCAGCCAAATAAGAATTTAAGTTTGAAATTATGTTTCTTCAGATAAATTAACTTTGAAGATTCCTTGGAAGAATCTTTATGGAGAAGCAGTTGTTGCGACTCTAGAAGGATTATACCTGCTTGTTGTTCCTGGAGCAAGTATGTTACTTTAGGCTGTAATCATTCAATAATATCACAGTGAAATGGAATGTGACCTGGGTTAACTATTTTCTATGTTCAGTAAAATAGAAGATAATTTAAATAAAGTAATCATATACCTACATATGCACATAATTATATACATTTTACATGTACACCCACTTATATATCACCACATTTGTATCCTATATAATAAAAGCCCAGCAACCGAACGGCGGAATGACCAGAACGACCAGTTGACCAGTTGCTATGATGTGCACTGACCACCAGGGCGCAGATGCTCAACGCAGGAGCTGCCCCCTGATGGTCAGTGCGCTCCCACAGTGGGAGTGCTGCTTGGCTGACCGGGATGAGTGGTGCTCCCACAGCGGGCCAATCCCACAGGCCATGCTCCCCACCTGTGCACGAATCCCATGCACTGGGCCTCTAGTATAAAATATTTTTATGTTGTTGGAAAGAATAATTTAAATCATTTGTTAGATTGATTCTATTCTGTATGAATAATTATTTTGCAACTAAGGCTTTCTATTAAGTTAAGATGCATTAGGCAGATTTATGCTGGGGGAATGAAATGAAGTGATATTTTAAAAATGCACTGATGTGTTAATCTATAGATTTCAATATTGGAAAAAATTTTCCCCCATTTTGTTGCTTCTGATTTTGAATTAATATTCCCTCAAAAATGTGTGTAAAAGAGGTAATTCTTAAATTATAAATTATAGTATTTTAATATTTAATGAATGTTCTAAAGCAGTGGTGTTTATTTAAGTAATACTTTTCATTACTAATGTTTTTTCATTTATAAGAACAATATAATGTTAGGACAGTTTGGATATTTTAGGGAAAATTGTTATATTTTCACAACTATAAAACAAAAAAAATTTTTTTTTTTTGCTTTCCAATCTTTACCACATACATACTTGATTTGATATAGCATTATCACATTATATAGACTATATAGATCTGGCTTTTTCACTTTATATACTTCAATATGTTTCAGTTTTCATGATAATAGTGAGAGTTTTGAAAGGCTGTATGATATTTCATTGTGGCCTGCCTGCTGTTTTTACTATTACAGTGCCTTTTTTATTTTTTTGTTAGGATACATGATCAGAAATGAGATTACTAGATAAAAAGGATATATATATTCATGATTGTTGCTATTGATTCATAATCTTAAATTACTTTCTATAAGACTTCTTATCAATCTGTACTGATACCAGCTGATATTAGATATTGTGTGTTTTTGTAGTTAAATTTTACCACTCAAATATGATAGCTGGACATTTTCTGACCTATTTTCTGCCCTCCCCCTGCTTCTTTCTTTTACTTTTCTACTCAGCTTTTCCCCACTTACCCTTTTTTCATATCTTTTTTTTCTCCCTTTTAATTTCATTTTTCCCTCATTTCCTTTTTGATATAAATTTGTAAATAAATAGAAATCACTTATGGTTAAACTTTTTGTAAAATTAATCTAAAGACTGTAACTGTTCTTTTACTTACAAAAAATGACACATCACACACACACAATCATGAGGCTGAACTTTTCCTATTTACTTACTAATTGCATTTCTTTATTTGTGAATTAACTATGTATTTTTAGGTATTAAATATGATGCTGAAAAAGAAGAAAAGTCTTTGCAAGATATTAAACAGAAAGAGCTATCCCGTATTGAAGAAGCCCTTCAAAAGGCAGCAGAGAAAGGTACTATAAGTTCTAGATAAACTTAGATATACCTATATTTTAGATATATTCAGTGCACTGTAAATAGGATGCTTTCATAAACCTTCATAAACTGTAGTTTCAAAGAAAGAATCTTCTTTTAAAATCATCTCAAAATATTGATTATAAATGTTTTTTAATGCCTCACGTTTTTCTGTGACTGTTTTATCTCACTGCTAAGACATTTCTCTTTGGTCTCTCTTAAAAGGTATGACAACTGTTGAGTTAGAAATAACAGAAATATCTATCTATCTATCTATCTATCTATAAATAAAATAGAGAAATATGCTAATTAACTGGGACACCATAATGGAGTGGTCGGCAAACTGTGGCTCGAGCTGCAGTGTGCCGCTCTGTTGACTAATGAGTTTGCGGACCATTGCCTTAGGGAAAAACACTTAAAAAAACATTTTAATGATGTACTAGTGTCTTTAACCTGAAGTCAAAACTTCTGGGTAAGGGTAATGCCTTACAGCAGTGGTCAGCAAACTCATTAGTCAACAGAGCAGCAAACCGCGGCTTGTGAGCTGCAGTTTACTGACCACTGCCATAATGGGTCGACTGGACAGGAGGAGGTTGCATGCGCAGCATTGGGGGCAGGGCGGCAGGGACCTCTGTATGCCTGCGCTGGGGGAGGGCCTGATCAGCAGCAGCTACGGCTGCTTCAAGGGCCGGAGAGGGAGGCAGGGCCTGGGGAGTGAGGCAAGGGTGCACCAGTGACTCAAGTGTGGGCGGCAACTCGAGTGTGGGCGGCAACTTGAGGATGGGCGGCAACTCGCGATTTCGAATCATGTGCTGGGCTCCTAGTTTGGATATGATAAGATTTCTTAGTTTAATCTGCTGACATCTAACTGAATCCATAAGAAAACTCTCTTTAAAATAGATTGCTCATTAAAATTTGTTTTTTATGCTCAACTGGTGTGCATCAGTGGTTGAGCTTTGACCTATGAATCAGGAGGTCATGGTTTGATTACCAGTCAGGGCATTTGCCTGGGTTGAGGTCTTGATCCCTAGTGTATGATAATTACATTGTATCTTCTTGGAAGATAAAACTTAGGTTTTGTTGGGATAGAACTGAAATTCAGAAAGTGAAACTCAGTTTTAACATTACTATATTAGATTTGTCAGAAAAATATTCTGAGTAGATAAAAGAGATGAGTTTAGAATTGGGGAAATATGTTGCCAGAGATTATTTTTCCTTCATTGTCAAGAAATACATTTAATTATCTTGACTGCATGTAAATAATTTTTTTCTAGTATGTATGAATATGGGTCAAATCTTCTTTATATAATACTAAAGGTCTGGTGCATGAAATTTGTGCACTCAGGGCGGGGTTCCCCCATCCTGGCCTGTGCCCTCTCACAGTGCGGGAGCCCCATGATCAATCTCCCCAAAGAGGTAGGCCCTGCCCACCCATCCGGAGCTCCTGGATGGATTGCCCCAAAGAGGTAGGCTGGCTCTGTGTGGAGCTGCCGGGACCCACTTCCACGGCATACATGCAGCGCCAAGTCCCCGCCCACCTGTGCATGCCTCGCTGTGCACACAGCCCTGCCCACCTGCCTGCTGCGCAAGCAGTCTCCTGGTGATGTATTGTTACGGCGTGAGGGCGTGACGACCACATAGGCTTTTATTAGTATAGATTATTCATGTGATGATAAAAGACAACCTTGGCCCTTCTGATAATTCACATTTCACCATTATTAATTAATAGTTATTACTTAAATACTATAGTTTATTTTTCAGACTTATTATTTCCCAATTACTTTTTGATTTTAAAAGCACAAAAACACCATTACACATGTATAGAGACTCGGGTGAAAAGAGAAAATGAATCACTTCTAAGCAGCAGATGATAAAAATGAAAACAAAGTGCTCATGCTAATATGCTGTAAAAAAGTGTTTTTACTTAATTTGTTTTATTTTGTAAAATAGAATGTGGTCCACTATCATGTGGGGAAAAAAGGACATCCTATCTAATAAAAATAATATGCAAATTAACCATCACTCTGCTATACCCACCAGCCACACTCACCAGCCAATCAGGAGCAAGTATGCGAATTAAACCCAACCAAGATGGCTGGGCCACAGAGAGAGCATGAGGGAGGCTTGGGTTTCCCTGGCGATGGAGGAAGCCAAGCTTTCTGCACACCCTGGCTGGCCCACTCCAGACTACAAAGTTTCAATTATAGAAGATACATAAATCCCAATAGAAATGGCTGCCACCACAGAGTGAGCAGAAGGCTTGGCTCTGCTCCAGGCTATAAAGTTTCAATTGTAGAAGATAAATAAATCCCAGATCCCAGGGCCTCTGCTTGGGTTGCCGGGGGCCGTGGCTGGCCTGCAAACCACCACAGGCCCCTCGCCCAGGCCGTCCCTCGCCCAGGCCGTCCCACGCCTCAAGGGAACCCCCATCCTGATCTAGGAAGCCCTTCAGGGCAAACCAGCTGGCCCCCACCCATGCACGAGGCCTCTATCCTATCTAATAAAAGAGTAATATGCAGATTGATCATCACTCCAACACAAGATGGCTGCCCCATGTGGTCAAAGATGGCTTCCCCCATGTGGACACAAGATGGCCACCACAAGATGGCCAGCAGGGGAGGTCAGATGGGAGGGACCAGGCCTGCAAGGGAGGGCAGTTGTGGGCAATCAGGCCAGCAGGGGAGGGCAGTTGGGAGGGACCAGGCCTGCAAAGGAGGGCAGTTGGGGGTGATCAAGCTTGCAGGGGAGGGCAGTTAGGGGTGACCAGGCTGGCAGAGGAGGGAAGTTGGGGGTGCCTGGACCTGCAGAGAAGGGCAGTTAGGGGGGGACCCAGGCCTGCAGGGGAGAGCAGTTGGGCGGACCAGGCCTGCAGGGGAGGGTAGTTAGGGGTGACCAGGCCTGCAAGGGAGGGCAGTTAGGGGTGACCAGGCCTGCAGGGGTGGGCAGTTAGGGGCAAGCAGGCTGGCAGGGGAGCAGTTAGGCATCAATTAGGCTGTCAGGGGAGTGGTTAGGGGCCTGCAGAGAAGGGCAGTTAGGGGGGACCCAGGCCTGCAGGGGAGAGCAGTTGGGGGGACCAGGCCTGCAGGGGAGGGCAGTTAGGGGTGACCAGACCTGCAAGGGAGGATAGTTAGGGGTGACCAGGCCTGCAGGCAGAAGGGGTTAGGGGCAATCAGGAAGGCAGACAGGTGAGCAGTTGGGAGCCAGCAGTTCTGGATTGTGAGAGGGATGTCCCACTGCCCCTTATGGGCAGTCGGACATTCCTCATGGGGTCCCAGATTGGAGACGGTGCAAGCTGGGCTGAGGGACACCCTCCCCTCACCCCCCATGCATGAATTTAATGCACCGGGCCTCTATTTGAAATATAACTATGAGTTTATTTCTAGAGAATTTGTGTAATTATAAAAATAAACTCCTTGATATTTTTCTTTTCATTTCATTGTAGAGAGTTTATTTTCTCTGAAGGGCTATTATAAAATAAAAGGTTAAATTTCTAGCGAGGCCAAAAGATTCTCAAATGCTGTAGATTCTGTATTTAAAATGTTAAATTTACCAAAGTAATATAAAACACATTTTGTAATCAAATAGTTTTGCCAAAAAGACTTCTGGTGAAAAATCTCAGTCCCCAGTTTCACCCTTCTCTATCCTTTAGACTCTCTCTTTAGAGGGAACCATCATTTTAGGAATGTTAACATTCTGCCACTATCTATGTTATTAATGTAAGGCACTGCCTAGGATTTCCTATTATGGTAGTCAAGGAGCTTACCATCTCCTTTTATCCTAAATTCCCCTCCATTTTTTTTCAAAATATGGTTATTTCACAATTTTTGGCCAGTTACTAGTAAAAATTTACATTACTTTGCCAGTATTGTTACTGCATAGGTCAAATGATGTACTATGCTTATATTTTCTTTTTGCAATTGGTTTCCCCTTGAATTTGTAAATTTTTTTAATTTGCTTATTAGTCTTTTATGTAAACTTGTATTTAATTTTTTTCACAGGGTATTTGAAATCTGTTATATGACTATCATTATTTCCAATTGCCTAAACCCATCTATTGGTTCCCTTCCCTCTTCCCTATTTCTCGTGGAGATCTTCAGTTGAATTGGGAGTTTTTTTAGTCCTACTACACAGTTGTCATCTTGGGACTGGTCTTCATTCCTCTTCTGTATTTCATTCATATTTCCTGGGTCTTTTGCCTTTTGTTCTTCTGTTACTTTGTTCGTGGTTGGATCATATCTAATAACTTTTAAGAAAGGATGCACTGGATTTAGTTTCTGAAATTCTTTCAAGTCTGGAGAGTCTTTGTATTTTGCTTCCATGCCTGAAGCCAATTCCAGCATGTCAGCAGGGCTGAATCATCTGGGTATGGCTAAAGGCATTTCCCCAAACCTGAAAAGGATGCATAAATTGATTGCTTGCTGCCAGACAGCTAAGGGCACCTTAATCTACTTGTTATTGCCTCCTTCTGGCCAAACACCTGAACAGCCGGAGATAATTCTTCCAATCTGACAATGCTTCTGTATACAAACCCTGGCCTTTGAAGTGTATATCTCCACCTTGCCTTAGGACAAATTGTGTTAATAAAAAGGAAGGGGTCCTGAGACAAGGAGAACTTAGTTCGTTTAGCTAAGTCTTCTCTGACTCCCTGGAATGCCTTTCAAAATTATGTTTCGTCTCTGGACTCTTATTTAATTTATGCACAGTGCCTTCTCCAGATTGCTGAACCCTTCTAGATGCTGGATCAAGACCACCGACATTACTTTACACTTGTTTGATTTGGCTGGAGATAGAATCCTAAGTTTAAAATTAGAGTTTAGAAAGCAATACCTTTTAGTATACAGGTACTTTTGAGAAGTCTGATGCTAATCTGCTCGATATATTGTTGGAAAATCCCTGGATCTTACTGTCCACAACCTTACACTGTAGCTGGGAAAATAAGACATGCACAATAATCAATTTGAGAAAGTGTTGGGCCCCATCAAAGAAATATAGATAGAGTGTTAAGGGGGTTCAGAATGGACATATGCTTGGTCAAAGAGATCACACAGACACTGAAGGTATATATTTCAGCTGTGCCTAAAGGATGAGAAAAGTATAGAGCACATACATGCTCTATACATGCTCTATACTTTTTCCCTAGGTAGAGGGGACAGTGATGGTGGAAAAGTATAGAGCATGTATGTGAACAGCTAAGAATTTGGGAGTTTGATAGAGTGTAGTTATAGGTAAGTTAGAAAGCTATGTTTAGGTAAATTTTTAGATATTTGAATGCTATGATAATGATAATGACTATGATAGATAGCAGTTAACACTTATTGAGCATTTGCTGTTTGTCAGTCACTCTTCAAAACACTTTATAGGAATTGATTCATTTAACTGTCATAACTATGATTTAAAAGCTGTTATTATTCCCATTTAATATTTGAAAAAGCTGAAAGTTAAATAACTTGTTCCATGCCACACAGCTAGAAAATGATAGAGCTAGAATTTGAATCCAGTCTGGATCTAGATTCTATATGTTTAACTGTGAGTAATGGATATTCATCTGGCCAGTGGGAGAATCAGTAACTTGCCCCTTTTTCTTTCTTTAAAAATTCAGGGAGTGACTTGATTGATTAGAGCTATTTTAGGAAAGTTAAACTTGCTGTGTCTAGGCTGCATTTGGGGTGGGAAATGGGAGATGGTACTACCCAGTTATCATATGCATAGGAAGGATTCAGACAGTAAAGTGAGTTAATTTCAGCTGACTAAAATTGTATAAATACGAAAATATTTTATTCTGAAAATGGGCAAAGTGTAGTAAAAAGGGAACAAAAATAACAGACTTGCTCTTTTTGAAAATTTGTCAAGTAATTTAATGAGACATTAGCCATAATTCGTATTTGTCTGTCTTGATTAATTTGAAATTGTTACAATTTTAATTATTAAGAATTTTTGTTTTAATATTATGAAAATAGTTTGTATGTTCAAGGAATTAAAATGTTGTCATTGAATATTACCTTAGAAATACCAGAAGTATAGTTTTACTGAATTTTACTTGTTCTGTTATATGACTTCTAATTCTTTGAATTAAAGTTTAGATATTTTACATGTGAAATTAAAGGTGTTTTTAAATGCTTTGCATTTTGGTTATTGCTGCCATGCGGATGCAGGCGCACATTCAGGGGAGTTCATATATGGCTTGGAAAACTTTGTTTACAAGGACATCAAGCCTGGTGGGTATGCATGGTTAATTATATTCAGCTATATAAAAATTATATTTTTATCCATGCATGTGCTTTTAATGGAGCCCGTTTGATGACGTGCCATCTTTTTAGAAAATATGAAAATGTAATTCATGTTTTTCTGTTTTACCATCATTTCTTTTCCCCTACCTTCCACAGTCATGCTGAATGTTCATGGGATAAAACAGAGTTCACTGCTCTGTGAAGCTTGAAGTTTGATCTATAGATAACATTTAAATTTTTTTTTCCTAACTTTTAAAAAATTGAACTATAATGGAAACACAGCATTCTATTAGTTTCAGGTGTACAAAATAATGAGTCAACATTTATATCCACTGCAAAGTTATCACTGCAGTAAGTCCAGTCACCATCCATTACCATATGAATTTACAAAAATTTTATTTTTCTTCTTAAGAGAACTATTAAGATTAACTTTCTCTGCAACTTTAAAATTTGCTATAGTCACCATGCTGTGCATTACATCCCCATGACTTATTTATTTCATACCTGGAAGTTTATACCTCTTGACCCCCTTTACCTATTTCATCCCCCCCAATTTTCCTTCCATATGGCAACCACCAATATGTTCTCTGTATCTATGAGTTTTTTGTTCTTTTATTATTTTTTTGTAATATTCTACATATAAGAGAAATATTGTACAGTGGAACCTCGTTTCTTGAACTTAATTCATTCTGGAAGGCTGTTTGAGAAGCTATTTGTTCAAAAACCGAATCATTTTTCCCCATTAGAAATAATGTAAATTGAGCCTGGCTGGTTATGGCTCAGTGGTTGAGCATCAGCCTATGAACCAGGAGGTCACGGTTCAATTCCTGGTCAGGGCACATACCGGGGTTGTGGTCTTGATCCCCAATTGGGGGCATGTAGGAGGCAGCCAATCAGTCAATGATTCTCTCTCATCATTGATGTTTTTATCTCTCTCTTCCTCTCCCTTCCTCTCTGAAATCAGTAAAAATATATTTAAAAAAAGAAATAATATAAATTGAATTCCTTCCAGACCCCCAAATGATTCCCTGGTTTAACCTTTCTTATATACAGTACGTGTCTAATGTACTGTTTAATTTATAAATAAACACTTCTTAAATTTATCAAACCACCCTCTACTAGCTTTAAAGGAATTTTTCATATGTCACTGCCTCAGAAACGCTATCACTTGCTAACTGCTTTTCATTTATCCAATCAACAACAGTTTTTCTACCTATTCAGGTGCCTGTGATTGTAGGTTTGTGAGCACTTTCATACCCTTAGCAACGTTAGCACCCTTGATGGCCTCTTTATGCCAGTTAACTGCCATGTGTCCAAAACGGGATGAAATTGGAATTTCTTCCATATGCACTGGAATATTTACAAATTTAAGTTACCATAATTTTCTTTACAAACCCAGAGATGTCACTAACAAGTCTGATTTTAAAATTGGGTGACCAGAGTTGATATGTGAGGTTTGCTGCTCTAGATGCGCATGGTGTGTGGGGAAGGTCTGTCGCTTGCATCTATAGACGCTTACGGTGTACAAAGGGTTAAAATTGTGCTAATCATTGATTTCTCCTTTGTTTGTTGCCTGAGAGATGCTTTTTGTCATGCTGAGGTATAAACATGAAAGGGTTGTCAGGTCAAAAACTGACGTTTTGGTCAACAACCGAGACATTTTTTCTGTGAGCAACTCGGAGAACCATATTGTTTGAGATGGGAAACGTTGGGGAACCAAGGTTTGATTGTATTTGTCTTCCTCTGTCTGAATTTTTTCACTTAGCAAAATACCCTCAAGATCCATTCATGTTGCAAATGGCAAGATTTCATTATTTTTCTTGGCTGAGTAGCATCCCATTGTGTATATATACCACATCTTTTCTACTCCTTCATCCAGCACATTTTCTATCCATTCATCGTGAACATTTAGGTTCTTCCCATATCTTGGCTATTGTAAATAATGATACAGTGAACATAGGGGTGCACATATCTCTTCAAGTTAGTGTTATTGATTTTTTTCAGATAAATATTCAGAAGTGGAATTTCTGGGTCTTATGGTAGTTCTGTTTTTACTTTTTCAAGGAACCTTAATGCTGTTTTCAACAGTGGCTGCACCAATTTACATTCCCACCAACTGTGCAGGAGGGTTCCTTTTAACTATACCTTTATTAACACTTGTTATTTCTTATCTATATAATAAAGAGGTAATATGCTAATTGGTCCTAATGGTGTCCCAGTCAAGACCAGTCAACAGCCTGCGCATGCACAGGAACTGGTGGGTGGGGAGGGGGCAGGGACTTCTGCCCCCATTGCAGGCATACGCAGGCCTGCCCAGCACTAATGTCATGCTGCCTCGGAGGCGGAGGCCACTCTTGAAGGAGGCATGTGCAGGCAGGAGCTGGTGGGCGGGGATGGGGGCAGGGACTTGCGCCACCAGGACATGAGGCTGCCACCAGAGGTGGCCCCCCAGGTGGAGGCGCGCAGGCCCGCCATGCCGCCCTGCCTGGAGGGGGGGGTGTCAGGATGGGGGAGCGGGGCCTCAGTGGAGAGCTCTCAGCACTGTTGCGCCGGGGTCTGAAAGCACAGAGAGGAAGAGAGAGCAGATGGGCAGTTAGGGGGTTTAGGCCAGGAGGGAAGAACAGATAGGCAGTTAGGGGGATCAGGCCAGGATGGAAGAACAGATAGGCAGTTAGGGGGATCAGGCCAGGAGGGAAGAACAGATGGGCAGTTAGGGGGATCAGGCCAGGAGGAGAGAGCAGATAGGCATTTAGGGGGATCAGACAATGAGGGAGAGCAGTTAGGTGGATCAGGCTGGCAGGGGACAGCAGTTAGGAAGTTAGAGGGATCAGGTCAGGAGGGGAGAGCAATTAGGGCCATCAGGCCGGCAGGGGAGCAGTTAGGGGCATCAGGCAGGCAGGCAGGTGAGCGCTTAGGAGCCAGTGGTCCTGGATTGCGAGAGGGATCCCAGATTGGAGAGGGTGCAGGCCAGGCTGAGGGACCCCCTGCACCCCCCGTGCACAAATTTTGTGCACCGGGCCTCTAGTCCTTTTGATAATAGCAGTTCTGATAGGTGTGAGATGATACTTCATTGTGGCTTTGTTTCACATTTTCCTGTTGATTAGTGATTTGAACATTTTTGCATATGCCTGTTGGCCATCTGTGCCTTCTTTGGAAAAATGCTTATTTAGATTCTCTACCCATTTTTAATTGGATTGTTTGTTTGTTGTTTTTCTGTTATTGAACTGTATGAGTTCTTTATATATTTTGGATATTAACCCCTTACCAGGTATATGATTTGCAAATAACCTTCTCCCGTTTAGTAGGCTGCCTTTTTATTTCGTTGATGTTTTCCTTTGTTCTGTAGAAGTTTTAAATTTGATGTTCTATTTGTTTATTTTGCTTTTGTTGCCATTGTCTTTGGAATCAGAACAAAGAACTACTGCAAAGAGCAACGCCTACATTTTCTCTTTATGAGTTTTATGGTTTCTGTCTTACATTTCAGTCATTAATCCATTTTGAGATAATTTCTGTATATGGTTTAAGATAGGGGTCTAGTTTCTTTTTTTTTTTGCATGTGGCTGTTCAGTTTTCTCAGCAAAATTTATTGAAGAGACTGTTTTTCCCCCATTATATATTCTTATCTGCTTTGTCATAAATTAATTGACCATATATGTGTAGGTTTATTTCTGGGCTCTCTATTCTGTTTCATTGATCTATGTGTCAGTTTCATGCTAATACCATATTTTTAAAAATTCTTATAGCTTTGTAATACAATTTGAAATCGGAGTATGATGCCTCCAGCTTTGTTTTTCTTTCTTTTTTGTTTTCATAAAAAATTTAGTATTCTATTTCTGTGAAAAATGCCTTTGGAATTTTGATGGGGATTGCATGACATCTGTAGCTTGCTTTGGGTAATATGAACAATTTTATAATATTAAGTTTTCCAATCCCTGAGCATGGAATATCTTTTCATTATTTGTATCTTCTTTATTTTCTTTCATCAGTGTCTTATATTTTTCAGTGCACAGGTCTTTCACCTCCTTGGTTAAATTTATTCCTAGTATTATATTCTTTTTGATACAATTATAAATGAGATTGTTTTCTTAATTTACCTTTTTAATAGTTCATTGTTATTGTATACAAACACAACAGATTTTTACATATTGATTTTGTATCCTGCAGCTTTACTGAATTTGTTTATTAGTTCTAACAGTTCTTTTTGGTGGAGTCTTTAAGTGTTTTTTTATATTATGAAAACATGTTATCAGCAATTAGTGAGTTTTTCTTTTAAAAAAATTATGTTATTTTATTGGGGTGATATTGGTTAATAAAATTATATATTTTAGGTTTACAGTTCTATAATACATCAACTGTATATAGTATTGTGTATTCACTACCCCAAGTCAAGTCTCCTTCCATCAACATTTATCCCCGCTGTGCCCTCTCCTATCACCCCGTCCACCTTCCCCTCTGCTAATCACCATGCTGTTGTCTGTGTCAGTGAGTTTTGTTTTGTTTTTGCTTAATCTCTTCATCTTTTTCATCCAGCCTGCAACCTCCCTCCCATCTGACAGCTGTTTGTTCTCTATGAGTCTGTTTATATTTTGTTTGTTAGTTTATTTTGTTCAATAGATTCTTTCTTTTCAATATAGATGCCTTTTATTCTTTGTCATGCCTAACTGCTCTGGCTACAGAGCCACTCTTACTCAACAATAGTTACTATGTTGAGTAAGAGTGGTGAATTTGAAATGTCCCTGGTCTTAAGGGGAAAGCTTTTAGCTTTTCAACAACGAGTATGATATTAGCTGTCAACTTGTTATATATGGCTTTTATTATGTTGAGGTATGTTCTGTCTATACCAATTTATTCCGAGTATTTTTTAAACCGTAAATGAATGTGGAATTTTGTCAGATGCTTTTTCTGCATCTATTGAAATGATCATATGATTTTTACCCTTCATTTTGTTAATGTAATGTAAGACATTGATTGACTTTTGGATGTTGAGCCATGCTTTCATGCTTGTATAAATCCCACTCAGTAATGGTGTATTATCCTTTTAATGTATTGCTGAATTTAGTTTGTTAATATTTTGTTGAGGATTTTTGCATCTGTGTTCATCAGAGATATTGGTCTATAATTTTTTTTTGTGTGTGTGTGGTGTCTTTTTTGGTTTTGGTATCAGGTTAATGTTGGCTTTGTAAAATGAGCATGGGCGCACACCCTCCTTTTGAATTTTTTTTAAAGAGTTCAAGCAGGATAGGTATTAAATCTTCTTTGAATATTTGATAGAATTCACTAGGGAAGCCATCTGGCCCTAGACTTTTGTTTGTTGGGAGTTTTTTTATTATTTTTTTTATTTTATTACAGATTCAATTTTCTTACTAGTAATTGACCTATTCAGATTTTCTATTTCTTCATGATTTAGTCTTAGAAGATTGTATGTTTTAACATGGAGATACTATGTCTCGTCCAATTTTGTTGGTTATAATTGGACCATCTTTCTGTAGTCTGCCATGGGCAGTGTTATCTAATCCTACTAGGAGCAACCTGCCTCCAAGATATAAATGAATTCCAATGGCTCATCCTATATAATAAAAGCCTAATATAGAAATTGTCCCCTCTGGAGTTTGACCGACTGGGAGTTCGACCGCTCACTATGATGTGCGCTGACCACCAGGGGCCAGTGTGGAATGAAGGAAGGCCCCGATCGGCCCTGATTGCCCGCCAGGCCTAGGGACCCTACCCATGCATGAATTTCGTGCACTGGGCCTCTAGTTTAAATGTATAATAGAATCATTGGATAGTATCATTAAAAAACAAACCAAAAAAAAAAACCTAACAGATAGAGGTTGCTATAAAGGAATACCTAATTGATTCAGAGTTTCCTGTTTTTTTTAAGAAAGATACCTTAGCCTGGTAAAAAATAGACCTGGAATGTTGATGATTCTGAAATGAAAATAATTTTGTTGATTATATCTTCATTTAATTGGCTGTAACTTAATGTGTGCTTTATGATCCTTTCATGTTTTAATTTTTTAAATATACCTTCTTATTTGATGTCATTTTTTTTCAATTTTAGAACCATGGCTCTTAAAAAGTCAAAACTATTTTCATAATAATACTAAGGCATTACTTGATTTTTCACTGTGTCGACTTTGGTGCTGATGGTGCAAAGGTTAATGATGAGTAAAATTACTGGGTTCCTTAGCATGAATCAAGGCAGTGGCACCAAACAGTACTAGTAGCTATTGTATTGTTGATTACCATGCACTCACAGTAGAAAACTAAATGAAATTAAATGCCCCCCTCCCCCCACCAATTCTTGATGAAGTAGGAAAATTTTAATAAACCTCAGCTCTTGATTATGTGTGTCTTTAATATTTCATGTGACAAAAGGGGAAGTATGCATGAAGCACTTATACACACTGAAGTAGGATAATTATCTGAAAGAAAGGTACTTGTGCAGTTGTTTGTATTCCTAGCTGAACTAGTTTCTTTTTTCAGGGAAAACCATTTTACTTGAAAGAATGACTGACAGACCATTTAGATTTGGGTGTTTGGTAAATACTTCAGTAAAACAAATTCAAGGAAAACAGTTGACAATGTTTGTCATGATAAAATTTGAGCTTTTGAGCAAAGATTAGAATTATTTGGAAACTTGTATTTGCCACCTAGAGCTTGACAGCTTCCTAGTACTTAAAGACTTTTCTGATGAGATTGTTAGCATTGTTAATAAATGTGATTTTTGATACTAAATAATGAAATGACTCATCATTTGGAAGTTTGCATAGTTCAATGAAGTAGTATTTCCATATTACCAGTGCACGATTAAAATCAGGCATGTGTAAAAATCCATTAAAAGTGCAAAGTAGACCAATTGATTTTAATTTGGATGTAAAATTTATTGATAGAGTTTCAGAATTTAAGATGAAACTAATCTTTAAGAAACTACCACTTGTTGAGTTTGGGTACAGTATTTATAATTTCATGAAAAGGCCATGAAAAGATGTTTATCCCTTTTACTATTACATATCTGTAGTTCCGATTTCCTTCATGTACTTCAATCTAAACAAGATATTTCACCAGATCTAAGGCAAAAACATATATGCAACTCAAGCTGTCTTCTAAGCCAGTCATTAAAGAGATTTGTAAGAATCTAAAATCATTTCATTTGCCTCACTACAACCTTTCGTTTGGCAAATATAGTTAGTTTTCATTAATATATGTTAACCATATTATCAGGTAATGGTTTTTAAAAATTAATAAATATTTAAAAAATTTCTCAGTTTTCATTTCTAGTATGGAAATATCAATAGTTGTAATCCACACCAATAAAAAGATCTTTAAGGTTCTCAAATTTTATGTGAGATCAAAATATTTGAGACCTGCTTTAAAGAGTGATTGAGAATCATAAATTTATTATTTATCAGATTAAAAATAGAAACTTTCTCTAAAGAACTGTGTAGCATTCAGATTTTGAAGTTATTTGGAGAGGTTTAAACATGGTGCATTTAACATTGAGATCAACTGTGCAACATGATGCTAGAACAAATGTGAAATCAGGAATAAAATAGGGAGCTCAGGTGAGAAGAACAAATATGGGAGAGTCTAAATCCAGCCAGCTGACCCTCTCTCTCTGAAAGCTGTTCTGGCCTTTTTCAAGCCTACTCTGGCTTTCCTTTTTGTTTCTTTTCAAGTGGTATTTTGTCAAGAACTCAGTCTTTTTCTAAATGTTTTATTTATGAATGAAAAATACTTAGGGACCATCACTATGACAAGCAATACTGGTAATAGCAAAGTCCACATTCTGTTATGTATTTATTAAGTCTTTTCTTCTTGAAACTCAGGGTCTTATTCTTGTAATACAGGGTTTGGTTCTTAGTTTTTGTAATGGAGGGACAATTTGCTTTAAAGTATCGAGGAAGAACAAATTTAATATTTCAAGCTAAATTTTATGTACATTCTTTCAAATATACTAGTATATAACATTAAGGGGGCTTACATATTTTATTATACTGGTAATGTTCAGATGTTTATTTTTTTATTCTTTTGAACAGTTACATGCTCTGTGCCCAGATATAAGGGTAATTCCTGTCTTAATGAAGCCTTGGAGGCAAGACAGTTGTGCAAACACTTCAAATACAGTGTAATCACTGCTTTGGAAGTCTGGTCCTGGGATAGTTGCTTAGAATAGTTAAAGAAGGCTTCAGATAGTGCTGGACCTGAGATTTGGAAGCTTCCTGGAGTTTTCCTAGTGAAGAAGTTCGGGAGGGCTTGGGAATGACACATGTAGATGCATTAGGCATTAGAAAGTTTTTCTTATCTTGGAAAGTATAAATAATATTTCTGAAGTATCCAGTGCAAGGGGGAGTGGTAGGAGATAGAACAGGATAGGGAGTTAATGTCAGGTCATGGCAGGACCTTTGTGTCATGCAAACACTTTTTATTTTACTTGGAAGGCTGCAGAGAGCCTTTAAAAAAAGTTGAGCAGGTGATTAAGCAAGCTGTGTGAATAGTGTTTTAGAAGTAACAGTCTGGTAGTAGTATAGAAGGATGTTTACTAGGAGTGGAGTGGGAACTAGAAGCTGGGGAGACTGTATACAGAGACTGCTTCAAGAGTACAGACTAGAGTTGACGTCTAGTTGAATGTAAATGTTTGTAATTTGGATAAGAGGTGTTAGGTAATGAAATAAAGTGAGGCAGTGCCAAATAAAAGAGGGTTAGGTTTTAAAGAAATTATTAAACCAGTTTCAATGTACAGTTCAATGTACATTTTATGTCTTTTTTTGTATTTATATCCTTAAGTCATTAAAGGATTTTTCTGTGAGGTATCATCCAGAGGAAGTCGTTGTCAGTAACATACCCATTCATTACATTTGTGTTCCTTTGTTCCTACCACGTGTTTATAAAACCTTTACCTGTCATTATTACATTTCCAATATTTTGGTGACACTGAAATTAAAATTAAATTTCGTGTTGTGAAAAGTCATAAATATTATAAAGGGCATTGTATATGGATATTTTACTTAACTTTTGAATAATTGTACCTGCCAAGTTATTTCTAGATTAAAGAAGGTTTTTCCTAGACTAAGTAAGGTTTGTGAATTTCTGTTTATACTGTGATAACTGGTCAGCTTAGAATCAAATAAGGTGAATTGTACCAAAATTTGATGTCAGGAAGAATGCTCTTGTTTTCTCTTCTGTCCTCTTGTCTGCTAACTTGAATTTTATCCTTTTCTCACTAAAATGCTTCCACTGAGAAGGACGTAAGCGTAAAAAGCACAAAAAACATTTTAAGAAACCTTTTAAAGGTCTTGATCGCTCAAAAGGTAGGTAAAAGTAGTTTTTATGCCATGTGTTATTTATACACATTGCCACTTAATTTCTGTCATCAAAGGTAAAATGAATGTTAGTTTATAATGTAACTTCAAAAATGAATTTTAAATTGAAAATGCATATTAAAATCTAAAATAAATCTAAAATAAAACAAGGACACTAGAAAAGCCTATAATTTCCATTGAGTAGTATCTCAGCTATCCTTTGGTCATTGATTATGAACTTTGTGAGAATTTCAACTTTTGAGCTTGTGTTTTTCTGTTTTTTATAGATAAACCAAAAGAAGCCAAAAAGGATACATTTTTGGAAAAATTGGCAACTCAAGTAATTAAAAATGTACAAGTAAAAATCACAGACATTCACATTAAATATGAAGATGATGTAAGTAATTTTCAGTTCCTTAGTTTAGCTTAGTAATTTAATGTTTATTTTATATTAATACTAGAGGCCTGGTGCATGAAAATTGTGCACTTGAGGGGGGGGGTCTCTCAGCCCGGCTTGTGCCCTCTCACAGTCTGGGACCCCTTGGGGGATGTCTGATTGACGGGGAGCAGGCCTGAGCTGTCAGTCGGACATCCTTAGCGCTGCTGCAGAGGCAGGAGAGGCTCCCGCCACCACCATTGTGCTCACCAGCCATGAGCCCAGCTTCTGGCTGAGCAGCGCTCCCCCTGTGGGAGTGCACTGACCACCAGGGGCAGCTCCTGCGTTGAGCATCTGCCCCCTGGTGGTCAGTGCACATCATAGTGACTGGTCTGCTGGTCAACTGTCTGCCACCTGATAGTGCACGTCATAGCGAGTGGTTGAGCCGCCTTAGTATATCATTAGCATATTATGCTTTGATTGGTTGAATGGACGACTGGATGACCGGACACTTAGCATATCAAGCTTTTATTATATAGGATTGATATGTCTATTTGTGGATTATCTGTACCCAGTTTTAAATACAAGATTTTTTTTTCTCTAATGAGTACACTGCCATTTCTCCTTTTCTTTGTTGTGCTTTTTTCATGGGATACTTATGAGTGTAAATCTATAATAATAAAAGCATAATATGCTAATTAGACCAGACAGCCAAATGGCCTTCCGGATATCATTCTGGATGTCCTTCCGGATGAAGCCACAGTGGTGGGGGCAGAGGCAGAGGCGATTAGGGGTGATCAGGCAGCCAGGCAGAGGTGGTTAGGGGCGATCAGGCAGCCAGGCAGAGGTGGTTAGGGGCGATCAGGCAGGCAGGTGAGTGGTTAGGTGTGGGTACTTCTCTCTTTTCTACGTCCAGTGCGGAAAGAGAGCGGGTCCAGTTCCTGAGTAGAGGAGCTGGGGATTGAGAAATAAAAGAAAGAAAGAGACCAGACATGAAGATAGAAGGAAAAAGCTGGGAGCCGGGTGGAACCGCTGCCACCTCTGATGGAGAGGCAGGGTCCCAGAGCCCACGCAGCAATTTTTTTTTATACCCCCAAATACCAGGGGGTTTCACCAGAATTTAGGATCAGAGGAGCTTATTTGCATTCTTGAGTTGCCCTGAGCATTCCTGGTGCTTGACTGGTTTTACATATCAAAGCCCGCTCTCCATCACCTGGACAAAGGTAAGAAGTCAGTACTGATAACACTCTCCACCTTCTTGGGGAATGTGTATCTGAGATACAGCTCTGCCTGTCCCCTGGGACTCAGCTGACAATAATTTAAAGAAATGCCCATGTGCCTCCCAGGGGGCCCTCTATAATTAGGGGCCATCAGGTAGGCAGGTAGAGGGGTTAGGGGTGATCAGGCAGGCAGGTGGGTGGTTTGGGGTGATGAGCCAGTCAGGCAGAGTGGTTAGGGGCAATCAGGCAGGCAGTCAGGTGAGCATTTAGGAGCCAGCAGTCCCGGATTGCTAGAAGGATGTCCAACTGCCGGTTTAGGCCCCATCCTGCATATTGATGAATGAGAACCTCAGTTACTTAAATATTAAATAACTTTTAATATTTTATTATTTAATTTTAAAATTAAATTAATATTAAATATTAATCATTATTAAAATAAGCTTTTTTATTGAGTAAGTGCAATTAGAAAAGTACATTATTTCTCTTTAATGAAAAGAATACAGAGCATTGTTTATGTTTAAATTGATGTAAGTGACAAAATGTACTAAAAGAATCTAAAAGGAAAGGAATTTAAAAATGAAAAGGAATCTTTATTATAGCATTTGTCTTTCATGTGGTAACCTTAATTATTGTATCTAGAAGGATAATGGGAAATATAGTATAGGAAGTGGGATAGGGAATGGATAATAATTTATCACAAAAATACTAATTGGATGATAGTAGTTTATGGGTATTACATTGACAACTGAGGAGTTGTGGTTTACTGAAGTTCTTCTGATTAGCTCCAAGTTATTTTGAGCTAGTTATCTGTAAGTATAAAAAGATGAGTGTGGGAATAAAGGAAAATGTATTGCCATAATCACAATATCTCTGATATTAAAAACAAAGCTCAAAAAGCTATTGGTGTTTGCTATACCAGATCATGCATATTTCCTATTTGAGGAAGGTTTATATGATTAAACTCTGGAGCCACTATTGGATGATTTAGAACATTATGTTTTTTCTTCACTGTCTAGTTCCTCTTACAACCAAAAAACTGTGACTTTTGGACATCTTTAAGATGTCTAAAACAATGACATTTTCATATAGTGGTACAGTTTATTGTGTGTAAATTTAACATGTATTGAAGGTCAGAAATAGAACAAAAGTTTAACATTGGCAGATTTGGGGTTAAGAGATTAGGGAAATTAAATATTGGGCATTTTCTAACAGAAAATTTTTGAAGTGTCAAGGAAATTAAAGCTTAAAGAGACAGTTCACATTTCTAAATGTGAAAGTCTTAACTGTTTCAAAAATAATTTAGTGGCAGTGTTTTTACCTGTGATGCTTTGTTTTATTTATCTGTGAAGAACATCTTTAATGTTATACATAAAAAGACTCTCTCTTTGTAACTATCTAGACAAGAATCTGTTTAGTTGTAGTTAGAGAGTCTTTTCATATACTAAGAAAAGAGATTCACTGGGAAGGTATATGAGTACCATGCCTATAAAATATGGATAATCCCAGTCATGTTTTGGCTTCCTTCTCTTTCTTTTCCACATATCCATTTGGTTTGTGTAATTTATTTGTAAACTAATTGCCCTGTGTTGCCTATCATAAAGAGTGGAGCATGGATTCACCCTCTCCATCAGTATATTTTAATGTTACTTTTTTTCTTTGATAGGTTACTGATCCAAAGCGGCCCCTTTCATTTGGTGTCACACTGGGAGAACTTAGTTTGTTGGTAATGTTGCCCTTATTTTAAATGTTTGTGGAAGCTGTAAAATATTATTCCTGAATCATAGGGAGTGTTGCCTAAAATCAACTATTGCTACAAATTGCTATTTTATTTTTATGTATAATCTTTCTATAGCTTTTCCAAAAGTTCAAAATTTTTAGTGATGCTATTACATTCTCTAATTAATTTTGATTTGTCTTCGAATTTAACAAAGACAAACATAGTAGCAAACATTCTGAAAGAATTAAAAGCTTTCTCTTAACCATGTGGGAAAGTAGGGGAAGATAAATTTCCATAGAGCCATGTTCTCATTCTTGGTTAGGTAAATGGAATTTCCAAATAGCTGATAAGCGGTTCTAAACCTGTGGGTTGCGACACTACACATTTCCCCCACGGGTTGAGAACCGCTAGAAGGGTTACCTAAGACCATCGGATAACACAGATATTTACATTACAATTCATAACAGTAGCAAAATTACAGTTATGAAGTAGCAACAAAAACAATTTTATGGTTGGGGGTCACCACAACATGAGGAACTGTATTAAAGGGTCGCGGCATTAAAAAGGTTGAGAGCCACTGAACTAGAGAAACAGGAAAGGGAGTTTGGAAGCTAGTGTTTAGTATACTGTTTGTCCTCTGCATGTTTCCAAAATGAATTTGAAGTAGCTTTTGATAAAGAATATCTTTAAAGAGACCAGAATCTGTGTTGTGAAAGGTAGAAAGATACTTGTTCCAGAAATTTTAGACTAACATTAGTCATAAGTGAGCACGGTATTTAACATTGAGCTTCTAGCAGACAAAAGAAAAAATATGAAACAAATAACTGCCATTGACTGATGACAGACAGGCGTACTTGTGCATGAGAATGATGCTTACCTGTCTTGGTGTGTGCTGTTGTTTGGGGCCCTCTATATCTTTGCTCAGACTCTATACTATTTTCTTTGTTGATATTATGCCCTACCCTTTGTCTGCCTGGCAATTCTATTCAGGTTTTAATACTTGTGTAAGCTATTACCTTGCTATCTCATTCCTTTTTACCTTCCTCTTTGAATTTATCATTCCTTATTTTATGCTCCTCATATATTAGGTGTACCGGTTAATAATGGCGGATTTTGTAATGCAAGAAAACACAATAATTTCAAGAGAAACATCTAAAGTGCTTTATTCAAAGTAATGTCTGTTGCTAGCTACACATTTCCCCCATCTTTCAGGTAGTTTGTGGATACCGTCCCAATAGAACTTGTCTCGTTTTGAGGCAGACCATTCAGAGACCCAATTTTCCACTTCCGTACGTTTTGAAGTGCTGCTCAGAAAATGCGTGTGCCATGGATCGGAACAAGTGGTAATCTGAAGGAGCAAGGTCTGGTGAATACAGTGGGTGGGTTAATACTTCCCAGGCAAGATCTTTTAATGTCTCTTTAACTGGTTTCGAAGTATGTGATGGTGTGTTATCATGAAGCAAAATTACTTTGCTGTGTCTTCTGGCACATTCTGGTCATTTCAGGATCAAAGCCTGGTTTAAATTGATTATTTGTTGTCAGTAGTGATCAGTATTAAAGGTTTCACCTGGTTTTAGAAGCTCATAATACACCACATCATACTGATCCCACCAAATGTATTGTCTTTCTGAAGCGATTTGGCCTTGCAGTTGATGTTGATGGTTGACCTGGATCAACCCATGATTTTGTGCATTTCGGGTTCTCAAAATAAATCTACTTCATCGCCAGTCACAATTTGATGCAAAAAAAACTTTCTTTCATGCCTTTGAAGCAACATTTTACTGAAGACTTTTCGGTTTTCCATTTGTCTGTTGTTCAGTTGATGTGGCACCCATTTTCTTTCCTTTAAAATCTCTCCCATTGCTTGTCAATGATCAGAAATTGTTTGCTGAGCAACATTTAATCTTTCTGCAAGTTGTTTTTGAGTTTGACATGCATCTTCATCCAGTAATGCTTGTAATTGTTGGTCTTCAAACTTTTTCAGTTGACCTGGACCTTCTTTGTCTTTCACATGGAAATCATCACTTTTAAAGTGTTTAAACCAGCGCTCACAAGTATCTTGAAATGGAGCATGTTCACCATAAGCTTCCCGAAGTATACGATACCTTTTTCTTCAAAATAAAGTGGTGAATTAAAACTTCCCGCAAATGCTCCTTTTTTGGCATGAAATTTGACATTTTTAAGTGTGAAAATTTCTATGATGTTAACACCTTCACCAAATTTGACATATGAAATTTTGAAGCTTGCTGTCAATACAACAAAATAGCATGCATATCAAATCGCAGATATATCAACCTATGTGTAACCCCATATATTTAAAAAAATCCGCATTATTAACTGATACACTTAGTATTTGATGAAAGCACCTGTAACTGGTTACCATGTTGGTCTTCTGCTGTCTAATGTTCATTCATTCACTGATGCAACAGGAAATAAAATACAGTACTGATAAAATGTATCTATATTTTAGTGTTGATTGAGTGAGATTGTTTTTGTAAAGCATTTGGCACATTGGCTGGCTCATTTATTTCCTGCTTCAACTACTACATTGCCTATTATAACAACCGCAAACTTACCTCTTTTTGTATCCATATCATTCCTTTTATCTTTCCATTTGTAATTGAACTCCATAAGGTAATCTTCCCACCTCTAATCTGGATCCTATACTTCCACATGCCCTCAGGAGCCTTCACCTTCCCCCCTTTGCTTCCTTTCCTTACTTCTTTCCATCCATTTCTTTCGCTTTCCTAAATCTTCAACTCCTCTCCCTCTGCTTTCCTTCCTCCCACCCTCCACCCAACTTCTTTTTTGTAAGCATTTAAATACATGCAAGTATCTCCTTTACAGCAAAATTAAAAAGCCTGTTTTATTTATTTATCTAGCTATTTATTTATTTATAGTTCTTTATTGTTGAAAGTATTACATATGTCTTCTTTCCCCCCATTGACCTCTCCCAGCCCACCCTGCCCTCCAGCACAGGCACTCACCCCCCTATTGTCTGTGTCCATAGGTTATGCTTATATGCACGCATACAAGTCCTTTGGTTGATATCTCACCACCACCCTGCCAACCCCCAGCCCCACCCCCACCTTCCCTCTGAGGTTTGATGGCCTGTTCAATGCTTCTATGTCTCTGGATCTATTTTTGTTCATTAGTTGTTTATTATATTCCACAAATGAGTGAGATCATGTGATACTTATCTAAAAAGCCTGTTTTTGAACCTTTTCCCACTCTACCCAGGCCCCATCTAACTATCTGCCTTCTCTTTTCTTTCTAAGGAAACTTTCTAAGAGAATTTTCTACCTTTGCTATCTTTCTTTCCCCACCTCCTGTTGACTCCCTACCTACTGTACTCTGACTCTGCTACTCCATTGAAACTGTTCTTAACAAGTTCATCAGTAATGCCCTGGCTGCCAAATAAGTTTAATTTAGTTTATTTCATTGCAGCCTTTGCTATTGTTGACCATGCTGATTTTCTGGAAACATGGTCATTCTTTGATTTCCACATTCTTGTTTTCTTCTTACTTTGCAATAATTATTTATTTGATCTTTTAAAAAAAGAAGTGGACTTTTTTTCAATAGCTTATAGGCAAGCTCTCTGTTTTTATTCATACCCAATTCCTTCCATACTTCAGACACATAGTACTCAATTATTTTGTGGGTGAATTAACTTATTTAAATTAGAACCTCTTCAATTCTGTTTTTACTGTTATTCCTTTGATTTTTGTCATAAAGTTATATAAAGAAACAGATTGCTAACAGCAGCTAACATTGCTCTATGTGTTTTCTTCCTAAGTTATTTACAGTTTACAAATGTTAGAGTACTATTTTGAGATATATACGTATATATATTTCATTTCACAATTCTTTTCTTTTAGACTGCAAATGAACACTGGACTCCATGCGTGTTAAATGAAGTAGACAAAATTATATACAAGGTATTAGACTGGATTAACCATTTCTTGAATTTTCTAGATATAAACACTTAATGTATTTTCTTAAAGAAACCTTGATGGAGCAGTTTTGGCACTGCTACTTACTGTGTGACCTTCTAAAACCCACTTACCTATTTTGAGGTTTAGGTTCTTCACCTAACATATAAAGAAAATGCATAAAATTAACATATCCCAGATTGTATTTTATGGAGCATTAGGTAATTAAGTTGTTATTAGATTTGTAGAAAAATATGTTCTGGTCAAGTAAGATTACTGACTAAAAGTATTAAGCATTTGGTACATAGTTAAATAGGCATGTTTCATTTTTTTTTAAACTACAGAACTTCAGAATACTTTAAATATACTAATAAACATTGTGAACATTCAAGAGTGATATTGAGTAAGTAGCTTTCCTCACCTTGTTGATTATAGAATCTACTCCCCTTACTCCTCCCTCAAAAAAACCCCTTCCTATCTACTGGAGGAAACTTTTTTTTTTTTTTTTTTTTTTAGCAGAACATGTACAGGGTCCTTTAAATACTAAATCCTCAATAAATATTTGATAGTTGTATGAATGAATTCCCTTTGAAGTAGTGTTCCTGGAAGCACAATTTAGCAAATGCTGGATTAATAATAAAGTCTGAGAATAATATACAAACCCTTCCCCACCCCCCATTTTTACACTTGATCTTAGCCAAAAGGCTGAGAAGCAATTATTTCCCCCATTTTTGCATTATTTTCTTTCCTTTATAAACTCAAAATGGCAATTGGATAATTTGGGATATTGAACATAAGAATAATATTTTAATAATATTTAATATTATTAAATATTATTAAATTGGATAATTTGGGATATTGAACATAAGAATAATATATTAATAATATTTTAATATTATTGCAATGTGTTAGTTGCTTGACCTCTTTCAATTTTTCTTTTATAGCTTATCCGACTTGATAGCCTTAGTGCCTACTGGAATGTAAACTGCAGCGTGTCTTACCAGGGATCAAGGGAACAGATCTTGGTAATTTCTGTTTTTACCTGGAAGAGCTAACTACACTATATTTGTTTACATACCAGATCCTTAATGAAGACAGGCTATCAGTCTTTTGTTGAAGTTGTATATAATTAAATCAGAAGTATAAAACACAGTTTTTGGTATCCACTCTGTCTTTTAAAAAGCACTTTTGTTTTTGAAGTTCTTTGTGAAATCATTCATTAAGTAGTGAGATGAGAACCTATACTATTGAATCAAAACTGTGCTTAGGATTTTTTATACCATTTTGATAGCATCTGGTTACACTGTGGTGTTTCATGAGAATGATTACTTGAAGAGTATTGTCAAGAAAGATGATACCTTGCCTAGCTGGTGTGGCTCAGTGGTTGAGCAGTGACTTATTCACCGATTCAATTCCCAGTCAGGGCACATGCCTGAGTTGTGGGTTCGATATCTGTCAGGGGTGTGCAGGAGGCAGCCAATCAATGTTGGTGTTTCTATCTCTCCTCCCCTTCTCTATCTCTAAAATCAATAAAAATATATTTGAAAAAAGAGTGGTATTGCTAGTACAAAAAAAAAAAATAAAGATAGAAAAAGAAAGATGATATCTTTCAGATCTAAAGAATATATTCTTAGCCCTGACCAATCAGGCTCGTTTGGGCATCGTCCTGTGCCCTGAAAGGTTACTGGTTTGATTCCCATTCAGGGCACATGCCCAGGTTGCGGACTCTTGATCCCCTGTAGGGGGTGTACAGGAGGCAGCCAATTGATGTTTTACTCTCATATTCATGTTTTTTTTTCTCTCTCAAAAAAAAAAATCAATAAAAAAATCTTTTAGGCATTTGTGATAATAATTTCTTGAACAGTGAAAGATTAACTTAAAACTTCAGTGTGTTAAGCCAGTGTTAGTCATGTTTACTTAGAGGAGTAAAGAACTGTTGAATTTTGGAACTGAATTAATTCTAAGATTCTATCTCTTATTTATCAGATACTGTAACATAAATAATTTGCCTTTGTCTAGAAATTGTTTGAGATCCCAGTTCATAGACATATATATATATATATATATATATATATATATATATAATTAAAGTCACAGTGTTATAATTCTAGATATTTAGAATTATAAAAAATTTTTCTACGTTTTATTCTAAAGAAATATATCTATAAATAATGTTTAGTGTTTTTTTTAATGGGTTACTAGTGGGGAACACAGTGTTATAATATTTCTAGATATTTAGAGTTAAAAAATTATATATTTTTATATTTTATTCTAAAGAAATATACTTGTAAATAAAGTTTAGTGTGGTTATTTTTTGATGGATTGCTAATTACAAAGAGGAAATAGAAGTACTGATGTAAGACAAAGTATTTTTTTTTGTATACATGGCTGAATATTTTATTTTTAATTTTCATATAATTCAAATTTTTTGTTAAGGATCATCTGAAAAGTGAAATTCTTACAAGTAATGATATTCTACCAAGCCATCAATATAGTAAGTAATGGTAAAAGTTTATGTTATAGGAAGCCTGGAATTAAATACTTTATTTGAACATACTTTTTCTGATAAAATTACTTTGACAAGGAGAAAGTATTAATTGTATACCTTAATTTTATGATATAGCATGTTTGGATTATAACTAATTATTTAGGAATAGATTATAACACACACACTGCTGAAGAATAAGGAAGACAAGGACAATGTGGCTATTGTTCACTCCTAACAGCTAACCCCCCTTGACCTCCATATTTCCTTGCTATCATCTTCTTTGTTTTAGGAATTAGGTTTTCTTTGCTTTGCTTCATAACTATCTCTCTGAGATCTTGGTATTCAATCTCACCCCTAGCATGTCACTATTGCAGTGCTAAGACAAACCAACCACATTAGAGATTGTTTTATGTGAGTTTTCCTTGGCAGCCTCACCTTAATTTCTTTTTAAATAGATTTCTAACAAATCTGCCTGCTTATTTATTTAGCTCATCTGTTTTCTCCATTTCCATTTTATTAGTCTACAGAAGCTATTGATTTGTTTACATTTACTATATCCCTTTATGCTCATCCTCGAATTTTATGCCCATGTTCTCTGTATTCCGTATCACCCTGTTCACTATTATTTTCTTCATATCCTTTTATGGCTGATTGCTGTTATAGAAGAGTTGGCACTTTCTCTTTTATGTTCATTGGCCTCTGTATTTACTGATGACAAGGTTTTCACATGCTGCTAGTTTGTGAAAGCATTTTTTCTCGTGAAAGAACTAGTTCAGAAAATTCTCCAACTTTATTCTTAGGCATCATTCACTTATAAATAATCTCTAAATTAGTTGAAATTTTATACTGTTATGCAAACTGTAAACACTATATAAGGTATCACAATTTATATAATTTTAATAGTATTATAAGTTACTAGAGGCCCGGTGCATGAAATTTGTGCACGAGGGGTGTGTCCCTCAGCCCAGCCTCCACCCTCTCCAATCTGGTACCCCTCGAGGGGTCCCTCTCACAATCCAGGACTGCCGGCTCCGAACTGCTCACCTGCCTGCCTTCCTGATTGCCCCTAACTGCTTCTGCCTGCCAGCCTGATCACCCCCTAACCACTCCCCTGCCAGCCTGATTGATGCCTAACTGCTCCCCTGCCAGCCTGTTTGCCCCTAACTGCCCTCCCCTGCTGGCCTGGTCACCCCTAACTGCCCTCCCCTGCCGGCCTGGTCCCCCCTAACTGCCCTGCATGCAGGCCTGGTCACCCCCAACTGCCCTCCCTTGCAGGCCTGGTCCCTCCCAACTGCCCTCCCCTGCAGGCCTGGGTTCCCTCCCAACTGTCCTCCCCTGCTGGCCATCTTGTGGTGACCGTCTTGTGTCCACATGGGGGCAGGATCTTTGACCACATGGGGGTGGCCATCTTGTGTGTTGGAATGATGGTCAATTTGCATATTACTCTTTTATTAGATAGGATATGCAGTGATTGTTTTGAAAATTGTAAACTAGTAAGCAGTTTTCTTCTGAGTTACAAGAATTTTATTCATGGTTCTGTTCCTAAATTCTGGCAGTGATTAAATAAGACAGAAATTAATCAAATTTTGTTTCCTACTGTCCAGCCAGTGTACCTCAGTTGGTTGAGTGCCGTCCTGTACACTGAAAGGTTGCCAGTTTGATTCCTGGTCAGGGCACAAACCTGGGTTGCTGGTTTGACCCCCTCTCAGGGCACCCATGGAAGGCAACCAATTGATATTTCTCCCTCCTTCCCTATCTCCCTCAGTTCCCTTCCTCCCTCTCTTCCTCCCTCTTTCCCTTCTTCCCTCCCTCCTTCCCTCCCTCCATCCCTCCATCCCTTCCTCTCTGTAAGCATGTCCTCTGGTGAGGATTAAAAAATTTTTTTTGTTTCCTACCTTGAATTAATATTTATTTTGCACATTTCTTATTTAGAAGCATAGGACCCCAATTTTCTCTCTGGGGATTCCACTTTAACCATTGAGTTTGACTGTTGGTATTATGCAGATAAATAGATACCTAAATATTTTTAGTAGTTCTTTTTTTTTATATATTTTTATAACTTTACTTTCAGAGTAACAGTGTTTTTAAAATTATTTGTAGTCACTCATATGTAAGAGCATATAGAGGTTATCTTACTTCTTCTCATGTGTTCTCAGTTTTCCAGCCAATATCAGCCTCTGCAAAACTCTACATGAATCCGTATGCAGAAACAGAGCTCAAAACACCCAAACTTGATTGGAACATAGAAGTACAAAATATTGCCATCGAACTGACCAAACCTCAGGTAAGATTCAGTTGGACGTGTCTAACTTTGACGAGCCTTGAATTTCGACTGCTTTTGTCCTTTGTGATTATTCCTTCTCCAATGTTCTGATGATTCTTTTTGTTTATTATGTTAATATTTGACTCCTAAAAATAGATGTATTATACATATTTTTGGAAAGTATCTAATTTAAGAAATAGTTTTATTTTATTGGAATATTTTCCTTATTAGTGGAGAGTCTTACCAAATTATAGTGAATGACCCATTTAATTCCCAATTGTTGATGGAGATTTTAATGTGTTTTTCTTCCTCAGATTTTAATAGCAGGTACTCTTATATTCAACATTATTTACTTATTTTTTAGAACAGTTATTTTTGGCAACTTTTTAAAAATTTGTTTCTCAAGTGTGGTTATATGCCCAGAGAGTTTGGATAACAGACCTGGAAAAATGAAAGTGAAAAGAGGACAGGGATTTAACTAATTGAGCTTTTAACCCAGTGTAGTCTAATAAAAATACAATACAAGTTATAGATGTAACTTTAAATTTTCTAGTAGCTACATTAGCAAAGTAAAAAGAAAAGATGAAATTAATTAAAATTATAACATTTTATTTAACCTGCCTAGAATAATTATCATTTTAACATGCATTCAATTTAAAAAATTAAGGCATTTTACATCCTTTTATTTCCTTAAGCCTTTGAAATCTGAGGTATATTTTTACACTTAGAATACATTTACATTCAGACTATCCATATTTTAAGTGCTGAATAGCCATATGGTAATCCTTAGGTAGAAATGTATTATGAAAAATAAAGAGAAAGAAGCTAGAGTTGCCCTTTTCTTTATCTTACCTATAGTCCTTAAGTGTGTGTGTGTGTGTGTGTGTGTGTGTGTGTGTGTTTTCATCTACTTGAGCTATTTACCAGACACACAGAATTGCTATATTGGTGGTCAGATGGGTGATTAAGTAGCTTTATTTTACTTAAGTGTTTGCTCATGTGTGCAATCTAATCAATATAAGTTTGTTTTTGTCTTAATAGTACTTAAGTATGATTGACCTTTTGGAGTCAGTGGATTACATGGTTAGAAATGCCCCTTACAGGAAATATAAACCTTATTTACCACTTCATACCAATGGTCGACAATGGTAAGTTAGAATTATTTTTTTAAAATAAGAAACATACAATCATATAATTTGGGACTCTCAGAGTTAAGACATCTTTAAAGCCATGTAATGAAGCCACTTTTTTCTTTTATGTAAACTTGAGAGTGTTATCTTCTATATTATGTCCTTGTTACTTTTTTTCATAAATACATTCTGTTGTACTTCTGCTCCCAGATTATTTCCAAATTCTTAATTTAGTATTCAAGACTTCCAACATTTTTTGGTCTTATTGCACTTTAGTCATTGAATGGACTCAATGTTTTAACCATATTGGATGCTATTAATTTTGCACAGCATATCATTTTGTGTCTTTATGATTTTGCTTTGATAAACCCTCTTCCTGGAGTGGTTTGTTCATTTCATAACTATTTAAGTCAGAAAATTATACTGGGAAATTGAACTCTTATTATTGAGCTCTTACAAGAAAACAGTTAATAACAAAAAGTATAACAGGTTAGGTCTAAAGTCAAAGCTATTTTTCTTAAACCTCTATATTCAGTTGTGCATTAAAAATTTTTGATTTGCAGGTGGAAATATGCAATTGATTCTATTCTTGAAGTTCATATAAGAAGGTGTACTCATATGTGGTCATGGAGTAACATAAAAAATCACAGGCAGTTGCTCAAGAGTTATAAATGTGCCTACAAAACCAAGCTGACCCAGACTAAAGTCCCTGAAGAAATACAGAAACAAATTCAGGTATATCTTGCATATGTTGATGAAAGGTATTGTTTGTTAAATCAACTTTTAATATTAATTTTTCTAAATTTAATTTGAATTAAAATATGATTTTAGGAAGAATAGAGTTGATCTCTTTTTGAGAGAAATTTATGGGAAAATGCACAGTATTTTCCCCCAATTTTTATCTTCTTTGAAAAATCCTTCTCACCCATCCTCATATTAGTTAAAATGAGGTTACTGTAAATGATTTGGAGAAATATGTTTGGTATTTATAATAATGTATAGAAAATCAATGTTAGATCTGCTTATTATTAGCAAGGTGTATATTATTAGGTTTGTTAGTGGCTTTTTAAAAGCAGTTCAAATTATTATTTATATAAAACAGCTCTATTCTCAAGATTTGAAGAGTCTTACCCCCTTTTGAAACATAGAAAAACACCATACTGAATATATAAGTTGCTTAATATCATCTGACTTTGATTATATAACTTTCTGCCACAAATTCTTAATGTAAAGAACTGAATTCTGCCTGGCCAGTGTGGCTCAGTTGTTGAGCATTGACCTATGAGCCAGGAGATCACTGTTCGATTCCCAGTCTGGGCACATGCTCCGGTTGTGGCTCAGTCCCCGATGTGGGGCATGCACAAGGCAGCCGATCAATGGTTCTCTCTCATCATTGATGTTCCTATCTCTCTCTCCCTCTCCCTTTCTGAAATCAATAAAAATATATTAAAAAAAGAATTGAAGACCAACCGAAGGACTTGTATGCATGCATATAAGCACAACCAACGGATATAAGACACTGGGGCGGGGGGGGGCAGGGTGGGCAGGTGAAGGCATGTCCTGGGGGGTAGGGGAGGTTGGCGGGAGATCAAGGGGGGAAAAAAGGAGACATATGTACTACTATTTGTAATACTTAAAACAATAAAAATAAAATAAAATTAAAAAAAAATAATTGAATTCTTATTATTATGAAGGATATGACAATCACTAGTATTATATATTAGAAAAAGTTTTAAGTTTCTTAACATTTCAGGTATCATGTTCTCATATACAGAATAGAAACAATATCTGTTTTACAGAGTTGTGAGATGTGTATAAGATAACTCTTAGAGCACCTGACACCCAGGTCACTAGGACTACTTTTAAAAAAAATTTTCACCTGAGGATATATTTTTAAAAGTATATTCTACTTTTTGCCCTGACCGGTTTGGCTCAGTGGTTAGAGTGTTGGCCTGCAGATCAAAGGGTTGCAGATTTGATTCCCTTTAAGGGCACATACCTCAGTTGTAGGTTCCCCAGCTCTGGTAGGGGTGTGTGCAGGAGGCCAATCAAACAATGTGTCTCTCTTATGTCAATGTTTCTCTCTTTCTCCCCCTCCTCCCTCCCTTCTACTCTCTAGAAATCAAGAAAATACCTTTGGGTGAAGATTATAAATAAATAAATAATATTTTACTGTTATTGTTATCATTATTACAGATAATCCCCCATTTTTCTCTCCTTGGCCCTCCTCCATCCAGACCGTGCCCTCCTTTCTCTCTGGCCCTTACCACATTGTTGTCTATGTGCATGGGCTATGCACATATGTTCCTTGGCTATTCTCTTCACCTTCTTTCATCCTGTACACCCCACCCACCTTCCCTCTTACATGTCAGACTCTGGTTCTATTATTAGGTTTTGTTTAGAATACTGTGTGGTTGTAAAAAGGAAGAAACTCTTATCTGTTAAGACAGCATGGATGGACCTGGAGATTATTATGCTAAGCGAAATAAGCCACTCAGAGAAAAATACTGTATAATCTCACTTGTATGAGGAATCTAATGAACCTGAGGATATGTTTTTATTGATTTTAGAGAGAGAAGAAGGGGGAGAGAGAGAGAGAAACATTGATATGAGGGAGAAATGTTGATCCGTTGCCTCCTGTATATGCCCTGACTGGGATCACTAGGGTATGTACCCTGACCAGGAGTTGAACCTGTAACCTTTTTGGTGAACGGGACAATGCTCCATCCAACTGAACACAATGACTGGGGCTTCTCTTACATACTTTTATGTAAATTCCCCAAATCACTTTCTACTTTAGTTTACTTGTGATTTGCAGAATTTTACATTTAAAAATTTTGTGTTTTATAATGGTGCCTTTAGTACAATGTTTATAAAATAATATAGGATAGAGGGAGTCAGAAGTAAGAACCATAGGATAATACCCCTCCTAAATATTCTTGTTTCCATTTGCATATATGGCTATCTATATATTGTAATGGTCTCATTAAAACTCTTATTTTTATATTTATTGAGGATTTACTTCCTTGGAAAACTTAATTCTTATATTGCAAAAGTTAAAAATGTAAAATCCAAGTGTATATTCAAATTTATACTTAAACTTTCATTAGATCACAAAGACTGTTTGTTCATGGACTAATAAGTAAGCCTGGATGTCATTGAAGAAAAAATATTCTATCTAATGATCAATTTCCTTGTCTTTATTTTATAGGATTTGGAGAAGACTCTAGATGTTTTTAACATAATTTTAGCAAGGCAACAAGCACAAGTTGAGGTAATTATTTTTATTAGCTGATTTTATGTTTTAAACATGTTACAACTACTCCTTTAAATGTAGGATCAAGAAAGCTAAGTAAGTTTCATGGTATGTTGTTGAGATTTACTTAATTGAGAATAAAGGTTGAATTTTCACTGCTTAATTTTGTCTCAGGAAAAAAATGAAATATTGGGGGGAGAGGGAAGGTGACATTAAGGGGAAATTTAAAAAAATTTTATGACAAAAATTTTGAACTCTCTTCGCCCCCCTGCCCCCAATAGAAAGTAAATTAAGAGTCATCCATTATTCTAGCAATACAGAATGCTAACTGTTAACATTTTGACATACAGTCTCTTAGGTCTTTCTCCCATGCATGCATACCTACCTATTTATGCTTCTTAGCCCCCATTTCTTTCACTTTATCTTTGCTTTGTTTTGTCTTCCCTCCATTCCTTCCTCCTTCACTTCACTGATCTTTTTTCTTCCCTTCTCTCCCTTCTTCTTTCCCTCTTTCTCTCTTCTCTTCTCTTTTCCCCCCTAAAATTGGAATCAATCTGTTCATAGTGTTTCATAAATGCTGATTTTTTCCAGTTGGCACCTTGTCTGCATTGTTTCATGTTTTTTTAATTATTCTGTAACATGACTTTTTTTGGTATTGAAAAAATGAATTACAAGTGCAATACAACTTATTATAGGAAAGTTAGAAAATATTGATGTACAAAATAAAGAAAAAATAGAAACCACCCATTATGTCACACACCAAAGATAACTATTGTTAATACATTTCTGTATACTAGTATTGTTTGTTTTTTTCATTGATAGAACTTCATACACATGCTTCTGTTTTTGAATGGGATTGAAGCATATACACTTATGTATTCATTTACTTAGCAAATACTCATTGAGTGCCCATCATGCTAGCATAGTGATTTTCAAATTTTTTTTATCTTATGGCACTCATAAAACAATTACTAAAATTCTGTGGTGTACCAAAAATGTATTTTTTGCAAATCTGACAATTTTGACTTATTCACACTGGACGGATATTATTGTGTTGTCTGTTGCCTTTTTTATTTTTTGCAATCTAAGAGTAAAGAGGTCAGTATACCTGACCATTAGCCAGGTATTGTGTGTTTTAGAAATTCTTGCATCACACCATTTGGAAATCTCTATACTAGCATTATGGTTAAGAGTGTGGACCTGGGAGTCAGATGGTTTGGATTTTAATTCCAGCTTTGCCAGCTAATACTTGTGTAACCTTGGGCTGGCTATTTAACCTCTCTGTACCTCAGTTTCCTCATTTGTAAAAGGATTAATGTATTATACCTACATCATAGAGTTACTGTGAGGAGTGCATGATAATTGATGTAAACCACTTAGACGGTTATGTGCCTGACATATAATAATTATTAAATAAGTGACTTTTTCTTTATCATCATCATTATCATTTTCACTAGAGGTCCGGCGCACAAAAGGAACATACTAGTAGCTAGCTCATTAAGGGGAGTAGAGTGGTGAGAGTGAGGAGAGATGGTGGTTAACATGGTCAGAGAAGTAAAGTCGTGGAGGAGTTGGAGTGGTGATTGTTGGAGTTATGGAGGATGCTAGATTCTGTAGGGCAAGAAAGTCAAACTCATGGCCTGTGGGCCGCATCTGGCCCACAACGAATATGTTTTCAGCCCAGCCAATATAATGGTATGTAAAAAATGTTTTAATAAAAATTTTGTAACTTAATTTTTACAATATCCTGTTATACATAATCCTAATATATAAAAAGCCAGGGGCCGTCATGACCGAAACAACAGCATGGATGACCAAACAGCAGGCTGCATGGGGTGACAAGGCTGGTAGGGAGGTTAGTGAGGGACGATCCAATGACTGAACAGCAGGCTGTGTGGGGGTGACCAGGCTGTCGGGGGGGGGGCAGTTGGGGGCAACCAGGCCGGCAGGGGGGGCAGTTAGGGGCGACCAGGCTGGCAGGGGGCAGTGAGAGGCGACCAGGCTGGCAGAGGAGGCAGTGAGGGGCAACCAGGCCGGCAATTGGGGGCAACCGGGCTGGCAGGGGGGCAGTGAGGGGTGACCAGGCTGGCAGGGGGGCAGTTGGGGGCGACCAGGCCGGCAGAGGAGGCAGTGAGGGGCAACCAGGTCGGCAATTGGGGCAACCAGGCTGGCGGGGGGCAGTGAGGGGTGACCAGGCTGGTGGCGGGGGCAGTTGGGGGCGACCAGGTTGGCAGGGAGGTGGTTGGGGGTGACCAGGCCAGCAGGGGGGGCAGTTAGGGGTGACCAGGCTGGCAGGGGGGCAGTTGGGGGCGACCAGGCTGTCAGGGGAGACAATGAGAGGCGACCAGGTTGGCAGGGGAGGCAGTGAAGGGCAACCAGGCCGGCAGTTGGGGACAGCCAGGCTGGCAGGGGGGCAGTGAGGGGCGACCAGACCAGCAGGGTGGGCAGTTAGGGGTGATCAGGCTAGTAGGCAGAGGTGGTTAGGGGTGATCAGGCAGGCAGGTAAGCTGTTAGGAGCCAGTGGTCCCGGATTGTGAGAGGGATGTCTGACTGCTGGTTTAGGGATTGGGCCTAAACCGGCATTCGGACAGCCCCTAAGGGCTCCCGGATTAGAGAGGGTGCAGGCTGGGCTGAAGGGGACCCCCTCCCCCCATGCACGAATTTTGTGCACCAGGCCTCTAGTTATTAATAACAAACTACAACTGTTGCTTATGACTGATCACTATAATTGTGTTGCATTCATTTCCCTTATGCACAGGCGCATCATTTCTCTCCACTAATACTAGCAGCGAATATTTTAGCAGCTTAATTGCCACATCATTAGTCTTGTACTAACTTGTTTGGTGTGCACAACAGGAAATACTTTGCTTTCAGAGAAGAAGAAAAATAGGTTTATTTGTGTTACGCTTATTTGTGCAGTTATTCAGTGTCTGGTAAGTTAATGTTCAAGAAAATATATTAATTTTTATTAAAAGCCTCTTATTATTTTATGTTAATGATTACTCATTTATTTTAGCCCTTCGTATTCAGCATGTCTCTATTGAAATAAACCTATGTTTTTTTGAAAATTGGAAGCTTTTGTTTTTTTGTGGCCCGCATAAACTTAAACCTTGTTTATTTGGCCTGTGTTAGTCTTTGAGTTTGACATGCTTGCTGTAAGGTCTGAAAAGCAATTTTAAATTTTTGTGGACTTTGGTTTTTACTCTGAATTAGGGAGCCATTTCATGAATAGAATAATATAATCTGACTTAGGTTTTAAAACTTCCTTTGGCTGCTAATTTGAAAATAGACTGTAAAAAGGAGGGCAAAAATAAAAACAGATTAGTTAGGATGCTCTTGAAATATTTGATAAATAATGGTAGTGTGGCTGAGAATGGTTACAATGGAGTGATGCCTCAGTGTCACATTCTGGATCTGTTTTGCCCAGCCAGTGGGGCTCAGTGGTTGAGTATCGACCAATGAACCAGGAGGTCCCTGTTAGAGGTTGGATTCTCAGTCAGGTCACATGCCCAGGTTGCGACTTGATCCCCATTAGGGAGCATGCAAGAGGCAGCTGTTCAGTGTTCTTTCTCACCGTTGATGTTTCTCTCTCTCAGCCGATCAATGTTATCTCTCACTGTTGATGTTTCTATCTCTCTCTCCCTCTCCCTTCCTCTCTGAAATCAATACAAAATACAAAATAAATTTTAAAAATATTCTGCATATGTTTTAAGGGCAAGCCATTATTTCCCAACTGACTAAACTTGGATTTTAAGAGAGAGAAATCAGAGATGACTAAGAATTTTGTCTTGGAGGAGTTGGGAAGGTGGAGTTACCGTGAAATGATATGGGGAAGACTAGATGGAACAAGCTTGGGTGAGATGGGAGATGAGTAGTTCAGTTTTGGACCTATAAAGTTTAGCTATCATTTAGACATTAATGTGGATATATGGAGTAGACAATTGGATACGTGAATGTAGAGTTTAGAAGTCTGTGTTGCAGATACAAATTTAGCAGGGGTCAGCACATAGATGGCATTTTAAGCTATGACATTGGATGAAATCACCCAAGTTAGGGTAGCTAGAAAAGAGCGGACTCTAAAGCCCTGCAGCATTCTATTGTTTATAGGTCCGATAGATGGGAACTAGTAAAGGTCACCATAGAGAAGTTGCCAGAGATATAGGTGGAAAGTTCTCTGAATGTAATATCATCAAAACCAAGTGAAGAAAGAATTTCAAGGAAGAGGGAGGGATCAACTGTGACAGGTGCATCTGATTGGTCAACTGACCTGAGGACTGAGAATTCACCATTAGGTTTCCCAAATATGAGATGTTTTAGCTATTATTTCTTACAATGATTTTATGAACACATAAATAAATATGATGTATATGTACATATGTATGTCCCTATGTACATATCTATGATTTTGATATTATATTGCAAGTTCCTGAGGCTTTGTTCATTTTTTTTCACTAATGTTTTTTTCTTTCTGTTCCTCAGATTGGAAAATTTCCATTGCGCTGTCTTCAAGTTTACTCTTTCCTTTATCATTTCCATTTTCAGGTCTAAAATTCCTATTGAGTTCCTATAAAGTTTTTATTTTTCTTCCAAAAATTCTTACATTTTAGTAACTTTAAGAATATTTTCCTTTATCTAATGTAATGTAGGTTACAGTGTCTCTGATAGTTTCAACATCTAGGTTATCTGGTTATTGGCATCTGTTGATTATCCTTTTTCTTGATAATTGGTCATATTTTCCTAGGTTTTTCTTCGTTTTGTTTTGTTTTCATACATCAAGTAATTTTGATTATATTTATGGACATTATGAATATTATATTGTGTAGTCTCTGTGTCCTGTTATCCTCCGGAAACTGTTGATATTTTTATCTTAGCACATGCCTTCTATGGATAGTGGTTCAAATTTCAATTCATTTGTTTCAATTTTTGTATGTTGGTTTGGGTCTGTTTTGCACATGAACAGTATAGGAGTTTGAGAGTTGTGCAGATGGTTTACTAGTATATCTCAGTTCAGGTCTCTGAACCTTTGCTACTTTCATTGCGGTCAGTTTCATACATAGGAAGCTTAGGTTAGACTGAGGTTTGTGCAGACTTATACCCAGACATCCCATTCTCTGGCTCTTTTCCCTCTAGGATTCTCCTCTGTATACTCTGGCTTTCATGGACTGCATTTACTTGTCCTGTGGCCAGACTTTTGAATGTGGAAGCATTATCCTTTCAGTCCCAGTGGCTCCTTAACTTAAACATTTGGAAGATATATTGCTCAGAAATATGCACTCCTAGTGGCTCGTTAACTTAAAAATTTGGGATATATCACTGGAATCCTTGACTATAATTCTTAACAAAATGCAGTAAAATACTATTGGTAGATGTGGAAAGTAAATTAATAGACTATATTAATCACATGTTGAACATTTCAGAAGGAACTGTCTTGACTATGGTTAACCTAATGTAGTGTTTAAAAAAGTTAAGCATTGTTTTTATCTGACTATATCTGAAAATGAAGAGGACATTTACTCTTTAAATAAATTTTTTAATTTTGATTTTTTAGGTGATTCGGTCTGGGCAGAAATTAAGGAACAAGTCTACTGAGACAGGAGAGAAACGTGGAGGCTGGTTTAGTGGGTTTTGGGGTAAGAAGGAATATAAGAAAAAAGATGAAGAATCTTTGATTCCTGAAAGTAAGTTCCAAGTCAAGTAATTTATTGTATGCTGATAAGACAAACTATATAAATTATATTTTAGTTAGTTAGTTGAATTTTATTTCATAACTAGAGGCCCAGTGCACGAAATTCGTTCCTAAGCTTGGCTGGCGATCAGGGCTGATTGGGGCCTTCCAGCTGCCAGCGGGGGCCTTCCTTCCAGCTGCCGGCCATGGCCTTCCTTCATTCCGCGCCAGCCCCTGGTGGTGAGCGCACATCATAGCGAGTGATCGACCTCCTGGTCTCCTGTTTGAACTCCCGAGGGGACACTTTGCATATTAGCCTTTTAAATATATATGTACTAGAGGCCTGGTGCATGAAATTCATGCACTTTGAGGGGGGGGCCAGCCTGGCCTGTGCACTCTCACAGTGCAGGAGCCCCACGATCAATTGCCCTAAAGGATCGCCCCAAAGAGGTAGGCCCTGCCCACCCATCCGGGGCTCCTTGATGGATTTCCCCAAGGTAGTAGGCTGGAGCCGAGGGTCCCACCCTGCAGCAGGAGCGGCTGCTGGAACCTGCCGGAAGCTGCAGTGAGCGGCTGCTGGGCCCCACCCCTGCTGTGCGTGCAGCCATCTTGTGACGGCTTGAGGACCACCTAGGCTTTTATTAGTAAGATACATACTTTTGAAATAAAAGTAGCTCAATGTGGCAAACATATAAGCAGATACATTAGGCTGGCACATTTCTGTGTTTCAAATTAAAGCAAAACTTTGATTATTTTTTTTTTGGAGAAAAATTGTGTGAAATTTAGAAAGTTGAAATTCAGAAATCACCACATTTAACATTCCTAATTATTACTTTTTACATGGATATTTAATTAGAAGTTTCTTTTAGTTTTTAAAATACTTAGGGAATTCAAAATCCATATAGGAGACCTGAATTTCCTTAATGGTCTCTGCTTTTTCTTGATCTAAAAGAGCAAAGACATGATATTTTCGTATATTAGAGGAAATCACATGGCTGCTTTTGCTTTAGCATTTGTTTTTAATGATTTTAGGGCACTTGTTAGTTTGGTTTGATATATATTTTTTTGTACCTGTAAAACTGAAGCAATCTATTTTAAAATATTGTCTTTTCTTTGTAGCTATTGATGACCTTATGACTCCAGAGGAAAAAGATAAGTTTTTCACAGCTATTGGTTATAGTGAGAGCACCCACAACCTAACTTTACCCAAGCAGGTAATTATTTAGGTGTTCTAAGAGGTGTTTTGTTTCATTTTACAGTATTATCAAATTAATTTTTGTGAGTGGTATAAGATAGAGGTCCAGATTAATATCCAGTTTTTCTAGAACCATTTATTAAAGATACTATCTTTTCTCTATGAGTTTTCATCTTAATTTTTTTAATCCTCCCCTGAGGATATTTTTCCCATTGATTTTTAGAGAGAGTGGAATGGAGGTAGGAGAGAGAGAGAGAGAGAGAGAGAGAGAGAGAGAGAGAGAGAGAGAGAGAGAGAGAAAGAGAGCGATTGGTTGCCCTCCACACATGCCCCAGCCAGGTTGCGGGCGGGGGGGATTGAACCTGCAACTTAAGTTTGTGCCCTTCTCTGTATATATGAGTCTGTTTCTATTTTGTTTGTTAGCTTATTTTGTTCATTAGATTTCACATATAAGTGAAATCATATAGTATTTTTCTTTCTCTGACTGGCTTATTTCACTTAGCATAATAGTCTCTAGGTTCATCCATGTTGTCGCAAAAGATAAGATTTCATTCTTTTTTATATATTCCATTGTGTAAATATACCACAGCTTTTTTATCCACTCATTTACTGATTTGAGCTGTTTCCAAATCTTGGTTATTATAAATAAAGCTGCAATGAATATAGGGGTGCATATATTCTCTCGAATCACTGTTTGGGGTTTCTTTGGCTATATTCCCAGAAATGGATTTGCTGCATTATAAGGCAATTCCATTTTTAATTTTTTGAGGAAGCTCCATACTGTTTTCCACAGTGGCTACATCAGTCTGTATTCCCAATAGTGCACAAGAGTTCCCTTTTCTCCACATCCTCACCAACCTTCTTGTTTGTGGGTTTATAGATAATAGTCATTCTGACCTGTGGTAGGTGATATCTCATTGTGGTTTTAATTTGATGATTAGTGACTTTGAGCATCTTTTCATATGCCTATGGGCCATTTGTTTGCCTTCTTTGGAGAAGTGTCTATTCAGGTCTTTGCCCATATTTAAATTGGAGTGTTTGTTTTATTGGTGTTGAGTTTTATAAGTTTTTTATAAATTTTGGATATTAACCCCTTATCAGATGTATCGTTGGTGATTATCTTCTCCCATTCAGTGAGTTGTCTTTTCATTTTGTTGATGGTTTCCTTTGTTGTGCAAAACCTTTTTAGTTTGATAAATTTATATTAGTTTATTTTTCTTTTGTTTCCCTTACCTAAGGAGATATATCAGAAAAACTATTACTACGAGAAATGTCTGAGATTTTAATGTCTATGCTTCTATTTTCATCCAGAATTTTTATGGTTTTGAGTCTTACATAAGCCTTTAATACATTTTGAGTTTATTCTTGTGTATGGTTTAGTTCTATTAGTGTATGTGTGTGTGTGTGCATGTGTGTGTATATGATTATGGGTGCATAAATATTTACAATTGTCATATTTTCCTGATGGGTAGACCCCTTTATCATTACATAATAACTTTATCTCTTTGGACCATTTTTAACTTTTTTTTTTTTGATATAAGCATAGCTACCCCTATTTTTGTTTTGTTTTTTTATATTTGTTTGAAATATATATTTCATCTTTTCACTCTTAGTCTATGTGTGGCCTTAAAGCTAAAATGAGTCTCATAGATAGCATATTGTTGGATCTTATTTTTTTAATTTATTCTGACTTTCTGTCTGTTTTGATTATATAGTTTAATCCATTTACATTTAAAGTAATTATTAATAGGTAAGTACTTACTATGCCATTTTGTTAATTGTTTTCTGACTATTTTGTAAATACTTTGTCCTTTGCTTCCTCTCTTGCTATCATCCTGTGTAGTTTGATGAGAATCATCTCCCTGGTTCTCTGTCCTATCTCTAATCCTGACTTATCAATTTTTGGATCAGGATTTTTTTTCTCAGTGTGTGATTAACTCTCCAAAGGCATCAAACAAATGTTCTTTATATTTTGTCTAGTTTTTGAGTCCAAGGATTAATCTGAATTAGTTTGCTTTAGTGAAAGCTGCTGAATTAAATTCTTACGACACAAAATGTTTTATCGTTCTATTTTTATTACCTTTAAGAGAAATTAGTTTTGAATTTTGTAAGTGTCCTATTTGAGCAAACAATTTGTATTGAATTTTCCAATGTATATATGTTTTTATAATGAGTGTATTGATACAGAAACCTATCATAATGTTTTATAGATCACTATAACTCAACAAATTTAAACGGGTAAATTATTAAGTAAAGTAATAATTACTTATCTTTAACTAACAATATTCATTCTTTTTGTTTAGTATGTTGCTTATATAATGACACTGAAATTAGTAAGCACGTCTATTACAATAAGAGAAAACAAAAATATTCCAGAAATACTAAAAATTCAGATAATTGGCCTGGGGACCAAAGTATCTCAACGACCAGGAGCACAAGCACTTAAGTAAGTTTTAAAAAACTTATTTGAATTTTTATTTTATTTTTATTTTGTATGACTTTAGGCCCCAAAGATGTAGTGTTATTTGCCATTAAAAACTGATTAATAATCATCCTTCTCTGATTTTATTTTGTGGGTGTGTTTGTGTCACGATAGTCATTTTATATTTCAGTTTGTTTTGTTACGAACTTATATGATGAAGTCATCATTTGTTCTTCTCTTTCCTTTATAAATATTTATTGAATACTGTTTATAGATTCGATACTATGAAGACTATAGGAACAATGAATTTCTATTTTCAAGAACTTTATGCTGTAGTTGATAAGAGAGGATATTTAAAAAGTTACTTTAAGATCTGTTTAGCATATTAGAGAGCTCATAAGTGGGAAGGTACTATAAAATTAATACCGTATTGTTAATGCTATACAAGTTCATTTGTAGAAGAGAAACTTGGCCTAGGACGGTGGTTGGCAAACTGTGGCTTGCGAGCCACATGCGGCTTTTTGGCCCCTTGAGTGTGGCTCTTCCACAAAATACCATGGCCTGGGCGAGTCTATTTTGAAGAAGTGGTGTTAGAAGAAGTTTAATTTAAAAAAAATTTGGCTCTCAAAAGAAATTTCAATCGTTGTACTGTTGATATTTGGCTCTGTTGACTAATGAGGTTGCTGACCACTGGCCTAGGAGAACTGGGACTTAAACTAGTTGAATGGAAAGGACTAGAAGCAGGGATGAGGTAGGAGAGTGTTCAGGGTGGCATAAAGTAGGGATATGAGTCTCATGAGTATTGAGCATAGCTTGTATTCATGCTGCAATTATGGAAACTTCTGTGTTTTTTTTTTTTTTTTAACGTGGATGACAAGGAAAATAAAGAAAAAAGCCTACCTTAGGCTGTGAGGGTTATTGAATGCTAGGTTGAGAAGTTTGGATTTCAACTCTGAGTAATGGCTCGGGATCATGGCTCTCAGTGGAGTTGTTTTAAAGGGAAATTTGTGTTTTAAACCATTATATTACAAATAATTGTGTTTATATCACTTCTTTTTTCTTCATTGGATTGTAGGGTGGAAGCAAAATTAGAACACTGGTATATAACAGGTCTGAAACAGCAGGATACTGTACCATCCCTTGTGGCTTCAATTGGTGATACTGCATCATCTTTGCTTAAAATTGAATTTGAAACCAATCCAGAGAATAGTATTGCTGACCAGACTCTCGTTGTTCAGTCTCAGCCTGTGGAGGTCATTTATGATGCTGTAAGTACAAAGAGAAAGTGAATCTTCTATCTTACATGTTTGACATATGATTTTCTTATTTTCTCTCTTTCATATTTAACATTTATTTACTTAGCACTCTTTTCTTATTCTAAAAGCAGTGCATGTTTTTCAGTTAATTTTGAATTTTTTTATGTGCTATAGATTTTTTTCTACCATAAGGTGTATTTATGCTTATGTCAATTAAAAAAAAATTGAATCCACTATTTATAAGGCTGTGTTCATTGTACCAACTACTCCCAGTCGTTACATGCTTACTACTCCAGTTTATCTTTGCTTATTCTTCTTCCCCCTCAGTGTTTGGAACCAACTTAGAGGTTTAAAAATAATTGAAAGAATTTTTTTTTAAATAAATCTTCATTGTTCAGATTATTACAATTGTTCCTCTTTTTCCCCCCCATAGCTCCCCTCCACCCGGTTTCCACCCCACCCTCTGCCCTAACCCCTCCCCTCCCCCCCCCCCCCCCCGTCCTCATCCATAAGTGTACAATTTTTGTCCAGTCTCTTCTGGCACCCCCACACCCCTTTCCCCCCAGAGAATTGTCAATCTACTCCCTTTCTATGCCCCTGATTCTATTATATTCACCAGTTTATTCTGTTACTCAGATTTTTTATTCATTTGATTTTTAGATTCACTTGTTGATAGATAGTATTTGTTGTTCATAATTTTTATCTTTACCTTTTTCTTCTTCTTAAAGAATACCTTTCAGCATTTCACATAATACTGGTTTGGCGGTGATGAACTCCTTTAGCTTTTTCTTATCTGTGAAGCTCTTTATTTGACCTTCAATTCTGAATGATAGCTTTGCTGGGTAGAGAAATCTTGGTTGTAGGTTCTTGCTATTCATCACTTTGAATATTTCTTGCCACTCCCATCTGGCCTGCATAGTTTCTGTTGAGAAATCAGCTGATAGTCGTATGGGTGCTCCCTTGTAGGTAAGTAACTGTTTTTCTCTTGCTGCTTTTAATATTCTCTCTTTGTCTTTTGCTCTTGGCATTTTAATTATGATGTGTCTTGGTGTGGTCCTCTTTGGATTCCTTTTGTTTGGGGTTCTCTGTGCTTCCTGGACTTGTAAGTCTATTTCTTTCACCAGGTGGGGGAAGTTTTCTGTTATTATTTCTTCATATAGGTTTTCAGTATCTTGCTCTCTCTCTTCTTCTGGCACCCCCATAATTCGGATATTGGTATGCTTGAAGTTGTCCCAGAGGCTCCTTACACTATCTTCAACTTTTTGCATTCTTTTTTCTTTTTGCTTTTCCGGTTGGATGTTTTTTGCTTCTTTGTATTTCAAATCTTTGACTTGATTCTTGTGATCCTCTAATCTGCTGTTGGATCTCTGTATATTAGTCTTTATTTCAATCAGTGTATGCTTAATTTCTAGTTGGTCCTTTTTCATATCTTTAAGGGTCTCACTAAATTTATCAGCCTTTTCTAGAAAATTCTTGAAAAACCTTATATCCGTGGTTTTGAACTCTATATCCAATCATTTGCTTTCTTGCATTTCTTTCATTTGTGACCTGTTTCTTTGTGTCCGCATTTTGGCTGCTTCCCTGTGTTGATAGAGTGGCTTTGTGTGCTAGGTGTCCTATAGGGCCCAGTGGCTCAGCCTCCCCAGCTACCTGAGGTGGACACTCTTGGTGCACCCCTTTGTGGGCTGTGTGCACAGTGTTGTTATAATTAAGCCTTGATTGTTGTTGTTATCCCTGGGGGGAATTGACCTCCATGCCAATTGGCTGTGAGGATCAGCTGTGTCTACGATGGGAGAACTTCTGTGCTGGAGACACTCTTATGAGGCAAGACTTGGCTTCCGTGGGGCTTTGGTGCTCACTGATTCTGCCCCCTGTGTGTGTCCCTTATGGATCTGAGGAGTTGTAATCTAGATGGTCCTACTCTGACCCCTGGATACCCTGGCTCTTGGATCCCGAAGGAGTTGCTAATTTAGCCTCTGAGGCCACCCAGCAGGAGCCATGGAGAAATCTGCAGATTCCTCTTTTTTGTTTGGGTTTTGGAGGTGCCCAGATGAGGCCCAGCTGTGAAGCAACACAAGCTGCTGTGGGGCCTTGGGTCTTCTTTTGGATGTTCCAGGTCTCTCTGACTCAGCTTCAGTTTGTTAGGTAAGTTTAGATTTCAAAGGACCAGGCTATTCATATGCAAAAGCCTCTGCGCACAGCTTGGATGGGGTGGAGTCTCAGGGCGGAGCAAACAGCAATGGCTTCCCGTCAGCTCTGCCCTAAGAGGCCCCCCGGGTCTCAGTGTCCCTTCGTAATTGCTGCAAGCACCTCTGAGAGAAAGCCACCCTCGAGTTCCGCCTGCTGCCAGACAGTCCAGTTTCTCCCTGTATGAGCCTGGGTCCCCAGCGTCTCACCTGCAACTGGAGTTCAGAGCAGTCAGGAGCTTGTGTCTCCCTGTGGATTGAAAAAGCCAGCCCACTCCGCGTGTATGCCTCTGTACCTCTGCCTTTAGTTCTGCAGCTCCTCTGAGTCTCAGTGTGCTTTTCTCTTCCCTTCTAGTTGTAGAATTTCCACTCAGCCAGTCTTCCTGTGGTTCTGGATGATGTCTGTTTTGTCTTTTAGTTGTAGTTTTGAAGTTGTGCAAGGCAGCAAGTTCAGGTGTTTACCTATGTCGCCATCTTGGTTTCTCCTCAATAATTGAAAGAATTTAATATATTGTTCACATGGGAAAAAAAATTCACATTTAGATATTATTGAAAGTGCTGGATCAAGTTCTGTATCAATATCTTCATCTTTTATTTAGACTCTCTTAACTCATCTCAAGCTAGCCAATAGCATGTGTATAGTTCACCACTCATTGCGTCCCTTCAGGTTGGCTCCCCCCTGTTGTTTAGATCCCTGACTTATTTTTCTTTATAGTTTAGAAGTGGATTCACATTGTGGGTACATTCACATTGTTGTACCTCCAGTCTACAGAACTCATTCTGTTTTGCAAAATGTCTGATTTTTTACATTCAAGTTTTGGATGTAAGTAAGGGCTCAACAGCTTCCTTATTTCCTCTTCAAAGTGTAGGGGAATTCATTTTCAATATAAAGAAGTGGAGTTTTACCTTCTGGCTAATAAGGGATAAAACTATAGACACTATAAAATATATTTAAGGTTACTTTAATGATATGCATACATGTGTTGCCTCTTCAGTAAGCTTGCTGGGGCTATTCCCTTTTTTAGGTTCTCTTTCACTCTAGAGGGAAAACTATCTTTGGAGGTATCTCCGCAGTTTAAAGCCCAGTTGTTAGAATTAAACCAAAACTTAAAAATTTATAATGTAGAAAGTATTGTGTATAATTTCTTTATATTTTAAATTGTTTTACAGAAAACCATTAATGCAGTGGTTGAATTCTTTCAATCAAATAAGGGATTAGATCTTGAGCAAATAACATCAGCTACATTGATGAAGCTAGAAGAAATTAAAGAGAGAACAGCTACAGGTAAAGAATTTACCTGTCTGCATAAGCATCAATTAAACATTCAAAATTTGTGTATTCTAATGTAAATATTATATTGAAAATAGTATAGGTTGCTTTTTTTTTCTTTGTCTTAAATTCAGGCTATATTCTGCAGTGGAGTAGCATTGTGTGTATGTGGTTTACCCAAAGTCAAATATGCCAGCTAGACTAGTTGAGAAGGAGAATAATATTGGGCACAGATGATTCTGTGTGCCATTACCTTTAAGAACCTGAGTTTGAGGTAGATCACATCCCTCTGGATCAATTCTTAAAAAAACTCTGATACAGAAGATACATACTTTTGTATACATACTTTTGTACAACATTATATCTACTTTATCTGTTTACTTAATTAAAGAAATAATGAATTATTCTCTTGAAAAAGTACTAGCTATGTTGGGTTTATTGTACTGTGTGAAGATAAGATTAATTGTTTCCCATTGACAGTTCTACTTTACTTGCTAAATTGAAAATCATTCATAATACTTTCCAACTGATATTCTTGTTGTTAGTAATATGATTACATATTTCAACTCGACCCCCTGACCTTTCATTTTTTTCTTTTTTTAGGACTTACACATATTATTGAAACTCGAAAAGTCCTTGATTTAAAGATAAATCTGAAGCCTTCTTATCTCATAGTTCCACACACAGGCTTCTACCATAGAAAGTCAGATCTTCTCATTTTAGATTTTGGTACATTTCAGGTAGGTACACAGGCATTTCTGTCTGCCCAATTTTGCTTAGCTTGGTACCTAGCTATGTGATAGTGTGCTTTCCCCCACTCAAATTTACTTAAACCTAGAGTTATTTCTTCTTAGCATTTTGTCAAGCCAGCCTAGCTTACTATTTTATATATATTTTATGGCTATTAAAGAAGCAAAGAAAAACCTAAAATAGTTTGTAATAGTAGATGACTTGACCTTGAGGACTGAATTACTATTGTCTTTTTTTACTTGGAGAGAAGCTCTAGTAGTTTTCAAGCACTCCTCTGTTTCCAGAGTGTAATTTCACAGTGTTATTTGTTAATTTTTTTATTTTGGTAATAGGCAACAATACACATATGAGTATGTGTTTGATAGAATAAGAGAACTTAAGGTTTTGTTTGGGCATTGAAGCTTATAGAAATCCAAGGCTCTGAGAAAATGTGAAGATTTAAAAATATATAGTCCTTCTTTAAAAGATGGAAAAGGAAGTAGAAATTGGAGCTGAATTCTAATGGACTAGTTATTCTACATATGTAGTGGGGAGAAGAAGGAATAAAACCTGCTATTTCATTGTGGCAATAACTCCTGAGAGCCAGGAAGAGTTGTATGTGTAGATAGGTTATTTGAGATAGAGAGTTATGTAATTACTAGCTAGTTAGTGCAGATGTGCTGAGTAATGTATTACTCAAAACATATTAGAGATATATGCTGAAATATTACATTTCTAATAAAATATTTGCTAATAATTATCAGAAAATTAAGCAAAATGTGAATTTATTAAGGGCAATGTTTTCATTTTAGTTAGTTTTAAGAAAACACAAATGAAGTATATTGATTTATGTAATTTTCTGTTAAAAAATTGAAATTTTTCCCCTCCATTTTAGCTTAACAGTAAAGATCAAGGTTTGCAGAAGACTGGTAATTCATCTCTGGAGGAAATAATGGATAAGGCATATGACAAGTTTGATGTTGAAATAAAAAGTGTACAACTACTCTTTGCAAGAGCAGGTAATAGGTTGCTCAGTTTTTGGGATCTTGAAATTATGTTGAGTAGCTTTTGTAAATATATGTGTACTAGAGGCCCGGTGCACGAAATTTGTGCACGGGGGAGGGGGTTGTCCCTCAGCCCAGCCTGCACCCTTTCCAATCTGGGATCCCTCTCACAATGAAGGACTGCTGGCTCCCAACTGCTTGCCTGCTTGCCTTCCTGATTGTCCCTAACCGCTTCTGCCTGCCAGCCTGATCACCCCCTAACCACTCCCCTGCCAGCCTGATTGATGCCTAACTGCTCCCATGCGAGCCTGTTTGCCCCTAACTGCCCTCCCCTGCAGGCCTGGTCACCCCTAACTGCCCTCCCCTGCAGGCCTGGTCCCCCCAACTGCTCTCCCCTGCATGCCTGGTTCCCCCCCAATTGCCCTTCCCTGCAGGCCCGGTCGCCCCCAACTTCCCTCCTCTGCCAGCCTGGTAACCCCTAACTGCCCTCCTCTGCAGGCTTGATCGCCCCCAATTGCCTTCCCCTGCTGGCCTGATCACCCACAACTGCCCTCCCCTGCTGGCTTGATCACCCACAACTGCCCTCCCCTGCTGGCCAGCTTCTGGGGGCCATCTTGTGTCCACATGGGGCAGCCATCTTTGACCACATGGGGGCAGCCATATTGTGTGTTGGAATGATGGTCAATTTGCATATTACTCTTTTATTAGATAGGATAGAGGCCTGGTGCATGGGTTGGGGCCAGCTGGTTTGCCCTGAAGGGTGTTCCGGATCAGGGTGGAGGTTCCCTTGGGGAATGGGGTGGCCTGGGCGAGGGGCCTGTGGTGGTTTGGAGGCTGGCCACGCCTCCTGGTGACCCAAGCAGAGGCCCTGGTATCTGTGATTTATTTATCTTGTATAATTGAAACTTTGTAGCCTTGAGTGGAGGCCAAGGTGGGCCAGGGTTGCGGAAGCTTGGCTTCCTCCATTGCCAGGGAAACCCAAGCCTCCTGCTTGCTCCATGGCCACAGCCAGCTTGGTTGGGTTAATTTGCATACCCACTCCTGATTGGCTGATGGGCGTGGTTTGTGGGTGTAGCAGAGTGATGGTTAATTTGCATATTACTCTTTTATTAGATAGGATGTGTGCATGTAAATCAACTTGGGTAACATTTTGAACACATATCCTGTTGGTTTCTTAACAAACCAAACAAGAAAGCCCATTATTGCAAATCCTTCTCACAGTTACAAATAAAGATGAAAAATTTGGCTACTTATCTTAGGGTATGGTACTTAGCACCATTTTAATCTATGTATAGTCATTGCCTATTTTTTTTTTGTTTTTGTAATATGACTGTGAACCTGCCCAAAACACAAAATAGAAGTTGCTATTGGCTCAATTCCTCAGTCTAAGTGTTTTTGGGATGTTTCAATGATGTTTTTCCCTTGCTGCCTTTATTTTTAAATATTTTACTATATTAGATTAGTTTTTATTTTAGTAGCATTACATCTTTTACTTTTGTAGATATCTGAGAAGTATGGATATAGTCTTAATACCTAAAAGTAATTAATTTATTTTCCAAAAGCTTTTGTATTTTCTACTGCTTAAGTAAAGATTGCTGGTTCTCTATACTTCCTTTTTTTTAAAAATCTTTATTGTTCAGATTATTACAGGTGTTCCTCTTTTTTTCCCCCATAGCTCCCCTCCACCTGATTCCCCACCCCACCCCATGCCCTTACCCCCCGCCACTGTCTTCATCCATAGGAGTAAGATTTTTGTCCAATCTCTTCCCACACCCCTCACACCTGCTTCCCCTGAGAATCGTCAGTCCACTCCCTTTCTATGTCCCTGATTCTATTATATTCACCAGTCCATTCTGTTCTTCAGATTTTTTATTCACTTGATTTTTAGATTCACTTGTTGGTAGGTATGTATTTGATGTCATTTTGTTGTTCATAATTTTCATCTTTACCTTTTTCTTCTTCTTCCTCTTCTTAAAGAATACCCTTCAGCATTTCATGTAATCCTGGTTTGGTGGCGATGAACTCCTTTAGCTTTTTCTTGTCTGTGAAGCTCTTTATCTGACCTTCAACTCTGAATGATAGCTTTGCTGGGTAGAGTAATCTTGGTTGTAGGTTCTTGCTGTTCATCACTTTGAATATTTCTTGCCACTCCCTTCTGGCCTGCATAGTTTCTGTTGAGAAATCAGCTGACAGTCGTATGGGTACTCCCTTGTAGGTAATTAACTGTTTTTCTCTTGCTGCTTTTAATATTCTCTCTTTGTCCTTTGCCCTTGGCATTTTAATTATGATGTGTCTTGGTGTGGTCCTCTTTGGATTCCTCTTGTATGGGGTTCTGTGCGCTTCCTGAACTTGTACGTCTATTTCTTTCACCAGGTAGGGAAAGTTTTCTGTCATTATTTCTTCTAATAGGTTTTCAATATTTTGCTCTCTCCCTTCTTCTGGCACCCCAAAAATTCGGATGTTGGTTCGCTTGAAGTTGTCCCAGAGGCTCCTTACACTATCTTTATATTTTTGGATTCTTTTTTCTTTTTGTTTTTCTGGTTGGATGTTTTTTGTTTCCACATATTTCAGATCTTTGGTTTGATTCTTGGGGTACGTTGCTCTACAGTTGAGTTTCTGTACATTCTTTATTTCAGACAGTGTATGCTTCATTTCTGACTGATCCTTTTCCATTTTTTGGCATTCTCATTAATATCCTTAAAGGTCTCATCAAGTTTCTCAGCAGTTTTTAGAAGATTCTTGAATAACCTTATAAATGTGGTTCTGAACTCTATGTCGTCCAGTAGTTTGCTTTCCTTCGTTTCTTTCATTCGTGACGTGTTTCTTTGTTTCCGCATTTTGGCTGCTTCCCTGTGTTGATGGAGTGGCTTTGTGTGGTAGGTGATCTATAGGGGGCAGTAGCTCAGCCTCTTCAATCACATGAGGTGGATGCTTTTGGTACACCCCTTTGTGGGCTGAGTGCAAAGTCTTGGTGTAGTTAAAACTTAATTGCTATTGGTACGCTGGGAGGAATTGACCTCCAGGCCAATTAGCTGTGAGCACTCACTGTGTCTATAATGGAAGAATTGCTGCGCTGAAGACACGCTTATGGGGCAGGACTTGTTTCAGTGGGGCTTTGGTGCTCACTGAGTCTGCCTCTTGAATGTGTCACTTATGGATGTGAGGAGTTGAAATCTGGTGTCTCACACTGACCACTAGGTACACTGGCTTCTGGATCTCCAATGGGGTGCAGGTCAGCTACTGTCTGAGGCCACCCAGCAGGAGCTACAGTGAGAGCTACAGTTTTCTCCTCTTTGCTTGGGGTTTGGAGGTTTTGGAGCTGTCTGACCCAGGCTGCAAGTTTGCTAGGTTAAGCTGCGATAGGGCAGGGCTTTCTTATGCTAACGCTGCTGCTTGCAGCTTGGGTGGGTTTGTAGATTGTGCAGGGCGGGGTCTCAGGGTGTCACTAGGCTAGGGCGTGGCAAACAGCAATGGCTGCTAGTTAGCTGGCTCTGCGTCCCAGTGGGCATTCGCGAGTCCCGTGCCCCAGTGCCGTAAACAATTATTCCTGCGTGCAGCTCTGCAAGCAAGCCACCCTCACTGGCAGACAGTCCAGCTTCTCCCCGTAGGAGTTTGGGTCCCCCGCATCTCCCCAGAAACTGTATTTCAGAGTAATCGGGGGCTTGTCTCCCTTTGGGTTGAAAAAGGCAACGCCCGCTGCCAGCCCAGATCACGCGCCTCCGTACCTCAGCTTTTCAGCGCTCGTGCACGTCTCAATGCTCTTTTCTCTTTCCTTCTAGTTGTAGAACTTTCACTCAGCCAGCTTTCCCGTGGTTCTGGGTGATAGACGTTTTATCTTTTAGTTGTAGTTTTGAAATTGTTGTGTGAGGCAGCAGTTTAGGTGTTTACCTATGCTGCCATCTTGGATTCTCCTCTATACATCTTTAGTTTCTAGAAGCAATAAATTTTTGGCAAATATTCTAGAGTATATCACTTTGTAGTAGGTCATTGAAGGAAAAGATAGTCTTTGTGTGTAGAATGTATACTTCTAGCGTGAGTAATAAGTTTTATTAAAATGTAAATATATAACACTCTACTTAGTTTTTATATATTAGGGTTCTTTTAATCCCTTAAAGCAGTGGTTCTCAACCTTTCTAATGCCGCCACCCTTTAAATACAGTTCCTCATGTTGTGGTGACCCCCAATCATAAAATTATTTTCGTTGCTACTTCATAACTGTAATTTTGCTACTGTTAATGAATCATAATGTAAATATCTGTGTTTTCCGATGGTCTTAGGCTCTACAGCAGCGGTTCTCAGCCTGTGGGTTGAGAACAGTTATGAAGTAGCAATGAAAATAATTTTATGGTTGGGGATCACCACAACATGAGGAACTTTATTAAAGGGTCGTGGCATTAGAAAGGCTGAGAACCACTGCCTTAAAGGGAAGTACCTACACAGACCATTAATTTGCCTTTTCTGTTGTAAGTACTTTATAATGATTGCTTGAATTATAAGTGCTAAAAGATGTTTAGTCATTGCCATCTGTTAAGATATGTGTAGGATTCTGTTAGTCATTGGAAAGTCTGTTTTTGGGACCTTCCTATTTCAAGAAAAATAATTGTTGTACTTTTTTGTCATGAAAACTCATTTTTGCTTTAGAATTGTGTGCTAAACTAGTGTAATAGTACTTAGGAATCACAGAAGCCTCTTTTTCTGTCCTTTATGTTTCCATTTATTTTTCTTAACTGCAACAACCCCTCTGATCTCTAATTTTGTAATCAAGGCAATACATTTCTGAGCTTTTCCTGTTGGTTTTAAAATGACAGCTGCTTTATAAACATTCTCCAAAGAAACATTTTGAATTATTTTTATATCACAGTCCTATCAATCTCTATTTTAAAAATATAGGTTATTTAACTTATATGCTAAAAGCAATAAGTTAGATATCTGAGAAGCATGGATATAGTCTTATCCATGCTAAAAAACATCCATTGAATATGTTTATTAACTATTTTTAATAAGTTAGAGCAGTGGTCAGCAAACTCATTAGTTACCAGAGCCAAATATCAACAGTACGATTGAAATTTCTTTTGAGAGCCTAATTTTTTAAACTTAAACTTCTTCTAATGCCACTTCTTCAAAATAGACTCGCCCAGGCCGTGGTATTTTGTGGAAGAGCCACACTCAGGGGGCCAAAGAACTGCATGTGGCTCGCGAGCCCCAGTTTGTTGACCACTGAGTTAGAATATTTTTCCACAGATTCAGTGGGTTTTGACATGTAAAGCTATCTTGTGATGCAAAAAATATTTAGCCCTGGCCGGTTTAACTCAGTGTATAGAGCGTCGGCCTGCGGACTGAAGGCTCCCAGGTTTGATTTTGGTCAGGGGCAAATGCCCGAGTTGCAGGCTCGATCCCTAGTAGGGGGCATGTAGGAGGCAGCCAATCAATGATTCTCTCTCATCGTTAATGTTTCTATCTCTCCCGCTCCCTTTCTCTCTGAAATCAATTAAAAAAAAATATATATATATAAATTTAAAAACATTTAATGAATTTAAAAAGTCATTAATAAAACAATTTTTTTAAGAGGAAAACTGGAAAAAGTGTCGATTTCAGCATCCATCAACTATGCATATTTTGCAACCCATGGATATTCACGTTGAGTTGGCCAAGGCAATGGTAGAAAAAGACATTAGAATGGCCAGGTAATGTATGAGTTTCTTTTATATTATAAAATCAACAAGATGAAATATATCTGTATCAGTGTCTGGATTTTAATGAAGAAAAGCTAGATTTCTGAAGAAGAGAAAAAATGATTATTTTATAGCAGTAATATATTTTTAAGAAAATATTTGTTTGATTTATATGTCACCTGTCTTTACTTTCTATATAAATTAGTTATCCCTGTTTTTGAATGAATTGAATCCAAGGTCCAATATCGATGAAATAAAATCTTGAAAAATTAAAGGTTCTTTTGATTATGAAACTATAAAAAATGTTGAGAAATATTTAAGGAGATGAAAAGTAACTAAATTTTGAATTTAAGTAGATAATTATGAAATATATATATGCTGCCTTCTTAAAAACAATATAATTATTGACATTCAGTAAGCTGTATCTATTTGAAGAGTACAATTCAGTAGGTTTTGACTTGTAAAGCTATGAAACCATCACCACAGTCATAATGAGCACATCCATCATACCCCAGAGTCCTTGTGCCCCTTTGTATTTCCTCCTTCCTCCTTTCCTAACTTCCCTGGACAACATTGATCTGTTTCCTGACACTATAGATTTGTCAAAATTGTCTAGAATTTTGTATAGCTAGGACCATACAGTTTCAACTCTTTTGTTTAGCTTTTTTCATTTAGCATAATTAATTAGAGATTCATTCATGTTGTGTGTATCATTATCAGATGGATGTTAAACCAGCCTTGCATTATTGGATAAACTTCATTTGGTAATGATTATTTCTTTAAAATATTGTTAAATTTGGTTTGCTAAAATTTTATTATGACATTTTATGTCTTATTTGTAAGTTTGACCCTACAGTGTAGTTTCTTCTCCAATCCTTTCCCCCACCCTATTATAGAGAAGCTGGATCTTAAAACCATATTGTTGACTTGCATTTTTAGATTTAAAGTATCAGGAGGGCTTCCTTTGATGCATGTGAGAATTTCTGACCAGAAGATGAAAAATGTGCTGGGTTTGATTAACAGTATACCCTTGCCACAGAAATCATCTGTACAGTCTCCTGAGAGACAGGTAAATGGATATAATAAAATGCTAAATCTCTTTACCTTTGTATTTATGATGAGTTCTTTTTTAGCGTTCTGTGAGCAGTTTTATTTTTAAATATTTTTTAGGGTCAGTTTCATTTATTTGGTGCACTTTTGAGGTTTAATGTTGTTGAATCTATACAGAACTGCATATGACATTGAATAAATACCAGTTGTAGCCTAATTTCACTACTGTTTTAGAGTGGTGGTAGAAAATCAGTTTTAGGGAGTGAAGGGAGCAAAAATACATACGTGAAAGGAAAAATGTCTTTTAAATTTATGAAATATCTTCTATAATAATAAAAGCGTAATATGCTAATTAGACCAGACAACTGAACAACCTTCCGGACGTTCTTCCAGATGACCTTCTGGACAAAGCTGGGGCTGTGAGGGCCGAGGCAGCTGCCACAGCTGCAAGGGCCAAAGCAAGCTGTCGTGGCTGCGAGGGCTGAGCACCTTGCATAAATAAAACTAGATATAGAAATTTTTATATTGTTGCAAAATAAAATGATTGGTGTAAAATTTACTTAAAATTTCTAGATGACTGATTGTAATTGATCTTTACAACTGAATATAACTATTGGATTTTCACTTACTTTGAAACAAAATTTGAGAGAGCTAACTAATGCTTATACCTTTACCAGGAAACTATAATAAAGATACACAGTTTATCTTATGTAATAAAGAGCTAATATGCTAATTAAACCGGACAGCTGAACGACCTTCCGGATGACCTTTCGGATGAAGCCAGGGCTGTGAGGGCCGGCTGAGGCAGCCTGGGCTGTGAGGGCTGAGCCCCTTGCACAGATTTTGTGCATCGGGCCTCTAGTATTATAATATATAGCAACTAATGACACACAGTGATAAATAGACTCATCTACTAGAGTTGTATATTGTTCTGTCCTTGTAATTGCAGGTAGTAGTCTTAATAATTAGTACTATTACTTTTTCAGTATTTGTTTCATTTCTGTATATTTAATCCTGCTAGATTAGTATATTAAGGAAACTTTTTATATTATTTGCTAGGTATCCTCAATTCCTGTTATTTCAGATAGGACAAAAGACTTACTTGGTACATCACTGTTGCTAGATGGAGTGGAATCAGGTAAGAAAGTAATATGTTTATTAAACCAAGTATATAGAGAGAACATTTTCAGAAAATAAAGAATTTTTGAAAGTATTATAGTAATTTACTGGTTTTAGTTCTAATTATGCTACTAACCAACAGTGTGTTTTGAGTTCCTTTTTTTAAAGCCCAAGTTTCTTCATTTGAGTGAAAGGATTTTTGTGAATGAAAATGCTTAGGATTTTAAATAAGTTCCATTTTTTTGCCACGATCACTACCCGATTCTTTTGTTTAGCTCTAGCCTAACTGATATCTTTTAATTTTGAAATAAAATATAAGCGTCAAGAGGACAAGGATCATGCCTGTCCTTGTTACTCTAGTGTCCTTCGTGACTGGTACAGACTGATGATAGATGATACCCAATAAATATTTTATTGAAAGTTGAATGAGTAGACTACAGTGAAAAACATAGGGCAGTTTGATTTTGTTTATACTTATTGTTTGCCAGGTTGAGTCACTTTGTGAGACTTAGAAAAACATTTAAACTATATTCTTACTCTGAATATGAAGATTATATCTAATAAATGAATTTAATTTTTGAGAGATTTAAATTTGAGTGTTTTATGCAGCCCTCAATGGACATTCTCTCAAGTCAAATGAATGTCTTCTTCCTTAGAGTCTGATGATGAGTATTTTGATGCTGAAGATGGAGACATACAGACTGGTAAAAGTACGAAAGGATCAGAACGAAAAAAAGTTGCAGAGGCCCCAAATGAGGAGCTCATTAATCTTCTACTAAAGTTTGAAATTAAAGAGGTATGCACATTTATTTTGTTTATAAACAAATGTATTCTTATTATCACTATCCTTGTAAACTGTCCAATATGAGACCCAAACATTAAGTATATATAAAATGTGGTACTCTATTTTTCCTAGTGCTCCCCCCCAGTCCCCCATATACAGTTCCAAGAAAATGAATTGTTTTTTTGTAAAATCTGATATAAGAGTGATATATAGTATATCTGATTATTCTGAAAAAGCTCAATACTCTTAATTAGGATTTTATTTTCTTTAGAAAATTTCTGTGACGTTTATTTAAAAATTTTCCCCCTCTAATTTTCACCTAAGGATGCTTTTTATTGATTTGAGAAAGAGGAAGAAGCGAGGGTTGGGGGAGGAGAGAGAGAGAAAAACATTGATGTCTGAGAGAAACATGGATCGGTTGCCTTCTCTATGCATTCCAGCTGAACCAGGGTCAGAATAATCCTTTTAAACTGAAAGTCAGATTATGTCACTGCTCACTTACTGGTTTCCCATCTCACTCAGAGCAAAGGGCTTAGTCCTTCCTATGGCCTTTATAAGGGCTTTCATGGAATTCTTTTCACTCTACTCCAGCTATATTTCATTCGTTCCTGCAATAAGTATTTATCAAGTGCCATCATGTACCAGGCATTGTTTTAGGTACTAGAGCTAAAGTACTGAGCAAAGTTCTTGTCTCATATTGCTTACACTTGTCTTTTAGTCTCCCTTACTTATACCAGAGCACATTCTTTGTGCTTACTGTTTCCTTTGCCTGGAATACTCTTCCTGCATAACTTGATTCTTCACTTCCTTTAGATATTTACTCAAATGCCATCATATTGGAAAGGTCTGACCCCCCTCCCCCCCCCCCCCCCAATACAAGAGAGCAACCTTCATTTTTCTCCACTCTCCCTAGAATGTAGGCTTCATGAAGACAAGAACCTTGTCTGTCCAGGTCACTTCAATGCCTTCAGTGGCTGGCACAACTTCATACATGGTAGATGATGCCCAATAAACATTTTATTAACTATTGAATGAATGAACTAAAGTGATAATCAGAATCCTTTAAGAAAAAAAAGTAGTAGTACTGTTAGAAATATTTTTCTCAATTTGACTTTTCTTTGCCATTTTGAAGTTTTAAATGTTTCTGTAGTAAAATTTATTGAATTTTGTGTTTATATCCTACTTTTAATGTATGTATAGAAAATTATTCTCCATTGCAAAAAATACCCATGATTTTATATTTTATGACATCAATGCTTTCATTTAAATCATCGATATATCTCAAATTTATCTTTGTATGTCAGTTCTGTATTGAATATTTTTACCATAGATTCTGTTTTTCAGGTGACATTCTTCCTGGTTTTTCTTAAGTATATAATTTTATTACTGCTAATAATACTGATTTTTGCTTTCTTTCAACATTTATAGTGTTTCAGTTATTATTGCTGTCTCACAGGTTATCCCAAAATGTAGTAGGTCAAAACAGCTATTTTATTTTGCTTATGGTTTTGTGGTTTAGGAATTCAGAAAGGTACAGCTTAGTAATTTTTGTGTATAGTCTTCCACATACTTATAGTCAGATTTGACTGATGTTATAGAGACCTGAAGTGTCAGAGGGGCTCAGAGGTAGCTCACTGATGAGGCTGGCCATTGATACTGGCTGCTGGCTAGGCTCTCACCTAGGACTGCTGACTGAAATACCTACCTACTCATTGACTCCCGCACATGGCAAGAGTAGTTGAACTTTTTGCATGGCAACTAGCTTCCCTCAGGATGAGCATTCACAGTGGAAGTTTCATAGCCTTTTTTGACATTGGAAATCATTATAGTATTACTTCCTCTGTACTCTATGATTAAGGCAAATTACAAGCCTGCCCAAATGTAAAGGGACAAAGACCCTCCATGTCTTGTTGGAGTGTCAAAGAACTTGCATGTTTTAAAAATTGCCACATATATATTTTATTTTTCAACTGCTAAATAAATTGAATAATAGTATAATAGTGAATTTCCAGAATAAATTTGGAATAGTAGTATAATAGTGAACATCCTTATGTTACTTTTTATTTTAGTGAGAATGTGTCTTGTATCACTAAATATGATTTCTTTTTTGAGATACAGGTTTAAGAAAGTCATATTATGGAAGAATCCATACATTCTATTTTTACTAAATTTAAAAATATAAATCAATAGATATAAAATTTCATCAAGATTTCATATAGATATAGTTATAATTCTCAATAATAGAATTTAGTTGATAATTTCCAATCATAGTAAATAAGTTAATGGTAGTAGACAAGTGTGAGCAAAATTTTACGCTTCTCATTGATGATATGTGCAAAGAAGAATTTTATTTATTTATTTTTAGTATGATTCAGACTACTTAACCTTTCATTGATTCTTTTAGGTGATTTTGGAATTTACCAAACAACAGAAAGAAGAAGATACAATTCTAGTATTTAATGTTACTCAGTTAGGAACAGAGGCTACAGTGAGAACATTTGATTTAACTGCAGTATCTTACCTAAAGAAAATCAGCTTGGATTACTATGAAATTCAAGGTAATAGACATAAAAATGGAAACAATAGCTAATTTTTCTGTGTCTGAAATACTTTAATTTATATAACAATGTTTATAATAAAAAATAGCTAACACTGTTCTAAACATTTTTCAAATAATAACCCATTTAATTCTTATAACAATGCTATGAGAAAGGCAGTGTTACTGTCTCCAGGTTGCATATGAGGAAACTAAAGCAAAAGTTGTTTATGTAATTCATCCAAGGTCATTCATCCTAGTAAATGGCCGAACCCTTGAAATCTGGCCCTTGGGTCTGGATTTTTAACTACTATGATCTACTACCTCGGAGAGTCCATATACTAGTAAATCTCCTTTATATGGGAGTATTATTTCCATTTTACAAACAAAGAAAGGTTAAATAGTTTACTTACTCAAGATCATGCATCTTTTGAATGGCCAAACCTAAAATTTATTTCTGGGTTTATAATATTGAAGTCCTTGTTCTTTCTGTTGAATAGGGAAGCAGCACCACGTTATAAAAACAAAAATGGTGGAACGTAAAATTCTTTCAGAAGTTCTTATAGTTTATTTTAGTGTACATCTTGTGTGCTCATGAGATATATAAGGAATGAAAGAATGGGTGAACCCACTTAAATTAAAATTACCTAATATTTTAGTCAAATAAAATACCTACTTTTTATTTTTTTCAAAAACAGTTGAAACTAAAATAAATCTCAGTTTACGGGAAAAAAGGGGTTATATGTTAGTAAGTTTCTGTAAGCACTGTTAAGATGGAGTTTATATTACTATTTTAAGGGAAACAAATACAAATAATAAATTTGCTAGGCTATTTTTTCCTTTAAGGAAAGTTATTTCTTGTGAAAATGCTGAAATGTCTCAGAAACAGGAGTTATATAGAACTACAAATAATAGAAAAAAGATGGATTCAGTAATGGATAAATGACTTCTCCCTCCACAGCTTCTTGAGGCAGTTCTTTGGTACATCTACTTAAGGATACAGAAGATATCTGGTAGTACCTGTTGTTTTTAAATTCAAAGAAATTTAACATTTCCACTCCAATAAAAGAAATATTTTTCTATGTAAGCCTTCTCTTGGTCTAAACAAAGAAAAACTATTTACATTATTTGATAAGAATGAGATATTTGTTCAAAGAATTTTATAGTTCAACAGGATACTACATACATTTCTAGTGCAACATCCTTGTTATATAGTTGAGAAAACTGAAGTTAAATAGCTTTTGATAAAAGGAGATGAACTAGATTTCACATTTTCTAATTCTTACAACTGTAGTCTTTCTACTGCCTTACAAATGCATATATGGCCTTAAAATATCTGGAGAAATTTTGATATTTTTTAAACACAGGTATAAAATCAAAGAAAATAAATATGCATGTTTTTATGTTAGTTGGATGAGAAAGGTAAGGTAAGGATTTGGATTAATTTATTTCTTCACCAGTGATAATTTTAGCATTTAATAACCATGTAAATATGGGCAGATAAGCTTTTAAAACTTAATTTTTTAAAAAAAGAATAATATACACATCTAGAAAATTCTAAACTTAAAAGAGAGCAGTTTATTTGAAACACGTTTTCTTTTTCTCTAATCTAGGATCCAAAAAAAAGCCACTTCACTTGATTAGCTCTTCTGACAAACCTGGATTAGATCTTTTAAAAGTGGAGTATATTAAGGTATGGTTCATATCATTCTATATAATAAAGAGGTAATATGCAAATTGACCATCATGCCCTTGCACAAGATGGCCGCCCCCATGTGGTCACAAGATGGCCACCACAAGATGGCCGGCAGGGGAGGACAGTTGTGGGCGATCAGGCCAGCAGGGGAGGGCAGTTAGGGGTGACCAGGCCAGCAGGGGAGGGCAGTTGGGGGCAACCGGGCCGTTAGGGGAGGTCAGTTGGGGATGTTTGGGCCAGCAGGGGAGGGCAGTTGGGGCCGACTGGGCCGGCAGGGGAGGGCACTTGGGGGCGACCAGTCCGTCAGGGGAGGTCATTTGGGGATGTTTGGGCCAGCAGGGGAGGGCAGTTGGGGGCAATCAGGCCGGCAAGGGAGCAGGCATGCAGGGGAGTGGTTAGGGGATGATCAGGCTGGCAGGCAGAAGTGGTTAGGGGCAATCAGGCAGGCAGCCAGGCAAGTGGTTGGGAGCCAGCAGTCCTGGATTGTGAGAGGGATGTCTGACTGCTGATTTAGGCCCGATCCCACAGGGCAATTGGGGGCGACCAGGCCTATAGGGCAGGGCTGTTGGGATCCTGTGGGATCGGGCCTAAACTGGCAGTCGGACATCACCTGAGGGGTCCCATATGGAGAGGGTGCAGGCTGGGCTGAGGGACGTCATCCCCCCAGTGCACGAGTTTCGTGCACTGGGCCTCTAGTCCTATCTAAAAAAGAGTGAATATGCTAACTGACCTTCACTCCCTCACAAAGATGGTGTTGCCCACAGCCAATAAGGAGGGAATATGCTAATTACTGCCACGCCCTCAAAGATGGTGGTGCCCACAGCCACAAGATGGCGGCACCCAGTCCCCTCAGCCCCATTGGGGTGGCAGGCATGTGGCAAGGCTGGACCTGCCCCCAGATGGTTCTGGCCACTCCACGCACCTGCCTCCAGAGTCCCACGGTCCCCTCGGCCCCACAGTTGCCCAGGGCCAGCCCAAGGAGCAGATAAGCTTTGGATGGCGGCTGCCCAGCCACCCAGGGCTGCCCGAGGCTCAGGTAACCAGGGCCAGCCAATGTTTGCACTGCCAGTAGTGGCAGCAGTGGAGGTGGATGGGAGCATCTCCTTCCCCTGATCGCCGGGTCACCTCCTGCCCGTGAGGACTCCTGGATTGTGAGAGGGGGCAGGCCGGGTGAGGGACCCCCCACTCCAGTGCATGAATTTTTATGCACCGGGCCTCTAGTGTTTATATATTTATTGTATACTTCAAACTATCCCCTGAAAGGAAAAATATGACAGTAGATTACTACAGGCTCTGCATGTGTATCATAGGTTTTAATTATAGGGCTATCTACTGTTTCTCTTTTCATTCCTACACCTTCTTTCTTTTTCACTTAAGTACAGGACTAGACTAGGATTTTTACAAAGCCATCAAACATCTTGTCCCCAAAGATGGAAACCTGGGTTGAAGTAGGTCCTACTCCTAATTTCTAGGGTATATTGACTTACCTATATTCATTGCAAATATAGGTTACATTTGTCTGAGTAAACTACATCAAGAGGGATAAAGTCAAATTGAACTGGGTTCAGTAGAGAACTGCCAGAATTAGGGACTCAAAAATTTACTATATGAGGAATTCTAAAGGAACTAATGGTATTTAGCTTTATTTAAGACTAGAGGCCCGATGCATGAAATTTGTGCAAGAGTAGGCCTTCCTTCCTCCAGCTGCCGGCACCAGCTTCCCTCTGGCACCTGGGACCTGGGCTTTCCTCGCAGCCCCGGCTTCGTCTGGAAGGTCATCTGGCCTAATTAGCATATTACACTTTTATTATTATAGATTAGTTGATTTGTTTAATCATTCAACACTATTGAATGTCTTTATGTGTCAGGTTCTGTTAGGTACTTGGGTTACAGAGATGAAGACTATTAGGGAGATAGATAAAAAACAATGAAAACATAATGTGGTGATTCTTTAATGAAGAAGAGCACAAAACATTATGGGAACAGGCAGGCAGGGAAACTGCCTCACATAAGGTAAACTTCTCACATAAGGTAAAACTTGGAATTTACTATGTATATTTCTAAGGAACAGAACTTGAACCCATGAGATAGATTTTTATTCACTGTAAAGACCTCACTCAATCAAAGTTTTCTAAAGATTGAATTTGTAAGAGAATGAGGTTTTCTCACTGGAGATATCATAAAATAGACTTGTCAAAGACTTTATACAGGGATTCAAGCATTAGGTGATAGATGGGCTAGATGACCTTTAAACCTTCCAAACTCCAGAGTTTATAATTCTGATTCCAGCTGCATTTTCCACAGTGAATGTTGTATGTTTGAAGAGGACATATTTGCATGATTATAATAAATTATTTGGATATAACCTAAAATGACAATAATATTAAATATATAGTGTATATAAAATACAATTGTAACAATATAAATAAACTAGAGATCATAAATAAGTGATTTACTTATTTGGTCTAAATTTTTTCACAACTTTTGTTTGTTTGTTTTTTTAGGCTGATAAGAATGGACCTAGTTTTCAAACTACTTTTGAAAAAACTGAACAAACAGTTAAGGTAAGAAATTCTATTAAAAGATTATAGCCTGTTTGAAAATAACCTACTCTGGAAGTCTCTAGTATCCTCGAAGGAATATTGACTGGGTAATTTGATGAAATAATCAAGAACCAATAAAAATTACAAATCAAACTCATAGATACCATGCTCTGTGTTCATGAGCACTAAAGCTATTGTTAGGACTTATTATATCACATCCTAATCTGTATACAGTAGGTCCTCAGGTTATGTTGGAATCCTTTCCTACAGCACGATGTAACACGATTTTTGCTGTAAGTCAGAACCCATCTACATAAGCACCTATGTCACATGGAGCACATACATAGCAGTAATGGAGTGAAACAGTAAAAAAATTTAAAAGAAATATAACAATTCCTGACCTTTACTTGTGCTAAATAAATAATAAAAAACATAAAGCACATATGTACATACATCAAAATGACAGAACTTTTTTTTTTTTTTTTATAAATAAATGGGAAATGGCGACGTAACCATGAAACGACATACGTCGAGTCCCACGTAACCTGAGGACTGCCTGTATATAAAAGCCTAATATGCAAATTGTCCCCTTGGGAGTTCGACCGGGAGACTGGGAGTTCAATCGCTCACTATGATGTGTGCTGACCATCAGGGGGTGGTGCGGAATGAAGTAAGGTCCTGGCAAGCAGCCGGCAGCCAGGGAAGGAATGCCCTGGTCGGCAGCCGGAAGGCCCTAATTGGTCCTGATGGCCAGCCAGACCTAGGGACCCTACCCATGCATGGATATTGTGTACCAGGTTTCTAGTTATTTATAAAGAAGGGAGAGCTGTAGACAGGAAACTTTGATTTACAAAGAACAGTTTTAAATATATCAAATTAAATAACTGTTGTTTAATGCAGGGCTGAGAAAGTTATGTGAATTACAAGGAGAGATAGATGTTGAGTACTTCTTGGAGCCATACTAAAGTAGTTGTGTAGAGGAAGAACAGGCAAAATTTAGTTGTGGGTTACATTATAAAGAAAATGAAAGAAATGTGTTTTAGTTTACACTTTTGAGAGATATGATACTTGTTGATTATTGTTAAACTTTCTTTTTATAATTTTTATATCCACTTAAGTGTTTTGAAGCAGTGCAAAAAATTTTTATATGAACAAAAATTTTAAAAAGTTTTTAAATTTTCTATTAGAAAATTCTTGAAAGCAATTTGCATTGCCCTCTTAGCTTTCTGGGGTCACTGTTTAAAAAAATATAATATTTTTCTTCTTTATGTTATATATTCTTTGATTTTATTTAAATAATGGGACCATCATTTTGGTTTCAGGAGATCTTTTAGTGACCGAGAGCTCACCTATAATTGTACCTAAAAATTAAAAAAAAAAAATTGATTTCAGAGAGGAAGGGAGAGGGAAAGAGAGATTGAAACATCAATGATGAGAAAGAATCATTGATCGGCTGCCTCTTGCATGCCATCCCTGCTAGAGATCTAGCCCACAATCAGGCATGTGCCCTGACTGGGAATCTAACCGTGACCTCCTTCTTCATAGGTCGACATTCAACCATTGAGCCCTGCAGGCCAGGCTGTAATTGTACTTTTTACATTTAAATCTCATGAATGTCACATTTGCAGTAATTTCTTGACTTTTGGAGTTTCATATTCTAACTTACCTGTTCATATAATAAATAGTCAATTGCAGATCCCAAAACCCATTTATATGTTGAATGTTGGGATGGCCATGACAAGCAGATTATATACTCTGTGATAATTATGCTATTAAAGTAGATTAATTAGGTTACTTTGATACTCAAATGAACCTCTGAGGTAAGTTAAGTGTAATTTTCTCTCCATATATTCCTATTTAAGGAGTGTGTTGTGAATCTTCCTCTCCAATCTCTTCCTTCCATGTTGTGGAAGGCAGGATGCAAGCCTAGCAAAGAGCTTTTTGGTTTCATCTTGGAGACTACTGGTATAATCGGCCTGGGAAACTAATTTTCCTCTAACATCTCTAGGTGGCTTTTTCATCTTTAAACCTGTTGCTGCAAACACAAGCTCTTCTCTCTTCTATCAACTACCTGACAACCATTATTCCATCAGAAGGCCAAAAGATGGATGATACCAAGGAAGTACAAATTTCAACTGAAAAGCAACAAAAAAATTCAGCTCTGCAGAAAGGTATGAAAACAGCTTGTTTGTTTTTTGTTTGTAAGGGTTTTAGAATTCTAGAGCTAACTGGGGAATTTTAGGGACCTTCTAGTGCAGTCGTTTACAGGCCATTTTCCTCATTTGTGTTCTTTTCTTTCAACTAAATCTTTCATGGGTGCCTTATATGTAAACCAAATATAATTAATATTTTTGTTTTTAAAAAATGTGTGTTTTTGTTCTTATTTTGGTGGTGCTGGTGGATGATTTTTGGTGGGAAATAGAAGAAAAAGACCTGTATTTACACTGAGCATTTCATACCCTCTTAGTGGCTCCTGAAGGGGCTCCATAGAGGGTTAGCTTTCCCTTCCATTTTACAAATAAGGAAATTAAGAACCACAGACATGAGGTCAGGGGTATAGGGATAGCAAGTAATTGATTAGGAGCCTAGATTTTGGATCAGAGAGAACTCAGTTCAAGTCCCGACTGCCATTTAAACTACTATTGAACTTCTCTGCATTTCAATGTTCTTATTTAAATTATTTCCTTGCTTTTAAATGATAAAAGTAGCACATCTTACTATTAGAAATGAAAACTCTATGGAATATATAAAGCAAAAGAAGAATTTGAAATCTTTAAGAATTTTATAATTTTTTTTTGCTAAAATTTTGGGTGACATCCTGTATAATAAAAGCCTAATTAAGTATCCAGTCCTCTGGTCAGCTGTTCAACTAATCAAGGTGGAATATGCTAATGATATGCTAAGGCCACTCAACTGCTTGCTATGATGTGTACTGACCGGGGGGAATCAGGCCCAAGCCAGCAGGTGGACATCCTCCGAGGGATCCCAGACTGCGAGAGGGCACAGGCCGGGCTGAGGGGGCTCTTCCCCCCCCCCCACCCCGTGCACGAATTTTGTGCACTGGGCCTCTAGTAGGTTAATAAGATTATATAGGTTTCAGGTGTACACTTCTATGCTACCTCTGTATATTGCATTTTGTCTACCATCCAAAGTCAGATCTTTTCCCATCACTATATATTTGACCTCTTTTACCCTTTTTTATCCCTACTCACCTTCCCTCTGGTAATCACAATACTGTTGTCTGTGTCTGAGTTTGTTTTTTCTTGTTTATTCATTTGTTGCTTTCAGTTTTATATACCACATATGAGTGAAATCATAGTTCTTAACTTTTTCTGTCTGACTTATTTCGCTTTTTAAAAACAAAATTGTGATTCACTTAATATAGGGAAGAAACCTTAATAGAATTTAGTTTACTAGGATTTCACTATGATAGAATGCTTTGTTTCATTTGTAGTGATTGTATCCTCTAAAGACAGTGACATTATTGACTTCAAGCTGTTTGCCAAGTTGAATGCTTTCTGTATCAATGTTTGTGAAGAGAAGAACAATATTGCTGAAATCAAGATTCAAGGTAAAGTTCTCATAGTATTACAGTTTGCTCAAAAGATAAGGTGTTTTTGTTTTTTTAATGCTAAATAATATACAAATAGAGGGCTCTGAGCTGTGAAAACTGGGTACTTTTATTAAGAACATAATTGGGCAGCATGCTGCCTACTCTTTAGGATATTGATGTTGATCAGACTCAGATCATTAAATTGAACCACACTTATTGGTATTTTTCACCTTTCTGAGAGTTGTCTTGGAGGTGAGGATTACTAATGTCAATGTAGAGATGCTACTAATGATCTGAGATAAGTAAGTGTCGATCCAGAATTCAGGTAAAGGTCTGTGAAAATGCTTTATCTTGGTACAAAATGCAGAGCAGCCTTATCGTGAAGAATAAAACCTGCCTATATTATTCTTTTAGGCAAAAGCTGCTAAGAGTAATTTAGCTTCTTTCTATGACTCTATCTTTATTAGCTCAGTGTGATCTGCTAAAGGTCAACAATATGTTTCATGAAATTCTTGAAGAATTTAAAAACGAAACAAACTAGAGTTGTTGTCTTTGTTCTTTCTAAACTGGAAATGCATCTACTAGTCTGAATTTAATTCATGAAACTTTTATAGTATCCATGTAAATGACTGGATATAAGGTGTAAAGGATTAACTAAAATCCCATCTATTTGTACTAGATTTTTTTTAGAAGGTTGAAAATTCAGTAATTATTTTTTGATGAGTTAACAGGTTCCATTGTTTATAAAATTAAAAATATCTAATATCAACTTATCAATTGGGAGTTCAAACCATGCTAAATTTATAAATATATCACACCCAAAATAAAATTATGCAATGGGAAGAAACATCTTAAGATCTTACTTTATTAAATCTACAGAAATTATAATAATAAAAATTTTTTTTCAGGACTCGATGCCTCTCTTCTTCTTCAGTCAAGAAAACAGTCTCTATTTGCGAGATTGGAAAATATTATTGTCACAGATGTTGATCCCAAGACAGTTCATAAAAAAGTAGGTGATAGTAATAGTTAATATTTTTTGATGACTGAATATGAGATGTTATATTTTATTTTTAAAAATTTTAATGAAATATAATTTAATAGAAAATTGTTTCTATAATGGGCTTTTATTTTGTCGTTATCCTATTGGATGAGTACATTCAAATCTCTGCTTTCCAGGCGGTGTCAATAATGGGAAATGAAGTTTTTCGTTTTAATTTGGATTTGTATCCAGATGCTACTGAGGGAGATTTCTATACTGACATGTCCAAAGTGGATGGTGTGGTATCACTGAATGTTGGCTGCATTCAAATTGTCTATCTTCATAAATTCCTCATGTCATTCCTGGTAAAATCATTATTTATAGATTGACTATTCAACTTAGAAATAATTAAGTCTGATAATAATTATTGCAAATATTGCAAACTCCGGATTTTAGGGAATGCATTGTTTTGATCATAGATATTCTTTATGTATTAATGTTGAGGTCAGACTCTCTCTTTAAGAGTTGAAATATGAATCATTTAATGATTTTCATCTAAAGGTGCAGTTATTTTGGCTAGAACATAATGAAACCAGATTCTTAAGTACAAAGACTATTGAAAATATTATTGTCAAAAAAATAAAAAGAAAATATTTTTTTCTCTGTTCCTCAGCACAATTTGCCCTTCTCAGGTAACTAATAAATATGGGTGGGTAATCAGTTATTCCTTTCTAATTCTTAAAAAATAGCCCTCAACTTAAAGTTATCTATTGGAAAAAAAATTAGCTCATAAATAAAATGAAGATGGTATTAGTAATGATGTGCATGTCTTCTCTTTGAATTTATCCTTTTATATTTTGTGTCCACAGAACTTCCTGAACAATTTCCAGACAGCCAAAGAGGCTCTGAGTGCTGCCACTGCTCAGGCTGCAGAAAAGGCTGCCACAAGTGTAAAAGATCTTGCCCAGAGGAGTTTTCGTGTTTCTATCAATATTGATTTGAAAGCACCAGTTATTGTCATCCCACAGTCTTCCATTTCCACCAATGCAGTAGTGGTAGATCTTGGGTTAATGAGAGTTCAAAATCAGTTCAGTCTGGTGTCTGGTGAAGACTACTTAAACCCACCAGTAATTGATAGAATGGATGTACAGCTAACAAAGCTTAAGCTTTCTAGGTATACTCTTTTAGTATTATTTAATGTTTTCCATGAAATTTTATCATCATTGAAACCCATACCCATATTCCTATGGCACAGAACAATTTTTTTAAAAAATGTTTTTGTTCATTTTAGAGAGGAAGGGATAGGGAAAGAGAGAGAGACATATCGATGAGAGAGAAGCATCGACATTGATTGTCTGCCTCTAGCTGGGGATTGAGCCTGCAGCCTGGCTATGTGCCCTGACTGGGAATCGAACCATGACCTGGTTCATAAGTTGATGCTCAACCACTGAGCCACACTAGCCAGGCAAATTCTTCAACTTTTTATTTTGAAAAATCTCAAACCAATAGAAATTTCAAAAATAGTATCATGATTGTACTATGGATTCTTCGCCTAGATTCACCAATTGTTTACATTTGCTTTAACTCTAATATATTATCATTTATGACATTTAAAATATTTTATTTTTTTATTGAGTATAATACACATATTACAGTATATGAGTTTTGGGTGTACAACATAATGATCCAATACTTGCATATATAGCAAAGTGATCACCATAGTAACTCTAGCTAACATCCATCATCATGCATAGTTACAAAAATTTTTTCTTGTGATTATATCTTTAAAGGATCTACTCTCTTAGCAACTTTAAAAATATACAGTACAGTATTATTAAGTATAGTTACCATGCTGTACATTATGTCTCCAGGACTTATTTTATAACTGAAAGTTGAAACATTTTTTTGCCAAATCACTTGACTTTAGATATCTTGTATGGTGATTGCCAGAGAGAAGGGGTGGGTGGGTGGAGGTAGAAGAAGGTAAAGGGGGGATATAAATGATGATGGAAGGAGATTTAACTTAGGGTGGTAAACACACAATACAATATATCAGATGATGCATATTGTATACAGATGATACAGGAGAATTGTATACCTGAAACCTATATAATTTTATTAACCAATATCACCCCATTAAATTCAATTTAAAAAAAAGAGTCAACATCTTAAACACATTAGCATGTGTTTTCAAAAAAAAGGATATTTATCCTCTTACATAACCATAATGCAAATTCCACCTAAATTCTGGAAGTTTAACATTGAGATAATACTATCCTCCTATATAATAAAAGGTTAATATGCAAATTGACCAAAACAGTGGAATGACCAGTTGCTATGACACATACTGACCACCAGGGGGAAGATGCTCAACGCAGGAGCTGCCCCCTGGTGGTCAGTGCACTCCCACAGGGGGAGCAATGCTCAGCCAGAAGCCGGGCTCACAGCTAGCGAGTGCAGTGGTGGTGGCGGGAGCATCTCCCACCTCCGTCGCAGTTGGACACCCCCTGAGGGCTCCGGACTGCTAGAGGGTGCAGGCTGGTTTGAGGGACCCCTCGCCCACCAATTATCTAGTATGCACTCAGTATTCAGATTTTACCAGTTGTTCCAAGAATATCCTATATAATGAAAGGCTAATATGCAAATCAACCAAATGGCAGAACGACTGGTCGCTATGATGTGCACTGACCACCAGAGGGCAGACACTCAGCGCAGGAGCTGCCCCCTGGTGGTCAGTACACTCCCACAGGGGGAGCACCGCTCAGCCAGAAGCCCTGAACTGGGCTCATGGCTAGCGAGTGCAGCAGTGGTGGTGGGAGCCTCTCCTGCCTCCGTGGCAGTGCTAAGGATGTCCGACTGATGGCTTAGGCCCACTCTCCATGGGCTCCTGGACTGCGAGAGGGTGCAGACTGGGCTGAGGGGCACCCCTGAGTGCACCATTTTCGTACACTGAAATTCGTGCACTGGTAGGGTCCCTAGCAGCTGCCTGCTGCTGGCTGGATAAGTCCTCCCTTCCCCCAGTTGCCTGCCACTGCTGCTGCCACCACTGCCACTGGCCAGGGCCTCCCTCCCTTCCCCTGGCTGCCTGCTACCACCGCCACTGGCCAGGCCCTCCCTCCCTTTCCTTGGCCGGCCCCACCCCCTGATTGAATTCCTGGACGACCTCCCAATGAGGGGAAAATTTGCATACTATGCTTTTATTATATAGGATTTTCCCTTGACCCAGGATTACATATGGCATTTAATTTTATTCTCTACTGCTAAGGGGGATTGTGTACTGATAGATATTTTTTCTGGAATAGCTCTTTAGCCTTTCTTTGTTTTTTATGATGATGACAGTTCTGAAGAATATAGCCTAGTTTTTTCACAGAACGACTAGTAATTTTGTCTGGTGATTTTTCATGATTTAATTGACCTTAGAGATTTTTGGCAGGAATACTGTGTAAGTAATTATGTATTGGTAGAGCTTATACTAGAGAACACTTGAAAGTCTGTAATCATTTTAAAATCATTTTCTGCTCCATCCAAAGAGATTTAATTATCCTGAATAAAAAATGAATGATTACCTGGCAAGTTTAAAGAATAATCCTGGGAAAGAACTCCTTAGTAAATACTATTCATCTTGACATTTTTCCTTTAATCTATACCAATGCATATATTACTTTTTGAATAATGGTATTTGATGGTTCTCCCCCATATATTCAACAATATGAATTTCTTTTTAAAATTTATTGTCACCTGCCCTGGCCAATTGTGCTCAGTGGTTAGAGTGTCAGCCCACATTCAAAGGGTTGAGGGTTCCATTCCTGATCAAGGGCATGTACTTTGGTTGCAGATTTAATCTCTGGCCGGGTGCTGGAGGCAACCAATCGATGTATCTCTCTCTTATGTCGATGTTTCTCCCCCTTCCTCCCCACCCCAAACCTCCCTCCCTTTCACTCTCTCTAAAAATCAATGGTAAGAACATCCTCGGGTGAGGATTAAAAAAGAAATTTGTCGTCATCTATCCTCTATTTAAAGAAAAGAGTTTTCTTAATGGCTGATTTTACACTGTCCTTGCTAGTATATATTAGATTAAGTTAATGATAGACTCAGTGTTGTAAACAACCGAACAGTATATTTCAAATCAGTGTTAGAGCAGCAACTTTTTTTTTCTTTATTAAGGTATTACATATGTGTCCTTATCCCCCCATTGTGGTCCACCCCCCGCCTCGCCCCCCACTCATGCCCTCATCCCCCTGGTGTCTTTGTCCATTGAGAGCAGCAACTTTTGTCTTTGTGTTTTTTTAAGATATGCTGCATTTGCTCCCTATGTTTATGCATATATATCAATTATATTTTTCATTAGGACAGTGATCCAGCCTGGCATTTCCCATCCTGATATTCAGCTGCTGCACCCAATTAACTTGGAGTTTTCTGTAAATAGGAATCTGGCTGCATCTTGGTACCATAAGGTGCCTGTTGTGGAAATTAAAGGACATCTTGAGTCAATGAATGTAAGTATGAGAGTTGAAAGAAATCTTTGTTACCAAATTTAGACTCTGAAGACTTTCTCAGTATAAATCCAAATGAGATATGGAGTTTTTTACTGATTGATGTAAGAAAAATTTCAGTATTATGTCCAACAAAATCTGGATTACTTTTAGTAGGATTTAATCTTCAGTTATATAATTAACTTTTAAATTTGTAATATGTACATATTAGCAGAGGTCTGTATGTAAATTATTTTTTAGTATATTATATTACATGTCATCCTATATATTATATATACACACTTTGATTTTAGGGCTATCTAAGTACCACTAAGTTAAATATAGCAGTGAGGGAAATGCCTATATTTCATATTTTAGGTGGCCTTTTATTCTATTCAGATTGTTGTTTAAAAGTGGAACTTGTGTGTTTCCTTAAGTTGTCACATTTTTTAAAATGATAAGATTAATTATTATTAACTTTCACTAAGGATCGTATAAGTTAAGTAGATGGGACTGATGTTTTTCTCCAAATACTTTCCTGTCTTTCAAAATAAACACTTTACCATGAAATAAGTAGTGAAATACTTGAGTGAGAAATGAAGGTATAATTTTTCAGTCCTTGTTAAGATTATTTATACTTAAAGTCTTACTATGTTCTGTATTTAAATTGTTGCATTTAAAAATGAAATATCTTTATCTTTCAACATCATATTTTGCAGGTTAATCTAAATCAAGAAGACCTTAATCTTTTACTTAGAATACTAGCAGAAAATCTTGGTGAGGCTACTACTGAAGACTTGAATAAAGTGAAACCAAGAACACAAGTGACAGGTAAGAGGCTGACAGTAGGTGGCATAAACATGTGTCTAATGTTACAATTTACTAGGGGAGAGAGACAATAAAAATGAAGTAAACAAATATATATTTACATATTGCAATTTGTTGTAATAAGAAAAGAGATAATATGGTATTGGATACAACCATAGTTTGCTTTTTAATTAAGCAAATAGTTATAGTTCCAGACTTCTGAGTTGCATAAGATAGGAGGAGGCCATAAAGGTTTCAGATCGATAGTTGATTCTTGGAATAATTATTAAATTTGCATTTAAAGAAAAAAATTTAAGTTGGAACTAGGCTATGGTAGCATATTTGTTCTAAATTTTTGTTGTTGTTAATCCTTACCTGAGGACATTTTTCCATTGAATTTTAGAGGGAGAGACAGAGAGAGAGAGACATTGATGTGAGAGAGACACATCGATTGGTTGCCATCCACATGTGCCCCAATCAGGATTGGATGAAGCCTGCAACTGGAGGTACATACCTTTGACTGGAATAGAATCCACTGAACCAAACCAGCTAGGGCTGTTCTGGTTTTTAAATAAGGGTTACTAGTAAAATATCTATAAGAATTTAAATGGTTGATACATTTCTCTTCAACAAAGATATTGAAAAAATTGTCCTTCAATAAAAATGCAAAGAGTGTTTAAATGGTTACAATGGCCCTTTTGACTTAAAGGCAAAGTGACTACCACACTTATTTTTTAAGCTATTTTATACATATGTATGTATATTATATTTATTTTTTTAAGCAAATGGTACCATTCTATATGTGTGCACGTGTGTGCATGTTTGTGTATTTCTGCACTTGGCTTTCTAAAAAATTAACAGTGTATCTTAGTGTTCATTCTGTATCTGCATGTATATACTATGTATAGAAGAACTGCCTCATTCTTTTTAAAGGCTGCCTGGTACTGAATTCTGTTGAAGTACTATAATTTATTTAGGAAGTCCCTATTGATGGACATTTAAGGTTATTTTAAGTCTTTCACTTTTAACTTGTGGCACTGCATACCTTTGTATAAGTGCATGTTTATGTGTGGGAGAAATATCAGGACTGCTGGATTAAAGGTATTTAATTAATTTTAATTAATAGATTTGATAACAATTAAATTTTGACAGATCTTGCCAGTTTCCCCACATAGAACTTGTACTAATTTTGCATTCCCACTAGTTTTTTTTTGTATATACCTTTTCTAACAGAGCACATTATCAGATTTTTAAATTTTTGCCAGTTTGCTAAATGAAAAATGGTATAACATTAGTTTTTTATTTTTGAAAAAACTTTTAAATACGAAACTAATACTGTTATATGTAAATTATATATCAATTAACAAGAAAAACCTGAAAGAAAAAAAAAAAAAGAAAAAAAAAAAAAAAAAGAAAAACCTGAACTAGGTAAAAAATGCTTTTTTACCACCTGCATGTTTAAACACATAGTAAAGCGCACAAATCTTAAAGTGTACAATTCAATGAATTTTTACACCAGTATAATCACCATGATTAAGACAGGACATTTACAGTGTAGCACCACAGAAGGCCTCCTCCCTGTGCCCCTTCTCAATCAATACCCAGTGCCCATCCTGACTCCAAATCCACCCAAAATTAACTACCATTCTAATTTGTAATGCTATAGATAGGTTAGTTTTGCCTCTTCTTGAATTTCATATAAGTGGAATCATACAGGATTTACTGTTTTGTTTTTTTAATTTCCTTTATTCAGCATTTTGTTTGTGAAATGCATCCACGTTGTATGTAGTAGTAGTTTGTTCTTTTTATTCCTGTACCATAGTCATTATATGAATGTATCAACATTTTATTTTATCCACTGTACATTAGATGAACATTTGGGTTGTTTCTGGCTTTTGGCTATCATTTATAAAGTTGTCATGAATTTTATTGTAAACGTCATTTGTCATAGATAAATACAGTTTTTTATTTGGATATATAGCTAGGAGTTAGAATTACTGGGTCATATGTTAGCCTCAATAATCTATGCCAAATTATAACATAGATTTTCCTACGAGCAATGAGAATATGGGAGGTCCATCTGTTTCACATCCTCACCAGTATTTGATATTGTCAATCTTCCAAAATTTAGCTATCCTGACTGATATGCATTGATATCTCTATGGATTTTGTTTGCTCATTACTAATGAAATAGCCTTTATATACTCTTTGCCATCTGGATACCCTCTTTTGTGACATTTTTATTGAAGTCTGTTGACCATTATTTTTATTAAGTTATTTGTTTTTTTTCTAATTGATATATAGAAAAATTTTATTCATTCTTGATACATGCCCTTTACTGGTTATATGTATATGTGTTGATATATGTGCCGAAATATATTCTCCCTCTCTGTGGTTTACCTTTTCACTATGTAAATGCGTCTTTTAAAACAAATCAGTGATTTTTATTTTCTATTTAAGAAATCTTTGCTTATTCCAGGAATTGTTTTATAAAAGCAAAATAATTGCTAGAATTATTTCCCCTGGATCACATTATGTTTAGAATAGTGCTTGGCATAAAGCTATAATTAAGAAACCTTTCCCTAGGAATTGCTTTCTCAAAGGTAATAATTAATAGCTGTGGTTTTTCATCTGGTTTCTGGAATTTATTTATTTATTTAAATTTATCGGGGTGACATTGGTTAATATGATCATATAGGTTGCAGGTGTGGGTTTCTATGTTATAAGATCTGTATATTGCACTGTGTGCCCACCACCCAAAGTCAAATCTTCTCCCGTCACCTTTTACCTCCTACCCCCTTCCCTCTGGCAGCCACCACACTGCTGTTTGTGTCCATGAGTTTCAGTTTTATATTTCACATATGAGTCAAATAAGATTGTTCTTAGCTCTTTTATATTGACTTATTTCACTTAGCATAATATTCTCAAGGTCCATCCATGTTGTTGCAAATGGAAGTATTTCATCCTTTCTTATGGCTGAGTAGTATTCCATTGTTTATATATACTGCATCTTCTTTATCCAGCCCTCTATCGCAGGATACTTTGGTTTTTCCATATCTTGGCCACTCTGAGTAATGCTGCATTGAATATTGGGGTGCATATACCTTTGTAAATACATGTTTTCTAGTTTTTTTTCGATATATACCCAGGAGAGAGATTGCTGGGTCTTAATTTTTTGAGGAATCACCAGACTATTTTCCATAGTGGTTGTACCAGGATTCATTCCCACCAGCAGTGAATGAGGATTGCCTTTTCTCCCCAACCTCTTCCACAACTTGTTATTGTTTGTCTTGTTGATAATAGCTATTCTAACAGGTGTGAGATAGTGTCTCATTGTAGTTTTGATTTGCATTTCCCTAATTGCTAGTGAGGTTGAGCATCTTTTCATATATCTGTTGGCTGTTTGTATGTCTTCTTGGGGAGAGGTGTCTGTTCAGGTCCTCTGCCCATTTTTTGATTGGGTTATTTGTTTCTTTGGTGTTGAGTTCTTTATATATTTTGGAAAGTAAATTTTTGTCAGAGCTACTGTTTGCAAGTATCATCTCCCATTTGGTTGGCTGACTTTTTGTTTTGTTATCAGTTTCTTTTGCTGTGTAGAAGCTATTTAGTTTGATAAAGTGCTATTCATTTATTTTTGCCTGTACTTCCCTTGCCTTTGGGGTCAAGTTCCATAAGTTTGGTACCTGTATTTTTTTCTGTGTAACTTATTATTTCTTGTCTTATATTTAGGTCTTTGATCCATTTTGAATTAATTTTTGCACCTGGGGACAAACTATAATCCAGTTTCATTCTTTTTCATGTGTCTTTTCAATTTTCCCAGCACCATTTATTGAAGAGACTATCTTTACTTCATTGTGTGTTTCTGACCTCTTTGTAAAAAATTGTTCGTCTATATACATGTGGTTTTATAACTGGCCTCTCTATTCTGTCCCACTTAACCTGTGAGTCTGTTTCTCTGCCAATATCTTGTATAATATTACTGGGCAAGGTACTGAATCTATTGGAACCTCAGTTTGGTCACCTGTGAAATGAGAGCAATAAAGTTTTTATCTCATAGGGTTGTTGTAAGAATTGAATGAGATTATCCATGGATAGCCCTTAGTACAGTGTCTAGCACAGAGGTAAGCACTTAGCAAGTGATAGCTGTTATTAGTTTTATGTATTACATTTTAGAGAGCAATCTTATTGCATCTCAAGGTATACAAATTTCCAGAAATTTTATTTATATAGCTTTACTTTGCTTCTTGGTATGGATAAGAGACTCTAATTACTCCCTCTTTTTTTCTTATTATGCTCCTCATGATTTAATCATATAAAACTACATTCTGTTTGAAAAATCTATTGGGATGTTATTTCTCTATGGTTTTCCACAACTTCTCTTCTTATTCCTGGAATTTCACTTTTGTGTGAAGATGTCCACTTGAATGATAACTCTCCTATTAAACTTTTCTTGACCTCCCATAAGAGTGTCATGCCTAGTTTTGTGCTTTCTGTGCATTTTATATTAATATTCGTTTATTTAATATGACTAGGTGTAGCCTGCTTATTTTGTTTGTTTGTATGTTAAAGTATACATCTCTTCTACTAACCCATAGGCTTTCTAAGGGCTGGCGCTGTGTATTACTAATTTATGGATTTTCAGTGCCTGCACTAGGTTTAGTGTACTTGTATAAGGCCTCAGTGGGTATTTGTGGAAAAAAAGAATTTAAAAGTGAATATATTTCTTTTCAATACCTTTAGGTGAAATTAAAGGGCCACTTGAAATCTCTGTAGCACAAGATCTACGTATTTCACAAGATACTTTAACAGCTGGAGTAGAAGAAATTAGATCTGTAGACATCATTAATGTGCTGCTGAATTTTGAAATCAAAGAGGTATATAATTTTTATCTGTTTTTATAAAGTAAGGTGAATAAATGGTATTTACAATTACCTCTACTAAAAATAAACTTGTAGTTATTGATATAAATGAGAAAATCTTATATAGGCTATTTATAATTTGTATGTAGTAGTAATGTTTTAAAATTTGAGAGTTTGTTAAAAATGAATTATATTTGAGGGATATAATATTTCATAGAGAAAATGGTAGCATGCCCTGTAATGTGCTTTTCAGATAATTTTAGGATAATTAGGAGGTGGCTTGCTTTGGATTTCATATAGGAAAGACAGGAAAGGGAAAAGATGATAGGAAAATCCCATGCAGATTTTAGAAATCCTTAATAGAATAGAACACAGTATGTCTATATTTTTAAAATGTTTCATTACCACTATCTGCTTGCCACCTGCAGATTCTTGAGAGAAGATTAAAGGTATTTTTCTCTTCTGTATTCACACGTTTAAGAAGTATTCATTGCATGTGCTTAGTGCCAAGGATACAGAGGTAAAAGGCATAGATTGTGAATTCAAACAAGAAAACAATTAAAATTTTGCTAGTGTTCCCATTAAAAATATGCCTAGTGGAGCTTGAGGCAGTGATGGTAGGGAGAGGGCATCTAAGCAGTCTGGGAGCATCAGGGAATATTTCCTGAAAGGAGTGACATTTGAGCTGAATTTTTAAAAAAGAGTAAGATACAGTCTGAGGAAAGAGGATCAACAAAGGGGCTAGGACAGGGCATAAAGTTGTGAATATGTGAGAAGGCATAGTGGTTATAGGGACTTGCAAGAACTCCTCCAAAATCCCTTCATCATTAAATAGTTGTATAGAGATTGTGTTCTTTCTCTGAGTTAACAATAATAAACATTTAAACAAATGAGTTCTACTTTTTGATCTGAAATATATGTTTTGAAACTAACTTCCTTCATGTTAAACCTCTGCTGTTTTTCTGGTTAATATTTCAAGATTTTTAAGCTTTGATAATTGAAACATTGATAGATGAATCACTCTATTTGCAAATGGGTTTATTAACATATACATAGAAAATCTGTAAGTCCTTTTTAATATCATTTGTAATATATATTATTACAATCTCCTTTCCTTAGGTCAGTGATTGGGATAAGGGAAGCAGTTTGCACTGTCTCTCTTAGGCCAATACTTGGCATTGTCTGAAAACATGTTTGGTTGTCACTATCTGGGGAGGTGGAGCTACTGGTAACCAGTGAATAGAGGCCACTGAACATCCTACAGTGCACAGGACTGCTCCTCACTGTAAAAAATTATCTAGCCTAAAGTGTCAGTGGTGTCAAGGTGGAAAAACTTTGCCTTAGGTTTAGTATAAAAATTGACTGTTTATCTCACAGACTTTTGGATGAAAGGCCATTCATCAAGACTAGGACTTCTGGGAAATAGGGAGAAATACTTTTTTTTTTTTACTGTACCTTGCAAACCACTAGAATTTTAGTGGCAGTGCTTTAAAAGTCTGAACAAGTAAATGTGCCTTCCAAAGTAAATAGCCCAGGCAATTTCCAGGCACAGGTAGAAATAAACATCTTTACATGGTGTGAATTTTTGGGTTATATCACTATGGATGGTTATTAAATTGTTGACTTATTTTCCTTGTATACTAATGAAATAGTTTGTGGTAATACCGGTACTTTTTTCTAGGTTGTGGTTACTTTGATGAAAAAAGCAGAAAAGAAAGGAAGGCCTTTACATGAACTAAATGTCCTTCAGCTTGGAGTGGAAGCTAGAGTTAAAACCTATGACCTAACTGCTAAAGCTTATCTAAAAAAAATTAGTATGCGATGCTTTGAGTTTACTGGTAAGTGTGAATTATAGTCTGTGTAAATTATCCATGGAAGTAGAGGCCCTGTGCATGAAATTCATGCACTCGGGTGCGGGGGGGCTGAGGGGGTTCGCCAGCCTGGCCTCAGTCACCCCAAAGAGGTAGGCCCCGCCCACCCATCCGGGGCTCCTCGATGGATTGCCCCAAAGAGGTAGGCCGGAGCCGGGGGTCGCGCCTCCACGGTGGCACGGGGCCGCAGGAACTCCAGTGGAAGCTGCATGGAGCGGCTGCCAGGCCCCAACTTTGCATGTAGCCATCTTGTGACGGTGTGAGGGCTTCATGGCGCTACAGCATGAGGATCACCTAGGGTTTTATTAGTAAGATAGCCAGATGGTCCCTACCTTTTTATCAACATTAAGCACATTTATTAGTGTCACCATAACTGTTTACTTCATTTAAATTTATTACATTGATACAAAGGAATGTGATATTTAAAAATAAATTGTCAGTGTAGTTATCATAAATAAGACTATATCTAGATGTCTACATTTAGCATGAAGTAGAATATATCTAAAAGAAAAATGGAATTTGTTTTCAGTGTCTGTACTTGTAAACATTTCAGTACTTGTAAAAGGCAGGAGGTCATTATAATTATGCTGTGAGTACTGATATATTAGGAAATCAGGAACCAAGTACAATACCCAGGTATAGAGCCCAGGGACCCTTTTTGAAAACGTAAGTTAATTTACTAGGAAATAAACTTTCTATTTGTTTCTTTATTTTAAAATTATATCAGTGTTTTTAATGAAATTAACATTCGGGGTGGGCAAAAGTAGGTTTTCAGTTTTCCATATGGAAAAAGATATGCCAGTTATGATTATTACAATAGGCTTATTAAATAACACTGTTTTGCATATTCACAACTGTAAACCTACTTTTGCGCACTCCCTGTATATATGTAAAAATAAAAATTAAATAGTACAGAAATATATAGAAGAAAAACTTAACATCACTATGTAGCCTCACTCCCTAAGGTGTGAGAATTTTGTTCACTATAGTTATTAGACATAGTATTGATGGAAACGTGAAACATTTGAATTATATATTGGCTTTAGGATTAGAATAAATTTAAGGACAAGACTAACAGTGTAGCTCAGTATAGACATTGCTCACAGTCCATTTAGGATTGATAGTTTGTCTTAGAACCCACATTTAATGTGACTGTGAAAAATAAAAGGATATATACATTATTAGTTTCTGAGAAAATGTCAAACATGGTAATCTGATTTGAAATGAGATAAGTGAAGAAGGAAATATTAAAATATTATGGATAACTTAGCTTCTTTAAATCCATGATGTTAAAAATCATAAATTTTGTTTTGGGTATAAATAAAATATTAAAATAAAAAAATACTGTTAATTGTTTAGTGATAACCTGGACCTTTCAAATTCACTTTCTAAAGTGGATCAAGCCAACTTTTAGAGTTGCTGTGGGTGTTTAAAGTTTATAGGAATTCTCTGGGATAACTTGAAGTAAAGCAAATTTATATTGAGAATAACCCCTAATTTATGTATTTCTTAGCTTTATTCTTTAATATAGTCTGATTTGTTCAGAGTAATACCACTAGTACCAAATGTTACAGCATTTTAATTGGCTGGTGCTGTTTTTTTGTCTTTATGGACTTTTTTTTTTAATCCAGTCTTATTGATGTATGATGTATATTCAGTAAAATTCATCATTTTAATGTATAACTCTATGAGCTTTGCAAACATATATTTGTGTAACTGGCTCTTCTGTTTTAACATATGTTTGAAATGTTGAAAAGACTTAATGGATTTAACCCCCTTCCTTTTCTCTTTTAGACTCTAAAGGAGAACCTCTTCACATTATTAACTCTTCTAATCTAACTGATGAACCCCTTCTGAAAATGTTATTGACAAAGGTATCTAGTTTCATTTCTAGGATTTTTTAATACGTGAACATATGTAATCCCCCCATATTTAATATTTCAATTTTCTCCCTTAATTTTTATTTTATTCTAAAACTGGTTGATTATAGTAGATTATGCAATCTACTATCTGACAATCCTGGAAATCTCAATAATCTTCAGAGTTAACCCTATATTTTGGAATAAGTGAGAGCATATAAAGTTCCATTTTCATTCAAAGCAAGGTCTGTTGAAATCTGGATATACTAGTATTTTCCCCTACCTGTGACATTTGAGTTTTTGCTTCTGCAGAATTTGAGAAATGCTTATGTGGTCATTTTTTTTTTGGCATGCTCTTCTGTGCCTTTAAGAAATATGTTTATAGTATTTTCATAGCATACAGTATTTTGAAAAGTAAATAATATATATAAATTTTAGTGTTTGCAACTCAGTGATTTAATCCTCCACTATTTGTAGGCAGACAGTGATGGACCGGAATTTAAAACCATTCATGACAATACCAAACAGAGATTGAAGGTAAATCCTTTTAAATTCACTATCATGTGGGGTTATATTAATGAGTAAATCTAGCTTCATAGCCATCTTTACTTGTGAGATTGTAAATTCTAAAATGAAAATAAGGGTGGCAATAATAATAGCTCTAATCTTGTAGATAAGAGAAATGCATATAGAGTTTAAATAAAATGTTTAAAGAGAGTTGATTTGATTTTCTACAAGATTGTTTCCCAGATAGGAATTAATCATTACTTGTTGAGTACACAAATAACACATTTTAAGGGAATTTTGTTCCCTTAAAAATGGTTATTTGGCATAGTATTGATGGAAGTATGAAACATTTGAATTATGTATTGGTTTTAGGATTAAAATAAATGTAAGGACAAGGCTAATGGCGTGGCTCAATATAGACATTGTTCACAGTCCATGTAGTGTTTGTCTGTCTCGGAACCCATATGTAATGTGACTGACCTAAGTATGGCCTATAATACTTCCTGTAACTTTACTGAAAACCATCAAGTTCTGTGGAGGTTAGAATTATGGTAAAGGTTGAATTTATAATAGTGAGGTTTGTTTTTTTTAAGCTCTTAATGGAATGATTTTGTGCTACTTGTGTATGTGGAAGTGGAAGTCTAACATAAAAATGTTACCATATCTGACATCTGCCTCTCTAATTGTTTATTATCCTAGGTTTCATTTTCATCCTTAGACTTAGTACTTCATTTGGAAGCTTTATTATCCCTCATGGGTTTTTTATCATCTGCTGTTCCATCCTCTGAACCTTCTGAGAAGGAATCTGAACTGAAGCCACTTTTGGGGGAGTCCAGAAGTCTCATTGTCAAAGCTGGTATTAACTTTTGACTCATGATCTAATACTTTCTTTCTGAACTTTAATAATAATATAATAACTTGTATTTTCAAGCTAAGATAAATATTTAGCACCTTACTATTACATTTGCTGTGACAGATTAGGTTAGTTTCAAAAGAAAGCAATTTTATCCTTTATATACCAGTATGTTCGCATTGATGTCTCTGCAGTGTTCACACCAATGAAAGTGAAAAAGGAAGAAATTAAAATACAAATACAATCATGCATAGTAACAAAAGTCCATTTCAGTCCATCAAGTAAACCTACCTGGTGCTCAACAATTTTAGGTGCTTTTCTAAGATACAAAAGGAAGAGTCTCATGGAAGAGACAGACCCACTTTGGTTTCTCTTCAAACAGTACTTAAATCACATAGTAATATGGGTTCATGTTCCTCAAACATATGATTAATGCTATTAAATATTAAATATTTATATCCTGAGTGAACAAGTGCCTATTTTTAAGCAAATATCATTTTAATTAATTTTCTTCCATATCATGTGATATGGATATCTAACATCTAGCAATGTAATTTCAGACCATTACCAGTTTGAATTATATTAATCTTACTGGCATCTTTCAAGTGTAAAGGATCAGATTTTTTTTAACTAGGGAACAGAGCAATAATTTTGCTATAAACTAGACTAAAAGTTTTACTTTTGTTGTAATGTACTTGTTACATTAACATTTGTGGAAATACTTATGTAAGATAGATACATACACTGTTGAATAAATGAAAAAGCAATGTCTAAGTTCACAATAAACTATAAAAATTTAATTAAAAAATAGTCTTCCCGTTATGCTGTATATTTGATTTTTAAGGTTTGATTATGCTACTTTAAATCTTAAGGGGAAAAAACCATTATCATCTTGGTGGTTAAGGACTGCTGTCCCCATGCTTTTACAAAACTGTTATAGGAAAAAGTCTGTTTCCCTCAAGCAAGATGGAGCTCTAGGAAAATATATCCTGAATTCCTCAATCAGGACCTGATTCAAGTTGGTTAAGGGAATCCATTTGATTGTGATTCTTTTACACATACAAACACACACATTATAAAACTGTTTTTGGTATTTTTCTAAACTTCAGCCCTTTGTGTTCATTTTTCATAGAATTCATTTTAGGTTTTTTCATGTAGAAACAGGATACAATCTAGAAAAATTGATTCTATAGTTCATAACATGTATGTGTCAGAGTTAATCAATGTATTTTATCAACTATTTATTACTATTTTAGTTTTTCATGAACTATTCTTCTTTCATCTAACATATGACATTAAAAGGAATTCAAAATCAATTAGCTTCAGTAGCATTCTAGAATTTTAACATAGAGGATTTTTTTCCCAGAAAAAAAATTATAGTTAAGTTTCCATTTATCAAATTGTACTTTTAAGGCACTATTAAAGGCTGTCTTTATTCTTAATTTATGCTAGCCTTTGTCTCATGGGCATTTGAAAATTGATTCAATATCCATATTAATTTTATATCATCTTAATGAAGGCCTTTTTGGTTCTTCATAGTTCATAATGTACTTTTATTTTAGTGAATTTGAGAATATTTTGCATCTTATTATATCAGCTTTGCACTTTGCTGATGATAAGGTTTCTATTACTTTTCAGTGTCCGGTAACACTTCTCAAGATGATGTGTTTGACTTAAAGGTCATGGCTGAATTAAATTCATTCAATGTCTTGGTCTGTGATCAGAAGTGTAGCATTGCAGATATTAGAATACATGGTAAGTAATGATTCCTTGGTGTATGTATTTCTGTTTTCTTACATAGACCTCAAGGAAGAATGAGTGTGTGCATGGTACATTTCTCATGAGTCATCTTTTGGCTTACTTGCATTGAAGACTCATGCAAACTTTTCAGAGTTGTACTTCGAAATGTTAGAAGTAAATTTGTTATGATTCATGGCTCACAGGACACATTCCCATATATTTTAAAACTCTCAGGATAAGTCTAAGGCTTAACCTCCTATGTTCTGTTTGCATTTTCAGAATAATATAACTTTAAACTGTGAATATATATTATGATAATATCTCAAATGGGCAAATAAAATGTCATTGTCCTTATTGTTGTATTTTGTGCTTACATAGCATCAAGAGTAGACATTTTAAAAAGAAATTTTGTAACCTTTACCCACCATCAGCTTGATATAAGGATGAGGTCAGATTATTCCGTGGGTCTGGAGCCAACTTGCCAAGGTTCAGTTTTGGCTCTAACACTTACTGGCTGACCTTGAGCAAATTTATTAACCTTTCTATGCCCAAGTTCCAATTTCTATAAAATGGAGATAATTATTCATGGCATTGTTGTGAGGATTAAGTTTACACACATATATTTAGAAAAGTGTCTGGTACAACATAAGCAGTTAAAAAAGGTTAAAAATCTGTTTCGTTAAACGAATCTTTTATTATCTGTTTTATGGTTGGTATAGTTTATGGTTTGGTTGATTACTCGATCTTAGCTTCAGGCATTCTTTCTGTACAGAGGAGCTGTTTCAGAAATCATTATGCCTTTAGAAATTATGAGAATGACAAAAATTCTTTTGGAGAGAAATCTTAAAAGATTGCATTTTAGATACAGAATATTATAGAAAGAATAGGACTTATTAATCAAATTATACTTATTTATGCTTAGTTATCAGAGCAATAGTTTTCATAATGTAATGTTTATGAAATGGCTATGTAACAAACATTATGTGTCTTTCTAAATGACCACTTCTGATCTTGCCAACGCACAGAATATTTTGTGTTTGGAGACCTGTAATTAATTTTCCTTGAAAAAAATTTTTTTTACATTTCCACTTTTATTTATGACTTAACTATAGCACTTAAAGATATAATCTTCCTTGGTATCTCATACATAGAAGTTGATACTTTTAGTATGTCTAACAGTAGGTAATTTTTATTAATTCTTTATTTTTGTAGTATATTATTGAACTTAAGTACCACTTAGTTGGTTCACTTGGATTAGGAGAAAAGTTTGTGAATGTAATGTTTCCCATAGGAATGGATGCCTCCATTTCTGTGAAGCCAAAGCAAACTGACATGTATGCCAGACTTCAGGATATCATTGTTACCAATGTAGATTTGATGTCCATTCACAAAAAGGTAATTAAAAAAGAGTTTCTATATTGAAATTTATTTTTACCTTTGGTTTTGAGATGCCTTTATCCATTTGTTCTGTATATACTTAGCATCTGTCATGTGTTAGGTACTTGTTAGGGACTGGTCATGAATGTAGTCATAGCCTGCTTTCACAGTGTGTGTGGGCTAATGGTTCATAGAAGTTTTTTCTGACCAGTTAAGTGCTTGATCTCTACATTGATAAAATAATTTTTATAGATATAGGAAAAATTATTGTCAAATATGTTTTTAACTAATAATTTGTTGAAAGTTTATTTTGATGGTGATTCTTTACATATCACAGATTCTGTAATGATATAACTTATATAATACAGATATTTTGATGTAGTAACTAGTTAATTTAATACTTTTAGGCTGTCTCTATTTTGGGAGATGAAGTCTTTAGGTTCCAAATGACTCTTTATCCAGATGCCACAGAAGGAAAGGCCTATGCCGATATGTCTAAAGTAGATGGCAAACTTAGTCTCAAAGTGGGCTGTATTCAAATTGTTTATGTTCATAAATTCTTCATGTCTCTTCTGGTAAGTTTATTTTTAAATATATTTATCTCTCACTGAAGCCCAAATATCTTTGCCTATGTATCTGAACCTAGATAGTCAAAATTTTTACTAAAAGGGTTGTGTGTAAATACCCAAATGCTGAACAGAACATTATAGTTAAGGAAATCATCTACATGAGGATAACCAAATGAATTTTTGTTATTGTTTTGAACATGTAAACTATTATGCTTTAACATTTTCATAGTTATATATTTTAAAAGTACTTTAAAAAATTTAGGGCTTTTCAGTGTTGTTTTATGAAATACCCTTAAAGGTATTGACGTAAAAGAATTTTTTAAGGAAATCAGTCGGCATTTGAAGGACTAATATTGGAACTTACAGCTATTGAATATAATTGCGATAAATAAGGCCATAAAATTATTTTTTTTAAAGTTATTTATTTCCATGTAAGTTAGCCCATGTGGGCTAAATCTACCTATGCCTCTTAGCAGGGCTAAAATTCAAAGCTTACAAGTCATAGATTTCTACTTAAACCTATCATATTTTATTTTGTTATTATTATTTTTTCTTAGGGGGAGAAAAAGGGAGAAGGGGAGAAGGAGAGGGCCATGTTTTATTTTTCAGGGAAGTAATTTATTTGGCATGAGGGAAGTTTAGGTTGCTTTGTATTATTAATGGATGAGCATCAGGAATATTTCTAAAAATGATCTTTTCTTTATTGGGAAAAATCTTTGTTTTTAGTTAAAATTGAGGTAAAATCTATCTTACTCTAAATAAAGAAGTTTTGATTCTTTTTAATGATAGCAAGGTTGTGGACATTTAAGCATCTTCTGCCTGAGTATACTAGTACTTCTTAAAAATCTTCAGAAATAAGCTGATAAAACCATAGTTTCTAGGAATAACTTTATTCCTGTGACTTAGAGAAATAGATTTGAACTTAATTTGGGAAAAGTAAAGTGCTCTCCTCCATTCTTTATTTAAATTTGAATTTAAAATATCTTAACATTCATGGATAAAAAGGAGATTAAAAAAAATGTTACTTGAAACCTGCCTGACTTTGTAAAACAATGTCATCCCAATAAATTCAATAAAAATTTATTACCAAAATTTGTCATAAGAACCAAATAATTCTGAAATATATAAAATGAAAGTTAAAGGACTCTTCTTTCCTAGAAGTAATTATTATTAATATTTAGGAGTGTATCTTCCTAGATTTTACTCTCTCCATAAGCACAATAATAAATAACATCTCTTATATTACCTTTTATTTAATTTTTTAAAGTAAATAATTTCTAAAGTTTTTCCTTTTTAAATAAATGTTGTTTTTGGACTCTAAATATCACTCTCTTCCAACAGAACTTCCTCAATAATTTCCAAACTGCCAAAGAAGCTTTGAGTGCAGCCACAGTACAGGCTGCAGAAAGAGCTGCTTCCAGCATGAAAGACTTGGCTCAGAAGAGTTTCCGCCTTTTGATGGATATCAATTTGAAAGCACCAGTTATTATCATCCCTCAGTCTTCAGTCTCACCTAATGCTGTGATAGCTGATCTGGGTTTAATCAGAGTGGAAAACAAATTTAGCTTAGTTACTATGGAACATTATTCCCTTCCCCCAGTCATTGACAAAATGAACATCCAACTCACTCAGTTGAAACTCTCCAGGTATAAATATAGAATCAAATTGTATGTTACTTAGTATAAATAGAATTTCATAGACTCCTTACAGGGATAAAATACTCTAGTGATTTGTGGTTCTCCTTATTTTTTCTAATTATGAAACCTTGACTATTGGTATTTGATCAGTGGTTAGTAGCAGAGTATGTACGTTATAGTACAGTATCTGCATTTTGTCTTACTAAATTTATGATGTGATTATTTTCTATAAACATTTCCTGTTACAAATTACAGTTTACCCAATAATAATTTAGGTTTATATATATTTGGATATAGCTATTTTCTGTAGATGGGAGAAAGCTGCTTAAAATGTAATAAAATTACATTTAATATTTATTTCTTATATCTAAACTATATCACATTTGGGAATTCTCTCTGAGGTTTATAAAGGATTATTGAATATAAATTGGAAAGGGTTGGCTCTGTTAAATGACAAGAGTACTTACTTGGTTGTGCAAATGGTTGTTGGTAGACAAGCTAGAAATTACTGTTACCATATGTTTGCTTAACTTCTGGGTTTGATGAGTTTTTCCCTTTAATTTGGAGAAGTACCAAAACTAAGGGTTAAGTAGACTATCATTTTCTTTGTCCTCCATGTTTGAGGAGGATGTAACATTTATTTATTTATTTATTTATTTATTCATTCATTCTTATTTTTTTGATGTAACATTTATTTTTAAGAGATTGCACTATTTGCCATTATTAAATAGTTCTTGTGAAGAGAGTCAATAGTGCAATAATCATACTTCGTGAAATTTGTGTCTTTGAAATTAGCATAGGCTTTGTTTTAGAGAACTCTGCATGTAAACTTGATTTACTTTGATTCGACTGATCTGTGAAAAGAAATATGCTCTAAAACAATTCTGATAGCATCCCTTATTATTTAGGAAAATGCTGTGCGGAAACTTAAAAAATATGGTAGTCTTCATTTTAAAATATAAATTTCAAAAATATAAAATAGATTCTTGTTTATCTTTCAGAACTGTCTTGCAGGCTGGCTTGCCACAATATGACATTGAAATTTTAAAACCAGTCAACATGCTTTTGTCTATACAGCGAAATTTAGCAGCAACATGGTATGTGCAAATTCCAGGGATGGAGATAAAAGGAAAATTGAAACCTATGCAGGTAAGTGTGTGTGTGTGTGTGTGTGTATTTTTATATATATATATAAATTGCCCTGGCCAGTGCCCTGGATAGTGTAACTCAATGGTTAAAACGTCAGACCTTGAATCAAAAGGTCAAGGGTTTGATCCTAGTCAAGCGCAAGTACCTGGGTTGCAGGTTTCTCCCTGCTCCTGGTCGGGAAGCCTGTGGGACGCAATCAGTTGATGTGTCGTCTATCTCACATCGATGTTTCTCTCTCTCTCCCCCTCCCTCCCTTCTTTGACTCTCTGAAAAACAATGAAAAAATATCCTCAGGTGTGGATTAACAAAAACTAAAAAGGAAGAAAAGAAAATTGCCCTGGCTGGGTGGCTTAGTTGGTTGGAATGTCATCCCATACACCAAAAGAAAGGTTGCGGGTTCAGTCCCTGATTGGGGCGCATAAGGAAGGCAACCAATCAGTGTTTGTCTCTCACATTGATGTTTTTCTCTTTCTCTCTCTCTTCTTCTCCCTTCCTCTAAAATCAATAAAAAACATATCTCCTGGTTAGGCTTAATATATATATATACACACACACACACACACACACACACACACACACACACACTAAGGCTTAATGTATATATACTAGAGGCCTGGTGCATGAAATTCGTGCGTGGGGGGGGGGGTGTTCCTCAGCCCAGCCTGCACCCTCTCCAATCTGGGACCCCTCGAAATGTCCTACTGCCGGTTTACAGGGATTGGGCCTAAACTGGCAGTCGAACATCCCTCTCACAATCTGGGACTGCTGGCTCCAGCTGCTCACCTGCCTGCCTGCCTGCCTGATTGCCCCTAACCACTCTGTCTGCTGGCCTACTCACCTCCAACTGCCCCCCCTGCTGGCCTGCTCGCCCCCAACTGCCCCCCCTGCTGTCCTGCTCGTCCCTACCTTCCCTCCCTGCTGGCCTGCTCACCCTCAACTGCCCCCCTGCTGGCCTGTTCACCCCAAACTGCCCCCCCCAGCTGTCCTGATCATCTCCAACTGACCCCCACTGATGGCCTACTCACCCCCAACTGGCCCCCCTGCTGGTCTGCTTACCCCCAAAGGCCCTTGCCGTCACATCCTGGCCTAATCACCCCCCCGGTGACCCAAGGTCCCAGCCCCTCCATTTTTTCTTTTTCTTTTTCTTTTTTTTTCAGTGCCTCCTTGAATGGAGGCCAGGGCCAGCTGGAAGCAAGTATCTAGGATTTATTTATCTTTTATAGTTGAAACTTTGTAGCCTTGAGCAGAGGCCAGGGCAGGCCAGGAAGCTTGGCTTCCTCCATCTGTGGCCAGCTGCCATCTTGGTTGGGTTAATTTGCATACTTGCTCCTGATTGCTGGTGGGCATGACTTGGTGTAGCAGAGTGATGGTTAATTTGCATGTTTCTCTTTTATTAGTGTAGATGTATATAAAAATTGCCAGACAGGCTTTTATCATTGATCATAGTGCAGCTCTAGTGCACATCAGAAATGATGATACCTTAAAAGGGATACTTTAACTGCAAATGAAGTAGTTCTAGTTTCCTACACTTTATTTCATTTTAGTCAAGTATTTGGTAAAACCAGTAAGAAGGCTGAGATAAAACCTGTTGGAGTTCACTGAAAATATTATTAGTAATTTTGGGAAATTCTAATAAAGTTTTAAGGCTGTTAAATTATAAGAGTATAAAGTGATATTTAGATACTATATTCAAAGCACATTAGTAGTATTTTTATAAAATCACTCTTAATGATAAAAGTGGTCATTTAAAGTAAGTGAATGTATTTATTTGATAAGCATATAAATACAGCAATATTTCTTAAAGGGTAGTTAGAATATCATGTATAGGCTCACAGGGGAGGATGATACTGGTTGAAGATAGTCATACAAGTGTAGGTATCTTATGATTCTTGTGTGCCTGTGTGTGAAAATGTTGAAGCCCAACAGTAGGAGACAGTAATTAAACAGAGAGTGTGAAAAACAAGTAAAAATTGAGTAATTTAGTGATTTTTGATATCTGTGATTATTTCAGAGTTAGTTCTAAGATAAAGTAGAAAGGGTCAAAGGAGCTGAGTTCCACTTGGGAAGAAGTTAAAATTGAAATTTGTTGTAGGAATGTCCCTGTGTGTAGTATGAGCAGTGTCTGTTTAGGGTATTCATAGAGAGTTCTCTATTCCAGAGTATGGGACAACTCTTAATTTCTCCCTTACTATTTTTTTTTCTTAATTAAATTTTTATTGTTCAGATTATTACAGGTGTTCCACTTTTTTTCCCCCCATAACTCCCCTCCACCTGATTCCCCACCCCACCCCATGCCCTTACCCCCCGCCACTGTCTTCATCCATAGGAGTAAGATTTTTGTCCAATCTCTTCCCGCACCCCTCACACTTGCTTCCCCTGAGAATCATCAGTCCACTCCCTTTCTATGTCCCTGATTCTATTATATTCACCAGTCCATTCTGTTCTTCAGATTTTTTATTCACTTGATTTTTAGATTCACTTGTTGGTAGGTATGTATTTGATGTCATTTTGTTGTTCATAATTTTTATCTTTACCTTTTTCTTCTTCTTCTTCTTCTTAAAGAATACCCTTCAGCATTTCATGTAATCCTGGTTTGGTGGCGATGAACTCCTTTAGCTTTTTCTTGTCTGTGAAGCTCTTTATCTGACCTTCAACTCTGAATGATAGCTTTGCTGGGTAGAGTAATCTTGTGTAGGTTCTTGCTGTTCATCACTTTGAATATTTCTTGCCACTCCCGTCTGGCCTGCATAGTTTCTGCCGAGAAATCAGCTGACAGTTGTATGGGTGCTCCCTTGTAGGTAATTAACTGTTTTTCTCTTGCTGCTTTTAATATTCTCTCTTTGTCTTTTGCCCTTGGCATTTTAATTATGATGTGTCTTGGTGTGGTCCTCTTTGGGTTCCTCTTGTATGGGGTTCTGTGCGTTTCCTGAACTTGTAAGTCTATTTCTTTCACCAGGTAGGGAAAGTTTTCTGTCATTATTTCTTCTAATAGGTTTTCAATATTTTGCTCTCTCCCTTCTTCTGGCACCCCAAAAATTCGGATGTTGTTTCGCTTAAAGTTGTCCCAGAGGCTCCTTACATTATCTTCATATTTTTGGATTCTTTTTTCTTTTTGTTTTTCTGGTTGGATGTTTTTTGTTTCCACATATTTCAGATCTTTGGTTTGATTCTTGGGGTATGTTGATCTACAGTTGAGTTTCTGTATATTCTTTATTTCAGACAGTGTATGCTTCATTTCTGACTGATCCTTTTCCATTTTTTTGGCATTCTCATTAAGGTCCTTGAAGGTCTCACTAAGCTCCTCAGAAGTGTCATCAAGTTTCTCGGCGGTTTTTAGAAGATTCTTGAGTAACCTTATAAATGTGATTCTGAACTCTATGTCATCCAGTAGTTTGCTTTCCTCCGTTTCTTTCATTCGTGACATGTTTCTTTGTTTCTGCATTTTGGCTGCTTCCCTGTGTTGATGGAGTGGCTTTGTGTGGTAGGTGACCTCTAGGGGGCAGTAGCTCAGCCTCCCCAATCACCTGATGTGGATGCTCTTGGTACACCCCTTTGTGGGCTGAGTGCAAAGTCTTGGTGTAGTTAAGCCTGAATTGCTGTTGGTACACTGGGAGGAACTGACCTCCAGGCCAATTAGCTGTGAGCACTCCCTGTGTCTATAATGGAAGAACTGCTGTGCTGAAGACACGCTTATGGGGCAGGACTTGTTTCAGTGGGGCTTTGGTGCTCACTGAGTCTGCCTCTTGAATGTGTCACTTATGGATGTGAGGAGTTGAAATCTGGTGTCTCACACTGACCACTAGGTACACTGGCTTCTGGATCTCCAATGGGGTGCAGGTCAGCTACTGTCTGAGGCCACTCAGCAGGAGCTACAGTGAGAGCTGCAGTTTTCTCCTCTTTGCTTGGGGTTTGGAGGTTTTGGAGCTGTCTGACCCGGGCTGCAAGTTTGCTAGGTTAAGCTGCGATAGGGCAGGCTTTCTTATGCTAATTGAGCTGCTTGGAGCTTGGGTGGGTTTGTAGGTTGTGTGGGGCGGGGTCTCAGGGCGTCACTAGGTTAGGGCGTGGCAAACAGCAATGGCTGCTAGTAAGCCGGCTCTGTGTCCCCGACCGCGTCCTGGAGGCCTGTGCCCCAGTGCTGTAAACAATTATTCCTGCGTGCAGCTCTGCAAGCAAGCCACTCTCACTGGCAGACAGTCCAGCTTCTCCCTGTAGGAGTTTGGGTCCCCTGCGTCTCCCCAGAGACTGGCTTTCAGAGTAATCGGGGGCTTGTCTCCATTCAGGTTGAAAAAAGCAACGCACCCAGTCGCCCGCCGCCAGCCCGGATCACGCGCCTCCGTACCTCAGCTTTTCAGTGCTCGTGCACGTCTCAATGCTCTTTTCTCTTTCCTTCTAGTTGTAGAACTTCCACTCAGCCAGCTTTCCCGTGGTTCTGGGTGATAGACGTTTTGTCTTTTAGTTGCAGTTTAAATTGTTGTGGGAGGCAGCAGTTTAGGTGTTTACCTATGCCGCCATCTTGGATTCCTCTCAGTCCTCCCTTACTATTAAGACATTAGATCTTAGGACTAATATTTGTCCCATTTCCCTTTCTTTGAAAGAATGAATCAAATAAAACCTAAATGTCTCTATCAGTTGGAGGATGTGGATCAAATTATGACATAGTCAGACACTTTAAAGTAGATAAAGTGAAGGATCTAGAACTGTACAAAGCAAAATGGGTATATCTTAAACGTAAAAATGAGTTGCAGAATGATAGTGCATTTCTATATCATTTCAAATTTTAGAACAAGCAAGCCAATGGACAGTGCTGTATATTGTTTATAGTGGTAAATGTAAGAAAGCATGTGTGGAAAGAATAATTTCTAATTCAGGATATTGTTTTTATTTGAGGAGAAAAGGAGAAGGGAATAAGGTCTCAGAGAAGTAAATATGGGGTTTCAACCATATCCATAATGGGGAAAAAGATCTGAATCAAGTATAGGAATATGTTAAGATTTGACTCAGGTACATACTCTAGGGAGGATTATAGTATTCTCTGTGTTTTTCCTTTATGTTTTATGTATTTCAAAAGAAAACAAGAAACTATCACCAGTTAAGCATCAAAGGATGGTTACTACTTTAACTAAAAAAAGTGCAGCCTACAAGGTATGGTCTCCATTGCCTAATTTGACAGAGATCCAGGCCTCTTTAAACAGCCCTTCCTTGGTCAGGATGTGTATTAATTTTATTGGGCCCAGAGTGCATCTAAGAAAGGGTGTCAGGCAGGTGACATCAGAAGTTGTTTTGGGTCCATCAGCTTGACAGTTCTTTAAGAATTGTGCAGCTGCCTCTCAAATTGACCTACAGACTTAGTGACTATCACTCTATGTATATGATACGGTTGTTCTTTTCACCCACAAGAAACCAAAGGCATGGTGAAGTTAGCTGCTCTTCAGGCAGTTGTGATATCGTGGTTGGTATCACAAGTGGAAATGAATACACAAGGAAGTTCTAGGGTGTTACAGAGACATCTGTTATCTGAGGATTGGGCCTTGGGACAAACAAGTGATCCCTATTTATTATCTCATGCTAAAATATCTTCCCACTTTTATTTAGACTAAGAATCAGGCAATTTCTCTGGCAATAGTGGCCTAATTTGAGGGACAAAGGATACTGTGGTGTTCAGAGGAGAAAGTGCTGTGAATGCGTGCATGCTTGTATGAATATGTGTTTAAGTACTTGAAACAGGCCCATTGAATCATTCTGTGTGTAAAGAAAACATACAAAAGATGGAAGGATTAAAAGGTTTAATGGATCTTAGCAGCTAATGGCAGCTTCATTTGTTCTGTTTCATTTTCTGTAGCCACCTATGAGGAAGAGGATATTATTCTTATTTTAAAAATTAAGAAACTTGAATTAAGGAAGCTGATTTGGCCAACAACACAGCTTGAAAGTGGTAGACTTGATACTGATCTGGCGGACTTAAAAGCTCTTGCTTTCTTTTTTTCCTTTCTGTCATATGAAGTTAGGAGATGAGGAAAATACTCCTTTCCTGGTTTGTGTTTTGTCTTTTAAAAATATTTTGTAGATGTGTCTTAGAAGAATGACAAATGTATTATTCTTTACATCTTACACAAATGTTTTATATATGTCCAGATGCATATGTACTGAGAATAAGAGCTACATTATAGGAGATCATTTATTTTTATTTATTTATTCATTTTTTTACTTCTTGGAAGAGTCCAGAAACTGAACAGTACTTTTCCTGTATTGAGTTTGGAGGGGAGTAAATAATAATGTGGAGGAAGGAACTGGTACTGGATGAGAAGAGAGAAAGACAGACTATAGATGAGGAGCTAAGGAGAGGGGAGAGAGGTACAAGTCCAGGAATGAGATGAGACAGAATAACAGATAAGGCAGAAGAATGATGGAGTGCCAGAGGCAGGGGCTTGGATATGGGTGGAGGTAGAAGTGTGTTCACACACAGGAGGAAAGTCTTATACTAATATATAACAGTGGTTCTCAACCTTTTTAATGCCGCGACCCTTTAATACAGTTCCTCATGTTGTGGTGACCTCCAACCATAAAATTATTTTCGTTGCTACTTCATAACTGTAATTTTGCTTATACTTGCCAATAAGGCAAGTAATAACAAGTATAGGAGACGTTGTGGAGGAAAAGGAACTCTCACACCCTTACATTCTGGTAAGAATGTAAACTGTTACAGCTACTATGGAAAACAGTATGGAAGCTCCTAAAAAAATTAAGAATAGAGTTACCATATGACCCAGAAAGCTCTCTTCTGGGTATCTACTTGAAAACATTTATTCACAAAGATATATGCATGCCTATGTTCATTGCAGTATTATTAACGGTGGCCAACACATGGAAACAACTGAGTGTCCTTCGCTAAATCTAGATAAAGATGTGGTACATATATACAATGGAATAATACTCAGCTATGAGAAAAGACCAAGTACTGATATTTGCGACAATATGAATGGATCTTGAGAATATTATGCTAAGTGAAATAAGTCAGACAGAAAAAGTTAAAAAATATATAATTTCACTCATGTGATATATAAAACTGAAAGCAACAAAAAAACAAACAATGCTTCTTTGCCTCTGTATCTTTTTCCCACCATTTCTTTCCTTTAAAAAGTTTTGCCTTTGCAGACTGGAAATAAACATATAATAACAAAACAAGACAAAACAAAAAAATGTTTGAGTCCCAATTTCAATGTCCAACAGTTCCTTATGTGTACATGTCAGCAGTGATATCTGGATGGTGGGCACATGGTGGCAATGCAGGTCCGACCCTCTCTGGTTTGGTCCTAGGCAACCTGCAGCGGTGCACAGCTGCTGACTGCTCCCATGGCAAGGTGTTGTCAGCGTCTTCCATCTCTGGACTGTTTTTTTCCTCTTACCTTCGTGGTTGGAGCACTCTTGTCAATTCCTAAAGAAGCATTGAACAGACTGTCAAACTACATTGGGAAGACAGGGGTGGTTGGGAGAGGAGGGCTGTAAGAGACCAACCGAAGGACTTGTACGCATGCATACAAGCACAACCAATGGATATATAAGACACTGGGGCGGGGGGGGGGGGGGGGAGGGTGGGCAGGTGAAGGCATGTCCTGGGGGGTAGGGGAGGTCGGGGGGAGATCAAAGGGAAAAAAAAAAAGGAGACATATGTACTACTATTTGTAATACTTAAAACAATAAAAATAAAATAAAATTTAAAAAAAACAAACAAGAAAAACAAACAGAAACTCATAGACAGAGACAACAGTATGGTGGTTATCAGAGGGAATGGGGGTGGGAGTAGTAAAGCCTAAGGAGGGTCAAATATATGGTGACGGAAGATTTGACTTTGGGTGGTAGACACAATGCATTACATAGATGATGTATCACAGAATTGTACACCTGAAACCTATGTAATCTTATTAACCAATGTCACCCCAATATTCATTCTAACAGGTGTGAGGTGGTATCTTGTAGTTTTGATTTGCATTTCTCTAGTAGCTAGTGAAGTTGAGCATCTTTTCATATAGCTGTTAGCCAGTTGTATATCTTCTTAGGAGTAGTGTCTATTCAGGTCCTCTGCACATTTTTTTAATTGGATTATTTGTTTGATGTTGAGATGTATGAGTTTTTTATATATTTTGGATGTTAACCCCTTGTTGGAGCGGTTGTTTGCAAGTATCGACTCCCATTCAGTTGTTTACCTTTTTGTTTTGTTAGTGCTTTCTTTTGTGTTGCAGAAGCTTTTTAGTTCGACATAGTACCATTCATTTATTTTGCCTTTACTTCCCTTGCCTTTAGAGTCAAATTCATAAAATCTTCTCGAAGACCAAGGTCCATAAGTTTAGTACCTCTTTTCTCCTATGTAATTTATTGTTTCAGGTTTTATAGTTAGGTCTTTGATCCATTTTGAGTTAATTTTTGTATATGAGGAGAAGCAGTAGTCTAGTTTCATTCTTTTGCATGTGGCTTTTTTATTTTCCCAGAACCATTTATTGAAGAGGCTTTCTTTTCTTTATTGTATGTTTTGGCTCCTTGATTGAAAATAATTTGCCCATGTACATGTGTATTTATTTCTGGGCTCTCAATTCTGCTCCATTGGTGGTCTGTGTGTCTGTTTTTAGTTTGCTTGTTTCTTTTTAAAATTTTGAAATTGAATTTATTGGGGTGACATTGGTTAATAAAATTGTACAGGTTTCAGGTATCCAATTCTACAGTACACCATCTGTATATTGTATTGTGTGGTTACCACCCCAGGTCAAGTCTCCTTTCATCACCATTTATCCCCCTTTTACCTTCTACTTCTCCCCCATTTCCTCTGGCAATCACTGTACTATTTTTATTTTATTTTTGTTTTATTTATTTATTTATTGTTTAAATTTTTACATATGTCTCCTTTTTTCCCGATTGACCACCCCCCAGCCATTCCCACCCAGGCAAGCCCCTTACGCCCCACTGTCTGTGTCCATTGGTTATGCTAATATGCATGCGTACAAGTCCTTTGGTTGTTCTCTCCCCCGCCCCCCCCATCTCCCCTGCCATTTGTCTCTGGATCTATTTTTGTTCATCAAATTATGTTGATCATTATACTATCTAATAAAGAGGAAATATACTAATTGACCATCACTCCGTCACAAAGATGGTTGCACCCACAGCTGAGGCCAAGTTCCCATAAGGAGCCTTAACTAGCAATCAGCAGGGACCTGAGGCTCCGCTCTCCCCCACCCCCGTGGGGCTTGACAGGGGACCTCAGGCCGTACTCCCCGCCCTGGTGTCAGGCTGGGGGACCTCAGTCCGCACCCCGCACCTGGCAAGGCTTGACAGGGGACCTCCGTCCGTGCCCTCCACCTGGCGGGGCTTGACGGGGGACCTCAAGGTGCGCTTCCCATCCTGGTGCTGGGCTAGGGGACCTCAGGCTGCTTCCCCTGCCCCAGCACCAGGGCGGGAGCCCTGAGGCTGCGCCCCCCTACCTGGCTGGGCTTGACAGGGGACCACAGACCATGCCCCCCACCCAGCGGGGCTTGACAGGGGACCTCAAGGTGCACCCCCAGTGCTGGGTTGGGGGAACTCCGGCTGCGCCCCCGCCCAGCGGGGCTTGACGGGACCTGAGGCTGTGCCTCCCTCCCAGTGCTGGGCCGGGGGACCTGAGGCTGCGCGCCCCCCCACCCCCCCGCCTGGTGGTGCTTGACAGGGGACCTCAGGCCATGCCCCCCACCCAGCGAGGCTTGACAGGGGATCTCAGGCTGTGTCCCCCACCTGGTGGGGCTTGACAGAGGACCTCAAGGCATGCCCCCTGCCCCAGTCTGGGCTGGGGGACCTCAGGCCATGCCCCCGGTCCTGGCACTGGGCCAGGGGACCTGAGGTACACCCCCTCCCCAGCAGGGCTTGACAAGGGTGGGACTGGCTGGGTCTGGATCTCACTTACTGGGGGGGCAGGGGCGGCCGGGTCTGGGTCTCGTGTGATTTTGAGGTGCATATGGCTGGGCAGGGACTTGACTCTGGGTCCCTTGGTGAGCCCTAGACTCTGACAAAAGGAAGGTTTTCATATATATTTTACTTATTTTCTTTCATCTCTGACACTTCTATTATAGAGAAAGGGCAGATAGCATTATTAAATTATTTCCTCTAATTAATCCTCTTTTAATGTGCACGAATTTCATGCACCGGGTCACTAGTATTTCATATATTAGTGAGATCATGTGATATTTATCTTTCTCCAACTAGCTTATTTCGCTTAGCATAATGCTCTCTAGTTCCATCCATGCTGCTGCAAATGGTAAAAGTTCCTTCTTTTTTATAGCAGCGTCATATTCCATTGTGTACCACAGTTTTTTAATCCACTCATCTGCTGATGTACACTTAGGTTGTTTCCAAATCTTAGCTATTGTAAATTGTGCTGCTATGAACATAGGGGTGCATATATCCTTTCTGATTGGTGTTTCTGGTTTCTTGGGATATAGTCCTAGAAATGGGAATACTGGGTCAAATGGGAGTTCCATTTTTAACTTTTTGAGGAAACTCCATACTGTTTTCCACAGCAGCTGCACCTACCAGCTGTGCACGAGGGTTCTTTTTTTCTCCACATCCTCATCAGCACTTGTCCTTTGTTGATGATAGCCATTCTGACAGGTTTGAGATGGTATCTCATTGTTTTGATTGCATCTCTCAAATGATTAGTGACTTTTTCATATGTCTCCTGGCCTTCTCTATGTCCTCTTTCGAAAAGTGTCTATTTAGGTCCTTTGCCCATTTTTTGAGTGGATTGTTTATCTTCCTTTTGTTAAGTTGTATGAGTTCTGTAAATTTTGGAGGTTAAACCCTTATATGAAATAGCATTGGCAAATAGGTTCTCCCATGCAGTGCAAATCACCATACTATTGTCTGTGTCCATGAGTCTTTCTTTTGCTTATCCCTTTAATACCATGCTGTTTTGATTATTATAGTTTGATTATTATAATTTGAAGTCAGAGAGTATGATAACTCTGGCTTTGTTCTTTTCTCTCAGGATTGCTTTAGCTATTCTGAGTCTTTTGTGGTTCTATATAAATCTGATATATTTTTTGTTCTATTTCTTTAAAAAATATCATTGGGATTTTGAAGGAGATTGCATTAAATCTTTATATTGCTTTCAGTATTATGGACCTTTTAACTATGTTGATTTTTTCCAATCCATTAACATGGAATATCTTTCTGTTGCATTGTGTCTTTTTCTATCTCTTTCAATAATGCTTTGTAGTTTGCAGTATAAAGGTCATCCATATCCTTTATTAAGTTTATTCCTAGGTATTTTATTCTTTTGCAATTGCAAAAGGAATTGTTTTTCTGAAATTTCATTATTACTATGTTGTAATGCATTGGGTTATTGTATATTGACTTTGTATCCTGTAATGTTACTGTACTTTTTAATTGTTTTTAATAGTTTTTTGGTTTTCTATGTAAAGAATCATGTCATCTGCACAAAGTGACAATTTTACTTCTTCATTCCCAATTTGGATTTCTATTATTTTTTTCTCTTACCTGATTGCTCTTGCTAGGTCTTCCAGTACTATGATGAATAATAGTGGTGAGAGTGGGCATCCTTGTCTTGTTCCTGATCTTAGAGGAAAAGCTTTCAGTTTTTTCACCACTGAGTATCATATTAGCTAAGGGTTTGTCATATATGGCCTGTGTTATGTTGAGGTACTTTAAATGTAAATTGACTAAAAGGCACAGAATAGCCAATTGGATCAAAAAACAAAACCCAACTATGTGCTGTCTTCAGGAGACACCTCTAAGCTGATAAGGCAAATATAGACTTCAAGTGAAAGGGTGGAAAACAATTCTTCAAGTAAATGGCATCCATAGAAAATCAGGTATAGCCATACTTAAATGTAACAAAATAGATTTCAAGATAAAAAAGGTAAGAAGAACCCTGGCTGGTGTGGCTCAGTTGGATGGGCATCATCCTGTTCACCAGGTGTTGCCGAGTTGATTCCCAGTCAGGACATGTGCCAGGGTAGTGGGTTCGGTCCCATGTGGGGGGCGTGCGGGAGGCAGCCAATAGATGTTTCCATCAATGCTTCTCTCTCTCTTTCCCTCTCCCTTTCTCTCTCTCTCTAAAAAGTCAATAAAAAACCTTTAAAAAAGGTAACAAGAGACAAAGATGGTCATTTTATAATGATAAAGGGCACTACATCAAAAAGAGAACACTTCTCAATATATGTATCCAGTCAGGGAGCACCGAAATGTATAAAGCAACTACTAACAGAACTAAAGGGAGAAAATGACAAAAACACAATCACAATAGGGGACCTAAATACCCCATTGACAACTATAGATAGATCATTCAAACAGAAAATCAATAAAGAAATATCAGCCTTCAATGACACATTAGACCAAATGGACATAATTGACATTTACAGAGTCTTTCATTCCAGAACACCACATTATACATTCTTCTCTAGTGCACATGGAATATTCTCAAGGATAGACCATATGTTGGGACACAAAACTAGCCTCAACAAATTTAAGATAATTGAAACTATATCAAGCATATTCTCTGACAGCAGTAATTTGAAATTTGAAATTAACAGCAAAAAGGAAGCAAAAAAAAAAATCCCACAAATACTATGTGGAGAATAAGCTAACTTCATTTTTAAAAGTTAGATGAACAGTCAGTTAATTTGAGGAACCATAAATTAAGCCATAGATATGATAGTCTGCATTTTTTCTTACTTTATAACAACTTATTTTTGGTTTTTAGGTTGCTCTCAGTGAAGATGATTTAACAGTTTTAATGAAAATTTTGCTGGAAAATCTTGGAGAAGCTTCTTCACAGCCAAACCCTACACATTCTACCCAGCAGGCTGTAAGAGTAAGAAAAGATATTTTGAGTGGACCTGACCACCTCAAAGGTAAAATTGAAGATTTTTGATTTGATTATGGAGAAAAATGATCATTAATGCCATATTTATATTTAGTGGTTTTTCTTAGTTGTCCAGCATAATATGGTATGAACTGATTCAGTATAGTATTATTTACTGTGGAAAGCTCCCAGGGGAAGGAGGAATGTTGTATGCTCAGTGTCTGCTCTAAGGGAAGGGCCACCTGTGCTGAATATATATGGAACAAATCATTGGCATTTTTATTGTCTCGTAATATGATTTAAATAATTGTAGAAAGTATTATATAAATTTAGGATAACAAGTTATCCTAACTTTTAAAATATAACTAAAATCATACACCTCCCTAAAAGTTTTTTAATTTTCATATTTATTATTGAACCATCAGAACAAGGTTTGGCAGACTCACAACTTTCTGTGGATCAGAGTGTCACTCTGCAATTTGACTTTCACTTTGAATCTCTTTCCATTGTTCTTTATAACAATGATATCAACCAGGTATGTACTGACTTTCCGTATTTAGAAATAAATCTTCAGCTCTTTATTGAATTTGGAATATTGGCATTTTTTGATATGTTTATTCATAAAAATGAATATGTCTGTGAAATTCTTTTTGGAATACAGAACATATATTGGTCTTGCTCTCTGACTTCACTTTGTTGGTGGTGTTAATACTACTAGGCAAAGGCAATTTTTTTATTTTGTTCTAAGTAACATTAGCACTAAAACACTTAAATCCATCACTAATAGAAGAATCTTATACATGAGGAACTAATTATATGCACAGTTTTATTATATAGCTTTAATACATAAGTATATATAACTATTTAAGGAGAATAACTTAGTAGTGGCTTTGGAACCTTAGGGGAATATTTTTTAAATTTATGATTATTTATGATATATAAGCATTAGCTATGTTTTTATTGAATAAATTTTATATGTAGTAGTTATGTGTTCAGGATACTCACTAATGAATTGAAGAACCAAGGTCCAGTACTATAATTATTTGAACTAAATAATATATCAGTGGTATTTTAGAAAGCTATTTTTTTATTTTATAGTGTCTTTTTAAAAAAAATTAATCTTTATTGTTGAAAGTATTACAAATGTCCCCTTTGTTTCTTTCCCCATTGACCTCCTCCACCCTGTACCAACCCCTTCCAGGCCTTAGATAGTATCTTTTAATAAATATTTTTGGTTATTATAAATCATGTCATATAATAATCATAATACATATGCCATTTGATAATACCTGTAAGTTATATTGATTAATACCCATAATATATTCTAATTATGGGCTTTATATCTGTTAATGTCCATTTATATGTTATTTTATATTTTATATTATTTTCTAAAAATTATGCAATATTTATACATTGTTACTGTTGAGCCTTGGTTACTATCTGTCATTTGTACAACAAACTGCCTTAATTTCTAATGTTTAATGTTAATTAAAAGATCAGAAAATTACCTTCTGGAAAATTAATAGTTAAATATATACTTCATTTCACTTAAGGTACCATCATTCTACTAGTTGCCCAGTTTTAAAATCTGTGTCTGTTTATTTCCTTCTTTGTTGACTTTTATTCATTTAGACACTGATTATTATCAGTTTTTTCTTTGATTGAACATTTGTTCTTTCCTGTCAATTCTCAATGCTGCTTTATTTGAAACATCTTAGCTCACAATTATAGTACCACAAAGGCTTCCTTGTTTGTTACTCTTTTTCTTTTTATCCATCCTAGAAATTGGCACACGTTCAGCTTCCTAAATGATTTTCATGCCATTTACAACTTCCCACTGTTATGTGAATTTTGTTTTAATAAAAAAGATTCAGTGTTTCCAAGTTGTCTACAACAATATCTGTACCACAGACATAAGTATATTGTGATCAGTAGATATGTCACAGGTCATTTCTGTTAATAGCTACAAATCAGTAGTTTGTGCCTTGGCTGGGTAGCTCAGTTGGTTTTGAAGTGTCGTCCTGTATACCAAAGGATTGCGGGTTTGATTTCCAGTCAGGGCACATGCGTCGTGGCGTGTGTGGGAAGCAGTCGATCGTTGTTTCTTCCCCCCCCCTCTCTCTTTCTCTCTCTCTCTCTCTCTCTCTCTCTCCCCTTCTCGCTCTAAAAATCAATAAAAATATATCCTCCGGCTAAGATTAAAAAAAAACAACCCACAAATCAGAAGTTTGTGAATTATTTACTTTTTTTAAATATATTTTTTATTGATTTCAGAGACGGAGAGAGAGGGAGAGAGAGATAGAAATATCAATGATGAGAGAGAATCATTGATTGTCTGCCTACTGCACACCCCCAACTGAGGATCAAGTCCACAACCCAGGCATGTGCCCTTGACCAGAATCAAACCTGGGACCCTTCAGTCCACAGTTTGGCTCTATCCACTGAGCCAAACCAGCCAGGACTATTTACATTTTTATAAGTTAAAGTCATTCAAAATTTGCTGCTAATAATGTCATTCTGACCCACTTGCATGCAGTGTACTCTCTTAAGTCAGAGATGTGAAGTTATAACGTGTGCCCAGAATTGCACATCACCAGTGTACCCCTCATAAAAATGTCATGGTCTGTAGTGAGCTATCAGGACTAAAGTTCTTTAATTAATTGAAGACTTCTTTCTTTGGTTGTTGGTTGGGTTTTGTTCTTTTAAAGTCTGGGCATACCTACAGAATTTGGAGCTATGTGTTTGGTGGCATAAAGATTGAAGTTCTTTTTCCTATAAATACAATTTTAAATCTTTAGGATTTGAGAACTTGATTAGGCCTCTATATTTCTCTCCAGTCCTCATTCCCTAGCATTCTTTAATTGGACTATTCAAGTCTAAGCAGCCTGTACCTTGTGCCTTCAGAGCATCTTGAATTGTTTGTTCATGTTTTCTCCTTATCTAGATTGTCTTCTACACTTCTTAGCCTGTCTAATCCCACTCCGTTTCTGAGGCTCAAGTTACGTCCCACCTTCTTCATGAATTTTTCCTGGCCCACAATGATCTCTTTGACTTTCTGAGCTTTTGCTATTTATATTCTTTACCTAATCACTTCATGTCCTTTGTGGAATATGGGAGGATATAGATATGAACAAATAAATAACTACATGTCTTTTTTTTTTTCATTTACAACTTACAACATCTCTTTGTGATGTTTGTTGCAATGTATTTCTGTTTTTTTTTCTTTTCAGTTAGGGTATAAGCTCACTAGCTCACCTACCATCCTTATCCTTTCTTGTAAACCTCATAATTCCTATCATGGTGTTTTTTTACAGAAGAGCTCATTAAATATTTATTAGTAAGAATGAATGATTGACAAAAATATCCTCTGATTATTTTATTTGCCATGAACTGATAAATTTTTATATATTAACTATCATTGAAGATTAGCACATATATATGTATTTATTTGCATGTACATAGACACTCACAAACCAATATTATTCACTGTTCTGTTTTTTGTTTCAACACCCGTTCTTTTAAAATTTGTGATATTGATTTGCCTTTAATTTGTTAATTAAAAATGTTTACAAGTAATTACATAATATTTAAAGTTAATTGATTCTTTTGCTTGAAATATACCACAGGAATCCAAACTTTCATTTCATAATGACAGTTTCCGACTTGGTGAACTCAGACTACATTTTATGGCCTCCTCAGGGAAGATGTTTAAGGATAGTTCCATGAATGTGGGCATTAAACTTAAGACATGTACCCTTGATGATCTCAGAGAAGGCATTGAGAGAGCAACATCAAGGTTTGTCATTTCCAAATTTGCTGTACGTTATTTAAGGTTGACATTACACCTGGCATTTGCTACCAGGCATTGATTGCTAGGCTTGGGATGAACAAAAGAGGTGTTTGGTCATACTGCAATTTGAAGAGTATCAAGAAATAGTGCTGACATCAAATTCAGTTGCTTTAAAGTTTGAACTAAAGGCAAGTTTAATAGTAAAATGGAGTATTCTTAAAAGCAGGAACCAAGAGAATATAAGAATTTTAATAGTTAAATCCACATGGGTTGGCCCATTGGTAATTATTTTTCTAAATTGTTCCCAGTAGGCAGAATTTTTTTAAAAGCCTTACAATTATATATAAACTTTCTTTGTCTTATTTATTTTATCTATAAACAGTTCTGTGAAATTTCTCTCAAAGTTTTAATAGAAGTGAAATTTCTAGCATTTTCATATTATCAACACATTTTTGAAAGATTAACTTATATTAGCCTGCTATAGAGTGAGGAATGTGTAACTTTAAATAGACTAATGATATTCTTATTTCTTTCCCAAATAATGAGACACAGTATTTTTGTCCTTAAAATTTTTTTTTAAAAACAAAATAACAACAAAAAACTGTGCTGCTACCTAAACTCAGATTCATACTGGATACTTCTGAGCCCTTTGTCTTTCTAAGAGATGAATAAATGAGAAAATAATGCTACCATGCATCCAGCTTTTCGTTTTCACATTTCATATTTGAGGTGGCTGTCCACAGCTGCCTAGCCAACAGTGATTAAAGGCCATCATCTTTTTGGTAGTCTGCTCTTTCTAGACCTGTCCTGTGTGGGAATTACTGCAGTCAATTGATGAACACTGGCTGATTTGAATTATATTAAATACTTTTGGACTCAACTTGTATAGGATGAGTTTTGGAGATGAGGAGGTTTTAATTTGGTAAATAATCTAAAGAGGTGTCCTTTAAATTTTGTGGGACCACATTAATGTGTTCAGCTAATTGTTGAAATTTCTTCCAACAGTGATTGTTTTTCTAGTATTGCATTATAATGATAAAATATCCTGTAATTGCCCAATAATTTAAATCTTGCTGTAGAGATAAGGAGACCATGTTTTGAATGCTCATTAGCTAATTAGACTCTAGTTAATAGAGTTCTGTTTTCTGTTCAGATGAGAAAGAAAGATTAAGATATATATATATATATATGAAATATATAAGGTATGTGTATATATACATATATGTATAAGAAATTTTTCATCTTTTTAATTAATCTAGCAGGAACAAAATAATGAATGTATATTTTTTCAGAATGATTGATAGGAAGAACGACCAAGATAACAACAGTTCTATGATTGATATAAGTTACAAACAAGGCAAAGATGGAAGAAGTCATCTTGATGCTGTTCTTGACAAGCTGTATGTATGTGCCAGTGTGGAATTTCTGATGACTGTGGCAGATTTCTTTATCAAGGCTATGCCTCAGAGTCCAGAAAATATGGCAAAAGAAGTACAGATTCCACTGCGACAGACTTCTGCAGCAAAACTCAAGATAGAAAAAGGTTAGCAGAGCTTCTTTGTCATAGATGACAGCTTGTATATTTTAACAAAAATGACAAGTAAGCAAAAAGAGAAGTGGAAACTAAGAATGTAAAATTATTTTTTAAATTTAAACATTTTATAGAAAAATTTGAGTAAGCATAGATTTTCAAGAAGAGGTAGAGTATAAAAAAAGAGGTAGAATATCTATCTATCTATCTATCTATCTATCTATCTATCTATCTATCTATCTATTTATCATAGGAGCCAGGAAACCATTGCTCCCAACTCTGCATTACATTTCTTTACTCATTCAGAAATAGAGTGAGTTAATCTGTGTCTGTGGTTCCTCTCCTTATAGAAGGGAACTTTTTATTCAAAGAAAATATTTGGAAGAATTATAGCATATTGAAGAGCAATTGAACATATGAAAGCAGAAGGTGGGATATTGGAAGACAGCATGATGCCCCTGGACATCACCTTAGACTCCTTCAACTAAGTAGAATGCTTGCAAATATCTAGTCTGTGTACACTGAAGTCACTTCCTGCTGTATTAATTCTTTTTTTTAAAAAATATTTTACTGATTTTTTACAGAGAGGAAGGGCGAGAGATAGAGAGTTAGAAACATCGATGAGAGAGAAACATTGATCAGCTGCCTCCTGCATGACCCCACCAGGGATGTGCCTGCAACCCAGGTACATGCCCTTGACCGGAATCGAACCTGGAACCTTTCAGTCCGCAGGCTGACTCTCTATCCAGTGAGCCAAACCAGTTTCGGCTGTATTAAGTCTTTATTCCAGCATTACCAAAACATCAGTCGTTCCTATGTTAAGTTACAATTGTCTGAGGTCAGGTATTTTTCTCTCTAATGTATAACCAGTAAGATTGGGAAATTACCATTTACTGGTGAAGTCAGAATTTTCTTTTTTCATTTACCTTTAGTAAACAGTAGTCCTATCTAATATCTTTGTATTCGTGTGTACATATAATACATTTATTCTATAGATTGTATGACGGTATGTACTTTATGGCAAAAAATCAATTAAATAGATACAATGGTCTGTCTATTTTATCATGATCTCTTATCCTCTTTGTGATATTTCCTTCTCCTGTTTCCCCTCCTTGCCCCAGAAACATAACCTAATAATACACACTTATGTGTATATACATGTACACACTTTAAGTCTGACATAAATAACTTCAAAACAAGGATATTCCTGCTAGGTCAAAATGGGAATGGTCTTCTGATGACAGGGATCAGCTTTCATTATCCTGCTCAATTAGCATTTGTTAATGGTCATTCATTATTAGTATGTTTCAGTCATTTATTAATATTGTTAACTTTACCATATCCATTAAAGCAGGATATTAGAAACAACTTAGCATAACTAGATAGCATGCACTCAAGTAACAAGATTTACTTTACTATAACTTTTCTGGTTCCTATTATTGTTTCTTCAGATGACTCTGTGAGACCAAATATGACTTTAAAGGCCAGGGTCACGGATCCAGAAGTGGTATTTGTTGCCAACCTGACAAAGGCAGATGCTCCTGCTCTGACAGCCTCATTCCAGTGTGACCTCTCTCTATCAACATCCAAACTCGAACAGATGATGGAGGCTTCTGTGAGAGATCTTAAAGTGCTCGCTTGCCCTTTTCTCAGAGAAAAGAGAGGAAAAAACATTACCACAGTAAGAATTACCATCTATATATATAAAAGCCTAATATAGCAAATTGTCCCTGTGGGAGTTCGAACAGGAGTCGATCACTGTCTATGACGTGTGCTGACCACCAGAGGGTGGTGTGGAATGAAGGAAGGCCCTGGCCGGCAGTCGGCAGCTGGGAAAGGGAGGCCCCGGCTGGTGGCCGACAACTGGGGAAGGGAGGCCCCAATCGGCAGCCGGCAGCTGGGGAAGGGAGGCTCTGGCAGGCAGCTAGAAGGCCCCAATCGGCCCTGATCGCCGGCCAGACCTGGGGACCCTACCTGTGCACAGATTTCGTGCACCAGGCCTCTAGTATATTATAAGCTTAGATTGAAGAATGGCAGAAATGGTTGATTTCATAGAATCCTAGAATGTGAGAATTCTGTAAGACTTCAGAGATTATTTACTGACAAACTTGAGGTTTAACAGACAAGGATGTTAAATTCCAAAGACGTTAAATGATTTAACCATGGCTGCTAGTGACAGAACTGGTACTACCTTCAGTCTGGTTTTCTTCTCATTATGTCATCTTTTGAACTGTTCTTGGATTTTAGTACAAATCAATGTGCCTTTTCAGCTGTTTCTTTTTTCACCACGGTATATCCAATGAATGAATGAATGAGTATTAAAATCTTGAAGTTTATAACAAAAAAATTCAGTTGGACTTATATGACCAAAAGATGTTGTGTTTTGCTGTATTAAAAGATATATTCAATTATATTTTCACATTGTTGTTGAAAAATATTATTTTAGTAAAATTATCAAACTGATTTTTTAATCTTAAATTGATAATTTTATGTTATGTGACCCATTTGTAGTGTTTTACACTAAAAATATCTGTAGGCAAAGTGACTTTCATAAAGAAATGCAGTACTAGGCTTTGTCTATACTTCATCATGAAACATTCTTTAGTGTGCTCATCTCCTTTTGATATGTCACAGAAAGCTCTATTAATCACTCCATTAAATGCTCATCATAATGTTTTTAAAATGAAATTTTATGTAGTACCAATTCCCCCATTCAATTCAGGTACAAGGTTATTTTATTTATTTTGTTAATGATATATGAGAATATGGGCTTCATGGTTTTAATAAATCAAGATTTGAAATTTATTCTAATAAGGACCTTATTATATTCAAGACTGACCTTTTATTAAGCAATCTGGAAACTGTTTATTTACCATAATCTTTTTTTAAAAAGGTATTAACAGAACTATTTGTTGAAAGAAACAATTTCAAGTGATTTATCGGTCATAAAAATTATAATGACATAATTTCATTTCCTAATGTACCTCTTTGCAAATGTCAGATCTTATCATCATCTTTAACTCATTTTAATAGATACCTTAAAAGTGGATTTTACAGTGGGCATCATTTAAAAGATATTTAAGAAAAGGAAACATTTCAATTTCTAATAGTAAATGTACATCATTAGTTAAGAATTTGGCATAAAGAAATTAATCAGAACTCTTTTTTTAACTTAAATTCTTTATTGTAAGTTCTTTAACAGTGTTCATAGACTTGGATTACTTTAGAAGAGCTCTCACAAGAGCTTCTCAGCTAATTTGCCTTTTTGCTTTTAGTCGTAGACTATAATTAAAAATGTCAAGTTAAGTAAGATGTTCTTGTGTGTTACATATATAACATTTCTATTACTAAGAAAATGTGCATTTCATTTATTTGTCTCTAGGTCTTACAGCCCTGTTCTGTATTTATGGAAAAATGTGCATGGGTTTCGGGAAAACAAAATATAAATATTGTAGTTGGAGAATTTATAATTAAGGTTAGTGCCTATTACCTTATTTGGGTGAAAATTAATTATTTTTCTAACAATATCTTTTGATGTCTCATAACTAGACCATTATGCTAGTCACATATTTGGTAATTAATAAACATCTCTAACATTAAAATACATTTTTTTGCCTTAGCTGGGTTGCTCAGTTGGTTGGAGCCTCATCCCATGCATACACTGAAAGGTTATAGGTTCGATTCTGTTCAGGACACATACCTAGATTTTGGGTTTGATCCCTGGTCAGGGTGTGTACAAGAGTCACCTGATCCATGTTTCTCTCTCATTCTCTCCCTTCCTCTCTTTAAACATATCCTTAGGTGAGAATTTAAAAAATAAAGTAAAATATATTTTTCTTTAATGCAATTATTTTTTTCTACTTTCTTTGAAAAAGTACTTTCAAATATCTACAAATGATCAGGATATTTTTTATCAATTATATCTTATGTGTGTGTTGGGGAGATTGGGTTTGGAGAGAGAGGAGAGATGGGATGGTAAGAGAAGGGAAGAAAGAATAGAAAAATGAGGTTTTTATTTATTTGTAGTGGTTATTTTAGGCTTTTTTGTATAATTTGATTGAATGCAATAATTATATAATTAACTTTTATTTGGCTTATGAAATGTTTGTAATGACAAATGTATGCTAGAAATACATTTTTAGTGTTTTTTTTTTTTTAAATCTCTTACATTTAAAGCAGTGGAAAAGCAGTCTCTTTTCTCCATTGACATTCATATTTTTTAAGTATGACTTTATGACTAGTTATAAATGGAAGATATAGAATAATTTCCAACATCTATTTCTCTCTCTGTCCAAAGGACAAAAAATTGAGGTGGCTAATACCAATTTTGCTAGTAACTTTACTATATAGGTAAATAAGCAATAGCAATTAAACCAAGGCTCAAACAAAAGTCATTTGAATTACCATATAAATAACAATGCAGTTTTCTTTTAATATTTTAAAATAATGGATAGTTTAGATTGTATTTTGTTAACAGATTTATTTTTTTAAAAGCTTAAAGTAGTAAATGGGGAGAAAACTGAATTTGCATGCACTTTGTCTAAGGCACCAAGGGGGATTGTCTTTCCATTTCTTTGTATATAAATTTATTTATTTAGTCAGCAAACATTTTTTGAACTCTTACTATGTGCAAAAAATCTCCTGTACTTGGTCCTTGCCTTCAAAAAACTTAATGACATGAGCAAGAAAGCAATAAATCAGTGACTCCAGCTTTCAGTGCTAGAGGCATGCACTAGGTGCTGTGGGAGAAAAGTCAGGGGTCCTCCGACTCAGACCAGGACATCTGGAAAGCTGTCTCTACATGGGGCTACTTGAACTGAGCTTTGAAAATCTGAGGGAGGTTAGATGGAGAGAGACAGGACGGGTTGTCCATGCAGAACTGACAATATTCACAAAGGCAGAGGTGTGACAAAACCTTTAAGGACCTAAAGATGTGCCCATATGGCTGGAGAGAATGGTGTGATGGAATTGTAGGATTGAGAGCACTAATTATAGGTGACATTAATAAGGTAATGAAAAAAAAAAAAAAGGATTCACTTGACAGGTAAGTTGGGAGCAGTGCATACTAGGTCCTTCTTTTGGCAAATAGTCATCTCTTTAGCATATTAAACAAGTAAGAGTTGTGAGAATGCACAATAAAAGAATCCATTTAACTTTTTTAACCCAGTATAGCTCAAACTTTGGGAAACCAGCCAATTGATTAGATTAGCGCTTTTCAGCCATTTTCATCTCATGGCACACAAACTAATTACTAAACTTCTGCAGCATATAAAAAAATAAATTTTTTGCCACTCTGACAAAAATAGGTATAACTTTGATTTATTCACACTGGGTAGCTATTGTTGTATTGACTGTTGTCATTTTTTATTTGACAATCTAAGGAAAATGAGGTCAGTTCCCCTAACTAAATAGTCAGGTATTGCATGTTTTAAAAATTCTTATTGCCCACCAGTTGAAAATCGTTGGATTAGATAGCGGGTCACAATGAACTTTGTGTCCTAAACTAGAGAGTTTGAATTTTGTTCTGAAAGTTATGGGAAACTGTTGAAGATTTTAAGCATAGGAATGACATGTCCAGATTTGGGTTTTAGAAAAATCATGCTGGTGGAAGTGTGGAGGGTGGGCTGAGAGGGTGCTGACTAGATATAGAAGACATCATTAGTGTAGAACTAGGGCTTAGTGATAGGAATGAACAGGTGGGCAAAGGCACTATTCAAAGATAATAAGAGGTAAAATTTGCAAATTTTGGGGTAAGTGAAAGGGTATCATAGTGATTCTCTGGCTTCCTGTTTCAATAAGACAAATGAAAACCGTGTATAAATCTTTTAAATATATATATATATATTTATTCATTTTAGAGAAGGAGAGAGAGAGAGAGAAACATCAGTGATGAGAAAGAATCATTGATAGACTACCTCAAGCCTGCACCCATGGGCATGTGCCCTGACCGGGAATCGAACTATGACCTCCTGATTCATAGGTTGACACTTAACCACTGAGCCACACCGGCCGGGCACCATGTATAAATCTCGAGGAGGATCATACATGTTGGTTTAGTTAATGCAGCTAGTTGAAAATGAAAACTTCAATTACACTTCTGCATTTTTCTCCTTATATATCACTATTTTACTCTGAATTGATCAGTGTAACTAGGTTTTGACAATCCTATATAATAAAGAGGTAATATGCGAATTGACCCTCATGCCCTCGCACAAGATGGCTGCTCCCATGTGGTCAGAGATGGCCACCACAAGATGGCCGGCTGGGGAGGGTAGTTGTGGCTGAACAGGCTAGCAGGGGAGGGCAGTTGGGGATGACCAGGCCTGCAGGGGCCTGCAGGGGTGGGCAGTTGGGGGCGGGTTACCGGGCCAGTAGGGGAGGGCAGTTGGGGGTGATCGGGCTGGCAGGGGAGCAGTTAGGTGTCGATAAGGCTGGCAGGACAGTGGTTAGGGGGTGATCAGGCTGGCAGGCAAGCGAACGGTTGGGAGCCAGAAGTCCCTGATTGTGAGAGGGATGTCCGACTACCGGTTTAGGCCCGATCCTAGGGATCCCAGAGGGGTCCCAGATTGGAGAGGGTGCAGGCTGGGCTGAGGGACACCCCCCAACCCTAGTGCACGAATTTTGTGCACCAGGCCTCTAGTTGATTTATAACACTAGTTATTTAATTCCAGAGTAATCTGAGCATAATTTATTATGAGGTTAATTAATTTGACACATGATTTTGTGTGTTCTCTCTTGTTTTCTTTAGTTAAGACTTTAGTATATTTAAATTTTTAATTACTTTTAAACTTCTGTATTTTGTATTAATTCTTCTCATCTGGGAAAGTTTATTCTAAACTTTTTTCTGCTTTCTTTTTTAAAGATTTCACCCATAATTCTTAATACGGTGATGACAATCATGGCTGCTTTGTCTCCAAAGACAAAAGAAGATGAATTCAAAGATACATCTAAGGAAACAGGAAATCTTTGGGGTGTCAAATCTATTAGTGATTATAACTCTTGGTTTCTTGGTGTTGACATGGCAACAGAAATAACAGAAAATTTCAAAGACGTTGAACAGCCATTGATAGAGGAAAATTGTGCTGTTGCTATAGAGTCAGTTCAAGTTACCTTAGAATGTGGACTTGGTCATCAAACTGTACCTTTATTATTGGCAGAGTCAAAATTTTCAGGAAATATAAAAAATTGGACTTCCCTCATGGCTGCTTCTGCTGACATGACACTAGAGGTATGACCACATCATTTAGAATCTCCACGACCAACTTTTCAAAAGTACAGTTACAAAACTAAGATGTGAGCATTTTTGGTTTGTGTATGGCCACAACAAATATATATATACACACACACACACACACACACACATATATATATATATATATATATATATATATATATGTATGTGAATTCTAATATTTAATCTGTTGATGTGTGGTATTATTTACTTGGTTATTATTTTTTAAAGAATCTTTTGCTAAATAATTTGTTTAAAAATTTTTTTTCTGCTTTTTAAAGATTTAGAGTAAAGGAAATAAAGTAAAGGAAAATGCACCCTCTTTGTATATATTCTTTGTGTCTTTGTTAAAATGGCTTTTGACATATATCATTAATTACTTAATATTTTTTCCTACTGATTATAGAAATACAAAGTTAAAATTGAAAGACTCATTATAATTCTGTGCCTTTTCAGGTTCACTATTACAATGAAACCCATGCTGTTTGGGAGCCACTGATTGAGAGAGTGGAGGGAAAGAGACAATGGAATTTAAGGCTTGATGTAAGGAAAACATAAAATATCTTTGTGTAGAATGACACTGTGTCTATTTCTGTACATATTTTAATGCAATAATTCTCAAGATGTGGTCTAAGATCCTTGAGCCCTATTAGGGAGTCCAAAGGGGTCAAAACTCTTCAAAGCAATATTCAGACGATACATACCATTGTCTTTCTCATTCTCTCATGAGCGTATTATGGAGTTTTCCAGAGACTAAGCAGTATTGCAACAGAATGAAAGCAGAGGCAGAAGTGAGAATCCACCTGTCTTCTCTTAGGGCAGGCGCTAAAGCAATGTCAGTGTCCCTCTTTTCACTATATATCTTTATATTTTTAAAATTAAAAACTTTAATTTCCCCCATTTCCTCCCTTTGACCCCTCCACCCAGCTTCTGCCACTCTCCAGGTCTTCCTCTATCCTATATAATAAAGAGCTAATATGCTTATTAGACCAGACAGCAGAACGACCTTCCAGAACGACCTTCCAGAACAGTGGGTGGGGGGCAGGGCCCTGAGGCAGCTGGGGCCACGAGGGCCGAGCCCCTCGCATGAATTTTGTGCATCGGGCCTCTAGTATAGTTATAATAGTTATTTTCTATTAAAATATTATTCATGTTAACTTGTAATTGTAATTTTTAAATGAATAGTTACAATTTTCTCAGTTTTAGTTTCTACACTTGATCTTAGCCAAAAGACAGAGAGTCATAGCTTTAGTTTCTAATAGAATACACATTGATAGATATAATCTGCATAACATGAAGCTCTTTGGGATCCTCAATGATTTGAGAACTGCTATACTAGTTCACAATTCCTTTGTGTTATCTCTAATTGGTGCTTCTTGAGAACTCTTCAGAATCCTAGATATCAAAAGTGCATTTTTCTAGATTAACAGGAGCATGAACGATATACCCTTAACAAATTTCACAACACACCTTTCTAGCAGTCTGACTGAAGTGTGAGGCACTGAAGTGGACTCAACCAATTCTTATTTCATTACTTATTTATATTTTTATTTTTTAAATTATTTGTTTATAATTATTTATTTACTAGAGGCTCAGTGCACAAAATTTGTGCACTTGGTAGAGGGTGTCCCTCAGCCTGGCGTGCGCCCTCTCACAGTCCAGGAGAGACACCTGCCACTGCCGCTGAGCTCGCTAGCTGTGAGCCTGGTTTCTGGCTGAGCAGCTCTGCCCCCTGGTGGTCAGTGTGGAACATAGTGATGGGTCATTCTGCCATTCAGTAAATTTGCATATTAGCCTTTTATTATATAGGATTTCTTTTTCCTTTTTACTAAATATTGGGATGACACTAGTTATCAAAATTATACAGGTTTCAGGTGAACAATTCCACAACACATCATTTATACACTGTATTATGTGTACACCATACCAAGTCAAGTCTCTGTCTATCACCATTTATCCCCCCCATACCCTCCTCCACCTTCCCATCACCTCCTCCCCCAGCAATTACCACACTATAGTCTGTGTTCATGATTATGTTTTTATTTTACTTTTTATTGAGTTTATTGAAGTGACATTGTTTAACAAAACCATACATGTTTCAAGTTTACAATGCAATAAAACATCACCTGCACACCGCTTTGTGTGCCCATTGCCCAAAGTAAAGGCTTTTTCTGTCCCCATTTATGTCCCCTCTACCCTATTAAGCCTCCCCCCATTCCTCTTTCCCTTTGGCTGTTACCATACTCTTGTCTGTGTCTATGTGTGATATCTATCTATCTGTCTGTATATCTATCTAGTGTTGGGTTTATTGCTTAATCCCTTTACCTTTTTATTCACCTGTCCTCCCAACATTCTTCCCCTCTTAAAACTATCAGTCTGTTCTACATATCTATGCTTCTGTTTCTCTTTTGTTTGTTAAATTATTTTGTTCATTATATGTCAGATATAAGTGAGATCATATGGTGTTTGTCATTCTCTGACTGGTTTATTTCATTTAGAATAATATTCTCCAGGTGCATCCATGCTGTTGCCCAAGTTTATTTGCCAAGATCTGGAAACAGCCTAAGTGCCCATCAGTAGATGAGTGAATAAAAAAGCCATGGTACATTTACATAATGGAATACTAGTTGGCTGTAAAAAGGAAGGAAATCTTACCTTTTGCAACAGATTCTTTTATTTATTTCTGGATTCTTTTTCTTTTTAATTTCTTTATTGATTAAGGTATTACATATGTGTCCTCATTCCTCTGTTAACCCCTCAACCCCCTCCCCCACTCATACCCTCAGCCCCTGGTGTTCGTGTCCATTGGTTAGGCTTATATTCATGCATACAAGTCCTTTGGTTGATCTTTCCTCCTTTCCCCCACCCTCCCTTATCTTCCCTCTAAGGTTTGGCAGTCTGATTGATGCTTCTCTCTCTCTGTATCTGTCCCTGTTCATCAGTTTATGTTGTTCATTATATTCCACAAATGAGTGAGATCATGTGGTATTTATCTTTCTCTGATTGGCTTATTCCACTTAGCATAATGCTCTCCAGTTCCATCCAGGCTGTTGCAAATGGTAAGAACTCCTTCTTTTTTACCACAGCGTAGTATTCCATTGTGTAGATGTATTACAGTTTTTTAATCCACTCATCTGCTGATGGGCACTTAGGCTGTTTCCAAATCTTAGCTATGGTAAATTGTGCTGCTATGAACATAGGGGTGCATATATCCTTTCTGATTGGTGTTTCTAGTTTCCTGGGATCTATTCCTAGAAGTGGGATTACTGGGTCAAATGGGAGTTCCATTTTTAACTTTTTGAGGAAACTCCATACTGTTTTCCACAGTGTCTCCACCAGTCTGCATTCCCACCAGCAGTGCAAAAGATTTCCTTTTTCTCCCCATCCTCGCCAACACTTGTCGTTTGTTGATTTGTTGATGATAGCCATTCTGACAGGTGTGAGATGATACTGCATTGTTGTTTTGATTTGCATATCTCTGATAATTAGTGACTTTGAGCATGTTTTCATATGTCTCTTAGCCTTCCTTCTGTTCTCCTTCGAAAAGTGTCTATTTAGGTTCGTTGCCCATTTTTTGATTGGATTGTTTATCTTCCTTTTGTTAAGTTGTATGAGTTCCCTGTAAATGTTGGAGATTAAACCCTTATCGGTGATGACATTGGCAAATATGTTCTCCCATGCAGTGGGCTTTCTTATTGTTTTGTTGATGGTTTCTTTTGCTGTGCAAAAGCTTTTTATTTTGATGTAGTCCCATTTGTTTATTTTCTCTTTAGTTTCCATTGCTCTAGGAGCAGTATCGGTAAAGAAGTTCCTTTGGCATATGTCTGAGATTTCGCTGCCTGTGGATTCCTCTAGTATTTTTATGGTTTCCCGTCTTATGTTTAAGTCCTTTTTCCATTTTGAGTTTATATTTGTGTATGGTGTAAATTGGTGGTCTAGTTTCATTTTTTTGCATGTATCTGTCCAATTTTCCCAACACCATTTGTTGAAGAGACTGTCTTGACTCCATTTTATATTATGCCTCCTTTGTCAAATATTAATTGAGCACAGTGGTTTGGGTCGATTTCTGAGTTCTCTAATCTATTCCATTGATCTGTATGTCTGTTCTTGTGCCAGTACCAGGCTGTTTTAAGAACAGTGGCTTTGTAATACAGCTTGATATCTGGTATTGAGATCCCATCTACTTTGTTCTTCTTTCTCAGGATTGCTGCAGCTATTCGGGGTCTTTTTTTTTTTTTACTCCAGATGAGTTTTTGGAAAGTTTGTTGTAGGTCTGTGAAATATGCCGTTAGTATTTTAATGGGGATTGCATTAAATCTGTAGATTCCTTTGGGTAGTATGGACATTTTGATGATGTTGATTCTACCAATCCATGAACACAGTATGTTCTTCCATCTGTTTATGTCTTCCTCTATCTCTTTTTTTCAGTGTCCTGTAGTTTTTTACATATAGGTATTTTACCTCTTTAGTTAAGTTTATTCTTAATATTTTTGGTGCGATGGTAAATGGGATTGCTTTTTTAGTTTTTCTTTCTATAAGTTCACTATTGGTGTAAAGAAATGCAATAGATTTCTTGGCATTAATTTTGTATCCTGCTACATTGCCAAATTCATTTATTAAGTCTTAATAATTTTTTGATGGAGTCTTTAGGGTTTTCTATGTACAATAACATGTCATCTACAAATAAGGACAGTTTTACTTCTTCTTTTCCAGTTTGGATGCCTTTTATTTCTTCTTCTTGTCTGATCGCAATGGCTAGTACTTCCAGTACTATGTCAAACAGGAGTGGTGAGAGAGGGCATCCCTGTCTTGTTCCTGTTCTTAGGGGAAATGGTTTTAGTTTTTGTCCATTGAGTATGATGTTGGCTTTGGGCTCCTGATTTCCCCTTCAATTTTGATTGATAGTCTTGTTGGATAGAGTATTCTTGGATTCAGTCATTTGCTTTGCAACACTTTGTATACCTCCTTCCATTCCCTTCTAGCTTGATGTGTTTCTGTTGAGAAATAATTTGATAATCTGATGGGGGATCCTTTGTAGGTAACCCTCTGTCTCTCTCTTGCCGCCTTTAATATTCTCTTTGTCGTTAATATTTGCCATTGAAATTATGACGTGTCTTGGTATGGGTCTTTTGGGATTGATCCTACTTGGGACTCTGTATTTGTGTAACTTTTTTCTTCCCTATATCTGGGAAGTTTTCTGTCATTATTTCTTCAAATAAATTTTCTAATCCTTGCTGCTCTTCTTGTCCTTCTGGCAGCCCTATTATACATATGTTGCTTTGTTTCACGTTGTCCTAAAGCTTCCTTAGGCTTTCCTCCTGCTTTTTAATTTTTTTCTCCAGTTGCTGTTCAGATTGTACTTGTTTCTGTACCTGATCTTCTAACTCACTAATTCAGTCCTCTGCTTCTTCTAGTCTACTGTTGAAACTTTCCATGGTGTTTTTGATTGTAGCTATATCACTTTTCATTTCTTCCTGATTCTTGCATAGGTTGTTGATTTTCTCATCCATCAGATGTATGAATTCCACGACCATTACTCTGAATTCTTTTTCGGTCATGTTGCATGCTTCAGTTTCACTTATTTCCTTTCTTGGTGACTCCTCATTTTCTTTCCTCTGGGGACTGTGTTGTCTCCCCATTCTAACTATCACCAGAAGGTTCAACTTTGAGTTGCGTGGACCTGGGCCATGTGCCGTGGGAGCTTCGCACCACTTGAGTGTCACTGAAGTGCTCCGACACTAAGACGTGTGGCTGCTGTGGGTTGGTGGGAACCAGGCTCACCCAGGGTCAGTGTTACCAGTGTTCAGTGTGGTCTCACGTGCGCACCTAGAATCATGGACCCTGCCTGCACTGCGCTGTTGGTATGTGCCGAAAATAAGTCCCCTAGCGCGTACTAGGAGTCAGAGTTTGCCTGTGTCTGCACCAAGAATCGAGTATCAGAGTCTCTCTTGCCTCGTGTGGCTTCTTGCTGAGAATCAGGGTCCCCTGTGCACATGCACCAAGAATTGGAGTCACTGGCTCTTAGTGTGAATGTGCTGTGAGTCATGGATCCCAGGCGCACATGGTAAGAAACAGAGTCAAGTCAGTGGTGCTCAGTGCTGCCTCTTGCTGGGAGAATCTGGGTCCCGGTCACATGGGGGACTGGGTTGCACAGTAGCACTGTAGTGTGCCTGCGCTGCAGAAAACAGACTTCCATGTGCACTGCGGAAAACAGACTTCCGTGTGTGCTTGCCCAGAATTGAAGTCAGGTGGCACTGTCACCCTGTGTGGGCTTCGGGTTTGGTCGCCCGATTGCGTTGTGGGGAGCAGGTTCCAGTCTCTGTGTGCGCACTCCCAAGCTCAAATTCCCATAGGGGCGCTGCGGCCTGAGTGAGGGGTGGGTCTATCAGTTACTATGACGCTAGGGGTTTAGGCTCTTTGGCTCACAGAAATCTATGGCCAGGACGTCTGGATTCTTATTGTCTGTTGGTCTGAAGCTGTGGTCGCAGTTCTCTGTCCCCAGTGGCTGCAGGGTCCTGGTTTGTGTCTGAGACGTGACTGGGTGGTGCTGAGGTCAGGATCCTAGTCTCAAGCAGCTCTGTTTCTCAAGATGGCATGGTCTCTTTGCCCGCACTGGCTGCTCAGAAGTGTCCGCTTTGTGCGCGGGGCTCCACCATCTAAGACTGCCCAGTTTGGCAGCCCCTTTGAGGACCTGCAGAATCTAACAGTCCCTAGCTCATACACACACACACCACACATGTCTACACTCTCCTCTATGATTCCCTCACTCTCTCACATTCTCTCCCTCCCTACCTTCCTGCCGGTCGCCATTTTCCAATCTCAACAGATTCTTATTTTAAAGACAAGAAGCCACTTAACCTATGTCCTAGTTTCCTCTCAGTAAAGTAGAAGTAATATTTATGACCTACTTCTCACTGGAATAGACTGGCTAACAAAGAATGTTGTACAAAGCTTTTGAAATGTTATTAGAGTAAAAGCTATGATAAAGTCTGATGGCTGGTTGAAAGCTTGCCATATTAATTATTTATAGGTGTTACTGGTAAAAAAATAGAAGGACTTCCAGATATTAACTCCAGCAAGGATCACTTTAAACTTAAGGGCCATCTTAGATTGTTCATCAACAACCAGTTAGTCAGGCAACACTGGGTTATAGCTTGCTCTGGGGAGTGCACAAGAGATAAGTATTGTAGCTGACTTTGAATGCTTTCATGGCATAGTTCTAAATACTTTTGCATGCCCTTGACTACACACTAAAAGAAAGAATGCTGATCTGTGCTAAATAAAAGTGAAGCACTGAATATTTTTGAAAATGAAACTTGGGGAGCCTTAATATAAAGTGGTAAGTTTAGGAGAATTTAACTCTATTGAGAATATTTTAATTTTATTATTAATTGACTAGTAACTTAAACTTGTTATGTTATTTATCCTCACAGGTAAAGAAGAATCCAGTACAAGATAAAAGTTTGATGCCCGGAGATGATTTTATTTTTCTTCCTGAGCCACAAACAGCAGTTCATATTTCTTCAGGAGATACAATGAATATAACAATATCCAAAAGTTGTCTTAATGTTTTCAATAATTTAGCAAAAGTATGTTTGGTTCTTGCTTGGAATATTTCAAATGGAATTTTAAATTGAAACACGTATAGATTATTTTTGTAATCAAAAGTAGTTTCTAAAATATGTAGTCATAGTATTATTTTTTAAAAAAATTTCATCTTGCAAAATTTTTGTGATGTTGTGTTCCTTTTCAGGGTTTTTCAGAAGGCACTGCTTCTACTTTTGACTACTCTTTAAAAGACAAGACTCCTTTTACAGTAAAAAATGCTTTAGGTGTTCCCACTAAGGTGCAGCCCAATCATAATCTCAGAGTAATGGGCTCCCCTGAGAAAAGTGATATTTATGATGTTGATGCTGGTCAGAATTTGGAATTGGAATATGCCAGCAGGGAACCTTCATGTCAAGGGAAACTATCTATATTGAGCCGTCAAGAAAGCTCCTTCTTCACCCTGACCTTTGGTATGCTATATTTATTTGTTTTATTTATATTTTATAACTTTATTTTTTATTGTTGACACTTACAGATATCCCCATTCTCTGGCTTCCCTTCCCCCTCCAGCTTTGCCCACCTCCACCCAACCCCCACCCCCTCTTTCTTTAGGCCATCACCACACTGCTGTCTGTGCCCAGGGGCTATGCATATATGTTCTTTGGGTAATCCCTTCAGTTTATTTCATCCAGTCCTCCCCGCCCCCAACCTCTCCCTTTTAAAAGCTGTTAGTCTGTTCCATCTATCCATGCCTCTGGTTTTATTTTGTTCGTCTGTTTGTTTTGTTCATTAGATTCCACATGTAATGAAATCATGTATTAAGGGCATCTTTGGAGTTGTTGGTGTGGGCTTATTTTTGACAAAATATGGAAAAATATTTTATTGAAGATGCCTTTGGAGATGGCATTTCTAAGGGCTTGAAACAAGTATTTGATAAACTCATGCCTCTTTTTCCTTCCTTTAAACTTTAGAAAATTAATTTAAGAATTACTTAGAAACTAGATTAATTCTCTGTTTTTAAATAATACAGTATGTGATATGTTTCAATAAGGATGGGAGTTCAATAAGGAAAGAAAAGTAACTATATTCAGAAGTCCTAAAATATTGACAGTAATTATTACCACCACAAACAAAAGTTCGTATGTGGTTGTAGGGATATGGAACAAATTGGATTTTGTTACTTTATTTTTTATTTTATTGCCCAGCAATTAGAAGTATTCAAACATGTATTTTCTATATAATTTTATTGTGAGTTGATCAGTGTTAAATAAAATATTACTTTTCATCATTTGATTCAATTCATGTCTTCTTGATCAATTCTTTGTTTTCCTTCCAAAATGTCGCATGCCACACCTGAGGCAATGAAGAATTTCTAAACACCACAGTGTTACTTTATTTTAATATATTTAAAACCCCAAAAGAAATGACTTTGTTTCCTAAATACTTACAGTAATAGTTCATTTTCTTTCTTTGTTAGTTCCTATGTCTTAGACAAGCATATTATGTAGTTATTTCTAGGCATGAAGGAGAATACTTGTCGTTACTTTTAGACACTGATGATTATTCTAAGAGAAATATAATTAAATTAATATTTGGATGTTTCTCACTTATGCTCTGTCTTAGTACCTCATGGATATACAGAAGTTGCAAAAATCCCTATTGCCAGACCTGGTCGGCAGTTGTACAATGTACGGAATCCCAACGCCAGTCATTCTGATTCAGTCTTGGTACAAATTGATGCAACTGAAGGGAATAAAGTGATCACCCTTCGCTCTCCTCTTCAGGTAATGTATTAAACTGAACTGTGTCCCTTTAAGTATATTGATTAATATTAAATCATTTGGGTGAATATAGGAATATAGTAAAACTTCATTAAATTATTATTGATTATCTACAAATATAAAAGGCTAATATGCAAAGTGTCCCTTCGGAACTTCGACCAGGAGTTCGATCGCCCGCTATGATATGTGCTGACCCCAAGGGACAGCACAGAACAAAGGGAGGCCCTGGCTGGCAGCTGGAAGGCCCCGATCAGCCCTGATTGCTGGCCAGGCCTAGGGACCCTACCTGTGCACTAATTTCATGCACTGTGCCTCTAGTTTAGAAATAAATAACAGATTGAACTAGCTACTGTTTCCTATCCAAGTTGCTTTTGTAATATTCTTTATTTTAAATGATTAATACAATTTTGCTAATTTAAAGCCCACTTTTCTTCCCTCCTGGGCTTAATTGTAATGAAGCTTTTTGTCTATTCTTTAAAGATTCAGAACTGAGCAATTTTATATAATTTGTTTGTCAAATAGGATAACATTTCATTCTCTTTGTGGATCAGTTGGAATTGAATTTTTCAAGTATGTGTGAAGGAATATTGGAATGCCCTACCCTTAAATTTTAACATCTTACTCTATATGATTGTTTTCTTTTATACCTTTAAGGCTTTATCCATTTTTTCCTTTTCTGTGCATTATTGCAGATTTTAATATATGGTCAGCAGAAGAATTTCTTCCTATCAATAACATCAGATTAAAAGGAAATGATTTCAAATTTTGGCTATTGCTAGCTCTCAGTTTGCTATCAGTTCAATCCTAAATCACATTGTAGTAAAGAAGAGAGAGTTGTACTATTTTTTTCCTCATAATTCCTTTTCTATCCTTTTCAATATAGTCATGTAGTGCATTGAGAAAAGGTTTTAATGGAGAAAGTATTATGTCTGAAATCTTCAGATTAATATATATTTGAACGATAACATCATACACTAACAATAGACATCAGTATGGCCTGGCCTGTGTAGTTCAGTGGTTGAGTATCGACCTATGAACCAGGAGGTCACAGTTCCATTCCCAGTCAGGGCACATGCCTGGGTTGCAGGCTCAATTCCTGGTAGGGAGCATGCAGGAAGTGTCTGATCAATGATTGTCATCATTGATGGTTCTGTCTCTTTCCCTCTCCCTTCCTCTCTGAAATCAATAAAAAATATATTAAAAATCGGCATGTAGTAGAGTATGGAATATCCTAATAATTTTTAACTGCCACTTAGACATCCTTTCATATATTTAGCACTTAAGTGTTCTAAAAATATTCAATTACCAATAAAAATATCTTCTAATATTGGCCTTGAAACTTTTTATATGTAAAAGTAATTGTGTGCAGTTCACATTTTTCTTTTGAACTTCTGCATCTTTTTAAACAGTGTTTGTCTTTTTTATCCAACAGATTAAAAACCATTTCTCTATTGCATTCATCATCTATAAATCTGTTAAAAATGTTAAGTTATTGGAGCGCATTGGAATAGCAAGACCTGAAGAGGAGTTCCATGTTCCTTTAGATTCATATAGGTAGGTACTTCCTTGAATATATTAAACTTTTAAAAGTTCATAATGTATATATTTTTTAATTCTGTGAATTGGAGACTTATATTTTAGAAAAGATGACCTTATAGTTTTAGTATCTAAAGATTGGTAAAAGTAGCTTTTAGACATATATGGGGTTACAGAGATACACATTTATAGTATCATTGAATTTATCAGATGAAAATTTATTATATATTTGATGTTTGAGAAGCTTCTTAGACCTATTTTTATGAGATTGTCTTTGTATTTGAAATGACTTTGAAAAAATTACCATTGTTACCCCGGCCAGTTTTGCTCAGTGATTAGAGTATCAGCCAGGAGACGTTCACGTGTTTGATTCCTGGTCAAGGGCCCATACCTGGGTTGGGGGTTTGCACCCTGTCCTCAATCTGGGTTGCTTGTGGGAGGCAACCAGTCGATGAGTCTCTCTCACCTCTCTCTCTCTCCCTTCCCCCCCCCCTCTCCACATATATATATAATCTGTCTCTATCTCTATCTCTATCTCTCCCCCTTTTCCCTCCCTTCTACTCTCTCTAGAAATCAATGGGAAAAATATACTTGGGTGAGGATTAAAAAAATTTTTGTTTACCAAGAGTTTTTTCCCCCCAGAACATTCCTCCATCTGTTAGCATTGTGACTGTGCAAGTTTCTGTAATCTTTCTCAGCTTTGGTTTTCTCACTTGTAAAAATAGGGATAATAATGTTTATCTTGTAGAGTTAAGAAGAAGATTTAATGAGATTCTTTTTCTTACATTCTCAATAAAAACTTTTTTCTCCACCCTGCTTTTTTGTTTCTGTAGATGTCAATTATTTATTCAACCAGCTGGTGTCTTAGAGAATCAATACAGAGAATCCACCACTTACATTTCCTGGAAGGAAGAACTTCACAGGAGCAGGGAAGTCAGATGCATGCTGCAGTGTCCATCAGTAGAAGTCAACTTCTTACCTCTCATAGTCAATACAGTTGCTCTGCCTGATGAGTTAAGCTATATATGTACACATGGGGAAGACTGGGATCCAGCTTACGTTATTCATCTTTATCCTACTCTCACTTTGCGGAATCTTCTCCCATATTCCCTAAAATATTTACTTGAGGTATGTTTCTTGCATTTTGTTTTTATTATTGCATGGAGTGAATTCTAGTTTTTTTAAATAATATTTTTTGTTGAGGTTAGTGTTTTAGATAGCATATTTATAATGTATTAATCCTATATAATAAAGAGGTAATATGCAAATTGACCCTTATGCCATCACAAGATGGCCGCCTACTACCAGGTCAACTACTAAGTCGTTCAGTTAGTGAGGGATAACTGAACGACTGGACAAGCAGGCTGTGTGGGCTGACCAGGCCGGCAGGGGGGTTAGTGAGGAACAACCAAACGATTGAACAAGCAAGCTGCGTGGAGTGGCCGGGCCAGCAGGGGGGGCCGTGGGGGGCAACCAGGCTGGCAGGGGGGGCAGTTGGGGGCAACCAGGCCAGCATGGGGTCAATTGGGGGCAGCCAGGCTGGCAGGGGGGTAGTGAGGGATGAACAAACAACTGAACAAGCAGGCTGCATGGGGCGACCAGGCCGGCAGGGGTGTTAGTGAGGGACATCCAAACAACTGAACAAGCAGGCTGCATGGGGCGACTAGGCCGGCAGGGGTGTTAGTGAGGGACATTCCAAACAACTGAACAAGCAGGCTGCATGGGGCGACCAGGCCAGCAGGGGTGTTAGTGAGGGACATCCAAACAACTGAACAAGCAGGCTGCATGGGGCCACCAGGCCAGTGGGGGTGGGGGGACATTTGGGGGCGACCAGGTCAACGGGGGGGGGAGGGGCGCAGTTGGGGTGACCAGGCCTGCAGGAGGGGCAGTTAGGGGTGACCAGGCTGGCAGAGGGGGGCAGTTGGGGGCGGCCAGGCCGGCAGGGGGGGTTAGTGAGGGATAACCAAATGACTGAACAAGCAGGCTGCGTGGGGCGACCAGACCAGCAGTGGGGGGGCAGTTGGGGGTGACCAGGCTGGCAGGAGGGGCAGTTAGGGGCAACTAGGCCAGCAGAGAGGGGCAGTTGGGGGTGACCAGGCTGGCAGGGGGACAGTAAGAGGTGACCAGGTCGGCAGGGGGGGGACAGGGGTGACCAGGTTGGCGGGGGGGCAGTTGGGGGTGATTAGGCTGGCAGGGGGGGTGTAGTGAGGGGCGACTAGGCCAGTGGGGGGCAGTTGGGAGCAACCAGGCCAGCAGGGGGTGCAGGTAGTGGCGACCAGGCCAGCAGACCCCTCAGTTGGGGGTGGCCAGGCTGGCTGGGGGGGCAGTAAGGGGTCACCAGGCAGGTGGGGGGGCAGTTAGGAGCGACCAGGTCGGCAGGGAGGAGGTAGTTGGGGGAAACCTGGCCAGCAGCCGGGGGCAGTTAAGGGCAATCAAGCCGGCACGCAGAGGCAGTGAGGGGCGATTAGGCCAGCAGGGGGGTGCAGTTAGGGGCAACCAGGCAGGCAGGCAGGAGCCAGCGGTCCAGGATTGTGAGAGGGATGTCCGATCCTGGTTTAAAACCGGCAGTCAGATATCCCCCGAGGGGTCCTGGATTGGAGAGGGTGCAGGCTGGGCTGAGGGGAACCTCTCTATGCATGATTTTCGTGCACCGGGCCTCTAGTAATATTAATAATAGCAAAAGCTAGTATAGCATTATTTGGTGCCAGCCACTAAATTATGTGTTGTAGATGTATTAATACATTTAGGCCTTAAATAACATCTTGAAGTAGGTACTCTTATTAGACCCATTTTTCAGGAGAGGAAACTGAGTCACAGGGGAGAGCAGTTGGGGGTGAACCAGGCCTGTGGTGGAGTAATAGGCCCAAGATCCTACAGCTAGTAAATTGTAGAGTTGGAATTTGAACAGAGGCAGTTTGCCTCCTTGTTCCCTATCACCTAACTCTGCTGCATCTGTCATAAATTAAGAACCATAATAATCTATCTATTTTTATAATTTTTATTTTTAAGTTACAGTTGACATACAATATTTTATTAGTTCCAGGTAAACAACATAGTGATTAGACATTTATGAAGTGATCATCCCAATAAATCTAATTCCTATCTGACACCATCCATAGTTATTATAATAATATTGACTATCTACACTAATAAAAGAGAAACATGCAAATTGATCATACCTCTGCTACGCTCACAAGTCAACCCAACAGCCAATCAGGAGCGAGTATGCAAATTAACCCAACCAAGATGGCTGCAGCCACGGAGCGGAGCAGGAGGCTTGGGTTTCCCCGGCAATGGAGGAAGTCAAGCTTCCACCCTGGCCTGCACTCAAGGCTACAAAGTTTCAATTAAAGAAGATAAATGAATCCCAACAGAAATGGCAGCAGCCACAGAGCTGGAGAGAGCAGGAGGCTTGGGTTGCCTCCCGGCCATGGAGGAAGCCAATTTCCCACCCAGCCTGGCCTGCCCTGGCCTCCACTCAAGGCTACAAAGTTTCAATTATAGAAGATAAACAAATCCCAGATACCAGGGCCTCTGCTTGGGTTGCTGGGGGGTGTGGCCAGCCTGCAAACGACCACAGGCCCCTCGCCCCAAGGGAATCCCCACCCTGATCTGGGACACCCTTCAGGGCAAACCAGCTGGACCCCACGTGTGCACCAGGCCTCTATCCTATCTAATAAAAGAGTAATATGCAAATTGACCGTGACTTCAACACACAAGATGGCTGCCCCCATGTGGACACAAGATGGTCACCACAAGATGGCCAGCAGGGGAGGGCAGTTAGGGGTGACCAGGCCGGCAGAGGAGGGAAGTTGGGGGCAACCGGGCCTGCAGGGAAGGGCAGTTGGGGTCATCCAGGCCTGCAGGGGAGAGCAGTTGGGAGGGATCAGGCCTGTAAGAGAGGGCAGTTGTGGGGACTAGGCCTGCAGGGGAGGGCAGTTAGGGGTGACCAGGCCTGCAGGGGAGGGCAGTTAGGAGTGGCCAGGCCTGCAGGGGAGGGCAGTTAGGTGTGGCCAGGCCTGCAGAGGAGGGCAGTTAGGGGCAATCTGGCTGGCAGGGGAAAGGCAGTTAGGGGCAATCTGGCTGGCAGGGGAGCAGTTAGGCATCAATCAGGCTGTCAGGGGAGTGATTAGGGGGTGATCAGGCTGGCAGGATGAAGTGGTTAGGGGCAATCAGGAAGGCAGGCAGGGGAGCAGTTGAGAGCCAGCAGTCCTGGATTATGAGAGGGATGTCCGACTGCTGGTAGGATCGGGCCTAAACGGGCAGTCAGATATCCCTCAAGTGGTCCCAGATTGGAGGGGGTGCAGGCTGGACTGAGGGGAACCCCCCCCTCCCCGCCCCTGTGCATGAGTTTGTTGCACCAGGCCTCTAGTAATTAAGTTAAAATCTATTAGCTGAAGGATAAAAAAAGCCAGTGAGAAAATATTTTATCTTAATTCTAAAGTTAATATGATTATTTGTTCCCAGTTTCTATTGAACTTAAAAATAATTACTGTCTGTGTTAAATAATTGGGAACATTTTCTAGTAATGAAGCATTATAAATACTTGTAAATTTCTGTATGTCACACATTTTAACATACACAAGTCTGGAAAATGTTTGGAACCTAAATTATTTATTTTCTTTATCTGACAATTAGCCAAACCTGATTTGTGAAGACTAAAATTAATTAAATTAACTAAATAGTATTTATTCTAGAGAAGTCTTGAGTAAAAATGCTTAATTTATTATGTTATTATTCATTTAAAAAACCCTATCTTACTTAGATAGCTTGTCAGAATAGTTTGATATAACTTTTCTTTGTCTATGTGGAAACTATTAGGCATAGTATGTGAATGGAGGATGAAGCTGAATCTCAGTCACTCAATTAAATGGATTATTTAATGACACACCTTTTAATGGACAACAGCCAGGGCTCCTAAGTCTATGTTCTTGTCAAAGATCTGACTTTTTTTTTCAATTATGGTCAAAAGACCTTTTCTGCCTTTGGTTTTGATTTAGTGTTTTCTTTTTAGTCCTTAATGATTAGTGGCTATTCGTATACTATGTTACTTTATTGATAACTTGTCAATCTGTATCTGGTAAGGTACTTACCATTTATATAATATACAATGTTGTTATTGCAGAGGTTTAAAAAATCACTAAGCAAATTCAGTCTTTGTTTGTTTTTAGGGAACTGCAGAAACTCATGAGCTAGCAGAAGGCAGTGCTGCTGATGTTCTACATTCAAGAATAAGTGGAGAAATAATGGAATTAGTTCTTGTGAAATATCAGGGCAAAAACTGGAGTGGACATTTCCGTGTATGTGATACACTTCCGGAATTCTTCCTTGTGTGTTTTTCTTCTGACTCTACAGAAATGATGACAGTCGACCTGTCAATACATGTCAGAAGAATTGGCATTCGGATGGTGCTATCCATCTTTAGTCCCTACTGGCTAATCAACAAGACTTCTCGGGTTCTCCAGTATCGTTCAGAAGATATTCATGTGAAACATCCAGCTGATTTTAGGGATATTATTTTATTCTCTTTCAAGAAGAAGAACATTTTTAGTAAAAATAAGGTGTGTTTATGTTTATGTAAGAAGTTAAAATAAGTTCTTATTTGGAAACTAGGCAGTCGTTAGCCTCTGCTAACATCATGCTTAACCTGTTTGCTAAGTGCTGTTGATACGATTTAGGTTTAAAAGACTTTTAAGAAATACATAGTGGGATGTTAGGAACTAACAACAGCAGTCTCCAAGGCTGAGTTACCCTTTTCTTTAGTGCCCCTAGAATTACTTCTGCTCTTGAAGTAGCGTTGGTAGAAAGCTTGGTTTTATGTAGTTTATCAGTGATGAAATGACATTTCAAAAGATAAACAGTTGAATTTGGCATATGTTACCTGAGCCCTTCTATGTATGAAGGACCAAGCCAGGCCTTTGAGAGAGAAACTAATGCCTACGCCTGGTCCTTTTTGTATGCTCTGGCCCCTTCTTTCTTTTTCAGGCTCATATCTTGGTATTGCTCACCACACACTTCCCAAGTACTTACCTCTAGGTCTTTGTATATTCATCCTCTGCCTAGAATGCGTCTTCTATGATTTTCCTGTCTGCCTCATCTTTTTGGTTATTTGCTTTTCATCCTTTGACATTCTGCTCAGATCTGACGTATGTGAAGGATTTTCTGACCAAGATATTCCATCCATGTTCTCTTAGGGCATGGTTCTCAAATTTCAGTGTGCATTAGAATCACCCCTAGAGGGCTTTTAAAATAGATTGCTGGGTCATGCCCTCATAATTTGATTCAGTATGTCTGGGTGGGGCCTGATAATTGCATTTCCAGTAGATTCCCAGGTGATGCTGATGGTGTTGGTCCAGGCACCACACTTTGAGAACCACTGCCTTAGAGTACTGGTTCATTCTAATACATGGTATTATAATAACTGTTTATCTGTCTGACCTTTGGTTGTCCTCAGGTTTTGTATAAGGTTTTGTATAATATGGTTGGGTGGGTGGAGCTTAATACAGGAATACAGTTAGGTCTCTTCTATAAAACTCTATCATCCCATAGCCAGAATAAACTTTTTACCCTCTCACCTTGGTATCATTTTGTACCTTTTGTATGGCTCTTAGTACATTGAGTCTTGCATCATAATTAATATGTATTTCCTATCTCTCTTTAGTTGGAAGCTCATTGAAGAGAGGAATTGTGTCCTGTTGTCAATTCTGCTTATCACGATGCCTTTTATTTAATATTGTTGGATAATGTTAGAAGCTAAACTCTGTGCTATAACTTTATTTCTTAGCTCTATATCATAAGTCTGATACTGGGAAATATTTTACATTTCAGTTCTTTTTAAAACAGCGGAAGGTCTTATTGGTATAGATCTTTAAATTCAGTATACTCATTGCATAGGTAAATGGCAGGTCAGAACATTGCTTTATTGTATTGACCCGCAGAGGTTTGTGGTTCTGATACCCATTTGCAGTATGGCTTTAGTTATATTTTCCTGTGTCCCATGATACTACATTTCTGGTGGTCTAGCAACTTTCCAACCAGTAAAATTAATATAGTCTTTTAGGTTTCTTATATGATGGTATGCATTCTCTGGTCTAGGTACAATTAAAAATTTCAACTAGTACCTGGTCCAATGGCTTTTCATTGGATACAGTGGGAAGTTATGGATGTGTGAAGTGTCCTGCCAACAATATGGAATACCTGGTAAGATTCTGTTTACTTATTTACCTTTGAATTTATTCATATGTTTTTCAGCAAAAAAAGCTGGATCTTGAGTACAGACATTTTATTTATTTATTTTTTGAGAGTTTATATTTTATTGTCAATTTTCCGAACTATAATATTATTTATCTACTGACTGGCAAAGTTTTCACAAAATGTTTATACAGGTTTAGTTTTCTTCTTTCTTTCTTTCTTCTCTCCCCTCCTCCTCCCAGGGAAAAACTAGCAAACTTTGCATCCACTGAGTTACCAAAAGTCACCCCCAATTTTACTTCATAAAAAAAGCTTTTCAATAAGATAAATTCTTTAATTCTTAGGGTGTTCTATCCATTCATTAATGTGCCATTTAACTTTTTTTCCAGACCAGAATTAAAAATGATTTGTGCAGAGAAAATGGGCAGAAGAAAACAATTCACCAAAAAAGTGAAAATTAGTTATGAAATCCACAACCAGTCCAAGACTCTTTCCTTAAGAAAAACACAACTCACAATCTTAGAATCTAGCATTTTAGGGAGAAAAACAAAAACAAAAATTGAACTATGATCTGAAAGATTCGGGGTTTTAGCTGAATAGATTTTTTGCCAGATGAAAACCAGATATAATCAAGCTAGAAATTGTTGCTGCTCTCATTTGGTTGCTGTTATTACAAAGGGTCATTTATTTTAAGAAAAGAAAACACCAACACTAAAATTTATGTTTAGGGTCTTTACTCTGTTATTGTCACATTAAATAAAGCAAGAACCCAGAAGTTACCACTATTCTGGCAAATTCAAACGATAAATGCTTAGTGGAGATAGTTCAAATGTGAAATTATAGAATAATTTTAGTAGTCTTATGCCATCTCAAAAAGATGTGAACATTTCAGAAAGAAGCTTTGCCATCAATGCAACTTAACAGAATCAAATATTCTAATAATATTGAATGCTTTTCACGTATTAGGAAAAATTATCAGCGTGGAATATTTACTCCAGTTTATTTTTATCAATAACTTAAATTAATAATAACATAAGGAGGTGATAAAAGTATATAAATTTTTTAATTCAGAGTATTATATCTCTATAAATTTCTATGGCCACTTAACACATAGCAAAACCAGAATTTGACAAAGTTTAAGACAGTGAATTGAATCTGTCCAAGTAAGCAACTTGGTAAATATTCATCATATGCTAGATCCTCCTTCCATTCTACTCCCTGCCAAGCATTTCTTAAGTCTTTAATTTGACTGAAAATTTGAGCAACCTGTTACTAGTTGACCTGTTTTAGTTCCACTTTGAAATTTTCATCTTACTTTATTAACAGCAGAGATAATAAAGGCAGCAAAACTTGAGCCTCTACACTAATTTAAAACAATGTATGTTTGGAATGTTAAAAAGTAAAGAATACAAATAAATTAAATCTGTTATTACAAGTAATGATTAGTTAAATTGCCGGTTGATATTTCTTGAGTTGATTTTTGATGTAGCCAAACTAAAAACCAAAATTTTTCTTATTAGTGAGAAGAAAATCATTAATGGGATATGGCTTTAGTAGTTACTTTACAGTAGTTACTTTAAGAAATCATATTTTAAAATGTTTTAAGAAGTCTCTGTGTGAATGGTGTGTGTGTGTGTGTGTGTGTGTTTCAAAGAAGCTGTATAAAGTATTGGGAAATGATAAGCTTGTTTGTTTCCTTTCCACAGGTTGGTGTTAGCATCAAAATGAGTAGTTTTAATCTTACACGAATAGTTACTCTGACTCCCTTTTGTACCATTGCAAATAAGTCATCATTAGAACTAGAAGTTGGTGAAATTGCATCTGATGGCTCAATGCCAACTAATAAGTGGAACTATATTGCTTCTTCAGAGGTAAAATTTTCCTTTAATATAACTGGCTCCTAAAATGCACAAATAAATGTAGACATATAAAAGTTGTATATACCTCTTTGTCATGCTCACTTTGCTATCATATTTGTGTGTTAAAATATGACAGCCAACTTTGAAAGACTTTTCTTACACAGTGTAAGCGAAGGTTAAAAAGAAAATGGTTTCTGATATTTACCACTAGCCCAGTCTACATGGTTAACACTAATTCTCTAGTTCTTCCTATATGTATAGAATGGGATATAAAGATAATATAAAAAAGTTTTATCTCAGTAGTTAAAGATAATGTATTCTGTATTTAAGTAGCTTATAATCTTGTTAGAGGGCTTAAGACTCATAAATTAACACATAGAAAAAAAGATACTATATACCAACTTATAGGTGGTTATAAATTTCTGAATAGATGAGCTGTAAGTCTCCTTGAAAATTTCCTAAAATTCAGTCCCTATACTTTACAGAGAAAGACATTTAATTTCGTACTTATCTAAGGTTAATAAGGTTATTGGAAGTTGTGGTCATTGTGGTATACATCAAAGGGGAAAGTTTCATAGAAGAGGTGAAATTTGAATTAAACTTTGTAGGCTGGGAGTAAGATTTGAGGAAGTGAAGAGAATAAGGGTATGAGTAGGGGAGGGGACAGGTGCAAAGACAAGAATTTCAGTTTACCTGAGTTTTCAACCAAACCAGCTGACCTTAAGGATAGAGCCATTCTTCTTTACATCTCAAAAAAATTCTAAAATCATTTAAAAATATACTTAGCAAAAGTTTAAGAAGAAGGATTCTAAATATAATACAAACAGATTGAGAACGCTAAGAGACATGCACTTTCCAAGGCACTTAGAATGATCCCAGCAGACTTGGCAACACATGCTCACTATCTTTTTATCTTTCATGTGGGTTTGGTGACAGTAGTATTTTTATTCAGAAATAGAACTTACTCAGTATTCTCTAACAGACATTTTGTATTAGGAGCTAAGATCTCAGTTTTACAGACAAGAAAACAGAGGCTCAAAAGGTATATGATTTGATTCAGATCAAACAGCTGGGAAGATAATGTTAGTAGTACTCCCAGCAAGGTCTATAGACTCTCTTCTGCCTTTAGATATCTTCTGGTTTATTCTGGATAAGATAATCTGAAATAATTCATAGTGCATTAAGGAATTTAAGTAAGATACGCACAAAGAGTGTTTTTAATATTATAGTTTTTAACTACTTGAGATATTTGAGGCATTCTTAATTAGTAAGCTCTTCAATTTCTCATATTGTAATCATTTCATAAAGACGTATAGACTAATATATCTATATTCATCTTTGATTTCATAAATAGTCATTATATCAATCCTCTTAATATGAGATGTAGAGGTAATATTTTAAGGAACTTAGTAATAATTGAAACAGGATCCTATTTAGAAGTGAAAACTTAAATAACCACTGTCTTATTTATACCACAGAATTGTTTTAAGACTGATATTAACTTTTCCATTTTTAGTGTCTTCCATTTTGGCCTGAAAATTTGTCAGGCAAACTTTGTGTGAGAGTAGTAGGCTGTGAAGGATCCTCCAAACCATTCTTTTATAACCGACAGGATAATGGCACTCTATTGAGCTTAGAAGATCTGGTACGTTTTCATGTTTTAAAATAAAATATCTCTGATTTATAAAATTTGCTTTAAAATATTTTATTAAAACATGCCTTAAGATCTACTTGTAATTATATGAAGGTACTACTATATCAATATGTCATGCCATACATATATTTGTAAGAGATCAGAGCCAGTGTGCTTTTCATAAGAATTTAAGAAAACCTTTTTGTGTCTACGTAGTTGATTGTTAAAGCATTACCTCAAACATACTTTTCCCCCTATTATAGAATGGGGCTATCTTGGTGGATGTAAACACTGCTGAACATTCAACGGTCATAACCTTCTCTGATTACCATGAAGGATCTGCACCTGCTCTGATAATAAACCATACACCCTGGGACACCCTCACATATAAACAGAGGTATGAACAAAAAGAGCTCATGGAAATTTTTATTTTCTTCTGCTGGCCCAAAATTCCTTTAGAAAACACTTGAGACTAAATGTGTTCTATGTTCCAAATGTGTTCAGTTTAGAAAGGTAATATGGAACACATATGTTGTTTACTACTAATACCATCAGCAGGTTTTGAGACAGTATTCTATAATCAAACACAATATTTCTACAGCAAAATTTATGAATATTTATACCATTTGGGATAAATAAAACTATTAATAGTCTCACATCATTTTTTCAGATCCAGTTTTGCTGCCAAATGACTGTCAAAACCAAACTAATAGAAAAATCTTTGGACTTTTGGAGTTTTCTAAATTTCAGAATTGCATTTAAGGAATTTGTGAATCTGTTTAAACATTATTCTTCTTTTGTAATCTGATGATGCTTAGTGAACCTCTCCCTATAAATTTATATCCAGATTTTTATTGATAGGGGTAGTAAAAGATTAAATGGAAGGACATTGAGTAGATAGTCTTGTTGACTGTATAGTACATACTGATGATACCATCTATATATATATATAAAAGCCTACCATTCGACCAGTAGCTATGATGTACACTGACCACCAGGAGGCAAGACGCTCAATGCACAGGCATGGAAACATAGAACAGACTGATGACTCTCAGAGGGAAGGGGGGAGGGGGAGGGCAGGAAGAGATTAACCAAAGATCTTACATGCATACTAGAGGCCTGGTGCCCAGATTCGTGCACAGTGGGGTCCTTCAGCCTGGACTGTGGGGATCAGGCCGAAACCAGACTGGTGCAGAGATTTGTGCACTTGTGGGGTACCTCGACCTGGCCTTCAGGGATTGGGCTGAAACTGGCTCTCCAACATCCCCTGAGGGGTACCGGATTGCAAGAGGGTGCAGGCCAGGTCGAAGGACCCCACCAGTGCATGAGTCTGTGCACCGGGCCTCTAGTTATATAATAATGGATGATACCATTATATAATAATAGTTTTAAACCCTTACAGTATATAACATTATATATTTGCAGAGAATTATTATAAATCTGCAAGGCATTGCTTTATTATGAAGTAATTCTACCTATATAATTATATATATATATAAATATAAAATAATACCTTACAGATTTGTCTATTCTTAACTCTCATGGCTTGAATGCACTGAGAGATTTAAAAGTGCAGATTGAGATGGAAACCTAATTGTGCTACTTTTTATTTTTTTAGTTCTTGGAAAAGTTGTTTATATTATGTGGACCAATACTTTTTTTTTTTTAAGTATATTTCTTTATTGATTTCAGAGCAGAAGGAAGAAGGAGAGAGAGATAGAAACATTAATGATGAGAGAGAAGATTGGCTGCCTCCTGCACGCCCCCCACTGCGGATCAAAACCGTGACCCAGGCATCTGCCCTTGGCTGGAATCGAACCCAGGACCCTTCAGTCCTCAGGCTAATGCTCTATCCACTGAGCCAAGCTGGCTAGAGCTGGCCAATATGTTTTAAACTTCAATGATCAATTTCAAGATCTCCTGAAAATCTTGTTAAAATGCAGATTCTGATTTAGTAGGTTTTAGATGTGGTCCAGGATTTTGCATTTCCAGCAAGCCCAGTTATGCTGACGCTGCTGGTCCACAGATTATACTTGGAGTGGAGACAGTATGGACCCAATTATTTTTTCTTCTGTGACACATATTTCTTATGAATTTTATTTGATTAAAAAGCTTACATTTAAGCACTAGTGCTACTATTCACAACTTTTTTTTTTTACAGGTGTGTTCTGACATACCCGTTTGTTTACCTTAATGAATTCTATTGGTGTAATCATCCTTGCATCAATTTAGAGAGTACACTGAAACCTCGGAAAGAGAAGTATTCTGTTACCTCATGCTTCAAAACCATTAGTTTACTGGGCTTTTTAGGCTATTTATTTTTAAGCAGAGTTGTGTTTAATTATTAAAGGCAATTTTATAAGATTTCTGTGCCAGTTTCTATCTCAGTAAAACATAGTCTGGGTTTCTCAAGCTGATATTTTAATCTTCCATTGGTTGTGTTTCAGTGGGTTACAGGAAGAAGTGAAATTGCTGCCAAGACAAGCTCGACTTTTTGCCTGGGCAGATCCGACTGGTACTAGAAAACTTACATGGAGATATGCAGCAAATATTGGGCAACATGATCTATTAAAGGTATCATTTGATGTGAATGATTGGCAAAGGAAGTAAACAAGTTAGCTTCACACCGATATCTTTAGTTTTTGAAGTAAAAATGAATTGGAAATATTTCAAAATAAATTACTTTTGGACTTTAGATTGCAAATAGTTCATACCAATATTTAATCTATAAGATATATCAAAATAACTCATTTATAATTTCAAAAATAGCCCCGCTTCATCTTGTCTAAATAAAGATCAGCAAAGCACTTTTTTATTTATCTTTTTTTAAAAGGAAGGAATTTTAAGGCTGAATGAAAAACAACTTTATTTTGAACATACACATACCACTGTTGGCTGTGAGATTTTTAGGCATGCTTTCCAATCAAGGGCATATTTTTTTTAATTAAAGGAGTCCTCCCGCTCTGACCCCACCCCTTTCCCTCTGGCCATCATCATATTGTTGTGTTTGTTTATGTGCTATGCATATATGTTCTTTAGCTAATCCCTTCACCTTCTTTCATCCAGTCCCCTCCTTGTCCCCCCCACCCCTTACAGTTGTCAGTCTGTTCAATGTATCCATGCCTCTGTTTCTAACAACAAAACTATTTCCATACTCTTGTTAACATCCTTTATTTATTTTTTCCAAGAAAGCAAGAAATGAAAAGCACGTAGTAGGTATTGTACTACCTGTTGAAATTAACTGTGATTATATTTATGTTAAGCCCAGATGAAGAGGAATCATTATTTTAATCTCTGATAACAGTAATCAAGCATCATATTTTCAGGCTTTTCTTGGTGAACTTAGCTATAAATTGATCACCGTATTTTGACTGTTTAATAGTGTGATGTATATAATTTTTTTCAGTGTTATAAACTTTTAAAACAAAAGTAAACTAGGTTAGTTTTACCTAAGGTCTAATAAACATCTGAACCATTCTGTTTTCCATATTGGAGACAAGTAAGCATCTTATGACTTTGGTGCCATTGAAGGCTATTCTTGTTTCTGCTAAGTGCCTTTTTTAAAATTTAGAAACAAATTTTATTTAAGATCTGAAATACAGTTCCTAAAATAACAACTTCTCTAGAAAACTATGGCTACACAATAATGCATTGCCTCTATCATTATAGTTATGCTTTTGAAACTTTTATGAACTTTCTTAGTTACTGCAGTTCAACTTTATGGAATAAAAACTGTTCGTGGGTTTAATATAAAGTCTGTTTTCCTCCAGGATGAGTGTGGACAGTTTCCATATGATGCAAACATCCAGATACACTGGGTGTCATTCCTGGATGGACGCCAGAGAGTTTTGCTTTTCACAGATGATGTTGCCTTGGTTTCCAAAGCACTGCAGGCAGAAGAAATGGAGCAGGCTGATCATGAAATAACCTTTTCTCTTCATAGTCTTGGGCTTTCACTGGTTAACAATGAAAAGAAGCAAGAAGTTTCATATATTGGGATTACCAGGTACGGAAGAAGGAAGATAAGGCATCAGAAATCTTTAAAAGACATTGAGGTCATAGTATCAAATTTGAGAGTAAACTTTTTACCTGTTCTGAGTTATATATAGTGTACATTCTTTCAGGAAAACTTTATGGGACAGTCGTTTTCACAGCTAGATGGTTGAAAACCACATAATATAGAAAGTGACTAAGATCATATCTTTGCCCTTATAATATTCATCTTCAGTTAGTGGGGGGAAAAAAAAGATTTGCTTCTTTCTTTGTTGTTTGTATGTGCTTTTCTAAGTGAATTATAAAAACACAAAGAAAAGCTACAAAGAAGTATGCACACATACAGTGGAAATACAGAGTTATTCATAGAAGCAACTAATTTGTGTGGTAGAGGCTGGAGAAACTGGCAGGGGTCAGGGGAAGCCAACCACATGGGTCAGATAAATTAGAAAAAAGGTTCATAGAGGAGGCAGTATTTGGCATGGGTACATAATTGTTAATGGGTGATTATTTAGAACTTGTTAACAGTGATGGGACCAATTTCTCTAGTTTTGCTTATACCTTTATAAGAAAAATATTTGAATTCATTTAATTTGGTTTTTCTGATCACACTAACTGGTAAAAGACTCACTTTTTGGAGGCTAATGGGTGGAATGATGAACATGTGATCATGTACAATCAGCATAGAATCTCTTGATATTTATGTGTTTAGTTAAATAAGAATTTGAATAAACAAAGAGGCCATGTATATAGGGCACTTTATTTTTTTTTAAATATATTTTTATTGATTTCAGAGAGGCAGGGAGAGGGAGAGGGAGATAGAAACATCAGTGATGAGAGAGAATCATTGATTGGCTGTTTTCTGCACACCCCGCCACTGGGGATCGAGCCCACAGCCCAGGCATGTGCCCTTGGCCAGAATTGAACCTGGGACCCTTCAGTGTGCAGGCTGACACTCTACCACTGAGCTAAACTGGTCAGGGCAATATAGGGCACTTCATACAACACCTGACAGATTAAACTTTCTATAAATGCTATTATAATACCATTAATGTAATATTAATATATTTATGTATATGTGAGTAATGTGTTCTCTTGGGTGTATTTCATTATTGTATAGTGTCTAAAGTTTTTAAATTGATTGATTTTGTTTAGAGTGGAAGGAAGAGAGAAGAAGAGAGAGAGAAAAAGAAGAGAGAGAAAGAGAGCATCAATTTGTTGTTTCCCTTATTTATGCATTCCTTGGTTGTTTCTTATATGTGGATGAACAGGGATCAAACCCACAACCAAGGTGTATGGGGATGATGCTCTAACCAACTGAGCTACCCAGCCAGGACTCAGTCTTGTATTGTGTTTTTTTTATTATTATTATTTTTTTTATCCTAAAGTTTATTTATCAAATTTCATCAGTGGAGTCTTAGACTGGCTTTAAAATAAGGGCAGTCATTGGCAAACCATATAAGTACAGAAACCTTTTTCAAGTGTATTGTGTTTTTAAACTAAATATGAAAATTATTTTAAAATCATATAAATCCATTTTTCTTTTCTTTTTTGTTCTTTGACATAATGTATTTATACAAATATTATATATGCTATTACAGTATTTTGTCAGGTTGGCCTTTATTTATAAGATCATTTAAAACTTCATCTAAAAGAACTTGAGTACCTTTTTTCTGACACGCTGCACTTCAGTAAGGATGTGTACTGAGGAAAAGTAAGTCAGTTACATAGTATTTTAAAATAGATTTAGTTTTTGAGCAATTTTAGGTTTATAAGAAAATTGAGTGTAGAGTTCCCATATACCTCCAAGTTTCCCCTATTATTGATATCTTGAAATAGTGAGTACATTTGTTACAATTATGAACTAATAATGATACATTATTATTTAAAGTCCCTTGTTTATGTTACGTTAGAAATGCTCTTTGTATTATAAATTGTATGGGTTTTGACAGATGTATATAACATGTATTCACCATTACAGTATCATCATATAATAAAAGCCTAACATGCTAAGTGTCCGGTTGCCTGGTTGGCCATTCAACCAATCAAAGCATAATATGTTAATGATATGCTAAGGCCACTCAACCGCTTGCTATGGCTTGCACTGACCACCAGGGGGCAGATGCTCCAACCAGTGGGTTAGCTTGCTGCTGGGGTCAGGCTGATCAGGACTGAGCGTAATGGACTAGACACGCCCTGGAGCCCTCCCATGGTTCCTTCCCTGTTGGCCAACCTCGCACATCCCTTCCCGGCCCCCGATCATGCACCTGTGGGGTCCCTTGGCCTGGCCTGCATCCTCTTGCAGTTTGGGCTGAGCCCCTTCACCCCCCCCTCCCCCAAGTGCACAAATTTTGTACACTGGGCCTCTGGTATAGAATAGTTTCATTACCCTAAAAGTCACCTGTGCTCCACCTGTTCATCCCTCCCTCTTTCCCCAAAACCACTAATCTTTTTACAGTTTTCCAGAATGTCATGTCATTGGAATCGGGTGGTGTGTAGCCTTTTCAGATAGGCTTCTTTCACCTAACAATGTCCTTTTAAGATTATTCATTTTTTATGTCTTGATAACTTATTTTTATCACTGAATAATATTTCATGTCTGGATGCACCATAATTTATTTATCCATTCACTGACTAAAAGACAGTCCTGGTTGCTTGCAAGTTTTGGCAATTATGAGTAAAGTTACTATAAACATTCACATGCAGGTTTTTGTGTGGATACCAAATTTTCAACTCATTTGGGTTAATATGAAGGAGCATGATTGATGGATCATATAGAGTATATTTAATTTTATAAGAAACTGCCAAATTGTCTTCTAAAGTGGCGGCACTAATTTTGCATTCCCACTGAGAATGCAAAATGAATGTGATTTCCGGATGCTCCACATCCTTGCCCGCATTTGGTGTTGTCAGTGTTCCAGGTTTTGGCTATTCTAATAGGTGTGTAGTGGCATCTCGTTGTTATTTTGATTTGCAATTCCCTAACTACATATGATGTTGATCACCTTTTCATATGCTTAATTGTCATCTGAATATTTTCTTTTAAGCCCTGTGCTAAAAGTATCCAATATATATTGATATTTCCAAACCAAGCATGTGTCATAATATACCCAACTCTCAGGAAAGCAATGGCTAGAAAAATAAGAAAATTTAAGACTAAATATCTATTCAAAGCAGCTTTTCTTTAGAAAAATAAAATGAGGTTGCAACCAAAGTTAGTTTTTTATGACTCATTTGTAAGTCAAGCAAGGAAAGCCTTTAACCGTGGTGAGTTAATTGAATAATATGATTGTAACAGCTGAAGAAATGTATCCAGAGAAAATAAACTTAGGACCATTAGCCTTTTGGTAAGAATGGTTGTTTGAAGAATTGAGGACATTCAGAGCATCAGTAGTTAATTATAAAACAAGGGCAGTTATTTTGAGTGGTTTTCCGTGTCCCTTGATGAGTCAACAGATGTTACCAATACTGCTCAGTTGTATACATATTTGAGAAGGCAGTGCTGAATTTGAAGTGACTGAAGAATTAGCCTCTATGAATAGTTAGCAAAGAACAAATAGGTGAAAATATTTTTAAACAAGATTTATTGTGGTGATCATTTCACAGCATATACAAATATTGAATAATTAGGTTGTAACCTGAAACTAATTTGTTTTATGTTAATTATACATCAATAAGAATTTAAAAATAAAAATGTGTTTTTCTCATCATTAATAGATTTGTGTTTTTAAAAATTATACACAATTGTTATTTTTCTATTTTGAATTTCATCAATTAAATAATTTGTGGAAGATTTTTTTCCTCTCTCATATTTAAGTTGCTACATAGTAACTTTTTAATGTTGTCTCAGCCATGGAGCCTAAAATATTTACTGTATGGTCCTTACAAAAAGTTTGCCAATTCTTTGATTGATTGATGTCAACTCGTGATAAAAAAACATTTCCCACTGCTTCTTTTCCTTATGTTACTTTATAACACAGGTATATTCTGGTATTTCAAAAATATCTCTTGTATAAATGTAATTTTCAAAGAAGATTGATAGTTGCAATAATTTTGAGTTGAAGGACAGTTCCACAAACTGAAATATGTAGTCCTAACTTAATTTTCTTTATGAATTATTTTAGTTCTGGTGTTATTTGGGAGATGAAACCAAAACAGAAATGGAAGCCTTTTAATCAAAAGCACATAATGTTACTAGAACAGTCCTATAAGAAATATCAAGCAGCAAAACAACATGGCTGGATTAAGCTGGACAATAATTTTGAGGTATATCAGAGTTTTTTGTTTTTGATTTTATTGTTGTATTTTGTTGTTGGTGGTGGTAATAAGTAAAATTTTACTATCCAAATAAAAATGTGTGTGTGGAAGCTAATTTATTAGTAAATAAATTCATTTATTAGTAGGATTGGCATGACTAATATTTATTAGTACATTTTTATTAGTATATTTTTAATTAAATATATTGTTATTATATGCTGTAGTACATTTTTATAATCTATTTACAAGACAGATAGTTTCACAGAATTAGTTTTGTTGCCAGTAAGATTATGGAGAAATTAAGATTGCTTGAAATAATTTTTTGTTGGTATTGAATTATACCAATATGTATTGTCTAATAAAGACTGTACAAAATTATCTATTTTAAATGATGGAAAACTTGCTCAATTAAATTCATTAAATCTGAATGATAGTTGGACATGGGGAAATGTCCACAAACAAAGGTATACATAGGCCCTTACAGTGTTGACTCTGAAACTTAATTTGCTCCATGAAGACCCCAGACTCTTGACTGCAATTTCTAGCTTGTGCTGGTTCAGTCATACAGCTCTTTGTCTTTGATAACTGATGGTTGAATTTGCATTGGCTGCCAGCTATGCTCCCCCTCCCCGTAAATGTCAGCCATGCGCAAATGAAAATAAACAACTCTACAATTAGTGTCAGATATAAATAAGCTATCAACTGTTCATTGTTTAACTATGTTAAAACAAAGTTTAAAAATGATCTAGGATTATCCATTACTATTGAGGTTTTTTAAAAATATAAAGCATGACTTGCCTTAAGTACAGTTTATGTACTTGAAAAGTTCTCAGTTGTTTTCGTTTTCCTCATAACTTTAGTAGAAAAGTGATGATTTTTTTTCAAACATCTCAACTGTATTTCACCTTAAGGTAGATGTTTTGGTGAGGGAGAAATTACGATATTTTCCCCTTTCAATTTGTGAGTAAATGAGTATTTAAAATGGGCTACAGTGCTAATTAATTCCTGCTCATCACAAACACATGTTCTTTTTGTTTTTTCCCCAGGTCAATTTTGATAAAACTCCAATGGAAATGCGCCTCCCTATTCCGTGCCCTATAAAGCGAGATTTTTTATCAGGAATTCAAATTGAATTTAAGCAGTCTCCTCACCAGAGAAGTTTGAGGGCCAGATTGTATTGGCTTCAGGTACCACTGTCATCCTCTCTTCAGTACCTATACAGACAGTTCCTGACTTATGATGGTTTGAATCACAATTTCTGGACTTTACAATGGTGTGAAAGCAATAAGCATTCAGTAGAAACTGTACTTTGAATTTTGAATTCTGACATTTTCCCACATTAGTGAAATGTAGTACAATAGTCTCGTGATGTTGGGCAGAGGCAGCAAGCCACATCTCCCAGCCATGTGATCACGAGGGCAACAACTGATACTCTGCAGGGTAATATTAAATGCATTTTCAATTTACGATATTTATCAGGATGTAACCCCGTAACCCCATCGTCAGTGAAGGAGCATCTGTATCTAATCACTTTGGGAGTCTTGGGAATTCTAGCATACATTGTAATTAATGTCTTTCTTTTTGTTGGTGTGTTTGTTCTCCTCTAAAGTATCCTTTGGATTCAACATACTATTACCATCGAAGTCCAGAGATCTTGTTACTGTTGAGACTATTTAATTTGACCAGTTAGCCTGCAAGAGTGATCCCTTGCATTGAAATCGCTTTTAAATACTCCTTTGAATTTTCCATGAGATCCCCAGATAGGACTTTCTTTTGTCATTCTGCCTGGAAACGAGCAAGGCTGTATCGGAGGCTGTTTTGGCAGCTTGTTTGCTTCTTCCCTTCTTCCTTCCTTTCCTCTCCCTCTCTCTTTTTTTTCCTTCCTTTTAACTGATGGATATTATTTAGGACATTTTTATTCTTTTTCTTCTTTCTACCTATCATTTGATTTCCTATCCAGTCTCCATTTACATTTTATTTAAATTAAACATAGTTAAAATCTCACATGATCCATAGTTACAAGTATTTCCATTAATGATGTACATGCTGTGTAATGTTAATGCAATGATGAGGATATTTACATATTCCTTCATATAAAAAAGATTGCCCTTGCTGAGGTATATAAGAATTGTAGATTTGAAGTGAAACTTCTAATAGTACCACTTATACATATGTATACTTAATTATGATGAATTGAGTTAGTTTTCCTTTTTTTCTCCCAGGTTGATAATCAGTTACCAGGAACAATGTTCCCTGTTGTGTTTCATCCTGTGGCCCCTCCAAAATCTATTGCTTTGGATTCAGGTAAAAAACAAAAATTAAGTTGAAAATTACTCTATATCAGGCAAAAGTTACTTAGCTGGTTATATTCTCCTCTGTAACCTTGGAATAGTAAATCCTCTTGCTTAATTTCCTTTTTGTTTTATATAAATAAGGAATTATGTAAGGAAATGTGTTTTTGAATCTGTAAAAAAATTAAGTTGAAATATACTCTGTTTATAAAAGTTAAGTAAATATTAGTTTTACCTAATATGAAGCTTGATGGCCCCTTTCTTGTTTTATTTCTTCCCCTTAGAACCCAAACCTTTCATTGATGTGAGTGTCATCACAAGATTTAATGAGTACAGTAAAGTCTTGCAGTTTAAGTAAGTAAATTTTCCTTTACCTGAAGGAATTTAAAATAAGACTCTACTTTGAAAATAAATTATTTTCTGCCTGAACATATTAATCCACTTTTGGCCAAGTAATTTTCTGTGTTGAAACTTATTTTAATAATAGCCTTTATATATTGTAAAATATAAAATTCCTTTAAATGCCTTCTCTACTTTGTTACTCCAATTAGTATATAAAATAATGAATATAAATGACATGTATTTGTGAGATGTATTCTTTAAAGTAATTGCTGTGGACTCTAAAGAAAGGATAATACATGCTATATCATCTCATTGTATTTGTCTCTTCTGTAACATGATAAGTGTGGGAATTTGGGACTTTAAATGCTAAGTATCACCTTCAGTGAAATCTGTAATTAAAAATAATCTCAGTCTAAGTAGACTTTGAACTTGTTAACATGACACATTTTAAGAGATGAAGGAACAAGATCTTACTATGGCTTTTGGCAAAAATCAAAGTTGAAGCATTGAAAATTACTAGGCTTGAAACCCTTTTCCATTAAAAAAAAAAAATCTTTTCCCTCAGGTATTTTATGGTCCTCATTCAGGAAATGGCCTTAAAGGTTGATCAGGGATTTCTGGGAGCTATAATTGCGTTGTTTACCCCAGCAACTGACCCTGAAGCCGAAAGAAAACGGGTAACAATTTTTATTTCTTGGGAAAATTATAAAATTTGAAAAATTAAATCAGCCATTTTTTTAAAATAACTGTAGTAGAAGAAAAAAAATTAAAATAGAAATTCTTGATTTATTTATTTTTTCAGGCAAAGTTAATCCAGCAAGATATTGATGCTCTAAACACAGAATTAATGGAGACTTCAATGACTGATATGTCAGTTCTTAGTTTCTTTGAACATTTCCATATTTCTCCTGTTAAGGTTTGTTGTAATTATTATTTTGAAAATTTGGCAGAATTGTTATACAACTTTTAAAGGGTCTGTGTATAATCATGGATTTTAATTTGTTGCATCAAATATTTGGTGGGAATTTTGTTTGATAAGTTGAAATAATTAAGATAGTTCTCTGTAACATATATACAACCATAATTCGCACAGAGAAACCACCAGAGCCTGTTTTCTAGTCTTGAATAACCCCTTTATTCAAGGAAGAAGCTGACAAAAGCATTTCTTAATTAAGCAAAGAAGTGCTCACCAACCTTTAATGTTTTGGTTGCACTTTGTAACTACTACCACTGCTTAAAAACAAAGCTATAATGGGTGCCCTCACCAGAATGTAAAAACGCTGAAGTTGCTATTATACTGTTGATGTGGTGTTTTTCACTCTTCCAACATCTGATTGTAACTAAGGGAGTAGAAAATTAGATACCTTTCACTTGCCTGATTTTGTACTTTATGAACCCATTTCCTTTTCTTCTTTCGTTGTTCTTTTTAGGTTTTATAGGAGAAGGTGACTGCTCAGGAAATTCACAAATGCTATCAACCATAATGCTGTAAACTTGTGTAATGAGGCAGATTAACAATTAAGTAACTCTTTAAAATATTGATGACCCATTACATTTTAAAAAACTGTTCATAGCACATTGTTTTCTGTAGCATTCACCAATCCATTCAGCTAAGTGAGGGATTTATAAAGTGGAATTATTTTAAATTGATGTATTAGTTTGGTGGTATCAGACATATCCTGTGTTAGGTTTAAAATTCATATTGTTTTATGTGGTAGTTCACACACAATTTCTTTTGCATTAAGTGGAAATAAGTTATTTCTGAGATTGAATAATACCTTCAAGAAATATTTATTGAATGGCTACAATCAAAGTTTCTGTGGGAGGTATAGTGACTTCATGGAGTTTATAATCTAGGGAGTATTAAAGATTGATAATTCAGGTTTTTAGACACACTGGGAATTGTGCCATGAAGTTGAATAATTAAGATTATGAACTATAGTTATTTTCTTATACCATGGTGACTTTGCCCTAGAGAAAGGCTGGATCTCTATCCATCTAAGCTTACCTTTCCTGGATCTTAACACTCTCTTGACTCTGCAGATGGGCAAAAGTCCACATCAAAGAAAAAACCAACAACCAGGTTTCCTGGCCTTACCCCAAGTCTGTTCTGTTGAACTCTATATCTGGGTTAGGTGGCATGCCTAGGGAATGGCAGAATGAGAAAGGAGAGTCATCTGTTCTGTTTACACAGGTCACAGTTTGACCTGTTTTCTGGCATTGTTTGCACTAATGATACAGCAAAAAGTAGAATAAGCTAAATGGGAAAGTCTGATGTTTAAGTACTGAGATGGAGGGGCTGTGGAAGCTGAATACATTATTATTACTCTTTTAAAAACTTACTTAGCAACTTGCTAATTGTTGCCATAATGGTCACTTACTGTTACTTGTTATTATTATTACTTGTAATAATTGTTATAGTTAATTGTTGCCATAAGTTATTTACCTTAATTGGATGAAAATAATGGATTATTCATTATTTTGATGGTAGCCTACTTGTGTGCCATTTGAAATTTTTCTGCTTAAAATTATGCTATTTTTTAAAAGTATTTTGGGCCCTCTATATAAACACTTCAAATAAAATTATAGCTCTACATTTGGAGCAGACTAATTTATATTTCACATAATATGAGAATCAGGTAGGAATGAGCCATATTATATACCAAGTAACAAATAATGGCTTTCTTTAGGACCCTAATGAAAGATACAACATTTGTTTGTATTTAAAAAGATCTATATGTAAATGTTTTTGTTTTGTTTTTACCTTCTATTTACTGAACATTATTTTTCTTTTAGTTACATTTGAGTCTGTCTTTGGGTTCTGGAGGTGAAGAATCAGACAAAGAAAAACAAGAAATGATTGCAATTCATTCCATCAATCTGCTATTGAAAAGCATAGGTGCTACTTTGACTGACGTGGATGATCTTATATTTAAGTAAGATTTATGTTATATTGGGAGGCTTTTATACCAAGCTTATCTTTCTGGATATTAATTTTCTTCATTTGTGCTAGAATGTTAGCTTAGAAAAATGTCTTACCACTTAAACTTGAAGAGGTTGGTCCCTTTCTAATTAGTCTCTTTTGGTATGCTTATTTTACTCATTAAGATAAGATAAAGAATCTTATGTTTTCTTAAGTTATTAATATCTTGATAATACATTAATGTAGAATAAAAATTGAATTATTTTAGTAGTATATTATATATTGACCATGTTTTAAAACAATTATATTCAGAAATATGTAGCTATAGGGTAAGATTTCAGTATAATCATAAGGCAAATTATAGATAATAACTCCTTGCTGCATCTAATATTATAATACTTAATGTGTGCCAGAAACATATATATTCAAGGAATGTTTATCGAAATGAATATTCATCTATGGGATTGGAACAAGTAGTTAACTTGGAGAAAAGACATAATGTATATCACTTCCACCTCACTTGTATACTATCAAATTCTGTGGCCTCAAATAATTAAATATAAAGTCCAAGTTGAAAAGACTTAAGAAAAAAATAGAAGTTAATTGCTATCAGGTCTCTAAATAAAGGAAGTCTAAGTTTAAACGTAAAGGAAACACTTTATAAAAAAAACAAGAAAAATTTTAAAAAGTAATTGAGAAAATATGACACAAAGGATTAAGAGTCTTCCTATTTAACATTTATGAGAAAAAGCTAAGATTCCAATGCCATATTGCCAGAGACAGTAAGAGATAACTCACAAAAGGGAAGATACAGTGGCTGATAGAGATCTGAAACATTACATTTTATTATTTATCAAAGAATATATGAAAATTAAAGCAAATTATCAAAAGATTTCAAAATATGAGCAATTATAGTACAAAAAGGGGGTGAGCCTGAGAAAATGGTACCTTTGGAAAAAAAACCTATATGAATGGAAAGTGATATATATCAAGAGTCTTTAATGTTTTTAGTTTTTCACTCAGTAATTATTTTGGGGGGAAATTCCCAAAAAAAATCTTTAAATTTAACCAGAGTTATATTCAAAATTTGGAAATGCTTGACAGTGGAAGAATTGTTATGATACTTTACACAAAAGGGTTACATAGAATTTTGAGTAATTTACATAAATATTTATTCACAACTAGAGGCCTGGTGCACGAAATTCATGCACAGACAGGGTCCCTAGGCCTGGCCCGCGATCAGGGCCAATCAGGGCCTTCCTTCCCTCAGGTGCCTGCTGCTGGCTAGGGCCTTCCTTCATTCTGCGCTGCCCCCTGGTGGTCAACACTCATCATAGTGAGCGGTCAAACTCCCCGTTGGTCGAAATCCCGAGGGGGCAATTTGCATATTAGCCTTTTATTATATAGGACTAGAGGCCTGATGCACGAAATTATCAAGAGTAGGCTTTTGCAGCCCCGGCTTCATCAGGAAGGTCTTCTGGATGGTCATTCTGTAGTTCGGCTGTTCAGTCGGTTTGCATATTACACTTTTATTATTACAGATGTTAAGTGTAAAACTGCATACAGAATTTAAACATCTTAAAATTGCATAGAAGAGAAAAGAAAGGATTCAATGTGGTAATCACAAAAAGAAAAACTTAAAAGTCCACTGTACAGGGGAATTATGGTTGACTTTTTTAAACCTTTTTATTTGTTATGAAAGACTTGTATGAGAGTGTACTATTTAAATAATAAATTTGTTACCATAATGTCAAGATCTCAAACATATATGTGGCAGATGTACAGATTTAATTGTAAAAGACTTAGCAATAATTAATCATTTAAATTTTAAGTATTGATTTTCAGAATATAATCTTAATACCTTTGAATCTTTCTTTCTTCTCCCAGACTTGCTTATTATGAAATTCGATACCAGTTTTATAAAAGAGATCAGCTCATGTGGAGTGTTGTTAGACATTACAGTGAACAGGTAATTTCCTATCATAATAGCTCATAAGGAATATGCTTCATAAAATGTCAAAATAAAACATTTTTATGTGATTGTGTGGTATGAAGTAATGTTTACCTAATTTATCCCAATTTGCAATCTCATTACTTAGTAGTTTCCTTGAATGATTAATTTCTATTTGTTTTAGTTCTTTCCCCCTATATATACCCTTTTAAAAGTTTCTTCTGGTGCCTTTTCCCCTTTGCAATTATATATTTATTCACTTTGGGAAAGAATAATGACTTAAGAATCATTACACTTTATTTTTTCAGTGACTGCAGTTTCTAAGCATATTCTAGTAGAATTGCAAGAGGAATTCTAAGCCAAGTTCCTCCTTGTGACTCTGTTACTCTGTGGTTCAGTTTGACTACCCAGAATAAGGAGTTGTTTCAGGGCACAAGAGCACTCTTGCTGACTATGGTACTAAGGTTCCATTCTCCTTCCTTCCTCTGCTGGAAGGTGCTTTCTCCTGTGGTGTGTAGAGACATTCTGGTTATTAAATGTTCACATAAGCATACATTTTTATTTGTTTTACTTTTGGTTGTTATTCCCTATTTAATTTCATAGTAACAGTGATGATAACAATATTAAAATTAAGGGACAATTACTGAATTATATATTCACTTAATATCCATACTTAGTCATGCAAGGTCAGTATAATACACCTCCCACTTTACAGATGAGAAGACTGAGGCCTAGAGACTCAGTGACTTATCTAAAGTAATATAATAGCTAAATGGCAGACTGTGCCTCAATCCTAGTTCCATTTAATTTGAAAGCCCCATGTAAAGTACTAGCATACTGCCAGCCACATTGTGGAAGATCAATTAGTGAACATGTAGTAAGCATAGTACTGGTTATTCTGCATTGCTTTCCTTTAACAACCTAATTTAACCAGTACTCCCTCTTTTTCCTATTGTATCAAATTGTTGTCTCTTCCAATAGTTGTAAAGGACTTAAATTCCTTTTTTTTTTTTTTTTTTTTTAGTTCTTGAAACAGATGTATGTCCTTGTATTGGGCTTGGATGTGCTTGGAAACCCATTTGGATTACTTAGAGGTCTATCTGAAGGAGTTGAAGCTTTGTTCTATGAACCCTTCCAGGTATTGGTCTTTTATTTATTTTAAGTATAGCTGTAGGAAAATGAATGTTCTCTTTTATTAATGACAAATAATTTGTATTTTAATTGTATTTGGGAATTGAATAATATTCACATAACAAAAATACAGCAGAAAGCAACAAACAAAAACTCATAGGTACAATATGGTGGTTACCAGAGGGAAGGGAGGGAGGAGGAAAGGTAGAAAAGGGTAAAATGAATCAAATATATGGAGACAGAAGGAGACTTAACTTTGGTGGTGAACACAAAATAATTTAGTAGACACATGGTTTATTATAGAATTGAACACTTGAAACCTATAGACTCTTATTAACCAGTGTCACCCCAATTAATTTAATAAAATTTAAAAGTATATATCAATGTTCTATTTTTTATTTAAAATTACTTGAAATGACATTAAATGATTGTGTTAGAATTAATTGAGCACTCTGTTGTCTGGGCAATAAAACATGCCCACATTTTCCAGGATTTAATTGTACTTGTAAGGAAGAATGCTACATAGATTAAGACCATTTCAAGGCTGTTTCACCACTATGGAAGGAACTAATGGGGCATTAAAAGCAGACTTTATTTTATATTCAAGTTTTACTCTAACCTGTTCCCCTCCATTTAAAGGATCCAGGAGCCCAAAGTAGTGAGGGTTTCAGAAGAACAAAGCAGAGAGAATAAATGGGAGCACAAGGGAACCAGTACTGTGTGGGCTCAGTCTTGTTACCAGTGGGTCTTGTTTAAATTCTGATGGAACTTGGTGCTGAGAGGGCACCTTCAGATTCTGACTGAGGCCAGGGGTTACTCCTATTCAATTTTTGTCATCTTAAAGGGTATGTTGAGATCACGTGGGTTGAAAGTGTCTTCAAAAATAATAGGTGTTCCATCAATATTTGGGTTTAAGGGAAAAAACTGTGCCATCACATTGTTATGGCTTGTTACAGATTCTGTATCTTCATGGAAACCCTGAAATACTAGATTAATGGTCTTAAACTTGTTTCTATTTTAAATAGCAATTTTTTGTTTCTTGTTTTTGCCAGGGTGCTGTACAAGGACCTGAAGAATTTGCTGAGGGGTTAGTGATTGGGGTAAGAAGTCTCTTTGGACACACTGTAGGTATGTACCACATATTTATGTAAATGTGCGTTTTATTATAATAATTATAAAATTCATTGTTTATGAAAAAAATTATTGTATTTTATAAAAAGATGACTTTTCTAATAATCCCTTTTAAAGGATGTGTTCTCTTGTTCTTAACACTGATTTGCTGGATTTTTTGTGTCTTTGTAGTATAGAATCCATGTACTTTAAATAGTTTTATTCCTCTTCTTGATAAATGGGAAACACAAAATATAAATGTTTGCATTTTTATGTATGAGACAGAATTTTAAGCAGCGGCTAGTTTAAGCATTCATGTGCTGTGTACAGTGGTAATGCTTGTTAAAGAAACAATGCAGCTTACTTCTCTGGCCTTTGGTAGGTGGTGCAGCAGGAGTTGTATCTCGAATCACTGGTTCTGTTGGAAAAGGTTTGGCAGCAATTACATTGGACAAGGAATATCAGCAAAAAAGAAGAGAAGAGATGGGTCGACAACCTAAAGATTTTGGAGATAGCTTGGCCAGAGGAGGAAAGGGCTTCCTGCGTGTAAGTCTACTGCTAAATCTTCAAGAAGCCCTCGCCTTTTATATACACTTTAGATATATACTCTTGGAATACTGCTTGAGAGCCAACGTCGGTTAGAGTGGCAGTAGTGATAAATTGTGAACTCTTCTGTTTCCTTTTTGCTCTCCTTCTCCATTATCATCATCAGATCTATCCCCAAAATTGCAGACTTATTTTGGCACTTGGGTTGGAGTGAGAACTCTGTAATGATGGCAGGTTAGCACAGGTGTGGAAGGGAAGGAATATATAAGCAGAGAAATATGGCAAATGATGATACATGGGGGGGAGGAGGAGTTCTTTAGGTCATCATTAATGGACCATTCTATAGAAGGGAGGTGTAGAAGTTGTGTATAAACCAGAAACTGCCATTCACTACTTCTCAGTACTTTAAAAATTATACCAGAGGCATAGATACATGGAACAGACTGACAGATATCAGAGGGGAGGAAGTGGGGGGCACTGGAAGAGATTAGCCAAAGAACATATATGTACACCCCATGGATAGAGACAACAATGTGGTGAAGGGGGCCAGAGGAAGGGCATGGTCTGAGGTAGATAAAGGGAGGGGAATAGGGGACATCTGTAATAGTGTCAGCAGCAATAACAAACGCATTCCCCCCAAAAACCATTCTCTCTCTCTCTCTCTCTCTCTCTCTCTCTCTCTCTCTCTCTCTCGTCCCCCATGTGGACACAAGATGGCCGCCACAAGATGGCTGGCAGGGGAAGGCAGTTGTGGGCGATCAGGCCGGCAGAGGAGGGCAGTTGGGGGAAACCAGGCCTGCAGGGGAGGACAGTTGGGGGGGACCCAGGCCTGTAGGGGAGGGCAGTTAAGGGTGACCAGGCCGGCAGGGGAGGGCAGTTAGGGGCAATTGGGCTGGCAGGGGAGCAGTTAGGTGTTGATCAGGATGGCAGGGGAGTGGTTAGGGGTGATCAGGCTGGCAGGCAGAAGTGGTTAGGGGCAATCAGGCAGGCAGGCAGGAAGGCAAGCGGTTGGGAGCCAGCAGTCCTGGATTGTGAGAGGGATGTCCAACTGCCTGTTTAGGCCAAATCCCAGTGGGATCCCAGATTGGAGAAGATGCAGGCTGGGCTGAGGGACATCCCCACCCCCCCGTGCATGATTCTGTGCACCGGGCCTCTAGTACAAAATAATAATTGAATGTAAGCTGCAATTGAAAAAATAAATAAAACAAAAAATACTATATGAAATAACAACAAAAAATCTTTTCACTTGCTTTACTGTTTTTTCTGTTATAAAATTTTACTTCTACAAGCTGCTTTCATTTAACATTTGCTGTGACATATTTTAAAAATCATAGTGTTCACCTCTATATACATGGTGTTCACATTATCAAATAAGTACTCGTGGTTTTTTTTTCTAGTATGTTTGTAGAGACCTCTAGTGGTTGGTTTAAAATTAAGCACCCTCCATTCAAGTTTGACTGTATGATTGATTTCTCTTTCAGGGAGTTGTTGGTGGAGTGACTGGAATAATAACAAAACCTATGGAAGGTAGGTTGATAATCTTTCCCTCTTGTACAGGCTCTGAAGAGTTGATGCATGGTAAACATAGTACATTTTATTGCTAATAGGTATTTGATTAGGAGAATTTCTGATTAATTTCATGTTCATAGTCCTAAATTATTGTTTAATGAATATATTTTTCTCAGAAAGGATAGGGGTTAAGTACTAGACTGTAATTTAGACTTTGAATATTATTTTCAGCAGGTTCATAAACTAGATTGCTTTGGGCCTTCAATAGCTACTGACTGATTTTTTTATCCTATTTTAAAAACCACAATTCTTTACTTAGTGCAATATTTATCAAAATCCCAATTGGCTTCTTTATAGAAACTGATAAGCTGATTCTAAAATTTAAACAGGAATTCAAAGGATTGCAAATAGCCAAAGCAATCTTGAAAAAATAGAACAAAGTTGAGGACTTGCACCATCCAATTTAAAAATTTACTATAAAGTTACAGTAACTAAGACAATGTGATACTAGCATTTGGATAAACATATAGCTGGATCAATGAAATTGAATTGATATTCTAGAAATAAACCTATACATTATGGTGAATATATTTTTGAGAAGGGTGCCAAGATAATTTCATAAAGAAAGAATAGCCTTTCAACAAATGATATTGGGACAACTGGAAGTAAATATATAGAGTTTATATTTTATGACATATCACTTCCACTCCTAGCTATATACTCTAGAACAGTGGTCGGCAAACCGTGGCTCACGAGCCACATGTGGCTCGCAGTTTGCCGCTCTGTTGGCTAATGAGTTTGCCGACCACTGTCATATACTACCCTTTACCTCTTTGCACACAATATGCCACAATTGCCTACTCCTCACAGCTTCCAACTACACGGTAACATTTAGTCTAGTCCAGTGGTCGGCAAACACATTAGTCAACAGAGCTGCAAACGCGGCTCGCGAGCTGAATGTGGCTCGCGAGCCACGGTTTGCCCACCACTGACCTAGAGAATTTAAAACTTGTTTGCCCCAAAACTTGTCTATAAATATTCATGGAAACATTATTGATAATAGCCAGTTTGTAATAGCAACCCAAATGTTCATCAACTAATGCATGGATAAATGAAATGTGGTATATTGATACAATGAGACATTATCCAGATGTAAAAAGAAATCAAGTACAGATGCTTCTCAACTTATGCAGTTATGTCCTGATAAACCAAATTTAAGTTTAAAATATCATAAGTCAAAAATGCATTTACTACTACACTGTAAAGTATTGGTTGCTTACCCACATGATCACATAGCTACCTGGGAGCTGAGCCTTACTGATGCTGCCTTGCATCATGAGATAGTATCATCCGCATACTGCTAGCTTAGGAAATTCAAATTAGTTTTTACTGAATGGATATTGCTTTCATACCATCGTAAAGTCAAAAATCATAATTCGAACCATTGTAAATTGGGAACCCTCTATATAGTATAAGGTGGATGAACCTTGAAAACATGATAGCAAGTGGAAAGGCTAATTAAACATACCATCTGTTGAATGATTTCATTTATAGGAAATGTTCACAATAGGCAAATCCATAGAGATAGAAAAAAAGTAGATTAGTGTCTGCCTAGGTCTGACTGGTGGGAGGAAAGAGGTAAATTGCATAAGATTGGATGGGGAAGAGCCTGGGGAAATGGGGAATGATTGCTAATAGGCATAGGGTTTCTTTTTGAGATGATAAAATTTTTTCTAAAATTGATTCTGGTGATGGTTACACAACTCTGAATATACTAAAAAGAACATTTAATTTATACTTTAATGGGTAGATTATATGGTATGTGAATTGTATTTCAGATGAAGCCCCTTGCATGGATGGGCCTCTAGGATAGATAGATATATATATATATATATTAATGCACACTGCTTGAAAAATTTCCTGATGGCTGGCATAAAAAATAGAAGATATTTTCTGGTCAGTTCTTAGACCTTCTTGTCACAAGTACTGACTAAACTCCTGAGTCACTAGTTGTAAACTTGAGCATGCCTCAGGATTACCTGGGAAGTTTATTAAAACAGATTGCTACGCGGGCTGGGGTTGCTAAGTGTTTAGAGTATCGCCTGCAGACCGAAGGGTCTAGTTTTGATTCCCGGTCAAGGGCTTGTACCTGGGTGGCAGGCCCTATTCCAGCCTTGGTCAGGACGTGTACAAGAGGCAACTGATTGATGTGTCTCTCACATCAATGTTTCTCTCTCTCTGAGGCTCCCTCCCTTCCACTCTCTTTAAAACTCAATGGGGGAAAATATCCTTGGGTAAGGATTAATAAAAACAGATTGCTGGGCACCACTCCCAGAGTTTCTAATTCAGTAGGTCTAGGATGGGGCCTAAGTGTGCATTTTTAACACATTTTGAGGACCACTGATTATCATTAAGTTTAACTTCTTCAGAAAGCCAAATTTTAGAAGCTTTTTGAGTGAAACAGTTTGGCATTTCGCTCAGGCTTCTGTTGTGTTCAAACTTGATTATTTTAAAATATCTTTATACATTCATTGTCTTTGGTTTTATGAAGGTGCCAAAAAGGAAGGAGCTGCTGGATTCTTTAAAGGAATTGGAAAAGGGCTTGTGGGTGCCGTGGCTGGTCCCACTGGAGGAATCATAGATATGGCCAGCAGTACCTTCCAAGGAATTCAGAGGTAATTAAGTATATACTGTGTGCAAGGTATGTGTCTGTGTGCTAATTGTTGCTAGGAACACATAACTAGTAAATATTTTGCTTCCTATATGACTGGTTCACAAGGTAGAGTGCCACCAGGAAGGAGTAAGAGGAGACATTGTTTATGCCTAAATTTCTCTTTTTTTTCAAAAAATGTTTATTGATACCTACTATATGCTTCATATCAAGGATACAAAGAGTGGACAACCTAGCCTTTGCCTTTATTTTTTTGACATTTCTTTCTTTTTATTCTTTAATAGTTGGGAGAAGTTGGAGTCAGACAGACTTGGTTTTAATACTTGTTTTATTATTTGGGGCAAGTTATTTAAAAGTACTCTGATTGTTTTTATCAAATATTGATATAATATGGAGCATGGTACAGTCTTTAGTCAACATATATATGCTTATATTATTTTGAAGGATTCTCACATAGTTTCTTATACTTACTCTGATTCTGATGCCTTATACAGGGCAGCAGAATCAACTGAGGAAGTGTCCAGACTCCGTCCCCCTCGCCTGATCCATGAAGACGGCATCATTCGCCCATACAACAGACAGGAATCCGAGGGCTATGATATATATGAGGTATAAATTCTGTTCTTATGGTCATGAGTGAAATTTAATTTTAAAGATTTCTAGGATCAGAATTTCATGGGTGGTTCATAAAGTTCCTCATTCATGAACTTCTTTAGGGATTACACAAGGAACATGGTTTGTAGAGTAGAATTTGCTTGTTTTATTTTAGTGTAATGTGTTAAATGGGAATAACTGGTAATTTTTTTCTGCACAGGCGCAAAGCTTTTTTTGTACAGAAAGGATAATATTAAAAGAAGTTGTAGGCTTTATTACTATTTGTGTGATAGTTCAGTTAGTCAACATTGTTAACTTTGGTTTTCTGCTTTGTAGCTAATTACTGGAATTTCACTGCTTTCTTTTATTCCAACCAAATCTATTTTTTTGGACTACTCTGTAATTCTAGATTTACTTAGATAAACAGAAGCTGGAGGAGAGAAAAAAAGATTATGTACAATTATAATATTTTCAAGCCTTTAAAAAATTTAAAGGATTTTTTTGGCTTTTAGTTTTCACTGTATTTAAATAATATATGCCTGTATAAGTATACTCCAATGATTAGCTTTCCCCCAAAATAAATTTATTAATGGTTTCCTACTTTCATTTTAAAATAAAATGACTCTTCATTGTTATTAGTCTATGGTTTTTATTATATGTGATTACATTTTATTTATCTGCATGCTTCTAACTTTATTTTCTTTCTTTTTCTGCCTACACAGCAAGAACTGGAAATACAGGAGTAAATGTCTCCTATACCACTACTTGATTTCATCCTTAAAAATCAAAACAAACTGTGGTATTAATTGACTGTCTTTGATTTATTTAGATTGAGAATCCATTTTCATGAAGTTTTTTTAAAAATAAAAATCTGAACTTTTTATTGTAGTGTCTTGACTACAAGTAAAAATGGTGGTATTTTTGGTAATACTATACAGGAGTAAGAGATCAATATAAAAGATTAAATAATGCAAAAAAATCAACTCTCTTCTCCATTTAGTTGGTGAAAGACTTTATTGAGCTCAGAAGCACACATTTTAACTATTATTTTGAAAATTTTATTTTATGGTATTCATGTACATTTCAGATAAAGTTGGAAGAAAGGAAAATTATGTCCAATATATTATGTATTTTTATGTTTATGAGTCCTGATGATGGAATTACATAACTTAGTTTCATAAATAACCCTAAATTTACCCAGGTTATGGAAGTATTAACTGGGGAATATGTTTTAATAACTGAAATATCAGTTGTTCTATGTCTGTCAATGAATTTTGAGAATGTGTTCCCTTAATCTCTTTTTCCTTTTTAAAACTCTTGGTATTCTTGCTAGATAAATGGCAATCATTTTATAATTATGTACATACATTCTCAGCCTTTAGCATTTATACTTTTCAAAAATTGAATCTCCTTGTTGGTTACGCTAATTCCACAATTATATTAGTTTTAATTTAATATACATAGAAGTTGAACATGTAATTAGGCAAATTGTTTAGGTGGCACTTGAATTTATAGATATATTTATTTTTAAAAGCCAACGCTTTTTGTTGTTAAGTCCTCATTATCTCAATGAGAACAAAAATAACACAAACGATAAGTTTGAAATTAGTGCCTCCATAGTTAATTTTCAGATTAAGTTAATTTATCATGCAACTTTCATTCTTTCTCCCAAATTGAAACCAAAGTATAAATTTAGATTTAATGTTTATACATTTGAAGAGAATGAAATTGTTAGCATACAGCTGGTCAGTTGGATTATATCTATTTTTGATTCATATACTTATGATCATATAATATTTAAAATGGTGTTTCTTGCTTTTTCATTTTAATTATATTTTAAACCATAATTATCAAAAGATTAATTTAAATGCTTTACATTTAAAACAAGCACTTTAAAGAAAAAAGAATGACAGCCAAAGACGAGCCTAAAAGTCTAGCTGACAAATTTTTCTTGTGCCTAGAAATTGAGGATTGGCAAAAATGTCTCTGCATATACAGTTTCTATAAGAATCCGGCACAATAACTAATTCAAGATGCTGTCTTAAATCATCACTAATAATCTCTCTTCCTTCTTAGGTAAAAGTAACTATTTTTAATTTCCCTGGATATATTGCAATTTTAATGAGACTTGATTTTTGGGAAATTGTATTAACTTGTTAAACATTTTTTAACTTATTGTTTACTTTCTGTTTGTTTAGCTCTTTATATTATTAAACTTTTCCTTGTAATGATCTGTTTTACAACTGCTTATGAATAAGCACGAAACTTCAAGAAGCTTTTTATTATTAAAGCTAAATGTAGCTATCTTGTCCGATTTATTAGTTTTTGTTAATATCAGACATCTTTTAAACTTTTATATGTTATTTTAGTTACTGTAAGAAATAGAGTGATTGCATATTAGTGAGATGACTTGATAATTTTTCTCAATGAGTGACAAGTATAGGCTGTTTCATCCCTTGCCCATCTTGCTATAATCAGTTATGTATGATGTATTTATTGATTATCTAGACAATATGGATATACAAAAGAAATAAGACTTCTGTCCTTAAGACACTAAGTATAATATAATGTGTAAATATTAAAGAGAATTAGAGTATAAAATTATTTCCTCCTAGCCTTGATTGTTTGTTATATGGATACATTCTAAATACTTATTTGGGAATTTTTTTATTTTACCCATTTTCTTTTTCTTCTGATTATTGCTCTGTATAATTTAATGCCCAGCTTTGAAAGCTACTAAATCATATACTGTGTTTTTATAGGATATATTTTGCTTATTCTCTATTCTCTTAGGATAATTACTGTGTGTGTGTGTGTGTGTGTGTGTGTGTGTATATCGCCAGATCTTATTTCATATTCATCTTGGTTCACATACGTATGTTCATATAATATTTAAAATGGTGTTTCTTGCTTTTTCATTTTAATTATATTTTTTCATGTTCATAGAAATATTTCATTCTTAGTTCTTGCATTACCATCTATTAAGGTAACCATGTACTATGTGTTTGACCATTCCTAATTCTTGACATTAAAGTTGTTTCTGTTATTTTAGTAACAGTAATAATGAAACATCATTATATACATTGATTTTTTAATATCTTGTATTATTTCCTTAGAATTTACTTGAAATATAAATTGAATGCTTTTGCTAACTATTGTAAATTCCTCAAGATGCATTTTGGGAAAAGAGAGTAAATATTTTATTAACCTGGTATCTTGCTGCCATCAGTGACTAAATATCTTAATCTGAATCTCAGAGTGTAGTGGATTTTAGTACTGCTTAAAAAACAAGGTTTCTATAGTATATTATGGTGATAAATTATACTTTAAAAGCTTTCAATAGTTTAAAGATAGCAATAGATTGATAATTAAAGAAAGTGCATAAATGATGGAAAGTTGGTAGTATTTTTTTGTATAATGCATCTAAAATCCAAAAAATTTAACATATTTAAATTTCAACACTGAAAATAAATTTACTAAATTATTATATTTATTTTCCATTCTCTCTTTATTAAATAAATTAAGTTATAGATGTTGAAAGATTTTAGCGAATTCACACAGGCCTGATGTAAAACAAGTGACTATTAAACTCCACTTCTCTGAGACTCATTCTGAAGATGAGACCCCAGTTCTCTGAGGATTCATCTTTGTCCGTAGCTTTTTATAATTGTCAAAGAATGACTGGGAACCAAGGGCCTTTAAAAACCATGTATTTAAAATTGAAATAATAACAGGTCTGCTTGTGATTGTTATTGATTACATTTTCTTTTAATATTGGTGTTATATTCTTGGTTATTCTTAGTTATAAAATGTTAAGGTCTTGGGGGGTGAAAAATTATTAAGGTCTTATTTATTGGGTATGTTTATGTTTTGTGTTTACATATATCTTAATTATCTAATCTTTAATATGTTATAAATAATATCAATAATATTTCATTGACATTAATTATAAAACATAACTATTTGTTCGTTTTTAATGTGTTGACTAATTTAAATAGTTTTGAGATAGTTGAAATGTAAACAAATGTATTTTAATGTGCTACTATTTATACTTGAATTATTTTATGTTTGTAATTGTCATTAGCAATAAATTGTAACAGCTATTTGAAATCTTAGGAATATTTTATGTGTGTATTAATATTAAATTTTCTTCTCTATCAGGAATATAATTTGATACATACATATACTTCTCATGCATATTTAACCTATAAGACTAAGTACTTAAAACATTAAATTGATCATTTATATATTATGTGTATATCTACCTCTATGTAAAAGCAGTGGTTTTTAGCCTTTGAGAAGGATCACAGACATTGAAAAATATCAGATGAAAATTAACCATCATCTGAAAGAAGTTGCAAAACCACATTTTCAAAATTTTTTATTCTATTTTAGGTAGTTCATAGCCCCGCCAACATGTTTCCATGGACCCCAGGTTAAGAACCCCTGTAATATTAATGTCCCAGTTTTATATTAGCATATGTTCATATTCTCATGAATGAAAATGTGTGATTATTTCTGGTAGATATTCTAAAATTTCTAAGTTATCACAGAACGAAATGTTAATTTACCAGAAGATCACTTAATAAGCATTTAATACATATTTGTCTTTTAAGGAACAGTGGAAGTTAATTTATAAATGTGATGAATATTTTTTTAGCTTCACATGTGAATATATGGAATTGTGCTTTTGTTCCTAATATTTTCCCTATCATTGTTATTAAAATTAGCTAATATACAATATTAAAAATACTGTTTGAGTGCATGTATTATCCACATCTTGAGGTTTTTTTTGTTTTTTGTTTTTTTTTCAGAATCATGTCAAAAAGTTAGAAGGAGAGATGTATCGATATCACTGCGCTATATCTGGAAGCAAGAGGACAGTCCTTATGATTACAAATAGGTATTAACTTCAAGTAACATATTTCCAATTGACAGTAATATAGATCTTAACAATTTTGAAGACTAAAATGTTAGAGGATGTGGAGAACTATACTCCAACTGCAAAATGTTCATTGTCATAGACTCACAAAAACACTGAGTTGATGGGTCCTTCGAGATTATCTGTTCAGACCCTCTTATTTTGGAGATGCTGAAACTATGAGTCAGCATGGTTTAGGGGGTCATCCAAGTCACAAAACTACTAAAAAATAGCATCTAGAATAGATTTTATAAATGTAATAGCCATATGGTTATATGTGAATTATAAGTTTATTTATGGAGGGTGAATTCATGAATCTCTTTTTCTCAAAGGTTTTTTTAAAAAATATTTATTTATTTAATAATCTTTATTGTTCAGATTATTACAGTTGTTTCTCCTTCCCCCCCCCCCACCCCGATAGGTCCCCTCCATCCAGTTCCCAACCCACCCCACCCCATGCCCTTACGCCGCCTCCCACTGTCCTCATCCATAGGTGTATGATTTTTGTCCAGTCTCTTCCCCCACTCCCCACACCCCTTTCCCCCAAGAATTGTCAGTCCACTCCCTTTTTATGCCCCTGATTCTATTTTATTCACTAGATTATTCTGTTCATCAGATTTTTTATTCACTTGATTTTTAGATTCACTTGTTGATAGATATGTATTTGTTGTTCATAATTTTTATCTTTACCCTTTTCTTCTTCCTCTTCTTAAAGAATACCTTTCAGCATTTCATATAATACTGGTTTGGTGGTGATGAACTCCTTTAACTTTTTCTTATCTGTGAAGCTCTTTATCTGCCCTTCCATTCTGAATGATAGCTTTGCTGGGTAGAGTAATCTTGTGTAGGTTCTTGCTGTTCATCACTTTGAATATTTCTTGCCACTCCCGTCTGGCCTGCATAGTTTCTGTTGAGAAATCAGCTGACAGTTATATGGGTGCTCCCTTGTAGGTAACTAACTGTTTTTCTCTTGCTGCTTTTAATATTCTCTCTTTGCCTTTTGCTCTTGGCATTTTAATTATGATGTGTCTTGGTGTGGTCCTCTTTGGATTCCTTTTGTTTGGGGTTCTCTGCACTTCCTGGACTTGTAAGTCTATTTCTTTCACCAGGTGGTGGAAGTTTTCTGTCATTATTTTTTCAAATAGGTTTTCAGTATCTTGCTCGCTCTCTTCTTCTGGTACCCCCATAATTCGGATGTTGGTACGCTTGAAGTTGTCCCAGAGGCTTCTTACACTATCTTCAACTTTTTGGATTCTTTTTTCTTTTTGCTTTTCTGGTTGAGTGTTTTTTGCTTCTTTGTATTTCAAATCTTTGACTTGATTCTTGTGATCCTCTAGTCTGCTGTTGGGTCTCTGTATAATATTTTTTATTTCAGTCAGTGTATGCTTAATTTCTAGTTGGTCCTTTTTCATCTCCTCGAGGGTCTCACTAAATTTATCAGCCTTTTCTAGAAAATTCTTGAAAAATCTTATATCCGTGGTTTTGAACTCTATATCCAGTCATTTGCTTTCCTCCATTTCTTTCATTTGTGACCTCTTTCTTTGTCTCCGCATTTTGGCTGCTTCCCTGAGTTGATAGAGTGGCTTTGTGTGCTAGGTGTCCTATAGGGCCCAGTGGCTCAGCCTCCCCAGTTACCTGAGGTGGACACTCTTGGTGAACCTCTTTGTGGGCTGTGTGCTCAGTCTTGTAGTTAAGCCTTGATTGTTGTTGGTATCACTGGGAGGAATTGACCTCCAGGCCAATTGCTGTGAGGATCAGCTGTGCCTATGCTGGGAGAACTTCTGTGCTGGAGACACACTTATGAGGCAAGACTTGCTTCAGTGGGGCTTTGGTGCTCACTGAGTCTGCCCCCTGAATGTGTCCCTTATGGATCTGAGGAGTTGTAATCTTGATGGTCCTACTCTGATCCCTGGGTACACCGGCTCTTGGATCTCCAAGGAGGTGCTAATTTAGCCTCTACCTGAGGCCACCCAGCAGGAGTTACGGAGAGATCTGCAGATTCCTCTTCTTCGTTTGGGTTTTGGATATGCCCAGATGAGGCCCAGCTGTGAAGCAACACAAGCTGCTGTGGGGCCTTGGGCCTTCTTTTGGATGTTCTGGGTCTCTCTGACTCAGCTTCAGTTTGTTAGGTAAGTTTAGATGTCAAAGGACCAGGCCATTCATATGCAAAAGCCTCTGCGCACATCTTGGATGGGGTGGAGTCTCAGGGCGAAGCAAACAGCAATGGCTTCCTGTCAGCCCTTCCCTAAGAGGCCCCCCCTGGGTCTCAGTGTTCCTTGGTAATCGCTGCAAACACCTCTGAGAGAAAGCCACCCTTGAGTTCCACCCGCTGCCAGACAGTCCAGTTTCTCCCCGTATGAGTCTGGGTCCCCAGAGTCTCGCCCGGAATTGGAGTTCTAAGCAGTCAGAAGTTTGTGTCTCCCTCCGGAGTGAAAAAGCTAGCCATGTACTCAGTTGCCAGCCCTCTCCACGCGAGCCTCTGTACCTCTGCCTTTACTTCCGCAGCTCCTCTGAGTCTCAGTGTGCTTTCCTCTTTCCTTCTAGTTGTAGAATTTCCACTCAGCCAGCCTTCCTGTGGTTCTGATGATGTTCATTTTGTCTTTTAGTTGTAGTTTTGAAGTTGTTGTGCGAGGCGGCAAGTTCAGGTGTTTACCTATGCCGCCATCTTGAGTTTTCCTCATTAGGTTTTATTTTGGATGATAAGCATAGCTTTTTTAAAGGATGATAATTATTTCTGTAGTTTTACTCCATTTTTTTCTAAATGTTTTGGGAGTTGTACATGATTTTTCCAAGTAAAAGAACTTTGAACTACTGTTTATTTTCTCTATGTCACTTATTCCAAAATGATAATTACAGATTAATAATTTTCAAAATGTTCTAAGTTATGTAATTTTGTAGGACTAAGGCAAAGTACTTATAGTAAGCAAAATCTGCATTAGGTTTCTTACTAATGCATTTAAATATATTTGATTGGGAAGGAGAGAAAGTAAAGCTAAAATAATAGGATTTAGACAAACCTACAAGCTTTTTTAAAAAAATAGTTTAATTTTTTTTAGAGAGAGAGAATTTGGTGTGAAAGCACAACAAGGACCTGCTGCCTCTTGCACGCCCGCCCCCCCGGGAATTGAGCCGGCATGTGCCCTTGACTGGGAATTGAACCTACAGCCTCTTAGTATAGGAGATGATACCTAACCCATCAAGCAATACCAGCCAGGGCTCCACAAGCCTTTTTAAAAAGAGAATCAGTCATCTGATTTGCCCATTAATTGAGAAATTAAAATATTCACACAACAATCTAAGAAGCAGTTTTGGCAGACTTGACAAGTAATCATTTATTTTTATGCTTAAATTTTTATATTACATCCATTAGATTAGACCAAAAACAATGTTTATTTGTATTGTGTATTGTACTTAGCTGCAATAGCAATGTGTTAATTCATTTTAAAATTGTGTATCAACACTGGGCAATGGAAATGTTAAATTTTTGTTTTTTGTTTGGTAATACTTAATATTTGTTTGATTAGGCATTTTGTGGGAATAGTACTGCATACATTATTAATACACTAGAGGCCCGATGCACGAAATCGTGCAAGAGTAGGCCTTCCTTCCCCTGGCTGCAGGCACCAGCTTCCCTCTGGTACCCGGGACCCAGGCTTCCCTCCAGCCGCCAGCAGGCACCTGGGACCCGGGCTTCCCTCGCAGCCCTGACTTCGTCCGGAAGGTCATTTGGAAGGACATCTGGTCTCATTAGCATATTATGCTTTTATTTTATAGATTATACTTTTGGTTTTTCTTAAAGCAAATTGAAAAATCATGGTAAATTTAAATCTAGTCTCTCATAGAGCTTTTCAGAAGACAATTAGAATAATAACATTCCTGATCAGGACAATGACTTAGTCTCCTTATAGTAGACTCTTTCTAACAGAAATTTCTTTGATTCAGGTGGTTGTCAATATTTTGATCTGTTTGATTTTTAATGTTGTACATAAAATAGCATTGCTTCCAAAATCAGCATTTAAAAAAATAACTCAATTTTTATTAAGCTAAAGTTATACTTATTAATTGTAGATAATATAGATCAGGAGTCAACACAATTTCCTTAAAGAGCCAGTACTAAAATTTTAGGCTTCAAAAGCCATTCCATGTTTCTGGTCTATATTCAACTCTGCCCTTGTAGTGGGAAAACAGCCAGGAACAATAGGTAATGAACAGGGTGGCTGTGGCTGTGTTCCAGTAAGATTTATTTACTAAAACAGGCCATGGACTGGATTTCGCTTAGAGGCCATAGTTTGCCATATAGAGAATAATTAAGAAAATGAAAATAACTAAAGCTGTGGTTTGCCTTGGACAGAGATGGTTTGTACTTTTTGTCCCAATCTAACTATTAGTGGCCATCCCTTTCATTCTGAAAAATGTTCTGATTTCAGTGATATGATAACTAGTAAAAACCTTTAGCAGCGGTCCCTTCATCCAGAGATATTAGCTGATATGTCAGATTTTTATAGTATATGTATTTTATAAAAACTATGTATAAAAAATGCACCATATACATTTAATTAACCTAGGTTTTTCACCTAAAAGTATATATTGTGATCATCTTCCCAAACCATTAAATATTTTGTGACAATATGATATTTAATGACTATATAATATGGTATTTATGGATATACTGTAACTTATTCAAATGCTGCCTATTTGATTTTCTCTTTCCCAATATTATATTACTATGAACACATCTTTGCAGCTAAGTATTTTTCTATAATTATTTCCTTCAGGTAAATTCTTATCAGTGGGATTGTTGATTTAAAAGTTGTGAAGATTTTTGATGCCCTTTCTATTTATTGCCAAGTTGTTTTATCAGAAAGGCTGTGCCAGGTTTTTTACATACAACTAATAGTATCTGGGGATGTCCTTTCTCCTATGCCTTGCAAGACTACATGTTATTTAAACTTTTTTGTTTTTGCTAATTTAATGGGAGGAAATAATGAGTACTAATATTTTAAAACATTCATCCTTCCATTTGTATATTATATTCTGTGAATTGCTTATTCATATCCTTTACTCATTTTTCATTATGTTAGTCTTTTTCTTACTGAATTTAAAAAGCATTATATAAATTAATGACATTAGCCCTTTTTACCCAATATATCATTAACATTTTAATTATTATTTATTGAGTTTTTCAATACATAGGACTTTTAATTTTTCTATATTGAAATTCATCCAAAATTTTGTCTTGATATTTTTTTATCAGTTATTAGAAACAAAATATGAGTTCTCCTGACCTAAATTTATTACCTTGCAATTCCACTAGTTGGTCCTAACTCCTACATAATATTTTATTTTAGTAATCTTCATTAGGAAATTGTTCTCTGAGCAGACTTTTTTTTTTTAAACCATCTGTCTTAGTCTGTTTGGACTGCTATTCCAAAAATACCATAGACAGGTGGCTTAAACAACAAATGGTTATTTCTCACAGTTCTGGAGGCTGGGAGGTCCAAGATCAAGGTGATGTCTGTGTCTGGGCCCACTTCCTGGTTCATAGATGTGTCCTCATATGGCAGCATGTGCAAGGCGGTTTTCTCAGGCCTCTTTTATAAGGGCACTAATTCCATTCATGAGGGCTTTACCCTCATGACCTGGTCATCTTAGAAGTCTCTCTACCTCAGAGATTGTGGTTGTTGTCCTGTTAGGAAGTGACGAGGGACAAAACTAAAAGAATGAGGATGGATACAGAGGGGCAGCCTGACGAGACCAGGGCTTGGTGACTGAGTGAGTGTCGGGGAGAAGGGAATGCAAGATAACATTCTGGTTTGGGGCTTGAATAGCAAGAGTGCTGGTATTACCGTTTACAGTAATTTGAGTGAAAAGACTATTTTTAAAATTTTGTTTTGAATTGACTGACTTCAGTACGGCTTTGAGATGTCAAAGTATAGGTGCCTCAGTAGCAGAGACACAGATATAGACCCATTGATGTTAGTGTAAAAATTTGGAGTTGAGATCTTGGACCCTGAGGTGTTAAATAGAAGAAGACCAAGATTTGAGCTGTGGTAAACACGGAGAGGGAAAAGGAAGGAGATTTAAGGTGGAAGAAGAACAACAATATTATTGGTGTGATCAAGAGAAGGGAGAGTTTTGGGAGGGTTGGAATGGTGAATTGCATTTGACACAGTGATTTGTAATGGGTATCTTCGAGTTTTAACTCCATCATCTGATCTCTACTAGGGTAGGAGGTAAGGGGAGTGGAACCCAGTTCCTAGAGACTGTTTGAAATGTGTGGGGGTATTGGAGGTTGTCCTAGTGATTGGAGGGCATTTAGTAGGCTGGGGCTAGGGGTGCTGAACTCCCTACAGTGCACAAGACAATCCCAAACAAGCCCACAATTTTACTAGCACCTCTGCTGAGAATTGTGGTGCCACGGGTCTATTTTGGTTCCCACACTCCATTGGTCACCAAGTTCGTAGAACTCTCTACCTTATAAATGTTTAGAATTGAGCTTCCCCACTTCTCACAGCCACTGCTTTCATTGAGGCTTTCACTGTTTCCTGATTGGACTATTAAAATAACTTCTACCTTGATTATCTATCCCACCTCTCCTCCATGACCACTAAAGCTATGACTGAAGTAAGGAATTTTATCATGTCACTTTCCATTGCCTGTAGGTTAAAATCAAAATTTCTTAAAATGGAAAAAAAAAAATCCCCTTCAGATATAGCACTAAGCAAATTTTCTTACCTCTGTATATATCTGGTGCTCTAGCTAGTCCCCCACATTCCTCAGATAAATCTCCCTTTTTTGTAGCACTATGTATGTCAGTGCCCAGGTCCCTATGTCTGGGCTTGAATTTCCCTTTCCCACCTAGAAAACTCTTTCCTTTTGAGAATCAGCTCTTCACGCCACCTACTTTACCAGCACAATCAGGCCTCCTCTCTGTGCTTCAGAATTTTTCTGCACACTCTGCTATCACATTTACCTGTTTTATTTATTTACATGTTTCCCCTTCTAGCCTCCCGAGTACCTCTCAAGCAGAAACCCTATCCGTTTTGTTTCTCTGGTACCCTTGCTACTGTAGAATTAACAGTTCTTCTACTTTCCTAGTTTTTCTTTCTGTTAGAGACACTTTAGAGCCAAGTATAGTTATATCGGTAATTAATCTGAATCACACACTAGGAAATCAGTGTGTATACACTTTAAAGATTCTGTTATTTTTTTATTGCAAATGAGTAAAATGGGATACTTACTCTGTAATATAGTACATTAGTGTTAAAGTATTCAAATCTGATATTTATTAGTAGGCCTAACATGAATCTTTGCTGACATTTGAGGTTTGTGACATTTCCTGCACATTCTTTCTTGACTGGAAGGCATAAATGATTGACAGTAAAGAGCAATTAATAATTTTCCAAGTAAGACATTTTCAGGAGCTTCTGCCTTTATTGCTTGCCAGATGAGAGTACAACCTGTTTCTATGTGTTTAAAAGACGACTTCAGTTTTTTGCTCGGTTTAAAAAAATGACACTTTTGTAAATTTTGCAAGATTAGCAGAAGCAGAATTTTTGAAAGTCTGCTTTGTTAATTGGTAGGTGCCATATTTGCTCTTTATCTAGACTTTTTATGTGAAGCGTACTATTTTTAATTCCAGGTTATATTGTTTACTGAGTACTACCTGTTTCATCCAGCAGAGTAAAATATTAGCGATAATCATTAACAGTCTTTATCATTACCTGTATATTTTTGTTTCCTTTTGCAAAATAGGCGAGTGTTGTGTATAAAGGAGGTTGAAATCCTTGGCCTTATGTGCATAGACTGGCAGTACCTATTTGAAGATTTTGTATTTCCTCCTAGTGTTAATGGAAACCTACTAAACATTTCAGTTAAGGTAAGAAAACTTGAGTCACATTTTTAGAGCCAAGAATTTGTTAAATGAGTGGAAACCAATGTTTTTGACTTTTTTTTTTTACAGTTAACTACATAAAATATTTGAAGGATTGTTATTATTTGCTGAAATGTAAGAAAAAGTGTAATTGATTTATTGGTATACTATACTTTATTTTCTGGCAGTCCTTGATTGTGTGGAGTGAAATATCAATTCTGTCTACTAAAAATTCTAGGATGCTGATACTTCCTTTTTGGGGAGAATGAAGCATTAGTAAATAAAGGCCTTTTTAATTTCATATGAATACCTATTTTGCTCTAATTTCAGATACTTCTGGAAAGATTCAATTTTTTAGGCATTTAGAAGGTTATTATAATGTCTAAAACACCCATGTTTTATAGTATTTAGCATTTTTAGAATGCTAAACAATTGAAGAATGTAGTAATACCTTCAAGTATTTCCTCCCCATCATTTTCTAAGGCATAACTTTAATTATATAGCAGGTAATGAGCAAAAGTGATAGCCTATCTTTTGCTGAGTTCTCAGACTCACTTTACTTTGAGATATATATATATATATATATATATATGCACATATATACACACACACGCACACACACACTTTTTGTTATATATGATATATTATAAATTTATTTTAACCTCTTTAGAAGAAACTAAAAATTGTCACTTCAAACATGGTGTTTTTCCTGAACAGTAATGATGTTATCTCTATTACTGAATCTATCTGAAAAACATTTATCATAAAATTTAATAGAGATGCAAATACTATTATTTTTTAATTTATGTTTTCTTTCATAGAAGTTTACAAATGAAAGAAACTACCGTGAATCTATAGTATTTTGTATTCCAGCCTTCCCACTTTGCAGAGTGTCAAAATGTAGAGTGCCTTAGTAAATGAGACATAGTTTTCAAGCTGGGAAAGAATGTGTCACTGTGCAGATATATTACAGTTTCCTTGTTTATCTGTCACTTTTCTTTCATATCAGTGGTGAGAATCGACCCCCCATGTATTTTGCATTGTATAAGAATTTTATCTATCAGCCAAGGAAATGAAGGAAGGGTTTTTTGATTTGTCAGATGTTATGGTAAATATCATAGCTTGCAAAAAGTCATTATTTTATACAGATAGATGTATACTCCAATTTCATAAATTTTAACAACTCACAGATGGAACCACTGTTCTTGTAACAAAATGACTTATTTTTTTATTCTACCTGACTGTGTATTTTGTATGGTTATACAATAGAATTGACATTTAAGCATCCAATTAAAGGTTATTATGATTTTTTTCTTCTTCCCCAGAATAATCTTTTCTGTCTTTCTTTCTTAGGATCACGGAATGTTCCACAAAAAAGATAGTGACAATCAAGCCTGTCTCCGGAAAATTTATCTGCTGGATACCACCACAGCAGAGGTAAACTACTTATTTCAAAGAATATCTCCTAAGTTTTTTAGCTGAAAGATATTTTAAAAATAGGTTATAGTTACCAATACCAATTATTTTCCAAAAGACCTTCCAGTTATGTTTGGATGCATATATATGAGCTTAAAATAATATACTGGGCTCAGTGTGCCAGAAGAGTCTTATTTTGCATTACATGTGAGGTATATTCTTGTCCTTGGCTCTTGGACCTGTGTGGAAAGTTCCAGCTCTTGCATTTTTACCTTTCTCTTCCACCAAATTAGCCTGTACTTCTCTTTTACCATTTATAATAAATACTTTATTTTGCAGAGAGCATGTCATGCCATTGAGGATGCACAGTCAAGGAGACACCAGCAAAACTTGAGGAAGCAGTCATCACTGAAACTTCTCAGGCCCTAAGTACCTGTAGTCACAGATCCTAGGGCTGCTCCTGGGAGAAAATCAGTCATCCATCTTTATCTATGAACCACCTTCTTTATCTTACAAAGAGAATTTTTAAGCAATCCTTTAGTTGTAGATTTTTTTTTTTCTAAAATAGCTAGATACTTGGTTTTCCATGTTTTTTTCCTTTGGTTTTGACTCTAATTTTGTAGCCATGTGTATGTTAATAATCCACTCTACAGTGCCACTGAATGGATCAGACCCTTAAAGAAATATCACCTCCAACTGAGTGAAATTTCCATTAATGTTAATATTGTGAATCAAATGATAATAGACTTGTTTTTAATTAAAGCCTTTACTTGAGAATAAGAAAGGAGCTTAGATTGAGATTGTTATTTGAGAGGTTTTGGACAAACCTTTGGACAAATATTGGATACTTTGTTCAGTAACTGAACTAACGTTTTTGGTAAACGTGGCAATTGACTGAAGAAAAGCTACTAAAGGGAGACATGATGTTTCCTTTTCTTTTCTCTCATGAAAACATTGTTCTCCTAATAAAAATGTTTTGGTTTGGTGCTTATTTTTCCTACTTGCATTATAAAGACATATGAAAAATCGAAACTTAAAATATCAACGCTCTGCTCCCTATAATGTACCATTCACAAAATTTTGGAAATTATTTACATGTTCTTTCAAGATGAATTTATATGGCACAATTATAATTTGCTGATACATGAAAATATTGCGCTTTAAGTTTTAAAGACTTAGAAGTATAAAAAGTTTCATAGTTTTATATCTCCAGAAGTTGTTTTTCATAAGTTGAAAGATCTTTAAAGGCATTATAAATGAACAGTTATAATGCAAGCCTAGAAATTTAAATAATAGGAAGAATGAAAAATCGCTAGTTGCTTTATGTATAAGTAAAATAAGGCAGATATAACAACACTGGAAAATAATTGGTAGATATGTGTTTTGAGGGAACAGGCCTATGAGGATGGGTTCAGTATACAGTATTTTTTTGTTCTTTCTACATTTTGCTTATGCTGATCAAAGATATACTGCCTACTAAAACTTTTTAAAAATTCTCAAAATTACTTAATTTCCTTGGATGAATCTTTAAATGTGCTCAAGGTTTTTAACGTGGCATTTATTTCAAATCACGGAATTGATGAAATGAAGGTACGGACACACTTGGTTCTGTTTTTGTTGGCATGTGGTGATGTTTTTACTATCTTCATTCCTGTTTAAAAACTGGCCTTAAGACACTATTTTTTTTTCTAGTTATTATTTACTGCAGATTCCAAAAAAGAGGATGCAATAACTGATTCCCTAAATATTTGACCTTTGATACAGTATGGTGATCTCTGCTGTCTTTCAACATCTTTCTTTTTTTCTGTGAAGAAAAGTATCATATATAAAACTTCTAGGATAAACAGAATTCATCAGTAGTTAAATGCAGTTTATGAAAAGCAACGTTACAAACAGAATTTCATAGCCAGTGTGCTATATTTTGTATTTTACAACTGACTTAATCAGGAATCTGATGTATCTATTTTTCATATGAATCAGTTATTAACAATGCCCTAAATATTAAGAAATTTTATTGTACTAATGGCATGTACAAAACGAACTAAGAAAAATTTATAGAAACCTATGAATTCCTCATCTCAAGTTGGCTTATAAATAAATTTTTCAAATATTGGTAACATTTTAATTTGGTTAATCCCCTGGGACAGAAATAATTTTGTTAGTAAGGTATAATAATGTCTTTTGTGTTTTTAAAATGCTTTGAGAGTTCATTATTTGCATATGAACTGAGAGAAATAAAATATTTGGTACATTGTTTATAAGTGTGAGTTTGTGTTAAATATTCAAATAACATTTTACTTTTTCCCTTTCCTCTTCCAGTCCTATGGTAGTGAGAAGTTGGATTAATAATGATGGACAGCTCTGACAGCTGTCAGTCTATTTTTTTGTACCTACTAGTGTGTTTCTATTTTGTTTATTTTGTTCATTAGATTCCACATATAAGTGAAATCATATGGTATTTGTCTTTGACTGAGGAGGGGAGGGAGATCGTGGAGCCCGTGGGGGGAGGTAGAAAAGGGTAAAGAGGGGATAAATGGTAAGAAAGAGACTTGACTTTGGACGGTGAACACACAATAAACAGATGATGTATTGTAGAAGTGTACACTTGAAACCTGTAAAAAATTTTATTAACCAATGAAAGCCCAATAAATTCAATAGAAAAAGAAAAAAAATAGTTAGGGAGGGCTTTATAAGACACTAGTCAGGGAAAGGTTTCCTGAGGGTACTGAGCCCCTTTACCGCATTGGATATCTGTGGTACAGAGCTTCAGTACAGGAAGACTAGAGAACGTTTTTGACCTAGGCCTCAGCTGCCACACTTTGTAATGGCAGCTGGGTTTGCATGGAGGCCATGCCTTTTATGGTGTCTGTCAGACACAGACAGTGAATGGTAAGAAAACTAGGGCAGGCGCATCCTGGGAGACCCAGAGCTCCTCTGACTGTGGACTTTGGCTTGAAGACTCTTAAGCCTTGTAGGACCTTCAACTGCATGGCAGGGTGGGAGACCACCACCCAATTTGTCTTTCTGTCTCTGTCTTTTTGGTCCTATCTCCCACCTCTTTCCTCCACTGGGAGATCAGTGCATAGATTTCCTTACGTATGTTTCGTGATAGAGTATTGGTTTCGTTCTGAATTATGTATGAGGAAAACACTGTCATCTTTTTGATGCTTTGGGTCTCTTAAGTATGTTGATCTACTACTGCCTGTATCTATTTTTTAAATGTTTTCATTGATTTTTAGAGCGAGAGAGGAAGAGAGAGGGATACAGTGATAGAAACATCAGTGAGAGAGAAATACCAATCGGCTGCCTTCTACACACTCCCTGCTGGAGATCGAGCCCACAGCCCAGGCATGTGACCTGACCAGGAATCAAACTGTGACTTCATGGTTCATAGGTTGACACTCATCCACCGAGCTACACCAGCCAGGCCTGTTTGTATTTTTAACAGTGCTCTACATGTGCTTCTAAGGTACCGCCAGGACTAAAAATCAATGTTCTGGACTTAAAATAATCTCTTGAAGAGCTACAAATATAAATGCCAGTTAAAGTACAGTATTGCAGTCACTGTCCAAGCTAGAAGAACTGTCTTTTTATTGGGGAGGAAAACAAAGAGTCTTAATTTACAAGCATGTCAAACTCGCAGCCTGCGGGCCGCATGCCACAAGTTTGACATGCTTGAAAGGATAGATTGCTCATGTCAGAATCATCTGTCCTCAAGGGACAAGCCCTTTTGGCTGAAAACCCACGCCAGACTGTCCGCTAATGCTGAGGAGAGTGGGCTCTGTGCCACGTTGGCTCCGAAAGGAAGTGGAAAGCCCCTTGAGCAGAGGGAGCGCATTCCTCTTGGTAATGGTGCCTGCAGCTTAAGAATTTCGGCTTATTCTTGAATTCGTGCTTGAAAGTTTCTTCAGCTACAGGTTGTACCATTCAAATACTCAACATTGTGGGTGTATTGGAACTGGAAAAGATGCCGGGAAGGCTTTTTGTTTGTATTTGTACATAGTACAGACCCATAGTCCCTTACCAAAATTCAAATAGCTCTGAAAAGCAAAAGGCTTTTCCTGAGTTTGAAACTAAAGACATCTGACAGCAAAATTCTGAATGGAGCTGACGTGAGGCTAATTGTGGCCTTTATTTGGTGTAAATGAGTTTGGCTGTAGCAGAATTGATACCCTTGATTATGGGGTGCTGCCGCAGGCTTCACTGGAGGTGTACAAGTTATGTGGCAGAAGGAAGCATTTTGCTCTCCTCAAATTCAAAAGGATCGTATTCTGAAACACATCTGGGCCCAAGAGTTTCAGATAAGAGGGTATAGGTCCGTATCCCCTCAAAATGATCACTTCATTCAAGTTGCTTCCCAAGTTTTAGAAGAATTATAAACACAGGAGAAACCCTGAGGGACTGTGCTAATGTTCCCTTTTATAGTATGCTGATAAGTTATTTTGATAAAGTATTCAAAGTAATTGATGTTGATGTATAGGAAATTGAAATGTCATATGATAGTGTATCATAAAGATTTATGGAAATGAGAAAAAGTGTAAAACAAGAATATAGTCATGATTTCTATCTCTCTTGTATACTAATTAAGTAAATACCTGGTAGAATAAAGGTTTTTAGAATTGACCACTAAAGTAATCAGAGTAGCAATGAAAAAGCCAGCATGATCCTCTAGGTTGATAGTATCCACTGCAATAAGAGTGGACACTTCACAAAGAGGATTTAGTTCTGTAGTATTCCTTTTAACTTGAAGAATAATCACATTACTTCCGCAGAGATTGACTATAAAGCTAAATTTCCCAGTTGGGGTTTAAATTCTGTGATAAATAATGGTAATCAAAAGTAGATTTCATGTATTAGTCTTGGGTTTTATTGTTTTTGTAGAAAATGTCTAGAACTCCAGTTTTTCGCTGACAAAACAGTTTCCTCTCGTCATCTTCATTTAAGCCTTCCTCCTTTATTCATAATTTTCTCTATCTCTTCTTTTTATGGTACTTCTCTTTTTCAAATTCTCTGTATTAAGTAGATATTTATGCCAGTGATTGGCAAATTACAGCCCATGAGCCAACTAATTCTTGTAAATAAAACTTTATTGGAACATAGCCCACCCATTCATTTGCATTTGTCATGGTTGTTCCCACACTCCAGTGGCAGAGTTGGATAGTTGTGACAGAGACAACATGGATGACAAAACCTAAAGTATTTCCTATCTGACCCTTTACAGAAAAAGTTTATCAATGAATGAATTTAATACATGGGACAGAAACAAGACACTAAATCGTTTACCAAGAACCTATGGTGAGGTAGGAGCTGGAATTATGATCCACCACCTACAAACCTCCCTCTGTTACTTCCACCTCTTCCTCTTTCTGCCCACAAGCAAGGATACCTGCATCAAATGAGAATGAATATGGCCAGTGTTGGCTTCTTGGATTTTTTTAGAACCTGATGTCTCTATCGCAGTTATCGATGTCTGTTTTAGGCATTTCCCATAATATCACTTGAAATCTAAGCTGACCCTTTGTCTAAACTTTTTTTTTTTAGAGAATTCTTAGATATGATCTAATATTGTGGCAGTTTACTAGGAAACATGGCTTTAGAGGTGTAAAAATTAGGAAGTAAAAACTTTGGTGGTAAGACATAAAATTTTCCTCTATTTCTAACGCACAGCCAGAATAGAAGAATCAAATGCATGGCGTTCTCCCATAATCAAACCATCAAAGAGCTTGCAACTAGCGAGGGGCTTGCCAAGAGGAAATGGTACGTTTAAGCACAGGACATCATATTATCTATAATAATACAAGGGTAATACGCTAATTAGACCGGACATCCTTCCGAAAAAAGCCAGGGCTGCAAGGAAAGCGCAGGTTCTGGGTGCATGCTGGTGGCCAGAGGGAAGCCTGAATCCTGGGTGCATGCTGGCGGCCAGAGGGAAGCCTGGGTCCTGGGTGCCAGAGGAAAGCCGGTGCCAGCAGCCAGGGGAAGGAAGGCCTGCCCTTGCATGAATTTCATGCATTGGGCCTCTAGTCCTATATAATAAAAGCCCAGTGACCATAACAGCAGGATGACCAACCAGTCACCATGAGGTGCACTGACCACCTTTTGGTCCCTTTCCCTGGCCGGCAGGCTCCAATAGCCCAATGGAGAACAGGGACCCTGGGGTGGGTGGTGGGGGATGCGGGCGGTGCCAGGCCAAGGCCCCCGCCTTGCCGGTCGCCTCACACACACAGGATGACCTGTGGTGGGGTGGGACCAGTGAGTGGGCAGAACAAGGAACTGGGGCGGGTGGTTGGGGGGAGTGGGGGAGACTGGCAAGCAGGCGGCCTACCTCTCAGTCCCTCTCCTGGCTGCCAGGCTCCCATCACCCGATGGCGAATGGGGAACGGGTGGGTGGCAGGGGATGCGGGCAGCGCCAGGAGAAGGCCCCCGCCTGAGAGATTCTTAACTTACTTTGACACTTCAGATCAACTCTTCCCTACTTCATTCAATTCAGGGCGATTCACACTTTCAAAAATAGTAAATAAAAAAATTTAAAAAGTGAGTATGGATTAGCAGATAAACAGAGTTCTTAACTTTGTCAAAGATTTACTGGATTCTAGTCATTTGAATATCAGTAAATGGATTATCAAATACTAGTAATAGATTTTTGTTGTTTTAAAATCAAGATAATGGAGTTATACTCCTGAGAAATTCTGTAATGGTTGTAAGGTCTATGTGACATTTTAATATACCTGAAATTACTGAACACAAATACATTGCAGGAAACAATTGTTTGCCCATGTAAAAGATTTCTATGGTAAAAATTTAGAGACCCAGGAAATGATTCTTTTGAGTTGACCCCAAATAAACGGAGTGGAACTCTTGCATGACTGTTATTACAATCCAGATGGTGAATGGATACAATTGTAAACACACTTTTATAAGGGCCATAAAGACTTATTACCCATGAATCAGACTGGTGAATAAGAATATATTGCCCATTCTGCCTAAAATTAATGACTCAATCAATTGATGTAGAATTATAATGCAGCTCTTTTAGAAGTACCAGTAATGCTTATTTTTATAAGTGGATGAATTTTAATATGTCATTCATTTTGGAGGGAAAATAATTCACTTGGGGGCCTTTGTTTTAGTTGCATTTAAGTTCATAGAATTACAATAATCCATGGTTGGAAGGTTTTTATGTTCAACACCATTCTGTTTTCCTGTGGCTTCCATCCATTGAACTCAGTCCCAAATCCCTGGGGCCCTAGAAAAAGAATAACTCTCTTTCTGTATATGGAAGCCTATAGGTACGAGTGCTGCATGATAGAATTGAAGACTGGCCGCTTGTCCTACCATTCATTCAGTAAAATGTAAGTCCCAGATCTCATCTCTTTCTACCTAAATCACCCCTGTTTAGACATAACTTCAATCATCCCATAATCTCCATGGCTCTTCCCTAAACACAGCAGTTGATCCATGTCTCTCTCAGATGTGATGCCCTGATCTGAGTGTTGAAGGCAGAGTGTACCTGGACAATTCCCTACTTTCCAACAATTTCCTAGTAGTAGCTATCCCAACCTATTAAATTAGTTCCTTATATAAAACTAGAGGCCCGGTGCACAGGGGAGGGGGTGTGTGTCCCTCAGCCCAGCCTGCACCCTCTCCAATCTGGGACCCCTCAAGGGATGTCCGACTGCCCGTTTAGGTCCGATCCTACTGGGATCGGGCCTAAACGGGCAGTCAGACATCCCTCTCATAATCCAGGACTGCTGGCTCCCAACTGCTCGCCTGCCTGCCTTCCTGATTGTCCCTAACCGCTTCTGCCTACCAGCCTGATCACCCCCTAATCACTCCCCTGCCAGCTTGATTGATGCCTAACTGCTCCCCTGCCAGCCTGATTGCCCCTAACTGCCCTCCCTTGCAGGTCTGGTCACCCCTAACTGTCCTCCCCTGCAGGCCTGGTCGCCCCCAACTTTCCTCCTCTGCCGGCCTGGTCACCCCTAACTGCCCTCCCCTGCAGGCTTGATCACCCCCAACTGCCCTCACCTGCTGGCCATCTTGTGGCGGCTATCTTGTGTCCACATGGGGGCAGCCATCTTTGACCACATGGGGGCAGCCATCTTGTGTGTTGGAGTGATGGTCAATTTGCATATTACTCTTATTAGATAGGATACTAGAGGCCCGGTGCATGGATTCGTGCACTGGTGGGGTCCCTCAGCCTGGCCTGTGCCCTCTTGCAATCCAGGACCCCTTGTGGGATGTAGGACTACTGGTTTCAGCCCGATTCTCACAGGCCAGTGTGCCAAGTGGCAGGCAGCCAGGGAAGATCCCAAGTCCAGGCTGGGCATCGTGCCACTCCTGCTCATCCCAGCCCTGCTGCTTCTGCCTCCCGGGAGCGCTGCTGCGGAGGTGGGAGAGGCTCGTGCCACCACAGCTGCACTTGCCAGCCATGAGCCCAGCAGCTGTGGGAGCGCACTGACCACCAGGGGGCAGCTCCTGCATTGAGTGTTGACCCGTTGGTCCGTCATTTGGTCATTCAGTTGCTTAGGCTTTTATATATATAGAAATTGTTGCATTTTGTAATACTTTTCCCCATTATTACAATCTGCTAATCTGGTAACTTTTACTTACACAAGAAGATTGAGTTAAGGCCCTTTTATCTTTTTTTACTAAAATCAAGAGTGAATTTGTTTGATACTATAAATTGAAAAACAAAAAGACCCTGGAAAAAATTCCTTTACTCCTCAGCCCAAGTTTCTTCATTTGAAAATAACCTTTGGACCAGATCTGCCTTCTTGTGATTTCAATGGATGTTACATATATTGATAAGATGAGTTTGTAATCGTTATTTTGAAGTGTGAGATATGTAACTTCAAGTTTTTAGTCCCTCTTTCTCACAATATCCCCATAGACACTAAATACATATTTTAAATAATGAGGCTTTAAAAAAACACCACAAAGACTAACAGAAAAACAAGAGGAAATGTGAGATATTATTGCTAGTCTTTGCATGTGAGAATGGTTTGCACACAGACAGTGCAGGTAACTGAGAGTCACCTGCCAAAAGAGAGCCCCTGCATGACCTGTGAGGAGGACTGGCCAGGCCTGGAGTCCTGGTATTGCTGTGCAAAAGGAATCCTGCCCTTCTTTGGAGAGGAACGCCCTCAGCAGTGACCTTGAGTTGTCTGAGGATGCATGCTGTGTGATGCAGTCATAGCTCAGGCCAGGGCACCCTAGGCTCTCCAAAAGGTACCACTGCAATGGACTGAATGTTTATGTCCTCCCCCAAATTCACATGTTGAAATTGTAACCGTTTAGGTTACAAGGAGGAGGCCCTCATGAGTGGCATAAAATCTTGTATGATTCCTTTTATAGTAAACATCCCTTCCACTTCCATCATGTGAGGACAGAGCGAAAAGGCACTGTCTTGTCTGTGAAGAAGTGGGCTCTCACCAGACACCAAAACTGCCAGCACCTTGGTCTTGGACTGCCCAGACTCCAGAACTGTGAGAAATAAATGTTTGTTGCTTATAGGCAACCCAGTTACAGCTTTACAAATGGACTAAGACAATCACCCTCTCAGAAAACTCCGCTGGGGCTAGCCCTGTCATCTAAAATTTGAAGCAGGATTGCAAATGTTAACCATGTAGGTTAATTTGCATGGATTAATTTACCAAATCAGAAAATCGCTGCCAGGATTAGATTGCTAAGAAATTAGGAAAAGAAGTATCCAATAAAAATATTAAACAGATATAGTTAAAAAAAGGATTAAAAATGTTAAACAGACATAATTAAAAAAGATTAAAGGTAAGATACTATAAAAAAGTGGTAAATTTGAATAAGAACCAAATAGATCTTCTAGAAATGAAAAATATTATTGAAATAAAAAGTCAATGGAAACTCCATACTGTTCTCCACAGTGGCTGCACCAGTCTGCATTCCCACCAGCAGTGCAAAAGAGTTCCTTTTTCTCCGCATCCTCGCCAACACTTGTTGTTTGTTGATTTGTTGATAAAAGCCATTCTGACAGGTGTGAGATGGTACCTCATTGTTGTTTTGATTTGCATCTCTCTGATGATTAGTGACTGTGAGCAGGTTTTCATATGTCTCTTGGCCTGCCTTCTGTCTTCTTTCGAAAAGTGTCTACTTAGATCAGTTGCCCATTTTTTGATTGGATTGTTTATCTTCTTTTTGTTAAGTTGTATGAGTTCTCTGTATATGTTGGAGATTAAACCCTTATCATTGATATCATTGGCAAATATGTTCTCCCATGCAGTGGGCTTTCTTGTTGTTTTATTGATGGTTTTCTTTGCTGTGCAAAAGCTTTTTATTTTGATGTAGTCCCATTTGTTTATTTTCTCTTTAGCTTCCATTGCCCTAGGAGTAGTATCAGTGAAGAAGTTCTTTCAGCATATGTCCGAGATTTTGCTGCCTGTGGATTCCTCTAGTATTTTCATGGATTCCCGTCTTATGTTTAAGTCCTTTATCCATTTTGAATTTATTTTTGTGTATGGTGTAAGTTGGTGATCTAGCTTCATTCTTTTGCATGTATCTGTCCAATTTTCCCAACACCATTTGTTGAAGAGACTGTCTTGACTCCATTGAATGTTCATGCCTCCTTTGTCAAATATTAATTGGGCATATTGATTTGGGTCAATTTCTGGGTTCTCTATTCTATTCCATTGATCTATATGTCTGTTCTTGTGCCAGTACCAGGCTGTTTTGAGAACAGTAGCTTTGTAATACAACTTGATATCTGGTATTGAGATCCCACCTACTTTGTTCTTCTTTCTCAGAATTGCTGTAGCTATTCGGGTTCTTTTTTTATTCCAGATAAATTTTTGGAAATTTCGTTCTAGGTCTGTGAAATATGTTGTTGGTATTTTAATGGGAAGTGCATTGAATTTATAGATTGCTTTGGGTAGTATGGACATTTTGATGATGTTGATTCTACCAATCCATGAACATGGTATGTTCTTCCATCTGTTTATGTCTTCCTCTATCTCTTTTTTCAGTGTCGTGTAGTTTTCTACGTATAGATCTTTTACCTCTTTAGTTAAGTTTATTCCTAAGTATCTTAATTTTTTTGGTGCGATGGTAAATGGGATTGTTTTTTTAGTCTCTCTTTCTGTAAGTTCATTATTGGTGTATAGAAATGCCATAGATTTCTTGGCATTAATTTTGTATCCTGCTACATTACCGAATTCAGTTATTAAGTCTAATAATTTTTTTATGGAGTCTTTAGGGTTTTCTATGTACAGTATCATGTCATCTGCGAATAAGGACAGTTTTACTTCTTCTTTTCCAATTTGGATGCCTTTTATTTCTTCTTCTTGTCTGGTCGCAATGGCTAGTACTTCCAGCACTATATTAAACAGGAGTGGTGAGAGTGGGCATCCCTGTCTTGTTCCTGTTCTTAGGGGAAATGGTTGTAGTTTTTGCCCATTGAGTATGATGTTGGCTGTGGGTTTGTCGTATATGGCTTTTATCATGTTCAGGTATGATCCTTCTATTCCCACCTTGCTGAGAGTTTTTATCAAGAAAGGGTGTTGGATTTTATCAAATGCTTTTTCTGCATCAATTGATATGACTATGTGATTTTTATCTCTCAATTTGTTTATGTGATGTATCACGTTTATTGATTTGCGAATATTGTACCATCCTTGCATCCCTGGGATAAATCCTACTTGGTCATGGTGTATAATCTTTCTGATGTACTGCTGGATTCGATTTGCTAGAATTTTGTTGAGGATTTTGGCATCTATGTTCATGAGGGATATTGGCCTGTAATTCTCTTTCATTGTGTTGTCTTTGTCTGGTTTTGGTATTAGGGTGATGCTGGCCTCATAGAAGGAGTTTGGAAGTGTTCCTTCTTCTTGAATTTTCTGGAATAGTCTGAGGAGGATAGGTTTTAGTTCTTCCTTGAATGTTTGGTAAAACTCCCCTGTGAAGCCATCAGGATGTTTTTAATTTCTTCTTTGATCTCGTTGATCACCCAATCATTGTTTAATAGCATGCTATTCAGTTTCCACATGTTTGAATTTTTTGGAATGTTTTTATTATAGTTTATTTCTAATATTATGCCATTGTGGTCTGAGAAAATGCTTGATAGGATTTCAGTCTTTTTGAATTTAGGGAGGCTTTGTTTGTGACCCAATATGTGGTCTATTTTTGTAAATGTCCCATGGGCACTTGAGAAGAACGTATATTCCGAGGCTTTGGGGTGAAATGCTCTGAAGATGTCAATTAGGTCCATCTGATCTAGTGTGTCATTTAGAATTGCTATTTCTTTGCTGATTTTTTGTCTGGAGGATTTATCCAGTGATGTCAGTGGTGTATTAAAGTCTCCTACTATGATTGTATTGTTGTCGATCTCTCCCTTGATCTCTTCCAGGAGTTTTTTTATGTATTTGGGTGCTCCTGCATTGGGTGCATATATGTTTACCAGAGTTATATCTTCTTGTTGAATTGCTCCCTTTAGTATTATGTAGTGGCCTTCCTTATCTCTTGTTATGCCCTTTACTTTGAGGTCTATTTTATCAGATATAAGTATTGCTACCCCAGCTTTTTTCTCATTTCCATTTGCTTGAAAAATATTTTTCCATCCCTTCACTCTCAGTCTGTGTGAATCCTTTGCTCTGAGGTGAGTCTCTTGTAGACAGCAAATATATGGGTCATGTTTTCTTATCCATTCAGCTACCCTATGTCTTTTGATTGGTGCATTTAATCCATTTACGTTTAATGTTATTATTGACAAGTACATGTTTGTTGACCCAGTGATCCCACTTCTAGGAATATATCCCAAGAATCTAGAAACAGGCATCAGAAAGGAAATATGCACCCCTATGTTCATAGCAGCACAATTCACCATAGCCAAGATTTGGAAACAACCTAAATGCCCATCAGCAGATGAATGGATTAAAAAACTGTGGTATATCTATACAATGGAATACTACGCTGCAGTAAAAAAGAAGGAGTTCCTACCATTTGCAACAATATGGATGGAGATGGAGAATATTATGTTGAGTGAAATAAGCCAGGCAGAGAAAGATAAATATCACATGATCTCGCTCATTTGTGGAATATAATGAACGACATAGACTGATGAACAAGAACAGATCCAGAGGCTGAGAAACGTCGATCAGAACATCATACCTCAGGTAAGGTAGGGGAGGGTGGGGGTAAGGTGGAGAGATCAACCAAGGGACTTGTATGCATGCATATGAACCTAATCAATGGACACAGACAACAAGGGGGCGGGGCATTAAGAGAAATTGTTTCATGTGACAAAAATTTTTAAATGAAACTCTCTGTAGACTGAAAATTATTTTGGAAGGAAACAAAGAGAAGTTTCCTTCAAAAGTCATAAGGATTGTAATTGAAAGTCAATATATTTGGCCGCTTGAACTAAAGTAAGTAATTTGTGCTTTTGCCTCCCTGACAAAGTTTATATAAAGCTACAAAAAGAAATTGACAGCCAGTTTGAAATGGAATTGCCAGGGCCTAGGGCAAAGAATATCCTTGCATGATATTATTCTACAATCTCATTATAATCTTAGATATTTTACAACAGCATACTTTACAATTATCCCAAACAAACTTACAAACTAATTCTTTGAATGGTGGGCAGCAATTTAAAAAAAAAAAAAAAAAGGGACATGAAAGGATTTAATCCCTTGCAGAAGGAATTAAGACACTGGGAAGGCACCTGAGCATCCTATATTGGCCCCTCTTGCCCTTTGTGCCAAGAGGGACCCTCTTCTCACAATCCAATTGCCCTCAGCTGTTACCTGAACTTTCTGTTCATGCTGAGCTTGAAGCCTCGTGGGGGCTGGTACCAGGGATCTGTCTCACACCCAATTGTGTGAGCTGGGCCCTCACTGGAGAAGAAACCCGAGTTCCCCGAGATATGTGATCAGCACCGGGACCCTGCCAGCAGGCCAGGGGTTCCCAAGGCAGGTGCTGGGTGTGGAGGCCATGGGGTCATAGGCTACCAAGGAGACAGAACTGAACCTCACAGCACCCTGCTTGGCCCCGGAGGATGGCTGATTAGCCAGAGACGGGTAAGATTCCTCAAGGAAGGAACAACCTAAGACAGGCACAGTCGCAGAGGGGCCATCAGGAGAGAACTTGGGGGGGCAACAGAAGTGGGGCACAGACCCTCACCCCCCCAACATTGCAGGGGCTTGAACCCTCACCCCCTTCTAAAGGAGGTCTCCTACCCCCATGGCTGCTTCGCACTTCCCACACCCAGCTCAGATCGGGACCCAGGCAACAGAAAGAGACCCGGCCCAGCTCACATCGAGGTACAGGTGACAGACAGAGACTTGGCCCAGCTCAGATCGGGACCCAGGTAACAGACAAGAGACTTGGCCGACAGCAGTTGCCCTATATCTAAATTCAGCTGAGCATTTGGAATGCTCAGGGCCCACTCAAGAATGCAAATAATCCTTCCCACTAATATTTACAGGGTAAACTAAGATTGTTGGTAGAGTATTAAATTTGACAGTAAAATAGTAATCGAGTTTTCAGATTAATTTAAATAGGCTAATTGAAATAAGTGAATATTCAAGTACTGGACAAAAAGCTATTCTTAAAGTAATAACTAAAATTTCTCTTGGTAGTTCATCTCATGGTAAAATTCCTGAATAAGCAATGAACCTAAAGCAGTCATATGTGTGGTGGGAAAAAAAAATTTTTTTTAATTTAAAGTTATCAAGACTGCATTATAAAATTTACAAAAACCTCCATTAAAAAAAAAAAAGGGGGGGGATGGTAGGGCAATATCATGTAAGGAAAAATATCCTATAAGTAAATTACATCTAGAAAATTTTTACTTTACCAAATTAAGGTTCATTTGCAATGCTAACAGCAAGGCCATTAAAAACACACATGGTGTCTAAATAAGACAAAGGAAAATTGTTTGAACAAAAATAAAAAGGATCCCAAATCAATTATATAGAAAAGATTCCTTTATTAACTTGTGGTCGAGAACATATTTGTATATTTTCAGAAAACAACCCCAAGACCAGATGGATTCCTGCAACAGAGAGGAATTGACAGGAGTGCTCCAACCATGAAGACAAGAGGAAAAAACAGTCCAGAGATGGAAGACACTGACAACGCCTTGCCATGGGAGCAGTCAGCAGCTGTGCACCGCTGCAGGTTACCTAGGACCAAACCAGAGAGGGTCGGACCTGCATTGCCACCATGTGCCCACCATCCAGATATCACTGCTGACATGTACACATAAGGAACTGTTTGACATTGAAATTGGGACTCAAACATTTTTTTGTTTTGTCTTGTTTTGTTATTATATGTTTATTTCCAGTCTGCAAAGGCAAAACTTTTTAAAGGAAAGAAATGGTGGGAAAAAGATACAGAGGCAAAGAAGCATTGAACAGACTGTCAAACTACATTGGGAAGACAGGGGTGGTTGGGCGAGGAGGGCTGTAAGAGACCGACCGAAGGACTTGTACGCATGCATATAAGCACAACCAATGGATATAAGACACTGGGGCGGGGGGGGGGGGGGGAGGGTGGGCAGGTGAAGGCATGTCCTGGGGGGTAGGGGAGGTCGGGGGGAGATCAAAGGGGGGGAAAAAAAGGAGACATATGTACTACTATTTGTAATACTTAAAACAATAAAAATAAAATTAAATTAAAAAAAAAAAAAAGTCAATGGACAGCCATGACAGTAAATTAAACACAGCTGAAGTAAGAATTAGTGACCTGGAAAATAGAACTGACTCAACATGTTTCCTGGAATACAGCAGAGATAGAAGAGATGGAAAATATAAAAGAGAACTTAAGCAATACAGAGGATAGAATGAGAATGTCCAATATACTTCTAATCCAAGTCCTAGAAGGAGAGACTAGAGAAAAGATTGCTATATTCCAAATTTATGAAAGATAGGACTTGATAAATGCCAGAAACAAAGTAAGCCTAGAGCAGGATAAATAAGAATAAATCCAAATCCAACACACATGATTAAAACTATCCCCATGCAACACAAAGAGAAACACAGGAAAAAACAACCAGAAGAAAACATTACTGACAAAGGATCAACCATTACACTGACAGAATTCTCAAAAATGGCACTGTGGGGGCAATGAGGTAGCTACAAATTGTCGAGAGAAAATCAACAGTCTGTCCAGCTGCTTTTAATCAGGGCCTTTCTTAAAAAGTATGAAAAAGGAGGTTGAACTCAGAAAGAAGGAATAAAATACAAGAAACAATGGGAATGGAAAAATTGGTAAACTTTAAAATACCACTTTAAATAGCTACAAATGTGTACAAGAAGTTTATCAAAACTATGCAAGACACTTATGGAGAAAATTTTAAAATCCTATTGAAATAAAGTTTAAATTTTCTCAAATGGAAAGTTTTACAATGTTCATAAATGGCAAGACTCACTAAAGAGTAATCATATTCAAACTTATCTAGAACGAACCAGCATTCCTTCTTATGTATATTTTTTTGTGGAACTTTAAGGGCTGTTCTGAAACGTCACAGAGAAGAATGAAAGGCCAAACATTTTCAGATCAGTTTGGAGAGGAGGCATGTTCTGTTCTTTCAGATTGTTGAGCTCACTAGAAAAACTAGTCATTAAAACAATGTTATATTTTCAGAGAAATAGAGAGCTAAGTGAAACAATTATAGACTCACAGACCCATGTATA